>CM075672.1:228775000-231275000 GCA_037962975.1 Clitoria ternatea
CAATACATGTCTGCCATCAAACCACCCAATCTATACAACAAAATAACAGTTGTATTTGCATGATATTCAGAAGCAAGCAGATTATGTAATAAGAACATAATAGCATGTCGAATTTAAGCATTAATCATTTCAATTTCATTGATTACCAAACAGCTAGTGAGCAATCTAAAATCAGGTAAAATAATTTAGCCCCTGGCAGAAAATTACATACCAGATCAATAACCAAAACACAAGCAAAAGAATTAGATTAACTAGTGAACAATTATGTTGAATATAAGCATCAATCATTTCAATTTCATGGATTACCAAACAGCTAGTGAGCAATCTAAAATCAGGTAACATTATCTAGCCCCTGGCAGAAAATTACATACCAGATCAATAACCAAAACAGAAGCAAAAGAATTAGATTAACTAATGAACAATTCATGAAATACACGATAAAACAGAGAGATTAACTAATGTCAGGATCCTCAAATGTTTGTTTCAGATGAATAATACAGAGAGACTGGCTAGGCTAATCATCTAGAACCACAATAGGTCAACCACCGCCTGGTCGGATGTATACACAAAGGCGTAAGATTGAATTTAAAGCATAACTTTCACATAACCAAAAAAACAATCTAAAAAAAGATCAATCTCATTATGGGCAAGGGTAGAGTTCAAGCTCACCAAAATAACAAAATTCACATAGAAAAAATCCTAAAAAAAATCAAGGTTACAATTTTGTTTTAAGCCGGTTAAACAAGCAACTGAATCCAACTCCAATTGGATCTACATAAATCATAACAAACTTGAGCCAATCTAGTGAATCACTGAAATCCCCATAGACACCAAGCAAAAGGGGAAAAAGTAAAATTTAGCAAAAGATGTGCCCTTCATCTTCTACCAATCACCCATTCGCAAAGAAAACACAAAATATGCAACAAAACAACAAAAATTCTTCTACACGGACAAGATCTAAAAACGATTTGAACAAGATTTCCAGATAGCTCCATAAACAGAAATCACAAATAAAAACAAAAACAGAACTTCATCCATCAAAGCCAATTTCTTTTTTTTATAGTCCCTAATTTTTTCCCAAACATCATAAGAAAAGGGAAACAGGGCAAAATAATTAAAAAGTCATGATTTTTCCATCAACATACAACCAAATGAAACCTGAAGCGGCAAAGCAAGGAATGCATGTAAAAAACGGGGGAAAACCAAAAAGCACAAGCAAAAAAAGTTACCATACCACGAGAAATGGTCTTGGAAGAAGACTTGTTGGTGCTCGAAAAGCCAGAAAAAGACTTGACACCGGCCATCAAGTGATCATCAACATCCTCATCCTCATCATCCTCTTCAATCTCTGAATCATCCTTAAACTCTCTGAACCCAGCCTCGAAGTCATCGTCCAACATAGGCTTCGAGAACCTCTTCCCAGAACTGGGTTTCCTCAAATTCGGCCAGAGGATGTCGGCGGTGACCCGGCGGGACTTTCCGGCGGGACCCGCCGGAATGAAGTCGGAGATAATAGCACCTCCACACATCTTCGCTCAACTTGTCAGATCCTTCTTCTTTCAGCAAAAGGTTGGGATTTTCTTCTACCCAATTGAAGTTTTTCACAGAAAAAAAAAACAAAGCTTTTGGTTCAATGGATGCTGGTTAAAGTTTGTTCAGGGTTTTGTATAATTGATTGAGTTTGGTGTGAGGTGAGAGGTGTGTGGTGTATATATATAATTTTATAATTTTTTATTTCTTATTTCTTATTCTTTTTCGCTTGCAAAAAGGGATGGGTGAAAATGTGAAATGTGAAATTTATTTACCTGTATGCCCTTTAGTGTGGTGAGAATCATTGGAAAAAAGTAAATGGTAAACGTTGTTGTGATGGTACTGTACTCTTTCTTCTGTCTTCGATGGTCAACAACACGATGTGCATCATATCATGTGCACGGACCACACGTGTCTCACACAGTTTCCTTTTACAGATTTTGCCAATGAGATTAAAATTTTAGAAAAGGAAATAAAGGTACTACATGGAAATAAATTGCATATGCGCACTACAACATGGAAATAAATTGTTTACTCTATTCATTTATGAAATGAAAAAGTTTCGTTTATATATATATATATATATATATATATATATATATATATATATATATAAACTAGTGGATATATATTAACTTTAGTTAAAAGTTCATACGTTAATTTATAAAAATTAAAATGAATTTGATGAAATTAATATAAAATCACATAAAATAAATATTTTTTAAAATAGATAAGTATGATTATTATAAAAAAAGTAATATGATATACTACGAAATCATTTTTATGAATTTCACACAATTTACATGGGTTAATTTTCATGGTCGTGTTGACAAGATGATGTAACATCCTTAAAATTAACTTTTGGGTAATTTAAATTGTCAAATAATTAAATTGAATAGTTAAATAATTCTCAAGTGATTAAATTAATTTTTAGAATTTACCGGCATAAGTTTCGGGTAACTATTAATTACCCGGTTGGTTTAAAAATTAACTGAACATGGCAAATTACGTTGATGCCCTTAAGTAACAATTGCAATCCTTTTGCCAATTACCTTTTGTTCACGTGGAAAAAAGAAACAGATGCAAGCCAAATTCATTTCACTCTCTTCTCCTTCTTCGTGAAGCACATGCAAAGGAAAGGCAAAGTTTCATTGTTTCTTCTCTTTCTCGCGAAAACCACTTCCACGCTCACCATCCTTTCTCAACTTCTTCAATTAAAAGCAAGGATTCTTCTTCTTCTCCTCTCTCACGTGACAGCCATGGAAATTGGGGGAAAAGCTTAAATTTCTTCAAATTAAGGTAAGATAGGCATGGTTTTGGAAACCCATTTCGGTTTTGGGCTTAGTCCTTGTTACCATTTCTCATTTTTTTTTAATTTCTTAGATTTAGGAGTATTATCGGAGCTTGATTTCAGCTAGGGAACCATTGGGGTTTTGGAAAATCTCAAATTCAAGTAAGTTGTTCGATACCCATTGGTTGATTTTGACTCCGTTTTGTGAAATTCGGGTAATAATTGAATTAATGATAATTTAGGAACCATTTTGAAGGCGATTCAAGTAACGGGCAGCGTTGAGGTCTTTCCGAAATAGAATTTTGGACTCAACGGCTTAGCTCAGTAAGCTGTTAATTTATAAAATAATTATTGATGAGTTGTTTTTAGCTTCAAAGTGTGCATTTAACATCGTACAAGTTAGTAAAAATTAAATATCCTTACTTTAAGAATTATTTTGGAAGCGTTTCAGAGCTTTGAGTTGATCAGAAATGAGTATCAGAGGTTGATAGCAACTATCGGTAAGTTATAATTACTGAATATCAAATATATTGTCAGTTATAGACTTTGGAGTATGAATTTGATAGCGTATAGGTTATTAAAAATTTAATACTTATATTTTAGGAATTTTTGAGGCTTGTGATTAGTGATTGATTAGCGTTGGATAGCACAAAGAGCTTCTGGATTATTTATTTTCAGGTAGGGAGAGCTATTACATTTTAAATGCATGGTTTATGGATGGGTTTGGGGTATATTGATATATTGTGTATTATGTGATTGTGAATCATGACTAATTGATGTGCTTATTGTGAAATACCTGTGAAATACCCCGTTTGAGAGATATTGTGTGTGGTGGTGGTTGCGGTTCATAATGTGATGTTGAATTGCATAAGATGCAAATTATGAATGTATTTTATAACATAAGATGTAATGAATAGATGGTATTAAATTCTATGCATGAGATGTGATAGAATATTATGGATGATATTAAGATGATACGTGAGATGCAATTGAGTAAATGATTTAGTATCATTCGTAGCATGAGATGCTTGGTGTGAATTGCATAATGTGGCATAGATGGTAAGGGTGACCCATGGAAGGTCAGGAACCCTGAGATGATGATTTCAAGTTACAGATTCTTGGGCTAGGTCCCGTGAGAGCCCGTGATTACCGTAGGAGCTAGAGTTAAGTCACGAGACGTCACGAGGTGACCGGTATCATGCGGGAAGGGCTAATGGAGTGAGGCCAGGATGGAATCTATAGTTGAAATCATTGTTAAGTCGGATCCACATACATATGCATTGGTGTATGTTATTGAGAATAGCATAATAGTATAGCCTATGTGATTTGATATTGTGAATATTTTGTGAGTGTGAATTTTGTTGAATGGCAATTAATATTATTGATTGATTGTAATATGGTATAGTATATTAGAGGATTCGATAGAATAATCTGATTCAATAATTGTCATTAACATGTAATGTGCTCACCCTTATTATGTGGTTATATTTTTCAGTGAGATTGGACCGTAATGGTGATTGGTGAGATTTCACCATGCTTGTGCAGAAGACAAGTTGTATATATTATCTATATATATTGTATAGTATTTTATGATGTATCCTTGGCCGGCTCCTGTAGATATCTATTTTGGCTATTGTATATAACTGCTTAGTGGATCCTAGGTAGCTGACGGCTTCAACTGGAAGCCTAGATTTCATTTTGATTGTATATATGAGAACATGTTAATGTTGTATGTTATGATGATAATATATGGTTGTGGTGACCATGGATGGTCCCATTTTGATATATGTGATGTTTGATATGCCCAGGAATTGTCTTTATGAGATTTATGCATGATATGAGTGTGATAGGCAGGAATTGTGGATATGCATGAATGAGTTATGATTGAATAGATTATGTGATGGATTGTGAAATGACGAGAAATGCATGGAAATGAAGTTTTACATTGAGTTTTACGCATAATTAGGCAAATGATAGGGTCATAATGCGTTCCATGAGGTTTGGGTACCTACGGATAGGTCCGAACAACCAATTTGAGATTGAATTAAATCAAAAGATTTTTCTTTTGGTTTTTATGGCTCTTTTAAACATAAGGATGTTTCAAATGATGTGTAAAGATTTAAGTTAATATATAGTTTATTTTACTAACTTAAAAGTTTGTTAAACAAAATAGTCATATTTGATAAATGAACTTATTATACTAGCTTGTAGCGTTTTTTGAAAAGCTACTTGAAGTGGCGTTTGAACTTATAACACTCGGGCTTATTTTATTTTTTACACTTTTATCTATATTGATATACTTTAAAAAAACACTCATATTTATTTTAACAATATATTTATTTATCTTTTATGTCATTTTACACTTAACAACTAATTTTACCAAACACATTTAATTTGATCAACTAGTTTATCAGCTTCCAACTACGAACTTTAACCTTTTGGGTAACATTATAATCATCAAAACTTTGACAATGTGATATTTCGACCAAGGTTTTACCAAACACATTTAATTTAACCAAATAGTATTTCCACTTGCTGTTAGTTTATATATTAGTTTTATTTTATTGACATAACGTAACATATTTGTTTCTCTAAAAAAGGTGGAATACACAGTAACATAATTGAATTATATTCTATATTTCTTCAATGACAAATACATCATTTATCATAATTAAAATAATAATATTATTATTGTGACACTAGTTTAATAAAAATATAGTGAAATTTTTTTTATTATTTTTGTGAATCAATTTGATCGCTTAGAAGCCCCAAAACACATATATGTCACTATATGATTTTCTAAATAATTCTTGTGTAGAAATATATATATATATATATATATATAATTCAATACTGTAATATATTCTTAATTTACTAAATCAGTAACATAAATATAATATCAAAATAAATATTAAACCTCCAATAAGGTTATTAGATACCTAATCCACTAAAGAGCCGATCAAGACATATGACATCAAAACTATAACCATCTGCATAAATCCTTCCCAAGGACCATCGAATAAGATTCAAATAGAATTTGGTATCATTAATCATAATTAATATAATAATATTATAATCTTATTACTCTGGTTCTATTAATTATAGGCTTCTTTTATATAATTGGTTTACTACATTTACTATAATAGAAAAATATTAAGTTCTTATTATATAAATTAAGTTTATTAATTGTTATATTTTATATATTTCATGGTCAGTTCTACCAATATTAATATTATTTTAAAAAAATAATTAATATAACATTAATGTATATTTTGTATATTAATTATTTAACCCTTATTTTATTTTAAATAAATAGTGAACTGGTCTGGACCGGGGTCTAGGATTCGGTGTGGGACCAGCCACAAGAATGCAGGTGTTTTTAGGGTTTGCACACCAGAACTGTGAGTAACCGATGTATTAATCTGGTCTCTCAGTGGGAGAGGCCGGTCTTGTTGTCCTGGAGATCCTTCACACCAACGATTCGCGTTGCAGGGGGGCGAAAGGTGGTGCCACCTGCAAAGATTCTCCGACGCTCAAGTTAGAAGAGTGTAGGAACTCAGTAAATGCTTAAGCGAAATAGCAGCAAAGTGTGAGATAAGATCACGATACCGTGCATGTGTATTGATATATGCTTCTTATAGTTGTACATGAGAAAAATGAGTCGTTGGATGCAGGTGGGTCCCTTGGCTCTGATAGCGTGTATATTGTGTCAATCAAGGTGGCTCAACTTCAGAATGTGTCAGGAGGGTAGGTCAATTATCAGAGTACGATCCTCTAGGAAGAGGAGAGGATAATCACCTTTTCCGCATAATCTGCTGACACACCCACTTACTTTCTGAAGCCATTGATGTGACGTATTTTGCTATAAACAGTGTCTTCGTTGATAAGTTATCAGGGGCTCTTCTCTTGCTGTGACTGAAAAGCCAACAGTTATATAAATGTCCTGTAAAAATGAACATAGAACCGTTATGGAGAAAATGAATGATGTTGTCGTGAGGTGAGGACGGACGGCCAGACAGCGGATATCCGGTGTGGTAACGTTGAACCAGGACACCGGTTTTCCTTATATGAGGTCAGTCTGACGTCACAAGAATGGGGGCCGGTATCCAGACCGGATCAAATAGTATACAAAATATACATTATTGTTATTATTATATTAATTAGTTGAACACAAAAGTGAAAAAACAAAAAAAAATAATTAGCTAACCCAAACCGTTATTCTTATTAAAGAAAGTAAACACATAAAATATTAAATTAACATTATGTAAAAAGTAAATTATTAATAATAATAGGTAATAATTTTGATAATAAAAATAATAACATATTATACTACTATTATATTATATAGTCATGTGATTTAAAAAAAATAAATGTGCAAATTTAAATACCATAGGAATATATATGTAATTAAAAATGGTGCTATGATATCTTATCACATTTAATTTTATAGTTACCAAAATAGTCTTATTTCGGTTTTGTTTCATCTTGTTATTTTATGTTTCGTTTATCTTTTAAATATTACCTTAAAATTTTAAGACACTAATAATTGCTTGTTTTCTAACCATGATGAGAGAGAAGGTATGATAATTAAAGAAAGATATAGTAGTTTTGATAAATAAAGTGTACATGAGGGTGTTTTTCTTTCTCATAACTATTGTCATTTTAATCTTCTTTATTTATCTCAAAACTATTGTTAATTTAAAAGTTTAAAGAGTAATCAATTTATATTTTTTAATTGTATCATATTGTAATTAATGTATTTCTCTTCTATCACTTTTCATCTAACCAATGAATATGACTTTGAAAGTTAAGTCATTATTTTTTACTAATAAAATAATAGAACTAAATGAGAGTATTTTAGTTCATATCAACTCAAATAAGTACATAGTTAATGATTTCTTAATTTGTGTGAAAAAAGCCAAAGTGACAATAGCTATTAGACAAAGGAAGAATGTAATTAATACAACATGATTGTATTTCTTGATTTATGTGTGATTAAAATAAACATTATTTTAATAGTTCACAAAAGTATTTATTGTTCTTGTTTCTTATTATATCCTTACTTTAAAATAAATTACTTATTAAATTTTAATAATTTCAATAATAAAGAGAATCTCATAACATATAACATATTGTTACTTATTTCTAATAGAGTAAATTTAATGAAACGGTTATTCTAATGTTGCACATTTTAAATAATATAAAAATATAAAATTTTATTAGAAATTGTGACTAATGTAGTTCTCTACTGAATTTAATGCAGGTATAACACTTTTCAACAAAAATATTCTATTTTTGTATTGTTTAAAATGTGTCCTATGATACATTAGAAAACTAGAATTTCTTGATATCATTTAATAAAAACTATACATTTTATTGCTTAAAGGATTTCCTCTGTTGAAAATTAAAATTTACATTAAATAAGAATAATTTACCTATTCCTACCATAGATAATAGTAAGAGACCTCATGAAAACAATAACATGGTACAAGAATCCTTGTCAATTTTGTTTGTCCCTAGTGAAACACATTGGTCGTCAATGATGTTCCATTAGAATTAGTCATAAGACGTGCATAATCACCATAGGATCTTATAAAGTTAAAATTTGTTTGTTTTCTTTTGAGTTAACTTTTCCAAGAGTTATTTCATGTTTTGTTTTGTTTATTTCTAGAATGTATACAGGGTTATCTTTTTCTTCTTTCCATAGCATTTCTCTTAGATATTTTCTAGGACCATTTACTCATTTTAAGCATGTTCATAACACTTACGTGCATAAGGATTTACATGAGGAGTTAGTTGCATTTTATCAGGTTTTACCTATCATAGACCCTAGTTTGTGTTCAATCATAAAATATGATCCTCTTTAAAGCATCCAATTCCATGGTTTTACATGATATGCACTTTTCTTTTACTAAACCTCATTATTTTACATTCCCTTCACATGCCATCTCTTTTACTCATACATCATATTTGTTTTCTCATAAAGTTCTAGGGTTACCACATAGTTTTATATGTGCATTCTTTTGAACTTATCTCATTGCATTTTATGATGATATTTAAGTCATTCTTAAATCTAGTTTCATAATTTTCATATTTGACCCAAATTAATTTTCCCCATTTTCACCATTTTCCTATTTCTCTTTTCTGTATTCATGTTCTTCCTTTTTTCCTTATAAAATTACTATTGACTTTTGATCTACAGGATTTAAGGTCAAATCCTTTTGAGGAAAGAGGGCATGATGAGGACGTAGCTAGAGGATTTATTTTGGCTAAAATGATTCTTTTGCTTTTTTTATATATTTTTTTCATTATTTTATATTAGGGTTAGAAAGCCTTATTAGGTTATAGGTTTGAGCCTTATATGATCATCTTTGTCTTGTAAGTATTTTTAGGGTCTTGTATTTGGCCATTTTTCTTAATTTTCCTTAGTGTTAGTGTTTTTAGACTTAGGAGAGAGTGAAGCTCATTAGGTTAGAGAAAGTGTCACCCCATTAGCCTATATAAGGCATGCTCTCCTTTGTAATACTCACACCTTGAATTGAGAGAATATATTTAAGTATTTGTGAAATGAGTTGAATTTTCCTCCTTCATTTTAGTTAGGGTTTCTTAAACCTTGGTAAGCTCTTATCCTAGGGTTTCCTCTCCTAGGTGGTAAGATTGAAAATTATCCTCTCTAGGTGACGCCTCTCTTTTTCTTTTTTTTTACATAACCTTAGTTTTGCCTTCCACCTTCTATAACCCTTTCCCTTCTTTCCCATTTTCCTTTATTTTCCCCAAACCCTAATCCTTATTTTCCTTTATCAAAAGAAAAAGAGGAAAAAGAACTAGATCTTCCTTCCTACATCAAGAAAGTCCTCTTCGTACTAGAGAGAGGATTTCATCTGAGTGCATGGTTGTTCTCCTTCACTACGATTATGACTCTAGTTCTTAATAGTAAGAGCGCTTCATGAATCAAAGTCTCGTTGCCAACTGAAATCTCACTTGGTCCTTATGGGATGCTCGCTTTCCGATCCCTCGGTTCATCGACCGCACATTGATGTTTGAGGAAGACAATGCCCGTTATATGGATGCTAACCCTATGGTTGTCTGTCGGGCTATGAAGATGTTCATTATCCGAGTGGCTTCCATGGGGCGCTACCTGGGTGATTACATGATGGGTCAAGAAACAAATCTAATTAACCTGACGAAGGACAAGGAAGCCTTGACGAAGAAGAAGGAAGCGTCCGCTACTAAACTTCACATAGCTGAGGGAGCTCTCCAGAAGTTAGCCGAGTTGGAAAGTAAGTTATAAGATCACGAGGACGTTTTGGAGAGAGTGGTTGGGATGGAGGAGCAGTTTAAAACCCATGAGATGGCTTTGGATAAATTTGAGGCATCGCTAAAGGATGTTGAGGTGAAGCTGCCAAGCTCTAAGGATGCCCGATGAGAGCTAGCTGTGAAGAATATGGAGGCAGATGAGTCTCTTAAAGAGGAAAAACTGGCTCTGGATTTCACGCGGAAAAATCTAATTGAGGCTGAATTGAAACACCGCCAAGAGCGCTCTGAGTTTGAGGATCAAATTGTCGTGTTGAGGTTCGAAGTTGCAGAAAAAGTTTATTGTTGGGTTTGAGAGGTGTTGGGAGTAGGTGACGATTCTAAATCCTTCTCTGGCTATCTCCTAGGAGGGGTCTGATCTTTCTAAAGAGGTAGTAGATAGGAGGATTATTGATCTCTCTAAGTCGGATGATGAGGTTTCCACTGTCGATCCTCCCCTTCCTCCGCCCGATAGATAAGCCGAAGTTACCCCTTCTCTCAAGGATGAGGTCACGCCCTCTGAAACCGTTGTCGCTGTTGTTCCCGCTCCTCTTTTTTTTTGAGATTTCTTGCTTTTTATTTTAGAAAATATAGCGTTTAATGAGTAATCAAGATTCTGTTAATGAAGAACTTGTGTCTCTGTTGCTTTATCTTTAATGTCAATTGTTTGTCTAAAACATTTACGTGCAGCCAGTTTGTTGCTTATATACCTACCTAGGGGTTTTGAGACTTAGGAAAGAATTGTGTAGTCATTTTAGGACTTAATTTAATATGTAACAAAGTTAACTTAATGCAATGTGCAATAGAGTGTGTCGTTGTCCCCAAGTGAGTGTATTCTCACTTGGGTTTTTATGACTTAATGTAATTAGTAATGAAGTGTGTTGTTATCCTTGAGTGAGCTTATTCTCACTCGGGTTTTTAGGACTTAATGTAATTCGTAATGAAGTATGTTGTTACCCCTGAGTGAGCGTATTTTCACTCGTATATTTAGAACTTAACATATTTTGATGCTGGATAAATGTGATTGAATACTACTGATTTTATTGACGTTTTATGTGGGTCTCGTTAAAACTTCTTGAGAGAAAAACTCAGTAAAAAAACCTCCCCGGTAGGAAAAAAGAGTACCCTTTGTTACATTTAATTGAAACACATCTTTAGATGTGTGGCATTTCACCTTGGAGGAATACTCCTACCTTCTAATTTATAAATAAATTTTATTAATTGATATATATTCTAATATATAACACAATATATAATTATATTATATTAAGTAGCTTAATAATAAAACTTTTCTTTTATCGTAGGTTGTCGCATCGAAACTTGTTACACTCATATAAATTTTGTTGAAAATATGAGTAAAGCATTGATTCCATCTTATTTTAATAATAAGCACCAATTTAAGTAACAGTAGTGTTACGTGCTTCTGCCACATGCATTTGTTCAGTGAGTCGTTGTGTGACGTGGTTTCCACTCATATAGTCATATTTTTTGGCTTCTTTAAAATTCCTGTCCTTATATTGATTAATGATTGCTATTTAGATGTTCACACTTTTTTATATATAATTTTCAGAATGATAATTTTTTTTGAGTAAATTCCAAAATTTTTCTCTATTACTACATATAAATTTAAGATAGATTAGTTTAAATGAGAGAGACATTTAATATTATTTATAATTATAAATAATAATCATGCGAGATTTGTGTTGGGTAAACTCAGTCTAATTTCATTAAACTTTATGGATGCAATTTATATTGGTTAACTTATTTTATAAATATAAGCGAGATAAAGTGAAATAAGTTTTATTATTTAAAAATTTCTAAAAAATTTAAATGTATATATAAGAAAAAAAAATAAGTGAAGTTAGCTTAAAGGTAATTAATATATGATTAGTTTAATTTCTATTAAATAATATCTTAAGTTTGAATCATGTAAATTGAAAAGGAATTCTACAATAAAAGATAGTTTTATTATGATACATATGCTATTTACTTTAAAATGATTCTATTTAGTAAGGAATCTAATGTAATTTAAAAAGTTTAGAGATTGTGTAGCCTTTAATTTCTGGGGTTAAATATGTTTTTGGTGTTTATGTTTTTATTAATTTTTAGTTTTGGTTCCTTAATTTTTTTAATTAAATATGTTTTTGTCCTTATATTTTTATTAATTTTTAATTTTGGTCCCTAAATTTTTTTTATTGGTTTAAATTTTTATATTATTAAAAATATTAAAATTAATCCCTATTATATTAAAACTGATTTTTAAAATATAATGACTTAATTTTTAATTAATTAAATAGAAGTATTATGTCATACACTTTTTTTTTCATTCTGTCCCTACAGCTTGTTCTATTTTCTGACTTTTCAAAATAGAGGTAGTTATGATTTCGAGAAGAGAGGCTCAAAAACTTTAACATTACTAGATGGACTTCTGAGCCCGTTTGGTTACAAAGTTGGGTTGGTCAAACCTCGGTTTGACCAACCCAAAAATAAATCCTACGGTCAAACGGAGTTTTGACTGTCTCGAACGGCGTGAAGGATCAATATCAACCCTTAAATTTCTCCATTTTCCCAACTCCGTTTCCCCAACTGGAAACCAAACGGATAGGAACGATTTTTTTGACAGTGAATTGATTGGAACTATAAATAAATCAACTTACTTTATTCTATATATCTATGGATATTTTTCTGAACATATAGGAAAAAATATATAAGATTATGAAAGAAATAAATATATAAATGGTTCAGTGTGACCTTATTATTATTGAATGAATAGTGATTTATCAAAAATAAAATAAAAAATTGAATGAATTGTGACGAATCCATGGTGACCCTATGGAAGTGTAAATTAGGTAGGGACCCCCCCCTGTGACCGATTACAGTGGTTGCTAGCTAGCTAGTAGCTACCACTGCCTAGGGCCCAAAATGAGTTACAAGTTATAACGTGTTTGCTTCTTTGGTTCTTATTGTTTAAGTGAATGTTGTATAAAAGTTAAAACTTGCAAATGAGTAAAATTATATTTTACAGTTAAATTAAGTTTTAATTATTTTGAATAACATGAAAAATTAATATTAAATTTTAAATTTATTTTTTTAAAATTTTATTTTTTTAACTATATACCAAACAGTCCTTAAATAGCTTAATTTTTACCCTTAATATTAAATGGTTAATTGGAGTTGAGAAAATCTTACACCGGATCAACTACATTTAATTATAATTTAAAAAATTATTCATCCTTAAAAATTATATTTAACTTGCATATATAATACTTGAGATTTAGGTATATTCTTTTCTCCTTATAAAATAGGATTTTTGTTATAAAATAAGCTAATATTATAAAGGAATATGAATGGAAAATAGATAATGGAAGAGAGCAAATTAGAGAGGAGAATGAAGAATTGAAGAAGATGAAGAGAGTTGAATGAGCAATCTATTTTGAGTGTATGAGCTCTATTTATAGAGCTTATGGACATCCACTAATTATAAAATATTCATAATACTCCCCCTTGGATGTCCATATTTTAGAATGTGCCTCGTTAAAACCTTACTAGGAAAAACCCAGTGGGATAAAAACCTAGTGAAAGAAAAAGAGTACAACATTCTTTACAAAGAAAAATATATAATTAAATGTACAAGTATTTAATTCTCCCCCTCATCAGAACATTTATGTAAGCGTCGAAGACCAATCTTCTGTACTAGTCGCTCGAAGACTTTGGTTGGTAGAGATTTTGTAAAGATATCTGCTAGATTCTCACATGACTGGACTTTCTGGACATTTATTTCACCATTCTTTATAAGATCATGAGTAAAGAAAAATTTTGGTGAAATATGCTTTGTCCTATCTCCTTTAATATAACTGAACTGGTCTGGACCGGGGTCTAGGATCCGGTATGGGACCAGCCACAAGGATGCAGGTGTTTTTAGGGTTTGCACACCGGAACTGTGTATATCCGACGTACTAATCCGGTCTCTCAGTGGGAGAGGCCGGTCTTGTTGTCCTGGAGATCCTTCACACCAACGATTCGCGTTGTAGGAGGGCGAAAGGTGGTGCCACCTGCGAAGATTCTCCGACGCTCAAGTTAGAAGAGTGTATGAACTGAATGAATACTCAAGCGTAATAACAGTAAAATATGAGATAGAATAACGATACCATGCATGTGTGTTGATATGGCCTCTTATAGTTGAACGTAAGAGAAAAAATGAGACGTTGGATACAGGTGGGTCCCTTATCTCTGATTGCGTGTATATTGTGTCAATCAAAGTGGCTCGACTTTCAGAATGTGTCAGGAGGGTAGGTCAATTATCAGAGTACAATCCTCTAGAGAGAGGAGAGGATAATCACCTTTTCCGCATAATCTGCTGACACGCCCCCTTACTTTCTGAAGCCATTGATGTGACGTATTTTGCTACAAACAGTGTCTTCGTTGATAAGTTATCAAAAGGCTCTTCTCTTGCTATCAGGGAAAAGCTAACAGTTATATAAATATCCCGTATTAATGATCATAAAACCGTTACAGCGAAAATGAATGATGCTGTCATGGAGTGAGGGCGGATGACCAGACAACGGATATCCGGTGTGGTAACGTTGAACCTAGACACCGGTTTTCCTTATATGAGGTCAGTCTGACGTCACAAGTATGGGGGCCGGTATCTAGACCGGATCATCTGTCCCCTAGCTTGTATGAGGGACTGTTAAGTTGCTCATATGAGCTACACAATTCTCGAGAGAAGTCTAGATGCCGGTAGTACATTCTTGTAAGTCTCTAGGAACTCGGTGGCGTCCGCTCTACTAAACAAGTGACCGCCCTCTTCGCGTTGTGTACAACGGATTCAGACAGCATAAAAATAAGCAGCGGAAATCCCAAGAGTTTTTGAAAATCGAAACTCTTGGTATTCGAAAAGTGGTTGGTAGGCATTAAATGCGCACAGCATGATTAGACAATAAATGCATTTTTTACGCACGAGACATTATTACCCAAGAGTGTAACCGTCGATTGGGCTTATTGGGCCTGGATTCAAACTGAAAGGGGGGCCCATTTTGCCAAAACGTTTACTGAAACGTTACCATTTTTGCGCTTATTCGTGACGAAACGACGGAGTCGTTTTGATTTGAAAGGTTGCGTTTTGTGGCAAGCATTGTGACCTTCGACGGAACACTTTGCCTCTTCGTTACCTATAAAAGGAACTCTTAGCAGATTTAGGAATCCATCCTTGCTCTCAAACTTAGTGAAACTCTGCTCAAATTTCCTTGGAATTTCCTTGTCGTCTTCAACTTCTCAAAGATCCTCTTCCTTTAGGTAACCTTCCTTCCCTTCAACTCCTTGCAATTTTAATCATTCTATTTCCATCATGCGCCCTAGAGCTGGACACGCTGGTCCTTCAAATAGAGGGAGGTTTGGCTCTCGTGCCCCCCTTAGCCACCGTGGTGGGAGGATTCCGGCGAATCCTCCTGTGGCTGGGCGCCATCACTCAGAGAGAGCCGAAGCTTCTTCCTCACGAGCGTCTTCTTCATCTCGTCGCTCTGAGGTTCCCCTTAGTTCGAGGGCTACCAACCGCTCTGATGAGGGGTCAAGTGCTGAGGGTTATCTCTCTGACGATGTTGCTTTTTATCACAGCACCTACGCATTCCACCGCGCCTGCACAACCATGGATCTTCCAGGACGTGGAAAAACGCCATTTCTCCGCTCTGCTGAAGGGTGTGTCAATGTTGTGGCACACCGGCTTGACTGGGAGAAACTCAACAGGGAGAAACCTTATTGCTGGGTGGAAGAGGAGTTCCTAGAGATCCCTTCGCACCATGCAAGTGAGGAGGAGCGCACGGTTTCTTTCCGCTGCAAGATATATTCGGATAAGAAGTACAAAGCGCGATACGCTGTGATGGCACCGCATCCCTCTGAAAGAATATGCCACAGCGTCCCTGATGCGAGGTCGGTCTACATGTACGACTACGTTTTCTTAAAGCTGGGGGTGCGCTTTCCACTGACGGATTTCCAGATGGCCGTCCTGCGTTTCTTGGACTGTGCCCCCTCACAATTACATCCCAACGGTTGGAGTCTTGTTCGGGCTCTGGAAGTCTTGGGGGAGCATTTTGGCTTCTCCGCCACTGTGGCCAAGCTATTTTACTATTGCCAAGTGGTCCGCCGAGCTAATAAGAAGGGCGGCCTTGGGTTCATTACACTCCGTAGTGACTCAAGGGTTGTAAATTTCAAGTCTTATACGGAGTCCGCAAAGGTAGATGGGCGTTCCTTCAAGCACTACTACACGCGGGTCCGGATTCAACCAAATAAGCCGGTCTTCTGGCGAAATAAAGAGGGGTTTACCAAGTTTCCCCTTAGCTGGACGCACGAGCATTTTCTCCTTATGAGCCGTGCTTATTATACAGATGAGAGTGAACTTTCCCCTCATTCTGTTGAAGTCTTGAGCGCCCTGCAGACGGCCTCAAAGACCCTCAAAGGGTTTTCCAGCCGTCTTCTCTTGGCCGAGGAAGACATCAAAAACACCTACCTCCGTAATATTCGCTTTTAATCTCCTTGTGTTGTATGGTTATACCATTCTAGTTATTTTCCTTCTTGTATGCTTATTCAACTCTTTTTGTTTTGCAGAACAAATTGAAAAGGCCTGCCCAGAAATGTTGTCGCTAAGGTCCATGCTGGCTGACGATGACTCCTCTTCTGAAGAAAATGAAATCCAGGCGAAGAGGAACGCCACCAAAACTCCCCTCATTCCTCTGACTTCTGCAGTAGGAGATGAGGTTCCTCTCTTCGACGAGGAGGAAGCCGAAGAAGCAACTAAAGCCGCTGAAGCGGGTGGCGAGGAGGCCGTCCCAGAGAGAAAGAAAAAGAAGAGGCATCTTGTAAAGAAGGCCGATCAAGAGAAGCCCTCTTCTGATGACCCTGTGAAGAAGCGTCAGAGGACGGCCGAAGAAACCGAATTAAAGAAGAACAAGGGAAAGGAACCCGCTCCTGAGTTCTCTGCACCTTCTTCTCAAAATGCTTCAGAGCCGGATTCTGGGAACGGTCCTCCTCCGGCGTTCGATCCTCCGCGTGACTCCTTCCTTTCTCATTATTTGTGGTTTCAAGGATCTATGCCTCCTACTCTCCCAAAGGCACGGTATTGCCTCCGCCCTTCCCTCGACGCTGCTAGGGTCCGAGGTGCTTGCAAGGCTGGGCGTTG
The DNA here is from genome assembly GCA_037962975.1 of Clitoria ternatea. NCBI lineage: Eukaryota > Viridiplantae > Streptophyta > Magnoliopsida > Fabales > Fabaceae > Clitoria > Clitoria ternatea. The sequence continues at coordinate 228,792,286 of CM075672.1, forward strand.
GCAACTTGACGAACTGTCTGGCCTGCTTGAGTCCCTGAGCGAGAAAGCTGATTATATGGAACAGGTTGAAAAACTTGAGACCGAACTCGCAGTGAAGGAGAAATGGGCAGCCAAGCAAGCTGAGGCTCGCAGGGGAGTGGAATCAGAATTGGAAAAAACCAAAGAAACACTCCAGAGGAAAACGGAAGAGGCAAGCAAAGTTCATTTTGCGAATAAGGCCCTAGAACGGGAAGTTGCCGACCTCCAAAATAAGAACAAATCCATACCCCTCCTTGAAGAAGAATTACAACTGGAGAAGAAGAGATCGGCTAAGCTTGCTGACGATCTCAAAGTTATGGAGGATGGTCGCAACAAAGACCTTGGGGAGTGGGAGTCTATTCGGAAGGAGATGCAAGCCCAAATTGATGAACTCAGAAAGGGTAGTGCGAGTGCTGGGCCCTCAGAAGAGGATTACGCCAAGGTTCAAAGAAGGCTAGCTGCTGCCAAGGCCAAGGCTGCCAAAGCCTTGGATATATGTAAAAATGTGGCGTATGAATCTTTCGGCCTGGCCCTTCGTCAAGTCTACTATCGGAACCCTGGAATAAAGCTGAATTTGTACGGATTAGATCCGTTCTTTGAGTTCCATGGGGGAAGACTTGTAGAAGTTCACAAGGACGGATCGCACCATGAACCCAAAGAATCTCTATACGAACTGCCTCCCCTCCCAGAAGGTCAAAGTATGGAGCCTACATCGTCCACCGCTGCCTCTGGAGCTAAAGCACAAGAAGGTGCCCCAACTGGAATGGAGGACAGAGCGGAAAAGGGAGGAGTGCCCACTGCGGAGGATCAAGCACCGGCCCCTTAATTTACGCTTTATTCATAGCTGTGTACTGGGATCAGCTCCAGTTTTAACTACCTTGTAACCTGAATAATTTCTTTATTCTTGGAAATGAAATTCAATGTTGCTTTTCTTCGACTGCTTGCGTCGACTGTATGATTGTTGGATAACTTAGTGTTGTACCAAACACTTTATTGTTTTTAATGCTTTACGAATCCGTTCTGTGTGGTTACCTAGCTGCTTAACGCGTACTTATCACACCGGATTAAGACAACAAATAGTAATAAATAAATAAAAACTAAGTTAAAGCACACCCTGTCCCCAAGTGTAAGTTCATTGGGAAGGGAGAATTTATCTCAAAGACTACCTTTTAAATTCTCAAAAGATAGAAATGCTTATCTGTCCTCGAAGATGTAGAGCGGGTACATTAGCTTTCAAACGCTCTGGGATGGATATTCCACGATTGAGGACGGATATTGCCTTTGAATTTTGTATAGCTTTGACAAGGGTAAGCTTTATGCCTTTCTCTTGAGGTTCGGTTTGGTCCTACACCTCAAGTCTTCACACGGTGTTCGGTTCGATCCTACTAACCGTACTTGGAGTTCGGTGCAATCCTACAATCCAAGCCTTCAACACGGGGTTCGGATCAGGGCTAATCCTGAACCTACTGCGCCCGTTACTCGGGGTTCAGCGCGGTTTTCTCTGTGAACCGGCCTACTGCGCCCAAGCCTTCGCATGGGGTTCGGTTTGTGGCCTTGAAAAAGGACCAGCCCTACAACCCATGTAGTCTTCGAATGGGGTTCGGTTTGTGGCCTTGAGAAAGGACCAGCCCTACAACCCATGTTGTCTTCGAATGGGGTTCGGTTTGTGGCCTTGAGAAAGGACCAGCCCTACAACCCATGTTGTCTTCGAATGGGGTTCGGTTTGTGGCCTTGAGAAAGGACCAGCCCTACAACCCATGTTGTCTTCGAATGGGGTTCGGTTTGTGGCCTTGAGAAAGGACCAGCCCTACAACCCATGTTGTCTTCGAATGGGGTTCGGTTTGTGGCCTTGAGAAAGGACCAGCCCTACAACCCATGTTGTCTTCGAATGGGGTTCGGTTTGTGGCCTTGAGAAAGGACCAGCCCTACAACCCATTCCACCTCAAGGAGTTACATCGTCAAAACACACGATGTGTGACTGAGATCATTCATCCTGAGGGGTCTTCATCAGTTCCTCGAAGAGTTATATCATCAACTACAGAATTGGTAGTTGAGTTCATCCGTCCTGAGGTGTATGCGTATTAAACTACGGCTATAAATCACAACACATAAGAAACGTGAGAATGATAGGGCGGTTAAAATGTATTCTCATTAAAATTGAAAGTACATTACATGAAAAGCGTAGTTGGGGTCATGCCTCGTTAAAACCTTCTTGAGAAAACCCAATGGGAAAAAACTCAAGTAAGGAAAAAGAGTACACGCCGTCTTACCAACTAGCTGTAATACACTCGTAAATTCTGAGTGTTCCATTTGTTGCGGATTGGGGTTCCATCAAGTTCTTCCAATCGGTATGATCCCTTTCCAGTCACCTCCGAAACTCTATAAGGTCCTTCCCACGTTGGTGCTAGCTTTCCTTGGTGAGCGAACTTATTCCCCACACTGGCCTTTCTCAGAACAAGATCTCCGGTGTTAAAAGCTCTGTACTGGACACGTTTATTGTACCGGAGTGCAGCCTTTGCTTTTATTGCCTGATCTCTGACGAAAGCCTTTTCCCTCAACTCTTGGAGGACATCCAGCTCTGATGCTAAGTTGGTGTTGTTATCCTCTGCTGAAAAATACTCAACACGGGCCGATCTTATTTGTAACTCAACTGGGATCATCGCCTCAACCCCGTACACCAACCGGTATGGGGATTCGTTAGTTGAAGAATGAGGCGTAGTGCGGTATGCCCATAGAACATGACATAACTGGTCAGTCCATCCTCCCTTCGCTTCTCCCAGACGCTTCTTTAACCCCTTTAACACCTCTCGATTAGCTACCTCTGCTTGCCCATTGGTCTGGGGATGTTCAACAGATGAAAATATCTGGACTATCCCCAGTCCTTCAAGTAAGTCCGTGAACTTTTTGTCTGTAAACTGGGTGCCGTTGTCAGTCACAATCCGCCCTGGCACCCCGAAACGAGCAATGATATTTTCGTACATGAAACGTCTTGTACGTGCAGAAGTGATATGCACTACTGGTTCTGCCTCGATCCATTTGGTGAAGTAGTCTACCCCCACAATCAAGTATTTGATACCTCCTGGCGCAGTGGGAAACGGACCCAGAATATCAAGGCCCCATTGGTAGAACGGCCAAGGCACAGCAGATGAAGATAACTCTTGGGCCGGTGTATGGTGGAGATTGGAGAATTTTTGGCAAGCGTCGCATTTCCTCACGAAGTCTGCGGAATCCTGCTTCACAGTGGGCCACCAGTATCCAGCCCTGAGGACTTTTCTCATTAGGCTTCGGCCTCCAGCGTGGTGCCCACATTGCCCCTCGTGTACTTCAGTCAAGACCGCTTGAACTTCGTCTTCTCTTAAACATGAAAGATATGGGACAGAGAATCCCCTTCTGTAGAGAACACCATCAACCATAGTAAAATATGGCAACTCCCTCTTTACTCGTCTCCTTTCATTCTCGTCAGTGGGAAGTTGACCATCAGCTAGATAACGAATATAGGGGATGACCCAAGAATCCTCATATGGATAACTCACCATGACGGCATTCAGAGAAGGATACATAGGTATACTGGGTGATGTCAAAGTGCTCTGAACCACTGTTGTTGTGCTACCAGGCTGCTTTGTACTTGCCAATCTTGACAAGATATCTGCTCTGGTATTTTCTTCCCTGGGCACATGCTTGAACTCTAAAACTTCAAATCTTCCCTTCAGCTCATTAACACAATTCAAGTACAATTGAAGTTGTGGTTCCTTCGCCTGGTACTCTCCCTGGATTTGCGAAATCACCAGCTGAGAATCGCTGCAGAGGGTCACTGCTGATGCTCCGATATCAATTGCCGCACGGAGACCGGCCAAGCATGCTTCATATTCAGCTTGATTGTTAGAGGTCTTGAAATTGAATCGGAGGGAAATTTCTAAGTGTACGCCGTCATCACTTTCTACCACCACACCTGCTCCACATCCTTTGCTGTTTGACGAACCGTCAACGTAGATGGTCCAATGCGTTCGAGGGGTCGTCGGGTCTGCCCCAGTCATTTCCACTACAAAATCGGCCAACACTTGTGCCTTGATGGCTCCTCGAGGCTCATATGAAATCTCAAATTCAGATAACTCAATAGACCATTTTATCATCCTTCCAGCGAGGTTTGGCTTGCTGAGTACTGAACGGAGCGGCAAATCCGTTCTCACCAATACTGGGTGCGCATGGAAATAAGGCCTCAACCGTCGTGATGCCCAAACAACTGCCAAGGCGGCTTTCTCAATCTTCTGATATCTTCCTTCCGCCCCCTGAAACGTTTTACTAGTAAAGTACACCGGTCTTTGCCCTTCAGGGGTTTCTTTTACCAGGGCTACACCTAGAGCTTCGTCGGATATTGCCAAGTATAAGATTAATATTTCGCCTGGATCAGGCTTAACAAGAATTGGTGGGCTCGAGAGAACGGCTTTGAGCTGCTGGAAGGCTTGCTCTTGTTCCTCTCCCCATTCAAAACTCTTGTGTTTCTTCAACGCCTTATACAAGGGGAGGGACCTGTGCGCCATCTTAGGCATGAAACGAGCTAAAGCGGCCACTTTCCCATTCAATGACTGGACCTCCCTCAAACATTTAGGACTCTGCATGTCCAGGATTGCTTGACATTTCCCGGGGTTAGCTTCAATGCCTCGTTGAGTCAGCATAAATCCCAAGAATTTTCCTGCTGGAACGGTGAAAGTGCACTTTAAAGGATTTAACCTCATGTTGTACTGCCGAAGCCTAGTGAAAACTTGGCGTAGATCTTCAATGTGGTCTCCTCCAGCGGGCGTTTTGGCTATGATATCATCGATATAAACTTCGACCAGCTTGGTATGCATCCCTTCAAAGACTTTGTTAATCATGCGCTGATAGGTAGCGCCTGCGTTCTTCAGTCCAAAAGGCATGACGGTGTAGCAGAAAACACCGCGGTCGTTGATAAAGGCAGTCTTCTCCTGGTCTCCCTCCCACATCGGAATCTGGTTGTACCCCGAATAAGCATCCATGAAACTGAGATATTGGTAACCAGATGAATCATCCACCATGCGATCGATGTTGGGAAGGGGATATGGATCTTTAGGGCAGCAACGGTTAAGATCCACATAATCAGTACACATCCTCCATTTGCCGTTAGCCTTCTGCACCATGACCACATTAGAAAGCCAAGATGAATAGCGTATCTCCCTTATAAAACCTGCCTTCAACAACTCCTCTGTTTGCTCACAAGCCGCCCTCTGCTTCTCCGGTCCCAACCTCCTCTTCTTTTGAGCCATCGGTCTGGTTTCAGGATACACTGCAAGTTTGTGACAACAGAAATCAGGATCCATCCCCGGCATGTCTGCTGCTGTCCATGCGAAAAGGTCTTTGAATTCCTGCAAAAGGGCTAATAAGCGTTGCTCCATAGCAGACTCCAGCTTATCATTGATGTGCGTGACCTTCTCTGGGGAATCTCCCAATATGACATCCCTGGAGCCACCATCTGGTGTGGGCTTAGATGGATTGAGTGGATCAATCTTCAATTCCGCTCTGGGGTCTAGGTCAATAAGACTGACAGATCCTGCCGCTGTTCCTCCGTCGTTCAACTTCCTCTTCTTGTTAAATGCATCCAACTTAACCATGTTGAGGCTCAGATTATAACAATATCGAGCCATCTCCTGATCTCCGCGGAGTGAGGACACACCATTGTCCTTGTCGATAAATTTGATCAGGAGATGAGGGGTGGATACAATTGCTTCCATAGCGTTCAATGTTGGACGGCCTATGATACCGTTGTACGGGGATTCCACATCAATCACCAGAATTCTTGACTTGACTGTTCTTGCACCGGGCTCCCCTTCAAAAGAAATCAAAGTGTCGAGGTATCCCTTAGTAGGTTGCTTAGCTCCGTTAAATGCTGTGAGTTCTTGTGTGTATGGTTGTAAATCTGCATCACTGAAACCCATTCGTTTGAAACAATTATAAAAGATAACATCACAAGAACTTCCCTGATCAACGAGGATCCTCTTGACGTCCTTATTGGCTATGACTGCCACAATCACTACTGCATCATCACCTCCTGGAATTGTTGGGCCGAAATCATCGTCTGTAAACAACACCGTCGGGGCTGTCACTCCGTCCCTGAAAGGGCGGTTATTCCTTGGTTTACCCTGGACTGACAGAATCATCCTATGGTGGTTCTTTCGTGCTGTGATTGATGTTCCTCCTCCCGCAAATCCTCCAGCTATAATCTCAATCACCTCTCGTCTGCCCTATCTTTGCTGCTGGGGCATATTACTTTGTTGGGCACCTTGGGCAATCACTACCCCTTTCTGCTTCTCAGCCGCAGTGAACTTCCTTACTGGGTTGCGTGTATTGTCATCTTCATCATCAGGATCTCTATTCCTTTTCTCCATCCTGTGAGGCTCATCCATAGATTTCTCCTTAAACAAATACTGCTTCAGCTTTCCTTCCCGAATGAGAGTTTCCACCGTATTCTTTAACGCCTTACACTCATCAGTGTTGTGTCCTGTCTGCTCATGGAAAGTGCAGTATTTACGTGGGTTACCACCCCTCTTGGCTGGGGCTGGCTTCCTTATACCAAAGACGTTCAGAGTTGGCCAACCAACCTCCCTCATGATTTGTGAGTGCCTGGTGTTCAACGGAGCATAGTGATCGAACGATGATACGCACCTGTCTCGTGGATGCTGACGAGCATTCACAAAGTCTTCTCTAAAGGCATGCTTCTCGGGCCTCGCTCTCTCCTTTTCTCTCCGTGGCTGCTGAGCGGGTGCAGAAGGCTTTACTCTTGCTGCAGTTGCCTCTAGATGCATCTCTATGCCCACATATTTGGAAGCTTTCCTTCGAAACTCCTCGAAGGTTGTAGGTGGGCTCTTTGCCAAAGATAGGGCAAAGGCTGAACCTGGCTGAAGAGCTTCCACTACAATATGGAGTTGTATGGCCTCCGTGAGGTTAGGGACCAACGCAGCCTCCTTGTAAAACCTTTTCAGGAACTCCTTAAGAGTCTCAGTCTCTCCCTGTCTTATCTGGGCCAGGGTGTGAGAAGTTCTTGGGATATCCCTGGAGATGACGAAATGACTTTCGAATGCAGCAGCCATTTCCTCCCAAGAGTCTATAGATCCTGAAGGCAAACTTTTAAACCAGCTGAGAGCTTCCTCCGTCAACGTCCTTGGGAACATTCTGCACATGACATCTTCGTCTGCTCCCAGATACATAGCCTCATAAACATAAGCATCCAAATGCTTAGTGGGATCGGTCTTTCCATTATACTTCCCAATCGACAATGGCTGAGTTGTTTGTAAATGTTTTGGAATGACAATACTCATCAACGTCCTTGAGAAAGGGACATTGAGCTTGTATGTCCCTGAAGTTACTACCGCCTGCTCCCTTCTCCTGATACTGACTCTATCACCAGAGTCCTGCGTTTGCTCCCTCTCTTCATATGTGGGGATCTTCGAATACTGGAGGGTGGTGGATCTATCCCTCGCTGATGCATGGTGAGCATCCTCTGCATGGGATACTACTCTGTCCCCAGCTCCTCCTCTCTCTCGCCTCAGCTCCATCAACTCCTCCTTCAGTTGCCTGATAACCTCATCGCGAGGGTCAGGCGTCTGCACTTGCACCATCCTCCGGGTTTGAGTTGCAGGAGATTCGAAGACGAGTCTCCTCCCAACCTGTTGATGGGTCACATCCTCCACGTGACCTTCCACGAAATCTCTCCCGTCACCTTCCATTGTGCCAACCTAACTTCTGCGAAAATGGGAATAACTCTATCGAGTCCCACCGGGCGTGCCAATGAACTGGTCTGGACCGGGGTCTAGGATCCGGTATGGGACCAGCCACAAGGATGCAGGTGTTTTTAGGGTTTGCACACCGGAACTGTGTATATCCGACGTACTAATCCGGTCTCTCAGTGGGAGAGGCCAGTCTTGTTGTCCTGGAGATCCTTCACACCAACGATTCGCGTTGTAGGAGGGCGAAAGGTGGTGCCACCTGCGAAGATTCTCCGACGCTCAAGTTAGAAGAGTGTATGAACTGAATGAATACTCAAGCGTGATAACAGTAAAATATGAGATAGAATAACGATACCATGCATGTGTGTTGATATGGCCTCTTATAGTTGAACGTAAGAGAAAAAATGAGACGTTGGATACAGGTGGGTCCCTTATCTCTGATTGCGTGTATATTGTGTCAATCAAAGTGGCTCGACTTTCAGAATGTGTCAGGAGGGTAGGTCAATTATCAGAGTACAATCCTCTAGAGAGAGGAGAGGATAATCACCTTTTCCGCATAATCTGCTGACACGCCCCCTTACTTTCTGAAGCCATTGATGTGACGTATTTTGCTACAAACAGTGTCTTCGTTGATAAGTTATCAAAAGGCTCTTCTCTTGCTATCAGGGAAAAGCTAACAGTTATATAAATATCCCGTATTAATGATCATAAAACCGTTACAGCGAAAATGAATGATGCTGTCATGGAGTGAGGGCGGATGACCAGACAACGGATATCCGGTGTGGTAACGTTGAACCTAGACACCGGTTTTCCTTATATGAGGTCAGTCTGACGTCACAAGTATGGGGGCCGGTATCTAGACCGGATCAATAACCCTCCTTTAACTGAGAGATACAAGCTGTATTATCTTCACATAAGACTGTTGGTGGTAATTTTCCATCATGCAAGCCACAAGTTTCTTGAATATGTTGAATCATAGACCTCAACCATACACATTCTCGACTTGCTTCATGTAATGCTAGAATTTCAGCATGATTAGATGATGTTGCTGTGATTTTTGTTTTATGGATCTCCATGAAATTGTTGTACTACCACATGTAAATAAATATCCTGTTTGTGATCGACCATTATGAGGATCAGATAAATACCTCGCATCTGCATAACCAATTAGGTTTGCCTTAGATACGTATGGGAAAAATAAACCCATGTCCATTGTACCTCTAAGGTAGCGAAATATGTGTTTAATCCCATTCCAATGTCTTTTTCTGGGTAAAGCACTATATCTTGCTAACAAATTCACAGCAAATGATATATCAGGTCTTGTATGACTAGCAAGATACATTAGTACACCAATTGCACTAAGATATGGTACTTCAGGACCAAGTAGTTCTTCATTTTTGTCTTGAGGTCGAAAAGGATCTTTGTTTACTTCAAGTGACCTTACAACCATTGGACTGCTCAATGGGTGTGATTTGTCCATATAAAACCTCTTTAGCACCTTTTCTGTATAAGTCTTTTGGTGCATCAAAATTCCTTCTTTTAAATATTCTAATTGTAATCCGAGACAAAACTTTGTTTTTCCTAAGTCTTTCATCTCGAATTCCCTTTTCAAACAATTTACAGCCTTTGAAAGCTCTTCGGGAGTTCCGATGATGTTTAAATCATCTGCATAAATAGCAATTATAACGAACTCTTTTCCGAGTCTTCTCATAAAAACACATGGACAAATTTGGTCATTTTTGTACCCTTCTTTCAACAAATATTCACTTAGACAATTGTACCACATTCGTCCAGATTACTTTAGTCCATAAAGAGATTTATTCAATTTGATTGAATAATTTTCTCGAGGATTTGTTTTATATGCTTCAGGCAAGTGAAATCCTTCAGGGAGTTTCATATAAATGTCATTTTCAAGTGAGCCATATAAATATGCTGCAACAACATCCATAAGACGTAAGTCAAGCCTTTCACGGATTGCCAAGCTTATTAAGTATCGAAAAGTGGTGGCATCCATCACTGGTGAATATGTTTCTTCGAAGTCAATGCCAGGTCTTTGTGAGAAACCTTGTGCAATAAGTCTTGCTTTATATCGTACAATTTCACCATTTTCATTTCTTTTTCTCGTAAAGACCCATTTGTACCCAACTGGTTTTACACCTTTGGGTGTTTGGACTACAGGCCCAAAAACTTTACGTTTTGCAAGTGAGTTTAACTCTTCTTGTATTGCATCTTTCCATTTTGGCCAATCATTTCTTAGTGCACATTCTTTAACAGATTTTGGCTCATGATCCTTATCATCATTTATAATATCAAGAGCTACTTTGAATGAAAAAACTTCATCAATATCGACTTCATGTCGATTCCATTGTATTCCATCCATGACATAATTTATAGAGATCTCTTTATTCTTGTCAATTTCAGGTACCTTGGTTTCTTCTGGATTTGAAACCTTGATTATGTCAGGAGACTCTACTGGAGTCTTTATATCCTCGATTCGATTATCTTCTTTATTTACTTTTCTTTTCCGAGGATTTTTATCTTTAGAACCAACAGGTCTGTCACGTTTTATTTTGGCTTCAGACTCATTTGCAAATTTAGATTGTCCTTCAGGGATATCAATCTTTATTGGAGTATTAACAGTTGGTATGTGTGACTTAGTCACTCTTTTTGGATCGGCAAATGCATTAGGTAGTTGGTTTGCCAAATTTTGCAAATTAATTATTTTCTGAACTTCTAGTTTAGATTGCTTTGTTCGAGGATCAAGATGTGAGAGAGATATCTCATTCCAACTGATCCTTTTATCCAACTATTTATTTTCTCCCCCTAATGATGGGAAAACAGATTCATCAAAATGACAATCAGCAAAACAAGCTGTAAATAAATCACCTGTTAAAGGTTCAAGATATTTTATTATTGATGGACTTTCATATCCAACATATATTCCTAACCTTCTTTGAGGTCCCATCTTAGTGCGTTGTGGAAGAGAAATAGGAACATATACCGCACTTCCAAAGATTCTTAGATGGGAAATATTTGGTTCTTTACCATGAACCAATTGTAAAGGGGAATATTCATGATTACTTGTAGGCCTGATGCGAATAAGTGCTGCCGCATGCAAGATTGCATGTCCCCAAGTTGAAATTGGGAGTTTTGATCTCATTAACAATGGTCTTGCAATCAATTTCAAACGTTTAATCAATGATTCAGCAAGTCCATTTTGTGTATGAACATATGCTACAGGATGTTCAACATCAATTCCAATGGACATACAATAATCATTAAATGATTGAGATATGAATTCACCAGCGTTATCAAGGCGTATTTTCTTAATTAGATAATCAGGGAAATGAGCTCTTAAACGAATTAATTGAGCTAGTAATCTCGCAAATGCCTGGTTACGAGTTGACAATAAGCAAACATGGACCATCTAGTTGATGCATCAATTAAAACCATAAAATATCTAAATGGTCCACATGAAGGGTGTATTGGCCCACAAATATCACCTTGTATACGCTCTAAAAATGTAAGTGATTCACTTCCAATTTTCATTGGTGATGGTCGAGTAATTAATTTCCCTTGAGAGCAAACAACACACGAGAAATTATTAGTTTGGAGAATTTGTCTGCTGGACAAGCAATGACCATTTGATTTCTCAACTATTTTTCGCATCATTATTGTTCCAGGATGGCCTAATCGTTCATGCCAGATAATAAAATTATTCTTATTTGTAAACTTCTGGTTTACTATGGCATTTGTTTCAATTGTACTAATATATGTATAGTACAAACCGGAGGAAAATGAAGGCAATTTTTCCAATATACATTTCTTATCAGAAATTATCTTTGTGATGTAAAGATATTCATTATCTCCTTCATTTGTGGTCTCAATATGGTATCCATTTCTGCGGATATCCTTAAAACTCAATAAATTTCTTTGAGACTTCTTAGAATATAATGCACTTTCAATGTGCAATTTTGTTCCTCCAGGTAACAAAATACTGGCTCTGCCGGAGCCTTCAATTATATTTATACTACCAGATATTATATTAACATTTGCTTCTTGTTTTACTATATGGTAGAAATATTTCTCATTCTTGAGAATGGTATGAGTTGTTGCACTGTCTGCGAGACATATATCTTCGCCATTCACATGATCATTCATTCTTCATTAAATAAATAAAATAAATCATGAGTAAAATATAATTAACAATATTTAACAAAATTTTATTGATAAAGATAGAATTTACAACAAAACAAATTACATGAAACATTAAAATAATTTATTTAGGGGCACTCCCTTCTCCAACCGAGTGGTCAAATTCTTCTTCAGGAAGAGTAAGAAAATCATCAACACTAAAATCAGAGAAATCATCATCTATACCAGTAAAATTTGTCTCTATTATTTTTCCTTTATTTTTAAGGGATTTTTGGTATAGATCTACGAGATGCTTTGGTGTGCGACAAACTCGAGACCAGTGTCCCTTGCTACCACAACGATAGCAAATATTTTTAGTTTGTTCACTATTTTGAGCATCTATCCCTTTTTTCATATGTTCTTTATTTTTCCATGTGAATGATGATCTCTTATCATTGCGACCATGACCACGGCCATAACCATATCCACGACCAATACCATGTCCCCGAGCATTACCTCGTCCACGACCGCGGCTACGACCACGACCACGACCATGAGTATTATGATCGTGTGTTGCTACATTCACTTCTAGGAATGGAGCAGTTCTAGTTGGACGAGATTCATGATTTTGCATAAGCAATTCATTATTTTGCTCAGCCACAAGGAGACAAGTAATTAATTCAGAATATTTTGTAAAGCCCTTTTGGCGATATTGCTGCTGCAGGAGCAAATTGGATGCATGGAAAGTGGAGAATGTCTTTTCTAACATGTCACTTTCAGTGACTTTTTCTCCACATAATTTCAACCTCGAAGTAATTCTAAACATTGCAGAATTATACTCATTTACGGATTTAAAATCTTGAAATCGTAAATGCATCCATTCATAACGAGCTTTTGGAAGAATTATATCCTTTTGATGGTCATATCTCTCTTTTAGATTATTCCACAAAATGAGAGGGTCTTTAACTATTAAATACTCATTTTTTAACCCTTCATGGATATGGTGGCGTAAAAAGATCATGACTTTAGCCTTATTCTGGTCAGATGCATTATTTCCATCTTTAATTGTTTCCCCAAGACCTTTTGCATCTAAATGGATTTCAGCATCCAATGTCCATGATAAATAGTTCTTGCCAGTAATATCAAGGGCCACAAATTCAAGGTTGGTAATATTTGCCATATGTATTTCTATGCAAGAAATTACAAATCATAAGTTAGATAATACTTCAATAAATATATTAACTACAATTATTATGATGGTAATCATAGCAAGTCAATAATGATTATAAATATATATAAATATTATTTCATTTAATTATAAGAGTAATCTTGGTTTCCCCCCCTTTTTTAATAAATTATAAATTAATTTAAATAATATTTCACATAAATAATTCAGTAGTGAAAATTTAAACTTTTCATAAAATATCACTCAAATACTAGTGGCCTAATGGTAGATTGATAACTTATCATGCTATAAGTCCCGAGTTCGAATCCTTATAAATACTATCTTATTTATTAACCCATTAATTTATAAAATATATTATATTATTTATAAATATTAATTATGAGAAATTAATATCTATAATTTAAAGCAAAATAAATGCTGTTGGAACATGAAGCAACAATTGAAAGTGGATTGCAATTGGAAATTGGAACGTGAAGCTAAAGTGGATTGCACTAACAAAATTAATGCATTAACAATTCCAATAATTGGAACGTGAAGCTACACTGAAAAATTGAAAGTGGATTGCAATTGGAAATTGGAACGTGAAGCTAACACAATGACTTCATGATTATGCTTAACAGAAAGTAATATAAAAGGCAACGTAAAATATATAATGATGAATAAAATCAGCAATAGCTTATAAAATTATATACCATTTTTTTTATTCTTATAGTTCTTTAGGAACTTATTAATAAATATTTTAAGAAGAATTCTTCAGGAATTCTAATTTATTTAATTATTAATTTTACACATCCTGCAAGGATGTTTATGAATAAGTTCTTCATGAACCTTTTTTTTTATGATATAGATATAATGTTATACATCCTTCGGAGATGTTTAAAATTTAAGTTCTTCGGGAACTTATTATAACATATATACATATAATATAAATTGAAATAAAATTATGAAAAGAAATTCAAATGCTATGTTACCTTATATCTCAGTTGGTCAGGACCTCGTGCTGATAACGTGTTATAAAATAAGCTAATATTATAAAGGAATATGAATGGAAAATAGATAATGGAAGAGAGCAAATTAGAGAGGAGAATGAAGAATTAAAGAAGATGAAGAGAGTTGAATGAGCAATCTATTTTGAGTGTATGAGCTCTATTTATAGAGCTTATGGACATCCACTAATTATAAAATATTCATAATAATTTTTATCTTTATATAAACACCTTTTTTTTAAAATTTTATATCCAACCTATATAATATAACATTAGCATGTCCAAGTGGCATTCACGTCACCATATAGGGAAAAAACAAATAGGGACAAAAAAAAATAAACACTATATTTTATAAGCACCCAAAATATATTAGAAATAAAACTCAATTAAATCCCTTTCCTTAAGTATTCGTAGTTCTCTTTTAAAATTGAGTTATCAAAATAGGTTGAACCAACAAGCTCAAGCCAAACTAGTTGTAAAATAAGTAGGTTTAGGTAGTTAAATTATAAGCTCGGTTTGAGTTAATTTAACCTTACTTGAAAAAGCCATATAACAATTAAGTTTTATGTGAGCTCAAAGGACTCAAACTACTTGTGTCCATGTATATATATTGAACTTATATAAAATGATGTTATGTACTCGTTCTAATCCTGATTATAAGTAAATTTTAAGAGATTTTTTTTTCTCAAATATAAATAGAAATATATTTTTTCAATATCATTAAATGTTTATATACTAAATATGTATTTTTAGTATATTTCCAAAATAATTAAATACTTTATGCAACAAATAAGATTAAAGATACTTTACACAAATACATCAAATATTTGATGACATTACTGTAAATAACAAATTTTAGTCAACTTTCTTAATTTATATAAAATTTATCTAATGTATTTATAATCATGATCGAAGGAAGGATTTACTAATTTGATCGGTACTTAGAAACTTATTGTCTATATATATATAAGACATTGTATCCAAAAGTTAATAGGGTTTTATGGGCCCTCCCTCTTCTCTCTATATAGAGAATGAACTTAAAGATGATATACTTTTGCTAATTTAATTGATACTCAGAGACTTATTATCCTTACACACACAGGATATATCATGTCTAAGAGTTAATTTTGTTTTACAGTGTTTATTTTTCAGATTGATTGTTAACTATTGTTATGTTAAATTATTAATATTTATTTTTAATATATTATATTAGTATTGATTTGATGTAATTTTGTTTATCTTGTCACATCTAAGAAAAGTGTATTGGATGAAAGATATATTTCATATATTTTTGTTTACTTTGGGCATTTTAATTTTGTAATTTTGTTATTTTAAAAAAGGAATGCAGATAACATGTATAAGCTCATTATGTGGTGTGGGTTAGACTTGAGTTTGAATTTTTCCTGGTTTTTTTATAAGCTTACGAGTTAAGCTGGATGGTTTGTTTTGTCTCCTTTATTTCAAATTATAGCAAATCATGTATAAATCACTCGCCATTATCTTTTTTTTCCTTTTGTTTTCTCTCCAACTAAAACTTCCTAACGACAATGCTAATTACAAGTTAAATGAATGAATTTATAATATAATCAAATCCCTCAAAGGAATAATTAAGTCTTTGTCTAACTAATATGAAATACACAAGGGAATGCATTAATTGTTTTATTTACATAATTCATTATCAATAAACATAAAAGTTTCTCCAATTCTACTTACTTATTGGAGAATATATGCCATACTGATTAATAAAAATATAGGAAATTTTTTTTCAAAAATTCATATTTGTCCTTGGATGCCCCAACATGACTCAATGAGTCCCTAATAACATAGCCTAGGCTTGGAAGTTCTAAAATTGCTTAAAGAAAAATTTGCAGCATATTGGCTCCCTGCGTACTGTTCAGTAATTTACGTTTAATCGAGGCTACACAACTACGATTGAGGTGAATGCAATTGGTACACTTTCACAACTCAATTACTTATAATTGTTACGAAGAAGTAAAGGGCAAATTATGCCCCTAAGATTTCCCAATTTCAAAAATTATGAAACCAACCCACCTGAAATTTAGCCTGAACACCCTATAGTATTTTGGACATAACTTGGGCTACAAACATCTCATTGACGTGATTCTGGCAGAAAAACGACCGCGACTCAATTATCTACAACTTTTATAAAGAAAGTAAAAACTAAATTGACTCTCACTTGAGTGAATATTAGCTTGCTTGAGCGAGATTTTCTCTTAGGCTCTCACTTCAGTGAAAGTTCGACAAAAACAACATCTGTAAGGCTCGCTCAAGCGAACTTTCGCTTGAGTGAAAATTTGACATAAACCAACCATTTGACTCTCGCTTAAGCGAGATTATCCTCGCTTGAGTGAGATTTACCTATAAAACACCTCTCATTTCACTCACAGGCTCGCTCAAGCGAAAATTAGCTCGCTTGAGTGAAAATATCAGCATTTTAACCTTCAAATCAACTTCTTTGCATCATATTTCACTTATTTTTCATTCAAATGCCACCAAACTTAAACCCAAACTATTTCTCACTAATTAAGACCTATGGCAACTGGCCACACCTCAAAACTCCTAAAAATGAGCAAGATATGCATGAAAATGTAATTTGGCCAACTTAGGCCATTTTCTCCTAACTTGACTTATCAATTCCTATTGGAACTGAAGCATTCTAATTCCCACAACTTTTAAAAGTTATATAGAGGCTATGGAATCCTTATAGAGGCTTCAAAACCCTATGTATCATAAATTGGCCTTTTCAGTTCCTCATTATGCATGTTTTCAGCAAAATAACATCATAATCATCATCATTTTGACATTAAGCCATTTCTATCAATTTACAATTTCAAGTGCAATGCAATATATACAATTCCCTGCCCATTATGATCACTTAACATAATATGCATATCAATGTACTAGGCATGATCAAATCAACATAATTCTCATGGATTCATCCATGGATTAAAATGCTAAGCATTATCCTATATCAATATCAACATCATTATTCACAAGTGGACTTCCAATGAAGTCATCAGCTACCTAAATCCACTATACAGGGCATATCAATGTCAAAAAAGAAGTTTATGTACATCAAGAGCTGGTCAAGGCGATACTACCAAAAAGTTATACAAAACCCGTATAAGCCCGCCCCGTAACGGGCTAGCCCACAAAACCCACTTTCTAAATGGATCACTTTTTTTGGGCCCGTGACAAGACCGCGACCGCGAACCCGCAGGCCAACCTGCCTATGAGGTTGTTTTTTTGCTTCTTTTTTATTCCTTTGAAATTGTTAGGTCTAAATTATTTTTTTTATGAAACCAAAAATATGTGTAATTCAACATATTTAATCATCCAAAATCTAAAAAATCCAATCATAATTCATGAAATAAACTCATGGAATTTTAAATTTAATAGTTTTTTCATCCAAATATAAACTTAAACATGACAAATAGGTTCCAAATGCACGATAATAATTAATAATATCACCAATGTCTTAAAAATTTCAAATACAATTACATGGGTTTAAGTTAGGGTTAGAGTTTTTAGTTTTTTATTTCTATTTTTAATATATTTATAATATATTTTTATTTTTACTTGGCCCACGGGTTGGCCCGTGAACCCGCGGGCTAGACCCATTTTAACCCACGGGTTACGCGGTCCCAGCCCGTGAGTCCGATTTTTAAATGGTCCAATTTTTTTACCCGTAACCCGCATAAGGAGTGACTAAACAGGCCGGCTCACGGGCCCGTACCCGTTTACCCAGCTCTAGCAACAATTAATCAAGACATCACGTTATCTATTAAGCTACCTCAAGCTTATAAAATTCAAACAACTAGATTCATCCATAACTCAATACAATCAACCATTGCAACCTCATGTAACCAATATTTTTTTTATCAGCAAAAATAATATTAAAAAAAGGTACAAGGGGTACCTTAACCCATATACAAAATCAAGCAATTACAAACCTATAAGACATAATAAATGTTCCATATACCATTCCATAAATCCTCTAGAAAACCCTTTCAGTCTAAACTTAAGCCAAACCCAGCTTTTAAATTGTACCAGCTCAAACATTTTTGAAATACAAACACATTTGTTCCTAAAGATGAAATTATTACGGCATTCCTAAATATAAACATATGAACAAAATCTAATTCATCAAGAATCCACCAATTACAATGATAATATCAAACCGAGGTATATTGCTAATCACACCATCATCAATATTATCAATTCACATAACAACATCATAGTCAATCAAACACAAACATGCATATATACCCCTATCCGTCCATGATCTGTACAATTAAAATATAAATGCTCTCCCTACTTGGAATCAACGATTCCAATTGCTTATAACGTTTCTTAACACCTATTCACTAGTTTATCAATCCAAAAATTCCTAAAATCAACAATAATTCAATCTCAGTATCCATAAGCTATTAAAATCTCATTTTGGCGTTAAAACATCAATTGATCATAATTTTTTATAAGCTACGACTTACCAAAATGCGCAGACCAACATCGATCCTTAATTTTGAAGGAATCCAATGCTGTCCATGGCTTCAAAATGGTTCCTACACCATGTAAAACTCAAGATTAAGGTTTGAAACCTTGAGATGGAACCAACGAAGCAATGGGGTAACTCTTGTATTTACTAAACGAAGAGAATCCAAAAACCCCAACAACACCAGGCTGCCCACACCCTAAATGGGTTTAGAAACACCCTAAATTCATGGAATTGAAAGAATCAAAGACTGGAAGGAGAATGAGCATGGCAAAACCGAAGTGACTCACAAAATCATACCTTTGAAATTGAAGAATTTAAGAGATCCCAAACCTTGCCATGGTTACCGCGGTGGAGGAAGAAAATAGAGTGCAAAGCTTGTTCTAATTTGAAAGGAATTAAAGAGAAGAAGAAGATGAAAAGAGGGACGTTATGGCCGTGAGAGGAGAAGGACAATGGCACATTTCTTCTCTGTTGCATGCAAATACATGAAAGGGAGGAATTGAGTTGAGACTACTAGTGAAATTAGAATTTTAGGGGTAAAAAGGGTCTTTTAACGCGTTTAGTTAGTTCCTGAAATTAACGGGGTATCCCCAGTTACCCAAAACAAATCTAAATAAATTCCACAAATCTACCAAACCGTTATAAAAATTAATTAAACATTTTTAATTTAATTATTTGGCTAATAAAATTAACCAATAATTAAATCTAGGATGTTACAATATAGCTTTCTCCCAATACCTAATGAAATAGGTAAATAATAATAATCAAATTGTTTCATATATGTAATAATGGAATGTATTTTTCTCTCTCGAAATTATTAAAAATATCTATAAAATGATACTGACTATAAAGTTTTATTAATAAAATTTTTATTTATCGAAAGTCTAGGTATTTGTAAAAATTCATTTTATAACTTAGAATTATAGTTATCACTTGAAAAATAAAAAATTCCAACATACCAAAAATTATATCATAAAATTTCCAAGTTTAATTTCTTATTACTAACATATGATGGTAGAGTGCCACACTTCATTTATTCATGATCACATTTAAAGGTTTCAAGTTAAAAATTTTATTTTTTCGGGGATTAAAATCAAAACATATCTGTTTTAAAGATACAAAACATATTGAAGGCATTATTAAAATAAAACTCTATCGTTCACGTTTCTCACACATAGTTACTATTGTTGACGTTTTTATTTTTAATAACTATAGTAATGTAATAAAGGAATGTATAAATAATATTTATTTCTATATATTTTGTTGATAAAAAGTATTTATTTACATTTCTAATAATTTGAAAATTAGTTTGATTTTATCATTTAATATATATTCAATTTCATTCGATTAATACATATGCATATCTGAAAAAACTTATGAATCTCAAATTCATCAATAAAATTCAACAAAATGAAAATAATTTAAAAATACCACTTTTTTAAAATTAATTTTACATTATGATAATCGATAGCTTTGCTAGACACTCAACAAATTGGTTAATTTGAAAGAGTGATTTTTTTTTATGTGATCAACTCCAAATGTACCAAACAGTTATATATAACTGTCAAGGACTAATTCACTAAATATTCGATTATGTAAGTTTTGCACTAAAACACATCGAAAGGTTGCTTCACGTGAACCGATTAACGGGATGAGATTTTTATGAGTGATGACAAAAAATTCTTTTTATTAGAAAACATAACAATTTTATACTATATAATATTTTATATAATTTAAAATACATACATTTTTATTCATTAGTTCTTTAATCATTACCCTTAATTTGCGAGTTGAATTTTTTTAGAGAAACCCTTTGGATTCACAAGATCATTTGTCCACATTCGAAAGCTAATGTTAACATGTAATATTTTAAGGATTTTAGTAAATAAATTTATAACTAAAAATTATAAAAGTTTTAAAAATTTTAAAATAAAACAAAAATGCCTAAATAATAATTTTATATGCAAAATTTTAATTGTTTTATGGTAATTATCTTCAGATTCACTGATGATGAATCCAAACACATACAATACACATGCAACTCCTGAATATTCGGGAGAGTCAGACCTCCCTTTAGAAGATGTGAACACTATTTAAAATAATAATAATAATAATAATAATAAGAGACAACCTTCCCACTTCTCCTGACTCCCTACTACAGTGTCCACTACAAGCATGATTGAAAGAAAATGCAGAAACGTGTTGTAAAGTAACCAAATAATTCAATGAATTTGGGGTTTAAAATCCCATTCAGAGGGACAACCAAGGGGGGATCCTCTTCAGAAACAAAAAATCAAAGAACCAGAAAACACAGGACCACCAACAGCAAAATAACGAGAAGAAAAAGAGGAAGAAAGGGGTCACTGCTCCGGTCATCTTCTTCGTAGAACCGGTGACCCCAAGCAGCCGCACCTCCACCACCGCGCGAAGCCACCAGGTCCGAACCTCCCTCCACCCGACGCCTCCTCCGCGAGCAAGCCTCCACCGTCGCGAGCCCCTACGCCGACGTCGACCCTGGTGTAACATCCTAATCGAGCATTGATGGGCAAATTAAAGTTAATAGCTGAATAACTAAAAGTGGCATAGAAATTATATATGTGCCCCTCTTGACAATATAAGCGATTTCAGTCTCACTCTTCCACTCACGTTGAGCTGGGAAAAGGAAGAGAGAATTGAGCTCACTTCTCCTTTCGTGCATGTAGCGGCACCATTCCTGTTTCCCTCTAAAATTCAATCAAGCTTCTTCTTCTCCATCCCCTCCTCGTGGGCAGCGTTGGGGTGTCTTGGAGTCTTGAAATCCTCCATTGTTGGTAAGGTCGGGGCTGTTCGAGAGAGCGGACAGCTCGGGGTTTCTCTGAAGTTGAGTTCGGAGGTTGATGACTTGAATCGAAGGTCGTTTAATTAAGAAAGAGTGATCAGAGAGCGATCGATCAACGTTTGATAGCTCGAGGAGCTTCTAGAATCTCTTATTCCAGGTAGGGGGCGCTTTACATTTCAAATGAATGGTTTATGGACGGGTTCCGGGTAAAATTTGTTATATTGTTTGTTATATGACTTTGAAATATGATGATTGGTGTGTTCTGGTTGTACGATAACTTATGAAATACCTGGATATGTGACATCTATGAGTTATAGAGTGTTATGTTGATTTCCGTCCATGATTGCATATTGAATTACATGAGATGCATGTTGATGATAATGAGAATGCCGAGTGCATATGGCGTGAGACGTTTGATGATTAAAATGGTATTGATGTATTAATGATAATAATAATATGCATGAGATACACCATTGAAAATGCTGAGAGCATACAGCGTGAGATGCTTATTATTGAAATGGTAATCAAATGTATATGCATAAGATACTATGAAAGACCTTAAGTGGGACTCAAGGCAAGCCTATTGAGTGGGAGTCAGGGCTGCCCGTAACATTACCATTGTCACTGAGAGTGACCATGTTACATGAGAGGGCAAACGGTTTGGTACCAGTAAAACGGCCGGATCAGCTGAGAGCTGAGTATAAGGCTGAGAGCCTATGTTGCAACATAAAACTTAATAATGAACAATTGGATCTGATTGATTGAATGTATGTACACTGATAAATGTTGCTGAGAGTAATGTGACTTGTATGGTTATGTGTATATGTTATTGAGAATAACATGAATTATATAGCCTTGAATGAGTTGAGTAAATCCTGATTAGATGATGTTATGTGAGTAATTATATTGAATGACAGTGTATGTTGTTGTTTGTTTGAGATGTCATATTGCATAGTTAAGAATTGGATGATTGATCCGAGTCAATAACTGTCATTTAACATGTATAATGCTCACCCCTACTTGTGGCTATATTTTCAGTGGATTTAGGCCGGGATGGCGAATGATGAGAGATCATCAAGCTCGTGTGAGGATTACTTGTACAGATGTAGTGTACATATTATATATAGTTGTGAAGCCTTGGCCAGCTCCTATGTATACCGTTTTGTTTTGAGTATATGCATGAATTTGAACTATCCAGGATTGTGGACATATATATACGTAACGCTATGATGTTTCTTGAAATATCCAGGGAGTGTTGCTGTATGAGAAATATCAAAGGTCAAAATGTTTCTGAGTGATACATAACCGAGAGAACCTCTTCTGAGTGAAAGAAGGTTAAAATATTTCCGAGTGAGACATAACCGAGAGAACCCTTTCTGAGTGAAGGAAGGTTAAAATATTTCCGAGTGAGACATGACCGAGAGGACCACTTCCGAGAGAAGGAAGGTCAAGATGTTTCTGAGTGAGAAATAACCGAGAGAACCTCTTCCGAGTGAAGGAAGGTTAAAATATTTCCGAGTGAGACATAACCGAGAGAACCTCTTCCGAGTGAAGGAAGGTTAAAATATTTCCGAGTGAGACATGACCGAGAGGACCACTTCTGAGAGAAGGAAGGTCAAGATGTTTTCGAGTGAGACATAACCGAGAGAACCTCTTCCGAGTGAAGAAAGGTTAAAATATTTCTGAGTGAGACATGACCGAAAGGACCACTTCCGTGGGAAGAAAGGTTAAGATGTTTCCGAGTGAGACATGACCGAGGGAACTACTTCCGAGTGAAGGAACGTTAAAATGTTTCTGAGTGAGGTATGACTGAGAGAATCATTTTCGGATAAAGGTTAAAATGCTTCCGAGTGAACCATGTCTGAGATGAGATCTTCCAGGCGAAGAATAAGGATCTGACTATGAGTGAGAAATTTTCGAGTGAGGCATGACCTGAAGGGACCATCCCCGAGTGAAAGGAGGTTTCAGTTTCGAATGAAGGAACACACCGATTGTAGGGACTCGCTTTAGCGAGTAGGAGCTCGCTCAAGTGACCTTTACTGGTTTCGTTTAACCGAATCAGGATCTCGCCAAGCAAGTGACACCCTGACTCCATTTTCTTTTTCCCGATTCCAGATTTGAACGTGAAAAATTTCTGGGTTTTCGGGCTTATCCTTGAAATGGTGTTGATTTCAGGATAAGACATGACTAACCGTCACGGCATGGATGCTATGGCGGTGGCATTTCAGCGCTTTGCTGATATTCTCGAGAGGCAGAACCAGCCTCAAGCCGATGATAATCATGGTTTAGATTGCTTCCTGAAGCAAAAACCGAGTGAATTCCAAGGTGGATTCAGTCCTGAGCTAACCTACACTTGGATTCAGGATCTAGAGTGGATCTTTAATAGTCTTCGCTGCACTGACACCCAAAAAGTAGAGTATGTTGTGTATATGCTTCGTGGGGAAGCTAAAAATTGGTGGAAAATTACCAAAGCCAGAATGACAGATGCTGGTACCCAGTTAATCTGAGAGAATTTCAAAGTATGTTTTCTAGAGAAGTACTTCCCTGATACCGTGAGGAGTAGAAAAGAATTATAATTCATGGAACTGAAACAAGGTTCTATGACTGTAGAAGAGTATGCTGCTAAGTTTGAGGAGTTGTGTCTATTTTATCCTCCTTTTCAGTAGCCGGGAACCGATGGTTCCAAATGTATAAAGTTTGAGAGTGGTTTAAGGCCCGAGATCAAGAAGGCGTTCAGGCATCAAGAGATCCGGAGTTTTTCGGTGTTGGTTAACAAATGTCAAATCTTTGAATAAGATGACAAGGCTCACTCGAGCCAAAGTAGCAAGACAGATATTTCCTTGAAGCCATAGTAGCCTAGCTTAAGAAATGGAGCAATTCTGGTAGAGGTGGACCCTTCTCCAAATTCAGAGGTCGGGGTGCACGTGGTGGTCATTCAGTTGGTCGTCCAAGGGACGGCAAATGCTTTAAATGTGGTGGTGACCATTTTGCTCAAGACTGTGATAGCGAAGATGATGTTGTATGCTATCAGTGTAATGAAAAAAGGCATATCCGCCCTAACTGCCCTCAAATACAGCAAGCTAATACTAATGCAAACCGTGGAGGCTTCCGGGGAAGAGGCCGTGGAAACGGTAATCATGGTGGCCGAGGAAATGGCGGTCGTGGTAACATGATGTTTGGTCGGAATGACCGTGGTGGAAATGCTAACCCACCAGTTGCAGGCAGAGTCTATGCTATTAATGCCGAGGATGCTGCTCAGGCAAACGACTTGGTGCAGAGTAAGTGTTCACTCGGTAGACATACACTTGATATTGGGTTTAATTCTGGAGTTACACACTCCTTTATTGCTGATGATTATGTGAGGCGTCTGAGACTGCCTGTTGTTGATATGGATCAGACTTTGGATGTATCCAATCTGACCTGTATTAAACTGTGGACATCGATGATGTGTAAAGATATATCCTTGATGTTGGGTGATAGGAGTTTTACTGCCGACTTGATATGCTTACCCTTGAAGGGCCTTGACATTGTGCTTGGCATGGATTGGCTATCAGCTAATAAAGTGATGGTTGATTGTCAGAACCGACGGGTGATTTTTCTGAAGCGGACTGCCGATAACTACACGGTCCTAGGTATATCCCAATTACTTGTGATGCTTTATTTGGCTGATGGAGAGGGTAGATCCAGAGTGCATGATATTCCAGTTGTTCATGACTTCCCTGAGATATTTCCGAAGGATGTGCCGGGTGTTCCTCCTAATAGAGAAATTGAGTTCTCTATTGATCTGATTCCTGGAGCCGAACCAGTCTCCAGTGTTCCCTATAGGATGTCCCCTACTGAGTTAGCAGAGTTAAAGAAACAAGTCGATGAGTTGCTAGGGAAACAGTTTATCCGACCTAGTATATCACCGTGGGGTGCTCTGGTGTTACTAGTGAAAAAAAAAGATGGCAGTATGCGGTTATGTGTTGATTACCGCCAGCAGAACAAACTTACGATAAAGAATAAGTATCCTTTACCAAGGATTGATGATTTAATTGATCAATTACGGGGTGCTTCAGTCTTTTCAAAGATTGACTTACGATCTGGATACCATCAGATCCGAGTTAAGGCTTCTGATATTCCTAAAACGGCGTTTAGGACCCGATATGGTCACTATGAATACGTAGTAATGCCATTTGGTGTAACCAATGCCCCTGCTGTATTCATGAATTATATGAATAGTATCTTTCATCCATACTTAGACCAATTCATGGTTGTCTTTATCGATGACATCTTGATTTATTCCAAATCTTCCGAAAAGCATGAAGAACATCTTCGCTTGGTGCTCCAAGTATTGAGGGAAAAGCAATTGTTTGCTAAGCTATCTAAATGTGACTTCTGGATGGATAGAATCCATTTTCTGGGGTATGTGATCTCCATGGAAGGTGTCTCTGTTGATCCTTCCAAAGTGGAAGCTGTTATGGCTTGGTAGAGACTTAAGTCAGTTACTGAAGTTAGGAGTTTCATAGGTTTAGCTGGGTATTATCAGAGATTCATTAAGGGATTCTCTAAGATTGCATTGTCGATGACTAAGTTGACCCGAAAGAATGTTTCTTTTGTGTGGTCTCCTGAATGTGAAGAGAGTTTCCAGGAGCTAAAGGCTAGATTGACTTCCACTCTGGTGTTAGCATTGTCTAACTTGCGGGAAAACTTTGTTGTATATTACGATGCATTCAAGATGGGCCTTGGGTGTGTGTTGATGCAACATGATCGGGTGATTGCTTATGCCTCACGACAGTTGCGACTGAACGAACAGAACTACCCCACCCATGATCTAGAGTTAGCAGCTGTGGTCTTTGCACTAAAAATTTGGAGACATTACCTGTATGGATCTAAATTTGAAGTGTATAGCGACCATAAAAGTCTGAAATACTTATTTGATCAGAAGGAGCTGAATATGAGGCAAAGGAGATGGACCGAATTTTTGAAGGATTATGACTTTGAGTTGAGATATCACCTGGGAAAGGCGAATGTTGTTGCTGACGCCTTAAGCCAAAAATCCATTCATATTGCTACTATGATGGTAAAAGAGATGGAGTTACTTGAGCAGTTCAGGGATTTAAGTCTGACTATGGACGTTTCTTCACCTGAGAGGGTGGTTCTTGGCACCTTGAAGATAGCAAATGAGTTTTTAAAGCTTGTACGTGTACAATAGTTTACAATGACTACCTAGCCGAGTTGAAAGGGACTCAGGCGGGTGGAAAGGACCTGTCATTGTCTGAGGGTCCTGATGGCATTTGGCGGGTGAAAGGCCGAATTTATGTGCCTAGTTCTGGTGATTTGAGAAGGATGGTGCTTGATGAAGCTTACAAAAGTATGTTGAGTATCCATCCGGGTACTACAAAAATGTATCATGATTTAAAATTGCACTTCTGGTGGCTTGGATTGAAGAAAGATGTGGTTGATTATGTGGCTCGTTGTATTATTTGTCAAAAGACGAAGGTTGAACACCACAAACCGTTTGGTGGCTTACAACCTCTCGAGATTCCTGTATGGAAATGGGATGCAATCACTATGGATTTTATAATGGGGTTACCCAGGACCTGAGCGGGTCATGATGCTATATGGGTCATTGTGGATAGATTGATGAAGTCTACACATTTCTTGTCAATCCATATGAGATATTCACTTCCGAGACTAGCACAAATTTATATCAGTGAGATCGTTCGACTACATGGTGTTCCATCTAGTATTATGTCGAATAGGGATCCGAGGTTCACTTTCCGATTTTAGGGAGGCTTGCACCGGGAGTTAGGCTCGAAACTCCGGTTGAGTTCAGCCTATCATCCCCAGACGGATGGGCAGTCCGAACGCACTATACAGAGTTTGGAGGACTTGTTGAGGTCCTGTGTGCTAGAACATGGTGGTGGCTGGGAGCAGTACCTCCCTCTGATTGAGTTTACCTATAATAATAGCTACCATAGCAGCATCGGTATGGCTCCGTATGAGGCTTTATATGGCAGGAAATGCCAAACACCTCTATGTTGGTTGGAGACCGGAGAGAGTTTGATGTTGGGGCCTGAGATTGTGCAGCAAACTTCTGAGCAGATTCAGATGATTAGAGAAAAGATGAAGGCATCCCAAGATCGTCAGAAGAGTTACCATGATAAGCGGATGAAACCTTTTGAGTTTCAGGTCGGTAATAGGGTATTCCTGAAAGTTTCTCCTAATAAGGGTGTTGGACAAGCCTTAAAGAGTGGAAAATTGAACCCCAGATATATTGGACCCTATAAAGTACTGGAAAGAGTAGGTTCTGTAGCATATCGGATTGCATTGCCGCCTCATCTGTCAAATCTACACAGTGTATTTTATGTGTCTCAGTTGAGAAAATACTTACCTGACAATACTCATGAGATGCCTGATGATGAGGTTGAGATCAGAGAGAATCTGACTACAGTAGCTGTGCCGACTGGTATTGTGGATCGGTCGGTGAAACGCTTAAGAAGAAAAGACGTACAATTAGTTAAGGTAGCATGGAACCAGAGCCGATGTACTTCTTACACATGGGAGCGTGAAGATGCTATGAGGCAGCAATATCCTAAACTATTTTATTGAAGTAAACTTATATTTGAATTTCGAGGACGAAATTCTTTGATGGAGGGGAGAATTATAACATCCTAATCGAGCATTGATGGGCAAATTAAAGTTAATAGCTGAATAACTAAAAGTGGCATGGAAATTATGCATGTGCCCCTCTTGACAATATAAGTGATTTCAGTCTCACTCTTCCACTCACGCTGAGCTGGGAAAAAGAAGAGAGAATTGAGCTCACTTCTCCTTTCGTGCATGCAGTGGCACCATTCCTGTTTCCCTCTAAAATTCAATCAAGCTTCTTCTTCTTCATCCCCTCCTCGTGGGCAGTGTTGGGGTGTCTTGAAGTCTTGAAATCCTCCATTGTTAGTAAGGTCGGGGCTATTCGAGAGAGCAGACAGCTCGGGGTTTCTCTGAAGTTAAGTTCGGAGGTTGACGACTTGAATCGAAGGTCGTTTAATCGAGAAAGAGTGATCGGAGAGCGATCGATCAATGTTTGATAGCTCGAGGAGCTTCTGGAATCTCTTATTCCAGGTAGGGGGTGCTTTACATTTCAAATGAATAGTTTATGGACGGGTTCTGGTAAAATTTGTTATACTGTTTGTTATATGACTTTGACATGTGATGATTGGTGTGTTCTGGTTGTACGATAACTTACGAAATACCTGGCTATGTGACATCTATGAGTTATGGAGTGTTATGCTAATTTCCGTCCATGATTGCATATTGAATTGCATGAGATGCATGTTGATGATAATGAGAATGCCGAGTGCATATGGCGTGAGACGCTTGATGATTAAAATGGTATTGATGTATTAATGATAATAACAATATGCATGAGATGCACCATTGAAAATGCTGAGAGCATATAGCGTGAAACGCTTATTATTGAAATGGTAATCAAATGTATATGCATAAGATACTATGAAAGACCTTGAGTGGGACTCAGGGCTGCCCGTAACACTACCGTTGTCGCTGAGAGTGACCGTGTTACATGAGAGGGCAAACAGTTTGGTACCAGTAAAATGACCGGATTAGCTGAGAGCTGAGTATAAGGCTGAGAGCCTATGTTGCAACACAAAACTTAATAATGAACAATTGGATCCGATTGATTGAATGTATGTACACTGATAAATATTGCTGAGAGCAATGTGACTTGTATGGTTATGTGTATATGTTATTGAGAATAACATGAATTATATAGCCTTGAATGAGTTGAGTAAATCCTGATTAGATGATGTTATGTGAGTAATTATATTGAATGACAGTGTATGTTGTTGTTTGTTTGAGACATCATATTGTATAGTTAAGAATTGGATGATTGATCCGAGTCAATAACTGTCATTTAACATGTATAATACGCACCCCTACTTGTGGCTATATTTTCAGTGGATTTAGGCCGGGATGACGAATGATTAGAGATCATCAAGCTCGTGTGAGGAGTACTTGTACAGATGTAGTGTACATATTGTATATAGTTATGATATAGCCTTGGTCGGCTCCTATGTATACCGTTTTGTTTTGAGTATATGCATGAATTTGAACTATCCAGGATTGTGGACATATATATACGTAATGCTATGATGTTGCTTGAAATATCCAGGGAGTGTTGTTATATGAGAAATGTCAAAGGTCAAAATGTTTCCGAGTGAGACATAACCGAGAGAACATCTTCCGAGTGAAGAAAGGTTAAAATATTTCCGAGTGAGACATAACCGAGAGAACCCCTTCCGAGTGAAGGAAGGTTAAAATATTTCCGAGTGAGACATGACCGAGAGGACCACTTCCGAGAGAAGGAAGGTCAAGATGTTTCCGAGTGAGACATAACCGAGAGAACCTCTTCTGAGTGAAGGAAGGTTAAAATATTTCCGAGTGAGACATAACCGAGAGAACCTCTACTGAGTGAAGGAAGGTTAAAATATTTCTGAGTAAGACATGACCGAGAGGACCACTTTCGAGAGAAGGAAGGTTAAGATGTTTCCGAGTAAGACATAACCGAGAGAACCTCTTCCGAGGGAAGGAAGGTTAAAATATTTCTGAGTGAGATATGACCGAGAGGACCACTTCCAAGGGAAGGAAGGTCAAGATGTTTCTGAGTGAGACATAACCGAGAGAACCTCTTCCGAGTGAAGGAAGGTTAAAATATTTCCGACTGAGACGTGACCGAAAGGACCACTTCCGAGGGAAGGAAGGTCTAGATGTTTCCGAGTGAGACATGACCGAGGGAACTACTACTGAGTGAAGGAAGGTTAAAATATTTCCGAGTGAGACATGACCAAGAGGACCACTTCTGAGAGAAGGAAGGTCAAGATGTTTCCGAGTGAGACATAACCGAGAGAACCTCTTCCGAGGGAAGGAAGGTTAAAATATTTCTGAGTGAGACATGACCGAGAGGACTACTTCCAAGGGAAGGAAGGTCGAGATGTTTCTGAGTGAGACATAACCGAGAGAACCTCTTCCGAGTGAAGGAAGGTTAAAATATTTCCGACTGAGACGTGACCGAAAGGACCACTTTCGAGGGAAAAAAGGTCTAGATGTTTCCGAGTGAGACATGACCGAGGGAACTACTTCCGAGTGAAGGAAGGTTAAAATGTTTCCGAGTAAGGTATGACCGAGAGAATCATTTCCAGATGAATGTTAAAATGCTTCCGAGTGAACCATGTCCGAGATGAGATCTTCCAGGCGAAGAATAAGGATCTGACTATGAGTGAGAAATTTCTGAGTGAGGCATGACCTGAAGGGACCATCCCCGAGTGAAAGGAGGTTTTGGTTTCGAATGAAGGAACACACTGAGTGTAGGGACTCGCTCTAGCGGGTAGGAGCTCACTTAAGCGACCTTTACTGGTTTCGTTTAACAGAATCAGGATCTCGCCAAGCGAGTGACACCCTAACTCCATTTTCTTTTTCCCGATTCTGGATTTGAACGCGAAAAATTTCCTGGGTTTTCGGGCTTGTCTTTATTAAGACGGGATGTTTAACCGGCCCCCTCGCGCCGCCCAGAACCGCCACAAGACCGCCGGTCTTCTCCCTTCACCGTCGCGAGCCCTCCACCGACGCTCTCTCTCTCTCTCTCGGTCCTCCATCTCTCCTTTCTCTCCCTCCCTCTCTCTCTAACCTTCACTCCCTCCTTCTCTCTTGCTCCAATATAGCTGCTGTGAACACCTATTTCGGTCCGACCCAAATGGAAAAGACACCGGTCCCAAATGGAAATATAACCAGTCTAAATTCCAAAAGGGGGGAACACCCACTCCGCCCAACCGTCCTCACCTCAACACTCCGCCCAACCGTCCCCACCTCAAGAGTCCACCCATGCGTCCTCACCTCAAGAGTCTGCCCAACCGTCCTCACCTCAACACTCTGCCCAACCGTCCCCACCTCAACACTCCGTCCAAACGTCCTCACCTCAAGAGTCCGCCCAAACCCTAAACCCTAAACCTCAAGGGTCCGCCTAACCATCCTCTCCTCAAGGGTCCGCCCAACCGTCCTCACCTCAAGAGTCCGCCCAACCGTCCTCACCTCAAGGGTCCGCCCAACCGTCCTCACCTCAAGAGTCCACCCAACCGTCCTCACCTTAACTCCGCCCAACCGTCCTCACCTCAAGGGTCCGCCCAACCATCCTCACCTCAAGGGTCCGCCCAACCGTCCTCACCTCAAGAGTCCGCCCAAACGTCCTCACCTCAAGAGTCCGCCCAAACCCTAAACCCTAAACCTCAAGGGTCCGCCCAACCATCCTCTCCTCAAGGGTCCGCCCAACCGTCCTCACCTCAAGAGTCCGCCCAACCATCCTCACCTCAAGGGTCCGCCCAACCGTCCTCACCTCAACTCTGCCCAACCGTCCTCACCTCAGGAGTCCCTTAATGGTCGATGTCGCGGATCTGACAACAAAAGATGAGTGAGTCCGGCCCAAGTAAGAAACGACGATCTCGTGGGCGGACTCAGGTTGAAATATGTGCACACCGGCTGGTAGTAGTAGATCCGGACTAGGAGGGAGAACATCGCCCCTGTGATTACATTGAAAGACTCAACCGGTGTGAAGACATAGATGGCCGAGGTTAGAAATTTGTGCATGCTGACCTGGAATCGCACTCCCCAAGAATGGCAGACAGGGAGGTGAAAGTGGACAATTAAAAAATACCCCACTGAAACCCTGCTCCCCACAAACAGATAGTGGCCAGGGTTGCACCACTATGCGTATGGGTGAGTGGGAACTCTAGTTGTCCCAAACACTCAACCCATACCTTTAAAGCCTTATAAATACCCCAGCCAAAGAAGCTACGGGGGTTGCGTTTTGAAGGGGTTGGCGGGTAAGTTCTTGACACGGTCCAGAGCTGGAAAGAGAGGAAACCTCTAAATTTCACTTCAAGAGTCTTAAGGAATTCATTCCCTTCACACAGTTCTGTCCCAATACCTCCCAATCCACACCGTCCCAATACCTCCCAGTCCACACCGTCCTAATATTCCCAATCAACACCGTCCCAACACCTCCCAGTCCACACCGTCCCAACATCTCCCAGTCCACACCGTCCCAACATCTCCCAAACACCACACCGTCCCAATATTCCAAATCCACACCGTCCCGACACCTCCCAGCCCACACCGTCCCAGCATCCTCCCTGTTCGGTCCTTCAACCCCATATCCACACCAACAGAATTCACACCGGTCAACATCTGTAAGCTGCTCCCTCAACGACCTCACCACCAGTTCTGTTCTGTGTTCTTTCCTTTCATTTTTTTTTATTATTAAGCGTTCATTTGCCGAGTTTGTATTTTCTGGATTTGTTTACTTTCCTAAAGTTCATCCAGTTAAATTTCTTTTTACTTTGTAATAATAATAAAAATAAATGTCTCTTGTGTTTTCTTTGAAATCTAGATAAAGTCAAAAAAAAGGAAACAAATCATTTTTAGTCAGTGTCGTACGGAAAATACTTCCGTCTACACAATCTCTATAGGATCCATGCACGTGTGAAGAACTTCGTCTTGTATGGGTTCCTTACCAAAATGATACCCACCAACATTTTCCCAATCTTTTAAAAGAAAAATTCAGAACTACGTAACCCTGATTTCTTGATAATTCAAGAATACGTAGGAACAGGACTTTAACTCCTGTCGGGCCCATCTTTCTCATTTCCTTTTTTGATTTATTTCCTCACTTTCATTTTTTTCTTTCATAAATGTTCTTCGTTTTGGTCGCTTCCGTGAAAATCAATTTAGACGTGACGTCTTGTTGATTTCCCCTAGTTTTTGCTCAAGCCTCGCCATAGTTCATAGGAAAGGGATACTTAGGACGAGACGTCCCGCTTATCTCTTTCCTATCCCTGTTTTTTTCTACCCGAGAATGTCTAATTTAGGCGTGACGCCTTATTAGCATTCTCTTCCCCTCTCTGTCTCATATCGAAGTCGAGTTCAATTCGAATGAAACGTCCCATTGACCTCGCTTCGACATTCTATGTTTGTATAGTTTTCTACTCCATTCTATCGTTTTTTTCAAAATAAAAGTAAAAGGGAAGAAACCATGTTTTATTTAAGGCTATTTATATTGTGCTTTCAATCTTGGTACTGTCTTTGACAGGCGACGTAGGGTGCTAATACCTTCCCTACTCGTAACCGACTCCCGAACTTGGATTTCATTTTTTTTTAAACCAGTGCTTTACTGAACTTAGTTTTTTCCCAATGTTTTTCCTATGGATAAAAACGTTGGTGGCGACTCCCTGTTTCACACACTTATTCTCTCTCTCTCGTTCGCCGCGCCGTCGCGATCCAGGTCGCGACAGATGGCGACTCCACTGGGGATACTTAAGAGAGTCAGGCCAGTTTGATTGAAAGCGCATGTTCTTTTTATATAGCCTTTGTTAGCTTGGATTTCTTCCCCCTTGTTTTATTTTCTGTTAATTGTTGTGAATGTTTGTTCTTGTTTTAATTGTATATTGTTATTTGTTTCATTACCTATGTTTGTATGCTTGTTGAACCCTAGGGTAGAGGACCATGTTACTTTCCTGTAATTATTGAACCCTAGGGTAGACGACTTTGTATATTTGTTCTGTGTTTGTTCTTTGTGCAGAATGGGGTAAGGTAAAAGGTATGGACTGCCCTTCCACACACTACACTCATAATTACTTGCACACACCTATGAGTGGCGCCCTATACCCGGGCCCCAAATGAAGCTTAAGTTAGGAGAGGTTGGTAACGGAATCGTATGGGATGTACTTCCTATCCGGTGTTCGTGAGAACCTCAACCAGAGTTCGACCTCTCATGATATACGCACCTAGTGGTTCCCCACTGTTGCGCCCCTGTCATGGGTAGGATCTTGGCTCTGGTGACCTTCTAGAAGTCTAGAGTAAGCCACCTGGTGTGAAGAGCCACTTTTAGACAAACCATAGAGCCTAGAGAAAACTTCCAACAAAACCCAACCTAGGCCACAAAAGGGCAAACTTTACTTTACCTTACATCATTTTTGCTTTCCCCTTTTATCCAAGAAAATGGATTATCTACCACCCGCAGATTTACTGAGTTATTGAAATGATGACTCGTTTTGAAACACACAGTATTCTTCGGGTGAATAGATAATCCTCTTTTGGTCGTGTACCCTTTGAGTATCTATGGAAATTGACATGGGATTAAAAAATAAGGGCTGTAATTGCCCGAAGAAGATGTCCGAGCTAGAGGCTCTCACCTCAGGATGAAAGATTTCTTCTGTCTTCACAATTATCCCATATTAATTTCTATGATTACCATACCTAGTACTTTCGAATGATAAGTTCTAAGGAATGGTCAAAGGATACTCGCCAAAGTCTGTGATGGTTTCCCACAACATTGTTCTTCTTTCTATTTCCACCTAACATTTTTTCTTCTTCTTTCTTTAAAAAAAAAAAAAGGGAGACACCAACGTCACGGGTAGGTATCCTTACCAGACCCGGCTCCAAAAGAAACTTATGGCTGAGGCAGAAGCTGTTGAAGGAAACTTTAGAACCGAGTTCGATCAGCTGAAAGAGCGAGTCGCAGAGTTAACTAAACTCTTAGAAAAGAAACTTACCGAAGGAGGCTCCTCTGCGGGTGTTGAGGATGCCCAACAGCAGCATGCCACTGCACCACCTCCCCTTGGTTCTGACCCAGCAAGAACCCAACTCCCTAACTCAATGACACCCCCTCTCACTATTCATGTCGGGAGACCGAACCCTGCCATTGAGGCCCAACCATCTTACGGCCAGTCTTACGCACAACATACATTTGTTAGTCTAGACAGTAACCCAGTACCTTTTCCACTTTATGGCCTACCCCCGGGGTACTATCCCCCACTCGCCAACCAACAAGACGCCCACAACCAGCAAGTGGTAAATCCTCATGTTTCATACCCCACACAACCAAACATGCCACCACTCCACCAAACCCAAAACACGCAAACCCATGACCTACAAGCTCACCAATCCCAAAACACACAGGTCCATGACCCACAAACCTACCAAATCCAAAACACACAAGCCCCGATGGCCCAGCCAACCTACAACGCCCAAGCCCAAAATACACAAGCCCAGATAACCCAGCCGACTTATGCTGCGGCCCATCCTCAAGGTCCCTCACCAAGTACAGGCCTAGTAAACCAGTCCCATGTGTTGCCTCCGTACAACCAGTCATTCGGCTATCCATATGGATACGGAACCCCTTATGGGACCAACCTCCAAGATACAACCCGCGCGGTCGCGGCTCCTCGAAGGGAAAGGATAGAGATCTTAGAAGAGCGTTTAAGAATGATGGAAGGCGCCGGAGGTTTTGGACTAATAGATGCTTCGGAGCTATGTTTAGTCACAGATGTTGTTCTCCCACCCAAATTCAAGATGCCAGACTTTGACAAGTATCGGGGAATGACTTGTCCAAAGAACCATCTCACGATGTACTGTCGAAAGATGGCATCTTACTCTTCTAACGATCAACTGTTGATCCACTGCTTCCAAGATAGTCTAGCAGGGGCTGCTCTTACATGGTATGCTCACCTTGATCGGAACCATATCCGTTGTTGGAAGGACCTGGCAGATGCCTTCCTTAGACAATACAAGTATAACATGGATATGGCACCCAACAGGGTTCATTTACAAAATATGGTGAAGAAGGACAATGAAACGTTTAAGGAGTATGCCCAACGATGGAGAGAGACAGCGGCGCAAGTTGATCCCCCATTGTCAGAAAAAGAAATAGTCGCAATGTTTATCGACACACTCCCATCACCTTTCTACGGCAAGATAATTGGTAGTGTTTCAGCCAATTTCTCTGACATCGTGACTATTGGGGAAAGAGTGGAGAGTGGAATACGAACGGGTAAGATCACTCACGGCTCATCTGGGGCAAACATGACGAGGAAGCCGGCACCTGGGAGAAGGGACGAAGAAACTAATTCCATCTCTTCTAATCAAAAGACGGTTCCGCCGAGACCATTCACTCCTACCATGATTCAAGCTCCCAATCCTTATATGGCCACAGCTACTTATGGCCCGACAGTTCATATTCCCCACTTCCGTCCACCCATGGTGAGAGCACCAATGCCACAACCCATGCCGTACAATCACCCACAGCAAGTGACTCGACCACCCAACCATAATCAGAATACAAGGAATCCAAACAACGAGCGCACCCCCGTGCAGTTCGATCCAATTCCCATAACCTATGCCGAACTTCTTCCACTCCTCGTCGAGAGGGGAATGATAGCTCCATGTCCCGTGAGGCCATTGCAACCTCCTTACCCAAGGGGATATAACCCAAACGCTCATTGTGATTACCATGCTGGAGCACCGGGGCATTCCACAGAAAATTGCATGGCTCTGAAATATAAAGTGAGAGATTTGATCAAGGCCGAATGGATCGATTTTAAAGAAGGAAGCCCTAACGTGGTCAAGAATCCCCTGCCTAGTCATGGAAGCTCAGAAATTAATGCCGTGGTGGTTGATAGTTTTGATAACAATGTTGATTTGGTGGCCGCTTGCCCGCCGGGATGAGAGCTCAGTAGCTGAAAGGCTGTCAAATTCCCCACGATTTTAAATGGTTCACCAGATTAATTTATCATTTGTCTTAATGTCTTGTTTATCCCTCTGCTATGCCTAAGGCTTTGGGACTTTTTCATGTAATAAAGGCGAAAAAACTTGTTTTACCAGTCAATCAATAAATGTGTATCGAAATTCAAAAAATTCTCATCCCTTTATCCTTGCTTTTGACTCATTCTCTTTAACTTGCTTTTCCTTTCTCTTCTTTATTTTGCCATAACGCACTAAATTGCAGATCCAAAAATGATCCTCTTGAGACTAGTGAAATCACAATCCTGCTTCACGATTTCGATCACTCAGTCGACTATGCCAACGAAGGAGGTAGGGAAACCTACGAGCCACTATCCAAGTTTACAAGATTGTTGGAACAAGAGGATCAAGATGGGGTATACCCCTAAGTCAAGAACAATTGAAGGAATCACGGGGGCAACCTATCAGAAGGCATGGAATGACAATATGGGCAAGTCCTGAATTGGACAAGTGGTAGGCCAGTCATTTAAGGAAACCTCAACAGTTGCCAGCAAAATAGGGGGGAAATCACTTATGTCTATAAATGTAGACACAACTGAGGAAGACTTTGCCAAAAAAAAAAGAAAAAAAAAAGAAAAAGAAAAAACAAATAATAAAAAAAATGAAAAAAAATAAAAAAATAGAGCCTAGCTCGAAGTCCAATGCACATACCAAGCAGGGAAAGCTGGTTACGTCCAGATCATCAAGCAAGCTGTCATTTTCTGTGTTGGGGAATAAATGTCACTAGACCAAGAACTTGTATTCTTATCATCATCAACACCTCAAAAGGTACGCTATTCCTCATGCTCATGTAACCAAGGAAATGGTCTATCAGATTGAGTTATTGCATCATCAAGGGCATAAAAAACAAAAAAAAGGGTGACAAACAAAAAATGAAAAAATGAAAAAAATCTAAAAAAAAAACAAAAAAAAAGAGAAAAAAGAGAAAAAAGAAAAAGGGCCAAAATGATGACTCAGAGTAATTCTCTCATTGATGCCAAAAGACTCACCAATATTTCCTTGGGTACATGGCATAGGAGTAGAGTCTCCTATTTAAAATGACATCAGTTCCCCAAAGGATCCGAACTAAATTTGGAAAAGGTTAGGCAGACTCAGCTGGAGTGTGATCAGTTTCAACCTTTTACTGTAAAGGATGCAGCCAAGAATGAAAAAAGGAGAAAAACACAAGAAAAGAGCTCGCTAGGTTGAAAACCTGAAAGGGCGGCCTAGGCAAAAGTTAGAGCAACCCAGTGAGTCGAAAACCTGAAAAGGCGGCTCAGGTAAAAATTAGGGTCAAGATTTCGGCAGAGTAAGTGAAATTTCCAATACAAATCGCGCAAACTGGGGCATGTGGACCATGGTCAAACTACCCCCTCAAAAGCAGAGTTGAATGATGTACTTGAGGTCGTGACGCAGGATTAAGGTTCTCACTAGTCTCAGGAATTCACTGGAGGATCCTTGAACTTGCCTGGCCTTGACCTGTCCTATGTAACTTCATTTCATCCCATCTATTTTCCCTATTGTCCATTCCCTGTATATTGTTTGACATACATGAATAAAGTTCATCCTTTTTCGATACGTGTTATGAATTGCATTGATCTGATAAAACATTGTGTTTTTATAAAAATAAAATGAAAGAATGGTGAACATTTAAAGTCATGAGGAACGAGACGCTCCCACTACTCGGCCTCGTCTTAGACAATCATCATGAAGACTCAGCCAGACATGCGCTTCAAAGCTATGATCGCCTCTTGCATTCTCCTCTGTCCATGAGTTGTCCTAAGGGCCGCGGTTTCACAGGACCTACCCAGTTTTTGAACTTATCTTTGCACTACTTACCATTTTTATGCAGGTTATCTCACAGACAGTCATGCCAGGCATTAACCCCTCAATCAAGTCCTTCAAGTCCCCTCCTCGAATCACCTCAGAACTCCTTCCCTAAATCGCCAAAGTTGGCACCTTTTAGTATTTTCTTCTTCCATCGCCTAAGCAGGCATCTTTAAAGTCTCTCGCTCAATTCCAAAGTCGGCATCTCTCAAATTCTCGTCCCCCTAGTGGAACCTTCCTCGCCAAAGTTGGCACTTCTTGGAACTCCGTCCTTAGATCGCCAAAGTTGGCGCTTCTCAAAGTCTCCTCTTTAATCTCCAAAGCAGGCACCGTTCTAAGCCTCTTTTGCCAAAGTTGGCAATCTTCAAAGTCTCCCACTCAACTCCAAAATCAGCATCTCTCAAATTCTCATCCCCAATGAAATCAATCGCCAAAGTTGGCGCTCTTCAAGATCTCTTCCCCAATGAATCCCAAACTTTACATTCTCAATCAAAGAGCAGTATCTCGAATCACCCGAATTCTTCCCCAATAGAACTACAATTTCTTCAAACCATCTCAAACTGGGGCATCTCCCCAGATTTCTTCTATTCCAGTCAAGGGGTAGTTCCCCAACAACCTTCAAATCAATTCAAACTGGGGCATCTCCCCAGATTTCTTTTGTTCTAGCCAATCTCCAAGAATCCCTCCAATCGTGTCAAACTGGGGCATCACCCTATGTTTCTCCTTTCTTAATCAAGGGGGCGATTCCCCATGGTCCTCCTCTTACCGTCAAGGGGACGACTCCCCAAGATTCTCTTAAATCATGTCGAACCGGGGCATCACCCCATGTTTCTCCTTTCGCAATCAAGGGGACGATTCCCCATGTCTCTCCTCCTACAGTCACAGGGAATGATTCCCCGAGATTCTTTCAACAACCTTCAAACTGGGGTATCTCCCCCAGATTTCTTCTATTTTAGTCTAGGGATAACTCCCCAAGATTCCTTTAAATCATCTCAAACTGGGGCATCTCCCCAGGTTTCTTCTGTTCCAGTCAAGGGGCAATTCCCCAAGAACCTTCAATCATGTCAAACTGGGGCATCACCCCGAGCCTTTAGGTCCAGTGAGTTAATTCGGACGAGACGTCCCGTTAGCTCCCCAACCTTTACGTTTCCTGCCAACAGTGAGTTAATTCGGACGAGACGCCCTGTTAGCTCCCCCAATCTCCGTATTTGCCGTCGACCGAGGGTCAATCCCACACTTTAGCTTCCTGTCCGCCTATTCAGGCATCCTTTCCTTTCCTGTCCGCCTATTCAGGCACCATTTACCTTCGTCCGCCTATTCAGGCATCCCTTATTTTTCACCTGCCTATTCAGGCATTCCTTTCCTTTCCTGTCCGCCTATTCAGGCATCCTTTACTTTCTGTCCGCCTATTCAGGCACCATTTACTTCCTGTCCGCCTATTCAGGCATCCTTTACTTTTTGTCCGCCTATTCAGGCCATTTACTTTTCGTTCGCCTATTCAGGCATTCCTTTCCTTTCCTGTCCGCCTATTCAGGCATCCTTTACTTTCAGCTCGCCTATTCAAGCACTCTTTACTTTCTGTCCGCCTATTCAGGCCATTTACTTTTCGTTCGCCTATTCAGGCATCCTTTATTTTTCATTCGCCTATTCAGGCATTCCTTTCCTTTCCTGTCCGCCTATTCGGGCATCCTTTACCTTCAGTTCGCCTATTTCAGGCACTCTTTACCTTCTGTCCGCCTATTCAGGCCATTTACTTTTCGTTCGCCTATTCAGGCACCCTTTATTTTTCATTCGCCTATTCAGGCATTCTTTCCTTTCCATTCGCCTATTCAGGCATCCTTTACCTTTCTAGTCTTCCTATTCAGGCATCCTTTACTTTCTGTCCGCCTATCCAGGCATCCTTTATTTTTCATTTGCCTATTCAGGCATTCCTTTTCTTTTCTGTTCGCCTATTCAGGCCTCCTTCATTTTCCAGTTCGTCTTTACTTTTTGTTCGTCTATTTCCTAAAAAAAAAAAAAATTCAACAAAAAAAAAATTCAAAAAAAAATCAAAAAAAAAAAACGGTGTTGGTCCGATGTTGACACTAGGTGGATGAGGTTCTCTCTATTCCAAGACATGGGTGGTAGTTCAAAGGGCGGTGTCATGATCCTCAAATCGAGTAAACTAGGAACCATGAATTAGGTCACAAGGGACAGTGTCCCCAGTGGTTACACCGGTTACTACTTTGGGGCGTAACAAACGGTATCATGAAACCTACCTCAGATAGAATTGGATCCAGGGTTTAAGTTGCAAAGGCCGATGTCATGCACAATACACCGGCCATTCAAAAGGGAACAAGTTGAGGACGGGGTGGTCATGATGCTCTAATCCGAGGTTCTATACTTTGTAAGGACGATGACCGGTTGATGGGTCCCATTTATCCCCTACATCGGTGTTCATGTCTTTACTCCCTTTTCACCTCGGAAACACGAAGATTCCGTATTTCTCTTGTGAAAAAGGAGTAAAGAGGGGCATCTGTGAACACCTATTTCGGTCCGACCCAAATGGAAAAGACACCGGTCCCAAATGGAAATATAACCAGTCTAAATTCCAAAAGGGGGGAACACCCACTCCGCCCAACCATCCTCACCTCAACACTCCGCCCAACCGTCCCCACCTCAAGAGTCCGCCCATGCGTCCTCACCTCAAGAGTCTGCCCAACCGTCCTCACCTCAACACTCTGCCCAACCGTCCCCACCTCAACACTCCGCCCAAATGTCCTCACCTCAAGAGTCCGCCCAAACCCTAAACCCTAAACCTCAAGGGTCCGCCCAACCATCCTCTCCTCAAGGGTCCGCCCAACCGTCCTCACCTCAAGAGTCCGCCCAACCGTCCTCACCTCAAGGGTCCGCCCAACCGTCCTCACCTCAAGAGTCCGCCCAACCGTCCTCACCTCAACTCCGCCCAACCGTCCTCACCTCAAGGGTCCGCCCAACCATCCTCACCTCAAGGGTCCGCCCAACCGTCCTCACCTCAAGAGTCCGCCCAAACGTCCTCACCTCAAGAGTCCGCCCAAACGTCCTCACCTCAAGAGTCCGCCCAAACCCTAAACCCTAAACCTCAAGGGTCCGCCCAACCATCCTCTCCTCAAGGGTCCGCCCAACCGTCCTCACCTCAAGAGTCCGCCCAACCGTCCTCACCTCAAGGGTCCGCCCAACCGTCCTCACCTCAACTCCGCCCAACCGTCCTCACCTCAGGAGTCCCTTAATGGTCGATGTCGCGGATCTGACAACAAAAGACGAGTGAGTCCGGCCCAAGTAAGAAACGACGATCTCGTGGGCGGACTCAGGTTGAAATATGTGCACACCGGCTAGTAGTAGTAGATCCGGACTAGGAGGGAGAACATCGCCCCTGTGATTACATTGAAAGACTCAACCGGTGTGAAGACATAGATGGGCGAGGTTAGAAATTTGTGCATGCTGACCTGGAATCGCACTCCCCAAGAATGGCAGATAGGGAGGCGAAAGTGGACAATTAAAAAATACCCCACTGAAACCCTGCTCCCCACAAACAGATAGTGGCCAGGGTTGCACCACTATGCGTATGGGTGAGTGGGAACTCTGGTTGTCCCAAACACTCAACCCATACCTTTAAAGCCTTATAAATACCCCAGCCAAAGAAGCTACGGGGGTTGCGTTTTGAAGGGGTTGGCGGGTAAGTTCTTGACACGGTCCAGAGCTGGAAAGAGAGGAAACCTCTAAATTTCACTTCAAGAGTCTTAAGGAATTCATTCCCTTCACACAGTTCTGTCCCAATACCTCCCAATCCACACCGTCCCAATACCTCCCAGTCCACACCGTCCTAATATTCCCAATCAACACCGTCCCAACACCTCCCAGTCCACACCGTCCCAACATCTCCCAGTCCACACCGTCCCAACATCTCCCAAACACCACACCGTCCCAATATTCCAAATCCACACCGTCCCGACACCTCCCAGCCCACACCGTCCCAGCATCCTCCCTGTTCGGTCCTTCAACCCCATATCCACACCAACAGAATTCACACCGGTCAACATCTGTAAGCTGCTCCCTCAACGACCTCACCACCAGTTCTGTTCTGTGTTCTTTCCTTTCATTTTTTTTTATTATTAAGCGTTCATTTGCCGAGTTTGTATTTTCTGGATTTCTTTACTTTCCTAAAGTTCATCCAGTTAAATTTCTTTTTACTTTGTAATAATAATAAAAAATAAATGTCTCTTATGTTTTCTTTGAAATCTAGATAAAGTCAAAAAAAAAGGAAACAAATCATTTTTAGTCAGTGTCGTACGGAAAATACTTCCGTCTACACAATCTCTATAGGATCCATACACGTGTGAAGAACTTCGTCTTGTATGGGTTCCTTACCAAAATGATACCCACCAACATTTTCCCAATCTTTTAAAAGAAAAATTCAGAACTACGTAACCCTGATTTCTTGATAATTCAAGAATACGTAGGAACAGGACTTTAACTCTTGTCGGGCCCATCTTTCTCATTTCCTTTTTTGATTTATTTCCTCACTTTCATTTTTTTTTCATAAATGTTCTTCTTTTTGGTCGCTTCCGTGAAAATCAATTTAGACGTGACGTCTTGTTGATTTCCCCCTAGTTTTTGCTCAAGCCTCGCCATAGTTCATAGGAAAGGGATACTTAGGACGAGACGTCCCGCTTATCTCTTTCCTATCCCTGTTTTTTTTTCTACCCGAGAATGTCTAATTTAGGCGTGACGCCTTATTAGCATTCTCTTCCCCTCTCTGTCTCATATCGAAGTCGAGTTCAATTCGAATGAAACGTCCCATTGACCTCGCTTCGACATTCTATGTTTGTACAGTTTTCTACTCCATTCTATCGTTTTTTTCAAAATAAAAGTAAAAGGGAAGAAACCATGTTTTATTTAAGGCTATTTATATTGTGCTTTCAATCTTGGTACTGTCTTTGACAGGCGACGTAGGGTGCTAATACCTTCCCTACTCGTAACCGACTCCCGAACTTGGATTTCATTTTTTTTTTAAACCAGTGCTTTACTGAACTTAGTTTTTTCCCAATGTTTTTCCTATGGATAAAAACGTTGGTGGCGACTCCCTGTTTCACACACTTATTCTCTCTCTCGTTCGCCGCGCCGTCGCGATCCATGTCGCGACAGCCGCCCCTTGACTCCCCTCTCCCTCTCTTAGTTTCCCTTTCTTTCTTTTATTTCCTAGGGTTTCTAGTGGGCCTCAAATAGTGAGGCCCATTCCTATTACCCCTTTCCCTTACATTTTTTTGTTTTGTTTGTTTTGTTTTCTGACCTTGGGCCCTTAAGGCCCATTTCATTATTATTATTTCCCAAATATTAAAAATATTTTTTTAAAG
Organism: Clitoria ternatea; assembly: GCA_037962975.1. NCBI lineage: Eukaryota > Viridiplantae > Streptophyta > Magnoliopsida > Fabales > Fabaceae > Clitoria > Clitoria ternatea. The sequence continues at coordinate 228,836,488 of CM075672.1, forward strand.
TAAATAAATAATTTGAATATCTTTTAAAAATGCACAAATAAATTTTAGGTCATACTAGAAGTGAAGAATCTTAACATTTTTATTTTTTAAAAACAGTTTTGCTTAAAAATATTAAATATATATTTATTTTCTCTTAGATCTAGATAGCCTTTAGAATGAATAAAGGATCCTTTTAAAAGGAAGAAAATAAAATGTTAGAGTTAAATACCTCTTTGTGATGAATCCCAAAATAGGAATTTAAAAAAAAATCTAAATATCTTTCCTAAGACAACAATAAAGGGTTTCTTTAATTTGTGATGAACTTTAAAAATAAAACAGATTATAATCTAAATATTTTTTTATCAAATCAAAATATCTTTTCTAAAATAAGGGTACAATCAGTTTCTAATAAGCTTAAAAAAATAGATTCTGTAAAAACGTATCTTTTACGAAAAGTAAATAGTCTTTATTCCAAGATCTTATAAGCAATGTCGCGTGAAATTACTTTTGCCTACATTCACGATATAAGACTTCGAAGGTTTATGCATGTGCGATGTACTTCGCCTTGTACTTCTCCTTCCTCATTTTTCTACTAATTAATTAAAAATAATTTATATAATTTTAAAATGGTATTTTCTCAAGTTAATTTTTCAAAGAACTACGTAACCCTGATTTCTCAAAAGCTTGAGAATACGTAGGAGCGGAAATCAATTATTGTTGGGTCCACTTTCTTTTGTTTAATTTCCATGTCTCTGTTATTACCTCAATCAATTTTGTTTATTTAGTATTTTATTTAAAATAGTAATTTGTTTAAAATGAGGTTAATTTAGTAGCGACGTCTTGTTAATCTCATTCTTTTTAATATTTTATTTAAAATAGTAATTTGTTTAAAATAAGATAAATTTAGACGTGATGTCTTGTTAATCTCATTTTTTAACATTTCATTTAAAATAGTAATTTCTTTGAAATAAGGTTAATTTAGATGCAAGGTCTTGTTAATATCATATTTTTAATATTTTATTTGAAATGCTATTTTTCTTTAAAATGAGGTTAATTTAGACGTGACATCTTGTTAATCTCATATTTTTAATATTTTATTTAAAATTGTATTTTCTTTAAAATGAGGTTAATTTAGACGTGAAGTCTTGTTAATCTCGTGTTTTAATATTTTATTTAAAATAGTTTTTCCTTAAAAATGAGTTTAATTTGGATGAGACATCCTGTTAATCTTCAGTTTTGTTAATCAACTTTATTCTACTCCATCTTATTTAATTTTATTTTAATCTTTGAATCATTTATGTAAAAATTAAGGTTAATTTGGATGTGACATCCTGTTAATCTTTCTTACTGTCACTGTTTGGTCAAATTTCTTACTGTCACTGTTTAGTCTATTTTGTCTGTTTGTGTCTGCTTGGTCGTTTTGTGTGTTTCATTTTCTAAAAGAAGTTCAAAAAATAATTTCTAGGTTACTTATAATGCGCGCTATCAATTTGGGGTAACTGTTTTATAACGGACAGTTGTGAGGTGCTAATACCTTCCTCACCCGTAATTCGACTCCCGAACTTAGAAGTTTACTTTCATGACCAGTGCTTTAACGAAAAGTTTTTCCAATATTTTATCCTTAAAAATATTGATGGCGACTCCCTGTTTTCTTTCGAAAGGATTTCGAAACCCGTTTTATTTTTTTGAGGGTCGGCCGTGCCGCCGCGATCCCAATCGTGACAGATGATGACTCCGCTGGGGACTTAGAGAGTCAAGCCAACCCAATTGATAGCGCATGTTTTTTAAATAGCCTGTTAATTATTTAAATTCTTCCTTTATTTTATTTTTTATCAATGTTTGTATGCGGTTTCTGTTTATTTATATTTTGTCATTTATGTTCTGTTAACGTCTGTATGTTGTTAGACCCTAGGGTAGACGACTTTGTTTTATTGTTCTGTGTTTGTTCTTTGTGAAGGATTGGTAAGGTAAAGGTATTGGACGCCCCTTTCACACACTACACTCACAATTTGCACACACTTTTGAGTGGGACCGTGTACCCGAACCCAAATAAAACTTAAGATTAGGGGAGGTTGGTAGCGGTGTCATTTGGGATGTACTTCTTGTCTGGCTATCGTGAGAACCTCAGCTAGAGTTTAACTTATTCATGATGCCTACACCTAGTAGACTTCCTACTGTTGTGGTCAACATCATGAGTAGGATCTTGGCTCTAGTGACCTTTAGACAGTAGTGCAAGCCACCTATTGTGAGGTTCCACTGTTAGATAAACCCTAGAACCGATAGGAGGCCTTCAAAAAAACCCATTTTAGGCTACAAGGGGCAAACTTTTCCTCTATCTTTCCTCCTTCTTGCTCTCCCTTTTAATCCAAATTGTTGGACCATTTACCCGTTCAAAGGATTGCTTCTTTCCACAAACAAAATTTTTTAAAACTAGTGATCCTTTGTTGGGCAAATAGTCCTTTCGTTTTTCATATTTCATTAAAGTCTTTGGGTCCTGAGTTATGGATTTTCTGTGTCGTCAAAAAAATAGAAAAAAAAGGGATAAAAAAATAGAAAAAATAAAACATCCAAATGTAAGAAAAGAGAGTAAAAAAACAAAACAAAAAAAATGCAGAAAAAAAGGAAAAAGAGTCGACGAAGATCGGAAGGTCCGTAACCCACGTGGCTCTCGGTTTGTCACGGGTTTTATCAATCGTTACTTCCTAATTATGAAATGTATTCCAAAAGTTGCTAAGGGGGTAGCGATTTACGAAACATGTCCTTTACCAATGACTGATTTCACTTTCTTTCTGTTCTCACAGGAAGCTATTCAGAGCTAGGCGAATACCTTCGAGTGAAATATGAAAATTAACATGGGTCAGGTAGTTGTGGTACAAGCGTGACTGAGTTGAGGAAGCTGCTGCATGTTAAGGCAAAGAAAGTCGACACAACTAGTTTATAGACACTGGGTAAGAAGTTGAATCTGACTCAAAAGATGGATTTCGCCAGGAAATATGGAAAGATTTTGAAGTTGTTGGAAGTCGAGGTACAAGTTGAGGCGATCACTACGTTGACTCAGTTTTATGACCCACCTCTCCATTGTTTCACATTTTGGGATTTCCAGCTAGCTCCGTCTATTAAGGAATTTGAGCTGATTCTGGGGATGTCTCTAGAAGGACAAACGCCTTACTGTCATCTAGAGCATCGAGCAAATACCGCTTCTGTTGTTTGTGTCTTAAAAATTGGCCCAGAGGTGTTGAAGGGGGCATAATTAAGCAGAAATCAGACCCCGGGGTTCGCTCGGGAATACCTTGAGAGACACATGCACCTCCTAGCTGAAAAAGAAGATTGGGATACCTTCATGGACACTTTAGCTCTTACTATTTATGGTGTCGTATTATTCCTAAACATAGACAATTATGTGGACTACGAGGCTATTGACATCTTCCTAGCTTGAAAGCTCAAATTGGAGAACCCCGTCACTGCTATTTTGGCAAATGTCTATTGTACTATGGACTTCTGTCATACACAAGGAGGGAAAAGGATCATCTGTTCTCTGCCAGTTTTGTATGTGTGGCTTACGTCACATGTCTTTAACCAAGTGGGTAAAGTTGAAGGCCCTATTTCTGATCTGAAGTTTTGCCAGTAGGCAACAAAGAATGGGCGAGAGTGGGCCAATCATCTAGTGGGGCTCACAACTGAAAAAGTAAGGTGGTATCCGCAATGGTTGAAGGTTGACGCCATAATTCACCACTGTGGAAGCCACCCAAATATTCCCCTCATGGGACTCAGGGGTGCATCAATTACAACCCTATCATCACCAAGCACCAATTAGCCCACCCACTGCTTGGGCCACCTGACGAGGAGTCGCTCACTCCCTTTGTTTTCTACTATGTAAAAGGAGACTACACCTCTGCCGTCTGGAATATAGCGGAGGCTTGGAAGAAAGTACACAAGAAAGGAAAAGAATTAGGGGTCTGAAGCCATGCTGTAAAAGAAGAATACCATCAGTGGATCCTAAATAGGGTATCTATAGTCAAGCTGCCGTTCAGGAGTCCCTCCTATCTCCCAACAAGCGCGCCTGTTCCCTCACCCATCTTTGAAGATGAAGCAACAAAAGCTATGAGAGCCAGGATAGAGGAACTGACTGTAAAAAACAAAAAGTTAGAAGAAGAATTACTAAAGTCTCAACAAGAATGTGCCCTTCAAAAAAGGGAGAACCTAGAAAGCAAACGAACCATCGAGGAGGTAGGTAAGAAACAGAAAACTGAAAGGGACCATATGAGAAAACAAGAGCAATGCCTCAGGGCGGCCAACTCGCAACTAAAAATGAAGAGTCGTCAGAGGAACACCATTCTAGTTGATAAGCAGCTTCTGAGGGATATGTTAGCAAAGGCCAAGGAAAATGAGCGAAATGCTCTGGTGCAAAAAGAATTACTACAGTCACAAATTCATAGGGTGGAGCGTCAACTCAACGAGGTGATAGAGGCTTGCCAACATGAAATAAACGGCGAGCGTCAATATGTAATGGAAGTAGAGCAAGACTGTCGTGAGGCTATACGCACCTTGGAGGCCAAAACAGCACAGCAGGACGAGGTCATTCGTTCATGGATGGACCGCTTCGCCAACCTAGCATATTTGGCCAACTGGACTCTAGAAGACCTTCTACTGCTACTCAAGCAGGCCGAGGAGATGGTTAATCCCCTTACTACCCCAAAGGACATTGTAACCTTCTTGAACTATTGTAGGGAAAGGCTTTGTAAGATGAGGACCATGATTGCCCGAGCTAGGAATGGCTGATTTATTTTCTGGTGATGTAACAAGCTTAGCAGTTATGTATTTTTGTGGTATCTCAGAATGAAAGGATCTTTTGTCTCCATAACTATCTCATGTTAATTTCCATTTATCGTGTACTTAGTACTTTTGAACGTGACGTTCTGAGGAACAGTCGAAGGATAGTTGACAAGTTCCGAATGGCTTCGCGCACAATTTTTATTTACACTCTCTTTATCGCTTTGTTTTATTTACTAAACATGTTTTTCTTTTTAACAAATTTTTGTTTTTCTTTTAAAAGACATCACGGGTAGGCATCCTTACCAGACCTGACTCCAAAAAAGACTCATGGCCGAGGTAGAAGTCATGGACGAAGACTTTAGAACTAAGTTCGATCAGCTGAAAGAGCGGGTAGCAGAGTTAACCAGACTTCTGGAGAAGAGACACACAGAAGGAGGCACCTTTACAGGTGTTGAGGACGCTCAACAACAGCCTACCACCCCGCCACATCCCCCTGGTTTTGGCCCGGTGAGGACCCAACTCCCTAATCCAACGACACCTCTTCTCACTATTAATATCGGAAGACCTAACCCTGTCATTGAGTCCCAGCCACCTTATGGCCAGTCCTATGTACAGTAGCATACATTTATCGGCCCTAACGGCAACCCGGTACCTTTTCTACCCTATGGCCTACCACCGGGATACTTTCCCCCACTGGCTAACCAACAAGACACCCACGACCAACAAGCGGCAAATCCTCACGCTTCACACCCTGCCCAGCCAAGTATACCACCACTCCATGACCCGCAAGCCTATCGGGCCCAAAACACATAAGACCAAATGACCCATCTGACTTACAATGCATAAGCCTAGACGGCCCAACTGACTTATAATGCACAAGCCCAAAACACACAGGCCCAGATGACCCAGCCAACTTACGCCGTACAAGCTATGGCCCAACCCCAGGGTCCTTCGCTAAATGCAGGCCCAATGAACCAGCTTCACACATCAGCTCCGTTCAATCAGCCATACGGCTATCCGTATGGGTACACGACCCCCTATACGGCCAACCTTCAAGATGCAACCCGTATAATAAACCTGGTCGCCGGTCATAGCACAGTCGCAGCTCCCCAAAAGGGAAAGATAGAAATCTTGGAGGAACGTTTGAGAATGATGGAAGGCGCTGGAGGTTTTGGACTGATAGATACTTCTGAGTTATGTCTGGTCACGTATGTTGTTCTCTCGCCCAAATTCAAAATGCCAGACTTTGACAAGTATCGGGGAATGACTTGTCCAAAGAACCATCTCATGATGTACTGCCAAAAGATGGTATCCTACTCTTCTAATGACTAATTATTGATCCACTGCTTCCAAGATAGCCTAACCAGGGCCGCCCTTACCTGGTACGCACACCTTGAGCGGAACCATATTCGTTGTTAGAAGGACTTGGCGGATGCCTTCATTAGACAATACAAATATAATATGGATATGGCACCCAACAGAGTTCAATTACAGAACATGGTGAAGAAAGATAATGAAACATTCAAGGAGTATGCCTAACATTAGTGAGAGACAGCTGTACAAGTGGACCCCCCATTGTCAAAAAAAGAGATAGTCGTGATGTTCATCGATACGCTCCCATCACCCTTCTATGGCAAGATGATTGGTAATGTTTCATCTAACTTCTCCGATATTGTGACTATCGGGGAAAGGGTAGAGAATGAGATACGAACAGGAAAGATCACTCGAGGCCCATCTGGGGCAAGCACGACAAGAAAGCCGGCACCTAGCGATGGTAGAGGAAGAAACAGGGAAGCTAATTCCATCTCTTATGATCAGAGGTCGGCTCCCCAAAGACCGTTCATCCCTACCATGATTCAAGCGCCCAATCCTTATATGGCTGCTGCCAGTCATGGCCTGACAGCTTATACTCCCCACTTCTGTCCGCCCATGGTAAGAGCGCCAATGCCGCAATCCATGCTATACCATCACCCGCAACAAGTGATTCAACCACCAAATCCTAATCAGAATGCAAGGAAACCCAACAATGAGCATACCCCTGTGCAGTTTGATCCTATCACAATAACATATACCGAACTTTTGCCACTTCTCATTCAAAAGGGTCTGGTGGCTCCGTGCCCCTCGAGGCAGATGAAACCTCCTTACCCAATGGGGTATGATCCTAATGCTCATTGTGATTATCACGCTGGGGCATCAGGGCATCCACAGAAAATTGTGTGGCCTTAGAATGCAAAGTGAGAGATCTGATCAAAGCCGACTGGCTTAATTTTCAAGAAGGAAGTCCTAACGTGGCCACAAATCCTGTGCCCAATCATGGAGGTTCAGGAGTTAACGCCATGGAAAAGGATGAGGAGTGCATCAGGGATGTTGCTGATGTAAAGACACCATTAAAAACAATTCATTCCTACTTGCTCAAGAAAGGTTTAGTGAAGGAGCCTTGGACTGAGGAGCATGACAAGGATCAGACTGCCGAACACTAAAACTTCTGTGAACTTCTTCAAGGGCTCATGGATGGAAACTTTATGCAAGTCTGTAAGCACCGCGAAGACAGGGTGAATATGATTCAAGAACAGTTAGGGGTGCCGGTTCCTAAACCTTTAACAATTTTCTACAACAAAAGCCCTTCAGCGGCTCCCGTTTCTATACGACCAACTATTACTATTCAAACACCTACACCATTTTCATTTAAGGATTCACAGGCTGTCCCAAGGAAATACGATGTGGATGTAGTCGTTGCAGACTCGACAGTGAGCAACCCGTCGTCATCGTCGGTCACGAACATTGCCGGGGTAGGGGGTGTAACCCGGAGCGGGAGAGTATATGCCCCCCAGAGCCGAGGAAAGATCAAACTACCAAAAAGGCTAAAGTAGTTAGAGAAGGCACTAGTGGCAAAGAAAAAGGGGTGGTAACTGATGAAGAAGCCCAAGAGTTCCTAAAGTTTATTCGCCAAAGCGAATATCAAGTACTAGACCAGTTGAACCATACTCCAGCTAAAATATCTCTATTGTCGTTGTTGATAAATTCTGAGCCACATAGGAAGACACTAATGAAGGTGCTAAATGAGGATCATGTCAGCCATGACCTCCCCGTTGATAAGTTTTAGAGGATAGTAGGGCACATCATTGTAGATAACTATCTGACTTTCACCGACGATGAGGTACCACCGGAAGGAGTAGGGCACAACAAGGCCCTCCACATCTCCGTGAAATACCGAGATCATATTCTAGCAAAAGTGCTAGTTGACAACGGGTCATCCCTTAATGTAATGCCCATATCAATGTTGGCCAAGTTGTCATTCGACGGGATATATATGAAGCCGAGTGCCACAATTATGCGGGCCTTTAATGGTATACGGAGGGAGGTCACGGGCGAGATTGAACTGCCCATTCAAGTTGGACCTTGCACGTTCTAGGTCCTCTTCCAGGTTATAGATATCATGCCTGTTTACAGTTGTCTGTTGGGTCGGCCATGGATCCATTCAGCTGGAGTGGTCCTATCTACCCTGCACCAAAAACTGAAGTTCATAATAGATAACAAGCTGATAATCGTATCTGGTGAGGAAGACTTCTTGGTCAGCAAACCCATTACGACCCCTTATATCGAGGCAGCGGAAGAGGCCCTTGAGACCTCGTTCCAGGCATTAGAAATTACAAACGCCATATACGTGGGAGAAGGGACCACGATGGTTAGAGCCTGCATGCCAACTGCGTCCCTGGTGATGGCGAAATTAATGCTACGCGAAGGATATAAGCCTGGGAAGGATTTAGGGCGTGCTTTAGATGGAGAGGTAGAACCTGTGCGCCTTGTGGAGAATAGAAATGGTTTTGGCTTGGGTACCATCCCACGACAGCCGATAGGAGGAGGGTGGAAGAAGAAAAGAGGGAAAAAAGGGTTGCCCGTATTGCTGGCAGGGAGCCTCACACCACAAGAGTCTCCATCTGTGATCTCTATGAAAGCTTTTAGAGTGTCGGATTGATGCCTCCAGGCCTAGTAGCCGTTGTTGAAGATGGTCTTTGTGATAGTGCTGATTTCGTGAATGTTTGCCCACCGGGCCTAGACCTTCACAACTGGGAGGCCGTCGAACTCCCTACAACTTTAAATGATTCACCAAAGTAATTTGTTATTGCTTTAATATCTTGTTTATCCCTCTCCTATGCCTAAGGCTTTGGGACTTTTCCATGTAATAAGGGCGAAGAACTTGTTTTATCATTCAGCCAATAAATGCGTATCGAAATTCAAAAAAAACTCTTCTCATCCTTTTATCCTTGCTTTGATTCATTTTCTTTACTTGTTTGTTCCTCCTTTTCTTTCTCTTCTTTATTTTTGTCATAACACACTAAATTACAGGTCCAAAAATGACCCTCTTGAGAATAATGAAATCACAATCCCGCTTCACAATTTCAATCACCAGTTGACTATGCCGACGAAAGAGGTGGAGAAGACTATGAGCCACCGCCCGAGTTAACAAGGTTATTGGAACAAGAGGACAGAGAAATTCAGCCTTATTTAGAGATAGTTGAGATTATTAATTTAAGGAATGAGGAGGATAAGAAAGAAATCAAGATTGGTATCTCCTTGAGTAAGGAACAGAGGCAAGAATTGATTAAGCTGCTAATAGAGTTCCGTGACATCTTCGCTTGGTCTTACCAAGACATGCCTGGCCTTGATATTAGCATTGTTGAGCATAAATTACCACTGAAGCCAGACTGTCCCCCGATAAAGCAAAAACTACACCGGATGAAGCCCGAAATACTTTTGAAAATCAAAGAAGAAGTTAAGAAGCAGTTTGATGCTGGATTTTTAGCAGTGGCAAAGTATCCTCAATGGGTAGCAAATATCGTCCCTGTCCCAAAGAAAGATGGAAAGGTACGAATGTGCGTAGACTATCGAGACTTAAATAGGGCTAGTCCCAAAAACGATTTTCCTCTGCCATAGATTAATGTCTTGGTTGATAACATAACCCAACATACCATCTTCTCATTCATGGATGGTTTCTCTGGTTACAAACAGATTAAGATGGTACCCGAAGATATGGAGAAGACCATATTTATCACCTTGTGTGGTACCTTCTGTTACAAAGTGATGTCCTTCGGTTTGAAAAACACTGGGGCAACCTACCAAAGGGCAATGGTGACCCTCTTTCATGACATGATGCACAAGGAGATAAAGGTTGATGTGGACGATATCATTTCCAAATCTAGAACCGATGAAGAGCATATTGTTGATCTGAGAAAGCTTTTTGAAAGGTTAAGGAAGTATAAGCTCAGGTTGAACCCGGCCAAATGTACCTTTGGCACAAGATCAGGTAAACTATTAGGGTTCTTTGTAAGTAAGAGAGGAATAGAAATAGATCCTGACAAGGTCAAAGCGATTCTCGAAATGCCTCCTCCCTATACAGAAAAAGAAGTTAGAGGATTCTTGGAAAGGTTGAATTACATTGCTCAGTTTATCTCACAACTAACAACAACTTGTGAACCGATCTTTAAGTTGCTCCGTAAGAACCAACCAGCAATGGAATGAAGATTGTCAGATGGCTTTTGAGAAGATAAAGTAGTATTTACAGGAGCCACCGATCTTGGTACCGCCGACTCCTGGAAGGCCACTAATCTTGTATCTGACAGTGTTGGATGAATCTATGGGTTACGTATTGGGGCAACATGATGAGACTGGAAAGAAGGAACATGCTATTTACTACTTAAGCAAGAAGTTCACTGATTGTGAGATGAGGTATTCCACTTTAGAGCAAACTTGTTACACGTTAGCATGGGCCGCTAAGCGCCTAAGGCAGTACATGTTGAGTCACACCACCTGGCTAGTTTCTAAGATGGACCCCATCAAGTATATTTTTGAAAAGCCTGCTTTGACCGGAAGGATCGCTCGTTGGTAAGTACTATTAACTGAGTACGACATAACATATGTCACTCAAAAGGCCATAAGAGGAAGTGCCCTGGCAGACTACTTAGCGCACCAGCCTGTCAGTGACTACCAACCGATACTATTTGACTTCCCGGATGAGGATATCCTGGCATTGTTTAATGAAGAAGGTGGTAGTAAAGACAAATGGATCTTAAGGTTCGATGAGGCTTCTAACGCACTAGGGCATGGAATCGGAGCCATTTTGATTTCACCAAATAAAGAGTTCATCCCTGTCTGCGCCAGGCTGTGTTTCGATTGCACCAACAACATCGCTGAGTATGAGGCATGTTCTTTGGGGATCCAAGCGGCGCTAAATGCGAAAGTGAGGTCGTTGGAAGTCTATGGGGACTCTGATTTAGTCATCCACCATTTAAAAGGCGAGTGGGAAACTAGGGATAGCAAGTTGGTTCCCTATCACACCCATATCAAGGAAATGATCAAGGATTTTGATAAGATTTCTTTTCATCATGTTCGTTAGGATGACAATTAGATGGCTGACGCTTTGTCCACTCTCGCTTCAATGTTTAGAGTGAGTAATGACTATGACATGCCTCTTATCGAGATAGAGAAGCGTCGTGAACCCGCGTACTGCCAAGTGGTTGAAGAGGAGTCAGATGGAAAACCTTGGTACCACAATATTAAGAGGTATATCCAGAGTCAAGAATACCCTGACGATGCTACGGAGAATGACAAGAGAACCTTATGACGGCTCGCCATGGGTTTCTTCTTAAACGGTGATGTGCTTTATAAGAGAAACTATAACTCTGTCCTTCTTCGTTGCATTGACACTGCTGAAGCAAACAAAATCATGAGGATGTTCACGAGGGATCTTTTGGAACCCACACTAATGGGCACGCCATGTCAAGAAAAATCTTGAGGGCCGGTTATTACTGGATGACCATGGAAATGGACTGCTTTGCTTATGTTTGGAAGTGTCACAAATGTCAAATATACGATGATCATATTCGTGCTCCCCCGTCATCTCTGAATGTCTTATCAGCACCGTGGCCCTTTTTGATGTGGGGCATGGATGTCATCGGTCCCATCGAGCCAAAAGCCTCAAACAGTCATCATTTTATCTTGGTCGCCATCGATTATTTCACAAAGTGGGTAGAGGCTGCTTCATATGCCAACGTGACAAGAAATGTTGTGGTTAAATTCGTCAAGCGAGAACTGATATGCCAATACGACTTGCTAAGTCAGATCATCACTAACAATGAGACGAATTTGAACAATAAAATGATGAAGGAACTCTGTGAGAGCTTTAAAATTCACCATCATAATTCCTCCCCTTATCGCCCTAAAATGAATGGGGTAGTCGAGGCAGCCAATAAAAACATCAAGAAGATAATACAAAAGATGATGGTAACCTATAGAGATTGGAGTGAGATGCTCTCTTTTGCTTTGTATGGGTATCGTACCTCAGTCTGAACCTCAACTGGGGCAACCCCATTCTCCTTGGTTTATGGTATGGAAGCAGTCTTGCCTTTTGAAGTAGAGATCCTTTCCCTTTGGGTAATGATGGAGGCAAAATTAGAAGAAGCTGAGTGAGTCCGGACTCGACATGACCAACTAAATCTGATTGATGGTAAAAGACTGACTGCCCTCTGTCATGGTCAGTTGTATCAGAGGCGTATGAAATGAGCATTTAAAAAGAAGGTGCGACCTTGACAGTTCCAAGAAGAAGACTTGGTTCTCAAGAAGATTTTGCTAATTCGAAAGGACAACCGAGGCAAATGGACTCCTAACTATGAGGGGCCGTATGTCGTGAAGAGAGCCTTCTCTGGAGGAGCCCTAATTCTAACTAGCATGGACGGTGAGGACTTGCCAATACCTATAAATGCAGACGCGGTGAAAAAGTACTACGCCTAAGGAGGGAATGTCAAGAATCAGAGAAAGCAAAAAGAGAAGAAAAGAAAGAAAAAGTAAAAATAATACTCACTAGGATGAAAACCCAAAAGGGCGGCCTAGGCAAAAGTTAGAGCGACCCGGTGAGTCGAAAACCCGAAAGGGCGGCTCAGGTAAAAGTTAGGGTCAAGTTTCTGGTAATACGACTAAGACCTCCGACTCGAGAAGTGTAAGTCTGAGCTGGCGCACGTGGATCATCATTGAACTTACCTTCTCCTAAGCAAGGTCGAAGGGTGAACATGAAGTTGCGTTGGGGAATTAAGATTCTCACTAGTCTCAGGGATTCACTGGAGGATCCATGAACCTTCCCTGCTTCACCTGTCCTTAACCTGTTCTATGTGACTTCATTCATTTCATTTACTTTCCCCGTTGTCCTTTCTCTGTACTTGTTTGACATACATGAATAAAATTCACCCTTTTCGATACATGTTTCATTGGTCTGATAAAATGTGTGTTTTAAAAATAAATGAAAGAATGGTAAACATTTAAAGTCGTGAGGGACAATATGCTCCCACTACTTGACCTCATCTTGGGAGATCATTACAAAGACTCGGCCATACACGCGCTCCAAAGTTATGGTTGCCTCATTCATTCTCCTCTGTCCATGAGTCATCATAAGGGTCACGGTTTCACAGGATCTACCAGGTTTTTGAAATTATCTATGCACTACTTACCCTTTTTCTGCAGGTTGTTGTAACAAATAGTTATGTCAAATCTTAACTCCTTGATCAATTTCTTCCCCCAGTAAAAACACTTCCATAATCAGGCTTAGAAGAACTCATTCTTCCCCAATTGAAATGCATTCCAAAATAGCCAGAGCATCCCGTAAAACTCTCCCCAAGCAGAATCACCAAATCCTCTTCCCGGTGAAACCATGATGGCTACTAGGCAAGGGCCAGCCATACCTTCCTCCCACAGTGGAACTATACCCCAGGAACAGACTCCAATCCCCAATAAGTTCATCATCACCAAACTAGCACCTATCATACTCTCAAACTGGGGTATCTCCCCAGATTTCTTTCTCTTTCAGTCGAGGGGCAGTACCCCAGATTTCCAAAACCGCTCAAACTGGGGCATCACCCCAGGTTCTTTTAGTCAAGGGGCAGTACCCTGAATTTCCACATAACTTAAATTGGGGCATCTCCCTAGATGTCTACTCTTTTCAGTCAAGGGGCAGTGCCTCAAATTTCTGAGCTACTCAGACTGAGGCATCTCCCCAGATTCCTACTTCATATCAACCAAGGGTCAACCCCACCTTTTAGTTTCCTGTCAACTGAGGGATCAACCCCAACCTTTTACTTTCCTGTCAATCGGAGGGTCAACCCCACCTTTTACTTTTCTATCAATCATTTTACTTTCCTGTTAACTGAGGGTCAACATCACATTTTTCTGTCAACCGAGGGGTTAACCCCAACCTTTTACTTTTTTGTCAATCGAAGGGTCAACTCCACCTTTTACTTTTCTGTCAATCAAAGGGTCAACCCCACCTTTTACCTTTTTATCAATGAGGGGTCAACCCCAACCTTTTACTTTTCTGTCAATTGAAGGGTCAACCCCACCTTTTACTTTTTTGTCAATCGAAGGGTCAACCCCACCTTTTACCTTCTTGTCAACCGAGGGGTCAACCCCAACCTTTTACTTTTCTGTCAATCGAAGGGTCAACCCCACCTTTTTACTTTCCCGTCAACCGAGGGACAACCCCACCTTTTACTTTCTTATCAACTGAGGGTCAACCCCACCTTTTACTTTCTTGTGAATCGAAGGGTCAACCCCAACTTTTTACTTTCCTGTCAACCGAGGGTCAACCCCACCTTTTACTTTCTTGTCAACCGAGGGTCAACCCCACCTTTCACTTTCTTGTCAATCGAAGGGTCAACCCCACCATTTTACTTTTCTGTCAACCGAGGGTCAACCCCACCTTTTACTTTTCTGTCAATCGAAGGGTCAACCCTACCTTTTACTTTCCTGTCAGCCGAGGGTTAACCCCATATTTTACTTTTCTGTCAACCAAAAGCAGCAACACCCCCAATTATTTTACTATTCTGCCTGCCAAGGGTCAACCCCACATTACTTTTCTGTCAACCGAAGGGTCTACCCCTCCTTTTATTTCTAGTCAACTGAGGGGTGACACCCCAATCTGTTCATTCCCAGTCAACCAGGGCATCACCCCCAATCCTTTTACTTCCTGACGAACCAGGGGCATCCCTCCAAGTTATTTATTTTCTGTCAAATAGCTTCAGGTACACCGCCCTAGGCTATTCCATTTCTCAATTTATTCCAGGGGCATCCCCCAAGTCATTTATTTTCAGTCAAAGCCTCAGGTACACCACCCTAGGCTATTCCATTTCTCAATTTATTCCAGGTGCATCCCCCAAGTCATTTATTTTTTGTCAAATAGCTTCAGGTACACCGCCTCAGGCTATTCCTTGTGAGCTAGGGACATCTCCCCAAGTCACTTATTTTCAGTCAAAGCCTAGGCTATCTCATTTCTTGATTTGAGCCCGGGGCATCCCCTAGGCATCTGATTTCTATCAAGTAAGCTTCAGGGCAAAGCACTAACTTCAGTTGCCGAAGTTGACACCTTGTTTATCTTCCCCAATTGTCGAAGCTTTTAAATCTTTCTTATTGCCAAAGTTGGCATTGTTTGATTCTCCTATTTGTCAAAGCTGTCACATTTTTTAGGTTGTTGCTGTCAAGACAGTGTTCACGTCTTTACTTCCTTTTCGTGATATGAACGAATCATTCATATTTTCACGAAAAGAAAGTAAAGAGGGGCACCTGTGAACACTATCTTTTTTAAAAATAATAATAATAAGAGACAACCTTCCCACTTCTCCTGGCTCCCTACTACAATGTCCACTACAAGCATGATTGAAAGAAAATGCAGAAACGCGTTGTAAAGTAACCAAATAATTCAATGAATTTGGGGTTTAAAATCCCATTCAGAGGGACAACCAAGGGGGGATCCTCTTCAGAAACAAAAAATTAAAGAACCAGAAAACACAGGACCACCAACAGCAAAATAACGAGAAGAGAAAGAGGAAGAAGGGGGTCACTGCTCCGGTCATCTTCTTCGTAGAACCGGCGACCCCAAGCCGCCGCACCTCCACCACCGTGCGAAGCCACCAGGTCCGAACCTTCCTCCACCCGACGCCTCCTCCACGAGCAAGCCTCCATCGTTGTGAGCCCCTCCGCCGACGTCGACCCCGACCCCCTCGCGCCGCCCAGAACCGCCACGCAACCGCCGGTCTTCTCCCTCCACCGTCACGAGCCCTCCACCGGCGCTCTCTCTCGGTCCTCCATCTCTCCTTTCTCTCCCTCCCTCTCTCTCTCTAACCTCACTCCCTCTCTCTCTCTTGCTCCAATATAGCCGCCCCCCTGACTCCTCTCTCCCTTTCTTAGTTTCCTTTTCTTTCTTTTATTTCCTCGCGTTTCTAGTGGGCCTCAAATAGTGAGGCCCATTCCTATTACCCCCTTCCCTTCCATTTTTTTTTGTTTTGTTTGTTTTGTTTTCTGACCTTGGGCCCTTAAGGCCCATTTCATTATTATTATTTCCCAAATATTAAAAATAGTTTTTTTAATAAATAAATAATTTGAATATCTTTTAAAATGCACAAATAAATTTTAGGTCATACTAGAAGTGAAGAATCTTAAAATTTTTATTTTTTAAAAACAGTTTTACTTAAAAAATATTATATATATATATATATATTTATTTTCTCTTAGATCTAGATAGCCTTTAGAATGAATAAAGGATCCTTTTAAAAGGAAGAAAATAAAATGTTAGAGTTAAATATCTCTTTGTGATGAATCCCAAAATAGGAATTTTTTTAAAAAAATCTAAATATCTTTCCTAAAACAACAATAAAGGGTTTCTTTAATTTATGATGAGCTTTAAAAATAAAACAGATTATAATCTAAATATTTTTTTATCAAATCAAATCAAATCAAAATATCTTTTCTAAAATAAGGGTACAATCAGTTTCTAATAAGCTCAAAAAATAATAGATTCTATAAAAACGTATCTTTTACGAAAAGTAAATAGTCTTTATTCCAAGAACTTATAAGCAATGTCGTGTGAAATTACTTTTGTCTACATTCGCGATATAAGACTTCAAAGGTTTATGCACGTACGATGTACTTCGCCTTGTACTTCTCCTTCCTCTTTTTTCTACTAATTAATTAAAAATAATTTATATAATTTTAAAATGGTATTTTCTCAAGTTAATTTTTCAAAGAACTACGTAACCCTGATTTCTCAAAAGCTTGAGAATACGTAGGAGTGGGAATCAATTCCTATCGGGCCTACTTTCTTTTGTTTAATTTCCATGTCTCTGTTATTACCTCAATCAATTTTGTTTATTTAGTATTTTATTTAAAATAGTAATTTGTTTAAAATAAGGTTAATTTAGATGCGACGTCTTGTTAATCTCATATTTTTTTAACATTTTGTTTAAAATAATAATTTGTTTAAAATGAGATAAATTTAGACGTGACGTCTTGTTAATCTCATGTTTTTAACATTTCATTTAAAATAGTAATTTCTTTGAAATGAGGTTAATTTAGACGCGACGTCTTGTTAATCTCATATTTTTAATATTTTATTTGAAATGCTATTTTTCTTTAAAATGAGGTTAATTTAGACGTGACGTCTTGTTAATCTCATATTTTTAATATTTTATTTAAAATGGTATTTTCTTTAAAATGAGGTTAATTTAAACGTAACGTCTTGTTAATCTCGTGTTTTAATATTTTATTTAAAATAGTATTTCCTTAAAAATGAGTTTAATTTGGACGAGACATCCTGTTAATCTTCAGTTTTGATAATCAACTTTATTCTACTCCATCTTATTTGATTTTATTTTAATCTTTGAATCGTTTATGTAAAAATTAAGGTTAATTTGGACGTGACGTCCTGTTAATCTTTCTTACTGTCACTGTTTGGTCAAATTTCTTACTGTCACTATTTGGTCTGTTTTGTCTGTTTGTGTCTGCTTGGTCGTTTTGTGTGTTTCATTTTCTAAAAGAAGTTCAAAAAATAATTTTTAGGTTACTTATAATGCGCGCTATCAATTTGGGGTAACCGTTTTATAACGGACAGTTGTGAGGTGCTAATACCTTCCTCACCCGTAATTCGACTCCCGAACTTAGAATTTTACTTTCATGACTAGTGCTTTAATGAAAAGTTTTTCCGATATTTTATCCTTAAAAATATTGGTGGCGACTCCCTGTTTTCTTTCGAAAGGATTTCAAAACCCGTTTTATTTTTCTGAGGGTCGGCCGTGCCGCCGCGATCCCGGTCGCGACAGAAGACATCCTCAAACGCCTTCGTCAATGATCAACCAAAGTACTATTGTTTTGTAAAGCATTGATTACCTTTTTTTTCATATTGTTTTTTGAGTTTGAGTTTGAATTAGGTAAGATTTTTCCATGTAATAAAAGGTTTTTTTATTAAGATTAATAATATTGTATAGGTCTCATCTCTATGAGATATTGATTTAGGTATACAATCTGTTACATCAGTTTATTATCTCAAGTGTGGATTAAAATATCTTTCAATATATCATCTCATCCAATAAAAACACTTTGATGCTTAATATGTGATATGGGAGCTTAGGTGTAGCAATAAAATAAAATGTATCTCGTGTGTAATGAATATATAGTATTTATAAGACTCAAGTGTAGATGTTACTTGTGTATTGACACATTTCTTTAAAGTTTGAAAGAAAGTTGACATAGAAATAATAATTCTTATACTTTAACAAATGTTTTCTAGTAATTGAAGTATTGTATCGATTATGACAAGTTGGAATTCTGAAAATAAATTTGTTGAAGTATACAAGTGTCAGTAAATACCAATTGCAATTCAGTGTATATTTTAAAGACTTGAATGCAAATTCACATGTTAGATTAGAATACTTCTCTCCTGACTAACAACTACTAACGGATCTACCTACTTAGAATATTTCACTACTGACTACTTAGAATACTTAGAAAACAATAAACTAGTGTATGTTACCTGCCAGCACACTGCACACAGCTCAATTTTTTGGTTTAATAATAACTCACCAGAAGCTTGAAAACCACATACATATTCAGCGTTTTCAATTCCTGTAATTATTCATTTGAGTAGAAAAAATTAATTTAACACAAGATTAAATTTGAAGACTTCAATGCGGTTAAAACATGAGAAGGTGCGCGGGAGAGAGTGATTAAGTGGGTGTTTGGTTTGCAGTTGGGGAAACAGAATTGAGTTGAAGTGAAAAATGTAAAGGTTTATATTAATTTTTCACGTTGTTCGAGACAATTAAAAATACATTGGCCCGTATAATTAAAATTCTTCTTCTCCTTAACGGAGGTTTTCTCCGTTTGAATGACTCTCCAAACGTGCTGTAAATTAACATGTAACAACTACGTAGTTGTGTTAAAGTTAGATCATTAATGTGTTTGGTTTACAGTTGAAGAAACAAATTTAAAAAAATAAAAAAATTTAAAAGTTGATATTAATTATTCACGTTATTTGAAATAATTAAAATTTTATTTAACCATAAAATTTATTTTTAAATTGGTCAAATCCAAGTTTAATCAACCCAATTGAAAAACTAATCGTTCCATATCTACAAATAAATACATTAGCAGCTCTTTAAAATAGTGAAATGTAATAGCAATAGGAACCGCGTGCTCCCCACACGCACATTCACCGTATTATTAATCTCAAATTCAAAGAAGCGTTTGACCTTATCGGCAAGGACACGTGGCGTACACGCTTGTTCTTGTCCAACACAACTTGTGTATTTAGTTTGACAAATTAGACAAGGAGACATCATTGTGATCAAGTGGTTCAAACACCCAGGCACCACAGACAACCAAATTATCTGACGTCACCCCAACAATAACCACAATCACAATTTTAATTTTTATTTTTAACTTGGATTGGTAATTAAATTGATAAAAATACCAATTTAAATAATCAAAAATTAAACTAGTGATAATAAGGAATTGATATAAATCAATTATTTGACTAATTTATCATTCAATTGATGGGACAAACTAATTTAATCTGGTTTTAACTAATTTATTATAGGTCTTTGCATGCAATTAAATGTTTATATGGTAATTATTTATTCCATTTCTATTTAAAAGATAATTCATACAAAAATATATTAATGTGTTAATTTTTATAGAGTTTTATCTTATAAATAAAATTACTTTAACTTTTTTTTCTTTTAAATAGGAATAGAGGGAGTATATCTTATCTTTTGTTTAAATTAAAACGATATTAATTAAGAAAGTGATATTTAATATGTGTAAAAAATACATTAATTATATTTCTCAAGATGTGTTCAACCAACTTAAAAGTTAGATAGAAAACAGAGGGAATAGTTGGAAATAAAGTTTGACCAACATCGATTAACTTATAAACTTAATATTAATTATTAAATATTTTTTTTAAAAAATTATTATTATAATTAGTTAAGTATCCTATCTAGCATTGCCCAACTAATAATGTTTGTAGTTGTTACTGGCTTTTTGACATGCGGTAATAACAAAAAAAAGAAAAGAAGAGGAGATTGATAATGTTGACTTTGATACGCGCTGCTGACCTTGGAGCGAGTTTTCAACGGCTGTGATGTATTGATGCTAATCCTAAAAATGGTGATTGGGGTCCACTTAGGGGTCATTTTGTTGGTTTTTAGATAACTAAATCGAGGTTTGAACAACCCAAAAAAATCCATTAAGGGTCCGTTTGGATCCTTAACCCAGTTGACCCCAAAAATAGATCCTACGATCAAACGGAGTTTTGACTGTCTCGAACAGCGTGAAGGATCAATATCAACTCTTAAATTTTTCTATTTTCTAAACTTTGTTTTTCTAACTAAAAACTAAACAGACTAAATGAATAAAGTTTTAATTGTTTCAAATAACAAAAATAATTAATATTAATTATTAAATTTTTTTATTTTTATATATAACCGTACTTCTCTAACTAGATAGCAAAGAGATTCTTAACAGCTGTCTCCCGTACAAAGGCAAACAAATGGGTGGTCCATGGGCTGGATTGGAACTTGAAAATGGAAGCTAACTATGGCCCATGCCCACTCCACTACCTATTTAATTACCAATGGAGTCTTGTGTCATCACAATCGAAATTTGGTAGAAGGAAACTCGGAAAAGGATAACATTCATTTATTCATGTGTTGTTCAACTGAACCGTGAGCAAAAATCCAAAGTTACAAGTTGCATGTGATTGTGAGGTAATAAGTTAACCTAACAAAGACACATACTTCCATTTTCGTAATAAATTAGCATTTGTTCTTATTCATGTTTAAAGGACGCCTCATTCATGCGATTTTAAGAAAGGATTGGTAAGAAAAATCTAGATTTCATGTTTTAACCTTCAATAAACATTTGCAAAATTGTTTATATATCAAACATCAACAAAAATTTTATATTTGTGTTATTTGAATTCGTAATTTTATATGATAACAAATTTAATTTTTAATTATCTGGAGCAATCTTTCTCAAAAGAAAAAAAAAGATTTCCAAAGAATAAAAGTTGTTTTTAAACCATTTTCTCCTTTGGAAAAAAAAGATAAAACAAATGAAAACAAAACTAGAGACTCAAGGCGAGCTTGTATCTTAAAATTTCTGATCGATGATGCAATTACAAGAAAAGTTCGTATATGGTAGCATGTAGGGGCAGAAGATTAGAAAAACGTTTCTTGATGCAAGTAACGTCATGAAAGTTTGGTTAAGGAAAGAGTGCTTAACAAGAAATAGATCGTTTTTCTCTTTAAATAAGAGCTTTGATACCATATTAAAAGTTTGAATAAGAGAAAAAAAAGATAGAGAGTCAAACACATAAGTGTGTGAATTCATATTGAAAAGACAAATTTATAAAAGGAGATTACACTTATTTATAGTCTTTTAAAGAGATTAAAAGAGACTAACCAATTAACAAACCAACTAACTAACTAATTACAACAAACTAATTAATCAATTATAACAAACTAATATACCAACTCTAACACACCCTTAAACTAAAAAGACCAATAAATTATAACTCGGTTAATAATAATTCATATTAAAATTGCAAAAAGGAATATTGAGATGGTAAAAGAGACTTAAATTTAATCCAAGGTTCATAATTTACTCAATCATCATGTCATATACTATATTAAAAAATGATAGATCTAATTTATGTAAAAAAAACTAAATTGTTAATTAAAAATTGTCTTAAATGTTATAAATTAAATACTTACCACATTTTTAACCGATCCAAAACTTGTTTTAATATCTTAACCCCTTACAATTATTTTATAGTTTATACCTTATTCTCTTTTACGCCACTACAATGTGTTGCTCAAGTTGATATTTACTTAACTCGCATGTCCTATTCTAGCAACATAAAAGAGAGAGTCAAATGTAAGATTTGTTAATTTGTTTAGATAATGGCATCTTAATTATAACAAAGCTCGTCAGTTTCTATGCATTAAGTTTGAAATAATTTATAGTGTTACCGGCTAGTTGCTTAAATAACTTGTCATTAGCCAATACCAGGGTATAAGAAAAATAAAAGGCTTAAATGATCCTTCTCTTTTTCTTTAAAAAAGGAATCACATATAAGACATTCATTAATTGCAAAAGGAGGGAAGCAAGCAAGTAATATTCTCCCATAAAAAAATGAAAATAAGAAAAAAAAAACTATGTTTATGTAGGAAAAAGCAAAAAAGCTAGATACATATAAATTTATATAAACTTAGCTAAAATACACTTACAATATGATGAAAATTTTGTGTAGATTGTTATATAAATGAATTTGAATTATGAATTTTCGTAATGATTACTCTAAAAATTATACATAAAACAATAAGTTTGATTTTTTTAAAGCAAATAAATATTACAATTATGCAGTAGACATATAGGTTTATTCTAACAATTACCCTAGAGTTATCTAGTCGTCTCATTCCTAGTTATTAACAAATCCTCGATATTATATTTGAATCCACTTTGATATATGCCACTGGGCAACTTGAATAGCAAGTTGATATTTTTAAACTGAATTGTGGCTCTACATAACACCAGGTTCACCTAATCTGATCAATTCTGGTCTAGACAAAATTGATTCCACTAGCACTAATTAGTTGATGTGCAACACTCGTATACGTTGCACTACTCGAAAGGCAATGAAATTTGCATGGGTAAAATTGGGACATTTCTAACTTTTCCAACGATAGAAGATATATGGTCAATAAAATACATGTTTTTGTCGTTTTCCGCGTATCAAAATTGAGGGTACAGCTCTCACTGAACTATTGGGTTTTTCTACTGGTCCATG
Source organism: Clitoria ternatea (assembly GCA_037962975.1). NCBI lineage: Eukaryota > Viridiplantae > Streptophyta > Magnoliopsida > Fabales > Fabaceae > Clitoria > Clitoria ternatea. The sequence continues at coordinate 228,859,403 of CM075672.1, forward strand.
TCCAGCCGAAGTTTACACAGTTCAATACATAATTAATCTTTTAAACAAGGCCTTCAAATCTTAATTATACAAAATGTTTTTCTTGGTGAGACATGATTTCTTGTGATAATTTTTATGTTCTGGAGAAATTAATCTTTACGTTTGGCTTGAGAGATTTCTAAGGTGTTTTAAAATGGAACTCAGCTGCTTTCTACTACGCAATCAAATCAATCTAAACTGTAAGTTGAAAAAAAATTATTAACTACAAAATTATAATTGCGAAACAATGTGTACCATGATGTTGGTTCAACATAAATTTGATATATCTTACTTAAGTTAGAATTAAGAGGATTGGATATCAAGTCTAATCCCATGTTCTTTCCGTGATATGATGGGAAATTACAATGTTACCTATAAAAATACTCTGATGTTTAAGTCATTAAAGAAAACACTAGAACACTAGCTCTTAATACTGTGTAATGAATGTACAATATATATGTATCAAATTATAGAAAATTACAATGTCACCTGTAAAGTCATTCTAATATTTAAGTCATTAAAAAAATACAAAAACTCAAGTTCTAATTATGTGTAATGATGTATCGTGTCTGACATTTTAAGGTTTTAGACAAAATTAAAAGTGCTAAATATCATATAATGTAAACTCTAATTAGGATCCTAAATACATTGTTTAAATACTTAAATGTGAAAATTAATGAAAAAATATTAGGACAACTATAAAATGCTATTTATCTATTATATTGGATTAATAATATTTACTATAATAATTTAATCTTGAGATTACATTTCAAAAGAAGTTAAAGAAGAAATAAAAAGAATAAGAAAGAGAAAATTGAGAAAGTTCCAAGACATTGAGTTAAAGATTTGTGTTCTGTCACATGTCACATGGAGATAGATGTTCGATGGGAATACCTGATGTACAAATTCTTATATGTTACACTGATCTATTCAGAATTTAATATTATCTCTTTGAGTACAGTAAAAATTTTAAGGTCTAGACAAATAAATACAAAGAAAATAAATATTTTGGTCTTAGATGATATAATAAAATTTCAATTGATAATAATATATATAAAAATATCAGTCTAAATAATGGTTAAAAACTCATGTGGTATATGTTTTCATTTAAAACCATTTTCACTGATAAATAAATATAAACATTTTTTAAAAATTAGGCCTAAGGTAAGTATCTGACTTGCCTTGGAATCCAAGGTCAAGTTCTTATGATGGTAACTTGTCATGAATATCTGTATAAGTTTCATCGAATATGCTAACACCTCTAATTATAGAATCGTGACATTAACTTTTGTCAAGGGAGTGTTGCGCATTTATACGGTGGATGCGTTATTATTGATTCGGAAAATATACCAATATAGTGAGTATATATAGCACCGGAATTTTATCCAGATCAAATTGAAAATACAATATTAATTCAGGAAATAAGTTTTCCTTTTCGAATAAGGTATATGAAAAAAAGAACCTTACGTTGAATTGTTCATATTCAGAATCATACACTTTGAAGAACTATCCACCAGGCTGGCTTTGATACATCAATCATATGATTTCGTTTTTAAAAAACAAAAATTCATTTTAGAGGTTTTATTTTTATATTAAATTATTGATTATACTAAAAGATTTCAAAGAGATATATTAATTATTCTTTTCATTTTAATTTTATATTTTTTATATCATAATAAAATAAAAGGTTAAATATGTTTTGGATGCATTTGTTTTAATCAATCTTTGATTTTGGTAACTGAGTTATTGCTCATTAGTTTCAATTCTTATGTTATTTAATAAGTTAAAATTAGTCACTAAATATATCACCATCAATATAATTACCAACTCAACAAGCGGAAATGATATGTCATCTATTCTTAAACTTTTTGAGATGAACTTTATGTTCTTTTAAAGACCAATTTTAACATATTGAATATCATTAGAACCAAAAACAATATAAAAATAATTCAGGGTCAAAACTAAAAATTGATTAAAACATAAGAATAAAATCATGTTTAACCCTAAAATAAAGGAGGGAGTATCTGATATTTTTTATATGCATTATTTTCAAATACAATCAGAATTAGACTTGTTTATTAATTTTAACTGGTGTTATCATCAGAATTTAAACTGTAGTCCTTTATTAGTAGAGGAAACATGTGAATAGAGAGGCATTAGTGAGGTCATGAGATATTTTCAAAATAAGGTCAAGCAAAATGAGATGAGACATTGACGGATTTCGTGAAACTTGATAATGGGCTCGTTTGTTTAAGCTTATTTTAAGAGATAAGTGCTTTTTTAATTAAAAAAAGCACTTATTTTAAATTTTAACGTGTTTGTTTAAAGTTTTAAAAATAAGCAGAAGCTGAAAATAAGCTGATTTCAACTTATTTTAAGAAGCAACTCTGATCTGCTTATTAAAAAAGTGATTATAAAAGAATCACTTTTTTATAATAACTTTTTTAATAAGCTTAAACAAACGGGCCCAATTAGTCGTTCCCTTTTATATTATTTTCTGATCGATCCATTCCAACATTAATCAGTTGCGAATTAGTTAACTAATTAATTAGTTGTTTTTTTGCAATTAATACTTTGGTTGATACTGAAAGGAAATAAAAATACCATTCACATTTTTTAGCACACTAGTTTATATATATATAAAGTAAACAAATATCATTCAAAGAGCAAAGGGGTACATCAAACTTACATCAAGAAAATCAATAAAAGGAAAAAGAAGATAAATAAAAAGAGGTTCCATTTCACAGTAATGAGAAAGAGTAAGAAAAGTCTTTCATTCAAATTGACTCTTAACCAACATCACATGTTATATCTCAATTTTTAATTATTGATTAATTTTTATTAATCAAATAATTAATTGAAAATTTTAAATTAATTATAGAGGGGTACATTAATTTTTAAAATTTATCTGGATAAGTTTTAAATAACTTAAAGTTACCAGATTTGTTTTAGGAATTAACGAAACAGGCAAAAGGATAATTTTGCCTTTAATGACTAAAACCAAATTTCATTCTTAATTCCTTACTCTCTATTAACCCCCTGGTGTGAGTAGAAAGTAAAAAAAACACTCCATCTTCTTCTAGGACTACTGTGGCACCACCCCCTCCACTCACCATTTCTTGCAATTCTTCCACTAAATCAAGACCAATTTCAAACTCCATTTCCTCTTTTCTCTTCAAGGACAACAATAGGAAGGCATGAGTTCCTCAATTTCTCCAATTTCCAAGGCGAGTTCCAGGAACCCATTTCCGATTTTGGTCTCGTTCTTTAAATCCAAGCTTCAATTCCTTCAATTTCATGCTTTTAGTGAGCTTTGGAACCATTGTCAAGTTGTGGACAACATTAGAAGGTTAGGGTTCTTTAATTCCGCTATTTTCGGTGAGCTTCAGAATGAACCATTTTAGTAATTGGATTGGTCTCTTAATGTTCAATGTTAATTCCTTCAAGTTCATGGTTTTAGGAAGCTTTAGAGTTACTTTAGAACTCTAAGTAGCTTTAGGACCCGGTGAATTGGCATTTCAGAACTCGTTGATGACATTCGGTAAGTCATAATCCTTCGAACCTTCGCCCTTTTGTTAAATTGATGATATTTGCAATGTTTTGGGTTTCTGATATGTTAGAAATATAGTTAAATTATATGGATTTAGTGATTAGTTCATTAATTGGAGAGTTTCGACAATTGTTTTGATGTAGGTTTGATTTCAGAACATAATCAAAAAGCGATTTGGAATTAAAATCTTGGATTCCAAGCAAGGGGAGTATCATATATTTTAAATGTATGAGTTATGAAGGAATATAGAATATACTTGTATTTATTTGGGATGATTATTTGATTGATGTGAATGATCAAAATGAATAATGATTATATAATTGACTTGGTAGTATATTCTCCTTTGATGATTATTGTTTATTTGATTGCTGATTATAAAATTGGATGAATCTCCGTTCATATATTTGAATGATTGTTTTTTATGATTAATGATGTTGATAAGCTTGGGATAACTTAATTAATAATGAGAATTGATTATAATGGATGGTTGTGCATAACATTTACATAAGGACGCACACAAGATTGTAGGGGCCTTTGATGTCAGCCAAGATGGAGGGTGGCTTTTGGATAGGCATAAATCCTGTGGTGGTTTCTTTGGATTATATGGACGCCTTTGAATAGGACTCAAGGCCAGCCGACAACACCGTTGTTGATGTACCATTGTCACTGAGAGTGACTGATGTTGCAATATGGGTGAGCGATTGAGTACTTGTAAAACGATCGCTTAAGCCGAGAAAATTTTTATATACTACAGTATTAATCCCATCATTAGAGACGGATTTGCATACATGTTCATTAGTGCTGCGAGGCAACCATTATTGAGATTAAAAGTTATGACACAACTATTAATAATGAATTAAGCGCTGTGAGGTAGCCATGGATGTTTGACATTATGTGATATACATTCGGATTGATGTATGTGTATGAATACATGTTAAATGGAAATGTTATGATGATGAATTATGATGAATTGATAAATGAATGAAATGTAAGGATTATGATGATAATGGATTGAATTGTACTTAAACTAGATACATATTTGTATGTTATGGTAAATCTGATTTAGTATTTATCATTTAACATATATATATTCATCCATGCACCAATGTTTAATATAGCAGTGAACCTAGATCGAGAAGAAGATTGGTGAGCAATTTGTGAAGTTAGGCTAAAAATCCTTTGGGAGGATTATTCATATAATTATATATGTTTGTACAACTTTTGTGTTATGTATAGCCTTGGCCGGCTCTTTTGGTACTATTGTATATCACTGTGTAAGGGATTGGGTATCTGATAACCTCACTTGAGATTTATAATTATTTTTGATACCTATATATATGAGTTATAATGATGAATTGAATTGATTGTGCCAAGGAATTGCATCATATGATGATATGTTCTTGAATCTGTATCATGGGCAGGTTGTGCTAGATGGCATTGAGCTTAAAATGTTATAATTGATAAGTGTATGATGATAAATGTAGTGTAGCATTGAAGTTGATTGATTTAGTATGTGGAATTCTGAGAATTATGCATTAAATAAGGAACTGAACAGGCCAAAATGAGATCTACGAGTTTATGGAACCTCCGAATAGGTTAAATATGATCTATATAATGTCATACTAATTAATAAAAATACAAGGCAAAATTTTTCAAAAATTCACATCTGTCCTAAGATGGCTCCACATGACTCAACGGGTCCCTAATAACATAACCTAAGCTTGGGAGTTCCAATATTTCTTAAAGAAACTTTTTCAGCACGTTAATTCCCTGCGCACTGCTCAATAATCTACGTCTAGTTGGGGCTACACAACTCTAATTGAGGTGAATCCAATTGGCACACCTCCATAACTCAATTACCTATAATTTTTTTAAGAAGTTGAGGGCCAATCATGCTTCTAAGATTGCCCAATTCACAAAATTATGGAACTAGCCCACCTGAAATTTTAGCCCGAACACCATGTAGTATTTTAGGCATAACTTGGGCTACAGACCTCTGATTGAGGCGCTTCTAGTGGAAAAATGACCGTGATTCAATTATCTACAACTTTTGTGAAGGAAGAAAAAACTGAATTAACTCTCACTTGAGCGAAAATTGGCTCGTTTAAGCGAGACCCTAATTTTTGCTTAAGCGAGAATTTCCTCGCTTGAGTGAATATTTGAGAGAAACTTCACGTGTGAGGCTCGCTCAAGCAAGAATATCTTCGCTTGAGCGAGATTTTCCCTAAAACACTCCTCATTTCACTCATAGGCTCACTTAGGCAAGTACCTTAACTCCCAAACCAACTTCTTCACATCGTATCTCACTTATTTGGTCTTCAAATACCACCAAATTTTAACCGAAGCTATTTTCATTAATTAAGACTTATGGCAACTAGCCACACCTCAAAATTCCTAAAAATGAGTAAGATATGCTCGAAAACAGAATTTGGCCAACTTAGGCCATTTTCTCCTAACTTAACTTTCAATTCCTATTGGAATTGAACCAAACTAATTCTCACAAACTTTAAATTCCACATAGGGGTTACTAAACCTTTCTAAACCTCACAGATCTCAATTTGACTAGTTTAGTTACTCATTATGCATTAACTCGACAAATCTAACATGTTATCTAACAATCATAGGCTTAATGCCAACACACAATACCTGCCATATACTATTTAATTACATTCTATCATCAAATATCGTTCCTAGGCATAACATTATCAATTTACACGATTACATGTCATCATATACCATCAGCAAAGCTATAATGTGATATCAAAATAGCTATGAACCTCCAGTGAGGTTACCAAATACCTAGATCCGCTATACAAAGGATACCAATATCAAAAAAGACAAGTCTATACATCCAAAGCTGACAAAGGCTATACCATATCAAAACTATACCACATATATATACAACATATGTATAAGAATCCTCTCAAGACATCATCATGTATGCTAGCTGACCATTCACCATTCTTCTCCCTAGTCTAAATCCATTAAAAAACAACAACAGTTAAGGGTGAGCATATATATGTTAAATGACAGGTATTGAACTGGATTAGCCATAATAAAATCAATAATCTATCTAATCCTAACCATAATCATGTCAATTTATTAACTATCACATCTTATCATTATACTCCTTGCCATTTAACATATTAATTAATACATACACATAATTACATCACCCTAGATGCAATCAATCTCAATCAATCATTATCACTGGCTGTCTCACAACTCTATCATCATAATCTATTTACCAATGCATATGCATGCGGATTCGACTCTGTTGATGGAATTTACACTACAGTGTATAAATTTTCTCAACATATAATCAATTCCTCTTTTACTGGTATCGAACCGTTCACTCATAATGTAACACAAATCACTTTCAGTGATAATGGCAACTCAACTCGGTGTTACGGGCCGGCCTTGAACCCAATCTAAGGCGGTTGTGGATCCCAAAGGAACCCACACAGGGTCTTTGCCTATCCAAAGGCTGCCCTTCTATCTGGGCCAGTATCACAGGCCCCTGCAGTCCTATGTGCGTCTAAAATATGGAATGCTATGCAACACATCATCAATTATCATATGAACCACTTGATTACCATTATTAGGGCCATTACTTGGTTACAATCAGTAAGGGTTTCAATTTAAATCCATCATTATGCATACTGTGCAACAATTAATTTCAATTAGTTCACAATCATAACTAAGCTACCTTTTATAATCACTTTTTTAATAAGGAGATCAGAGTTGCTTCTTAAAATAAGCTGAAATCAGCTTATTTTCAGCTTCTGTTTATTTTTAAAACTTTAAACAAACATGTCAAAATTTAAAATAAGTGCTTTTTTTAATTAAAAAAGCACTTATCTCTTAAAATAAGTTTAAACAAACGAGCACATTATCATCATCAATACAATACAATCAACCATTATAATTCTTTTATTGTAACCTTGTCACACTAATTAATAAAAATACAAGGGGATTTTTTTCAAAAACATTCACATTCATCCTATAATGTCCCCATATGACTCTACGAGTCCCCAATAACATATCTTAGGCTTAGGAGTTCCAAAATTTCCTAAAGAAAATTTTTCAGCAAGCTGGTTCCTTGCGCACTACTAAGTAATTTACGTCAAATTAGAATTACACAACTCCAATCAAGATGAATCCAATTGGTACACCTCCATAACATAAATACCTACAATTGATATGTAGAAGTTAAGAGCCAATTATGCCTTTAAGACTACCAAATTCACAAAATTGTAAAATCAACCTAGCTGAAATTTTCAGCCTGAACAGCCTTTAGTATTTTGGGCATAACTCGAGCTATAGACCTGAGGTTGATGCAACTTTGGTGTCAAAATGACCGCGAAAAAATTCTCTACAACTTTTGTGAAGGATGCGAACACTCAACCTGTAACACCCCCTTATATACATGAGATATATAAAATTTTTTTTAGAAAGATATACATATTTATCACTCTTTATCTCGCGTATACAAGGACGTATATACATCTGATTTCCTTTGAATATTGAAAGTAAAAAAAAACATTGTCTTTCAATATTTGTCCATAATGATAAAATAATTTATAGAAATCATAAGTGATAAATCATTACAGTATTATATCCGGATGGGAAAGTTTATCAAAGTTTAACCTTTACCTTGTTACAATTATCTAACTTGATATTGTAATAAGGCAATGTAAAACTAAACTATACCTCTACTACAAATGTGACCAATCATTTCCTAGTCCTTGAATCATCGAGTTTTGGAATCTTACTCTTGTCATATCTCTTCATCTATCTGATTGAGGATGAGACCACTTTACCCTCTTGTAATTACATATCCTTTCATCTTGAACCGCTAGCTATATATCACATAACATATATTTTGGACACAAAATTCAAACAAGAAGGAGTGAGAAACATAATATAATACTTTACAGATAAGACATAAACATAAGGGTTTTCACAAACTAATAAATTAATATCATTCAAAGTTTCATACACAATTAATTATAAATATAGGGTTCTCACACACATAATAATCATACTTTCATTCACAATCATCCATACAGAATATCACAATCACATGTATGACATGTAATGCTTTTAATACTATCTTATTTAGTTTATGCATGTGGGCCCTTAAAGTTTTAATTTGCACTGGGCCAACCAGGAGTTTACACTATTCCATAATTCCGGATAATAACATAAATGCCTTTGTAGCATATGAACAGCTCAACTGGCGTGGAAACACTTAGAGACTAGTCAGACTGAGAAAGTTTTTATTGTGAAAGTACCCGATACTAGGGAGCGACCCCAGGTCACCTGAAGCACCCTTTCACACCTTCTCATCCCAAGGCTAGCAATTAAGCCGCCTCTAATGTATCCTCGATTTCTATAATCCGTCCCCAGGCAATATCACATCTCATTTCTCTTTAATGATTCATGATGCATGAACTACTCGCATATTTAGTTAGTTAAGACTTTTAGAAACTCAATTATTAAATACCATAAAGGTTCACAAAATCATCTCAATAAACTGTACATTCCAAGCCTTAAATATCTCAAAACCTTCTCTTAAAAAAACTTCACATATTTACATAATCTTTCCAAATTTGAATCTTAACTAGATTGAGTTTAGAAATCTCGACTATAACAAAATATCCTTTAGTTATTTCATTAGGGAAAACCAATTTAATTTTCTGATTTCTCAAAGAATATATATATATATATATATATATATATATTTAAAATCATTAACTAAGAATACTTAAAACTATCAAAATTTTCTTTAATTCAAGAATTAATTATCTCAACCTTTGATTTTTCATAAAATAGTTTCTTTCTAATACTAGATTTTATTCTAGAGATTAAAAATAAAGTTAATGAAAATTATTTCTAAGAATAAATAAAAGACTAAAATAATGATAAAATATTTTCTCTTAGAATAAAAATTTAAAGAGTAAGGTAAGAAAATTCTTACTGAGTTTTAACTTTCCATCATGCTCGCTATATGCTCAAACTCCATATCATAAGGTCATCAATCATTCATCAATCACAATCAAGTATTGTAATATCATTAATCATAATCAAATATCATCAAATCACAAATATTATTAATCACAGTCTAGTATTATAAATCACAATACCATTAATCAAAATCAAATATTATTAATTATAATCAAATCAAATCAACTAAATATCAGTCATAAATATAATTCAAATTTTAATAATTATTTAGATTAATGAGATTAATTTTAAGTCTTTATAGTTCATTCCTCGCATAGGTCTATGTAGGTCCATATAGTTCAATCCTCGCAGAGGTATAGTTCAATCCATACAGGTCATAATAGTCCAAGTCCTTGCATAGGTTTAGTCCAGTTCGCATAGGTTATCTAGTTATTTGCATAGGTATTCAGATCAAGTTACACAAGATACTTAATTTAAAATTTATTATAAATTTTTAAGTTAAATAGTTATTATTTTAAAATAATAATATTATTAAATTTTAAAGGAATAGGGGACTCCTCCCATTATTCTTATGTCTTTTCATATTATATTCCTATCTCACTACCCCTTACCTCTTGTATCTTGGTTCATTATAGAAAGTCCATGCGCGTCTCGTCTCCGACTTCTAAAATATACCAATTTCACTTTAATATAGTTATAAGATGAAAATTAAGATTTCTACTTAAAATAGAAATGATAAATTTTGAATAGTGAATAGTAAATAGTAAATAGTAAAATATAAATAGTAATAATAAATAGTAAATTGTAAATAGTAATAGTAAATAGTAATTCACTATTTGAATAGTAATTTACAATTTGTAATAGTAATTTACTATTTGAATAGTAATTCACTATTCTTAATATTAATTTACTGTTGACATAGTAATTTACAATTTAGAATAGTAACTTAAAATAATATTATATCTAGTATAATAATAGATTTCTAAAATGATATGAAAATAAACCTAAAAAGTATAAAAGAGAGTTATTCTTACCTTATGATTTCGGTAAAACTTCCTTCCATAAAAATTATTTCTCTCTCTCTCTCTCACTCCTACTACTATCTCTCTAACACTGTTATATTAAGAAAATTTAATATGAAATTGTGATTTTTTCTTCAGAAATCCTTCGGTATTTATAGCAGAAAAATTCACTATGCATTTGAATATTTTATTATAAAAGTACTGTGTAATTTTTGAAATTTTCGTTTCTGGTTACTGTGCAAGTTTGAAATTTTTGTTCGTGCACAGTGTTTTGCATAGTAAATATCGGCTGAATTATTAAGCCAAATAGTAACCATTCACTCGGTATATTTTAAATATTCAAAATCAACCATTTTCAAAATTTAGCGATATTATATCAATTCTCACTAATTTTATGATAAGTAATATAAAGTTTAAATTTTAAAAATCTAAAATTTTCTGTTAATAAAAATTTATTGGTATGTTTTCAATTTTTTTCGATTGGTAAAAATCAAGATTTTACTCAAACCGATAATTTTTAGATAAGTCTACTTGAAATGGATTTTAGAAAATTCACTTTCTTGTAAATATTTTTAATTTTAAGTAACTTTATATGAATTTAAAATTATTTAAAATATTATTTTATTAAAATATTTCAAAAAATTCATAAAAATTTCAGAAAATCATAAATATTATGTAGATCAAAAAGTTCTAAAGAACCATAGTCTAATTCCTTCAAAATTTTATTTTAAAATTCTAATAAGAGTTAAATCACAAATATGTAAAAACATAAATATAAAAACATAAAATAAAAGTTGTGAATAAGAAATATATTTAAAATTCGTAATATAATTTCATTAATCAATGAATACTAATTAAGTCATTTTAAAATTCTCATTCAAAATACATAAATATTTAAAACAAATAATTAAATATAAATACCAAAATTTCATAAAAAATGATAATAATAAACTAACTAATAGTAAGTATTTCTCATTAAAGATATATTAATATCTATTTTCTATTTGTGTTAAAAATGAAATGTTACACAACCAATCTCGCTTGAGTGAAAATTAGCTCGCTTAAGCGAGAGCTTGAGCGAGAATTCGATAGTAACAACACCTGATCAGCTCGCTCAAGTGAAAATAACTTCGCTTAAGTGAAAATTTAGTAGAAACCACCCATTTTCCACTCGCTTGAGTGAGAATTTGATAGAATGCACCCCCAAAATCATACATAGGCTCGCTCAAGCGAGAATTGGCTCGCTTGAGCGAAAATTTCAACACATAACCCACAAAATCAATTTCAACTTCGATTACTATGAAACTTGATAGGCACTATATTTTTCCTATTCCAGAGCTGTTGGCGTAATTTGTTCACCAAAATTCCATCATATGACTCAGATATGCACAAAATTACGTTTTGACAATTTCTAAGCTATAACATGCAACATAAGCTTTATTTCTTAATGGATTTGGTCCATTCTAATTCACACAAATTCTAAATCACGAATGTGACTCATTGGAACCATCCGGAGGTATCCGAACCTCACAAACACAATATGACCTGTCCAGTTCATGATTTATGCATAATTTATTAAAATCATCATATTTTCATTTCTTAACAACCACAACTATAGTCCAATACATAATTCATCAAAAGGCAATGCATGAACAGTTCCTGCCCATATCAATCATGCAATGCATCAAGGGTTCTTAACCATATTTCCTTAATTTAATGCATCTCATGCACCATATGGGACTATCCATGGTCACCATAACAAAATATCACATAATCATCATCATATATAGATAATCAAAACATGATCTAGGCTTCTAGTGAAGCCATTGGCTACCTATAATCCACTAATCAAGATATCTACATCAACAAAATCACTAATCACAAGAGTCGGCCAAGGCTATACTACCAAAAGCTATACAATCTCATATCTACGTGCATATACAATAACTTCTTTGCAAATTTGGTGACTCCTTACTATTAACCATTTCGATCCAAATCCACTGAAAAGATAACCACATAATAAAGGTGAACATATTATATATTAAATAACAGCTATTGAATCAAATTTTAACCTATCCAATTCTATACATCACATTAATATAGTTCATCATCACTTAACATAATTCATAATCCACAATATAGTCAACATTTTAATTACATCTCATGAGCTATCCAAAGCTTCAAACCATTCAAACACAATATTTAAATGCATATGCATGCGGATCCGACTCCAATGATGGGATTACACTGTAGTGTATAAATTTTCACAACATATATCATCAATTCCGTTTTACCTGTACCGAATCGCTCGCTCATAATGTAACACCAGTCCCTCTCAGTGACAACGGCAACTCAATGAGGTGTTACGGGCTGGCCTTGAATCCAATCTGAGGTGGCTGTGGATCCCAAAGGAAACCACCACAGGGTCTGTGCCTATACAAAGGCCGCCCTCCCATCTGGGCCGGCATCACAGGCCCCTTGTAGTCCTGTAAACGTCCAAATATGTAAATACTATGCCGTACAACATCAAATCATCCTCAGAGCACATGATTACCATCACCAGGGGCCACCACTTAGTTATCATCACTAAGGGATTTTCATTTCCATTTCATAACATCGCATAGCATAGCATGTAACAATTAATCATTTCACAATCAATTATATCATTTGCTAAGCTACCTCAAGCTTAATACCACACTTAGCAAAAACTCATCAAATCACATAATATCATAACAAGGGGTATAATACTAATCAAATATTCACTACACAAATCACACCATCATAATATCAATAATTTCTCATAATTATCATAATCATTCGTTTGCAACTAAGCAAGTATACCTCATACCCGTCCATAAACTATACATCCTTACCTAAAATTGATGATTCCGGAAGCTCATTAGGCTTTCCCGCACGTATTTGATCACTACCTCGCAAACTCAACAATCCCTAAAATCATTATCATTCATTTTTAAGGACCCAAAAATTATCACAATTGCATTTGAAGGCTAAAATGGCCAACTTATAGGGTATTCGGTAAATTTTAACTTACTGATCAATGCCAATAACCACTAATCCTTGACGCCCATAACACCCAAGCTTCAAAATGGTTCTAGAATGAAAGAAATTGAAGAACCTCGAAGCACCAAAGCTGTCCAAGAGTTTAAAATTACTTTGAAATCATTTAAAGCCATAGAAACAACATTATAGATGTCCAATTTCACGGAATGGAAAAAAAGAAAGCCATGGGTATTGCCAGAACCTACTGAAGCGAAGGGATATCGAGAATTCTTTTATACCTATCGTTGTCCAAACCAAGAAAATAGCTCTAAACCACTCTAAAATCACGAAATTAAAGGAATTAAGAAGTGGGCTTCAAGAATCACTTAATGACCAAGAGGGGTTTCGAAGCTTACCACTTGGAATCAAAAAATTGAAGGTCCCTCACATGCAACAATAGCTGCCCGAGAGGATGAGAAGAAGGAGGGAGCTAGATTCTTGTCTTGATTTGAAGTAATTGAAGAAAATGAAGGTGGAATGATGAGGATGAGCTCGAGGGAGAGGAAATAGTAGAATGACACCAATTTTTCTCTGTTTGCATGCAATAGTCGTGAATGGAAAATGAGTAAATTGAAATCTCATTTTTCACACTTAAGCCACTAAGGGCAGTTTGGTAACTTCACTAAAATTTTACTTAATTAATTATAATAATCCATTTTAATTACTGATTGATATAAAATTAACCACTAATCAAGATTGGGATGTTACAAACCTCATGCAATCAACATGACATATATGAAGGGAATCCATATTCATAAAAAATTCACCAATCCATATAACATTAACATCAAAGAGGTATAATGTCAATCAAATCATCAACTTCACAATTCACATCATCATCAACATCATCAATTCTCTTAAAACATCATAATCAATCAAACATAAATATGCATATATATATATATATATATATATATATATATATATATATATCCCTATTCGTCTATAATCTATAATTTAAAATATAAATACTCCCTCTACATGGAATCGACGATTCCCGAAGCTTACAATGCTTTCCCAACACTCCAATCTTATTTCCGATCACTAGTTTATCAATTCGACAATTCTTAAAATTAACAATAATTATTTTTAATAACTCAAACGCTACCAAAATGATATTTCTTTACTAAAACTACTGATTTGAAGGATTTTGGCTTATCAATTAACACCGACGGTTCCCAAAACTTGTTTTTGTCACCAAACCATAACTTCTGACGCCGCCCATAGGTTAAAACAACTCCGAAAGATTCACTAAGCCGTGAAAATAGCAAAAGCCAAGTCCAAACTCACAAAGCGACACCGGATGAAGCAATGGATGATAATGTATGTTCACACACAGAGCTTAGAGCATAAAATCCTAGCAAATCCTCCTAGGAATTAGGTTTATTAATCTCTATAATGTGTCACTTAATTTACAATGTGCGCATAGAAGTTACATTTATACCTAGGTTAGAATCAACAGGGGCCCAGGCCCATTACACTAAAACTGACGGGGTTCCCTCTCTAGCTAAAATAAAGGGTATCAGGAGAACAGGTGGGCCCCTTCTGATCAGGGGGGAACAGAAGCCCCCAACCATGAGTCCCAGGCCTAAATCCGGGCGAAAGGGCTGAGTGTAGTCATGTGTTGTTCCTTCGTCTTGGGATAAGTCGAGAGGAGTTGATCTTCGAGAGACGTGATTGAGTCAGGAGGAGTTGATCTCCAAAAGGCATGAGTGAGTTGAGAGGAGTTGATCCCCGAGAGGCGTAAATAAGCCGAAAGGAGTTGATCTCCGAGAGGTGTGAGTGAGCCGAGAGGAGTTGATCTCCAAGAGGCGTGAGTGAGCTAAGATAAGTTGATCCTTGAGAGGCGTGAGTGAGCCGAGAGGAGTTTATCCTCGAGAGGCGTGAGTGAGCCGAGAGGAGTTGATCTCCGAGAGGCGTGAAGGAGCTGAGAGGAATTGATCTCTGAGAGGTTTTGAAAAGAGCCCGCATGCCTTTAGACATGTGGCGGGAAACTGATAACCGTCACTTTTCAATTATTGCGCGTGGGGGGGGGGGGGGTTTGCACGTGTTTGTTATAATTACGTCGTTTCTGTAACCCCTATGCTATTAATGTACCATTTAAAGCGCGTCGTTTCACCCTAAGTTGTCCTAAAGCACCATCTTCATTGATTGAAAGGTCCCTTGCTCCTCATCCGTTAGATTTGAATTCGCGTCATTTCATCTGAAAAAGGGCTTCTTGAAACATCACTTCCCTTGTTTTTCGTGTCTGCTTGTTTGCCAACCGTTGGATTTGGGGTGGTGAAAGGTTGTTGTTTTTTCCTATAAATTTGGTTTTCCTCTTCACTTTGCACTTTTTAGGCTTCTAAAGCACAGTGCCCAAACTTATTCGTCTTCCTAGAGCATCCGTTTGTTGGACCTTGTCATCTTTGATTTTTTCCTTCTTCTCTTTCTAGCATCCCTTGCTTCATCCGTCAAGTTAGTACCCCTTCCCCTTCTTGCTTCTTTTGTTCTAAGAATTACGATGACTTCTTCTATTGTGGGTGTTTATGATTGGGTGAAGGATAAGGTGTTACTCATCTTTTCTTCCTTCCAGAGTGAGGAGTCTGTGGCCAAATTATAGGACGGGGAGTCGTTTACTCATTTGTCATTTGCCCGTAATGTAGAGTGTGTTAGTTGTTCTGTTTCTGATAGGGTGTGTCATGAGCGTGTAGATCCGAGTGAGTTGGATTTTACTTTCGTGTACGAGACTTTTTTCTCTCGGCTACACTTGTCCTTTCCTTTTTCTGATTTTAAGGTCAGGGTATTGAATGCCCTTAATATTGTTCCTACCCAGCGACACCCGAACAGATGGGCATTCTTGAAGGCCTTTGAGGTCTTGTGTGAGCACTTGGCCGTCTTCCCTCCATGCCCCTATTTTTTTTACTTTTTTAACACTAAAATTGTAAAAAGGTGGGGCACCTATGGGTTGGGTCTCGCTGAACGACATTGCCTACCGTAACCTGATTAGGGCCTTTGACCAGTCCTATAAGAACTTTAAAATGGGATTTTTCAAAATCTGAGTCAGAGTGAACCCTCATGGGGAGGATTTTTTTGCACAACCCTGATACCTGTCCTCGCTTTCTTCTTTATTAGACTCGGACGCCCATCCAATTTCTCGTATGTAGGGATGACCTTTCCCTGTCAGAGAAGACAGACACCAAATTCTTAGTTGAGGATATAGGTGTCTATTTTAGCTCCCAGGCATTGATTGCCCTTTCCCCTCTTCCGGGTTCTTTTGGACGCTTGGATAGGTGGGAGTAACTTCGACTTTATTGCTTCTTGCATAAACTTTTTGGTTTAATCTTCCGACTAATTGTTTTGTGTTTGTGTAGCTAACATGGCTCCTGAGAAATTTTCCATCAAAGATTTAAAGAAACGGTACTCGGGTAAACACTCTAAGGTAGCTGGGAAGAAGGGTGGTTCCAAGAAATGTCCGGGTTCAACTGTTTCCAGGGGCAGGTCTGATGGTGTCACCATAGCCACTCCTATCTCGGTGGTTCCTGCTGCCACCCAGTTGGAGGACGAGGCAGGAAGGGTAACAAAAAGGCATCACTCTGAGGGACCCATATTAGAAGAAGGAGCCCAAGAAACTATCGAGTTAGAGACTCCTAAGGTTGGCCATACTGGATCTCCTCTAGATGCTGAAGAGGAGGGAGGGGGGCCACTCCTATCCTGGTCCCCGACAGCCCCGAGAGTGAGACGAGGTCACTGGATGGAGTCTCAGATGCTGCCTCTACTGAGGGGGTAACAGCCGAGCGAATTGTCGGGACTCTAGCAAGTGAGACAAAGCTAGAAGATCAGTGATGGAAAGCTTCACCAGTGAATCCTTGTGTGAGACCAGTAATCCCGCCTAGTCATTATGGGATGTACGCTTCCCGGTTCCTGGCTTTGTCGATTGCACGATGGTTTTCAAAGAAGATGAGAAGAAGTTTGAGGGGTCAACAACGACGGTGATGTACCGAGCGGTGGAGATGTTCAACTTGCGATCAGCAGTGATGACTCGACACATGGAGAAATGTTTTACCGCGCAGGAGGGTAAACTGGTGACATTGAGAAGAGAGAAGACGACCCTACAGTATGAGAGGGATTCACTGAAGGACACCAACAAGTTCACCAATTTACAACTCAAAGATGCCCTAAAGGCTGTCAGTGGTATGGCGGATGACTTAAAGTTTATTGAGGCTGAATTTGTGAAAGCCCAGTCAGAGAAGAAGTCGGTGGAGACAAAATTGGCCATTGCCGAGGAGCAATGCGCCAATTTGGGGAGGCGTCTTGGTGCGGTAGAGGGGTCTTATTCCCTGGTGTGTATCGCTAAGAAGGATGTGGAAGGGAAGTTGAAAGGGGCAGAGGAGGAGCTTGAGAAGCGCAAGGTGGAGGAAGCGGCCCATATACGTTTCTTGGAGGAGGACTTGTCGAAGAAGTATGTGACCGCTTTTGACCTTTGCCAACAATAAATTCAACTCCTGAACCCCTCCGTAGATCTTAATTTGTAGGGAGTTGGGCCATTCCGAGTCACTGTGAACGGTGAACTCGTGGATATTGTGAACATCTATTTTTGTCTGGTGATATATATTAAAAAGAAAAAAAAAGAAAAAAAAGAAGAAAAAAAGAGTTTTTTTGTCCTAGAGTCCGGAGTCAATGTTGACTGCATTAACCGGGGTCCTAGCACGGTTTCATGACCGGTGTTACCTCATTAGTTCTAAGCTCGTACAGCCTCAGTGGAGTACGGTATTTTACACCTTAGTTCGAAGGGAATCCGAGGTTCTTCAAGTTAAAACTGATGTGTTAATCCATACTTGAACTTCAAGACACACCGGAGGTACACCTGCAGGAGATTCCCCAATGCTTAATATTTAACCGAGGTGAAGAGAAATATCTATAGTTGACTAATGATTTCAGACCCCGGTTATGACTTACCAGTTCTCGTTGGTGACGCGGTACAGTGTTTAGAACCCCGCCCAGTCCAGATTGCCACCCCGGATCATATTAAAAAAAAAATAATATTAAAAATTGTATAGTGACCGTTGGAATAGTAACCCTTCCCCATCTCTATAAATACCCAATCCCTCTTCATTTCCTACCACACCTCTCATTTCATCAATTCTCTTCATTTCTCTCAAGCAATGGCTGATGGATGCCGAAGCCAAGAGGAAAGAATAAGGGAGGGAAGACGATGTTTTGTGACTACCTTTTTACTCCTTATAGTGTGGGTAGTAATTTATATTTATTGGATATTTTATATATTTCCATATATGTAATAAATAATTTATGTTTCCATTTGTACCTTTAAATAAAAGGCCCAAAAAAAATCAGAAAAATAAATGGGCAAAAAAAAATAAAAAAATAAAAAAATAAAATAAAAAAATAAAAAAATCAAAAAAAATATAAAAAATAATAAAAAAATAAAAAACGAAAATAAAAAAATAAAAATAAATAAAAAGGGCCAAAAAAAAGAAAAGAAAAAGAAAAAAAGGGTCCAAACAAAAAAAAACAAAATAAAAAAAAGCCCAAAAAAAACAAAAAAAAAGAAATGGGCCCAAAAAAAAAGTCCAAAAAAAAAGTTTAAAAAAAATAAAAATTAAAAAAAAAAGAGAAAGAAAAAAAAAAGAAAAAGAAAAAGGGGTTACGGTGGTTTTTAGTGGTGGGCCCCGGTTTGGTTGGATAATTGGAAAAAATTGGGGAAATTGACATCAAATTTGGACAAATTGAAAAAGTAGAAAAGTGATGTCATTTATGGAGGATCCAATGCCAATTTTCTTCTATAAATAGAAGGTGATATTGAGGCATTTGGAGAAAGAAGAGAAAAAGAGGGGAAAGAGTGTTAAATTTTTATGAGAATTTTTAGAAGTTTGGGTTTTCAAAAATTACTTTGTGTAATCCTAGTTAGGAAAATGAGTGCACCACTCTTGTTTGTCTTAGTATGTGAGTTTTTGTGAGCTAAAATACTGTCCAAGTGTTGTAACCGGTATCCAAATACCTTCAAATCAAGTCCAAACAAAGCCAAAAGCAAAGGAAATCTACACAAAATTGATTTCCCGACTTCCGTTCTAGTTTCTCTGTAATTGATCTTGTACCAAGGTATTTTTTATTAATACAAAGTTGTTTATTTATATTTATTTATTCGTCTTATTTAATTGTTATTTATTTTTTCTGCACTTTTATTTTTCTTTATTTATATTCAAGCACTTTATTTTCCTGTACTTTATTTTTCTGCAGTTATTTATCTGTTTATTTATTTTTATGCATCTCCATCTTTATTTATTTATTTGTACCTTTATTTTTCTTTCTTTATTTTTTTTTACACTTTTATTTCTCTTTATTTACTTTTCTGCACTTTTATTATTGTTAATTTATTTTTCTGCACTTTACTTATCCGCACTTTATATTTCTGCAATTATTAGTTTATTTTTTTTATTTTTTTATTTTTCACATTTTTATCTTTATTTATTTATTTTTATGCCCTTTTATTTTATTTATTTACTTTCCCGTCCTTTTATTTTTGTTATTTACTTTTCTGCCATTTTATTTTCATGTATTTACTTTTCTGCCCCTTTATTTTTGTTATTTATATTTCTGTCCCTTTATTTTTATGTATTTACTTTTCTGCCTCTTTATTTTTGTTATTTACATTTCTGCCCCTTTATTTTCATGTATTTACTTTCCTGTCCCTTTATTTTTATTATTTACTTTTCTGCCCTTTTATTTTTATTATTTACTTTTCAGCTCCTTTATTTTTTTTATTATTTATTTTTCTACCCCTTTATTTTATGTATTTATTTTTCTACTCTTTTATTTTTATGTATTTATGGTTATGTCTATTTATTTTTATTTTTATTTTTTGAACTTTTATTTATTTTTCTATACCTTTATTTTTTATTTTATTATTATTATTATTTATTCTCTGTACCTTTATTTTTAGTTATTTATCTTTGTGCCTTTTTATTTATTTATTTATTTTTCTACACTTTCTATTTATTTATTTACGTTTGACCATTTTAATAGTTTATAAATATGTATATATATACATAATTATCTATTTTTATTATGGTCATGATTTCCTATTATTTTCTCTTAGTAACTTTTTGATAATTAAGAGAAAAATCACTTTCATAAAAAAATAAAAAAAATAAAAAAATCAAGACTAATAAATAGTGTGTTATTTATTCATTCATTTTTTTTCTTAAATTTAAGATGAGATTAATTTAGATGAGACATCTTATTAATCCTATTTTTTATCTAAAAGATAATTAAATAATATTCCTTAACAATTTTAATTAATTAAGTGTATTATATTTCTTTATCTTCATGTTGATGTGTTTAATCTATTTTTTTCCTCTTATCTTTATTTATTTATTTATTTGTTCATTTTGAACTTTATATTTCTCAATAAAAATCAATTTTTTTACTAGAAAATAAGTAAGACAAGACGCCTTATTGTTTTTTTTATCTTTTTATTTTTATGGTCTTTTAATCATTTGTTTATTTATTTTCTTAGAACTAAAAACAACAAACTTAGGAGATGTATTTTATTACTATCTTTGTTTTATTCATATTTATTTATTTTTTTATTGTGTATATTATTTATGATTGTTTTATGAAGGATGAAATATTTGATAATCATTTTTTAAATTACGCATGATCAATTTGGGTAACCGTTTTTTACAGACAGTGTGGGGTGCTAATACCTTCCCCACCTGTAATTCGACTCCCGGACTAAACAGAATCTCATTTTTTTTAAAACAAAAAAAAACTAGTGCTATTTAAAGGTTTTCCTAATATTTTCCTTAATAAATATTGGTGGCGACTCCTTGAACCCTTTATTTTTTAGGCTTCTCAAGAGCCTCACTTCAATGCAGTTTCAATTTTCTTTTATTTGTCTTTAACCAGTCCGCATCGCGCGCTGGGACCCCGGTCGCGACAGATGGCGACTCCACTGGGGACATTTTGAGAGTCAAGCCCGTTAAATTGATCTTGTGTGTTTTTTTTTTGATTGTTAATTATTTCATCCTTTGTATTTATTTGTTATGTTATTCTTGTTGTTTATCTAATCTTCCATTAATTTTAGATTTTATACTGTTTTTTTTCCTTCTTATTTGCCTTAATTTAGAACCTTAGGGTAGAAGACATGTGATATTTATTTTGCTTTATGTTTGTTCATTGTGAAGAATGGGTAAAAATCCAGGTATGAATGCCCCACACACTTCACATTCACCATAATGCACACACTATTAGAAGGGACCCTATTCCCGGGCCCCGCAAAAGACATAGGCTAGGGGAGATTATTAGCGGTGTCATTTAGGACGAGACGTCCTACCATGATTCGCGTGAAAATCTCAGCCGGGGTGTTATCTTAGTTATGATGTCCGCACTAAGTAGGATTCCCTACTTTTTGCATAAGACTCATAGCTAAAGATCAAAGCTCCGGTGACCTTCTTAGAACCAATTAGAACAATTACCTTTTGAAGAAACACGATTAAATAGCCTTAGAGCCAATTAGGTGGTTACCTTGTCTAAGACACAATTGGGCAAACATTCCTTTTATCTTTTATTTATTTGCATAAAGTTTTTTAAAAAAAAATCAAAAATGTAAATTTTCTATACTTTAGTCATGATAAGTATTATCACACTCTTATGTGAGGATATTTATCAAACTGTTTTCTTTGTTAATCTGATTCATTTATTTCTTTTGTTAAAGGTGAAATTTAAACATCGGTAAGTATCACTAAAAATGGAATTTAACATGAGATCAAGTGATCGAGAAGTGAAGGCAACTGGTTTAAAAAATTTGTTACACCTCAAAGTCATCAGATCAAATACTAGCAATTTGTTGCCCTTAAGCAAAAGGATGGATATTACTCAGAAAATGACATTTACAAGGAAGTATGGAAAGATCCTAAAATTCTTAGAGGTCGAAGTGCAAGAAGGGGCCCTTACGGCTCTAGCTCAGTTTTATGATCCTCCTCTTCGCTGTTTTACATTCAAAGATTTCCAGTTAGCTCCTACTTTGGAGGAGTTTGAACAGATATTTGGCTTGCCGTTAGAAGATTTGAAACCTTATCGTCGAACTGAACATCATGCTTCAATCTTCAGTGTAGCTCGCATCCTCAAGATGGATCCTGAAATGCTTAAGAAGGCTCAATTAAACAGGAACCAAATTTTAGGATTCGCACTAAGCTTCTTTGAGCAGCAACTCCTCAGTCAGGCAGGGAAAGGAGAATGGGACGTGTTTGTTGACATTTTGGCGTTGGCCATCTATGGTGTGATCCTCTTCCCAAGCCTTGATAATTATATTGATTTCAAGGCAATTGATGTTTTCCTAGCTAGAAAGCTTAGAGGTGAAAGTTCCATGACTGTTGTCTTAGCTGATATCTATTGTACAATGGATTCCTGTCATAACTGGAATGGGAAGAAGATCGTCTGTTGTCTACCCGCCTTGTATCTATGGCTTACTTCTCATGTCTTCAATCAAGTTGGCAAGGTTGAATGTCCTATCTCTGATTTGAAGCTCCTTAGGTTAACCAAGAAGACTAATAGGGAGTGGGCAGGACATCTGGCAGGATTATCTCCTAGCATGATTCGGTGGTACCCTCAGTGGATGAGCGTGGATTCCATTATTTACTGCTGTGGAAAATTTCCGAATGTGCCTCTCATGGGAACTCAAGGATGCATCAATTACAATCCTAGCATTGCAAAAAGACAACTTGCTTATCCTATGATACAGCCTCCAGAAGAAGAAACAGTAACGCCTTTCCTTCATTATTATATTGAGGGAAATAGTGCTCCTGTTATTCAAACTGTCATTGATGCTTGGGGCAAGGTTCATAGTAAAGGAAAAGAATTGGGTGTCCGAAGTCATGCCGTGAAAGAAAGTTACTACCAGTGGATTTCAAATAGGGTAGCCATTGTTAAATTACCCTTTAAAGATCACGGTGCTCATGTGAGAAATCCAGTTCCCGATGAAAGCAAAGAGATTGAAAGTTTGAGGAGTGAGTTGGCTGAAATGACAAAGAAAAATCAAGCTTTGGAGGATGATTTAATCAAAATTCAACAAGACAATGCTTCCCTTAAGAGAAAAAGGTGTGAATTAGAAAATGCCTTTGAAGACATAGGTAAGAAGCAGCGAATTGAAAGAGAACATATGATGCAATTGGATCAATGCCTCCAAACCGCGAACAGCCAATTGAAGACCAAAGAGAAACAAAAGAATGATATATTGGCTGACAAAGGGCGGTTACGAGAAATTCTAGCCAAGACAAAAGAAGAAGCTCAAGTTGAAAAGAACCTTATGCAAGCGTGAATTGATGAACTGGAACGACAAGTCAGAGATGTCGTCAGTGCTTGCGAGCATGAAATAAATGAAGAAAAATGGCAAGCCATGGAAGACAAGGATAGATATGAAGAGATTATACGTTTAATGACCCTAGAAAGGTTTGAGTTGGAAAGTCTTGTCTATTCTTGGAGAGACCGTTTTTCTAATCTAGCCGGTCTTACTAATGGAACACTTAGAGATATTCCTCACCTGTTGAAGAAGGCTGAAGCAATGATGAACCCGCTTTCTACACCGGAGGAAATCGCAACATTCATCCAATACTGTAAGGGGCGATTGGATGAAATGAAGGTCTAGATTGCTAAAGCAAGAGATAATTGATTTTGAGTTGTTGTAACAAATAATGTATCAGAACTTGTTGATCAATGAATAAATCTCATGTTGAATTTGCATTTTTCTTCTAACTTAGTACTTTAGAAAAAGACATTCTAAAAGAAAGGTTTATCTTTGGTTACCGATATTTAAAATTCATCATGTATTTACTTTACATATCTTTATGTCATTTAACAATACTTATTCTTGTACCAAGGGGAATTTCTTTGTATTTATTCACATCACGGGGAGAAAGGGCTCAAAGCATCCTTATCAAACCCGATTGCAAACAAGACTCATGGCAGAGCCAGAAAGCGCAGTTGAAGAATTGAGGAATGAAGTTGGCCAGATCAAGGAACAGATGGCAGAAATACTTAAGATTCTTGAAAAAAAAGGTACAGAAAGGGGATCTTCTGCAGGAAATGGGGAACAAACATCCACTCCTCAAGTTCAAGCTCAAGAGGGGAACCCTATACCTTTAAATGATCCTGTTCCAGTCACTGAAACTCCATTCATCTCACACCAACCTTATGGTATGCCATTGCCACCTTTTGTTTCCCAAGACGGGAATGTTCAGTAAGCATATGCTTGGCCTCCATATGGCTTACCTCAAGGATATTACACCATGCATCCTAATCCCAATCAAGAGAATCCTCCTACTGTTCAACAAATTCCCAATCCCCCTGTATCTAACCCTCCAAATTTCAACCAATCAACAGCTGTTCCCCAAAACACTCAGGCTCCACCCAATGTCACTCCACCTAATACAATTCCACCACAAAATCACCAGACTCCAAATGATGCCACACAACCAAACCCACAAGCAGTGCCGTATTATTTCCCTTATGGTTGCCCAATAGCACAGGCAGGTGTTCCCCAAAACTTGTCACACAAAGCTCAAGTCCCTCCACCAAATCCTGATCAGCCAGCAGCGCCTTTGTCAAAAGGGCAAATGGAAATATTGGAAGAAAGGTTGCATGCAGTAGAGGGAGGAAGTGGCTTAGGCGTAACAAATGTTTCTGAATTATGCCTAGTTCTAGATGTGGTAATTCCTCCCAAATTTAAATTGCCAGAATTTGATAAATACAAAGGAACAACTTGTCCTCATAACCATTTGACCATGTACTGCCGAAAGATGGCTGGGTATACTTATGATGAAAAGTTACTGATCCATTTTTTTCAAGATAGCCTTGCTGGGGAAGCGTTGAGCTGGTACACTCACCTTGAACGAACTCGTATTCGTTGTTGGAAGGATCTAGCCGATGCCTTTCTGAAGCAATATAAATACAATATGGACATGGCACCAGACCGGCTACAACTTCAGAATATGACCAAAAGGAATACTGAGTCCTTCAAAGAATATGCTCAACGATGGAGGGAAATGGCTGCACAAGTTGAACCACCTCTGATAGAGAAAGAGATAGTGGCAATGTTCATTGACACTCTTCAGCCACCGTTCTATGAAAGGATGCTTGGGAGTGTATCATCAAGCTTTTCTGATATGGTGGTAATAGGGGAAAGAATTGAAAGCGGTTTGAGAACAGGAAAAGTTATCCAAAGTTCCCCATCAATAGGAAGACCTATGACAGGGGCAGGAAGAAGAAAGGGTGAGGAAGCAAATGCTGTAATGGGAAATCAAGGTCAACATAATCAAAAAATGTTTCAACCTTCCCCTTTCCCTTTCCCACCTCATTATCCACCGTACGGACCTTACCCTTATGTAGCTGCTGCTTCTGGAAATTCATTTCCCCATCCTCAATCATATAGACCCCCACCCGTCCATAATTTCAAGAATACACCACCACCTCCTCCCCAACAATGGATGCAAAATCCCAACCCAAATCTTCCACAAAAAAAGCCAAACAATGACCGTCCTTCTATCCAATTTGATCCAATTCCCATGACATATACTGAACTTTTGCCTCAACTTCTCAAAAGTTCTCTTGTTGTACGATGTCCTTTAAAACCCGTAGGGCCACCCTATCCTAAGGGGTATGATCCTAATGTGAAGTGTGATTATCATGCTGGGGCACCGGGGCATTCTACAGAAAATTGCATTGCCTTAAAGTTTAAGGTACGTGATTTGATAAATGCCAAGTGGTTGGATTTCGAAGAAGGCTCCCCAAATGTGATTAGAAATCCTTTGCCTAATCATGGAAATACTGGGGTAAATACAATAACACATGACTTGGGAAGTGATCATTGTCCCCCTTGCAATGATGTCAACATGATCCATGGGCAGCATGGTACAGACTCAGTAAGCCCAGTCACCCCTGTTCCTTTGGTGGTCTATTACACCAAGAAACCTTTGATTGAACCAGTCATAAACCATCCATCCTTGACAATTAGGACCCCATCTCCATTTTCATACAAGGATACCCATGCAGTACCTTGGAAGTATGAAGTGGATGTAATCCCTCAACTCCTAAAGGGATCGTCATCCTCAGTAACCAATATTTCCGAGACAAGTGGAATGACTAGGAGTGGACGAGTTTATGCTCCTGAAAACTTGAGAAAGGAGGATGCACCTGTAAGTGAAAAAGAAAGTCGTGGTAAAGAACAAGACCCTCCCTAAGGAATAACAGAGGAAGATGCTTGTGAATTTTTGAAATTCATTAAGCAAAGCGAATACCAGGTCCTCGACCAGTTAAACCGCACTCCTGCAAAAATATCCTTGTTATCTCTCTTATTGGACTCAGAACCACATCGTGGAAAGTTATTGAAGGTCTTGAATAAAGCACATGTTGCGAAAGATATTTCGCCTGAAAAGTTTAAAGGGATAGTGGGGCATATTGCCTCAAATGTACGAAGAGATACCTGCTGAAGGAAGAGGTCATAATAAGGCATTACACATCTCTGTCAAGTGTCGGGATTATATCGTAGCCAAGGTCCTAGTTGATAATGGCTCCTCTCTGAATATCATGCCAAAGTCCACTTTAAATCAACTACCTTTTGATGGGTCACATATGAAGCCAAGCTCAATGGTAGTAAGAGCTTTTGACGGTACTCGGAGAGAGGTCATTGGAGATATTGAGATCCCCATCCAAGTGGGCCCATGCACCTTCAATGTATTATTTCAAGTGATGGACATCAATCCTGCTTATAGCTGCCTATTGGGGAGGCCTTGGATACATTCTGTCGGTGTGGTTCCATCTACCCTTCATCAAAAGCTTAAATTTGTGGTAAACAACAAGCTAATCATTGTTTCTGGTGAGGGAGATTTCCTTATCAGTAAGCCCATGTCAACTCCATATATAGAAGCGGCTGAAGAAAGTCTTGAGACTTCCTTCCAATCATTGGAAATTGCTCACACCACCTATGTGAGCGAAGGGTTACAACTAGCTCGTCCTTCTAAAGCTTCTATGATGGTAGCTAAAGTGATGATGAAATCTGGATTCCAGCCAGGGAAAGGGCTTGGGAAGATGCTTGATGGAGGAGTAGACCCATTATTGGTTAAGGAGAATAAGAACGGCTTTGGGCTGGGGTATCATCCATCTCCAATGGAAAGAGTGAAGGTTTTCGCAGATAAGAGAGAAAAGCGACTTGCACGGTTAGAAAACCGAGAACCCCTAACTGCGAAGATCCCTATCTGTGACCTTTACCGAAGCTTCAGGAGTGCAGGCTTGACATCTCCAGACTAAGTGGCGGTCATCGATGATGAGTCCAAGAGAGAAGAAGACTTGATTTACCCTTGTCCTTCAGATACTGAACTGTGTAATTGGGAAGCCGTTGAGCTTCCAGAGATCATTTCAAAGTAATTGTTCACTTTGTAGGTTTTTGTTTAAATCCTTTGGCTATGCCTAAAGCCTTAGGATGAGTTTTAATAAGGGCAAAACATGTTTCCTTTATCATTTCAAATAAATAAAAGTTAAGTTCAATTATCATTTTCCTTATTTTGCCTTTTTTATATTAAATAAATTGCAGATCTGAAATTGAATTCCAAAATAATAAGATTGCTTTCTCCCATCATGATTTTAATCCAACAAGCGAAGAGGATGAAGAGTCTGATGAACCTTCCCCTGAATTACTAAGGCTGCTAGATCAGGAAGATAAAGAAATTTCTCCCTATCTAGAAATTGTTGAAGTCATAAATTTGGGGAGTGAAGAAAACAAACAAGAAGTCAAAATCGGCTCCTCTTTGAGTAGAGAACATAGGAGAGAATTAATAGAATTGTTGGTCGAATTCAGCGATGTGTTTGCTTGGTCGTATCAGGATATGCCGGGATTAGATAGCTGCATCGTTGAACACAAGTTGCCATTGAAACCCGGTTGCGTCCCCATAAAGCAAAAGTTGAGAAGGATGAAGCCAGAAATGCTCTTAAAGATTAAAGAAGAGATAACCAAACAGTTGGATGTTGGGTTCTTGGCTGTCTCCAAATACCCTGAATGGGTGGCCAACATTGTTCCGGTCCCGAAGAAAGATGGGAAAGTACGAATGTGTGTTGATTACCGGGATTTGAATAGAGCTAGCCCAAAAGATGACTTTCCATTACCACATATTGATGTTCTTGCTGATAACACGGCCCAACATTCCATTTTTTCATTCATGGATGGATTTTCTGGGTACAACCAAATCAAGATGGCACCCGAAGACATGGAAAAAACCACTTTCATTACTTTGTGGGGAACCTTCTGCTACAAGGTGATGTCTTTTGGATTGAAAAATGCCGGTGCCACTTACCAAAGAGCGATGGTAACTCTATTTCATGACATGATGCATAAAGAGATAGAGGTTTATGTGGATGATATTATTGCCAAATCCAAATCCGTTGAAGGTCACTTGATTGACTTACGAAAGCTCTTTGAACGCCTGAGAAAATTCAAACTCAGATTAAATCCGGCTAAATGCACTTTTGGGGCTAGCTCTGGAAGGTTGCTTGGTTTCATTGTCAGTGAGAAAGGTATCGAAGTGGATCCCGATAAAGTAAAGGTAATCATGGAAATGCCTGCCCCTAGCACTGAAAAAGAAGTACGAGGATTCCTTGGAAGGTTGAATTACATAGCTCGTTTCATTTCTCAAATAATAGCTGTATGTAATCCAATCTTTAAGTTGCTTCGTAAAAATCAACCATCACAATGGAATGATGATTGTCAGGAGACCTTTGACCAAATAAAGCGATACTTGCAATCCCCACCGATCTTGGTTCCCCCAACCCCAGGAAGACCACTCCTGTTGTATTTGACGGTGATAAATGAGTCTATGGGCTCTGTACTGGGGCAACATGATGAGTCTGGGAGAAAAGAGCATGTTATTTACTATTTGAGCAAGAAGTTCACTGAGTGCGAAGCACGATATTCTACTGTGGAACGAACTTGTTGTGCATTAGCATGGGCTGCTCGTCGCCTAAGGCAATACATGTTATCTTACACTACTTGGTTGATATCTAAGATGGACCCAATTAAGTACATCTTTGAAAAACCGGATCTGACGGGAAGAATAGCTCGTTGGCAGGTTCTTTTGACTGAGTATGATATCATTCATGTCACCCAAAAAGCTGTAAGAGGGAGTGCTTTAGCTGATCACTTGGCCCACCATCCCCTAAAAGAGTACCAACCAATGTCATTCGAATTTCCTGATGAAAATATTATGATGTTGTCAGAAGAGAAAGATTGTCCTAATAGAACTTGGATTTTGATGTTCGATGGGGCGTCAAATACACTGGGGCATGGGATTGGGGCCATCCTAATCTCACCAGATAACAAGCTTTTCCCATTCACTGCTAGACTTTGTTTTGATTGTACCAATAATATTACAGAATATGAAGCTTGTGTTTTGGGGATTCAGGCGGCACTTGAAGCAAAGGTGAAATCTCTACAAATATACGGAGATTCTACCTTGGTGATTCATCAACTGAAAGAAGAATGGGATACTAGAGATGGAAAATTGATTCCTTATCAAGCTCACATTATGGAACTAATCAAAGGGTTTGATGAAGTCTCTTTCCATCATATTCCTCGAGATGATAACCAATTAGCCGATGCTTTGGCCATGTTGGCCTCCATGTTCAACGTAAGTAGGGATTGTGACATGCCCTTCATCGAGATTGAAAGGCGTCTCGAACCTGTATATTGTCATGAGATAGAAGAAGAGCCCGATGGGAAACCATGGTTTCATGACATCAAAAATTATATTCAAAATCAAGAATATCCTCCTGGTATCTCAGAAAATGATAAAAGAACCCTCAGGCGCCTAGCCATGAATTTCTTTATGACTGGGAATACACTCTATAAAAGAAATTATGATTCTGTTCTCCTTCGTTGCGTAGACTTGACGGAAGCTAACAAAATCATGAAGGATGTTCATGAAGGGCCTTTCGGAACACATGCAAATGGGCACTCGATGGCAAGAAAAATTCTCAGATCTGGATATTATTGGATGACAATGGAAAATGATTGTCATAACTATGCCAAGAAATGTCACAAGTGTCAAACATATGCAGATAACATTCATGCACCACCATCTTCTTTGCACGTTCTAACTGTGCCTTGGCCTTTTGCTATGTGGGGCATAGATGTTATTGGTCCCATTGAACCAAAAGCATCGAATGGGCATCGCTTTATTTTGGTGGCCATTGATTACTTCACTAAGTGGGTTGAAGCAGCTTCCTACACCAACGTGACTAAAAATGTTGTGGTCAAATTCATCAAGAGAGAATTGATTTGTAGATATGGTTTACCAAATCAGATCATCACTGATAATGGTACAAACCTGAATAATAAAATGATGGATGAACTTTGTGAGGAATTCAAAATCAAACACCTCAATTCATCTCCATACAGACCTAAGATGAATGGAGCAGTGGAAGCTGCTAACAAAAATATAAAGAAAATCATACAAAAGATGGTTGAAACCTACAAAGACTGGAGTGAGTTGCTTCCTTTTGCTTTACATGGGTATCGTACCTCTGTACGAACTTCGACAGGGGCAACACCCTTCTCATTGGTGTATGGTATGGAAGCTGTTTTACCAATAGAAGTGGAAATTCCATCTTTAAAAGTAATCATGGATGCCAAATTAGAAGAAGCTGAATGGGTTCGATCCCGGTATGATCAATTAAATTTAATTGATGGGAAAAGGTTAACCGCTCTCTGTCATGGGCAGTTATACCAAAAGCGTATGAAGAAGGCATACGAAAAGAAAGTGCGACCTCGTCAATTTCATGAAGGTGATTTGGTACTAAAGAAAATCTTGCCGAATCAAAATGATCACCGAGGCAAATGGAAGCCAAATTATGAAGGACCATTCGTCGTAAAGAGAGCCTTTTCTGGAGGAGCTTTGATTTTGACGAACATGGATGGTGAGGAGTTATCTTTCCCGGTCAATTCAAATGCAGTCAAGAAGTATTATGCTTGAGCGTACTCTAAAGGGATAGGGTAGTCTTTATGTCCTCTAAAAGTTTGGATTAAAAATTATGATATAAACTTGTAATTTTCCCAAGTAAATATATGGAATTCTCAATTTCAGTTCCAATCCTGGTCTTGTCAGGTTTCATTTGCATGCATTTTGTGGAAAATATTAAAAAAAATAGGAAAGGCATATTTTTAATCTCAAACAAGCTTGATACTTCCCAATTACACAGACCTTGGTAATCAGGATATTCCGCTCTGCCATGAGTAATAACAAGTCCCATAAGGATTGTGGTAGTCACCTGGAGGAAACAAGATCTTTGACCTTTGGTTTTCCACTTGACTATTTCTTCCATGCAGGTTTGAGGGTACAACAAGGACAAACGCTCCCCATGAAGAGTCAAGATCAACAGTTTCAGCCTATCACCTAACTCCAGTCGGGATGGTTTACTAAGATGTGAAAATGCAATCCTTGTATTCACTCGGAACCCACACTAAACCAGAAAAGTCAATCTCAGGCACATTCTTCTTGAGCATAAATCTCATATAATTCTCTACCATAAGTCATTATGGTAGAGGTATCTCCCTTAAGTCTTACTTCATGTCCAAGCCTAAGGTATCCATTCCTAGGCTACTCAGATCAAATCAGGGGCATTTCCCCAGTCATTTAGTTTCATGTCAAAGCCTCAGGTATCCATCCCTAGGCTATCTCAATCAAAATCAAATCAGGGGCATTTCCCCAGTCATTTAGTTTCATGTCAAAGCCTCAGGTATCCATCCTTAGGCTATCTCAATCAAAATCAAATCAGGGGCATTTCCCCAGTCATTTAGTTTCATGTCAAAGCCTCAGGTATCCATCCCTAGGCTATCTCAATCAAAATCAAATCAGGGGCATCCCCCCAGTCATTTAGTTTCATGTCAAAGCCTCAGGTATCCATCCCTAGGCTATCTCAATCAAAATCAAATCAGGGGCATCCCCCCAGTCATTTAGTTTCATGTCAAAGCCTCAAGTATCCATCCCTAGGCTATCTCAATCAAAATCAAATCAGGGGCATTTCCCCAGTCATTTAGTTTCATGTCAAAGCCTCAGGTATCCATCCCTAGGCTATCTCAATCAAAATCAAATCAGGGGCATTTCCCCAGTCATTTAGTTTCATGTCAAAGCCTCAGATATCCATCCCTAGGCTATCTCAATCAAAATCAAATCAGGGGCATTTCCCCAGTCATTTAGTTTCATGTCAAAGCCTCAGGTATCCATCCCTAGGCTATCTCAATCAAAATCAAATCAGGGGCATCCCCACAGTCATTTAGTTTCATGTCAAAGCCTCAGGTATCCATCCCTAGGCTATCTCAATCAAAATCAAATCAGGGGCATCCCCCCAGTCATTTAGTTTCATGTCAAAGCCTCGGGTATCCATCCCTAGGCTATCTCAATCAAAATCAAATCAGGGGCATTTCCCCAGTCATTTAGTTTCATGTCAAAGCCTCAGGTATCCATCCCTAGGCTATCTCAATCAAAATCAAATCAGGGGCATCCCCCCAGTCATTTAGTTTCATGTCAAAGCCTCAGGTATCCATCCCTAGGCTATCTCAATCAAAATCAAATCAGGGGCATCCCCCCAATCATTTATTTTCATGTCAAAGCTTCAGATATCCATCTCTAGGCTATCTTAATCAAAATCAAATCAGGGGCATCTTCCCAGTCATTTAGTTTCATGTCAAAGCTTCAGGTATCCTTCCCTAGGCTATCTCAATCAAAATCATTCAGGGGCATCCCCCTGTCATCTATTTTGTGTCGAAGCCTCAAATACCCATTCTTAGGCTCCTCGAAATGTCAAGACAACTTCATATTTTTCCAAAGCTTCAGGTATTAACCCCTAGGTTAAGCCATTTATCTTCCTGTCATGTTCCAAGTGCCTCTCCTTAAACTGTCTAGCATTGGGACAACACCATTCGGCTATTTACTTCTTGTCAAAAGTTGTCGAATATTCTTAGTGGTGTTCACGTCTTTACTTTCTTTTCACATCAATAATATGAATATGTCTCATATTCTTTCATGAAAATAAGTAAAGAGAGGCATCTGTGAACACCTATTTTTGTCCGGTGATATATATTAAAAAGAAAAAAAAGAAAAAAAAAGAAGAAAAAAAGAGTTTTTTTGTCCTAGAGTCCGGAGTCAATGTTGACTGCATTAACCGGGGTCCTAGCACGGTTTCATGACCGGTGTTACCTCATTAGTTCTAAGCTCGTACAGCCTCAGTGGAGTACGGTATTTTACACCTCAGTTCGAAGGGAATCCGAGGTTCTTCAAGTTAAAACTGATGTGTTAATCCGTACTTGAACTTCAAGACACACCGGAGGTACACCTGCAGGAGATTCCCCAATGCTTAATATTTAACCGAGGTGAAGAGAAATATCTATAGTTGACTAATGATTTCAGACCTCGGTTATGACTTACCAGTTCTCGTTGGTGACGCGGTACAGTGCTTAGAACCCCGCCCAGTCCAGATTGCCACCCCGGATCATATTAAAAAAAATAATATTAAAAATTGCATAGTGACCGTTAGAATAGTAACCCTTCCCCATCTCTATAAATACCCAATCCCTCTTCATTTCCTACCACACCTCTCATTTCATCAATTCTCTTCATTTCTCTCAAGCAATGGCTGATGGATGCCGAAGCCAAGAGGAAAGAATAAGGGAGGGAAGACGATGTTTTGTGACTACCTTTTTACTCCTTATAGTGTGGGTAGTAATTTATATTTATTGGATATTTTATATATTTTCATATATGTAATAAATAATTTATGTTTCCATTTGTACCTTTAAATAAAAGGCCCAAAAAAAATCAGAAAAATAAATAGGCAAAAAATAAAATAAAATAAAATAAAATAAAAAATAAAAAAATAAAAAAATAAAAATAATAATAAAAAAATAAAAAAATGAAAATAAAAAATAAAAATAAATAAAAAGGGCCAAAAAAAAGAAAAGAAAAAGAAAAAAAAGAGAAAAAAAAGGGCCCAAACAAAAAAAAAGCCCAAAAAAAAAAGAAATGGGCCCAAAAAAAAAGTCTAAAAAAAAGTTTAAAAAAAAACGAAAGTTAAAAAAAAAAAAAAAGAAAAAAAAAGAAAAAAAGAAAAAGGGGTTACGGTGGTTTTTAGTGGTGGGCCCCAGTTTGGTTGGATAATTGGAGAAAATTAGGGAAATTGACATCAAATTTGGACAAATTGAAAAAGTAGAAAAGTGATGTCATTTATGGATGATCCAATACCAATTTTCTTCTATAAATAGAAGGTGATATTGAGGCATTTGGAGAAAGAAGAGACAAAGAGGGGAAAGAGTGTTAAATTTTTGTGAGAATTTTTAGAAGTTTGGGTTTTCAAAAATTACTTTGTGTAATCCTAGTTAGGAAAATGAGTGCACCACTCTTGTTTGTCTTAGTATGTGAGTTTTTGTGAGCTAAAATACTGTCCAAGTGTTGTAACCGGTATCCAAATACCTTCAAATCAAGTCCAAACAAAGCCAAAAGCAAAGAAAATCTACACAAAATTGATTTCCCGACTTCCGTTCTAGTTTCTCTGTAATTGATCTTGTACCAAGGTATTTTTTATTAATACAAAGTTGTTTATTTATATTTATTTATTCGTCTTATTTAATTGTTATTTATTTTTTCTGCACTTTTATTTTTCTTTATTTATATTCAAGCACTTTATTTTCCTACACTTTATTTTTCTGCAGTTATTTATCTGTTTATTTATTTTTATGCATCTCCATCTTTATTTATTTATTTGTACCTTTATTTTTCTTTCTTTATTTTTTTTTACACTTTTATTTCTCTTTATTTACTTTTCTGCACTTTTATTATTGTTAATTTATTTTTCTGCACTTTACTTATCCGCACTTTATATTTCTGCAATTATTAGTTTATTTTTTTTATTTTTTTAATTTTCACATTTTTATCTTTATTTATTTATTTTTATGCCCTTTTATTTTATTTATTTACTTTCCCGTCCTTTTATTTTTGTTATTTACTTTTCTGCCATTTTATTTTCATGTATTTATTTTTCTGCCCCTTTATTTTTGTTATTTACATTTCTGTCCTTTTATTTTTATGTATTTACTTTTCTGCCTCTTTATTTTTGTTATTTACATTTCTGCCCCTTTATTTTCATGTATTTACTTTCCTGTCCCTTTATTTTTATTATTTACTTTTCTGCCCTTTTATTTTTGTTATTTACTTTTCAGCTCCTTTATTTTTTTTTATTATTTATTTTTCTGCCCCTTTATTTTATGTATTTATTTTTCTACTCTTTTATTTTTATGTATTAATGGTTATGTCTATTTATTTTTATTTTTATTTTTTGAACTTTTATTTATTTTTCTGTACCTTTATTTTTTATTTTATTATTATTATTATTTATTCTCTGTACCTTTATTTTTAGTTATTTATCTTTGTGTCTTTTTATTTATTTATTTATTTTTCTACACTTTCTATTTATTTATTTACGTTTGACCATTTTAATAGTTTATAAATATGTATATATATACATAATTATCTATTTTTATTATGGTCATGATTTCCTATTATTTTCTCTTAGTAGCTTTTTGATAATTAAGAGAAAAAATCACTTTCATAAAAAAATAAAATAAATAAAAAAATCAAGACTAATAAATAGTGTGTTATTTATTCATTCATTTTTTTTCTTAAATTTAAGATGAGATTAATTTAGATGAGACATCTTATTAATCCTATTTTTTATCTAAAAGATAATTAAATAATATTCCTTATCAATTTTAATTAATTAAGTGTATTATATTTCTTTATCTTCATGTTGATGTGTTTAATCTATTTTTTTTCCTCTTATCTTTATTTATTTATTTATTTGTTCATTTTGAACTTTATATTTCTCAATAAAAATTAATTTTTTTACTAGAAAATAAGTAAGACAGGACGCCTTATTGTTTTTTTTTATCTTTTTATTTTTATGGTCTTTTAATCATTTGTTTATTTATTTTCTTAGAACTAAAAACAACAAACTTAGGAGATGTATTTTATTACTATCTTTGTTTTATTCATATTTATTTATTTTTTTATTGTGTATATTATTTATGATTGTTTTATGAAGGATGAAATATTTGATAATCATTTTTTAAATTACGCATGATCAATTTGGGTAACCGTTTTTTACGGACAGTGTGGGGTGCTAATACCTTCCCCACCTGTAATTCGACTCCCGGACTAAACAGAATCTTATTTTTTTTAAAACAAAAAAAAACCAGTGCTATTTAAAGGTTTTCCTAATATTTTCCTTAATAAATATTGGTGGCGACTCCTTGAACCCTATATTTTTTAGGCTTCTCAAGAGCCTCACTTCAATGCAGTTTCAATTTTCTTTTATTTGTCTTTAACCAGTCCGCGTCGCGCGCCGGGACCCCGGTCGCGACAGATATATCCGACTGTTGGAAGGGGAGGAGGAGGAGGAGCTAACTATTGAGGATGCTGCAAGGGTCGGTGCTGGGCAGAACCACTTGTTGTTCCTAAGTCGGTGGGTACAAACCCTGAGGACAGAGCAGGCGAGGGGGGAGTCGGCAGTAGAGTCAGGGATGAAGGGGCTTCCCAGGATGAGACTCCAGTTGTTAATGCTAACTCTTAAGTAGTGTTTATATTTTTTTCTTACCTACGTTGTATTGACTTTGATTGTATTGAATGAAAATCACAGACTTTATTTCGGCGTGATTTTTGTCTTGTTTCTTGTATGTCAGTGTTTTGCCGAAGGAATTGATTCCGCATTCAGACTTTGAGTTCTTAAACGAACTTTAAGTTTCATAACATATTTACCGAGGGAATCGACTCTGTGCTCATACTTTAAGTACTTAAACGAACTTTAAGTTTCATAATGTATTTGCCGAGGGAATCAACTTCGTGCTTGGAGTTTTAGTACTTAAACGAACTTTAAGTTTCATAACATATTTGCCAAGCGAATCGACTCCGCGCTCGGACTTTGAGTACTTAAACGAACTTTAAGTTTCATAGCGTATTTGCCGAGGGAATGGACTCCGCGCTCAGACTTTGAGTACTTAAACGAACTTTAAGTTTCATAACGTATTTGTTGAGGGAATCGACTTTTCGCTTGGACTTTGAGTAGTTAAACGAACTTTAAGTTTCATAACGTATTTACCAAGGGAATCGACTCCGTACTCGGACTTTGAACGTGCTATTATTTTTTGCCTGAATAAGATTTTATTGAAGAAACGAGGGCCTCGTTAAAACCTCCCGAGTAGAAAAAAGAGGGCCCTAGAGTACAAAGGTTAACTATAGTAGAATTTTATATGAGTGGCGTTCCATGTTCTTAGTACCTCTTTTCCAGACAATTCTTTTAATTGGTAGGCACCATTCCCTATGGCTTCCTTAACTCGGTAAGGACCTTCCCAGGTAGCAGTAAATTTTCCCTCCTTCCTCGGCTTTCGATTGTTATCTACAGTGTGCAACACCAGGTTTCCCTTACGAAGAGGTCTGGATCAGAGAAGAGAGTTCCAACTCTGAGCAGACCTTTGTTTTACTGCATGTATCTTTACGTATGTAACAACGTGTTCTTCTATGCTAAGTTCTAGATCTTCTTGTCTTCCATTGCTGTTCATGTCTTCATCATAAGCGAGACGTCGGAGAGTGAGCTGCCCTAACTCTACTGGTATCATGGTATCGGCCCCATAAGTGAGTCAGAAAAGGCTTTCATGGGTTGATGAGTGAGGGGTTGTGTGATATTCCCATAGAGCCCCAGGTAATTCTTCCTCTCATCTCCCATTGGCTTCTCTGAGTTACTTTTTAAGTTCCTGAAGGATCACCTTCTTTGCTGCTTCGACCTGGCCGTTAGTTTGTGGGTGTTCAACAGAAGAGAATTTTTGTTTGATGCCCAGGCTTTAACAAAATTCAACGAAACCTTTATCCGTGAACTGGTGGCCATTATCTAAGATGATTGTGTGAGGTAGTCCATGCCTACAGATGATGTGTTTCCAAGTGAAAGTATGAACTTTAGCTGTCGTGACTGTTGCAAAGGTTTCCACTTCAATTCATTTGGTGAAGAAATCGACTGCCACCAGAAGGAATTTGACTTGGCCTTTTCCGGGTGGAAATAGGCCCAGGATATCCATCCCCCAGGTGTTGAAGGGCCAATGGGCTAAGATTCCGTGCAAAGGCTCAGGGTGACTATGAATCTGGTTGGCGTTGCGTTGATAGGGGTCATATTTCTTGACAAATTCGGAGCAATTGGCTCGTAAGGTCGGCCAAAAATATCCCGCTCAGAGGACTTGAGCAGCCAAAGGGTGGACTCTCCCGTGAAGGCCATAAATCCCCGAGTGAAGTTCTCATATTACATAGTCAGCCTGCTTTTCATTCAGGCATTTCAAGAGGGGCATGGTGAAGCCTCTTTTGTAGAGTTGTCCGCCCAATAGAGTGTAGTTGACTGCTTGCACTTGCAGCTTCTTGGCCTGCTGATGGTCTTTTGGAAGGGTTCCCTGTCTGAGAAAATTAACAATCGGGTTCATCCAAGTATTTCCAACCAATATTTCACATACCTGGTTTATCTATGTAGTCTCTTGAATGGTGGGCTCCTCCAAGATGATTTGGACAATTGTCTTGAGGTTCTTTGCTTTGACTGTGCTGGCTAGCCTAAAGAGCAGGTCGGCGCGTTCATTTATTGCCCGGGTAACATTAACTATAAGGAAGTGTTTAAGGTCCTGAGTCAACTCATTTACTCGAGTCAAGTACTTTGTCAGAATTTGGTATTTGGCTTGGTATGACCCCTCCATCTGCTAGACTACCAATTAGGAGTCGGTCTTTGTCTGAACGCACCGAGCCCCTAGGTCTAAGGAGGTTCATAATCCAGTGATGAGGGCTTCATACTCTTCCTGGTTATTGCTAGCTTTGAACTGGAACCTAAGTGACTCCTCAACCACCAGTTTGGTCGGGGATTCGAGTATGACACCTGCTCTACTTCCCTTCGTGTTAGAGGATCCATCTACGAAAAGGGTCCATAGACCATGTGTGGCTTTATAATTGTCTTTATCTTCACTCAGCTCTACCAAGAAATCTGCCAGTACTTGGGCTTTGATGGGACCTCTAGGTTCATACCGAATGCCATAGTCCGATAATTCAATGGCCCAATTCAACCCACAAGTTTCAGTTTCTGAAGTATCTTTCTGAGCGATTGGTCAGTTCTCACTACCACTTGGTGGCTGTGAAAGTAGGGTTGGAGTCAGTGCGCTACTACTACAGGGCTATATATGAATTTTCCAACTCTCTAATATCGTACTTCAACGCCCTATAATGTCCTACTGGAGAAATAGACTGGCCTCTGAATTGGGCCATCCTCTTGGACTAAGACTAAGCTTACTACCTCGGCGCCTTTAAGTCCTAGAATGCCTTCTACTCTTATGTCCACTCGAAAGAATCTGTCTTCTTTAATACTTTGTAGAATGACATGGACTTTTTAGCAAACTTTAAAAGGAAATGGGAGAGGGTCGCGATCTGTCCTGTGAGGCGCTAGACCTGCTTGATATTCTAGGGGCTTCTCATCTCCAGCACGGCTCGACATTGATTTAGGTTAGCCTCAATGGCTCGGTAGGTAAGCATGTATCCTAAAAACTTTCCTTCTTGAACCCCGAAAGAGCACTTCTTAGGATTCAGCCACATATTGTGCTTACGTAACTCAGAGAATGTCTCTTCCAAGTCCTCTATGTTGGAATCTGCCTGCTTGGTTTTGACCACCATGTCATCTATGTAGACCTCCATGTTTCTCCTAATTTGCTTGGTGAAGATTTTATCTACCAGCCTCTAATAGGTATCCCCTGCATTCTTTAGGCCAAAGGGCATTACCCGGTAACAGTAATTTACCTCACTTGTAATGAACGCCGTCTTTTCTTCATCCTTGGGGTCCATCCGGATTTGGTTGTAGCCCGAGTATCCGTCCATGAAGCTTAGAATCTTGTAGCCTAAAGTTATATCCACCAGATGATCAATGCTAGGTAAAGGATAAGGATCTTTGGG
Organism: Clitoria ternatea; assembly: GCA_037962975.1. Taxonomy (NCBI): domain Eukaryota; kingdom Viridiplantae; phylum Streptophyta; class Magnoliopsida; order Fabales; family Fabaceae; genus Clitoria; species Clitoria ternatea. The sequence goes on from CM075672.1 coordinate 228,900,073, forward strand.
ACATACCTTATTCAGATCGGTGAAGCCGACACATATTCGCCACTTTCCATTTGACTTCTTCACCATGATCACGTTGGATAACCAGGTCGGATACTTGACCTCCTTGATGAATTTGGCGGATACCAGCTTGTCTGTCTCTTCTTTGACTGTATTCTTCCAATCAGGGCCCATCTTTCAAGGCTTCTGGGATATAGGCTTGGCATCCGGCTTAATGTTGAGTGAGTGGCAAATTATACTAGGATCGATGCCTGACATGTCTGTGGGCCTGCAGGCAAATAGGTCTGTATTTGTTTTCAACAGGTTGACCAGGGCTTCCTCAAGGACCGGATCGAGTATTGCACTAATCCGAGTGAACTAGTTCAGGGAGGATCCAACTTGAACGAGCTTAAGGGACTCTACCAGCTGGGGTCTCTCATATCTTCTATCGTCTCGAGGGTCAAACCCTGCTTCTATGTCTTCATCAATTATAAACATTTCCTTGGGGTGGAGGCTCTTGTAATAACATTCCTTAGCAAGTTCCGGGTCTGCTCTAACTACCCTCACCCTTCTGTCCCCGAGTGGGAACTTAATGGTTAGGTGCATGGTAGAAACGACAGCTCCCAGGGCGTTGAGGGAAGGTCGTCCTAGCAACGCGTTGTAGGAGCTGGGGAAGTTAACGACTAGGAACTTGACCTTGACCGTACGGCTGTCCCTTCCATTCTCGAAGGTAGTCCTTAGGTCGATAAATCCTAAAACCTGCACAGAGTCACCAGAAAAACTGAGTAAGGTCCCATCATACCTTTTTAACCACTAAGTGGGGAAACCCATCCTCTGGTATGCCTTCCAGTGTAGGATGTCTATTGAGCTTCCCTGGTCAACCAGTACTCACTCCCTAACAAAGTCTTTAATGCCCATGGTGACTACCATTGGCTCGTCTCGGTTAGGGCCACCTTCGGGGAAGTTTGAACTATCAAAGGTGAGGGCTACTGTGTTTGACTCTGCTTGTAATAAATTTACCTGGCTTGATCGGTGTGATCGACATGCCCAGGCGCCTGGGAATCCACCTGAAATGGTATGAATAACCCTATTTTTGTCTTCTCTTCCACCTGTAGGCCTGGGGGACCGAGAGCATAGGGCCTGTGATCTGTCTTGGGATCAAAGCTTAACCTGATCGGGGTGCTCCCTTCCCCTCTTCTGATTTCCCTCCTTTGGTCCATCATCCTTTTGGGCAACGAACCTTACCAAGTGTCCTTGTCAAATTAGATACTCTATTTGATTGCGGAGGGAGCAACATTCTTCTGTTGCATGACCAGGGGCTCGGTGGTACTCATAGTATTTAGTCGTTTCCGACCCTTTTGGCCGCTTTCCCAGAGGAGGGAGTACAAGGAGACCAGTGTTGTAAACTTCGTGCATGATCCGATCGCGACTATCCTTTAACGGTGTGAAGTTGGTATACCTAGGAGCATTGTAGGCATCGGTGTGTTTGTCTCGGCCTTGCCTAGGAATCCTTCTTTTCTGGTCAGGTCAATGGATGAGCTGATCAGAGGAAGTCAATCGATCGGCTTCTCACTCATCAACAGCGATGTACCAGGAGACTCTTGCCCAAAAATCATCTATGTCTTGTGGGGGTTTCTTGGCCAAGGAATTGGAGAACTTACTCAGTCGCAGGCTAGTTTGTATGGCGTGTAGTGCCACCTCGGGGCTAAGATCCTGAATCTGGATTGCTTGCTCGAAAAAGTAAGCCATGTACTACTTCAAGGTTTTGTTCAGGAGTTGGTGTAGATTCACCAGGCTATGTGAGATCTGTTGCATGGCTCTACTAGTGGAATATTGGTTAAGGAACTTCTTACTGAGATTAGAGAAATTAGTGATACTTTTCCAGGGAAGATGGGAGAACCATCGAAAGGATGACTTGGTCAAGGTAGTGGGGAAGGTTCGACAAAAGGGGAATCTGATGCCCTAGTAACCAACATGGTAGTGGTGTACATGGTGAGATGCTCTTTAGTGTCTCCTCTACCGTCGTATTTTTCCATGGAAGAGGCTTATAGTTTGGAGGGGTAGGAGTATCCATAATCTGATCGGACCATGTGTGGGCAGCGAAAAGAAGCTCAGGTTCGTATCTCGTGGTCTCTCGTGTCTGGTAGGAAACGCAGCCGACACTTTTCGTTGTGTGGATCGGTTCCTATTGTTACTAGAGGCCTCTCGCTCACCTTCTCTTTGCCCTCGAAGTTTTGGGTTCTCTTGTTGCAAGTTGGCCACTGTCTTCTAAAGAGTTTCCACCATATTCGTTAGTCGTTGTATTTGGTCGTCATGATTTGACAACTTTGGGCGACGTCCGCCATCTTCCTCTCGTCGGGTGTTTCAGGTATTGACTATGGTCGCATCCAGGATTAGGGTTTAGGGTTGGAGAGAGTAGTGTAGGATCTATTTTACTGAGCCCAACAGTGGGCACCAAAATGTTCACACACAGAGCTTAAAGCACAAAACCCTAAGAAATCCTCCTAGGAATTAGGTTTATTAATCTCTATGATGTGTCACTTAATTTACAATATGCGCATATAAGGTACATTTATACCTAGGTTAGAATCAAAGGGGACCCAAGCCCATTACACTAAAGCTAACGGGGTTCCCTCTCTAGCTAAACTAAAAGGGATTAGGAGAATAGATGGGCCCGTCCTGATCATGGAGGGAGAACTGTACTTACTTGAACACCAAATATTTAAGAATCCCAATTTGTCTTGAAGCTGTCCACAATGAAATGGGTTTTGAACAATTTAGAAATCATGGAATTAAAAGAATTTGAGGACTAGGGGTTCCAAACTGAGGTGAGGTTCCATGGAGCTTACCTTAGAATTTGAAGAAATTATAGAAACCCCAATGTTATTTTATGCTGCCTACGAAGGAGAAATGACAATGCAAGATGGTATTGGAGGGAGTGGTACACACGGTGACGGAGTTGAAAGGAAATGGCTTCCTTTTTCTTTTTCATGACATGCATGAGAGGGAGTGAGAAAAGATGAAAGAATTGAAAGTTGAATTAGAGAAGTGAAGGGCAGTAACGTCATTTCACGTGTTTAGTTAGCTCTCAAAAACAATCCAGTAACTTTTGGTCACCCGAAACGTACCCGACTAACTTCCAGAAATTAACTTAGCCATCTTAAATTAATTAAACATTCCTAATTTATTTATTTGGCCAATGAAATTAGTCAATAATTAAATCTAGGATGTTACATATAATATTTGAAATGTCTTAGGGTTGGTGGAAACCTTTTTGGATTGGAATTGACGGGTTAAGCGGATACGAATAGCCTAAGATGGCATAAATGCACTTTGCCGCATATCTCCATTATTTTTGGGAATTTTTGAGTGTGGTTAGGCTCATTAGTTCATAATTGAATTATATATGTTGACCGTAAAATTTGGTAAAGATTGGATAAGTATAGGTTAGATTTTGAGAAGTTAGAAGTGCGGAGTCTGTTACTGTTTCTATTTGAGTCTACTGTTGTTTCTGTATTAAGTCTGCTATTACTGTTTTATTTGAGTTTGTTGTAGTTTTTGTATTAAGTCTATTGTTACTATTTTTGTTTAAGTCTGCTGTTGTTCTTGTATTATGTCTGTTGTTACTATTTTTGTTTGAGTCTGCTATGGTTTTTGTATTAAGTTTGTTGTCATTGTTTCTATTTGAGTTTGTTATTGTTTCTGTATTAAGTCTGTTGTTATTATTTATGTTTGAGTCTGTTGCGGTTTCTATATTAAGTCTATTGTTACTGTTTCTGTTTGAGTCTGCTGCGATTTTTGTATTAAGTCTGTTGGTACTATTTTTATCTGAGTCTGTTGTGGTTTCTGTATTAAGTCTATTGTTACTTTTTCTATTTGAGTTTGTTTTTGTTTTTGTATTAAGTCTGTTGTTACTGTTTCTATTTGAGTTTGCTACAATTTCTATATTTAAGTTAACTATTTCTGTTTCTATATTAATTCTGTTGTTATAAATATGACTAAGTCTGTTGCTGTTTGCTGTATAAATATGATCGCTGCTGTTACTGTTTTGTTATTGTTGGTTTCTGCATAATTTTAATTGTAGCCATTTTTGCTGAAGCATTACTGGTTTAAAAAAATCCCTTATATTTTTATTTAGTTTGTCTAATTTTTTAAGGGTACCAGAGCATAGGATTGCTTTGGAACCTTGTTGTGACATCACGCAAGTGTTCTTACTTAATTTACAGGTTATACTATTAAACTCTGTCTAGTAATCAGTTATGAAAATAAAATTATTAAAATAAAAAAATTGAACAGTTAATATTGATTTTACATATCTTTCGATAAAATTAAATTTTCATTAAGGTAGAGCGTGTTTGGAGCATGGCTCCAACGCAGATTTTCTCCGTTAAATGAAAGCTAGTTTTTGATCCTACGGGTCAACGGAGTTTTGATTGTTTCGAACGGCAAGAAGAATTAATATCAACCTTTAAATTTTTCACTTCAACTCAACTATGTTTTCCTAACTGCAAACCAAACACCCTTGTAATCTATGTTTTATTTTCACTTTAGTTCAATTCTAGTTTGACCGTCTAATCGAACAAGGACTTGGTACCTATTGGTTGGCTAAATAAACTAGGGCTAAACTTTAAAAAAAATCATCTGTTAACTGAATACAAATCTAAGTTTATCATTTTTTTTATTTAAGTTATTTGCACATATGATTCTTAAACGGGTGCTTAACGTGAATCTGGCACAGAACTTGAATGTCCCGCTCAATATATATTTGAATGGCACAAACTAGAAATCTTGATCATATTGTGTATCAACCCAAGGCAAATTAGAATATCCCATGGAAATTTTATATTCAAAACTTTTTATATTATAACCTAAATTAGATTGCGTATGATAAGTGAGTGTTTTATAGGGGATGTTATTATGGATTTAAACGTTATTATCTGCTATATTAATTAGATGAATACTATTTTTTATTTTTATACTTGATATTGTAAATATTTATTTAAAATTAAGTTCATATTTCTATTAAAATTTTAATACTTGGAAGACCAAGTTAATGTCAAGTAATTTTTTAGAAAATTAAATCACTAATCCAATTTTTAAAAAATAGTAAAAAATAAAATTTAATTCATAACAATTTTTAGGAAATTGAAAGGAAGGAGCCTAGGTTGATAAGTCATATCCAACTTATTACAACTTCAACAGTAGCATCATTCACCGACTGAGCCTACTGTATATTAGATATAAGGATATTTTTAGTTTCCTAGGAAATTTTAAATGTAAAAATGTTTTTTATTTTTATTTTTTGTTTTTAATTTTCATTATAAAATTGTCATTATGATTTTTATTTTAAAAAATTTGTAATGAAATAAATGAAAATAAGAAATAATAGAAAATAGAAAAAAATTATTTTCAGTATTTTTTATACAAAATTTTAAAAATAAAAAAAATATAATGACAATTTTGTAATTAAAATTAAAAATAAATTAAAAAAATATTTTCACGGGTTCTTATTTTCATATGTTTGGTCTGCTTTTCTAAAAAACTTTTCCAAAAAGAGTGTTTTATCCAAATTTTCTAACAAAGCATTTCTAAGGGTGAGAATTAGTGTTTAAAGTACTCAAGGAACATTTCTGATAATTCTGATTTACAAGAAACAAATTTATCAAAAAAACATAATTCTGAAGAATTTAAAAACATTTCAGATTTCAGACATTCCCTTTATGAATATAATAAAAGAAATATAATTTTCAAATTCTTATACTACATATCAATGGCAATAACACGTGGTTCTCTGTGAACATGCTGAATTCTGAGCTGCTAAAATTCGTTCACCATAGCTACTTGGAATTCACTTGTACACTTAATTTTATATACTTGAATGCCTTCAAACACACTCCAAATGTCAGCGCTGAAGCAAGACCAATTTTCTTCGCAAGGTAAAATGTTTTATACTATGCCAATCATAAAATTGGAATACAATTGATTCTTACAATATTTAAAAATAAGGATTGAAACTATTTTTAATCTCTATAAATTTCACTATTTTTGGTTTTAATCTCTACTTAGTTTCCCCCCCTATTTTAGTCTCATTAATGTAGCAACTATAGTTTCTATTGTTAGACAGTTAATGTTAACAGATAATTTTTCTAATATATTTTCACATTATTGTCTCATAATTATTTTAAGGATAAAAACGCGAAGTGGGTGAGATGACAAAGTTATACTCGAGATTTTTCAAATTATGATAATTCAAACATTTAAGCTATTCTTTAATTTAATTATATTTAAAATAATTAGATGATACATGTACATTAATGTAAATGTAAAGATACATTCAACAAATCAACACTTGGTTGATTAAAAAAATTCTAATTTGTTTCGAATGGCAAGAGGATAAGGAGACTTATGTTATATATAGATTTTAAGACCTTTGTAATTAATGCACCAAGTGTGAAAACATTCATAATTATTAATGGATGTACCGGGGTTTTGGACTATGATGAAAAATGCCTGAAAAACTTTAAGTTTTTTTTTTCAATTTTAATACTTCGGTGTTAGAGTGTTGTGAGATGTGAGCTTTGGAGGATGTGAGTGTATTTGGGGCCATTGGGATGACTTGAGATAGAGTTTTATATGATGTACAAATTTTCACATAATGTTATTCTTTGGTTGTCGGTTTTAACAATAGCCGTGGTTTTTCTCTAGATTTTAAAGTTTTCTACTTAAAATCTTAGTGTGTTGATTGAGTTATTTTGACGTATTTTATTTCTCTATGTTTTTGAAAAAGATTCTCTAAAAGAAATAGATATAGTTTCAGTTTTTAAATCTAAATCCTATTTAAGCCCAATCCCAAATAAGAAAAAATGGATTCCATGGATTTGGATATTAAAGATATATTTTATATTTGGATTTGGATAACATCCAATTTTAGAAAAATTGGATTTGATTAATTCCAGATTTTATTGGATTTGGATAAATTCATTTTTTAAAAATTGAATTTGAACTCAATCCAGTTTAACATAATAAAAATGGATTGATTTTAAAATCTAATTTTTAAATAATATAATTTAATTCTTTAATTTACTTCATCTTTGATTAGTAATAATTTTACTTGAATTAAAAATATAATTCATTTAAAAAATTATATTTGACTTAAAAAATTGAATTAAAACTAGATTTAAGTTAAAAACTAGATTAAAAACTGAATTTGAATTAAATTTATTTTTAATAAAACTGAATTTTTCTAAAAACTGAATTTAGTTCAAGTCTAATTTATTAAAATTAGATTTAATCCAAATCCTTATAAATAGATTTTAAATAGATTTGAATTGAATTTTAACTAATCCAATTTTTGCACATCCTTAATTACAACAGATAACATAGGACGTTAGAACAAAAACGTAATGAAATACTATATTGTCTAAACTTAAAAAACCATATCCCTAAAAATAAATTGTGTTATTACTGATCAATCTTCATCAAAATAATTAATATTATAGTAAATTCCCAATAGCATATACCAATAAAATAAAGATAACATGACGATTTGGTTATGGTTAAAATAATATAAATTATCATTATTTCAAGTTTAATTATTTTATCAAATAAATTTTAACGTTGGCTGTGGATAGTATAATAAAATGATGGTAATACCAATATACTTAGATAATAATAAAACAATTGTTTACATTATAGCAGAATATATGTAAGTATTTATGAAAATGAATACTTGTATTACCTAATTTCATTATTGAATTAATTTTTTAAAATAAAAATTATATTATTTTGTAATATGGTATTTCATAATATATTACAACATTACTTTTTAATAATATTAATATTGTTTTATTCTTATTTTAGGTACTTATTTTCATATTGCTGTAAGAGATAACATTTCCTGATAGTTAAATATTTTATAATAATGCGTATTAGGGTGGTAAAATTGCTTCTTTATGTATATTTAAAGATAAGAATAGTAATATTATACATTTTCACAAGATATAGTAATTTAGTCTCTTCTAATTTCTAGTATAAAATGATATTAGAAAATGTCGGGTAAAAGGATAAAAATAAATTTTTTTTTTCTTAATATCAAAAATTAATTTAAAATTTTAAAATTTCAGAGATTAAATTACATAATTTAAACAATCTTAAAAGACCATAATAATAAAACATTCTGGGGTGGTTGTGTTGGGTATGGAGAAATTATTTCCCCTATTGAAAATTTTGTTTTGGGTTCAAGAAGGTAAAAATATTAAAGAAATCGTGGCCCATATAAGTGTGTTTAATTTTTAAGAAACTTTGGCCCAAGACAAAATATTGGGCTAGTGTTTTGGTCATCCGTCATCGTCACCATGCGTTTCTTACTGGGCTTCATGCTGATTGTTGGGTTATTGTAATTAAGCCCTCTATCATGATTAATATGCTATCATTGAATATAAGAAACATTTACCAAAAGAAACATTTACCAAAAAAACAAAAATAAGAAACAAAAGAAAATTTTTAGAACATAAATAAATCTAACTAATTTAGTTAATTACATACAGTAGTATTTTTAAAATATATTTATTTAATACACATTTTAATTTTTAATAAAGGATCAATAAACCCTCTAAACAAACTCTAATAAAGTGCATATATAAAAAATATACATTTTTTAGATGAAATCAATGACAATAAATGAGATTAATCACTTTTCTTAAAGGGTGTGAGGTAATTATTTTTTGCTTGTATTTAAGGATAGAAGTAGTACTCTATTTGGTTCTGATTATAATCAAACCATACAAATTTCACACAAATTAAGAAAGTTGACTAAAACTTGTTATTTACAATAATGTTATCATATTATTTGATGTATTTAGCTAAAGTGTCATTAATCTTATTAGGGGTGTTCATTAACCAATCTAGATCGTTAAAAACCGCTCAACTGATCTGAAACTGATCAAACCAAAAACTAAAAAACCAAAACCGTAAAAGAACCATTTTTCATGATCGGTTCAGTTCAGTTTTCGATTCCACTTGTGAAAACTGAACCAAACCGCACCTTTCACATGTTTTGCGCATTATTTTTTAATTTTGTCTAAACTATAGAGTAACACTTATTTTTTTAAATCTGTATAGGTTAGAGGAAAACACTTAATTTTTAAATCTTGGTGGAAACACTTAATTTTTAATATTTATGTTGTTTTTTTCAGTGAACCTTATTCAAGTAGTACTTTATTTATTTTATATTTAAGTTTGAATTGTTGAAAACTTGAGATGTTTTACTTATTAATGATTCTGTCATTGTTTAGAACTTATGATATTTTTTGAATTGCTATAATTATAATTTTTATTTGATTTTACAAAAAATATAAATTGAAAAAAAAGAACAAACCGATCTAATCCGAACTGCATTTGATCGGATCAGATCAGATCAGATGACGTCATTCATTTCAATCGAACCAAACCAAACCACAACTTAATAAAGTGATTAGATGAGATGATATTTTATTTCAAAACTGAACCGATCTAGACCATAAACACGCCTAAATCTTATTTATTGTATAAAACATTTAATTGTCATAAAAATGTATATTTGACATATAAGCATTTAATGATATAAAAAGAAGATACTTTTACTTATATTTTACCTAAAAAATCTTTCAAAATATACTTTTAATCAGTACCGAAGGGAATATACGTTAATTTGTTATTGTTCTTTCACATTCTTGTCTTTTGACTTGGGAACCATAAGAGTTAAATTTTGAAACCCAGTAGTTTTAATTTTGAAAGGAAATGAAATCTCACTGGGATTTTCATGACAACACATGCATATTAATTTTAGTCTCTTAATTTGTAAACATTAGTTAGTTTAGTTTCTGACTTTATGTGATTCTCACTTTAAATCTTGAATCTGTAAAATAACAATGAAAGTTAGAGTAAAAAAATGACTTAAAATGTATTTTTTATATAAATATAAAATTGGATATTAAGGGTACCTGGTACTTATTATCCATTCTTTAGTCAATAATATCAGAAGCGATTATAATCAATGATTACTAGATTGTTAATATTTTGGGCCCAATCCTTTAGTTAGGCTGTGAAGGCCACATATATCCTCTTAATGGGTCCAACCTTTCAAGGTCTGGGAATTTTAAATTTGAATCTACCCTTTCAAGGCTAAAAGCTAAAACGCAGAAATAGAACTATTGTCCACAGAATTAATAAAATAGATTTTAATCACAGTTTATTAAAGGAAAAATTAGTCGGAGATTCAATTCAATTACACCTGTTTTTTTTTATATAATTTCCTCTTGTAACAAAAGAAAACCAATTACACCTAATATCTTATTGTTTTAAAAGCTTCCTTAACCTCCCTTAAAATTTACTTTAATTATGACACATTGTTTTAAAAGTTACACCAACCTGTCTTTAAATGTAATGAAAATCAAATTTTAAAGTAGGAAAATGTGGGGAAAATATTAAATTGTTATAGATAAACGATCCGTACCAATTAAATGACACGTGTAAGTATATATAATATTATATATTTTCTTTGAATTTTTATCAATTTCTATATTTATTAAATAATTTCTGGTTAGGAACATGTATGAAGTGGTGGTATATATATGATTATTATGAGTGATAATGTTTTTCTATTAAATGTTTTCTTATTTCTAAGGTCTTTTGTTGGAAAACTTTATATATTTCAAAAGATTTTACTTCTATATTGCTTAATTTTTCACTCTTAATAGGCTTTATATAGTACCCTTACACACAAACGAGATTAGGCCAAAACCAAAATATTGATTTTAACCCTTATGTGCACGATTATGAGAAGTGTAATTCAACCTTATGCACATAAACCGCGACTCATTGTTTCCTACACTTCTTTCAACCCTAAGGGAAATGTGCAAACCCACGCCTCTGTTTCCTTCATTCTGAATACATGCCTTATATATCATAGAAGAAGAGAACCTTTTTGTTGAGTTTTGTTAAGAAGGAAAAGACAGAAGAGGGAACCTAATGATACACACGCGACAAGCAGCTTAAAATGAATTATTATGATGTTGGGGCCACGGTTGACAAACCAATTTCGTCTCCAGCTAAGAAGCTTTGTTTGAACGTTTAATTTACCTTTTAATTCACCCTTCATCATTTCAATGTAGTTTGTATTGCATCAGCAGATCAGCTTCATGCCCCAGTTTCAGTTTTGATGAGGGCATCTTAGGACTTGGCTGGCAACAAGTTTACTTTAAGAACTCCTTGCTAATCCATGTTATATACTGTTTTTAGTCTCTTCAGTTTTACGCTATACACAAGAAATAGTGCAAGAATCAAATAAATTTAACATTTTATTCATGTTTACAGTGACTGGTAAGTATGTAGAATTCTCTCTTTTTGATTTATACTTAATATGTGGCAAGATATGCCCATTCTTGTCCTGTTTGTCGTCATCATGGCATCCATCACTGAAGTACTTAGTTTGTAATCTGGTTTCCTCAATAAATCATGTTGCAGCATAAAACATTACATTACCATAATACCATCTCTATCCACATAGGTTTACTAAATATTTGACTACACAAAATGTTAAAAAAATTCCAAAGGACTCAACAATCACTCAAAAAGGAAAGATCTTTCCCATGTCCTTGTCCTCTTCTAAACACAGCATTTTCTACCAGCATTCCTTGATAATTTTACAACAAGAAAGATATACTTCCATGATCCTTTTTTCCCCCTTATAGCAGTACCTTCATGGTGATGCCTCTAACAAACCATTCCATCCTTCCATCACTTCTTACAAATGGAACACCTTCAGAAACCCATTCTCTCTCTATTATACATATAGAGCTAATTAATTTTAAAAGAGTTCCAAGATGGATACCAAAAAACAGAAAAAACCAAAATTTCTACACCCCAAAGCCTCAAAACTCTAATCAAGAGGCTGCTGCATTGTCACAACCAAGGGACTTGTGACAGTATGTTTGCCATCAGACCAAACTATGTAACCACTCTTGACACTAGAACCACCAGGGGGAAGCTTCACTGCCCTAGTTTGTACCCTAACAAGAAAGTTCAGTTTCTGACCCACCCTTCTGAAAGACAGTGTCTCTGGCTTCACTGTTACCACCATTCCACGTGGTGGCTTTATGCTGACTTTGTACACAGAATTTGTGTCACCAACATTGGTAACAGTTCTGATGAAATGAGTAGACATCCTATGTTTTCCATATTGAGGAAACACTGCAGACAAAGAAGGGTAATTCAAGTTGGCAGAATGTCCTGCCCTTTTAGCTCCACTACAATCTGCACCTTTCCTTGTGATCACTTGAATACTCTTGGTAGTATAATTTGAGTTGCACAAGAAGTTAACATAATCAGAACCAGAAATGTCATAAACCAAACCAGGGTTCATGGCCTTCTCAGGATGGACATGACCAGCTCCATAATCAAACACAGATGAAACATTCCCAGTGGACTCATCCAACATGGGATGACCCCTATTGTCCACAGTGTAAGCAGTGGTCATCAAAGCAGACCTTATAGCAGCAGGACTCCAATCAGGATGTGCTGCTTTCAACAAAGCAGCCAAACCAGAAACATGAGGACAAGCCATTGATGTCCCAGAGAGAATGTTAAACTCAGTTCTACGCCCATCAGAAGGAACACCGGAAGGACCAACTCTATCAGGCCAAGCTGCCAGAATGTTCAAACCAGGTGCTATAACATCAGGCTTCAAAATCTCAGGAGACACAGGGTTAGGCCCTCTGGCTGAAAATGATGCCACCACAGGAGCAGGCCCAACCCCAAGCCTAGTCCCCTTAAACACAATGGTAGCTGTGGCCGGTGACTCCGGCCGGGAATTCCCAATGTACCTCCTAATTTCATCGCCGCCGTTGGCACCAACAGCGGAGGCGGGCAACACATGGCAATCCGCCACCAATCCTTCACCATCAAAAACACCATTTGCTAAAATCATTCCAACCCCTCCTTTTTTTCTCACCTCTTCACCTTTTGCAGCTCTTGAATTGATCCCTCTATCACACACAACAATTTTTCCTTTGACAAACTTAGGGTCCAAGGAACCTTCTAAACAAAGTGAAGCTGAATAACCATCACTACCTCTACCATTACCAAATTCCTCAACACCCGCATACACAATAGGGTACATCCGGCCCGGAGTAAGGCCCGGTCCACCGTAGATACTCACTCCGGGAATGGTAAGCCCGTTACCGAGTTTCACATCAGCTGGGAAATCTCTATCAATTGTCCCGGCACCCACCGTGGTCACCCAAGGTGCCACATTGGTCACCGTCAGGCCGCCGGGGCCGCCGTTGCCGGCGGAAGCGGAAACAAAAACTCCAGCATTGGACGCCGCGAAGGCACCAATTGCGATGATGTCGAGGTGGTACGGAACCACCACACCACCGACACTGAGAGACGCCACGTCAACGCCGTCGGCCACGGCGGCATCAAAGGCGGCGAGGATGTCAGAGTCGTAGCAGCCTCCATTCCAGCAGACTTTGTAAACAGCGAGGCGGGCCTTCGGAGCCATACCGGCAGCGACGCCCTTAGCATAGCCCAAAGTCGACGCCGGCGAAACGTACCTTCCGGCAGCGATGGACGCGGTGTGGGTTCCATGGCCGTCGGAGTCTCTCGGCGAACGGTATTCGTTGGTCTCGTTCATTTTCCCGTTGGTGGCTTCGTATCCGCCGGAGAAGTAGCGTGCTCCGATGAGTTTCCGGTTGCATGAGGACGCCGGGAAGTCTTTCCCAGCGACGCACTGGCCTTTCCATTTGGCGGGGACGGGGCCGAGGTCGTGGTCGTTGAAGCTCTGTCTCTCGGGCCAGATTCCGGTGTCGATGACGCCGATGACTAGATCGGAGCCAAAATCAGTTTCGTGGAGCAAACCGGTTCGGTCGGCGGTTCGGAGGCCGAGGAACTGAGGGGAACGAGTGGTGTGGGTATGGCGAACTTGCTCAGGGATAAGGGCGATGACGTGGGGGAGTGTTTGAAGCTTCTGTGCCTCTAAAGGTGAGAGCTTTGCGGAGAAACCGTGGAAAACGGTGTCGTAAGTGTGAATAATGGAAGTGGGTGTGGTGGCGTTGGAGATTGAAGAGAGGGAGGACTGGTACCAGTGTTGATGGGTTGGGAAAATGGAAGGTTTTGATTGTTTGTGGATTTGGATTATGAAGGTTTTCTTTAATGGGGTTGAAGAAGAAGAAGAAAGAGTGAAGAAGAGGAAGAAAAGGAAAGAGAGGGTGAGAGGGAAAGAAGGTAATGGAGCCATTGTTTGTTGTAATGTGAAGAAGTGTTTTGGTTGAAGTAAGATTTAAAGAGTGGAGAGTGAGTGAAGGAAGTAGATGAGGGTAGTTTGTGTTTGCATGTGTGGAAGAAGAAAGAAAGAAAGGGTTGTTTGTTGTTAATGGTGAACGGTGAATGGTGGTAGGGAGGGAATAGGGAAGGAGTGGTACGACAGTATAGCTATAAGGGTGCTGTCCTTTCTTAATTCTCGTGGTTATCAAAAGCTGAGTCTTTTATTAATTCTGATTGCCAAATCTTGTACCTCTCTTCCTAAATGCTTCAGTTATAAAAAAATTAATTTATTAATCAAATACATTTTCTTAAGACATCACCCCATAAGAGTTTTGGACCCAAAATTAAAAACGTATTACGGAGTTATAAAAATTAACATTAATTTTTACAAAAACAAGTTTTTTACCGATCAAACATTGATTCCTAAATTTGTTTTCATGAAAGAACAAAGGAGCATGGCCCAGAATTGATCCCATTACCATGGATTACGTCAAGTTGTCAACCATTGATGGTAGAGTGGACTAAACCAAGACCCACTTCACTTTCTATACGACTCATTTATCTACACTCAAGTGCTCCCTGCCCCATTACACGTACCAAAGTTCAACTTCACCTAAAAAATGGTCCACCTTTCCCAATTGCCACCATGTTTTTCCCTACTTTATTTTCTAATTTAATTCAGATTGATTTATTTCCGTTGTAATTCAACAAAAGAGGTAACAATTTTTTTTACCATGATCATTAATTAATAATTAATATTTAAGATTTTCAACTGTTTATTGTGTTAGTTGAAAATTGTTAATTGTCTTTTTTTTCTCTCTCTCTTCAAAATTGTACCTAAAGTTGAACTAGATTTTTAAATACAAAGCATTCAAAGACAAGAAAATGAGTAATTTATCTGTACTTACTTGAGTTAATTCAGTTAATTAGTAGGAGGTTAATCAGTACTTAAGCTCATGATAACTGACGAGTACGACACGTTGGAATATTATCCAACAATACTAATTTATTAACAGTACAACAAAATGCCTGAACTAGGTAGCAGAAAACTCTCCTATTATAATATGGTTTCAAGTTTCAGCCACTATATATAGACATGCAATACAGTTTTATGGGAAGAGTTTTAGTTTTTAAAATAGTTTTATTTACTCAAACTCAAACATTCCAAGGAGAATACAGAATACCTGTTTTTTAACTTTAAAAAAATTACTTAAAATAAATTAGGTATTTATATTTAGAAAATATTTTTTCAGAAATTAATCATTTCACGGAAAATATCTCCATCAAGAAAAAGTTGAAAAAAATAATGATTTTTTCTAAAATTAAATAAGCATGCACTATATGATCGCATGCCTGTCTACATATGCATCAATATATTTGAAAAAAAATTAATATATTATTCTATCTATTAAATATTCTTTTAACTTAAAGGTGTAATTGAATGGAAAATTATTCATTCTCCCACAACTAAATATCAAAAGTTTAACCTTCGTCTTCTTGAATATAAGCTAATAAAGACGTATTAATCATCAATATTTGACGGTGGATATCCTTAATTATTTCCAAAATAGAATTTTGATATCAACTATAAGAAAAATTTGGTATGCAGCAATTTTCTTTATAAGTTTTATACTAACAGTTTATTTCTTCACGGAATCTTCTATCCCGCATAAACTGTTTTTTTTATCAACTTATTTTCCATAATCATTAATAAAAAAAATATTGTTTAAATATCAACAAGCCGAGTTATAATATTTTATAAAAAGGAATTTTGTAATCTTAATCTTTAAGGTTGAGTTATTACTAAAAGTGATTTTAGTGCATTTATTTTGTGATGTAATTATCACATATTGACCTGGATATTGTTAGGCTGCATGGTTAATCCAAATGGACGTATACTTCCTACTTATCACAGAAATTTACTGTATTTTTTCTATAAATATTTTCAGAGAAAGTTAATCCAAACTGAACTCTATATTGTGTAAGGAGAAAAAGTGACTTTAAATTAAAATATCGTTACAATTTTTAAAGTTGTAGTTGAATATCATTAATTATACAATTAAGTAATTATTTTTCGAAAGCAAGCGTGAAATCAAGCGATACTAATATTTTATTAGTTACATGAAAAGCATAAACTTGAAAGAGATGAAAGAAAACGACAAGAAATTGGTCGACGCAATATAACTTTATATTCAGCACAGTAAAAATCATTATAAATATATGACAGAGTTTACATGGATCTTAAGAAACATGAACATAATCCCTTCAAGCTTACCTTAACCCAATTGAAGACAAGTCCTTCTCATCTTGCACCATATCGAAATTTCCTTAATATTTCTAATCTATCCTAATTTGATGTGTAAATTTTTTTTTATGTCATGTGTCTCCCACATGCTCAATAACTAATTAAAAAAGTGAATTCTTTAAAATTTCTTTAATGTTCAAGTTTATAAATACGAAGTAAAAAGTTTGAAATATAAGTTCAAAATTTGAAAATGTACCTTATATTAATAATGTGGAATTTATAGACAATGTTGCCTAGAAGCATATGACTACTGATGATAGGTTTTACAGTATGTTTGGTGGAGCGTTCCTGTTAACAGAATGGAGGTTGTGAAAAGGAAAAAATTGATTTTACAGTTTAACGGAATTTTAATTGTCTCAAACGGCATAAAAAACCAATATCAACTTTTAAATTTTTTTATTTACCCAATTTTATTTTGCTAACTACAAACCAAACATCTCCTTAATGATTTAAGCCAATGTTTTTGATGACGTGACAAACGTATAAATGTTCTAGATTGATTTCGAAAGTGTCTTCTAACATCAACACGATATATATGCTTCTAATGAACTTGTATAATGTTGGTCTCGTAACCTATCTCATGTGTATATCCCGATCAAACTGAAATTTTTATTTTTACAATAATAAATAAATTAATGAAAATAATAATTAAAAAAGCATTACTTGTAAGAATGAATTTGATTGGGTTGATAAGGTGGGAAGGTTTTAACTGTATGTCTCCAGAAAAAGAACAGGGTTGTGAGTTGAAAATAAGAAGCAAGTTGGATAATGGAACAAACATGGAAGAAGTCGATGTCGTGATTGATGGTAATCAAAGGATATGTTCCAAATCCAAAAGAAAGAAAAGTCGAATTAGGTGGAACCCAAAGAAAAGGTGTATTCAGCTTCGCATGCATGTTGGGCCCTACTCTTGTTGCTCAGCAACTGTCATCATTCACATTAACTTGGAGGCCATTTTCTCCATTTACATTCATATTAAACTTTCTACCATACCTATCATATTATATACCTTTTATTGCTTCACTATTTTTACCCACATGTACCCATTTCGATTACTGTTTTTCTCCATTCTGTGTATAACATCAAATTAACTTTTTTAATCATATGTTTTTTTATGATTAATCCAGATTACATGTTAACTTAGACTAATTTCCTATCACTTAATTCGCACTGAAGCCGAAACCCAAAGGAAAGAGGGAACTGCGTCAAAACTTCACAGGGGAATTAATTCAGCAATCAACATCATATACTTGCGAAAGAAAAAATCACACCAGACCAAACTGTTTTTTACTCTTCATCTCTTTACATATTTTTCAAGTTATCATTTATTACATTTTTTTAATTTATTTTATCAAACACTCTTTTAAGATTAGTTTACACTAGTGGAAAAAAAACTTTTTACACCGGGGTTTTTACACCGGTCATAATGTGACCGGTGTAAAAAATAAGGCGGTGGCAACTTTGTAAATAATAGAAAAGTTTATACCGGTCTACTTTTTAGACCGGTGAAAAATAATTATATTTATACCAGTTTATTATTTGGACCGGTGAGAAATGTAAATTCTAAAAAAATAATATCGGTCTTGCATTACAGACCGGTGAGAAATCTTCCCCATTCGTTTCATTTTGGACCCCTCCCTCATCCTCTCAAACCTAACCCACACAACTCTCTCTCTCTCTCTCTCTCAAGCCTAGCCCTCTCAAGTTGTTCTTTCCCCTCTCGAAGCTCTCTCTCAAGACTTTCATTCTCTGTTATCGGAGCAACACAGCGAGCTCATCGCCGCCGAAGCCATGGAAACCGATCTCGACTTTGCCTTCCGTCTCCAGTTACAGGAGGCCCTCGCCGCCTCCCTCGCTGTCATCCCTCCTCCTCCACTGCCGCCGCCACCATCCAGGAACCCCTCTCCATCGATGATGACGGTGCTCTGAATACGACGATGCTCCAACACGAGGAGTTGGCGAGGGTGGAGCTCGAAATGAGGGACAGGGAACAGAGCGAGACGGAGATGACGAAGATGAGGGAGGATCTCTGCCGTCGGATTCACGATCAGAAGGTCGCGAGGGAGATTATAGCGATTCCTGAGGGAGCTTGGCAGGAATGGGGCGATAACTTCGAGAAACCTTACAGCGAGGGTTCTTCATCCTCTTTGGGGTCTGTCTTCAGGAAGCCTGTTAGCTAGTACTCTAGCTGTATTAATTTCGTAAAGTGTCACATTTTTCTTTTTCGTTGAGGCAGTTCAGATTTTTCCTCTCCCTGTTCCTAGATCCCAAAGAAGGCACAAAAACCTGATATAGCTTTACTGGTTGTTGAGGTCCTAGAAAGATTAGGTGTTGGATCTGTCAATCAAAATTTGTAGCTCAAGGACTCCTAGAGAAAGGACTTTTGTTGTTTGAGTTCTGCATGCTTGTAAAGTTGGTAAAGCTGTATTTGATTATAACTGTTTTCCCTTGCTAATTTTGACTTTGTGTGTGGGTTTTGGTTGCAGTCCTATGAAGAGTACCTTTCCATCCATAACAGATGCAGGAAACAGTCACGCATCAGTGTCACTATGCAGATGAATTACTTTTGCTATTTACATGTGTTTTCATGTGTGTATTTACCATCTCTGGAAGCCATAAGCAAGCTGTCAAAATTCTTTCAGGCTACTGAACCATCTCAGAAACAGCGGGAATCAGTGACTAGTAATTCACATGAGGATGATAGGTGAAAACCTTTCTGGTTACCAAATTACAAAATATGAGTAGCCAATTCAGTGATTTCATTGCCAGGATGTATTCTGCAGGATTTTAGAGAAGGTTGATAAAGACAGGAGCAATATGATACTATATCATGGTGTTTCTGCTTCGGTAAATATGACTTTCATTTGATAATTTTCACTATGGATACATAGTATTATTAGCCTAATTGTGTTGATGGGCTAATGATTTAATACTGTTTATTTGTTTCTAGATTAGCCTATTTGTTCATAACGAGAATTGTATTTGTATAATTCTTTTGTAGAGAAGTGTGAGACAGGGTATGTGATGGGATGGAGTGATATAGAGAAAGAAGAATGCTTTTCAAATAATAACTTGATTGTAGTTTGAGTTATTACAGTGCTTCATTCAAATGGGTAATTGCTAGAATATGAGGAATTGGATTTTGTTATTTCTATTATGTCACCCTGCTAGACTGATATGGAACACTGTGAATGATCTGTTTGTTTGTTCTTCATTTGAATTTATTTTTGAGATGCTTCTTTGTTGGAATGAAGACTATGGATTGTGATGCTTCTTTATTTCAAATATAAATAATGAAAGGGTTTTGGTTTAAAAGGAGAGACAAGAGGCGAGTTTTGCTTGTTGAGTGTATCATCGATGAATTACTGACAAGAGGCGAGTTTTCAACCATGTTTTTTTCTTGAGTACTGACTAGTTTGAATTACTGTATTAGGAGCAGCAGATGTTTGAAGGGAATCAGTTCAACTATCAATGTCGATGTTCCTTCCTGGAGGTAATTCTTTTTGTAAATATACAAGTTTTGTTGACCTTAGGCCCAAGTAAAGGTTGAGTTTAAACCACTAAAAATAATAAATTTTTATTAGAATACATGTGATAATCAAAATCCTAAATATAATATAATTCTTTATAAAATTCTCCGGTGCTGGTCCCTTGCTGTGATAATGATCTAATTTTCTATTTTCTTTACTGTTTGAACATAGATATACAATGATAAAGTTGGGGATTTGATTGATCCAAGCCAGCGGAACCTTCAGGTATATAACGCCACTTTTGTGCAACAATTTATCAAAAATCATTAGTTTTATAATAATACCCTTGTAATCACAGATGAAGGATGAATCCAAAAATGGACTGTATATTGAAAATCTGACAGAGGAATTGGTCACTAGCTATGATGATGTGACACAAATTTTGATTAAGGTATGGACTAGGGAGCATCATAGGCAATAATGTTGAAAATTCGATGTCTACAAGCTGTTTACACTTTATATCTTTATATGCTGCAGGGCCTTTCAAGCAGAAAAGTTGGAACAACAAGCTAAAATTCTAAGAGCTCTCGATCACATATCATTGTCACATGTTAAGAAATGAGCCAATTTTAACTGGTTCTCTCCCTTGTTGGCAGTTGTAACCATTATTGGTTAATTGAAATAGTTTTACTTATAAAAGTTCTATTATTATATTTATATATTAGTTTTTGGTGTACGGTTTGAATTTGAGTTTGTAATTTTTTAAAATTATCTTGTAATTTGACAATTTTCAATAAAAGTTATATGATTCAAGACAATTTTAAATTATCTTG
Organism: Clitoria ternatea; assembly: GCA_037962975.1. Taxonomy (NCBI): domain Eukaryota; kingdom Viridiplantae; phylum Streptophyta; class Magnoliopsida; order Fabales; family Fabaceae; genus Clitoria; species Clitoria ternatea. The sequence continues at coordinate 228,920,958 of CM075672.1, forward strand.
TAATTTGGATATAATGAGGACATTCATTGTAGCATCACGATTTGGTAGTAGAAAAAAGGGAAGCACAAAATATAAAGAAAAAAAAATAGTTTTTTACACCGGTTGTACTTTCTAACCGGTGTTAAAAGTCCTTATTTTTCTCACCGGGTCACAACAATAAAACCGGTGAGAAAAATAGATTTTACACCGGTCGTAAAAACAGGACCGGTGTAAAATGTATTTTTCTCACCGGTCGTTAAAAACAGAACCGGTGTAAAATGTATTTTTCTCACCGGTCATTATAAACAGGACCGGTGTAAAATGTATTTTTCTCACCGGACCCAAAACCGGTGTAAAAAGTCCTTATTTTTCTCACCGGCTCCATCCACACCGGTCGTGAAACCGGTGTAAAAAGCCAAAAAGGACCGGTGTAAAAAGCATTTTTTCCACTAGTGTTAGTGGTTAATAAAAATGTTTATTTTATTAGAAAAAACAATAGTATTAAAAAATACTCTAACTCACATACATAATTAAAAGATTACAAATTTAAAATGTATAAAATAGACTTTTTAAACCATTTAACATAAATTTGTCAACCTAAATTTTAATCAAACTCAACATTTATATTAAACTAACTCAAATATTTTCTTTAAATAAACAATTTCACTCTTAAAAATAACCTATTTTTTGACTCTCAAATTATTTTAATAATAACAAATCACAACACAACATTCACGTGTATACTTCCATTATCAAAATCCAAACCCACATTTCTAATAAATACTACCAAACTAATCTTAGCTGTGGAAAAAAAAACCGTGTCGGCTTAAATTTTTATTTTAATTCATGTGCATGTGTACATTAATTAACCTGAAATGAAACAAGTTCAATATAGTTATCTTGTGTTTTCTAAAAATTGTGCATAAATATTTAATTTTATTTTTTGAAAAAAGAAACGCGATAACATAATAATCATGTTCCGTGAATCGAGTTGATGGTGACTCCTCCTGGCAAGCTGTTGTTTAATAAGTTAATGTGTTTTTCATACATAGTCAACAAAATAAAATTATAAAAATAAAAAAAATTAAATGTTAATATTTATCATTTATATCATTTAAAATAGTTAAAATTTTATTTAATCGTTAATTTTTTTTTAAAATTAGTCAAACAAATTTAACTAACCTTAACTTTTAACTGACCAATACCTTATTATATGATAGTGGGGACCTAATAAAATAAAACAAGTTCCTTTTTCTTTGGTATTCCCCACTTGGACAGAGGAAAATCCAAGTTCAACTCTCTTTGTCTAAACAGTGAAAGGGGATTCCGGATTTTATATCACTCTATTTGTAGTAAAAAGGTTAATCAAGGTGTAAAAATGGCCAACATGTGTTATCATGCACGGGAAAAGTGACCCATCTCTAACTAGAGAGATCATTAAAGTTCAACTCTCATTGAAAGGAGAATTTGAATTTTGTACATCACCCTATTTGAAGTAAGGATTAAAAAGTACGGAATTAGGCCAAAATATCTTACATGAGAGGAAGAGAAAGTGTTATTGGTTTTGGAGTTTGGCCCCATGACAATGTCCAAGGAAGCAAACAAGCAAAAGAGGTAAAAACAGATCACCAAGAAAGAGATAGAAATATTGAAATTTGGTAAAAAATAAAATAAAATGCAATATTGGGTTTTCTAAAATTAGAGAAAACATGTGGGGCTTGCAATTTGTTGTGCAGAAGCAATTATTAGGAATCTAGTAATTATGGTGTGTTTAAACCAAGTGGGAGAAGTTTGGACCATTTTGCTATGTTGGAGTTTTTAATTAAGACTAAAACTATCTGTTAGAAAATGTTGCCATTTAAAATTCATTGTTTAATTTTTTTTCTACTCATTATAGGTTTTATTATTATTTTATGTTTTCAAGTTCAAATTTTAATTTTAAGTGTTACGTTGCTGTTTCAAGTTGTTAAAAAAACATTAAAAACTATTGTAGCATACTACTATATTAATTTCTATGAAATGTTTATTTTTTTTCCTTAAACAAGTGTGTTACATTAGGTATATTTATGATATTCAAACACAAGGAATATATCTTTGACTAGTTCAATTTGTTTGGGATCGGATTCATCTTTAGTAATTTACCGTTGCTTTATTTCGAAAAAATAGGAGATGGGCTTTTGAGAAATATTTTTTAGGATACCAAGTCAATTAAGTAATTTTCTCGTAACAGTAGCTTGAGCTTGTTTTCCTATAACTAGACACTCTTCCATCAAAAGAAATAGAATGAACACAATATATCTTTCTTATTGGTTCGAGATTTCTTTTGATGTAATTGAAGAAATCTAACGGGTTGTTGAATTTTGGGAGAGGGCTGCATCTATGAAAATTACCGGTGTAGCAGGGGCGTTTCCTATCTAAAGAAAGCAAATTAGCGTGTTTCGACCCAGGCTACACTAAACCTTTATCTTGCTATTATTTATTTTTAGTGTCTTATTTGTTATAATTCCTTTATTGTTCTTTTTATGTTGTGTTGTGTTTTGTGGCTATACAATTATTAGTTTAATTTTTCCTTAGTTATTTCAACAATTTTATAGAGGAAAACTTTTATTTATTTATTTTTCTAATCAATGGATCTTCTTAAGTCTTTAACCAGTAAGCCTAAAGTCTTTTTTATTGAAAATCCTTATAAACCAAGACCTTCTAAATTTAAAAAATTTAGACCTAAGCACTTTAAACCAAGGTTGGGCGATAATAAAGCCAATAACTTTAAGCCTAAAAATGATAATAAGCATTAAGGTTAGTGTTGGGTCTGTGGGAAGATGAACCATACGACTAAGAACTATTTTTTCCGACAAGGGCAAAGAAATAATGCTTTTAAAAATCCATCTAAACTCCAAGCTAATGTCGTAGTGAGGCCAACTCCAAATCCTCGACTGATAGGTATTGTGCTGTAAATCCTGAGTTAAACTTAATTTTTAATTCCAGTGACTGGTGGATAGATTCCGGAGCAAACGTTTATGCTTGTGTAGAAAAATTTTTCTTTTCCTTATATCAGGATTTAAGCAGCACAAGAATTGTAAGCATGGGAAATGGGAGCATGTCTTGTAACATCCCTAATTTCATTATTTCTGATTTAAAATAAAATTTTAAAGGAATTTGATTATGGTTCTTTAGAACTTTTTGATTGTTATACAATTTATAATGTTTTGGAAATTTTTTTATATTTTTTAATAAATATTTGAGAAAATAACCAAAATACCCTTAAAATTTTATCTAATAACCAAAATGTCATTTTCCGACATCATCGCTTACTTATTGCTTACATCGTTAATCGCTTACATCATGAATAGTAAAATAAATAATAAAATAATCTTAAATAGTAAATTTCTCTTTCTATAAATAGGTGGTTCATTTGCAAGATTTACATACCAAAATTAGAGAGAGAATCTAGAGAGATAGTGCTTAAGAAATTAGTGAGAAGTAAATTTTTTAGTAAAAAAGATTCTGTCGAAGGTGTAAGGTAATAATATCTTTCTTCTATATTCCTTTTATGATTATTTAGTTTATTCTTTTTACTACTCTTAAACTATTAATATACTATTACTATTATGAATAAGTTACTATGGTAAATATAAATTACCACTATACGTTATTTTTTACGATTTACTGTTACTATTCACTATTTATTGTTACTATTCATAATTTACCATTTACTATTATTATTCAAAATTTATTATTAAACGTTATTATTCAAAATTTATTAGTTACTATTACTATTCAAAATTTACTATTTACCTTTACTATTCAAAATTTACTATTTACTGTTACTATTAAAAATTTACTATTTACCGTTACTATCCAAAATTTATTATTTATAGTTACTATTCAAAATTTACTATTTACTGTTACTATTTAAAATTTACTATTTATGATTTACTATTTATCGTTACTATTCAAAATTTACTATTTACCATTACTATTTACCATTATTATTTACTATTACTATGCATAATTACTATTTACCATTTTTGATAGTAATCTTAATTTTCATCTTATGCCTATAGTGAAATAAATTAGTATTAATATTTTTTTTGAAACTCGGAGGCACAGAGCGAATTCACTTTTAGTAACAATTCAAGGTAAGGGGGAGTGAGATAAGAATATAATATGAAATACATAAGAATAATGGGAAGAGTCTTTTACTCCTTTTAAACTTAACAATATTATTATTTTAAAATAATAAATTTTAACTTAAAATTTATAATAATTGTTATTAATAAATTAAGTATCTCGTGTAACTTAATTTGAAATATCTATTCAAGGACGTAAACTATTATGACCTATACGGACTGGACCGAACATATGCAAGGACTTAAACTATTATGACCTATACGGACTGGACTAAACCTATGCATGGACTCGGACCATTATGACCTATATGGACTGAACTAGATCTATACAAGGACTAGACTATCATGGACCTGTACGAGGAATGGATTATAAGGATTTAAAATAAACTTTATTAATTTAAATAACCATTAAACTTTGAATTATGACATTTATAAGCAATATTTAATTATTTGATTGAGTAAACACCCCAGTTAGTCCCTGAGTCCAACAACGTCGGACACTTAGGTCCCCCACTTAATAAGTGAGTCCCGTTAGTCCCCAACGTCAGGCAACATCGGACATATAGATCCCTACCGTTAATGAAGTGTTGACGTCCGTGAACTTCAGCTGACGTGGATCGTTAAATCCCAACAGGGATGCCACGTCTTCAATGAAACGACGTCGTCTACTGCTTACTAAACGAAACATGAAATGACGTCGTTTTGATTTCTGAAATCTAGGGTAAGGTCGTTTAGGTTTGAATTCTACTTTCATTTTTCACTCTTCGACCTCCATCCCTCCCAACTGAAAGACCTCGTTTCCAAAGGCGTGGCACTCTGCGTGGACATTGGTGCACTTACCGAAGGCGTGGACATTGTACCGAAGGCGTGGACATTGGTGATGGGAGACCTCAACCAGGTTAGTAATGGGGTTTAGGGTATGACCATTGTGAGTGTCGTTTTGGGGGGTTTAGGGTACTGTACTTGGGGGTAAGGGTTTAGGGTTTCAGAGATGTCTAATTAGGGTTCGCTAATGGGGGGTGAGTTATGTAATTGGGGGTTAGAGTGTAGGTTACTGAGTGGTTAGAGTGTATAAATTTTATGATGCTCTATTTGTTTGGATTGCCTGTTGGTTTTCATCTGTTGGTTTGCTTGTGCCTTAATAGGTTCTGTATGAAATATGGATTACCTGTTGGTTGGCCTGTATGTATGACAATGTTGTATTTATGTTGTTTTATTTTTTGGTTTGTCTGGATATATGTATTGGCTTTATTTATATTATTTCTGGATAGGGTAATTCTGATAATAATGTAATGTTTTGGGATGGACCTAGGAAATTCGGATTAGGCTGCATATAGGGGGCAGATTTATGATTGATTCAGATGGCAAAAAAGAGTACAGTTTGGGTAAAGTTAAAGAGTGGGCTGAAGTGGACCCTGATTACCTAGATTTTTTTGCATTTGTGAGGTTTACGGAAAACCGTGGGTTCAACAGGTTGGTTAATATATTTTGGCATGACCTTAAGTGTGATTTAAATGAAGGCTTAAGTGTATTGAAGTGTGACAGTGATATATTAAAGATGGTTAGTTGTGCAAGGCAGAATGAAGGCTGTATGGATGTGTATTATCAATATCCAGATGATGAGTGTTTAGGGAAAGATGTGGATGGAGAGAGTCATACAGAAACTAGTAATGTCAAGGTTTTTGTTAGGGTGGATGAAGAATCTATGACTAATGAGGGTGGTGATAAGGATACTGTCATGGATGCAGGGGAAAGTTGTGGGACAAGTGATAGTGAAGGGTGTAGTTCTGAGACAAGTGAAGATGAAAATCCAGAAGATTGTGGCAGAAAGAGGAAAGAAGGTAAGAGAGAGGGTAGAAGTAAGAATAAGAAAAACAACAAATTCGGTTGCAAGAGACCAGGAGGTCAGCCATTCCCACTGTGTTTGAGACTGACTCAGATGAAGAAAATAGACATGGTGATGGGGCAGGGAATGTTGCAGGTTCTGATGACTCTTGGGCTTCAGAAGAATTAAAAACCCCTGAATGTTCTGAAGATGAGGGTGGATCAACAGAGGTATATCCTCAGTACAATGAGGCTGCCATATTTGGTCATATAGTGTTAGAGTTAGAGATGGAATTTAGTTCATTGACAATGTTTAAACATGCTGTGAGGGACTATAATGTGCATCTGGGCAGAGAGTTTAGATGGGTAAAAAATGACAAAGTCAGGGCTAGAGCAAAGTGCAAGGATAAGAATTGTGCATGGGAGATTTTTTGTAGTCTTAATCCAGTTAGGCAATCATACCAGGTGAAGACTTTCAATGATCAACATTCATGTGTGAGAGTGTTTAAAAATTCAGCATGTGATCAGCAATGGGTTGTAGGAAAGCTAGTTAAGCATATGAGAAGACACCACAAGATGACACATTCTGCAATGTATGAGCTGTTTAGGGAAAGGTATAAGGTAAAGCTAGAAGACAAAACAATATACAGGTCAATTAAGAAGTCAAGGGAGGTAATTGAAGGAAGTGAGAAACAGCAGTTTGCAATGCTATGGGATTACTGTGGAGAGTTGCTTAAGAGGAACCCTGGATCAACAGTACAGATGGAGTGTGACCCACAGCCTGAAGGCCCACCAATCTTCAAGAGGCTGTATATTTGTTTAGAGGGATGTAGAGCTGGTTTCCTACAAAGTAGAAGATCACTGGTGTGCCTTGATGGATGTTTTCTGAAAGGTTATTATAGAAGACAACTTTTGACAGCTATGGCTCAAGATGCAAACAACCATATTTGGCCTGTTGCCTATGGTGTTTGCCAGATTGAGAACAAGGAGAACTGGAAGTGGTTTCTTGAGTTGTTACATGCAGATGTAGGTGACTATAAGGAGAAGAAGCTTGTATTCATGAGTGACATGCAAAAGGTATTGATTTAATAACATGTTTATGGTTTTTTATCCTCCTTTTGATCTTCATGTTGACATTACTCTAATGTTGCCTGCAGGGACTGATACCTGCACTACAGGAAGTTATGCCTGGTGTACCCCACAGATTTTGTGTGTGGCACCTATGGCAGAACTTTTCTAAACAGTGGAGGGGGAAGGAGCTCAGGGGTCTTTTGTGGCAGGCAGCCAGATCAACAACACCAAACGACTTTGAGAGGAACATGGTGAAAATAAGAGATGTGGATGATAAGGCATGGGCTTATCTATGCAAGTTTCCAAAGGAGTCTTGGAGTAAGGCATGTTTTGATGAGGAGTGCAAGGTGGATAATATCACAAACAATAATTGTGAAGTCCTGAATGCCAAACTTGTGTATGCCAGGCATAAACCAATTGTGACAATGCTAGAAGAGGTAAGGACATATCTTATGGTCACCATGGGTAATCATAAGCTGAAATTATCAGGACACCAAGGAAAGTTACCCCCAACTCAACAGAGTAGACTGGAGAAACAAAAGTCTGCAAGCAACAACTGGACAGTAGTGTGGACAGGTAATGTTTTGTAAGGTTATGTTTTGTTCTTCATTTGTAATGTATCTCAATATATTTATGTTCTATGGCTAGGTGATGGTGGTGTTGAAAAATATGAAGTCAGTTGTTTTCTGGATAAAGTGTCTGTGAACTTGGGAACCCAACAGTGCAGTTGCAGGGTATGGCAGCTTACAGGTATGAGTTTATGTTTGATGTATACCATTTAACTTGTTAGTGTCTTGTTGATTTAAAAAATGATTTTTGGTTTTATGACAGGTATGCCATGCAAACATGCATGTGCAGCCATTGCATATAAAGGAAAACTAGCAGAAGATCATTGTCATGTTGGGCTCACCATGGCAGCTTGGCATGCAACCTATGAACACCATATTGAATCAGTGCCTGGTTCAGAATTTTGGGAGAAGACACACTATGTCCCACCAGTGCCACCTACCATACAAAAGACAATTGGGAGACCCAAGAAACAGAGAAGGAAGACAGGTGACAACACAGATGCAGTTGACAAAAACAACCCAGCAAATAAGATGAAAAGGAAGCTGTAACCTGGGAAATGTAGTCATTGTGGTCAGGTAGGACATAGGAACATATCATGCCCAGTAGCCAAAGAAGCAAGAACAAAGGATCAAGCGGCCAATCCAAGCAACCCCACAGCTCAACAAACCCAGGAAGTCATTGAGTTGGTTGTCTCCCAGCCACTCTCTCAACCTGAGTCTACCACTCCTGTGAGGAGAAGTCCCAGGTTGGCTGCGCCTACCACATCTCCACCACTTGCCACAACCACAACCTCATCCCCCAACAGGTTGTATAATTTGAGAAGAAAGCTACCAATCATGAAACCATCACAAATGAAATAACTTGTGTATTTGTTTTGTAATTGACAATTGAAAGGAGATAGTACTCTTCTTATGTGTTTGTTTGGTTCACAAACTTGTGGGAGATTGTACTCCTCTAATGTGTTTGTTGAAATGACAATGTTGAATTAACAATTTACTCCTATTATGTGTTTCATTAATTTACTCCATTCCTAATTATCCATCATCAATTTTCTTGATTTTAGTTTTTTTTACACAACAAATTCATCAACTTAGGACCCAACTAAACCAGTAAAACTAAAACCAAGTTACCTATTAGTAACAACATGAAAAGGAAAAGGAAACAACAAATAAATTGTTAAATTAAACATAACCATTTTATAACACTCTCACAAACCCATGACAGGTATGCCCTGGATTATACATTTTTTGTCAATAACCTGTTATCTTCAATTCTCATACTAATAACAAAACAATATTATACATTTTTTGTCATTACAAATTCATGATCATAACCAATAACCCTATCAGAAAGAACAAAAATATAACACTTAGACTAATCAAAATCATCTTCAACTTTCGCAGTTCTTGCTGAGTTTCCAAGCCTCCGTTCACCAAGGATTCCATGTACATATGCCATTTACGTTCTTCATTCCGTATAATTTGGGTCATGACTTCACAAATATCCTTTTGCAAATCAGAGTTATGCCCTGTAATAACAGACTCCATCTCTGTCAACTTACAAATCAGAGCATTCCTCAAATCTTCCTCATGAATAAGTAAATCCCCATCCTGGACCCAAGAAAAGAAATCACATTGGGCTCCTCGAAGTCGTGCGCATGTCCAAAATTGGCGGTTGGGGTTACTCACCGTGTGAGATACACGTCGGACTGGTGGTTCCCCACAACGGCAGCGAAGCCGGCGTCGAGATTGGCCTGAAGATGAGGAGGACGATCCCTGACTCCTACCTTCCATGATGAGTTTGCTTCAGCCACCACAATCACAAGGAGGTTGGTACCAGGATACTCAGTGTGTCGATGGAGGCTATTGAACGAGAAGGCAGCAAAATGTCAAAGAAGGGTCGAAGAAGGAGAAGAAGAACCCTGATGGCATTGAGAAAATGGAGAAGGAATTAGGGTTTTCCAAAACGCCATCGTTCTCCATTCCCACTTATGCATTAGTTTTCAGAGCATGACACGACGTCGTTTCATTGAAGACGTGGCATCCCTGTTGGGATTTAACGATCCACGTTAGCTAAAGTTCACGGACGTCAACACTTCATTAACGGTAGGGATCTATATGTCCGACGTTGCCTGACGTTGGGGACTAACGGGACTCACTTATTAAGTGAGGGACCTAAGTGTCCGACTTTGTTGGGCTCAGGGACTAACTGGGGTGTTTACTCTTATTTGATTTGATTATGATTGATAATATTTATTTATGATTAATGATGTTTGATTGTGATTGACAATATTTGATTATGATTGATGGTCTTGTAATGTGGAGTTTGAGCATATAGCAAGCATGACGAAAAGCTAAAACTCAATAAGAATTTACTTATTTCCTACTTCTTTATTTATTTACTTATTCATCTTTATTCAAACTACTTTTAAGAAATTTCTTAGTTTTCAATGAAACTACATAATTTTTGAAAAATCTCTTTTATCTTTTAAAATATGTATATATATATTTACTAAAACTAAGATTTCTAGTTAGTGTATCAGAAAAAGAAAGAAAGAGAAATTATTTTATAAAAATAAATTTTTACTAATATTTTACTTTAAACTCTTAATATATATATATATATATACATTATTTTCAAAATGTATAAAAATATTATACAAAATTTTTAAGTACTAAGGTTTTAAAGATTGATAATTCAGAATTCCAGTTTTTAGTAAATGATTTTGAATTGACCTATAAACTTTCTAAAGAAGGTTGTGAAATATATTTAAGGCTTTGAAACTCAAATTATAATGATATTTGATTTGTGATTTGAAAAGGAACTGTACTAAAATTCTATATGTGTGATAGAACTTATTTAAGAATTTGAAAAACATACAGTTTACTGGGGTGGCTATGTCGCGATTTGTAAGCCTCGATGTCGCGACATGGACGACCGGATAACGATTCCTACAAATTTGATTTTTGAAAATAAATATAAAAAGATGTGAAGTCGCCACCAAGATTTTTGTTTTATTTTAAAAGGGTAAAATATTGAAAAAAACCCTTTAGAGCTCTAGGTTCGGGAGTTGGTTACGAATAGGGAAGGTATTAGCACCCTTATTTGCCTGTTCCAAAGGAATAGTACCTTTATTAAATTGTATAATTATTTTTGATAATCTAAAAGTGACCCAATAATAAAAATATAAAATTAAAAAACAAATATTTACATAAAAAATAAAATTAATTTTTAGAGAAAATGGGCCCGACAAGATTGAATCTTGCTCCTACGTATTCCCAGGTGCAATGGGAAATCAGGGTTACGTAGTTCTTGTTAGAAATTACTTTTATGATTTTATTTTTTTTGTTAATCGGTACCATGTATCCCACGATGCCTATATGATTTTTTAGAGCAACTTTATTAGGGTAGTGTATCCCACTATACCATTAAAGTTATTTATGAAATTTTAGAGCAAACTTTGTTAATGTAATTTATCCCAATACACTAATAAAATTGTTTTGTAATTTTAAGAGCCACTTTATTAATGTAATGTATCCCATTACATTAATAAAATTGTTCTTATAATTTTTAAAATAACTTTATTGATATAATGTATCCCATTATACCAATAAAGTTGTTCATGTAGTTAGTTGAATAAATTTTATTAAGGTAATATATCCCATTACACCATCAGAATATATGTTGCTACATTTTTTAAGAATTGATATTAAAAAACATGCATGCAACATCAGGGCCATTTCAATTTAAAAATCAATGTTACGCCTATAATGTATTCACGTGAGTTTTGTTTAATATATATGCATATTAAAAACCATGCTCACAGTAAACATGCGTTGGCTATAACCATTTCACGCAAAACCATGCACGCAATACATTAGTCAATAAATTGAAATCAGACAAGCATAAACTGATTTTTAATAATTTAGAGGATATGGGCCTATTAGAGAAAAGAAGAAACAGAACCTTCTGTCCTTTATGTAACGCAGTTGCTATACAGAAGTGAAAAAGGGAGAATAAAATACACCAGATTAAGAAAAAAAGACGTACCTTTATGGAACCAAGCTTTCTTTCCTTTACCGAATTTAATTTCACCACCGCCAGTCCCCTTTAAAAAATACTATGTGCTATTTATAGGCAAAAAGGAAACCCTAAGGCCCAAGAAAATTTTGATATTTAAATTTTATTATTTAATTAAAAATCTGATAACAAAAGTGAATATTTTATCATTTATCTGTTAACTAAAAAATCTAATTTATCTGATAGCTAAAAAATCTGATAACCACTTTGGAATCTTATCTGAATTAAATTTGAATTTTGAACCTTATCTTTATTTTAAAATATCTGGTAACTAATTTTGTAATCTTATCTAGATTTTTTAAATATCTGATAACCAAATTTGAATTTTAAATCTTATCTTTATCTTAAAATATCTAGTAACCGATTTTGCAATTAAATTTTAAAATATCTGATAACCAAATTTGAATTTTAAATCTTATTTAAAATTTAAATTCTTTATCTTAATTATTTTAAAAAATTTAACTATACCGGACAAAATTAGGTAGCAACACCCGATAATATAATTGAGTTTCTAAAAGCCTTAACCATCTAAATATGTGAGTAGTTCATGCATCATAAATCATCAAAGAGAAACAAAAAGATATTTTCTGGGGACGGATTATAGAAACTGAGGATACATTAGAGGAGACTTAATTGCGAGCCTTGGGATGAGAGGGTGTGAAAGGGTGCTTTAGGGGACCTGGGGTCGCTCCCTAGTATCGGGTACTTTCACAATAAAAACATTCTCAGTCTGACTAGTCTCTAAGTGTTTCCATGCTAGTCGAGCTATTCATGTTATTATTATCCGGAATTATGAAACCGTGTAAACTCCTAGTTGGCCCAGTGCAAGTTAAAAATTTAAGGGCTCGCATATATAGGTAAGTTATGATGAAGATATTGCATAACATTCATAATTCATAATTGATTGTGTATGTGATTATGATTGATATTATTATACTAATTTGTGAAAACCCTTTATTGCTTATGTCCCATTTGGGAATATTGTATTCTGTTTCTCACTCCTTTCTCCGTGTTTTTGTTTCATATGTTTTAAATTGATGATTCGTATAGAGGGAAGGATCGAAGAATCCAGGAAGTAAATATAGTACGTTCTAGAAAGGGAGCTCGGTATGAATACCGTGGTCCAATGAATAAATAATCATTAAGTAACTGCTTTTGGGCCATGGAGTTTCCTCTCTTTCTAATAATGTTTAATATTTATGTTCTTTGGATGAATATAAAACTACTTTATAAATTTTAATGATATTCATGAGGTATTTCAGAAATATTGTATGTAATTTTACTCTGATAATTTCTTTTAACAATTATATTTTTAGTAGAAAAATTATAAATTTTTTTAGAATTTATTGAGATGTAACAGAAGGTGTTACAATATGGTATCAGAGTAGTTAATCCCGTAGGCCTGGGGAAATATCTATCTTGCTTTGTCTGTAAACTCTGTGTAGGTGATAGAAAATAGAATATCTGACTTGGTAGTCACTGTGATTGATATGACAAGTCTTAGTTAGTGTGAAATAGGAAAAAATGGCTAGAAACGATCTTACTGGAGTTGTAGAACGCTTAATCACCGCAATAGGAGCACGCGAAGGTCAAAGTAATGATGCCTTGAGAAGGTTGGACCTGTTCGAAAAGCTTAATCCACCTCGTTTTAAGGAAAGATATAACCCTGGTGGAGCACAAATCTGGATCCAAGAGATAGAGAAGATCTTTTAAGCATTGTAATGTACTGAGGCTGATAAAGTAGTCTTCGCTACTTATTCCTTATCTGAGGATGCCGAACATTGGTGGGATAGCATGCGTAGACAATTCAAAGTTAACCACGTTAAAATCACCTAGAATCATTCAAAGGATATGTTCCTGGAAAAATATTTTCCAGCTGATGTTAAAGAGAAAAGACAATTCAAATTTCTATCGCTGATCCATTGAAATATGACCATGGGAGAGTACGCAACCAGGTTTAAAGAACTATCTCGTTTTCATTCTCATTATAACGATGCTACTAATGAAGGTGATCGGTGCGTAAAATTTATAAATGGATTGCGGCTAGAAATCAAAGAAGCTATACGAATGCTAAAAATCTGTGAATTTTTTGTATCGGTAAATTGTTGCAGGATCTTCGAAGAAGATCATAAGGACAGAATGACCAAAAGCCGTGAATCCATTCACAAGGTGGGAGAAATTAGAAGTGGAGGACTTCACCATCACCAAAGAAGAGACTTCAGGAGAAAAAAAGTCATACCAAGCATCATTTTGTCAGTTTGGAGCAACATCTATTCCTAACAAACCCCAAGCTTCATCTGGAAGCTATTATCTGACACTTGCACTAGAATTTAAATGCTTTATCGGTGGAGAACCCCATTTGAAAAGGAATTGTCCAAAAAACACTTATATTTTCTTTAAGTGTAACAAACCGGGTCATCACATCAAGGACTGCCCAGAGATAAAGAAGGAGAATCCTGAAGGTGCAAGTACATCCATAAATACTCAAGGAAGCGTACACAGTGCAGTCAGAAGGTCGAAGGCGAAAAGAAAGGTTTTTGCAATTACTAGGGAAGAAGCATCCATTCTGACTCTATGGTGGAAGGTAAGTGTATCATTAATAAGATTCCTTTAATTGTTATGTATGAATCAGGTGCATCACATTCCTTTATTACCAATGACTCTGTAGAAAAACTAAAATTACCTGTGATAGAATTGCCATTTGATTTATCTGTTCATACTCCTGGGAATAATCCCATTGTCACTTCTAAAGCCTGTTGGGAATTCCCTATTGTCATAGATGGTAGGGACTTTAAGGCTAATCTCTTTTGCGTACCCCTTTCTGGCATAGAAGTTATTATTGGGCTAGATTGGTTGTCTGACAATCATGTTCTAATAGATTGACATAATAAAACCATAATGTATAAAGAACCTATAAATTTGAATCCAGAGGATTCAAAGTTTCTAATCGCCAACCAAGTGAGTGCCTCTTTAAAAGGAGGGGCTCAAGAATTCATGTTGTTGCTTTCAATGAAAGGAGAGCAAGAACCAAAAATAAAAAATCTATCGGTCGTGTGTGAATTTCCTGACGTTTTTCCAGAAGATATCCCTGGTTTACCCCTAGAAAGAGAAGTGGAATTCGCCATTGATCTAGTACCTAGAGTTGGACCAATCTTAATCGCACTATACTGAATGTTGCCTCTAGAATTAGCAGAGTTGAAGAAACAACTTGAAGAAATTATAGAGAAGCAGTTTGTATGACCTAGTGTATCCCCTAGGGTGCACCAGTGTTATTGGTTAAGAAAAAGGATGGTAGCATGAGGTTCTGTGTAGATTATCGGCAACAGAACAAGGTGACGATCAAGAACAGATATCCTCTGCCAAGGATTGACGACTTGATAGATCAACTACGTGATGCCACGGTGTTCTCCAAAATTGATTTGAGGTCTGGATACCATCAAATAAGGGTGAAGAAAGAAGATGTACCGAAAGCTACTTTTAGGACATGCTATGGCCATTACGAATATCTAGTGATGCCTTTTGGTGTAACTAATGCACTAGTCGTATTCATGGATTACATGAATCAAATTTTTGATCTATATCTAGATAAATTTGTAGTGGTGTTCATTGATGATATACTAGTGTACTCTAAAAGTAGAGAAGAACATGTTGAACACTTGAAGGTTATGTTAGAAATCCTGAAAAAGAAACAATTGTATGCAAAGCTGTTGAAGTGTGAATTCTGGTTGGAAGAGGTGAACTTTTTAGGACATGTAATTAGTCAAGAAGGAATAGTTGTAGACCCTTCCAAGGTGGAAACAGTTTTGAAATGGGAAAGACCAACCATAATCACTGAGATCAGATGTTTCCTGGGCTTGGTTGGATACTAGAGGAGATTCATCGAAGGATTTTCAAAGTTAACATACCCACTGACCAAGCTAACATGGAAAGGACAACCTTTTGTGTGAACGATACTATGCGAGAATAGTTTCCAAGAGTTGAAAGATCGACTTACTTCTGCACGGTGTTAGTACTCCCAATCCACATTGAAGTTTTGAAGTGTAATGTGATGCGTCTAAACAAGAACTAGGAAGTGTACTCATGCAAGACAAGAAGGTTGTAGCCTATGCATCACGCCAATTAAGGCAACATGAGATTAACTATCCTACCCATGACTTAGAGTTAGCTGCTGTAGTTTTTGCCTTAAAGATTTAGAGGCATTATCTATACGGTGCAACATTTGATGTGTTTAGTGATCATAAGAGTCTCGGGTATTTTTTCAACCAAAAGGAGTTGAACATGAGGCAATGAAGATGGATGGAGTTCTTAAAGGACTACGACTTTGAGTTGCAATACCATCCTGGAAAAGCGAACATAGTAGTTGATGCTTTGAGTCGAAAGTCTCTACATGCGTCCATAATGATGATTAAAGAGCTGGAATTGATAGATAACTTCAGAGATCTTAACCTAGCAATAAAGGTTAATACTAACAGCTACAGATTAGGAACGTTGCAAGTGACAAGTGAATTCCTGAGGTAAATTTTAGAGGCTCAACGAGAGGACGAATTCCTGCAAGAGAAGAAAGAACTCTTGAAACAAGGAAAAGAAGTCGAGTTCAATGTGGGAAACGACCAATTGCTGAGGTATAAGGATCGAGTGTGTATTCCTGACCAAGAGGAGTTGAGGAAAGCAATTCTGGAAGAAGGCCACAAAAGTTATATGAGAATTCATCCCGGAGCTACGAAAATGTATCAAGATTTGAAAAAGTTGTTTTGGTGGCCTGGAATGAAGAAAGTGGTGGCAGAGTACGTAGCTGTATGTCTAATTTACCAGATGGTTAAAGTGGAACATCAAAAACCCCCTGGAATTCTACAATCAATGGAAATACCAGAATGGAAATGGGATAGCATTACCATGGATTTTGTGACTTCTTTACCCAAAACTCCATTAGGACATGATTCAATATGGGTAATAGTTGATAGATTAACCAAGTCTGCCTACTTTATTCCCATCAATATTCGTTACCCTATAGAGAAGCTGGTAAAATTATACATCGAGAAGATTGTGAGATTACATGGAATTCTTTCAAGTATCATTTCTGATCGGGACCCTTATTTTACATCGTAATTCTGGAAGAGCTTACACAAGGCTTTAGGAACAAGACTACGTCTGAGTTCAGCATATCATCCTCGGACGGATGGACAATCAGAAAGAACAATTCAATATCTAGAAGACTTGTTATGTAACACCCCTAATTTCATTATTTCTTATTTAAAAGAAAATTTTAAAGGAATTTGATTATAGTTCTTTAGAACTTTTTGATTGTTATACAATTTATAATTTTTTGGAATTTTTATATTTTTTCATTTTTTTGAGAATAACAAAATCTAATAACCAAAATGCCACTGCCGACATCATCGCTTACTTATTGCTTGCATCACCAGTGGGTAAATACTTACATCATGAATAGTAAAATAAATAATTAAGTAATCTTAAATAGTAAAATTCTCTTCCTATAAATAGATGGCTCATTTACAACATTTCCACACCAAAATTAGAGAGAGAATCTAGAGAGATAGTGCGTAAGAAATTAGTGGGGAGTAAATTCTTTTGGTAAAAATAGGTTCTGCCGGAGGTGTAAGGTAATAACATCTTTCTTCTATATTCTTTTTATAATTTTAGTTTATTTTTTAGCATTTTTAAACCATTAATATCTAGTACTATTATGAATAAGTTACTACGGTAAAAATAAATTACTACTGTGTTATTTTTACTTTTTACCGTTACTATTCAAAATTTACTATTTACTATTACTATTCATAATTTACCATTTACTGTTATTATTCAAAATTTATTATTTACCATTATTATTCAAAATTTATTAGTTGCTGTTACTATTCAAAATTTACTATTTACCATTACTATTCAAAATTTACTATTTACTGTTACTATTTAAAATTTACTATTTACTATTATTTTTCACAATTTACCATTTACCACTACTATTCAAAATTTACTATTCACAATTTACTATTTACTGTTACTATTCAAAAATCACTATTTACCATTACTATTGATTATTTACCATTTACCATTACTATTTACTATTACTATGCATATTTACTATTTATCATTCTGATAGCAATCTTACTTTTCATCTTATGCTTATACTGAAATAAATTAGTATTAATATTTTGTTAAAACTTGGAGGCGTAGAGCGAATTCACTTTTGGTAGCAAATCAAGGTAAGGGGGGTGAGATAAGGATATAATATGAAAATACATAAGAATATTGGGAGAGTCTCTTACTCCTTTTAAAGATAATAATATTATTATTTTAAAATAATAACTTTTAACTTAAAATTTATAATAATTATTATTAATAAATTAAATATCTCGTGTAACTTAATCTGAAATATTTATTCAAGAACTTGAACTATTATGACCTATGCGGAATGGACTGAACCTATGCAAGGACTTAGACTATTATGACCTATATGGACTGAACTAGACCTATGCAAAGACTGGACTATCTTGGACTTACATAGACCTATGTGAGGAATTGACTATAGGAATTAAAACAAACTTTATTAATTTAAATAACCATTGAATTTTGAATTATGATATTTATAACTGATGTTTAATTATTTGATTTGATTATGATTGTTAATATTTATTTGTGCTTTATGATGTTTCATTGTGATTGACAATGTTTGATTATGTTTGATAATCTTGTACTGTGGAGTTTGAGCATATAGCAAGCATGACAGAAAGCTAAAATTCAGTAAGAATTTACTTATCTCCTACTTCTTTATTTACTTATTCATCTTTATTCAAATTACTTTTAAGAAATTTCTTAGTTTTCAATGAAAATACATAAATTCTTAGAAATCTCATTTTATCTTTTAATATATATATATATGTATATATTTACTAAAATTAAGATTTCTTGTTAGAAAAAGAAAGAAAAATTATTTTATAAAGATAAATTTTTACTAATATTTTACTTTAAACTCTTAATATATATATATATATATATATATATATATATATATATATATATATTGTTTTCAAATTGTATAAAAATATTATACAAAATTTTCAAATACTAAGGTTTTAAAGATTGATAATTCTGAATTCGAGTTTTTAGTAATTGATTTTAAATTGATTTATAAATTTTCTAAAGAAGGTTGTGAAATATATTTAAGGCTTTGAAACTCAAATAATAAGGATATTTAATTTGTGATTTGAAAAGGAACTGTACTAAAATTCTATGTGTATTTGAGAAGTTGAAAAAGTACAGTTTACTAGGGTGGCTATGTCGCGATTCGTAGGCCTCGATAATATAATTGAGTTTCTAAAAGCCTTAACCAATTAAATACGCGAGTAGTTCATGCATCATGAATCATCAAAGAGAAACAAAATGATGTTGTCTGGGGACGGATTATAGAAACCGAGGATACATTAGAGGAGGCTTAATTGTGAGCCTTGTGATGAGAGGGTATGAAAGGGTGCTTTAGGGGACCTAGGGTAGCTCCCTAGTGTCGGGTACTTTCACAATAAAAACCTTCTCAATCTGACTAGTCTCTAAGTGTTTCCATGCCAGTTGAGCTGTTCATGTTATTATTATCCTGAATTATGGAACAGTGTAAACTCCGGGTTGGCCCAGTGTAAATTAAAATTTAAGGGTCCCGCATATATAGGTAAGTTATGATGAAGATATTGTATATCATTCATACATTCATACTTGATTGTGTATGTGATTGTGATTGATATTATTATACTAGTTTGTGAAAACCCTTTATTTCTTATATCCCATTTAGGAATATTATATTCTATTTCTCACTCCTTTCTCCGTGTTTTTGTTTCATATGTTTTAAATTGATAGTTCATACAGAGGGAAGGATCGAAGAATCTCAACAGTATATATAGCATGTTCTAGAAAGGGAGCTCGGTATGAATACCGTGGTCCAATAAATAAATAATGTCATTAGGCAACTGCTCTTGGGCCATGGAGTTTCCTCTCTTTCTAATAATGTTTAATATCTATTTTATTTGGATGAATGTAAAACTACTTTATAAATTTTAATAACATTCATGAGGTATTTCAGAAATATTGTATGTAATTTTACTCTGATAGTTTTTTTTAGCGATTATATTTTTAGTTAAAAAAGAATTTACAATTTTTTTTAGAAATTATTGAGATGTAACAGAGGGTGTTACATGTTACGAGCTTGTGTGTTAGAGTATAAAGGAAGTTGAAATCAATTCTTACCATATGTGGAGTTCACCTACAACAACAGTTTCCATGCTAGCATTGGCATGACACCTTTTGAAGCCTTATATGGAAGAAAATATAGGACTCCGCTATGTTGGTTTGAGACTCGTGAAAACTTGATGCTAGGACCAGAGTTGGTACAACAAACCATAGATAAAATCAAAATGGTTCAGGAAAAGATGAAGGTAGCACAAAGCAGGCAGAAAAGTTACTATGACAAAAGAAGGAAGCCGCCTAAAGTTCAAGAAGGTGATCATGTATTCTTGAAAGTCACACCTACGACTGGGGTTGGTCGGACAATGAAATCTCGAAAACTAACTCCCAGATTTATTAGCGTGTTTCGACCTAGGCTACACTAAACATTTATCTTGCTATTATTTATTTTTAGTGTCTTATTTGTTATAATTCCTTTATTGTTCTTTTTATGTTGTGTTGTGTTTTGTGGCTATACAATTATTAGTTTAATTTTTCCTTAGTTATTTCAACAATTTTATAGAGGAAAACTTTTATTTATTTATTTTTCTAATCAATGGATCTTCTTAAGTCTTTAACCAGTAAGCCTAAAGTCTTTTTTTTGTTGAAAATCCTTATAAACCAAGACCTTCTAAACTTAAAAAAAATTAGACCTAAGCACTTTAAACCAAGGTTGTGTGATAATAAAGCCAATAACTTTAAGCCTAAAAATGATAATATGCATCGAGGTTAGTGTTGGGTCTGTGGGAAGATGAACCATATGGCTAAGAACTATTCTTTTCGACAAGGGTAAAGAAATAATGGTTTTAAAAATCCATCTAAACCCCAAGCTAATGTCGTAGTGAGGTCAACTCCAATTCCTTGACTGATAGGTATTGTGCTGTAAATCCTGAGTTAAACTTAATTTTTAGTTCCAGTGACTAGTGGATAAATTCCAGAGCAAACGTTTATGTTTGTGTAGAAAAATTTTTCTTTTCCTTATATCAGGATTTAAGCAGCACAAGAATTGTAAGCATGGGAAATGGGAGCATGGCTTGTAACATCCCTAATTTCATTATTTCTGATTTAAAATAAAATTTCAAAGTAATTTGATTATGGTTCTTTAGAACTTTTTGATTGTTATACAATTTATAATTTTGTGGAAATTTTTTATATTTTTTAATAAATATTTGAGAAAATGACCAAAATACCCTTAACATTTTATCTAATAACCAAAATGTCATTTTCCGACATCATCGCTTACTTATTGCTTACATCGTTAATCGCTTACATCATGAATAGTAAAATAAATAATAAAATAATCTTAAATAGTAAATTTCTCTTCCTATAAATAGGTGGTTCATTTGCAAGATTTACATTTCAAAATTAGAGAGAGAATCTAGAGAGATAGTGCTTAAGAAATTAGTGGGAAGTAAATTTTTTGGTAAAAAGAGATTCTGCCGGAGGTGTAAGGTAATAATACCTTTCTTCTATATTCCTTTTATGATTATTTAGTTTATTCTTTTTAGTACTCTTAAACTATTAATATACTATTACTATTATGAATAAGTTATTATGGTAAAAATAAATTACCACTATGCGTTATTTTTTACGATTTACCATTACTATTCACTATTTACTATTACTATTTACAATTTACCATTTACTGTTATTATTCAAAATTTATTATTTACCGTTATTATTCAAAGTTTATTAGTTACTATTACTATTCAAAATTTACTATTTACTATTACTATTTAAAATTTACTATTTACCATTACTATTCAAAATTTACTATTTACCGTTACTATTTAAAATTTACTATTTACCATTATTATTCATGATTTACCATTTACCATTACTATTTAAAATTTACTATTTACCATTACTATTTACGATTTACTATTTACCATTACTATTCACTATTACTATGCATAATTACTACTTACCATTTCTGATAGTAATCTTAATTTTCATCTTATGCCTATACTGACATAAATTAGTATTAATATTTTTTTAGAACTCATAGGCGCAGAGCGAATTTACTTTTGGTAGCAATTCAAGGTAAGGAGAAGTGAGATAAGAATATAATATGAAAATACATAAGAATAATGGGAGGAGTCCCCTACTCCTTTTAAACTTAACAATACTATTATTTTAAAACAATAACTTTTAACTTAAAATTGATTATAATTGTTATTAATAAATTAAGTATCTCGTGTAACTTAATTTGAAATATCTATTCAAGGACTTAAACTATTATGACCTATGCGGACTGGACTGAACCTATGCAAGGACTTGAACTATTATGACCTATACGGACTGGACTAAACCTATGCAAGGACTTGGACCAGTATGACCTATGCAAGGAATGGACTATCATGTACTTACATGGACCTGTACGAGGAATAGACTATAAGGACTTGAAATAAACTTTACTAATTTAAATAACCATTAAACTTTGAATTATGACATTTATAAGCAATATTTAATTATTTGATTTGATTATGATTGATAATATTTATTTGTGATTGATGATGTTTGATTGTGATTAACAATATTTGATTATTGTGAACACCTCTTTTGGTCCGGTCCAAGTGGAATGATTCTTTTTATACTTCAGAATAGTCAGATTTGAATAGAATAACTCAAAAATGGTCAGATCCGAGCAAGATAATTATGAGGGAAGCATTTCCGAGTGGAATATAGACCTGTTGGAGGCAAATCCGAGTGAAATGACTCAAAAAGGATCAAATCCGAGTAGAAAATGCCCCTGTTGAACAAAAATCCGAGTGGAATGGCCCAAAAACTAGCAAGTCCGAGTGAAAATACTCAGAACGGATCAAATCCGAGTGAGATTACTCAAAAAGGATCAAATCCGAGTAGAAAATGCCCCTGTTGAAGAGAAATACGAGTAAGATGACTCAGAAATAGCAAGTCCGAGTGAAAATACTCAGAATGGAGCAAATCCGAGTAACACTACTCAGAAATGATCAAAACCGAGTGAAAATGAAGCGTTTCCGAGTGGAATGAGTCAGAATCAAGAATTTCCGAGTGGAATGACTCGAAAATAATCAAATCTGAGTGAGATCACTCAAAATGGGTCAGTTCCGAGTGAAATACTTCACTGTCAATGCTATTCCGAATGAAAATAATCAAAAGTCCAATTTCCGAGCCATTTTAGTCGGTTTCGTGTCAGTGGTCACTCGGATTGTGGAAAGGAAGTGAAGTCCGAGCCAGGTACTCTCCCAATCAACTTCTGAGTCTTTCTCTTCGATTTTCAGTCGGCTCCGAGTCATCCTTTAGCAAACTCCTAGACACTTTACAATCAACTTCCGTGTCTTTTTTTTTCTTTGATTTTTCAATCGGCTCCGTGTCCTGTTTCCCGAGTCAATTTTTACCAACACCAAATCCCCTCCGTGTCATATTTCACACCTTTCCCGAGCCAATTTCCAGTCGGTTTCGAGTGAGTCATTTCTCACTCGGTTCTGACTGAATGTTCCAGTTGCAATTCCTTTGATTAACATGATTGTTCCAGTCTGAATGTTCCGAGTCACACATCAACATGATTTCACTCGGTCTTTTGCAAAATGAACCTTTTCCACTCGGATCCAGGAGGCAAAATGAAGTCTGACCCCTTTTCCTCACTCGGAATTGATTCCAACCGTGGTTGAACACTGAATGAGGGATTCATCCGAGTCATTTTCACTCGGAATTCCACCATTTTACTCGGATTTCCACTCTCCTCACTCGGATTTGACTCCCAATGTGGAGGAATGCCTACTGAAAGGATGATCCGAGTGAGAATCACTCGGATTACACCATTTTCACTCGGAATACACCATTTTTCTCTCAGATTTGCACCATCCTCACTCGGATTTGACTCCCAGTATGGATGAATACTGATTGGAAGGTTGATCCGAGCCATTCTCACTCGGATTACACCATTTTTTCACTCGGATTACACCATTTTCACTCAGATTTGACTGCCAGTGTGGATGAATACTGATTGGAAGGTTAATCCAAGCCATTCTCACTCGGATTACACTATTTTTACTCGGTTTTCCACTCTCTTCACTCGGATTCACATGCTGACCTGGATTCCACCCCAAAGTGGATCCAGGAATCCCGGAGGTGGCTGGCAGACAGGGGCGGAGGTGGAGGGAATTAAAAATTCCCACCAGCCGTTGTCCCCCACTACCCAAACCGAGTGGAGGCCTGAGCTGGCATTCCACTCGAAAGTGGAAGCCTGAGCTGGCATTCCACTCGGGCCAGCCTATAAATGGGATGGGCAGAGGGCAGCTGAAGAGGAAAAGCTTCAGACGAAGAAACTCTGCAAAAACCTCTGTTCTCTCTCTCTCTCACGCCAAGTCTTCTCTCCCTCTCACTTCACTCACCCTTCACACTTTCTTTACCCCAACATCCTCTACATTCTCACTCAACAGCTCCCTTTTCCCTCTCGGACTTGCAATTCTTGTCCCAATCATTCTGCTCTGCTCAAATTTCACCCGGTAAGCCTCTTTTCAATCGGATTCTCGTTGTTGCACTCGGTTTCCCTTATTTTCACACAGATCCTGACTGTTGCACTCGGTTCCCCTCGTTTTCACTCGGTTTTCCCTTATTTCCCCTCAGATCTTCACTGTTTCACTCACATCTTCACTGTTTCACTCGGTTTTCTCTTATTTTCACTCAGATTTTCACTGTTTCTCACATATTGTCATTGTTTCACTCGGTTTTCCTTATTTTTACTCAGATTTTCACTGTTTCACTTATATTGTTACTGTTTCACTCGGTTTTTCCCTGTTTTCACTCGGATTTTCATTATTTTACTCGGTTTTCTCTTATTTTCACTCAGATTTTCACTGTTTCTCACATATTGTCACTGTTTCACTCGGTTTTCCCTGTTTTTACTCAGATTTCTCATTTTTCACTCGGTTTTCTTATTTTCACTCGGTTTTCTTATTCTTCACTCGTTTTTTTTTCATTTTTTGCACTCGTTTTTCCCACTCAGTTCTTTTTATTGTTTATATATTCACTTTTCTTAATCAGTGTCGTACGGAAAATACTTCCGTCTACACGGTCTTTATAAGATCCGTGCACGTGTGAAGCACTTCGCCTTGTATGGATTCTTCAAAAAAATGATTCCCATCAATATCTTCCTAATCTTTTCCTAAAAAAAAAACACTTAAAGAACTACGTGACCCTGATTTCTCGAAAGCTCGAGAATACGTAGGAGCGGAAAACAGTTCCTGTCGGGCCCACCTTTCTTTATTTAATTTTTAGAGTTTCCTTTTTGTCTTGCTATCAAAAGGAGGAGCGAGATTAATTTGGACGAGACGTCCTGTTAATCTCATATTTTTAATATCTCTTTAAAAAGGAGGAGCGAGGTTAATTTGGACGAGACGTCCTGTTAATCTCATGTTTTTTAATATCTCTTTAAAAAGGCAGGGCGAGATTAATTTGGACGAGACGTCCTGTTAATCTCATGTAAATATTTTGTGTTGATCTTTGTTTATTTTTTTGTTTATTTTGTCGTTCTGTACATTTTTCTTTTTATGAAGAAGTTAAAATAATTATTGGGTTAATTATAATGCGCGCTATCAAATTGAGGTAACCGTTTTTAACGGACAGTTGTGAGGTGCTAATACCTTCCTCACCTGTAATCAGACTCCCGAATCATGGAATTTCATTTTTATAACCAGTGCTTTAACAAAAGGTTTTTCCAGTATTTTATCCTAAAAAATATTGGTGGCGACTCCCTGTTTATTATTTAAAAATCGTTTTGAGGTCGGCCGCGCCGCCGCGATCCCGGTCGCGACAGATGGCGACTCCACTGGGGATGTAGAGAGTCAAGCCAGTCAATTTAATAGCGCATGTTTTAATTTGCATATTAATTATTTAACTTCTTCCTTTATTTTATTCCCTTGTCAATGTTTAGTTTCTGTTTTGTTTGTATTCAATTATTTATGTTCTGTAAATATCTGTATGATCATTGAACCCTAGGGTGGTCGACCTTATTTTGTTGCTCTGTGTTTGTTCTATGTATAGGGTAAGTAAGGTACAGGTATTGAATGCCTCTTTCACACACTACACTCACAATTTGCACACACTTTTGAGTGGGACCCTATACCCGGGCCCAAATAAAACTTAAGATTAGGGGAGGTTGATAGCGGAGCCATTTGGGATGTACTTCCTGTCTGGTTACCGTGAGAATCTCAGCTAGAGTTCGACTTATTCATGGTGCCCACACTTAGTATACTTCCTATTATTTATGGTCAACATCATAAGTAGGATCTTGGCTCTAGTGACCTTTAGAAGTTTTAGAACAAGCCACCTAATGCGAGATATCACTGTTAGACGAACCTTAGAGCCATTAGGAGACCTCCAGAAAAAAAAAACCCACTTTAAGGCACAAAGGGGCAAACTTTACTTCTACCTTTTCTCATTCTTACTTTTCCTTCTAATCTAAAATAGAGGATTACTTGCCCATTTAGTGGATTACTTTTTTCAAAAAAAAATGACATACTTTTAACTAGTGATCCTTTAATGGGCAAATAGTTCTTTTTATGCGCAAGTCTTTGGGCCTTGAGTTACAGATCTTTTGAATCATAAAAAATACATATAAAAAGAAAAGAAATCAAAAGAAAAATCAATTTTCTTTGTATTGTCGATGATCAGAAAATCCGTAGCTCACATAACCCTTGATTTGACGTAAGTTTTAGCAAGTTGTATCCCCCCTAAATACGAAAATGTTTTCAAGAAATTACTAGGGGAGTATCGATTTGCAAAGCACGTCGTTTCCCAATGGCTCTTTCGCTCCTTTCTTTCTATTCTCACTGGAGGCTATTTAGAGCTTAACGAATACCCTTGACTAAGATATGGAAATTAATGTGGGATCAAACCTTTAAGAGACGGATCATGGTTCCCCAAGCTAGAAATAGCTAAACTTGAGGCTCTTATTGCATTTCAGAATGAAGGACTTTTCTGTCTTCACAACTATCCCGTATTAATTTCCATGTTTACCGTACTTAGTACTTTTGAACGATACGTTCTAAGGAATGGTTAAAGGATGTTTGTCAAGGTTTGTGATTGCTTCCCACGATATCCTCTTTCCTTCTATTTCCACCTGACATCTCTTTTTCTTCTTTCACTCGATACCGAAAGACACCTTTGTTAGACTTTCAAAGGAGACTCATGGCTGAAAGAGAGCAAGAAATTGAAAACCTCAGAAACGAAGTTAATCAGCTAAGGAAGCAAATGGCGGAGATGGCCAGACTTTTAGAGAAGAAGATCATAGAAGAGGAACCCTCTGCGGGTGTCAAGAATGATCAACATTTGCCAACCACCCCACTCCACCTTCCTGGATTGACAAAAGACCAAATTCCCCCATTCCATAATCAACAAGAGGATCATGATTTACAAATGATGAATCCCCATATTTCACAGTCCTCCCAGTCGCCTGGGGCTCTTATCACAAGAATGTCTACATCGGGAGATAAGGGGAAGAGAAAAGGGGATGCTAATTCCACTGCCCGTAACCAAAAAAGGGCCCAACCCAGATCAATAACACATACTCCCTTTCAACCTGCCAATCTCCCTACGCCTTACATGGCCACCACCACCCCTAACTAGGGCTTTAATTTTTTCCCATTCCAACTCTACTTTCGTCCGTACATCTCTCAAATACCTTCCCATTCTCATTTGCCTACTATTAGGTCTACCCTTCCACAACCCTATCATTCCCCACTAGTACAAACTCAACCACCTAATCTAGACCAAAGCATAATAAAACCCATCAATAATCGAACACCAGCCCGGTTCGACCCCATTCCCATAACCTACACAGAACTTCTACCTCACCTTTTTCGTAATTCCCTTGCAGTACCTTGCCCACTGAAACCAGTGGTTCCTCCTTACCCCAAAGGCTATAATCCCAATGCCCGATGTGAATACCATGCTGGAGCCTCGGGGCATTCTACTGAGGACTGTCATACCTTGAAATTCAAAGTAAGGGATTTGATTAAAGCTAAGTGGCTAGATTTCCAGGAAGGGAGTCCCAATATAATTATAAACCCCAGGTCTAACCATGAGACCTCTGGGGTCAGTGTGATAAAGAGGGACTAGGGGCGTAAAGAGGATGCATGCAAGATTTTGTGAATCACACGCCAACTGTAGAGGTTCATGACCAGGAGACCACTTAGTTCCTTATGACTTTAAACTTCTGTTTCAACCCAAACGCTATGCCTAAGGCTTTGGGATATTGTTATGTAATAAGGGCAAAAACATGTTTTTATCATTTTAAGTTTCTCTCAATAAATATGTGTCCAATTTCAAAATGCCTTTTCTTGCTTTCCTTATTGCCACCTTGAATCCTTTTCCCTTTATCTACTTCCTTTTCTCATTTTACCAAAAAAAAAACCAAAAAAATACAGGACTAAAAATGATCCTTTTGAGAACAATGAGATCATGATTCCATTTCATAACTTTGACCACTCAGTTGATTACGCTGACAAAAAGGGTAGCGAAAACGAAAGTTCTTTGGCCGAATTGTGTAGGATGTTTGGATAAGAGTCACCTAGTTCTACCCAAAGGCAAGGTCAACACACAGGATGAAGAAGATTCACAAACAACTGAAGACGTTACAAGCTCAAAACGAAGTTAGTGCCAGATTCCATAAATGGCGTATCTACCCTTCAAAGAAATGTTAGCATTGATCAACGTGGATGGTCAAGAAATACTCTAAAAAAAACAAAAAAAAAACAAAAAAACAAAAAAAAACAAAAAGGATATAAAAAAAAAAGGTCAAGGTTGGTGCCTTACGTAAATACCAATTAAGGCGAGCTGATTCATAGATCAAATTATCACTTTTCCATATGGGGGCATAAATGTTATCAAGCTAAGAACACGGCAGAAACAATGTTTCATCTGTGTCGCAATCAACACCCCAACTTTAATAGAGTATAACTATTCCCACACCAGTGTAACCAAGGGATTGGTCTACTGTGATACCATTAATATCATATTCTCTTTACCACATTGGTTAGGGGATAAAATAGCTAGACCATAACAAAGGTACCAAAGGGGTCATTCAAAAAAAACAACAGAAAAAAAAAGGAAAAAAAAAACAAAAAAAAAGAAAAAAAAAGAGAAAAAATGCAAAAAGAAAAAGATAACAAAAAATAGATGAAAAATGAACAAGGAAATAAAGACTCAAAACGAGCCCCCTCATTGGTACTGAAAAGGGCACGCCTTTGTTTCTTTGGTTACATGGTGTTAGGGGTTAATTTTTTCATCTGAAATAACATCTACTCCCCCACAGGATGAGATCAAATTGAGAAAGATCAAATAAGCTCATTGGCAATCAGTTTAAACCTTTGTTGTGAGGGACACAAAAAAAGAAAAAAAAGAAAAAAAGGAGAGACGTCACATGGAGAGAGAAGCTCGCTAGGCTGAAAACCTGGAAGGGCAGCCTAGGCAAAAGTTAGAGCGACCTGGTAAGCTGAAAACCTGAATAGGTGGCTCAGGCAATCAATTGGGATCAAGATTTTGGCCAAGTAATCATAGTCCGACTACCTTTTTAGAAGCAGAGTCAAGTGGTGAATTCAGAGTCATGATGTGGGATTAAGATATGCTTTGTTCTCAACAGTTCACTGGAAGATCTGTAAAATCATTCCCACTCTACCCAATTATTAATATTTCCCATACATCTTCACTTGCTTTTTGGTTTTCCTTTTTCCACACTTACTCGACTTGTAAATACAATCTCACCTATTTTTGACACGTATTTATTGTGATTTTCCATGATTTGATAAGACATATGTTTTCCCTTAATATATAAAAATGAGAAGGTAATGAGAATTTAAAGTCGTGAGGATAAGAAGTTCCTGTTACTTGATCTTGCTTCAAGCAATCATTATGAAGACTGGGCCTGACATGTTTCCAAAGCTAGGTTTGTTTCATCTGCTCTGTTTCAGTCATGAGTCACTTCGGATCTCTAAGGATTGTGTTTTTGCGGTAAGTCTTTTCAAGTTCCAATTTGTTTTGCACCGCTAACCTTTCTTGCAGGATGTTGTAATAAGTAGATGTGTCAAGCTTCAACCGCCAAAACTGGCACTTTCCAGGTGTATGTCCATCAGTCTCCGAAGCTTACTCTTGCCTTTACTCATTGAAGTAGGTCATCCACGAGTTTCTTCTCGTAACCCACCCAAATCATTGAACAAAACACCCTTCTATGGCTAAACATGACACCTTTCTGAGTTTCCATTTTGCTTTGAGATTTCCATGAAGTCCATCAATACCTTGTAGTCGAAGCCGGCATCCTCTCAAGGTTTCTGTCTTGTTTATGAGGCATGTTAGGGGTCACATCTCCAAGAAATCAACTTGGTATATTCTGGAACCTGGTTAATTTGGGACGGGACACCCTATTAACCCCCGAATCCTTCAAACCTGGGACTTTACCTCCCAAGTCTGTCATTCCTCACCTCTAGATCTTTTGTTGGCCAAGGGGTAGTGTCCTAAAGGTTTGAACTAAGGCATCCCCCTAGATTTCTTCTGTCCTGGCCAAGGAGTAGTTTTCCTAGGACTCTTTCAATCGTGTCAAACTGGGGCATACCCCAGGACTTCTCTCTTTCAGATCAGGGGTAGTACACCTGAAAACTTCCAATTTTCCCAAACTGGGGTATCTCCCCACGTCTCTATTCTCTTTCTGTCAAGGAGAAGCACCCCTAATTCCTTCAGGCAAATTTTCTGAACATGGGCATCACCCTAGGTCTCCCTTCTTTCAGCCAAGGGGCAATTCTCCAAAAATCCTTTCAATCATACTTTAACCGGGGCATCTCCCCAGGTTTCTCTTCCCTAAAGAGACAATACTCTGAACTCCCAAGCAACCCAAAAACTGGGGCATCCCCCAGATTTCTCTTCTCCGGTGGACCCACTATCATCTCTAAAAGGAAAATAGACTGAGGATTCCTCCTGAAAAAAAAGCCACCAAATGGGCTCCTAGTCAGATTTAGGAAAATCTGTTTATACCCAACAAAATTACCTTTCCGACAGAACCACAGAGATCAAAGGCCACACCTTCCTTCCCCAAGAGGAAAACACTTTCCCCAGTGAAGTTACCCTCATTAAAATATCCTAAACTGGGACATCCATCAGATTTTTTTCCTCTGACGGGCCTGCCATCCATTCCTCAATGGAACCATAATCGCCAAAGCCAGCGCCTTTCAAGGTTTCTTCTTCCATCAGGTGCCTTCAAAGTCTCATCCTTAACTGTTAAAGTCGCTATCTCTCAATTTCTTCCCCAAGTAGAACTACACTTCCCAGACAAATTAAGCTGGGGTATCTCCCTAGATTCCCCAAAGCTCTTCAGATCATTTCAAATTGGGGCATCTTCCCCAGGTTGTTATCTTTTGTCAACCCAAGGGCAGTACCCCATGCTTCCGGGAAGTTTGAGCTGGACATCACCTCGGGTCTCTCTCCGTCAAAAGGGAACGTACCCCCAAGCTTCTTCAACCGCCCTAAGTGGGACGTCACCCCATATCCTTCCCCAACCTTGAGGTAGTATCCCTAAATCTTCTAATCTTTCCAAAATTTGGGGTATCACCCCAAATCTTCCCTCCGTTCGAGGGACAGTATCCCTAGCTCCTTCAGCTAGATTTTCCCCTATTTCTTTTCCTTCCGATCAAGGGGCAGTTCCCCGAATCATCCAAGACAGCTTGAACTGGATCATCCCCAGATTTCTTTCTTTTAGTAAGCCCACTATACATCCCCAGTGGACCCCAAATTTTTCCTTCCAGTCAAGAAGCAGTTCCCCGAGATCCCTTCAATCTTCCTAACTGGTGCATCTCCCCCAGATTTCTTCTATTTCAGTCAAGAGGCAATTCCTCAAGATTCCTTCAATCATGTCAAACTGGGGCATCACCCCAGGATCACCCTCTTTCATTTAGAGAGCAATTCCCCAAGATTCCTTCAATCATGTCAAATTAAGGCATCTCCCTAGGATCACTCTCTTTCGGTCAAAGAGTAATTCTTTTAGTCATGTCAAACTGGGGCATCACCCCGAGCCTTTAGGACCAGTGAGTTAATTTGGACGAGACGTCCTGTTAGCTCCCACCCAATCTTTGTATTTTCTGTCAATTGAGGGTTAACCCCATCCTTTACCTTTCCAGCTGCCTATCAAGGCATCCTTTATCTTTCCAGCCGCCTATTGAGGCATCCTTTATCTTCCAGTCGCCTATCAAGGCATCCTTTATCTTCCAGCCGCCTATCAAGGCATCCGTTATCTTTCCAGCCGCCTATTGAGGCATCCTTTATCTTCCAGCCGCCTATCAAGGCATCCTTTACCTTTCCAGTCGCCTATCGAGGCATCCTTTATCTTCCAGTCGCCTATCAAGGCATCCTTTATCTTTCCAGCCGACTATCGAGGCATCCTTTATCTTCCAGTCGCCTATCAAGGCATCCTTTATCTTCCAGCCGCCTATCAAGGCATCCGTTATCTTTCTAGCCGCTTATCGAGGCATCCTTTATCTTCCAGCTGCCTATCAAGGCATCATTTACCTTTCCAGTCGCCTATCGAGGCATCCTTTACCTTTCCAGTCGCCTATCGAGGCATCCTTTATCTTTCCAGCCGCCTATCGAGGCATCCTTTATCTTTCAACCGCCTATCGAGGCATCCTTTATCTTCCAGCCGCCTATCAAGGCATCCTTTACCTTTCCAGCCGACTATCAAGGCATCCTTTATCTTTCCAGCCGCCTATCAAGGCATCCGTTATCTTTCTAGCCGCCTATCGAAGCATCCTTTATCTTCCAGCCGCCTATCAAGGCATCATTTACCTTTCCAGTCGCCTATCGAGGCATCCTTTACCTTTCCAGTCGCCTATCGAGGCATCCTTTACCTTTCTAGTCGCCTATCAAGGCATCTTTTACCTTTCCAGCCGCCTATCAAGGCATCCTTTATCTTCCAGCCGCCTATCAAGGCATCCTTTATCTTCCAGCCGCCTATCAAGGCATCCTTTACCTTTTCAGCCGCCTATCAAGGCATCCTTTATCTTTCCAGCCGCCTATCGAGGCATCCTTTATCTTCCAACCACCTATCGAGGCATCCTTTATCTTCCAGCCGCCTATCAAGGCATCCTTTACCTTTCCAGTCGCCTATCGAGGCATCCTTTATCTTCCAGTCGCCTATCAAGGCATCCTTTACCTTTCCAGCCGCCTATCAAGGCATCCTTTATCTTTCCAGCTGCCTATTGAGGCATCCTTTATCTTCCAGTCGCCTATCAAGGCATCCTTTATCTTCCAGCCGCCTATCAAGGCATCTGTTATCTTTCCAGCTGCCTATCGAGGCATCCTTTATCTTCCAGCCGCCTATCAAGGCATCCTTTACCTTTCCAGTCGCCTATCGAGGCATCCTTTATCTTCCAGTCGCCTATCGAGGCATCCTTTATCTTCCAGTCGCCTATCAAGGCATCCTTTATCTTCCAGCCGCCTATCAAGGCATCCGTTATCTTTCTAGCCGCCTATCGAGGCATCCTTTATCTTCCAGCCGCCTATCAAGGCATCCTTTATCTTCCAGCCGCCTATCAAGGCATCATTTACCTTTCCAGTCGCCTATCGAGGCATCCTTTACCTTTCCAGTCGCCTATCAAGGCATCCTTTACCTTTCCAGTCGCCTATCGAGGCATCCTTTACCTTTCCAGTCGCCTATCAAGGCATCCTTTACCTTTCCAGCCGCCTATCAAGGCATCCTTTATCTTCCAGCCGCCTATCAAGGCATCCTTTATCTTTCAGCCACCTATCATGGCATCCTTTACTTTCCAGCCGCCTATCAAGGCATCTTTTATTTCCCAGCCACCTATCGAGGTACCCTTTACTTTTCAGTCGTCCACGAGGGCAACCTTTACTTTCCAGTCTACTGGGAGTCAATCCTGATCTCATTACCTCCTATTAACTAAAAGACAAATTTTCCCTGTCCATTCAAAAAGAAAAAAAAACAACAAAAAAAAAGAAGAAGAAGAGAAGAAGAGAAACAAAAGTGGAGAATGCTCATTTTAAGAATCAGAGGTCACACAGACTCGTGATTGCCCATATCATCAGTTGCCATACCAATCAAGAGGTCCCACTTGGCCCCCCTACATCGGTGTTCATATCTTTACTTCCTTTTCACTTCAAAAACACAGAAGCTTCGTGTTTCTTTTGTGAAAAAGAAGTAAAGAGGGGCATCTGTGAACACCTCTTTTGGTCCGGTCCAAGTGGAATGATTCTTTTTATACTTCAAAATGGTCAGATTTGAATAGAATAACTCAAAAATGGTCAGATCCGAGCAAGATAATTATGAGGGAAGCATTTCCGAGTGGAATATAGACCTGTTGGAGGCAAATCCGAGTGAAATGACTCAAAAAGGATCAAATCCGAGTAGAAAATGCCCTTGTTGAACAAAAATCCGAGTGGAATGGCCCAAAAACTAGCAAGTCCGAGTGAAAATACTCAGAACGGATCAAATCCGAGTGAGATTACTTAAAAAGGATCAAATCCGAGTAGAAAATGCCCCTGTTGAAGAGAAATCCGAGTAAGATGACTCAGAAATAGTAAGTCCGAGTGAAAATACTCAGAATGGAGTAAATCCGAGTAACACTACTCAGAAATGATCAAAACCGAGTGAAAATGAAGCGTTTCCGAGTGGAATGAGTCAGAATCAAGAATTTCCGAGTGGAATGACTCGAAAATAATCAAATCTGAGTGAGATCACTCAAAATGGGTCAGTTCCGAGTGAAATACTTCACTGTCAATGCTATTCCGAATGAAAATAATCAAAAGTCCAATTTCCGAGCCATTTCAGTCGGTTTCGTGTCAGTGGTCACTCGGATTGTGGAAAGGAAGTGAAGTCCGAGCCAGGTACTCTCCCAATCAACTTCCGAGTCTTTCTCTTCGATTTTCAGTCGGCTCCGAGTCATCCTTTAGCAAACTCCTAGACACTTTACAATCAACTTCCGTGTCTTTTTTTTTCTTTGATTTTTCAATCGGCTCCGTGTCCTGTTTCCCGAGTCAATTTTTACCAACACCAAATCCCCTCCGTGTCATATTTCACACCTTTCCCGAGCCAATTTCCAGTCGGTTCCGAGTGAGTCATTTCTCACTCGGTTCTGACTGAATGTTCCAGTTGGAATTCCTTTGATTAACATGATTGTTCCAGTCTGAATGTTCCGAGTCACACATCAACATGATTTTACTCGGTCTTTTGCAAAATGAACCTTTTCCACTCGGATCCAGGAGGCAAAATGAAGTCTGACCCCTTTTCCTCACTCGGAATTGATTCCAACCGTGGTTGAACACTGAATGAGGGATTCATCCGAGTCATTTTCACTCGGAATTCCACTATTTTACTCGGATTTCCACTCTCCTCACTCGGATTTGACTCCCAATGTGGAGGAATGCCTACTGAGAGGATGATCCGAGTGAGAATCACTCGGATTACACCATTTTCACTCGGAATACACCATTTTTCTCTCGGATTTGCACCATCCTCACTCGGATTTGACTCCCAGTATGGATGAATACTGATTGGAAGGTTGATCCGAGCCATTCTCACTCGGATTACACCATTTTTTCACTCGGATTACACCATTTTCACTCAGATTTGACTGCCAGTGTGGATGAATACTGATTGGAAGGTTAATCCAAGCCATTCTCACTCGGATTACACCATTTTCACTCGGTTTTCCACTCTCTTCACTCGGATTCACATGCTGACCTGGATTCCACCCCAAAGTGGATCCAGGAATCCCGGAGGTGGCTGGCAGACAGGGGCGGAGGTGGAGGGAATTAAAAATTCCCACCAGCCGTTGTCCCCCACTACCCAAACCGAGTGGAGGCCTGAGCTGGCATTCCACTCGAAAGTGGAAGCCTGAGCTGGCATTCCACTCGGGCCAGCCTATAAATGGGATGGGCAGAGGGCAGCTGAAGAGGAAAAGCTTCAGACGAAGAAACTCTGCAAAAACCTCTGTTCTCTCTCTCTCTCACGCCAAGTCTTCTCTCCCTCTCACTTCACTCACCCTTCATACTTTCTTTACCCCAACATCCTCTACATTCTCACTCAACAGCTCCCTTTTCCCTCTCGGACTTGCAATTCTTGTCCCAATCATTCTGCTCTGCTCAAATTTCACCCCGTAAGCCTCTTTTCAATCGGATTCTCGTTGTTGCACTCGGTTTCCCTTATTTTCACACAGATCCTGACTGTTGCACTCAGTTTCCCTCGTTTTCACTCGGTTTTCCCTTATTTCCCCTCAGATCTTCACTGTTTCACTCACATCTTCACTGTTTCACTCGATTTTCTCTTATTTTCACTCAGATTTTCACTGTTTCTCACATATTGTCGTTGTTTCACTCGGTTTTCCTTATTTTTACTCAGATTTTCACTGTTTCACTTATATTGTTACTGTTTCACTCGGTTTTTCCCTGTTTTCACTCGGATTTTCATTATTTTACTCGGTTTTCTCTTATTTTCACTCAGATTTTCACTGTTTCTCACATATTGTCACTGTTTCACTCGGTTTTCTCTGTTTTCACTCGGATTTCTCATTTTTCACTCGGTTTTCTTATTTTCACTCGGTTTTCTTATTCTTTACTCATTTTTTTTTCATTTTTTGCACTCGTTTTCCTCTCCCACTCAGTTCTTTTTATTGTTTATATATTCACTTTTCTTAATCAGTGTCGTACGGAAAATACTTCCGTCTACACGGTCTTTATAAGATCCGTACACGTGTGAAACACTTCGCCTTGTATGGATTCTTCAAAAAAATGATTCCCATCAATATCTTCCTAATCTTTTCCTAAAAAAAAACACTTAAAGAACTACGTGACCCTGATTTCTCGAAAGCTCGAGAATACGTAGGAGCTGGAAACAGTTCCTGTCGGGCCCACCTTTCTTTATTTAATTTTTAGAGTTTCCTTTTTGTCTTGCTATCAAAAGGAGGAGCGAGATTAATTTGGACGAGACGTCCTGTTAATCTCATATTTTTAATATCTCTTTAAAAAGGAGGAGCGAGGTTAATTTGGACGAGACGTCCTGTTAATCTCATGTTTTTTAATATCTCTTTAAAAAGGCAGGGCGAGATTAATTTGGACGAGACGTCCTGTTAATCTCATGTAAATATTTTGTGTTGATCTTTGTTTATTTTTTTGTTTATTTTGTCGTTCTGTACATTTTTCTTTTTATGAAGAAGTTAAAATAATTATTGGGTTAATTATAATGCGCGCTATCAAATTGAGGTAACCGTTTTTAACGGACAGTTGTGAGGTGCTAATACCTTCCTCACCTGTAATCAGACTCCCGAATCATGGAATTTCATTTTTATAACCAGTGCTTTAACAAAAGGTTTTTCCAGTATTTTATCCTAAAAAATATTGGTGGCGACTCCCTGTTTATTATTTAAAAACCGTTTCGAGGTCGGCCGCGCCGCCGTGATCCCGGTCGCGACAATTATGATTGATGATCTTGTAATGTGGAGTTTGAGCATATAGCAAGCATGACAAAAAACTAAAACTCAGTAAGAATTTACTTATCTCCTACTTCTTTATTTATTTACTTATTCATCTTTATTCAAACTACTTTTAAGAAATTCTTTAGTTTTCAATGAAACTACATAAATTTTTGAAAATCTCTTTTATCTTTTAAAATATGTATATATATATATATATGTATTTACTAAAACTAAGATTTCTAGTTAGTGTATCAGAAGAAGAAAGAAAGAGAAATTATTTTATAAAAATAATTTTTTACTAATATTTTATTTTAAACTCTTAATATATATACATTATTTTTAAAATGTATAAAAGTATTATACAAAATTTTCAAGTACTAAGGTTTTAAAGATTGATAATTCAGAATTCGAGTTTTTAGTAAATGATTTTGAATTGACCTATAAACTTTCTAAAGAAGGTTGTGAAATATATTTAAGGCTTTGAAACTCAAATTATAATGAGATTTGATTTGTGATTTGAAAAGGAACTGTATTAAAATTCTATATGTGTGATAGAACTTATTTAAGAATTTAAAAAAAGTACAGTTTACTGGGGTGACTATGTCGTGATTCGTAGGCGCCGATAATATAATTGAGTTTCTAAAAGCCTTAACCAACTAAATACGCGAGTAGTTCATGCATCATGAATCATCAAAGAGAAACAAAAAGATATTGTCTGGGGATAGATTATAGAAATTGAGGATACATTAGAGGAGGCTTAATTATGAGCCTTGGGATGAGAGAGTGTGAAAGGGTGCTTTAGGGGACCTGGGGTCGTTTCCTAGTGTCGGGTACTTTCACAATAAAAACATTCTCAGTCTGACTAGTCTCTAAGTGTTTCCATGCCAGTCGAGCTATTCATGTTATTATTATTCAGAATTATGAAATAGTGTAAACTCTTGGTTGGCCCAGTGTAAGTTAAAAATTTAAGGGCCCGTATATATAGGTAAGTTATGATGAAGATATTGAATAACATTAATACATTCATAATTGATTGTGTATGTGATTGTGATTGATATTGTTATACCAATTTATGAAAACCCTTTATTCCTTAGTCCCATTTGGGAATATTATATTCTGTTTCTCACTCGTTTCTCCATATTTTTGTTTCATATGTTTTAAATTGATGATTCGTATAGAGGGAAGGATCGAAGAATCCAGGAAGTAAATATAGTACGTTCTAGAAAGGGAGCTCGGTATGAATACCGTGGTCCAATGAATAAATAATCATTAAGTAACTGCTTTTGGGCCATGGAGTTTCCTCTCTTTCTAATAATGTTTAATATTTATTTTTTTGGATGAATGTAAAACTACTTTATAAATTTTAATAATATTCATCAGGTATTGCAGAAATATTGTATGTAATTTTACTCTGATAATTTCTTTTAACAATTATATTTTTAGTAAAAAAATTTATGAATTTTTTTAGAATTTATTGAGATGTAACAGATGGTGTTACATGAGTCGTGTATTAGGAGAAGGCCAAGTCAAGTTAGAGTTTTCATTTGGATTTTTTTTGGGTTTAGATGTTGTTTGTCATATTCTGGATATTAGGGAAAATTTAATAAGTCTATCTCCGTTAGTTCATAATGGTATAAAGTCATTTTTTAATCTAATTTGTAATTAGTAGATATGGTTTGTTTATTGGGAAATGTTACATATTAGATGACTTGTTTAAACTAAGTGTAATGCTTTCTTCTTATAATAATATTTCTGATTCTCCCTTTTTCGTTGCTAATGTTGAATGTAATGATGCTTGGCATGGAGGACTTGGTCATATGAATCATAATACTATTAAAAAAATGTTGGTTTTGGCCCTTATTCAAGGATAAATGTGAGATACGTGAGAAAGCTAAATAGCCCAGGAAACCCTTTAAATTAGTTGAAAGGGAAACTAAATTACTTGAGTTGATTTAGAGTGATATTTGTGATAGTAATCGTGTTTTGACTCATGGTGGCAATCAGTATTTTATTACTTTCATTGATGATTGCTCCAAGTTTTTTTATGTTTATTTGATTGGTTTAAAAAGTGAGTTGTTTGATAAATTTAAAGTTTATAAAGCTAAAGTTGAAAATCAACTAGAAAAGAGAATAAAAGTCCTAAAGTTCGATGAGTACATTCTTAATGATATGAAAATATTTTGTGAACTACATGATATTAGACATGAAGTAACACCTCCCTATTCACCTCAATTTAATGGGCACGCTGGAAAAGAAATTAAACTTTGCTAGATATGGTTAATGTCATGTTGCTTAGTTTTGGTTTGCCTAATAATTGTTAAGGGGAAGCTTTATGTTTCATTCTTAATAGAATTCTTCTTAAAAGTCATGACAAGATTCCTTATGAGTTTTGGAAAAATAAAAGGTGATCTCTTAAATTTTTCAAAGTGTGGGGGTGTTTAGCTAAGGTTAACATACCCCCACAAAGGAAAAGAAAAATTGGTCCAAAGACCATAGATTATGCTTTTGTTGGTTACTCTTTAAATAATACTATTTAGAGATTTTAAGTAATAAATTTTGAAAATTTTAAAGTGAACTACATGGTATTAGACATGAAGTAACATCTCCTTATTCACCTCAATCCAATGGGCCCGCTGGAAGAAAAAATTAAACTTTGCTAGATATGGTTAATGTCATGTTGCTTAGTTCTAGTTTGCCTAATAATTGTTGAGGGGAAGCTTTATGTTTCATTCTTAATAGAATTCTTTTTAAAAATCATGACAAGACTCCTTATGAGCTATGGAAAAATAAAAGGCGATCTCTTAAATTTTTCAAAGTGTGGGGGTGTTTAGCTAAGGTTAACATACCCCCACTAAGGAAAAGAAAAATTAGTCTAAAGACCATAGATTATGCTTTTGTTAGTTATTCTTTAAATAGTACTACTTATAGATTTTTAGTAATAAATTTTGAAATTTTTAAAATTTCTAATAATACTATCATAGAGTCTAGATATGTTGTTTTCTTTGAAAATTCTTTTTCCTTGAAAACCAAATTATCTAAATCTATAGGTGAATCCTCTATATCTAATTTAGATGTGAGTGATGTTTATAGATTTAAAACTTGGATGATAATAATAATGAACCAAGAATAAGTAAAAGAAGTAGGAAAAATAAAAGCTTTAGTGATGATTTTTATACTTTCTTGCTAGAAGATGAACCTAGAACTTTTGAGGAAGCTACATTGATGCTTCCTTTTGGAAAGAAGCAGTTAATGATGAAATGAACTCTTTTTCTATTAATAAAACTTAGACTTTATGTAATCTTCCTCTTGGAAGTAAAACACTAGGCTCTAAATGGATCTTTAGAAAGAAACTGAGAACTGATGGCTTAGTAGAAAAACTTAAAGCTAGACTAGTTGTGCAATGTTTTAAACAAATTGTAAGTGTTGATTTTTTTTAATACGTATTCACCTATTTCTAAAATAGCTACTATTAGAATGTTGATTGTTATTGCCTCTGTGTTTAACTTTGAAATTCAACAAATGGATGTTAAAATCGCTTTCTTAAATGATGATTTAGAAAAAGAGATTTATATGGATCAACCAGAGGGTTTTGTTGTAAGTGGTCAAGAAAGGAAAGTATGTAAACTTATCAAATCACCTTATGGGTTAAAGTAAACTCTGATGCAATGCCATGCGAAATTCGATAGTGTGATGCTTTCTAATGGTTTTTTTATTAATAAAGGGGGTAAATGTGTTTATTTTAAATCAATCGGTGACTTGTGTGCTATTCTTTGTTTATATGTTAATGATATACTTATATTTGGTAGCAATATTGAAATTATTAACAACACTAAACAACTTTTATTCAATAATTTTGATATGAAAGATATCGGTCCTGCCAATGTTATTTTAGGAATAAAATTAATAAGAACTAGTAATGACATTGCTTTAACTTAATCTCATTATATTGAGAAGTTATTGAAAATGTTTAATTATTTTGATGTGAATCTAGTGTTTGTTCTATACGACCCTTCTCTTAAATTGAAAAAAATAAAGATCTAGATTAAATTGTTTCTCAACATAAGTATGCTTAGATTATAGGGTCTTTAGTGCATTTGATGAATCATTTTATACCAGATATTGCATATGCAATTGGTAGGTTAGGTAGACATACCCATAATCTTAATATTTCTCATTAGAATGCTTTAGAAAAATTACTTAAATATTTGAAAGGAACCATTAATTATGCACTTTGTTATAATGATTTTCCTGACGTGTTAGAAGGTTATTGTGATACAAACTGGACCACAGATTCAGAAGAAACCAAATCAACAAGTGGATATGTGTTTACAGAAGTAAAGTGGCTTGAAAGCCTTTTAAATGATTTCCCTTTCTTATCAAAGCCAATTCCTCTAATTTCTTTACATTGTGATAGTGATGTAGGCAAAGCCTACTTTAAGAAGGGAGGATCTAGCTTTCCTTGCTTTTCTTCTTAGAGTTCCAATTACCTTGTTGAATTTTGTAGATGGAGAATGCCTTGGAGGAGAGAGGGATTTGGATGTCACTCTTCTAGGAGAAGATAAACCCTATAACTGCCACCCTAGGGGAGAAAACCTAAGGATAAGGTATTTGGTGGTGTGCTAAGCACAAGGGGAGACTAAGAGAGGGGGAACTCTTTCTCACTCTAAATTTCTTCAATTGAATTCTAATGTATATTTTATAAAGGAGAGAGACCTATATATAAGCTTTGAAATTTTGTAATTGGCTTGGGTAGACTTGTAAAATTCCAAGGCCCAAAATCTAAAAATAAATGGTCCAAAAGTGGCCCAAAGTAAATATATACCTATAAAGGCCCAAAAGTGGCTCAAAATGCAAAATATGACCATATAAGGCCCAACCTAAAGCCAAAAAGAAATTTCTAACCTAAATCTAATAAAGTCTTTATTATGTAAAAGAGAAAATACAAAGGATCATATAAGCCCAATAGCTTAGGAAGGCCTATGATCCAATATAGTACAAGACAAGAGAATGTAGGGCTTCTAAAGAGCTTCTGTGGGCTTAGGCCCATAAATGGGGAATATGAAAGGTGTGAGGGCTTTTGTAAGGGTGTCCTTAACCTTTTTACTCCTTGCTCTAGTTATAGGTCCTGCAAATGAGTTCATGGCTTTATCCACTGATAGGGCCCGCAAGCGCACGAGTTATGTCACGTAATATAAAAGATTATCGTCTCCACATAGACTGTTTCCAAGTACCAGTATATTGAAATTTAATTATCCAGATAAATAATTTTGAAGTTTGCAAACACACTGTATTTAAAACAAAACAAGATAGACATTAAGAAATATTTACCTTACAGTAAAAAATATTCACTTGAGGTTAAAAATAGAGTTGAGAGTATCTTGGGATTCTAGGGGTTTAAGATGTTATTTTATGTTAACAGTTTAACTTTTAATTAATAAGAATCAAATTAAGTTTTCCAAGGCAGATTTTCCTTTGGTTAATTAATATGTTCCGGTCAGAACTTTATTAATGTACCTAACATACGGAGAACCACGTTCAATCCCTAAGAAAGGCCTATTAGTCGCTTTATGAAAATTCCTTTTTAATTCCTTAAAAGAATTTTGATTACTTCCCCAGATTTTTACTGGGGCCACAAAAAGTATTTTAAAATCTTAGGATTAATTCAAAAGCTTTCTAATAATTAATGAATTGGTCAATTCTACCAATTACTTAAACTTACTAATATACCCGTAAGCATACAGTTTTATCACTTAGATTCTTGGTCGGAATTACTAAGAGCATTGAGTAAAATTCGAATTAATTGGAAAATAGAAATTTATTAATTTAAAAATTAAAACAACATTAACAAAAAATATTATCATACCTCTGTCATCTCAAGATAAATGATTTAGTTGCCCATGTAGTAACTTAAATTCATACACATAATAAAGGGAAAACAAAGGATAAAATACATTATACAATAAAAGAAAGACCTATGAGTTTCTCCAAAAAGCCCAGAAATAATTCCACTACTATTTTTTCCGTCGTATTTTCTGCTGTTTCCCACTGTATTCTGAATGTAAAAATTCAAATTTGTGTCTCTAAACTCAATAGCTACTCAAGGTGTTTTTGGTATGTGATGGTGTATTTGAACTCTTGGATTTAAGGCCTATTTATAGTGATTCCATGGCCTAATTTCTGCACTAAAAATTTTTGCACTATGAAAGCCAACTAACATTGCATAATTAAAAGCATAATGATCATTTTTCTTTAGCTTTTCCGGTTGGCAAAATGGTTGGTTCCTTGGCTGAATTTGTTCACTTTAAATATAGTAGAATGAAGTACAAATACAGCAAGGTGTGACCATGGGAATCCTTGGCAAATTTGGAATGTCATTGCTGTATTTTTTAATAAAAAATCTAACAAATAGAGTGGTTAAAACTGTGAGTTCCCTTGGCAATTTTGGAAGCTTGCAATCAATTAAAACAAGGTGGGACATGCTCTTGAATAATGGGTGGATATTGTGGACCATGTTGAATAACCACTCATTAATTGATTTAAAAGCAAATTCATGCCTTTGGAGAATGCATTACCGTG
This sequence comes from Clitoria ternatea, assembly GCA_037962975.1. Lineage (NCBI taxonomy): Eukaryota > Viridiplantae > Streptophyta > Magnoliopsida > Fabales > Fabaceae > Clitoria > Clitoria ternatea. The sequence continues at coordinate 228,964,870 of CM075672.1, forward strand.
AGTGAACTTGCCAATTTGGAATCATTGTTGTCATGGAACCATTTGAAATAAAAAATGAAGAAAACTTAGCATTCCAAGCTTAGTGTGACTCTGAGTTTTCTTTGGCATTTCAAGCTCACACATTAAATTATTACAATGGAATATTTCAATGCTTGCATAGTGAAAATTTTGATGCACCTTTCACTCTTGATGTTAACGTGAAAATTGGTCCATTTTTTCCTTCCAAATTTGCATAATTTAATGGCATAATACCATTTTCCAAAATCTAAATTTTTGGCCTTCATTTTTCCTTGCATGCATTTATACCAAAAATAAATCCTTAAATAGTCTCAATTATATTAATTTCTGCAAAATAGAACACCCGAGCAGAATACCGTGGAAAGAAAGCAAAAACCATGAAAATTGTGAAAATACAATGCAAATGACTTAAAATTCTAAGTGAATTAAATTCTAATTGTTGTGTTCTGTAACACTTATCATCAACCTTATTAGCAACTTCTTCATGAGTGATTTCCTTATTAGATAGTCAAGTTGATATAGCAAAGGCAAATAGTAAAAATTATAATGATAAAAGAAGACATCTAGCGGTTAGACATAAGTCAATAAGACATTTGATTTCTCATGGGATAATTTCTTTGGATTTTACAGATCCGCTCATGAAAGGACTATCATGTCAACAAGTTATAAAATCATTGAGGGAAATGGGATTGAAGCCTATAAATTAAGTCACCATAGTGGACACTCATCTTCGGAGAAATGACAATCCCACAAACGAAGTTCAATAGGTCAAAACAAAACTGAAATTAAGGTGACTTGGATGAGCACATGATAATTATCATATATCACCATTTATGGAGTTTTTCAAATCCCATTTCTATGGTAAAGTGCTTTTCATGTGATGTTTGAGGATAAGTTTAGCTTTTAATGAATAAAAAGGCAAAGTTTTGTGGGGTGATCAGTCACAGTTCACTACTAGAGGGTTCACCTAAGCGAGAGTGGTAGTATGGTCACTACTGTGAGATAATTGGCTATTCTCTAATGACACTCATGATACATGATTCTTGCACATGATCATAATGTGTAGCATTGATTAAACCATGGTGATACCTATGCCATGTGTGTATTGAGTTGATATCTAGCTACAAAGACTCGACTCAAGATGTTTACATCTTCGAGGTCATTTTAGATTGAAACACACTTACACTAAGCATTGGTTCAAACCTGGAAGGTACCAAATGCCTATTACATGGTTTATCTATGCTTAAATTATTATTATTTTAAAATAATAATAATAAATTTTAAATCATGTGGGGGATTGTTAGAAATTATTTTAATTTAAAATTCACTTATTGATATTGTTTAATTTTTGTGTACTCATTGTGGGTTTTATTATGTTTTCAAGTTCAAATTCTAATTCTAGGTGTTACATTGCTATTCTTATCTTTCAAGTTCTTAAAAAGCATACTATTATATTAATTTCTCTGAAATGCTTATTCCCCTCCTCAAACAAGTGTGTATTTAGCATTTTACTGTTGCTTTATTTTCAGAAAAATTAGGAGGTGGGCTTTTGAGAAGTATTTTTTTAGGAGACCAAGTCAAACAAGTAATTCTCTAGTAATAGTAACTTGAGCTTGTTTTCCTATAACTAGACCCTCTTCCATCAAAAGAAATAGGATGAACACAACACATCTCTTTTCTTCTCTCATTTCTAAGTTGTTTATTTCTTTTTACTAAATTTGAGCATCATGTATCAATTGGTTTAAGATTTCTCTCATTATAATCGAAAAAATCTGTCAGGCTGTTAAATATTGAGAGAGGGCCGCATCTATAAAAATTATCGGTGTAGTAAGGGCATTTCCTCTCTAAAAAAAGCGCATTAGTGTCTTTCGACCTAGACTACACTAAACCTTTATCTTGCTATTATTTATTTTTAGTGTCTTATTTGTTATAATTTCCTTTAGTGTTTTCTCTATGTGTTTTTTGATTATATAATTATTAGTTCAATTTTTCCTTAATTATTTTAACACTATCAAATCCTAATTAATTAAGAATTGGTCTTACCATAATTAGGAATTGGTCTTACCATTATCCTCTTCATTTCTAATTAATATTTTAAAAATAAGTGTGTCGAATGTTTTCCTTTAAATAATAATGTGTACTTGTTTAAAAATATTATACGTAGTTATCTCTTATTATCCCTATTAAATAATATGAGATTTATTCTTAATAAGTAATTTTTATATTATTTAATAAAGGATAACTATATTAGTTAATCAGTAATAACCAATGTTCTCAGAACCGAACTGGTTATTGAACCGGTGAGGGCACCGGTTCAAGGGTCACTAGTCGAACCGACGGTTGAACAGTGGTCAAACCGGTAGTAATAAATTATTTTTTTATTAAAAAATAATTAATTAACTGTTAAATAACTTAATATTTAAAAAATTGATTGAAACCATACATAGTCCAAATCAAACCATGTATTAGATCTGATCAATTTTTTTTGAAAGGGTAATAAAATATCCAACCCATTTACTAGATAAGATTCAATTTAGTTTGGGTACATAATAATAATATAGTACTAATTAGACTTGAGTCTATTATATTTTTGGGCTTTTGACTTGTTCATGTGATTTTACTAAACTCTTAACAATGGTTAACCATATATGTGATTATAAAATAAATATAGACCCGAATGCTTTTGAAATTTTTATAAGCTGGACCAAGCAGGGAAAGCTAATGCATTTACAGTTATTCATTAAGCTACAGATCACCTATTTTCTATTTTCTATTTTCTATCTACCTTTGTTTCTGTCTCTGTAATTGTCTATGTAATAGTCCCTTGGCCATTATATATAAATGTTAGATAAGGGTTACCAGTGCCTTATCAGTCCTAAAATCAGTCCTCACAATGTTATGGCTTATGAGACAATTTCTGGATATTCAAACAAGGATTCAAGAAGAATAGGTACAACATGTCATTAACATCTATATTGTAACATCCTAGTTTAACAATTTTGATGAATTAAATGAATTATGAGTTAAATAGGATTTGCATAATTAATTACTTAAAATAAGTGATTAATTAGAACAAATGCCAAAATGACAAACGCGTCCCTAAATCATTTAAATTAAAAATATCTTCTCCTTTCTTCCATTTTCATTTTTCGTTGGCAACAAAGAGTGAAAACCTTACTTCTACTTTCTTTCTCTCTTTCAATTGGCGTTATCCTCTTGCTTTTTCTTTAACCTTCTCTCAAATTTATCAAATCAAAGTGGAATTCAATCATTTTTCCTTTCTCTTTTCACGTTGGAGGCTTGAATTAAAAGGGAGAACTTCAAATTCTCCACTTTAAGGTAAATTGAAGAACACCCACCATGGGTTTTGGTTTAATTTTACTTTCATCCTTTAATTCTTGCAATTTCATGGATTTTAAAACATTTAGAAACTATTCATATAAGTGGAAAGCTTTGGGGCTTTCAAAAAGCTTGAACTTTCATGAAAAGTGAGATGGAATAGCTTCTAGATTGCTAATTCTATAAGGTTACAACTTAATGATTGTCGTTTCAATGAAATAATGTAGTTTCGGAGGGTTTCAGAAGTTTTTGGAGTTTAGAGTTAATCAAAATCAAATATCAGAGGTTGTCAGAGTTTGTCGGTAAGTTAAAATATACTGAAAATGATTATGGATTGACGCTTATTGATCGAAATACAAAGTTAATGTTGATTACGATATTTAAGTATATGTATTGTTAGTTTTAGGAAGTTGTTCGATCTTGAAGAATAGAGATCGGAGTTACGATTCACGGTTAGTAAGGGTCCGATAGCTCTTGGAGCTTTTGGGAATTCTCTATCCAAGATAGGGGGAGCTTTTACATATTAAATGCATAGCTATAGGCAGATTCGAGGTATATTAATGTATCGAATTATGAATTATGTGTTTTATGGAATAGATGTTCATGTTGTTTGCCATTCATACAAATTTGATAGATTGCATGAGATGCAAGGTAAGTTTTGAAAACCTTGAGTTATACGCATGTAAGAGATGCTTATGTTATGAGAAGTATGAATTGTTTCATGAATGGTACTTACGCTTAAGATACTTGAATAAATATAGTTATGTTTGAAATTTAGCTTGAGATGCTTGAATTGTGAAGTAGATGGTTTGAATTAATGATGTGAATATTATATGAAAGGCTTGTTGTAAGTATGGAAAGATTACATGGGATGTATTTAAATGAAATGGTTTATGTCATCTATGTAGCATGAGATGCTTTATATGATTAAATATCATGTCATTTCGAGGATTCCACAAAGACCTTGGGTGGGACTTAAGACAAACCTCTTGAGTGAGACTCGGGGTTAGCCTGTAACACTATCGTTATCGTTGAGAGTGACTGTGTTACGTGAGAGGGCAAACAGTTTGGTACCAGTAAAATGGCCGGATCAGCTGAGAGCTGAGTATATGGCTGAGAGCCAATGTTGCAACACAAAGTATAATGATGATTACTTGGATCTAATTGAATTGAGAATTGTATGTGCACATATGTATGTCATTGAGAATGATATAATAATCATTGAGATGTAAAAGGGATAATGTTGAATGGTAGTTTGTGTTTTATAGATTATTATACCTCATTGCATGATAAAGAATAAGATAATTGAATCAGAGCTATATTATGTATGATGCTCACCCCTATTTGTGGTTATTTTTACAGTGGATTTAGGACGCAGGAGAGATTGATGAGAGGTCACTCAGTTAAGCTGGATCATTATGTATATATGCTTGTACATGATGCATATAGTAGTTTGTAGTAGCCTTGGCCAGCTCCTGTGCATACCTGTTTTGACGTGTATATGTATGTATAGATGAATACTTAATGGACTAGGTCGTTGGTAGCTTCAATTAGAAGCTTAGAACCTATTTTGAGCGTATATTTTGGTTTGTGATGGACAATGATGCTTACTTGATGACATTGGAGAGTGGTGACCATGGATGGTCCCACCATATGCATATGAGTTTGATATCCAGGAATTGTGGACTTATATATGATGCTATGTTGATGCATGAATGTTCAGGGACTGCCTTTGAATGAAAAATAACAGTGGCTGTATGATAAGCTCATGAATTTGTAATTGTTATTTGGTTTTCAAGCATAATTAAGCAATTGAGAGAGTCAAATTGCAATTTTCGAGGCATGAATGGTTTAGAACAGTTTGAATAGCATCTAGGCATGATTTGTGACTTTGTAGAAACTAGAATGGGTCAATTCCATTGAAAATTGACCTTTCAATTGCAAAAAATGCCTCAAAATGAGCCTAACACATTTTTACGCATAACTTCCTCGTTTTTAGGAATTTTTGAGTGTGGCCAGTTACTACACGTCACAAATGACATAATCTAGCTTGTGTCAAAGTTTGGTGATCATTGGATTTAAAATGAAAAAATAAAGGGGTTAGAAGTTGGCAAAATTGCATTTTCTACTGTTTCTGCTGCATAACTGATAAACAATAGGTAGGAATCGATTCACCAACTGCATGAATCGATTCCCACCCCTGATTCATGCGTAACTGGGCAAAAATTAAAGCATGAATCGATTCATAAGGGGGGTGAATCGATTCACCAGCCCCTATTTCACTATTTTCTTTAAATTTCCATGCATGAATCGATTCACCACCTTTGGGAATCGATTCATGACCATGAATCATCAAAAATGTTCTGTTTTGCTGTTATTTGGTCCAGTTTACCCATTGCATGAATATGTACCTATGTGTAAGCGAATTTAATATATTTTGGTGATTGATTCAAGTGTTATTAAAACCTTATATCAATTTCGGGATTATCCACGAAAAATTTACTTGGATTTTTGGTCTTATTTTAATAATTAATGATGTTTTATATATGTTGATAAAATAAAAACTTCTATCAAGAAGAAAGAAATGGGCATAAAAGAATAGGAATTTCTTCCCCATAATGAGACAAAGACAAAATTAAGAAAAAGCAAAAAGATTATCCTTCTCATTCATTTGAGCATGTCATTAACACCTTTAAAAAGAAAAATGGGTACAACATCTTAAGAAACACAAAATAAACTGAAAGCAATTTAAATTGCTAGTTGTAAATCTTGTTTCATACTCAGACAAAGAACAACTGTATACAAACCCTTTCTTTCAATCCTAAAAATTTCTGATATTGAGGGGAACTAAGCATTGTACTTCGATTATTTTCCTTGAATTTCAGAAACAAAGAATGTTCAAAACCATCCGCAAAAAATAAGCATGAAAACAGAGTTATATAACTGTATTATAGTTGCTTATAGAACATAGTACATACAGATTTTTTGATCAATAGAGATGGAAGGCACACGCGAGGGAGGGAGCTCGACGATGACCACCACGAGAAAGAGAGCTTGACAACCACCGCGAAGGAGGGAGCTTCACGACTGCACGATGGAAGGCTCGACGATTTGGAGCACGATGGACGGAGAGGCACTGGACCACCATGATGAATGATGAAGACGCACTGCAATGGAGAGGCACGACGGAATGAATGAAGAAGACAATCAGAAATGGGATTTCCCCCTAAGTTAGCCCCAATACGACGTCGTTTTGGGCATATATATTTTTTAATTTAAAAAAATGACCCGGTTTTTGACCAGTTTAGATAGAGACCGGTTTTCCCATGCATCCGGACCGGACAGGCCACCGGTTCCCAGTCCGACCGGCCGGTCTGGTTGACAACCATGGTAATAAGTGCATCCGTTTGGTTTCCAGTTGGGAAAACAAATTTGAGGAAATGAAAAAAATTAAGAGTTGATATTGATCATTCACGCCGTTCGATATATGATCTATTTTTGAATTGGTCAAACTCCGGTTTGACCAACCTAATTAGAAAACCAAACTGTGGCTATGACCCTTCTTTAATTATATATACCTTAAATCACATTTGTTTCTAAATTATAGAAAACATATATTAAGTTAGAATAGTTTTTAACACCTAATTAATTTACTTATAATGGGTACTTAAATGTTGTTGAAGTTAAAATCTATCATTAAATCAAATAAAACCAAAATGCATAGTGCGTTCAGAAATTAGAATTCGAAAATAGTACTACCTCTGGTTCCAAATATAAGCAAATATACCTAACTTCACACATATTAAGAATAGTAGTTAGAGGTAGTTATTTGCATTAATGTTACCACATATTTGATTTAATTTTCTAAAATACCCTTAGTATCATTTATTACATAAAGAATTAGTGGCCTTAGAAATATATATGATGAGTATATATTTGGTAAACAAGTATTTAATGACATTGGGAAAGTCTAATTTTGTTTATATTTAGGAACCAAAAAATTCTACTAAAATTTGTTTATATTTAGAACCGGAGGTAGTAGTACTTATTTTTAAAAAAAGGTTATTTAATTTTTTTACATTAATTGAGCAATTATGAAGAAAAAAAAAGTGCAACGCGGTATTTTAAATGAAGAAGGTTGTGTGGTTTCTATACTAACATGAGGCAATCAACCACACGTTTTAAAAAGTCATAATGGCAAAGTTATCGGCGAAGAAAAGCTGTTTCTTTAATGAGTCAGACAAATATTTATGTTTTTTTGGTACATACAAAATATTTATTTATGTTTAAACCATCTTTTGTTTCCTTCAATTTGTCGTACCCTGTAACATTTGTTAGTTGCGCGTACCATTCAATCACTTTTATGTCTATCAAAGTTTTACAAATTACACTCTCAGCGATCGGTGAAAAACTAGTTTATGATTTATTGGTAATTCCTCCTTAATTTAAGATATATTTTTAATATAATGTTACATCTAATTTTAAATATAAATAATAATTATTTTTATATATTAAAAATAATAATTAAAAGTAGTTATTTATATTATTAAATATAATATTTTAAAATACCCTACATAGAGTATTAGTTATATTGAGAATATATATAAGAATAACATATTTGATAGATAAACATTAAATGACATTAAAAAAAGTATGATTTTATTTATATTAAGACTAAAACATTACAATAAAATTTGTTTTTATTTAAAACTAGAGATAATATAATAAAACTCATGATTTATTAATATAAGATAAAAAATTTATAATAAATAAAAATAATATTATCTCCGATTTTAAATATAAACAAATTTTATGTCTTGTAATATAAGTAAAATTATACTTTTCTAATGTCATTAAATGTTTATCCACCAAATATGTCCTTATATGTATTCCCATGACAACTACAACTTTATGTAATAAATGATATTAAAGATATGTTAAATAGTCCAATTTCACAATGGTTTTACCAAGTAAGAATGGCAAAATAGGTTAGTCCCATGGGGCTGGCTCACCGACGGATAAAATTTCCAACCTACCGTCCTGCCATGACTCTAATTACCAGTTTGGCAGAGGCTAAAACTTTGACGAAGCGGATGGCCCAATGGGCCCCCGCCTAAGAAAAAAATCTAAATATTAATAATAAAATAATTTATACTTTATTTATTAAAATACATACTTTTATTTTCTAAAATTAAAAAAAATGACATCTCTTAGTGCTTGTACATTTCTTTTAATAATATCCTTTTTATTTTTTTAAAATTATTTAAAGATTTTTTATCTTAATTTGATATTTTTTTAAAAACATTAACAGGCCAACCTATCAGCCCGTCATTTTTTCTAAAATAATAGCATAGTTTTGACTTTGACAGACCAATCCACCAGCTTGTCAGGTCCATTGTTAGGTGGGACAGTTCCTAATTTTTAACCCATATATTAAGTGGGGGCGGGTTAATCTGTTTTGTCATCTCTACCACCGAATAGAAGTACAATATTAACTACTAAAGTCCCTTAATTATATATGTTGGGATTTGATCCTCGTTGTTGATAATAAATTGGATATTTCATAGTCATTCAATAATTATTTCGAGTTCAATTTCTAAAAGGATTTGTCCTACCATTCATGATGTCATGGAAAGATTAAAAAAAAAAACATTGCCTCTTAAAGGCACAAAACTTAATGTGTATTTATTTGTCCCCTTTTCAAATTCAAATTCGAGTTAATGTGGTCTAATTTTTAATTGATAATTTTTTCAAACTTGAATCCAAATTCTTCCATTAGAACTTAACGTATTTTTACTATTATATTAACACTTACATGTCAAATTTATTATAGGTTAAATTCCCCATTTTAGGGATGAATATCATTGAGCGGATAACTTATTTGCTAAAGAATTATTTTAACTTAACATAAAATCTCAATTTAAGTATTGTTGAGATAATCATGCTAAAATTGGATTGAAAGAGTTTTTTTTTCTTACAACTATTTTTTAACGGTTCAACAGAACAAAGCCCAATAATGAAACAGAAATGCAACAGGGCCCAATAATAAAACAGAAATGCAATAGGGTTGTTTTGAGGGTCTGATCCGTTTGTTCTTATAACCAACTACGAAACTCATATTTGTTAATGTTTAAATTTCATGTCTTTGACCAAAAAAATAATTTCATGTCAGAAAGAGTAGAAATTAATTTATGTTGTGTTACGAAAGTGAAATAAAAAAATTGAAAGTTACTATAGCAAAAACACGTAATATAAAATTATTAGGAGTTTCTTCACTTCTCGAGTACCCATACAAAATCAAATCAAATTACAATCAATATTTAACATAAATTTATATCAAAGTGACACTTATTTTAAAAGTACGGCATTAACGCTGTACGAATTTACAATTTTATAATTTAAATCATATTTATTGTTTATTATTAATTATTTATAGTATATTTATATTATTATAGTAAATACTTTTTAAATAAATTATTTATCATAATTTATAATTTATTTAAAATACACAATAAACTATTTTTTGTATTTACAAATTTTAAATTATGTTAAATTAATTATTTGAAAATTTCACATCAAGTAAGTTTTTCCAATATTATAAAAATAATCATATTTATAAATTAAATAAAGTTTAATTTAATTATTCAAACAACTAATACTAATTACCCTTAACTATCAATCTTATAACATTTTGTAAATTGAAAAAACACAATAAATGCTAGCAATAAAGTTTATATTTAAAATATACTACTAATGACATATAAAAATAAAATAAAATAAAATAATTAAACACTTCTCTCAACCTACAAGAATTTAAATATACTTTTTCTAAAAACATTAACTTTTTCATATTTTATTTTGATTATTTTAAGATATACATGTATAATATTTTATTTTAATTTATTTATTTCTCCCACTGTATCAACCTTAATGGATTTATAATCTTTCTTTATCACGTGGTATTTACCATGCCTCTGTCTCTTTATTACTTTTTCTTTTTACAACAAAGGGCTGATTTGATACTTAAAAGATCGGTTTATTTGGTAATTTTTACCAAAATTAAATTATAATATAAAAACAAGTTTATAATCTCAGAAAAAGAACTTATAGTTAGAATATGATTTTTTTATATTATGATTATAGACTAAAAGATTATTCATCAATCAGTTTTTGTTTTCTATTTTGTTGATAATAATTAGAGGTATCCATCAACTCATTTAATGCAATTTGAAAAAACTAAAATCCAAATAAATAAAATATTGGATTAACTGAAAACCATAAAACCATTTTTTTTATTCGGTTAAATTTAGATTTTAAATCTATATTCAAAATTTGATTCAATCCAAACTAGATGTCACGACCAAGATTACGACGGGAGGTAGGAACACCCCAGACACATAAAAGTCATCTAACATTCTACAGACATCATCTTTCATTAGACTCAAAAATATTTAATAAAGTTAAAATTGTACCTATTAGGTTTAAGGCTCTTTGAACCTTCACATTCCCAAACAGCCCCACGAATCTCTTCCTCTTAAAATTATACCCACCATGCTCTTAAGATAAAATTTTCATTTGTTTGAAGATTATCCACACCCAGCATGAAAAATATGACACCGTCCAACACTAGCTTATTCCAACAATCGCCTGAAAATTTCTACTAAAAAAAAAGACTTTACATCTTTTTTCACCCTTTCAGGATCCTTCTCTTAGGACCCATCCAGCCGCAAACCATGAATAACATTGCCCTAACACCTCTAATGAATAGTAGCATGGAAAAATTTGGTATTAGAGTCATCTTCTTATAGCCAATACAATCTAGACTTTTGAAACATAATTGAATTCTCCACACTAGATAATTTTCACAAATCAGTCATCAAGTTTTTATGAAGCATCACCCCTTCCTCATCTACATCACCTCTTTCCTTCTCGAGATCCAACCCTTTAATTTTATCCTCCACAACCTTTAAGGTCGCCGTTGTCATACAAAAATTTTCTTCATTCCATTATTTCAACCTCTTTAATTTTTCTTTGAAAACAAAGGCACCCTACCCCTTAATTTTTCCACGCCATTTTCACAAAAGTTTTGAATATAGGTTCCCATGACCACGTCTAAAACTTTAAAAGGCTTCAAACCCTGATCTACATCCATCACCTTGAGTAACAATGGACAATGATCAAACCAAGATCTATTCAAAGTCAATTGAAGACAATTTGGAGAGGTCAACAACCATGAATTACAAGTCTATTAATTTTAAAATTAAAAATTTATAATGAAATTACATTACTTTATTATTTAAAATTTTACTTTTAAAGTTATTATTTTTTGTGACACACATGTCTTAACATTTTTATGCATTATAAATCTATCAATTTTAACATCAATTTAAACATAATTTATGAATCTACCTTTCTTTACCTTTAAGTTTGTATATAGTGTAGAAAACAAATTTGATTAATGAAATAAATTTTACTTATTATCTTTTAATTAACTAACAATTAAAAATATAAAAAAATTGAACAATTGAATCAATTCCAAACCACTTTTAATCCAAACTTCTTGATTTTATAATTAGATTGAATAACTTTTTATTCAAAACTGATTCAAGGTAATTGACGAACACCTCTAATAGTAATGCATTAAGTCAAACACATGTCCGTCTACCATAAATCACTCTATGTCCTTCTTTTTAATAATTTCACTACAAAATAACTAATTACTTTAAAAAATTCAAACAAACAAAATGATATTAAAACCATTTTTTATTTAACACATTCAGACACATATGCAACAATAGATTATATTGTAACTATAATCCTTAATATATGTATATATAAATACTAATTGAAATAATTTATAATCATAATCGTTTCCAAATAAAATCCTTTCAAATTATATAAAATATGTCTGATCCGGTCTGGATACCAGTCCCTAAAGTTATGACGTCAGAGTGACATCTTAGAGGAGTAACCAGTATTAGAAGAGGACAAAGCTACATCGGTTATCCGTCCTCACCTCATCCGTTCTCACTTCATCGAGTGCTTCATCCATCCTCGCTAAGATGGACGCTTCATCCGATCTCATTCCCACGACGTAGATAACCGTTTGCCTCAGGGTCATTATGAGATAAGAGTTCATTATAACTTATCAGCGAAGATACCCTGCATAGCAGAATGTGTCTATGTCCATTATCTCAGAGAGTAAGTACAATTGTCAATGAAATATACGGAAAGGTGATTATCCTCCATCCCTATCACAGGATCGTACTCTGATAATTGACCTACCCCCCTGACACACTCTGAGTACTGAGTCATATTGATTGACACACTCTACACGCTATCAAAACCAAGGGGCCTACTTGCATCTAATGATTTATTTCCTACGTTCAACTATAAATAGCATGTTCCAATACACATGCAACGGGACGTTGTTCTATCTCACACCTTCACTATTGTATTGCTTGAGTATTCATTGAGTTTCCTATACTCTTCTAACTTGAGCGTCGGAGAATCTTCACAGGTGGCACCACCTTTCGCCCCCTTCAACGCGAAACGCTGGTGTGAAGGATCTCCAGGACAGCAAGACCGGTTTCTCCTACTGAGAGGCCAGATTACAATACTGAATACCCACTGTACCGGTGTACAAACCCTAAAACACCTACACTCTTGTGGCTGGTCACACACCGGATCCTGGACCCCGATTCAGACCAGTTCATTGGCACGCCTAGTGGGACTCGTTAGAGTTATTCCCACTTTTCGTAGAAGTTTGGTTGTCAGAATGGAAGGTGATGGACGTGATTTTGTTGATGGTTATATGGAGGACGTGACCCACCAGCAGACTGGGAGGAGACTCGTCTTCGAATCTCCTGTCACTAACACCCGAAGGATGGTACCAGTGGCAACCCCTGACCCTCATGATGAAGTCATTAGGCAACTCAGGGAGGAGTTGATGGAGCTAAAGCGGGAGAAGAGAGGAGCTGGGGACAGGGTGACGTCCCATGCAGAAGAGGCTCACAATGCATCTGTGGGGGAAAAATCTACGACCCTCCAATACTCAAAAATCCCTACGTACGAGGAGAGGGAACAGACCCAAGACTCTGGTGATAGAGTCAGTACCAGGAGAAGGGAGCAAGCAGTGGTGACCTCTAGAACTTATAGACTCAGTGTTCCTTTCTCGAGGAGACTCATGAGCGTCATCATCCCTAAGCACTTGCAGACGACTCAGCCACTCTCGATCGGGAAATACAATGGAGAAACTGATCCCATTAAGCACCTAGATGCTTACATTTATGAGGCTATGTATCTGGGAGCTGATAAAGACGTCATATATAGGATGTTCCCAAGAACACTGACGGAGGAGGCTCTTAGCTGGTTCAAGAGCCTGCCTTCAGGATCCATAGATTCCTGGGAAGAGATGGCAGCTGCATTCGAAAGTCACTTTGTCATTTCCAGGGACATCCCAAGGACTTCTCACACCTTGGCCCAGATAAGGCAAGGAGAGACTGAAACTCTTAAGGAGTTTTTGAAGAGATTCTACAAGGAGGCTGCGTTGGTCCCAAACCCCACGGAGGCCATACAGCTCCATATCATGGTTGAAGCTCTGCAACCTAGTTTCGCTTTTGCCCTATCTTTGGCAAAGAGCCCCCCAACAACCTTCGAGGAGTTTCGAAGGAAAGCTTCCAAATACGTGGGTATAGAAATGCACCTGGAGGCTACAACAGCTAGAATGAAGCCTCCAGTGCCCTCTCAGCAGCCACGGAGAGAGAAGGAGAGGGTAAGACCAGAAAAGCATGCCTTCAGAGAGGACTTTGCAAGCGCTCGACCTCATCAACGAGACAGGCGCGTCTCGTCTTTTAGCAATTATGCTCCTCTGAACGCCAGGAATTCCCAAATCTTAAGGGAAGTTGGCTGGCCAGCGCTCAGTGTCTTTGGTATAAGGAAGCCACCCCCAGTCAAAAGACCTGGGAACCCACGTAAATGTTGCGCCTTTCATGAACAGACGGGTCACCACACAGACGAGTACAAAGCGTTGAAGAATACTGTGGAGACCCTCGTTAGAGAGGGAAAGCTGAAGCAATATCTGTTCAGAGAAAGATCCTTAGACGAGCCTGACAGGATGGACAAGAGGGGGAGAGATCCAGATGATGAGGGTGACAATAGTCGTAACCCAGTTAGAAGGTTTACTGCGGCTGAAAAGCAAAAATGAGTGGTGATCGCTGGAGGAGCCCAGCAAGACAGCATGCCTCAGCAGCAGAGGCAAGGTAGGCGTGAAGTGATTGAGATGATTGCTGGAGGGTTTACAGGAGGAGGAGCATCAATCACAGCCAGGAAAAATACCACCGGATAATTTTGTCAGTACAGGGCAAACCTAGAGATAACCGCCCTTTCAGGGACGGTGTGGCAGCTCCGGTGGTGTCGTTCACTGATGATGACTTTGGCCCGACGATCCCGGGAGGAGACGATGCGGTGGTAATCATCGCTGTTATTGCTAACAAAGATGTGAAGAGGATCCTCGTCGATCAGGGAAGTTCTTACGATGTAATTTTTTATAACTGTTTCAAAAGAATGGGTTTTAATGATGCAGATCTGCAGCCGTATACGCAAGAACTCACAGCGTTTAATGGGGCGAAGCAACCTACCAAAAGGTATCTTGATACCCTTATTTCTTTTGAAGGTGAGCCCGGAGCGAGAATAGTGAAATCGAGAATCCTAGTGATCGATGTGGAATCCCTTTACAACGGGATTATAGGCCGCCCTACCTTGAATGCAATGGAAGCAATTGTGTCCACTCCTCACCTCCTAATCAAATTCATTGACAAGGACAACGGCGTGTCCTCCCTCCACGGAGATCAAGAGATGGCTCGATATTGTTATAACCTGAGCCTCAACATGGTCAAGTTGGAAGCGTTTAATAAGAAGAGGAAGCTGAATGACAGAGGAACAGTGGCTGGGTCTGTCAGTCTGATTGACTTGGACCCCAGGGCGGAATTAAAGATCGACCCTCTTAACCCCTCAAAGCCCACACCGAACGGTGGTTCCAGGGATGTCATCTTAGGGGATTCCCCAGAGAAGGTCACGCACATTAATGATAACCTGGAGTCAGGCATGGAGCAGCGCTTGTTGGCTCTCTTGCAGGAGTTTAAAGACCTTTTTCCATGGACTACAGCAGACATACCTGGGATGGACCCTGATTTCTGTTGCCACAAACTCGCTGTTTACCCAGAAACGAGACCGGTGGCCCAGAAGAAGAGGAGGTTGGGACCGGAGAAGCAGAAGGCAGCATGTGAGAAAACAGAGGAGTTGTTGAAAGCTGGTTTTATAAAAGAGATTTGTTATTCATCTTGGCTTTCTAATGTAGTGATGGTGCAAAAAGCCAATGGCAAGTGGAGGATGTGTACGGATTACGTGGACCTTAACCGATGTTGCCCCAAGGATCCATATCCCCTCCCAAACATTGATCGTAAGGTAGACGACTCATCTGGTTATCAATACCTCAGTTTCATGGATGCTTATTCAGGGTACAATTAGATTCCGATGTGGGAAGGAGATCAAAAAAAGACGGCCTTTGTCAATGACCATGGTGTCTTCTGCTACACCGTCATGCCGTTTGGACTGAAGAACGCTGGTGCTACCTATCAGCGCATGATCAACAAAGTATTCGAAGGCATGCACACCAAGCTGGTAGAGGTGTATATCGATGATATCATCGTAAAGACTCCCGCTGGAGGGGATCACATTGAAGATTTACGCCAAGTGTTCACTCGGCTGCGACAATACAACATGAGGTTGAACCCATTGAAGTGCACTTTTGCCGTTCCAGCAGGGAAGTTCTTGGGATTCATGTTGACCCAGCGGAGCATCGAGGCCAACCCTGGCAAGTGTCAGGAAATACTGGATATGCAAAGCCCTAAGAGCCTAAGGGAGGTACAATCGTTGAATGGGAAGGTGGCCGCTCTGGCTCGATTCATGCCCAAAATGGCACATAGATCCCTTCCTCTGTATAAGGCGTTGAAGAAACACAAGAGCTTCGAATGGGGAGAAGAGCAAGAACAAGCTTTCCAGCAGCTTAAGGCCGTGCTTTCAAGTCCACCAATACTGGTAAAGCCTGACCCTGGTGAAACTCTGATCCTGTATTTGGCAATTTCTGATGAAGCCCTAGGCGTGGCTCTGGTTAAAGAAACTTCAGAGGGACAGAGGCCGGTGTACTTCACCAGCAAGACATTCCAGGGGGCCGAGGGTAAATATCAAAAGATAGAGAAGGCCGCTCTAGCAGTAGTGTGGGCTTCACGACGATTGAGGTCGTACTTTCATGCTCATCCAGTATTGGTGAGAACGGATCTACCTCTCCGATTGGTGCTTAGTAAGCCAGACCTCGCTGGAAGGATGATTAAGTGGTCCATCGAGCTTTCCGAGTTTGAAATTTCCTATGAGCCTCGGGGAGCTATTAAAGCCCAAGTTTTGGCGGATTTTGTGGTAGAAATGACTGGGACGGATCCAGCCACACCCCGAGCATATAGGACCGTTTATGTTGATGCATCATCGAATAGTAAAGGCTGTGGAGCCGGTGTCATAGTGGAAAGTGATGACGGCGTACACTTGGAGATTTCCCTCTGATTCAATTTCAAAACCTCCAATAATCAAGCGAAGTATGAGGCATACTTGGCCGGCCTCCGAGCGGCGATCGACATCAGAGCATCAGAAGTTACATTATGCAGCGATTCACAGCTGGTGATTTCACAAATCCCGGGAGAGTATCAGGTTCGAGAGCCACAACTTCAATTGTACTTGAATTGTGTGAATGAATTAAAGGGGAGATTCGACGTGCTGGAATTTAAGCATGTGCCAAGAGAGGAGAATACTAGAGCGGATATCTTATCAAGGCTTGCAAGCACAAAACAGTCTGGCAGCACCACGATTGTGGTGCAGAGCACGCTGACATCACCTAACATCCCTCTGTTCCCATCTCTAAATGCTATAATGATCAATTACCCTTACAAGAATTCTTGGGTCATCCCCTACATCCGTTATCTGGCGGACGAACAGCTCCCCACTGATGACAAAGAAAGGAAGCGAGTGAAAAGGGAACTGCCCTACTTCACCATACAAAAGAGGATTTTCAGTCCCATATCTCCTTTATTTGCAAGAAGATGAAGTATAAGAAATATTAGAGGAAGTACATGAGGGGCAGTGTGGGCACCATGCTGGGGGCCAGAGCTTAATGAGAAAAGTCCTCAGGGCTGGATATTGGTGGCCCACGATGAAGCAAGACTCAGCTGATTTTGTGAAGAAATGTGATGCATGCTAGAGATTTTCTAATCTCTATCACACACCGGCCCAAGAACTCTCTTCATCCGCTGTGCCATGGCCGTTCTATTAGTGGGGCCTCGATATCTTGGGTCCATTTCCTACTGCTCTAGGAGGCATTAAATATTTGATCGTAGGGGTTGACTACTTCACCAAATGGATCGAGGCTGAGCCAGTGGTACATATCACCTCTGCGCGAACAAGGCGTTTTGTGTATGAAAACATCATAGCTCGATTCGGTGTCCCAGGGCGGATTGTGACTGACAATGGCACCCAGTTCACAGATAAGAAGTTCACAGACTTGCTTGAAGGACTGGGGATAGTCCAAATTTTCTCGTCTGTTGAGCACCCCCAGACAAACGGCCAAGCAGAGGTGGCTAATCGAGAGGTATTAAAGGGATTGAAGAAACGCCTTAGAGAAGCAAAGGGAGGATGGACCGATCAGCTATGCCATGTTCTATGGGCATATCGTACTACACCACACTCGTCCACTAACGAATCTCCGTATCGGCTGACTTATGGGGTAGAGGCGATGATCCCGGTGGAGCTCCAAACCAGATCGGCTCGAGTGGAATATTTTTCTGTTGAGGAAAATAACGCCAATCTGGCATCAGAGCTGGACGTTCTCCATAAACTAAGGGAATGAGCTTTTATTAGAGATCAGGCAATAAAGGCGAAGGCAGCTCTCCGGTACAATAAGCGTGTCCAATACAGAGCGTTTAACACTGGAGATCTTGTTTTGAGGAAGGCTAGTGTGGGGAATAAATTCGCTTATCAAGGGAAACTGGCGCCGACATGGGAAGTCCCTTACAGAGTTTCTGAGGTGACTGGAAGGGGGTCATACCGGCTTGAGGAGCTCGATGAAACCCCAATTCGCAACAAGTGGAACACCCAAAACTTACGTATTTATTACAGCTAGTTGGTAAGACGGCATGTACTCTTTTTCCTTACTTAAGTTTTTTCCCATTGGGTTTTCTCAAGAAGGTTTTAACGAGGCATGACCCCAACTATGCTTCCTTAGTAATATATATTCAGCTTAATGAAAATGCAATTTATGACTCTATCATTCTCACTCTCTCATTCGTATGTTGTGATTTATAGCTATAAGCTGTCTCGTATAAAGACCCTCAGGACGGATGATCTCAATCACCTATTCTGTGTATTGACGATGTAACTCCTCGAGGGGTGAAATGGGTTGTAGGATTAAACCGAACCCCATTTGAAGGCCCAGATTGTAGGATTAAACCGAATTCTGGGTACGGTTAGTAAGTGTGGCTGAACACCGTCTGAAGGCTTGGATTGTAGGACTAAACCGAACTCCATGTATGGTTAGTAGGATCGAACCGAACACCATTTGAAGGCCCAGATTGTAGGAATTAAACCAAACTCTGGGTACGGTTAGTAAGTTTGGCTGAACATCGTTTGAAGACTTGAGTTGTAGGATTAAACCGAACCTCGAGAGACAGGTGTAGGACTTAACCTTTTTTCAAGGTTATACCGAACCCCACATGAAGACTTGGATGGTAGGATTGAACCGAACTCCAAGTATAATTGTCGTTCTCATTTCTGAAGCAATCATCACAGGGCAGTTGAATGCAAATATTGTCGTTCCATACGTTGAAGTCGAATGAACCTTTTCAATTCTCAAGGAGTTAAAGGTAACGCTTTACAACAGATATTCCCTTCCCAAAATACCTATACTTGGGGACAGGGCATACTTTAATGTAAGTGTTGTGTATCTTTTATAATTTTTGTTATTTTCCTCCGGGGTGAGATATACGCTTTAAACGACAATACGGTCAAACAAAGCGGATTTACAATGTATTAAAAGGTAAAGTATAGCGTATACGTCTAAGTTGTTTGGCAGTCATACACTTGTCACAAATGATAGAATAAAAACGAAAGCAACTTTATTTTTGTGAAGAAAACTTTTATGTGTATTAAGGCATCAAAACTGGAGCTGATCCCAGTACACAACTATAAATAAAAGCATAAAATTAAAGAACGGGTGGTTGGTTCTCCGATGTGGGCACTTCCGTCCTCCCCTCTTCAGCTCCCTCAACTTGAGTCTTATCCGCTCCGGTCTCTGGGCCAGCTTGGGCACCCTTTTATGTCTCACCTTCGGGGCCAGGAGTGCTCAGTGCTGTTTCCATGCTTTGACCCTCCAGAAGTGGAGGCAGTTCATAAAGAGTATCAGGAGGATCCTGGTGCGAGCCGTCACTCTTCACTTCGACAAGCTTCCCTCCGTGGAATTCATAGAACGGATCCAGCCCATACAAATTAAGCTTCACGTCGGGGTTACGATAAAAGACTTGACGAAGTGGCAGGCCGAAGGATTCGAAAGCTACTTTCTTACATATCTCCAAGGCTTTGGCAGCCTTGGCCTTAGAAGCAGTTAATTTCTTTTGAAGCTTGGCAAAATCCTCCTCCGACGGCCCAGTGCCCACACTCACTTTCCTCAGCTCTTCAATCTGAATCTGCATTTCCTTCTGAAGGGCCTTCCACTCTCCTAGGCTTTTATTATGGCCGGCCTCTATTGCTGCAAGATCGTCAGCTAGCTTGGCTGATTTCTTCTTCTCCAATTGAAGCTCTTTTTCAAGGAGGGGGATTGATTTATTCTGCTGCTGAAGTTTAGTAACTTGCCGCTCCAGGGATTTGTTGGTGAAGTGGAGCTGGCTTATTTCTTCGGTTTTCTTCTGCAGCGTCTCTTTGGCCTTAATCAGCTCCGATTCCACCACTTTGTGAGTCTCCGCTTGCTTGGCCGCCCAGGCCTCCTTTACGGCGATGTCAGCTTCAAGTTTTTCAACTTGTTCCATATAGTCTGCCTTGTCGCTTAGGGAGTCCAAGAGGCCGGAGAGCTCATCCAGCTGCCAGCGATCGGCCTTGCACGCACCTCAGACTTCGACAGCATCAAGAGAGGGGCGGAGACAGTACCTCGCCTTCAGAAGAGTGGGGGGCATAGACCCCTGAAACCAGAGATAAGGAGAGAGAAAAGACTCACTTGGGGGATCAATCACTAGAGGAGGACCGCTCTCAAAGTCCGGTTCGGACGTGGCATGTGAAGGAGGGGCAGAGGAATCAAGAATGGGTTTCTTCCCCTTGTCTTTTTTCAGTCTGGACTCCCGAGAGTCTTCTGGCGTTTCCTTGCTGGATCACCAGAAGAAGGCTTCTCCACACCCGTTGCTTTGACCAGATGTCTTTTCTTCTTTTTCTTCTCTGGGGCGGCTTCTTCATTATCTTGCCCCGCGGCCTCAGTTTGTCTCTCAGGTTCCTTCTCATCAAGGAGAGGGACCTCGTCTCCCACGGCGGAGGTAAGAGGAATTATTGGAGCCACTGCCTTAGTGGAGTTCCTCTTGGCTTAAATTTCGTTTTCTTCAAAAGAAGAATCGCCATCCGCCAGCATGGATTTCAGGGACAACATCTCGGGAGAGACTTTTTCGATTTGCTCTGCAAAATAAGGAAAATTGAGTTAAAACATGGAAGGAAAAAAAATAAAAATGGAATGAATATGCAACATAACCATAGTTCAAGAACGGCTATTACGAAGGTAAGTGTCCCGGACAGCGGCATCTCCCAGAAGAAGCTTGCAAGAGAACCCCTTGAGGGCTTTTGAGGCCGATTGCATGGAACTCAGCACCTCGACGGAATAAGAGGAAAGTTCACTCTCTTCAGTGTAGTAAGCACGGCTCAGTAGCAGAAAGTGCTCGTGCGACCAACTGATAGGGAATTTGGTGAACCTTTCCTTATTGAGCCAGAAGACCGGCTTATTTGATTGAACTCAGACCCGCATGTAGTAATGTTTGAAGGAGCGTCTGTCCACCTTAGCGGATTTGGTGTAGGACTTGAAGTTCACTACTCTTGAGTCACAACGGAGTGTTAAGAACCCAAGGCCGCCCTTCTTGTTGGCACGGCGGACCACTTGGCAGTAGTAAAACAGCTTGGCCACAGTGGCAGTGAAGTTGATATGCTCTCCCAGAATTTCGAGAGCACGCACTAAGCCCCAGCCATTAGGATGCAGCTGTGTGGGGGCGCAGTCAAGGAAGCAGAGGACGACCATTTAAAACCCTGTCATGGGGAAATAGACTCCCAAGTTATGAAAGACGAAGTCGTACATATAGACCGACCTCTCGTCAGGGACGCGGTGGCAGACCCTCTCCATTGGGCGGGGGGCAAGGACGAGAAAGCGTCCCTTATACTTCTTATCGGAATAGATTTTGTAGTGGAAAGTAACTGGGTTTCCCTCTTCATTTGCATGATGTGAGGGGATGTTCAAGAACTACTCCTCGACCCAACAGTACGGCTTTTCTCTGTTCAACTTTTCCCAGTTCAGTCGGTATGCCACGACATTGACACACCCTTCAGTAGTTTGTACAGTTAAAGTTTTTCCAGACCCCGGAATCTCCATGATACCCGATGCGCGATGGAATGCTTGTGTACTGTGGTAAAAGGCAACATCGTCAGAGAGGTAACCTTCATCACTTGACCCATTGTCAGAGTAGCTGGTAGCCCTCGAGTCAAGGGGATCCTCAGAGCGACGCTGAACAACTGGCGCTCGCGAGGAGGAAGTTTCAACCCTCTCTGAGCGACGAGGCCCGGCTACAGGAAGATTCACTGGAATCCTTCCACCACGGTGGCTAGAGGGGGCACGAGAGCTCAGACTCCCCCTGTTTGAGGTACCAGCGCTGCTTGTTCTAGGGCGCATGGTTGAAGCAAAACAAACTAAAATGATATGGAGGAAAGGGATAGGGAGGTTACCTAAAGAAGGAAGAGTTTTATGAAGAGGAAAGGTAGCAAGGGAGTCTTCAGAAATTTAAGTAGAGGTTCACTAAGCTTGATGACAGAAGTGAATTCCAAAATTCGTTAAGTGACCCTTTTATAGGTAACAAAGAAGCACAGTGTTCAGCCAAGAGTCATGATGTTTATTTCAAAACGCAACTTTTTAGATTCAAACAACTTCGTCATTTCGTAACTTAAAGCACGAAGATAGTAACGCTTCAGGAAAGTTTTTGAACGAAACGGGCCTGTGGAAGTTGAAATCCAGGCCCAATAAACCCAATCGACGGTTACACTCTTGGGTAATAATGGTTCACGTGTTAAAAAGGGGATTTAATGTCCAATGATTTCAGACGCATTTAATGCACCCCAATAACTATTTGAATACCAAGAGTTTTGATTTTCAAAAACTCTTGGGATTTCCCTCGCTGTGAATCCCTGTCTGAATCTGTTGTGAATGGCATCAGAAGAACGGTTACTTAATTTACAAAGTGGATGTGTTGGTAAGAAACCAAGCACGCATATGTCAAAGAGTTTTTAGAAGGAACTTCTGGAGTGTTCCACCGGCATCCAGACTTCTCAAAGACTGTATAGCTCATATGAGCAACCTAACAGTCCCTCACACAAGCTAGGGGACAAATGATCCGGTCTGGATACCGGTCCCTAAAGTTATGACGTCAGAGTGACATCTTAGAGGAGTAACCGGTATTATAAGAGGACAAAGCTACATCGGTTATCCGTCTGATCCGATCTCAATACCGATATCCGTTCTACAATACATATTTCAACGTCTTTGTCAATTCGCCAACGTGTAACCGGTGTCATTGGTATACATTCGGATTCTAATTCCGTATCAGGCGCTCTCCCTATACCGGTTGTCCAGGATAACACCATGACACCGGACAACACGCACGTCACTGTGCAGAAGACAAAAGGCATTGCTACAGGGATCGATCAATAATTCCCTGCACTACGAGCCAAAATCTGCTCACGGGAATGATCAACTTGTCCCCTAATTCTAGTCTATACTCTCTAGCTCAATATAAAATAGCCACTTGACCCAATCATGCTGGCAAGTGCATAATAAAATAATAATATATAGTGCTATTGGAGGTTAGTGGTTCCCCACTAATATGTCCTCGTATTTCGAGCTAATCAGGTATATGAACTCTCTTCATCAATGAAGGGGGGATCTTTTTTGACAAAAATTTACTTACGACTACTCTCTAAAAAACATTCCTCACTTGGAATATTATCACTGACTTGAGCGTCGGAGAATCTTTGCAGGTGACACCACCTTTCGCTCACATCAACGCGTTAGGCTGGTGTGAAGGACCTCCAGAACGCCCAATCCGCCCTCCTTATACAAGGACAACGGATATTTACACCGGATACTCATACATCTGGTCTTCTACATAGAATCTTCATTCTATTTATGATTGACTTGACACCGGATCTCTAGACCCCAGTTCAGGACAGATCATTGGCACGCCCAGTGGGACACGATAAAGTTATTCCCACCTCTCGTTTACAAGGTCTGACCTTGCGTCATGGAAGGCAATGGAAGAAACATATCTGATGGGCATGTAAAAGATGCCAATGAATAGATGCTTGGTTTTTGAGTCACCTGTCGAAAGTTCAAGAAGAATGGTGCAAGTATCTGCACCCGATCCAAGAGATGAGATGATACGGAAATTGATGGAAGAGTTAGTAGAGTTAAAACGCGAAAGACAGAACTTGGGAGAGAAATCAACATCCCAAACTGGCGGGACTCACCATACAACCGACGGGGAAAAATCCACAACTCTCCAATACTCAAACATCCCCACGTTTGAGGGAAGAGGACAGACCCACGTTTCTGATGATGAAGCTACTCGAGGGAAGAGGGAGCTAACTACAACACCCCCGGTAACTTACAAACTCAAAGTTCCTTTTTCAAGGAGGCTTATGAGCATCCACATCCCCAAACATCTTCAAACCACTCAGCCACTCTCCATTGGAAAGTATAATGGCGAAACTGATCCTACTAAGCATCTTAATGCTTACGTATTTGAAGCCATGTACTTAGGGGCTGATGAAGATGTGATGTGTTGAATGTTCCCACGGACATTATCAGAAGAGGCCCTCGGTTGGTTTAAAGGTTTACCTTCTGGATCCATAGATTCCTGGGCTGAAATGGCAGCTATCTTCGAAAGTCACTTTGTCATCTCCAGGGATGTTCCCAGGACATCTCATACTTTAGCCCAAATTAAGCAGGGTAAAATGAAACCTTAAAGGATTTCCTAAAAAGGTTTTACAAGGAAGCATCCCTGGTTCCTAACCTCACAGAATCCATCAAGCTGCATATTGTTATCGAGGCGTTGCAGCCAGGATTAGCTTTTGCTCTCTCATTAGCAAAGAGCCCACCAACAACATTTGAGGAGTTCAGGAAAAAGGCCTCAAAGTATGTGAGTATAGAGATGCACCTAGAAGCCATGGCTGCAAAGAAAAAGCCACCAACACCACCTTCACAACCTCAGAAGGGTAAGGAGAAAACGAGGTCAGAACGTATGGAGAGGCCATTCACCAACCCCAAAGTTAATAACTCCTCTCCTCGACCTCGAGAAAGGCGTGTTAATTCTTTCAGCCATTATGCACCACTGTCAGCCAAGCCATCTCAGATTTTGAGAGAGGTTGGATGGCCAGCTTTTAGCATCTATGGCATTAGAAGGCCAGCCCCTATGAAGAGACCAGGGAATCCCCGTAAGTACTGTGATTTTCATGAACAGACACGTCATTCCACTGATGAATGCCAAGCTCTAAAGAACGTAGTTGAAACGTTAATTAGGGAAGGCAAATTAAAGCAATACTTGTTCAAAGAAAAATCCTTTGACAGGGCAGATCGGAATGAGAAAAGAGAAAGAGATCCAGACGATGGGGATGACAATAACCATAATCCGGTTAAAAAATTCTCTGCTGCAGAGAAACAAAAAGGTGTAATGACTGATGATATAGCACGCAGAGATAACATGCCTCAGCAACAGCGTCAAGGCCGGCGTGAAGTCATTGATATGATCGCTGGAGGGTTCGCTGGGGGAGGAGCTTCAATTACAGCCTGAAAGAATCATCATAGAATGATTTTGTCTGTTCAAGGAAACGTTAAAGACAATCGTCCCTACAGAGGAGGGGTTGAAGCTCCGATAATTTCATTCTCTGATAAGGATTTTGGTCCTACCATCCCTGGTGGAGATGATGCTGTAGTCATCGTTGCAGTCATAGCCAACAAGGACGTCCGAAGAATCCTTGTTGACCAGGGAAGTTCCTGTGATGTTATTTTTTACAACTGCTTTAAAAGGATGGGTTTTAATGACTCAGACTTACAGCCTTACACATAGGAACTAACAGCTTTCAATGGTGCAAAGCAACCAACAAAGGGATACCTTGACACCCTTATCTCCTTTGAAGGTGAGCCAGGAGCCAGGACGGTTAAATCCTGAGTGCTGGTAATCGATGTCGAGTCACCATTCAACGGCATCATAGGACGCCCCACCCTGAATGCCATGGAGGCAGTCGTGCCAACTCCACACCTCCTTATCAAGTTTATTGATAAAGACAATGCTGTTTCATCCATCCGAGGTGACCAAGAGATGGCCAGGTATTGTTATAACCTGAGCCTGAATATGACAAAGTTAGAGGCATCTAACAAAAAGAGGAAACTCAATGATTCTGGGACAGCTGCTGGTTATGTGAGCCTTGTCGACCTGGACCCTAGGGCGGATTTGCACATTGATCCGTCTAACCCATCAAAGCCCACACCAGATGGAAGTTCCAGGGACGTCATATTGGGAGATTCTCCAGAAAAGGTCACCCTTATTAACGACAAGCTAGATACAGAAATGGAGCGGCGACTCTTGATGCTCTTACAGGAGTTCAAAGACCTCTTTGCATGGACTGCAGCCAATATGCCTGGCATAGATCCTACTTTTTGTTGTCACAAATTGTCCGTCTATCCAGAGACGAGACCGGTTGCCCAAAAGAAGAGGAGATTGGGACCAGAGAAACAGAAAGCAGCTTGCCAGCAAACTGAGGAATTGCTTAAGGCCGGATTTATCAGGGAAATCCGTTATTCCTCTTGGCTTTCAAATGTAGTAATAGTCCAAAAAGCCAATGGCAAATGGAGAATGTGCATCGACTATGTGGACCTTAATCGTTGCTGTCCAAAAGATCCTTACCCTCTTCCTAACATAGATCGAATGGTGGATGATTCCTCCGGTTATCAGTATCTGAGTTTCATGGATGCGTACTCAGGTTACAACCAGATTCCGATGTGCGAGGAGGATCAAGAGAAAATAGCTTTCATCAATGATCGTGGTGTCTTTTGTTACACCGTTATGCCCTTCGGCCTGAAAAATGCTGGGGCCACATACCAGCGCATGATCAATAAGGTGTTTGAGGGCATGCACACCAAACTTGTTGAGGTGTACATTGACGACATCATAGCCAAGACATCGGAGGGGGGTGATCATATTGAAGACCTACGCCAAGTGTTTACCCGCTTGAGAAAATTTAACATGAGGCTAAACCCATTGAAATGCACTTTTGCTGTCCCAGCTGGGAGGTTTTTGGGTTTCATGTTAACTCAACGCGGCATCGAAGCCAATCCAGGGAAGTGCCAAATAATTCTCAACATGCAGAGTCCAAAGAATCTGAGAGAAGTCCAATCCCTGAATGGCAAAGTAGCAGCCTTGGCACGGTTCATGCCAAAGATGGCTCACAGATCACTTCCTCTATATAAAGCACTGAAAAAGTCCAAGAAATTCGAGTGGGGACAGGAACAAGAACAAGCATTCCAAGAGCTTAAGGAGGTGTTGTCCAAACCTCCTATTCTAGCAAAGCCTGACCCCGAAGACACGCTCATCCTATACTTGGCTATTTTAGATGAAGCTTTGGGCGTAGCCTTAGTAAAGGAAACTCCTGATGGACAGAGACTGGTCTATTTCACCAGTAAAACTTTACAAGGTGCTGAGATCCGGTATCAAAAAATTGAAAAGGCCGCCCTCGCTGTTGTTTGGGCCTCTCGACGGCTATGACCGTACTTTCACGCACATCCAATCTTGGTAAGAATGGACCTTCCACTCCGCTCTGTGTTAATCAAACCTGACCTCGCTGGTAGGATGATCAAGTGGTCCATTGAAATCTCAGAGTTTGATGTATCCTATGAACCTCGAGACGCTATTAAAGCTCAGGTCCTGGCAGATTTTATTGTGGAAATGACAGGGATAGATCCAGCTACACCTCGCATTTATTGGACCATCTACGTTGATGGTTCATCAAATCAGAAGGGCTCTGGTGCAGGGGTAGTTCTTGAAAGTGACGATGGAGTACACTTGGAGATCTCCCTTCGTTTTAATTTCAAAACTTCCAACAACCAAGCTGAATACGAAGCTTGCTTGGCCGGACTACGAGCTGCGATCGACATAGGAGCCTCTGAGGCAACGCTCTGCAGTGACTCACAGCTTGTGATTTCACAGATCTTGGGAGATTATCAAGCCCGTGAGCCTCAACTCCCATTATACTTAAACTGCGTCAACGAGTTGAGAGAAAAATTCTCAAAGATGGAATTTAAACACGTTCCACGCGAAGAGAATACAAGAGCGGATATACTCTCCAGGCCGGCAAGCACCAAACGACCTGGTAGCACCACAACATTGGTCCAAAGCACTCTGACATCGCCCAGCATTCCTCTTTTCCCTTCTCTAAACGCCATAATGACCAACTCCCTTTACGGTGACACATGGATGGCCCCCTACATCCGTTATTTGGCCGATGGGCAGTTGCCCACTGATGAGAAGGAAAAGAAAAGAATAAGAAGAGAATTGACATACTTTACTATGATTGATGGCAACCTTTACAGAAGGGCACTTTCAGTACCTTACTTAATCTGTCTAAAAGAGGATGAGGTACAAGGAGTGATGGAAGAAGTGCACGAAGGACAATGTGGGCACCACACCGGAGGAAGAAGTCTGATGAGAAAAATCCTCAGGGCGGGGTACTGGTGGCCCACGATAAAGCAGGATTCCATTGACTTCGTCAAGAAATGCGACGCCTGCCAAAAATTCTCTAATCTTCACCATACACTGGCAGAAGAACTCTTCACATCCGCTGTTCCATGGCCGTTCTACCAATGGGGTTTGGATATTTTGGGCCCTTTCCCAACTGCCCCTGGAGACATCAAATACCTCATTGTAAGGGTTGATTATTTCACTAAGTGGATTGAAGCAGAGCCAGTGGTGCACATAACTTCAGCCCGAACTTGTTGTTTTATGTATGAAAATATTATAACACGATTCGAATTCCCAGCACGGGTTATCACAGACAATGGAACTCAATTCACGGACAGGAAATTCACAGATTTACTCGAAGGGTTAGAAATAACCCAGATATTTTCCTCCGTTGAACATCCCCAAACCAATGGCCAAGCTGAAGTGGCCAACAGGGAGGTGCTGAAAGGACTAAAGAAACGTCTAGGCGAGGCCAAGGGCGGATGGACGAATCAGTTGTGCCACGTCCTCTGGGCATATCGAACAACGCCTCATTCTTCCACCAATGAATCCCCTTATCGCCTGACCTACGGGGTGGAGGCAATGATACCTGTAGAACTGCAAATTGCTTCTACTAGGGTCAAGTATTTCTCTGAAGAAAGCAACAACGTTAACTTGGCATCAGAAATGGATGTCATACAAGAGCTCAGAGAGGTTACATTCATTAGAGATCAAGCCATCAAAGCCAAAGCTGCCCTTCGATATAACAAACAAGTCCAATCAAGGACTTTCAACATCGGGGATTTGGTTTTGAGGAAAGCAAGTGTGGGAAACAAATTTGCTCATGAAGGCAAATTAGCCCCGAACTGGGAGGGCCCTTACAGGGTATCCGAGGTCGCTGGTAAAGGCTCTTACCGCCTTGAAAATCTTGATGGCACATCGATCCGAAACAAATGGAATACCCAGAACTTGCGCATTTATTACAGCTAGCTGCTGAAGCAACATGCACTCTTCTCTCCTCACTTGAGAGTGTTCGACGGAGAAACCAATATTATTATCCCAGCTACGCTTTTATTGTAATTCTTATTTTTGCTCAATAAGAATCTCATATATCAACTTAACTCTTTCGAGTTTTTCTTATGCTGTCATTTTCAGTCTATCCGGTGTGCACAAACATATTCAGGACGGATGATCTCAACTACCCATTCTGTAGTTGACGATGTAACTCCTCGAATGTGCATGAACAATTGAAGACCTGGGCATAGTAGGATTGATCCTCTTGCAAGGATCATACCGAATCCTAGGAAAAGGGCGCAGTAGGATCAGACCTTTTTCACAAGGCTGTACCGAACCCCTTTTGAAGGCCCAGATTGTAGGATTAAACCAAATTTTGGGTACGGTTAGTAAGTTTGGCTGAACACCGTCGAAGGCTTGGATTGTAGGATCAAACCGAACTCTAAGTACGGTATGGCCGAACACCGAAGAAGGCTAGGGCGCAGTAAGCTGGTTCTTGTCCAAAACCACACTGAACCCCGAGTAACGGGCACAGCAGGTTCAGGATTAGCCCTGATCTGAACCCCGTGTTGAAGGCTCGGATTATAGGATTAAACCAAACCCCGAGTACGACTAGTAGGTCTGGCCGAACGTCAGTGAAGAATCGTCAATGGGTAAAACCAAAGACCGACTAAAGAACGGTTAGTAGGATCAAACCGAATGCCAAATACGACATGGGCTGTAGGATCAAAACTGAACCCCGATCAGAATTTTGGATTGTAGGATCGAACCGAACTCCAAACACAACAAGTAAGTTATTCTGAACTCCGGATTAACATTTTCTTTTGAAGTCCCTTATTTGGGAACTTCATGATTTCAAAGTCCGGGTCATCAATTCTCCAGTCGGCATTACTTATTCGAAGCCCGACTCATGAATTCCGACTCAAGAATAATTCATTCGGGTACGCCCTTATCTGAAGCATATTCAACCGAAGTATTCAAAAATTCTCCATTCGGTACCATGCCGGGCAGCAGTCGGAAATTTCACTCGGTGAAATCTTACCCTAGAGTATCACACTCGGGTATGCCTCTCAGACATTTTCATCCGAAGCATTTCATTCGGAAATTCTCCACTCGGTGCGTGCAACGCAGAAGTCGGAGATAAGTCACTCGTTGACTTCCCGTTTGGAAATCCCTCATTCGGTGATCTCCTGTTCGGAAAACTTCCACCCGGCTTAGCATCAAGCGGGAATCGGAGATATTTTATTCGGAATTTTTCTCATCCGTTCCCCGAGTCAGAAAATAATTCACTCGGTGATTTCCCATTCGGAGATTATCCACTCGGTGATACATCACGTGGAAATCGGATGTCTTCCATGACAGAATTGAACTCCGAGTGTAATGAGTACAATAAAACCGAATGCGACTGAAGAATCACTCAGAATCTTCCACTCGGAAATCTTCACTCAGCAAAATTTCCACTCGGAAATTCTCATTCAGCAGAACCTTCCACTCGGAAATCTTCACTCAGTAAAATTTCCACTCGGAAATTCTCATTCAGCAGAACTTCCACTCAGAAATCTTCACTCAGTAGAATTTCCACTCAGAAATTCTCACTCAGAAGAACTTCCACTCGGAAGTTTCACTCGGAATTTGTTCAATCAAATATTCGCTCAGAACTGATCACCCAACAATACTGGGGGACAGTATCGACAGCCTAACGAATATTTTGAGAGATGAACTCTTAGTGAAACGTTCTCACAATCACTTCCCCTCAAGATTAACATTGCAAGCCGTTCTCATGACAATAGCATGTTCCCTCACAACGGCGATCCCCACTATGGTACTTACAACCAAAAGGCCTGATCTTCAAGGAGCAAGGTACACTTTTTACCAGGCTTGTATGCCAAACGTGTGATTCCAGAAAACGACTTCATCACACCAAATTATCCATACTTGACAAAAGATACTCTATCTTTTTTGTCAAACCAAGCCTTTAGCTATCAAAGTACCCATACATGAGAACGATAGTTATATGTCTCTATCCGTTCTTCATCCTGCATGTTCAAATCCGAAGTGAAGGTTATATGTTAATATCCGTTCTTCACTCTACATACTTAAATCCGGAATGATTCATTACACATGCAATCCTTCTATCAAAGCTGTTTTCAACTGACAAACATATAAAGGCAAATTGTTTTTTTATTGATCAAATGCTAAATTACACGAAGGAATTCATTCAGTAATCCGGAGCTGATCCCGGAACACAGCAAATTTGAATCAATAAAAACTAAGACAAGGAGGACACTATTTCTTTTGGCTCGTCTCTCCGTCCTTTCCTTTGCCTTTACCTCCGACCTTGCCTCCCCCATCACCAGTAGCCTTAGTTGCTTCAGCACCAATGCTTGTTCCTTCGCTTCTACGCTTCAGGAGAGAAGGTTTCATTGACTGACCTTCAGGTATGGGGTGTTAGGCGGATCCTCCTAACGATTATTAACAACGACCACCAGTTTCCCTTAGTGAAACTCATAGAACGGATCAATACCGTTCAGATTAAGTTCCACTTTGGGATTCCGGTATTGAACTTGACGAACAGCCAGCCTGAAAGATTCCTTGACTGCTTGGTCACACATATCTACAGCCTCAGCCAAATCCGCCTTCAAAGTTTTGACTTCGTCAGTCAAACCCGCCAACTTTAAAAGCAACTCCTTCTCCTTACGTGACCAGTCTTCTGCTCCTTAGGAGTAAACGACCTTGGCGTCCTTCAATTCTTCCTTTAATTTGGCCGAATGCTCCTTCTCTGTACAAAGGCTAGCATAGAGGTCGGAATTGGCTTTCTTCTGATCAAGTATCTGGACCTCCAGCTCCTTAACAAGATATTTCAGACTGGTAATTTCCTCGTCATTTTTATACCCTTCCTCTTTGGAAGCCTCTAATTTATTCTCCAGTCGGAGGATGCTTGCCTTATCCCTAGCTACAGCAACGTTAAGGTCATTAACCTTGCCAACTAATTTACTAAGCCTTTCATTATCTTCTGAAAGCTTGCGAACCAACTTCAGAAGACCGGACAATTCTGCCAAGTGCCTCTGTCCGGCATCGCAAGCTTTGGTTACTTCTTCGCTTTCTAATGGAGTCTTCAGCTTGTATGGAGACTCAGGAATGCATTCAGGCACAGGACCCTCATACATAAGGTATTGGGCGAGACCGGGATTGTCATCTGAGGGGCAAGGAACTTTGGGCACAAAATAGGAAGTTATTGGTTTTGCACCAAAGGTAATCACACTGCCTGGGGCATCCGGAGTAAGCCCTTCTACTTTCTTTCCCTTAGAAGCCTCTGGATCAGCTGCCCCTTTGGAAATTTTTGGTTTTTTGGGAGAAGGTTGAGGCTCCGAGGTCCTGGAGGAATAATTTTTTACCTTTTTCCTTTTCTCTCCGCCTTTCTTAACCACAACATCAAAGGTCGGTTTATCAGATCCGCCCTCCAGCAAGGGAATATCGTCACCAGCAGACGAAGTGAGTGTTATGGTCTCAGCAGTAGCCTTCTTAGAATTCCATTTTGCCTGAATATCGTTCTCAGCCACAACAGAGTTCTCTCCAGCTTTGAGCCCTTTCAACTTGTTCATCTCTGATGACTTAGCCTCAATTTCAACTGCAAAATCAAATAACACAATTAGAGATCGAAGATTTCAAGGCATAATATGAGAGAACATAAAAATGACAGAAAAATTACGCAAATATTCCTCGCGCGTGGACTTTGACCCTAGCAAATGCCTGCAGGAGAAAAATTTGTGCGAGGCGGTGTATGATTGAAGAGCAGAAAGAACAGAGATCGAAGTTGGGCTCAATTCATCTTCATCAGTATAATAGGCCTGGGAGGTTAACAAAAAATGCTCATGCGTCCAGGCCACAGGAAATTCTTGAATCCCATCTTTATTTAACCAAAAAATTGGATCTTCAGGCCTAACACTGATCTTGGTAAAATAAGATTTGAAGGAACGACCATCAACTTTGGCGGAGTTAGTATAGGACTCGAAGTTGATGATCTTGGAGAGAGTCCGGAGGGTTATCAAACTTACTCCTCCCTTCTCTTTATTTGCACGATGGACCACTTATGAGAAATAAAAAAGCATAGCCACCGTCGGTATGAAATTGAAGTGCTCCCCAAGCACTTCAAGAGAACGGATCAACCCCCATCCGTTGGGATGAAGCTGTGAAGGGGCGCAGTCCAAAAACCTCAGGACCCCCATCTGAAACTTTGTGAAAGGGAGGCGCACACCTAGATTCAGAAATAGGAAGTCATACATATATATGGACCTTTCGTCCGGTGTATGACATATCCGTTCTGTTGGAAGTGGAGCCAGCACCATAAAACTCCCCCTATGCTTTTCCTCCTTGAAGACAGTAAAGCGTGGTTCCAACTCTGCTCCGTCCTCCTGAGCATGGATGGACGGTGTATCACGAAATTCCTCAGCCACCCAGCTAAAGGGACGCTTCTGTTGGAACTTCACCCAATTAATCCGGTGTGTAACTACATTGCACAATCCGACAGCTGTCTTCATGATGTGCCGTTGAGAGGGTGTTTCACCACCAGAAGTTCTTCCTCCGGTCGTCTTCTTTACTGCCATCTTAAAAGCTTTTACGCTACGGTAAAAATCCACATCATCAGAGAGGTATAAATCAGCACTCTCAGCACTCTCACTAGAGGAGGACTCTGAAGAGGGTATTATCACCCTTCGCCTTGGATACGGCGACGCTTCCTCTCTGAATAAGGTGGCTTCGATTGGAAGATCACAGGGATCCTCCCACCATAATTTGAGGGGTTTCGAGTTAAGGCCCTTCCTCCTCTTCCCCTAGGGTTAATGATCTGTCCTGAACCGGGGTCTAGAGATCCGGTGTCAAGTCAATCATAAATAGTATGAAGATTCTATGTAGAAGACCGGATGTATGAGTATCCGGTGTAAATATCCGTTGTCCTTGTATAAGGAGGGCGGATTGGGCGTTCTGGAGGTCCTTCACACCGGCCTAACGCGTTGATGTGAGCGAAAGGTGGTGTCACCTGCAAAGATTCTCCGACGCTCAAGTCAGTTGTCGCAACCTAGATCGCGACGGCGCGGCGAGGAGAGGGCTCGCCATGAAATGAAACAGGGAGTCGCCACCAACGTTTTTATCCATAGAAAAAACATTGGAAAAAAAAATTGAGTTCAGTAAAGCACTGGTTAAAAATTGAGATTCAAGTTCGGGAGTCGGTTACGAGTAGGGAAGGTATTAGCACCCTACATCGCCTGTCAAAAACAGTACCAAGATTAAAAACGCACAACATAAATAGCCTTACAAAAGATATTTTATTTCTTCCCTTTTATTGTTGTATCTTTTTTATTTAAAAATGACGGAATGGAGTGAGAGAATTTGTACAAACATAGAATGTCGAAGCGAGGTTAACGGGACGTTTCATCCGAATTAAACTCGACTTCGATATGAGACAGAGAGGGGAAAAGAATGCTAATAAGGCGTCACGCCTAAATTATACATCCTCGAGTAAAAAGGATAGGGATAGGAAAGAGATAAGCGGGACGTCTCGTCCCAAGTATCTCTTCCCTATGAATTATGGCGAGGCTTGAGCAAAAAACTAGGGAGAAATCAACAAGACGTCACGTCTAAATTGATTTTCACGGAAGTAAAAAAAAGAACATTTATGAAAGAAACATGAAAGTAAGGAAATAAATCAGCAAAAAGAAATAAGAAAGATGGGCCCGACAGGAGTTAAAGTCCCGCTCCTACGTATTCTTGAATTATCAAGAAATCAGGGTTACGTAGTTCTGAAAAAAAAATTTTGACTCGGTACATGATGATGGAAGTTATTGAGGTGGGGAACTCATACAAGACGAAGTTCTTCGCACGTGTACGGATCCTAAGGAGATTGTGTAGACGGAAGTATTCCCGTACGACACTGTTAAAAAAAATGGAAATTTTTAGGCTAGAAAACAAAACATGTGAAAAACTTATTACTTATTTTTTATTATTATTTTACTATTTTTATTATTTTTTTAATTAAAAAGCATACTATATTAAAAATAACATGGAAATGAAAAACTTAGAAATGAAAAGAAACTTGCTGGAAGAAGAAATGAAACTACACAATAACAACTACAAAGAAAAGAGAAGAAAAGAAAAGAACATAATAACCTGGAAATGAAAAAAACTTGCTGGAAAATGCAAAACTTGCTGGAAATGAAAAAATTGCTGGAGGAAGAAATTGCCAACAGAGAAAGAGGAAGAGGAAGAACAAATGGTTTCTTCAAGGGATTGATTGCCTTCAATGAAGAATGGTGTGGAAAAAACTCCAACAGAGAAGAGAAGAGGAAGAACAAATGAGGGAGGAATTTGTGTGAATGAAGAATGGTGTGTGGTCCCTTGCCTTGCTCTTGGTGCCTATTTATAGGACTTAGAAAGCAAGCATTTGCCATAATTAATTTTCAATGGAAGGAGCACTCTTAATTTTCAATTCAATGGTGCTCCATTATCATGTTCTAATGCTCCATGATCAAGTTTAATGCTCCATGATCAGCTTGAGTGCCTTGTCCACCATCCAGAAGCTTTAAAAACGTGTTTCTGGGCCAATAATACACTCATGAATCGATTCAATGGTAGAATGAATCGATTCATGCGTGCAAAATGCAATCCTGGGCCAAAAATACCCGTGTGAATCGATTCAAAGGAGGGAAGCATCGATTCATTGCCTTTGAAAATCAAATGAATCGATTCAATTTGCAAAATTTCACTTCCTGGGTGCATTACATTCGCATGAATCGATTCAAGAGGGCTATGAATCGATTCAAACCACTTGAAATTGATTTTTTGGGGCTGTTTCACGCATGAATCGATTCATGCATGTGTTGAATCGATTCATGATGCTGTTTGGTGCTTTTTCATTCTCCTTTTTACTCATCACAAACTTGCTCGCGTATTTAAGGGCTGATGCGTGCCAAATTTGAAAAAGTGTCCAACATGAAAGTTGTATATCTTTCTCTTATCTTTAATTTGATATATGGCACAAAAATTTCCATCAAGAAACGAGAGAGATATGGCCCATCTACAAAAACTGCTCCAGAGTGTGACGAAAATACATTTGCAAGGAAAATAAATTCACTGGGCAAAATGGGTGGAGAATTAGCTTTTGTGGCCTTCATGAAGTTTGTAGATCTCTTTGATGTGGAGCCATAGAAAAAAGAATGGGGTCATTTCAGTATCATATGAGGGAGATATGAATTTTTTCGTAAAGATGCACAGAGCAGTCATGAAACTGGAGCAAGTCTAGGAAGATTATTAAAACTGTACCAATTGGTAAGGATTCAGCCTTCAAGGTCTGCACAAAAGTCGTAGACAATTTTGTTACGAAAATTTAGAGACCGGGTTTGCGCAAATCAAAGATCGTATGAAGGAGTTATGAATTTTCAAATGAACCATGCGCATGAAAGAGTGCTCAAAAGATGAAACTGTACCAATTGGCCGGACAAAAAGAGGTGTTCACAGATGCCCCTCTTTACTTCTTTTTCACAGGAGAAACACGAAGCTTTCTGTGTTTTTGAAGTGAAAATGAAGTAAAGAATATGAACACCGATGTAGGGGCCAAGTGGGACCTCTTGATCTATCCTCTCTATTTCCCTTCTTCTTTTTTGTTTTTGTTTTTGTTTTTGTTTTTGTTTTTGTTTTTTTTTTGTTTTTTTTTTTTTGTTTTTTTTTTGAAGAATCAAGAGAGCTGTTTTCCAAAAAGGAGGTGTACCGTCCCTTGGGTGACAGGAAGGTAAGAGTGGGGAATTACCCCTTGACTGAAAGGAAATGTGGGGTGTGGCCCTTGACTGACAGGAAATGTGGGGTGTGGCCCTTGGTTTGCAGGAAAGTAAATGTGGGGTGTGACCTTTGGTTGACAGGAAAGTAAATGTGGGGTATGGCCCTTGGTTTGCAGGAAAGTAAATGTGGGGTATGGCCCTTGGTTTGACAGGAAAATAAATGTAGGGTGTGGCCCTTGGTTGACAGGAAAGTAAATGTGGGGAGTGGCCCTTGGTTGACAGGAAAGTAAATGTGGGGTGTGGCCCTTGGTTGACAGGAAAGTAAATGTGGGGTGTGGCCCTTGGTTTGCAGGAAAATAAATGTGGGGTGTGGCCCTTGGTTGACAGGAAAGTAAATGTGGGGTGTGGCCCTTGGTTTGCAGGAAAGTAAATGTGGGGTGTGGCCTTGGGGTGTGGCCCTTGGTTGACAGGAAGGTAAATGTGGGGTGTGGCCCTTGGTTGACAGGAAAGTAAATGTGGGGTGTGGCCCTTGGTTGACAGGAAAATAAATGTGGGGTGTGGCCCTTGATTGAAAGGAAGATAAATGTGGGGTGTGGCCCTTGGTTTGTAGGAAAGTAAATGTGGGGTGTGGCCTTTGGTTGACAGGAAAGTAAATGTGGGGTGTGGCCCTTGGTTGACAGGAAAATAAATATGGGGTATGGCCCTTGGTTTGACAGGAAAATAAATGTGGGGTGTGGCCCTTGGTTTGTAGTAAGGTAAAGGTGGGGAGCTAACAGGACGTCTCGTCTGAATTAACTCAGTGTTGGTAGGAAATGTAAAGGTTGGGGGAGCTAACAGGACGTCTCGTCTGAATTAACTCAGTGTTGGTAGGAAATGTAAAGGTTGGGGTTGACCCTCGGTTGTCATGACTGCGGGTTCTTGGGGAACTGCCCCTTGAACGCAAGAGAATGAATCTGGGGGATGTCCCAGTTTGATAAGATTGGATGAAATCTTTGGGGAACTGCCCCTTGAATAAATCCGGGGAGATGCCCCAGTTTGACATGATTGGATGAGATCTTTAGGAACTGCCCCTTGAATGAAAGACTAAACCCGGGGAGATGCCCCAGTTTAACATGATTGGTGGAGATCTTGGGGAACTGCCCCTTGAATGAAAGACCAAACCCGGGGAGATGCCCCAGTTTGATATGATTGGTGGAAATCTTGGGGAACTGCCCCTTGAATGAAAGACTAAATCCCGGGAGATGCCCCAGTTTTGGGTTGACTAGGAAGTGTAGTCCTGCTGGGAAAGGATTTAGGAATTTATGGCTCCACTGGGGAAGCATTTGGTGGTTTGGGATGCCATCCTTTGATTGGAAAGAGAAGCCTGGGGAGATGTCCTAGTTTGATAAGATTGGATGAAATCTTTGGGGAACTGCCCTTTGAATGAAAGAACAAACCCAGGGAGATGCCCCAGTTTGGGTTGACCGGGAAGTGTAGTCCCACTGGGGAAGGATTTGGGAAGTGTCGGCTTTGGCGATTGTGATTTCACTGGGGATGCCAATCTACTAATTTCTCTTGGGGAAAACTTCTGGTCCGGATCTTTGGTGTCAGGTTCTTCATTTCTGTGTGACGTAGTTCCATCATCCTTCAAAACAGATGGTTAGAGGCACGAGTAATCAAAAGAATTGACATTTCGAGCGACCTTTCCTGAGAGATAGGCTTTCAAGATAACTCATGGATGAGATAGAGACAAATTCTGTCTTCCAGGAACATAATTAACAGAATTGGTTATGCTTTCTCACGGGCCGGGTCTGACGCCAGGATACATTTCGTTTCACCACGACTTTTCATTTCATCACTTTTCATTTCAAAAATTTCCTCTTAAGAAAAACTTGTTCGTTTATAAGATTCAGCCGTAGACTCAGGAGAAGGAAAGGGAAAGCTTATTTTATTATTGAATATAAGTATGTACATTGGTAATGAAGGTAAAGGTAACAAAAACATATGTATAAACAATTAAAAGGTGGGAGAGAAAGAAGGCCTTTTAAACCCTCCAGCGACTCCTTGCGAGTGATAAGAATCCGGATCTTTTCCTCACGACTTCGAGACCATCCTCTGATTTTACTTCTGGGAAATGATTTTGATAAAGATGCGCGTGCCTGACCAGTTTTCCTTCTCTGAAGAGTTCACGTCCTTACGCCTGAACTTGTGGCTTTTTATTCTACCTGAGCCGCCCTTCCGGGTTTTCGACTCATCAAGCAGCTCTAATTTTTGCCTAGGCTGCCCCATGGGTTTTCAGCCTAGCGAGCACCCTTTTTTTTTGTTTTTGTTTTTGTTTTTGTTTTTGTTTTTTTTTGGTTTTTTTTTGGTTTTTTTTTTAGGCAAAATATTTCTTCACCGCGTCGGCGTTCACAGGCATTGGTAGATCCTCTCCATCCACATTGGTGAGGATTAGAGCTCCTCCAGAGAAAGCCTTCTTCACGACGTATGGTCCTTCGTAATTAGGTGTCCATTTCCCTCGGATGTCCTTTTGGATTGGCAAGATTTTCTTGAGGACTAGGTCTCCTTCTCGGAATTGTCGAGGTCGTACCTTCTTTTCAAACGCTCGTTTCATACGCTTTTGATACAGCTGACCATGACAAAGGGCCGCTAATCTCTTCCCATCAATCAGGTTTAACTGGTCATGTCGAGTTTGGGTCCATTCAGCTTCCTTTAATTCCGCCTCCATTATCACTCGAAGAGAAGGGATCTCTACTTCGAAAGGCAGGACTGCCTCCATACCATAAACCAGGGAGAATGGAGTTGCCCCAGTTGAAGTTCGGACCGAGGTACGATACCCATGTAAAGCAAAGGGGAGCATTTCGCTCCAATCTCTATAGGTCACAACCATTTTCTGTACGATCTTCTTGATGTTTTTATTGGCTGCCTCGACTGCCCCATTCATTTTAGGGCGATACGGGGAGGAATTATGATGGTGGATTTTGAAGTCTTCACAAAGTTCCTTTATCATTTTGTTATTCAAATTCATGCCATTATCAGTGATGATCTGACTCGGCAGACCGTACCGGCATATCAGTTCACGCTTGACAAATTTAACCACAACACTCCTTGTCACATTGGCGTACGAAGCAGCTTCTACCCATTTTGTGAAATAGTCGATAGCGACTAAAATGAAACGATGACCGTTAGAGGCTTTTGGCTCGATGGGTCCAATGACGTCCATACCCCACATTGAAAAGGGCCAGGGAGCTGACAAGACATTCAGGGAAGACGGGGAAGCGTGAATATGGTCCGCGTATATCTGACATTTGTGACACTTACGAACATAGGCAAAACAGTCTGACTCCATGGTCATCCAGTAGTAACCAGCCCTCAAGATCTTTCTTGACATGGCGTGCCCGTTGGTGTGAGTTCCAAAACATCCCTCGTGGACATCCCTCATGATTTTACTTGCCTCGTCGGTGTCGATGCAACGAAGAAGGACAGAGTCGTAGTTTCTCTTATAAAGCACATCACCGTTTAAGAAGAAACCCATGGCGAGCCGTCGTAGGGTTCTCTTATCATTCTCTGTAGCACCTTCGGGATATTCTTGATTTCGGACATACCTCTTGATATCGTAATACCAAGGCTTCCCATCTGACTCCCTTTCAATCATCTGGTAATATGCGGGTTCGTGGTGCCGCACTATTTCAATGAGAGGCATGTCGTAATCATTGCTCACCTTGAACATAGATGCCAGGGTAGCCAAAGCATCAGCCATTTGGTTGTCCTCCCGGGGAACATGGTGAAAAGAAACATCATCAAATTCCTTAATCAACTCCTTGATGCGAGTTTGATAGGGAATTAATTTGCTGTCTCTAGTCTCCCACTCTCCTTTTAGTTGGTGAATGACCAGGGCAGAATCCCCGTATACTTCCAATTTCTTCACTTTGGCATCCAATGCTGCTTGGATTCCCAGAGAACACGCCTCGTACTCAGCGATGTTATTGGTACAATCAAAACATAATCGAGCACAAACGGGGATAAGTTCTCTGTCAGGTGAAATGAGGATTGCTCCGATTCCGTGTCCTAATGCGTTAGAAGCACCATCAAACCTTAGGGTCCATTTATCCTTTTGGGCTCCTTCTTTATCAATCAGGGCCATGATATCTTCATCCGGGAAGTCAAACTGCATGGGCTGATAATCTCTTATGGGTTGATGAGCTAGGTAGTCAGCCAGAACACTTCCTTTTATAGCCTTCTGAGTGACATAGACTATATCGTACTCAGTTAGCAGGACCTGCCATCGAGCAATCCTTCCGGTCAAGGCAGGTTTTTCAAAGATATATTTGACAGGGTCCATTTTGGAAACTAGCCAAGTAGTGTGGTTTATCATGTGTTGTCTCAAACGTCGGGCTGCCCATGCTAACGCACAACAGGTCCTTTCCAGAGCAGAATACCTCATCTCGCAGTCAGTGAACTTCTTGCTTAGATAATAAATGGCATGCTCTTTCTTCCCAGTCTCATCATGTTGCCCCAACACACAACCCATGGATTCATCTAACACTGTAAGGTATAAAATGAGTGGTCTTCCCGGGGTAGGTGGGATCAAAACTGGCGGGTTCTGCAAGTACTGCTTTATCTTTTCAAA
Organism: Clitoria ternatea; assembly: GCA_037962975.1. Classification (NCBI taxonomy): domain Eukaryota; kingdom Viridiplantae; phylum Streptophyta; class Magnoliopsida; order Fabales; family Fabaceae; genus Clitoria; species Clitoria ternatea. Next base: position 229,006,713 of record CM075672.1, read on the forward strand.
AGCCTTTTGACAATCCTCGTTCCATTGAACTGGTTGGTTCTTACGGAGCAATTTGAAAATTGGCTCACATGTTGCCGTCAACTGTGAGATGAAGCGAGCGATGTAATTTAATCTCCCTAGGAAACCTCTAACTTCCTTTTCTGTATGGGGAAGAGGCATTTCAAGAATGGCTTTAACTTTGTCAGGGTCGACCTCTATGCCTCTCTTGCTTACTATGAATCCCAGCAACTTCCCGGATCTTGCGCCAAAGGTGCACTTGGCTGGGTTTAGCCTAAGCTTGAATTTCCTCAGCCTTTCGAAGAGTTTCCTTAGGTCTTCCATATGCCCTTCATCCGTTTTAGACTTGGCAATAATATCATCGACGTAAACCTCCACCTCCTTGTGCATCATGTCATGGAAAAGGGTTACCATGGCCCTCTGGTAAGTTGCTCCCTCATTCTTTAGACCAAAAGACATCACCTTATAACAGAAGGTTCCCCACAAGGTGACAAATGTGGTTTTTTCCATATCCTCAGGCGCCATCTTAATTTGATTGTATCCGGAGAAACCGTCCATGAATGAAAAGATCGTATGTTGCGCGGTATTGTCGACCAGAACATCAATCTGAGGCAGGGGAAAATCATCCTTGGGGCTAGCCCTGTTCAAATCGCGATAGTCCACGCACATTCGTACTTTGCCATCCTTTTTCGGGACCGGGACGATATTTGCCACCCACTGTGGGTATTTTGCCACGGCTAAGAACCCGGCATCAAATTGCTTCTTGACTTCTTCCTTGATTTTCAAAAGCATCTCGGGTTTCATACGTCGCAGCTTCTGCTTTACCGGCAGACATTCGAGTTTTAATGGTAACCTATGTTCGACAATGCTATTGTCCAGTCCCGGCATATCTTGGTAAGACCAGGCGAAAACATCGCTGAACTCTCTCAACAACCCAATCAGTTCCTGCCTCTGTTCTTTACTTAACGAGGTACCAATTTTGACCTCCTTTTTAACTCCTCCAATTCCCAAATCGATAACCTCGGCTATTTCTAAGTAGGGCAGAATTTCCCTATCCTCTTGTTCCAATAACCGGGTTAACTCAGGCGAGGGATCGTAGTCTTCACCATATTCCTCATTGGCGCAATCAGTTAGACAGTCAAAATCGTGAAATAAGACCGAATTCTCACTATTCTCAGATGAATCGCTTTCGGATCTGCATTTTCAGTGTATCATAGCAAATGAAAAGGAAAACAAGCAAGAGAAAGGTTTAAATAATAGGTTACTAAACAGATCAAGCTATTTGGAAACTGACGGCATTTATTATTCAAACAAACGAACAAGTTTTTATTGTTACAAAATGAGATCCCGAAGCATAGCTAAAGGATCGAACAGAAAACATGATTACTTTGATGAAATGGTACAAATCGTGGGGAATTCTATGACCTCCCAGTTGTTCAGTTCCTGACCAGGTGAGCCAGCATACACAAATCCGGGGCCTTCATCAAGATCACTTTGGATCACGGCCACTTCATCTGGAAACATTACTCCGGCGCTCCTGAAGCTCTGGTAGAGGTCACAGATGGGGATTTTCGCAGTGTTGAATGCATGCCCGGTATGACGAGTAATCCTCTTCCCTCTCCTCTCTTCTTCTACCCTTTTTTGGTCTTCAGTGGTAGGCTGGTATCCTAGGCCGTACCTATTTTTGTTCTCAGGGAGACAGACAGGTTGAATTCTTCCTTCCAGTTCTCTTCCGAGTCCTTTTCCCGGCTTATATCCTCCTCATAGCATGGTCTTTGCTACTGCTAGCGGTACCTTTGGGAAAGGCATGCTTGTGGCGTTGGCTATCTCCAAAGCCTGGAATGATGTCTCGAGGGCTTCCTCGGCTGCCTCTACATAGGGGGTAGTAACTGGCTTACTGACCAGAAGATCCTCCTCTCCAGAAACGATTACCAGTCTGTTATCAACGATGAACTTTAGTTTCTGGTGTAAAGTGGAAGGAACTACCCCTGCTGAATGAATCCATGGCCTCCCTAACAAGCAACTATAGGCGGGCATGATATCCATTACTTGGAAGAGAACTTGAAAGATATGGGGTCCAACTTGTATGGGTAGCTCAACTTCGCCTATGACCTCCCGTCGGGTCCCATCAAAAGCTCTTACTATCATGGAGCTCGGTCTCATGCATGCCCCATCTATGGGTAGTTTAGCTAATGTAGACTTAGGCATCACATTCAAGGATGATCCATTATCGACGAGCACTTTTGCCATAATATGGTCTTGACACTTCACAGAGACATGGAGAGCTTTGTTGTGTCCTTTCCCTTCCACCGGCACCTCGTCATCCGTGAAAGTCAGATAGTTACTGGCCACTATATGTCCGACAATACCTTGGAACTTATCAACAGGCAAGTCATGTTTCACGTGTGCCTCACTTAGCACCTTCATCAGCGCGTTCCGATGTGATTCAGAACTTGTCAGCAGAGATAATAAGGAGATCTTGGCGGGGGTATAGTTCAACTGATCCAATACCTGGTAATCGCTGTGGCGGATAAATTTTAAGAACTCCTTAGTCTCCTCTTCTGGCACAACCTTCTTTGCTTCGCCAGCGATCCCAACCTTCCCGGTTTTGCCTTCCGCGGCAGTCTTGTCTTGCTTTGGCTCTGAAGGTGCATACACTCTCCCACTTTGGGTCATTCCGCCTACACCGGCGATGTTGGTAACCAACAAAGCTGGCGCCGGATCAATTATTACGGGGTTGGAAACGACTATGTCCGTGTTATACTTCCAAGGCACGGCGTGGGAGTTGTCATACGGGAATGGAGCAGGTGGCCATGCCGTAATAGTAGTTCTGGCAGGGGTCTGCGTTAGCGACGCGTTTTTACTATAAAATATGACCAGGGGTTTTGGGGCCCGAGGTCCAGTCTGTCCCTGTATCATATTTACCTCATCGCCATGGCGTTTGCAGACTCGTATAGTGTGACTGTCCATAAACCTTTGGAGAGTTTTTCGAAACTCTTGCTGCTTTGTCGATTGGGCATCATCGAAGTCTTCATCCCATTTGTCCTTCACTAACCCTACCTCAAACATAAGGGAGTGAATTCCTTTTAGAGGCATCTAAATGTCCTCAACATTGGACGTATACTCCACATCTTCCCTGATAGCATTGACCCCGGGCCCTTCATGATTAGGCAGAGGGTTTGTTGTCACATTTGGACTTCCTTCTCGGAAGCTTATCCAATCTGCCTGAATCAGGTCCCTTACTTTATATTTCAAAGCCAGATAATTTTCAGTAGAATGGCCTGGTGTACCCGCATGATAATCGCATCGGGCATTAGGGTCATACCCCCTAGGATAAGGTGGCTGTAGCGGCCTCAAGGGACAGGGTACTACTAGAGTTTTTTCAATGAGGTGAGGCAAGAGTTCGGTATAGGACATTGGGATGGGATCAAACTGGGGTGGAGCACGGTCATTGTTCCTTCTTTGGATATTTGGCGGTGGGTTGGCTTGTGGTGCTTGGTGTGGTATCTGTGGTGGCGCAGGCGGCCGTACAATGGTTGGTCTGAATTGTGGTGGATTAAGGTTTGGAATGGCTGCCACATACGGGTGCGACACGCCGGGATATACTGGTGAAAGGCTAACTGGGGTAGGTGGCCCTGCCAGGTTCCTTCTCTGGTTGTGAGAGACCAAGTTGGTCTCCCCTTCTCTTCTCCTGTTTTCGCCAAGTGTAGGTCTCCTTGTAGCTCCCATCCCAGATGGACTTCGGACTATCCTGCCGGTCCTTAGCCCATTTTCTATCCTTTCTCCAATAGTGACAATATCAGAGAAATGGGACGAGACACTTCCAATCATCTTCTCATAGAAAGGAGTTTGAAATGTATCTATGAACATAGTGATCACCTCCTTTTCAGATAGAGGTGGGTCAACCTGTGCCGCCACTTCGCGCCACCTTTGGGCGTACTCCTTGAACGTCTCGTTATCTTTCTTAGTCATGTTCTGCAATTGTCCCCTATCCGGGGCCATGTCCAGGTTATATTTGTATTGTTGCATGAACGAGTCTGCTAGGTCTTTCCAGCAGCGTATACGAGAGCGCTCTAGATGATTGTACCATGTCAGGGGAGCCCCAACCAGGCTATCCTGAAAACAATGAATTAGCAGAGGGTCATTTGACGCATGCGAAGCCATCTTACGGCAGTACATGGTTAGATGATTCTTTGGGCATGTCAACCCTCTGTATTTGTCAAAATCGGGCGTCTTGAATTTAGGAGGTATGACGACATCAGGGATTAGGCAAAGTTCAGCAGCAGTGCCTGTCCCAAATTTACTTGTTCCTTCCATCTCCCTTAAACGCCTTTCCAAGAATTCCAACCTCTCTTCCTGGGTGGTAGCCACAGCACTCGGACCGGCAGTAGTGTGTTGACCAAACTTCCCATATTGCTGGTAGGAATGAAACAGGTCAGTGTTTGGTATGAAGGTATCCGGTTTGGCAGTGGTTCGGGGTATATGAATGGTATGAGCAGGCTGCGCTTGGGCGGCTTGTGTTTGGGCGGCTTGAGTATGAGTGGGTGGCATCTGGGTGGCTTGTGCTTGGGTAAGTGGGTCGTTTGGTTGATTAGTGTTAGGCTAGGCAGTGATGGGAACTTGGTCTTGGTGGCAAGGTTCTTCCTGGAGTGGTGGGAAATATCCGTGCGGTAAACCATACGGGGGAAAGGGAATAACATTGCCTTCCTCATCCACAAAGGTATGTTGTTGTGTGTTTGCAGGATTTGGTCTCCTTATACGAACAACGAGGGGAGGTGCGGTGGTCCTGGGGTCAGATCCTGTAGCCGGATCTTGACCGTGATGAGAGGTGGGTGGTTGTTGCCGGGCGTCTTCAACCCCTGCAGAAGATCCCCCTTCTGTGACTCTCCTTTCCAGGAGCTTGGCCATCTCGGCCATCTGTTCCTTGACCTGGGCGAGCTCAGCCTTCAAATTCTCATTTTCTTGTTCTATGTCAGCCATGAGTTTCTTCCTGAGCCTGGTTGTAACACCCCTATTTTTATTTTTATATTAAAATTTTGAAGGAATTAAATTATGGTTCTTTAGAACTTTTTAATCTACGTATTATTTATGATTTTTTGGAATTTTTTGGAATTTTGGAATTTTTTAATAAAAATAATATTTTTTTTAAATAATTTTAAATTCATATAAGTGACTTAAATTAAAAATATTTACAAGAAAGTGAATTGAAATTATAAGAAAATTTTCTAAAATCCATTTCAAGTAGACTTATCTAAAAATTATCGGTTTGAGAAAAATCTTGATTTTTTCCAATCGTTAAAAAAATTAGAAACGTATCAATAAATTTTTATTAACAGAAAATTTTAGATTTTTAAAATTTCAACTTTATATTACTCAGTATAAAATTAGTAAGGACTGATATAATATCGCTAAATTTCAAAAAGGACTCATTTTGAATATTTAAAATATACCGAGTGAAAGGTTACTATTTGGCTTAATAATTCTGCCGACAGTTACTATGCAAAACACTGTGCATGTACGAAATTTTCAAAGAATGCATAGTAACCTGGAATAAAAAATTCAAAAATGCATAGTACTTTTATATTAAAATAATGAAATGCATAGTAAAATTTTTTCCTATAAATACCGAAGGATTTCTTCTTTAGAATTCACAATTTCAGATTAAGTTTTCTTAATACAGTAGTGCTAGTGAGATAGTGGTGGAAGTGAGAGAGAGAAGAAAAGTTTTTGGAGAGAAGGTTCTGCCAAAATCCTAAGGTAAGAATACTTCTCTTTTATATTTTTTTAGATTATTTTTATATCGTTTTTAGAAATCTGTTATTATACTGAAAATAATATTATTTTAAGTTACTATTCTGTATAGTAAACACTATTTCACTAGTAAATTACTATTTCAATAGTAAATTACTATTCAAATAGTAAATTACTATTTACTGTTACTATTTACCGTTACTATTCACGATTTACTATTTACCGTTACTATTCACGTTTTACTATTCACTGTTACTATTCACGTTTTTACTATTCACTGTTACTATTCACGATTTACTATTCACTATTCACTATTCACTATTCAGAATTTACCATTTCTGTTTTAAGTAATAATCTTAATCTTCGTCTTATGCTTATACTAAAATAAGATTGATATTAATATTTCTAGAAATCGGAGGCGCAAAGCAAATCTCTTTTTGGTAACGACTCAAGGTAAGGGGGAGTGAGATAAGAATTATAATATGAAAAGACATAAGAATAATGGGAGGAGTCCCCTACTCCTTTTAAATTTAATAATATTATTATTTTAAAATATTAACTTTTTAACTTAACATTTTTAATAAATTTTAAATTAAATATCCGGTTAACTAACTCTAACATACCTATGCAAAGACTTGGACCATTGTGACCTATATGGACTGGACTATACCTATGCAAGGACTTGGACCATTATGACCCATATGGACTGAACTATACCTATGCAAGGACTGGATTATATGGACTTACATATACCTATGCGAGGAATTGACCAAAAGGACTAAAATTGACTATATTAATAATCATTAAATTTTGTATTATGATATGTATTAATGATATTTAATTGATTTGATTATGATTTGATTATGATTGATTGATTGATGATATTTAGTTATGATTGATATTGTTTGATTTTGATTGATGATATTGTAATGTGGAGTTTGAGCATATAGCGAGCATGACGGAAAGCTAAAATTCAGTAAGAATTTCTTACCTTACTCTTTAAATTTTATTATCTTTTATTTCTTCTTAGAAATTATTTTTATTAACTTTATTTTCAATATTTAGAAAAATAAAAATAAAAAAATTAGTATTTATTTTAGAAAGAAAATATTTTATGAGAATTTATTTAATTAAATCTTGAGTTAAAGAAAAATTTTATAATTTTAAGTATTTTTGGTTAATAATTATTCTCTTTTAATAAAACAAAATTTTTTTTTTTGAAAGAAAATTGTTTTATTTTTTCCAACTTAATAACTAAATATATTTGGAAATAATTGAGATTCCTAAATTTGATTTTGTTAAGATTTAATTTGAGAAAGATTATGTAAAGTTTTATATGATAAAGTTTTTTAGATATTTAAGGCTTAGAAACTCAATTTCAGTGAGATTCAAAAACTGTACCAAATTTATTTCTGTGGGATAGAAATTCAGAGAACTGAGAAAATGTACAGTTTATTGAAATGATATTGTAAACCTTTAAGGGATTTAATAATTGAGTTTCTAAAAGCCTTAACCAACTCAATACGCGAGTAGTTCATGCATCATGGATAATGAAAGTGAAATGAAATAATATTGTCTGGGGACGGATTATAGAAACCGAGGATACATTAGAGGAGGCTTATTTACGAGCCTTGGGATGAGAGAGTGTGAAAGGGTGCTTCAGGGGACCTGGGGTAGCTCCCTAGTGTCGGGTACTTTCACAATAAAAACTTTCTCAATCTGACTAGTCTCTAAGTGTTTCCATGCCAGTTAAGCTGTTCATATTATTATTATCCGGACTTATGGAACAGTGTAAACTCCTGGTTGGCCCAGTGCAAATTAAAATTTAAGGGCCCACATATATAAGTAAGTTATGATGAAGATATTGCATAACATTCATGCATTCATAATTGATTGTGTATGTGATTGTGATTGATATTATTATGTATTGGTTGTGAAAACCCTTTGTTGCTTATGTCTTATTCGGAAATATTATATTCTGTTTCTCACTCCTTTCTCCGTGTTTTTGTTTCATATATTCTAAATTGATGATTCAGAGGGAAGGATCGAAGAATTTCAGCAGTAAATATAGCACGTTCTAGAAAGGGAGCTCGGTATGAATACCGTGGTCCAATGAATAAATAATGTTAATAAGTAACTGCTTCTGGGCCATGGAGTTTCCTCTCTTTCTTATAATGTTTAATGTTTATTTTCTTCGGATGAATGTACAAATACTTTATAAAGTTTTTAATAATATTTGTGAGGTATTTCAGAAATAATGTATATAATTTATTCCGATAGTTTCTTTTTAAAAATCATATCTTTAGTAAAAAAAAAAAATAAAATTGAGTTTTTCTAGAATTTATTAAGGTGTAACAGAGGGTGTTACAAAGTGGTATCAGAGCAGTTAATCCAATAGGCCTGGGGAAAAGGTCTATCTTGCTTTGTCTGTAAACTCTGTATAGTTAGAATATCTGACTTGGTAGTAACTGTGATTGATGTGACAAATCTCAGTTACTGTGAAACAGGAAACTAATGGCTGGAAACGATCTTGCTGGAGTTGTAGAACGCTTAATCAATATAATGGGAGCACGTGAAGGTCAAGGTAACGATGCCTTGAGAAGGCTGGACCTATTCGAAAAACGCAATCCACCTCGTTTCAAGGGAGGATATAACCCCGATGGAGCACAAATCTGGATTTGAGAGATAGAGAAGATCTTTCGAGCATTGCAATGTAATGAAGCTGATAAGGTAGTCTTCGCTACTTATGCCTTATCTGAGGATGCCGAACATTGGTGGGATAGCATGCGTAAACAATTCGAAGTCAACGACGTGGAGATCACTTGGGACTATTTCAAGGATATGTTTCTAGAGAAATACTTTCCAGCTGATGTTAAAGAGAAAAGACAATTCGAATTCCTGTCGCTGACCCAAGGAAATATGACCGTTGGAGAGTACGCATCCAGGTTTGAAGAGCTATCTCGTTTTCATTCTCATTATAATGATGCTACTAATGAAAGAGATCGGTGTGCAAAGTTTGTAAATGGACTGCGGCCAGAAATTAAGGAAGCTATACGAATGCAGGAAATCCGTGAATTTTCTGTATTGGTAAATCGCTGCAGGATCTTTGAAGAAGACCATAAGGATAGAATGACCAAAAGTCGTGAGCCCATTCACAAGGCAGGAGAGATAAGAAGTGGAGGACCTCACCATCACCAAAGAAGAGATTTCAGAAGGAATAAGCCTTACCAAGCACCATTTCGCCGGTTTGGAGCAGCATCTGTTCCTAACAGACCCCAAGCTTCAACTGGAAGCTATTATCCAACATCTGCACCAAATTTTAAATGTTTTATCTATGGAGGACCCCATTTGAAAAGGGATTGTCCTAAAAACACTTATGTTTGCTTTAAGTGTAACAAACCAGGTCATCACATCAAGGATTGCCCAGAGATGAAGAGAGAAAACCCTGAAGGTGCAAGTACAAGCATAAATACTCAAGGAGGCGCGCACAGTGCAGTCGGAAGGCCGAAAGCAAAAGGAAAGGTTTTTGCAATCACTGGAGAAGAAGCATCTCATGCTGATTCCATGGTAGAAGGTAAGTGTATCATTAATAAGATTTCTTTAACTGTTATGTATGACTCAGGTGCATCACATTCCTTTATTGCCAATGACTGTGTAGAAAAACTAAAATTACCTGTGATAGAACTTCCATTTGACTTATCTGTACATACTCCTGGAAACAATCCCATTGTCACTTCTAAAGCTTGTTGGAAATGCCCTATTGTCATAGATGGTAGGGACTTTAAGGCTAATCTTTTCTGTTTACCCCTTTCCGGCTTAGAAGTTATTATTGGGCTAGATTGGTTGTCTGACAATCATGTTCTAATAGATTGTCATAATAAAACCATAATGTTTAGAGAACCAGTGAATTTGAATCCTGAGGATTCGAGATTTCTAACCGCCAACCAAGTGAGTGCCTCTTTAAAAGGAGGGGCTCAAGGATTCATGCTATTGCTTTCAACGAAAGGAGAGCAAGAATCAAAAATCAAAAATCTGCCGGTTGTGTGTGAATTTCCTGACGTTTTTCCTGAAGATATCCCTGGTTTACCCCCAGAAAGAGATGTAGAATTTTCCATTGATCTAGTACCTGGAGTTGGACCCATTTCAATTGCACCATACCGAATGTCACCTCTAGAATTAGCAGAGTTGAAAAAACAACTTGAAGAGATGATAGAGAAGCAGTTTATACGACCCAGTGTATCCCCCTGGGGTGCACCAGTGTTGTTGGTTAAGAAGAAGGATGGTAGCATGAGGTTGTGTGTAGATTATCGACAACTGAACAAGGTGACAATCAAGAACAGATATCCTCTACCAAGGATTGACGACTTGATGGATCAGCTGCGTGGTGCCACGGTGTTCTCCAAAATTGATTTGAGGTCTGGATACCATCAAATAAGGGTGAAGAAAGAAGATGTATCGAAAACTGCTTTTAGAACACGCTATGGCCATTACGAATATCTAGTAATGCCTTTTGGTGTAACTAATGCACCAGCCGTATTCATGGATTACATGAATAGGATTTTTCATCCATATCTAGATAAATTTGTAGTGGTGTTCATTGATGATATATTAGTGTACTCTAAAAGCAGAGAAGAACATGTTGAACATTTGAAGGTCGTGTTGGAAATCCTGAAAAAGAAACAACTATATGCAAAGCTGTCGAAGTGTGAATTCTGGTTGGAAGAAGTGAACTTTTTAGGACATGTAATTAGTCAAGGAGGAATAGCTGTAGACCCTTCCAAGGTGGAGGCGGTTTTAAAATGGGAGAGACCAACCACGATCACTGAGATTAGAAGTTTCTTGGGCTTGGCTAGATACTATAGGAGATTCATTGAAGGATTTTCAAAGCTAGGATACCCATTGACCAAGCTAACACGGAAAGGACAACCTTTTATGTGGACGACACAATGCGAGAATAGTTTCCAAGAGCTGAAAGATCGACTTACTTCTGCGCCAGTGTTAGTACTCCCTGATCCACATCGAAGTTTTGAAGTTTACTGTGATGCGTCTAAACAAGGACTAGGAAGTGTACTCATGCAAGACAAGAAGGTTGTAGCCTATGCGTCACGTCAATTAAGGCAACATGAGATTAACTACCCTACCCATGACTTAGAGTTAGCCGCTGTAGTTTTTGCCTTAAAGATTTGGAGGCATTATCTATACGGTGCAACATTCGATGTGTTTAGCGATCATAAGAGTCTCAAGTATTTATTCGACCAAAAGGAGTTAAACATGAGGCAACGGAGATGGATGGAGTTCTTAAAGGACTACGACTTTGAGTTGCAATACCATCCTGGAAAAGCGAACGTAGTAGCTGATGCTTTAAGTCGAAAGTCTCTACATGCGTCCACGATGATGATTAAAGAGCTGGAATTGATAGAGAACTTCAGAGATCTTAACCTAGCAGTAAAGGTTAATGCTAACAGCTACAGATTAGGAGCGTTGCAAGTGACAAGTGAATTCCTGAGACAAGTTTTAGAGGCTCAAAAAGAGGATGAATTCCTGCAAGAGAAGAAAGAACTCTTGAAACAAGGAAAAGAAGTCGAGTTCAATGTAAGAAGTGACCAATTATTGAGGTATAAGGATCGAGTGTGTATCCCTGATCAAGAGGAGTTGAGGAAAGCAATTTTGGAAGAAGGCCATAAAAGTTATATGAGCATTCATCCCGGAGCTACTAAAATGTATCAAGATTTGAAGAAGTTATTTTGGTGGCCTGGAATGAAGAAAGCGGTGGCAGAGTATGTGGCTGCATGTCTAATTTGCCAGAAGGTTAAAGTGGAACACCAAAAACCCCCTGGAATGCTACAATCAATGGAAATACCAGAATGGAAATGGGATAGCATTACCATGGATTTTGTGACTTCTCTACCCAAAACTCCATTAGGACATGATTCGATATGGGTAATAGTTGATAGACTAACAAAGTCTGCCCACTTTATTCCCATCAACATTCGTTACTCTATGGAGAAGCTGGCAAAATTATACATCGAGGAGATTGTGAGATTGCATGGAATTCCTTCAAGTATCATTTCTGATCGGGACCCTCGTTTTACATCACAATTCTGGAAGAGCTTGCACAAGGCTTTGGGAACAAGACTGCGTCTGAGTTCAGCATATCATCCTCAGACGGATGGACAATCAGAAAGAACAATCCAATCTCTAGAGGACTTGTTACGAGCTTGTGTGTTAGAGCATAAAGGAAGTTGGAATCAATTCTTACCATATGTGGAGTTTACCTACAACAACAGTTTCCATGCTAGCATTGGCATGGCACCTTTTGAAGCATTATATGGAAGAAAATGTAGGACCCCGCTATGTTGGTTTGAGACTGGTGAAAACTTGATGCTAGGACCAGAGTTGGTACAACAAACCACGGATAAAATCAAAATTGTTCAAGAAAAGATGAAGGCAACACAGAGCAGGCAGAAAAGTTACTATGACAAAAGAAGAAAGCCGCTCGAATTTCAAGAAGGCGATCATGTATTCTTGAAAGTCACACCTATGACTGGGGTCGGTCGGGCAATGAAATCTCGAAAACTAACTCCTAGATTTATCGGTCCATACCAAATAATTCATAAAGTTAGTCCCCTTGCCTACCAAATAGCATTACCACCTTTTCTTTCTAATATCCATAATGTTTTTCATGTGTCAAACTTGCGAAAGTATATATCTGATCCTACACATGTTATTGAACCTGATGTCATACAAGTTAAAGATAATCTTACATATGATGCACCACCTGTTAGAATAAGTGACAGAAGAATAAAACAATTAAGAGACAAGACAATTCCGCTTGTAAAGGTTATTTGGAGTGAAACGAGAGGAGAAGATGCTACATGGGAACTAGAAACTGAGATGAAAGAGTCTCATCCTCATTTGTTTTACTGATTATGTAAATTTCGAGGACGAAATTTTCTAAGGGGAGTAGAGTTGTAACACCCCTATTTTTATTTTTATATTAAAATTTTGAAGGAATTAAATTATGGTTCTTTAGAACTTTTTAATCTACGTATTATTTATGATTTTTTGGAATTTTTTGGAATTTTGGAATTTTTTAATAAAAATAATATTTTTTTAAAATAATTTTAAATTCATATAAGTGACTTAAATTAAAAATATTTACAAGAAAGTGAATTGAAATTATAAGAAAATTTTCTAAAATCCATTTCAAGTAGACTTATCTAAAAATTATCGGTTTGAGAAAAATCTTGATTTTTTCCAATCGTTAAAAAAATTAGAAACGTATCAATAAATTTTTATTAACAGAAAATTTTAGATTTTTAAAATTTCAACTTTATATTACTCAGTATAAAATTAGTAAGGACTGATATAATATCGCTAAATTTCAAAAAGGACTCATTTTGAATATTTAAAATATACCGAGTGAAAGGTTACTATTTGGCTTAATAATTCTGCCGACAGTTACTATGCAAAACACCGTGCATGTACGAAATTTTCAAAGAATGCATAGTAACCTGGAATAAAAAATTCAAAAATGCATAGTACTTTTATATTAAAATAATGAAATGCATAGTAAAATTTTTTCCTATAAATACCGAAGGATTTCTTCTTTAGAATTCACAATTTCAGATTAAGTTTTCTTAATACAGTAGTGCTAGTGAGATAGTGGTGGAAGTGAGAGAGAGAAGAAAAGTTTTTGGAGAGAAGGTTCTGCCAAAATCCTAAGGTAAGAATACTTCTCTTTTATATTTTTTTAGATTATTTTTATATCGTTTTTAGAAATCTGTTATTATACTGAAAATAATATTATTTTAAGTTACTATTCTGTATAGTAAACACTATTTCACTAGTAAATTACTATTTCAATAGTAAATTACTATTCAAATAGTAAATTACTATTTACTGTTACTATTTACCGTTACTATTCACGATTTACTATTTACCGTTACTATTCACGTTTTACTATTTACTGTTACTATTCACGTTTTTACTATTCACTGTTACTATTCACGATTTACTATTCACTATTCACTATTCACTATTCAGAATTTACCATTTCTGTTTTAAGTAATAATCTTAATCTTCGTCTTATGCTTATACTAAAATAAGATTGATATTAATATTTCTAGAAATCGGAGGCGCAAAGCAAATCTCTTTTTGGTAACGACTCAAGGTAAGGGGGAGTGAGATAAGAATTATAATATGAAAAGACATAAGAATAATGGGAGGAGTCCCCTACTCCTTTTAAATTTAATAATATTATTATTTTAAAATATTAACTTTTTAACTTAACATTTTTAATAAATTTTAAATTAAATATCCGGTTAACTAACTCTAACATACCTATGCAAAGACTTGGACCATTGTGACCTATATGGACTGGACTATACCTATGCAAGGACTTAGACCATTATGACCCATATGGACTGAACTATACCTATGCAAGGACTGGATTATATGGACTTACATATACCTATGCGAGGAATTGACCAAAAGGACTAAAATTGACTATATTAATAATCATTAAATTTTGTATTATGATATGTATTAATGATATTTAATTGATTTGATTATGATTTGATTATGATTGATTGATTGATGATATTTAGTTATGATTGATATTGTTTGATTTTGATTGATGATATTGTAATGTGGAGTTTGAGCATATAGCGAGCATGACGGAAAGCTAAAATTCAGTAAGAATTTCTTACCTTACTCTTTAAATTTTATTATCTTTTATTTCTTCTTAGAAATTATTTTTATTAACTTTATTTTCAATATTTAGAAAAATAAAAATAAAAAAATTAGTATTTATTTTAGAAAGAAAATATTTTATGAGAATTTATTTAATTAAATCTTGAGTTAAAGAAAAATTTTATAATTTTAAGTATTTTTGGTTAATAATTATTCTCTTTTAATAAAACAAAATTTTTTTTTTTGAAAGAAAATTGTTTTATTTTTTCCAACTTAATAACTAAATATATTTGGAAATAATTGAGATTCCTAAATTTGATTTTGTTAAGATTTAATTTGAGAAAGATTATGTAAAGTTTTATATGATAAAGTTTTTTAGATATTTAAGGCTTAGAAACTCAATTTCAGTGAGATTCAAAAACTGTACCAAATTTATTTCTGTGGGATAGAAATTCAGAGAACTGAGAAAATGTACAGTTTATTGAAATGATATTGTAAACCTTTAAGGGATTTAATAATTGAGTTTCTAAAAGCCTTAACCAACTCAATACGCGAGTAGTTCATGCATCATGGATAATGAAAGTGAAATGAAATAATATTGTCTGGGGACGGATTATAGAAACCGAGGATACATTAGAGGAGGCTTATTTACGAGCCTTGGGATGAGAGAGTGTGAAAGGGTGCTTCAGGGGACCTGGGGTAGCTCCCTAGTGTCGGGTACTTTCACAATAAAAACTTTCTCAATCTGACTAGTCTCTAAGTGTTTCCATGCCAGTTGAGCTGTTCATATTATTATTATCCGGACTTATGGAACAGTGTAAACTCCTGGTTGGCCCAGTGCAAATTAAAATTTAAGGGCCCACATATATAAGTAAGTTATGATGAAGATATTGCATAACATTCATGCATTCATAATTGATTGTGTATGTGATTGTGATTGATATTATTATGTATTGGTTGTGAAAACCCTTTGTTGCTTATGTCTTATTCGGAAATATTATATTCTGTTTCTCACTCCTTTCTCCGTGTTTTTGTTTCATATATTCTAAATTGATGATTCAGAGGGAAGGATCGAAGAATTTCAGCAGTAAATATAGCACGTTCTAGAAAGGGAGCTCGGTATGAATACCGTGGTCCAATGAATAAATAATGTTAATAAGTAACTGCTTCTGGGCCATGGAGTTTCCTCTCTTTCTTATAATGTTTAATGTTTATTTTCTTCGGATGAATGTACAAATACTTTATAAAGTTTTTAATAATATTTGTGAGGTATTTCAGAAATAATGTATATAATTTATTCCGATAGTTTCTTTTTAACAATCATATCTTTAGTAAAAAAAAATAAAAAATTATGAGTTTTTCTAGAATTTATTAAGGTGTAACAGAGGGTGTTACACTGGTCCCGTAAGAATGTTTACCCGTAATGTCTTTAGAAAGAAACACAAAAGAAAATTTAGAAAAGATAAGCGAATTAAAGAAAAAATTAAGTGAAACGAGATTACGCGGGAAGCAATGTTGGAACTTGACGGATCCTTCGACTGTTCCTCAGAACGTCACGTTCAAGAGTACTAAGTAAAGCATTGAATGGAAATTAACATGAGATAGTTGTGAAGACAAAGGAATCCATTATTTCGAAAAGAGTACATTATTGCCATAAAGTGCCAAGTTACAAAGCGGGAAAAGAAATCAGCCATCCCTAGCTCGGGCGATCATTTCCCTCATTTTACAAATTCGTCCTCTGCAGTATTCTAAGAACGTTGCAATTTCCCTAGGAGTGTTGACAGGGTTAGCAATTCCTTCCGCTTGTTTGAGTAAAAACGGGAGATCTTCTAGAGCTCCGTTGGCCAGGTACGCCAGCTTAGCAAAGCGATCCATCCATAAGTGAATAGTTTCATTTTGTTCAGCTTCTAAGAGGCGTATGGTCTCTTGACAATCTTGCTCAATGTTTATGGCGCGTTGTCGTTCCCTACTTATCTCTTGCTCGCAAGTCTTTACCACTTCATTGAGCTGTTGTTCCAATTTGTGGACTCGTGACTGTAGAAGCTCCTTTTGCACCATGATATTTCGCTCATTTTCTTTCGATTGTACCAACATATTC
Organism: Clitoria ternatea; assembly: GCA_037962975.1. Taxonomy (NCBI): domain Eukaryota; kingdom Viridiplantae; phylum Streptophyta; class Magnoliopsida; order Fabales; family Fabaceae; genus Clitoria; species Clitoria ternatea. Next base: position 229,023,253 of record CM075672.1, read on the forward strand.
TTCAGAAGATGTTTCTCGGCTAAGATGGAATCACTTTCCTTGTTTTTCATTTTTAGTTGAGAATTGGCCGCTTGGAGACATTGGTCTTGCTTTATCATGTAGCTTTCATCAATCTTTCGTTTCTTCCTAATCTCCTCAACGGCTTGCTTGTTCTCCAGGTTCTCCCTTTTCTGAAGGGTGTATTCTTGCTGACATTTCAATAAGTCTTCCTCTAGCTTTTTGTTCTTGGCAGCTAACTCTTCTATTTTGGTCTTTAGCGCCTTGGTTGCTTTATCTTCCACAACAAGTGATGGAGCAGGAGGGTTTTCTTGGAGATGAGGGGAATTTCTGAAGGGTAATTTAACAATAGAGACCCTATTCAGGATCCATTCATAATATTCTTTTCTGACAGCATGGCTTCGGGCCCCTAGTTCTTTTCCCTTTCGGTGGGCTTTCTTCCATGCATTCGCTATATCCCGAATGACAGAGACATAGCTTCCCTTCGAGTAATATGAGATGAAAGGAGTGAGAGACTCTTCATCAGGTGGTCCAAGCAAAGGATAAGCTAGCTGACGCTTGGCTATGATGGGATTATAGTTGATACATCCTTGCGTACCAATAAGGGGAACATTTGGGTAATCTCCACAGTGATGAACAATTGATTCAACTTCCAACCATTGGGGATACCATCTAACTTTCTCAGCTGTGAGCCCTACAAGGTGATTAGCCCACTCACGCCCACTTTTCACTGCTAATTGACATAGTTTCAGATCAGAAACCGGACATTCGGCCTTACAGACTTGGTGGAAAACATGAGATGTGAGCCATACGTACAAAACAGGTAAACAACAAACAATCCTTTTTCCACCTTGTGTGTGGCAGAAATTCATGGTGCAGTACACGTTTGCCAATACAGCCGTGACAGGATTCTCAAGCCTGTGCTTGCGAGCTAGGAATACGGCGATAGCATCATAATCCACATAATTATCAATGTTGGGGAACAACACAACACCATAGATGGTAATAGCTAGAGCATCCATAAAGGCTTCCCAATCTTCCTTTTCTGCCAGGACCTGCATATGTTTCTCGAGAAATTCCCGAGTGAATCCGGGGATCTGATTTCTATTTAGTTGTGCATCCCTTAAGGTGTCGGGACGGATCTTCAGAACACGGGCGATGGAAGCGATAGTTGCATGATGGTCAAGATGACGATAAGGTATCTGTCCTTCCAAAGGCATCCCCAAGATTTGTTCAAATTCTTCAATAGATGGGGCCAACTAAAAGTCTCTAAACGTGAAACATTTGAGAGGTGGGTCATAGAATTGTGCTAAGGCAGTGATCGCCTCAGTTTGCACTTCCACTTCTAACAACTTCAGAATCCTTCCATACTTTCTCGTAAAAGCCATTTTCTGTGTCAGGTTCAATTTTCTACCCATTGTTTGCAGACTACCTATGTCAATCTTCTTGGCCTTAAGGTGCAAAACTTTCCTCAACTCGGTCACATTTGTGTCACAACTATCAGATCTCATGTTAATTTCCATATTGCTTAAGGGTATCCGCTAAGTTCCAAATAGCTTCCTGCAAGAGCAAAGAGAGAGAAAAAGAAGTCAATTTCTGTCATGTTTTGTGAACCACTACTTCTTTATCAATTTATTGGAAAACACTTTCAGTTTGAGAAGTAGCGGTCGGCAAAACTAAAGTCGCGTGGGTTATGGATCTTCCTAACGTCATCAATATCTGCTTGAATAAAATTTTGTTTTTATTTTTGCTTTGACGATTGGGAAGATCCATAACCCAGGACTCATAAGTACACAAAAAGAGAGAGAACTGCTTACTTGCTAAAGGATTACTAGTTTTTAGAAAGAAAAATGGTTTATTTTTTTGGAATAAAGTAACCCTTGGAACATGTAAGCAGTTCATCAATTTTGGATTTAAAGGGAAAGCAAGAATGAGATAAGGTATAGTAAAGCCTGCCCTTCTGTGCCTTAAGCCAGGTTTTTCTGAAAGTCTTTTCTGGGACCTATGGCTTATCTAACAGTGGATTTCTCACATTGGGTGGCTTCCGCTAGACATCTAGAAGGTCACCAGAGCCAAGATCCTGATCCTGACAGGGACGCAAACAGTGAGAAATTCACTAAGTGCGTATATCACGAGAGGTCGAACTCTGGTTGAGGTTCTCACGAATACCGGATAGGAAGTACATCCCATACGATTCCGTTACCAACCTCTCCTAACTTAATCTTCATTTGGGGCCCGGGTATAGGGCGCCACTCATAGGTGTGTGCAAGTAATGTGAGTGTAGTGTGTGGAAGGACATTCAATACCTTTTACCTTACCCTATCCTGCACAAGGAACAAACACAGAATAAATATACAAAGTCGTCTACCCTAGGGTTCAATGATTACTGAAAAGTAACATGGTCTTCTACCCTAGGGTTCAATAAACATGCAAAACATAGACAACGAAACAAATAACAAGATACGATTAAAACAAACATTCACAACAATCGACAGAAAAAAAGACAAGGGGAAGAAATCTGAGATAACAAAGGTTATATAAAAAGAACATGCGCTTTCAATCAAACTGGCCTGACTCTCTTAAGTGTCCCCAGTGGAGTCGCCATCTGTCGCAACCTAGATCGCGACGGCGCGGCGAGGAGAGGGCTCGCCATGAAATGAAACAGGGAGTCGCCACCAACGTTTTTATCCATAGAAAAAACATTGGAAAAAAAAAATTGAGTTCAGTAAAGCACTGGTTAAAAATTGAGATTCAAGTTCGGGAGTCGGTTACGAGTAGGGAAGGTATTAGCACCCTACATCGCCTGTCAAAAACAGTACCAAGATTGAAAACACACAACATAAATAGCCTTACAAAAGATATTTTATTTCTTCCCTTTTATTGTTGTATCTTTTTTATTTAAAAACGACGGAATGGAGTGAGAGAATTTGTACAAACATAGAATGTCGAAGCGAGGTTAACGGGACGTTTCATCCGAATTAAACTCGACTTCGATATGAGACAGAGAGGGGAAAAGAATGCTAATAAGGCGTCACGCCTAAATTATACATCCTCGAGTAAAAAGGATAGGGATAGGAAAGAGATAAGCGGGACGTCTCGTCCCAAGTATCTCTTCCCTATGAATTATGGCGAGGCTTGAGCAAAAAACTAGGGAGAAATCAACAAGACGTCACGTCTAAATTGATTTTCACGGAAGTAAAAAAAAGAACATTTATGAAAGAAACATGAAAGTAAGGAAATAAATCAGCAAAAAGAAATAAGAAAGATGGGCCCGACAGGAGTTAAAGTCCCGCTCCTACGTATTCTTGAATTATCAAGAAATCAGGGTTACGTAGTTCTGAAAAAAAAATTTTGACTCGGTACATGATGATGGAAGTTATTGAGGTGGGGAACTCATACAAGACGAAGTTCTTCGCACGTGTACGGATCCTAAGGAGATTGTGTAGACGGAAGTATTCCCGTACGACACTGTTAAAAAAAATGGAAATTTTTAGGCTAGAAAACAAAACATGTGAAAAACTTATTACTTATTTTTTATTATTATTTTACTATTTTTATTATTTTTTTAATTAAAAAGCATACTATATTAAAAATAACATGGAAATGAAAAACTTAGAAATGAAAAGAAACTTGCTGGAAGAAGAAATGAAACTACACAATAACAACTACAAAGAAAAGAGAAGAAAAGAAAAGAACATAATAACCTGGAAATGAAAAAAACTTGCTGGAAAATGCAAAACTTGCTGGAAATGAAAAAATTGCTGGAGGAAGAAATTGCCAACAGAGAAAGAGGAAGAGGAAGAACGAATGGTTTCTTCAAGGGATTGATTGCCTTCAATGAAGAATGGTGTGGAAAAAACTCCAACAGAGAAGAGAAGAGGAAGAACAAATGAGGGAGGAATTTGTGTGAATGAAGAATGGTGTGTGGTCCCTTGCCTTGCTCTTGGTGCCTATTTATAGGACTTAGAAAGCAAGCATTTGCCATAATTAATTTTCAATGGAAGGAGCACTCTTAATTTTCAATTCAATGGTGCTCCATTATCATGTTCTAATGCTCCATGATCAAGTTTAATGCTCCATGATCAGCTTGAGTGCCTTGTCCACCATCCAGAAGCTTTAAAAACGTGTTTCTGGGCCAATAATACACTCATGAATTGATTCAATGGTAGAATGAATCGATTCATGCGTGCAACATGCAATCCTGGGCCAAAAATACCCGTGTGAATCGATTCAAAGGAGGGAAGAATCGATTCATTGCCTTTGAAAATCAAATGAATCGATTCAATTTGCAAAATTTCATTTCCTGGGTGCATTACATTCGCATGAATCGATTCAAGAGGGCTATGAATCGATTCAAACCACTTGAAATTGATTTTTTGGGGCTGTTTCACGCATGAATCGATTCATGCATGTGTTGAATCGATTCATGATGCTGTTTGGTGCTTTTTCATTCTCCTTTTTACTCATCACAAACTTGCTCGCGTATTTGAGGGCTGATGCGTGCCAAATTTGAAAAAGAGTCCAACATGAAAGTTGTAGATCTTTCTCTTATCTTTAATTTGATATATGGCATAAAAATTTCCATCAAGAAACGAGAGAGATATGGCCCATCTACAAAAACTGCTCCAGAGTGTGACGAAAATACATTTGCAAGGAAAATAAATTCACTGGGCAAAATGGGTGGAGAATTAGCTTTTGTGGCCTTCATGAAGTTTGTAGATCTCTTTGATGTGGAGCCATAGAAAAAAGAATGGGGTCATTTCAGTATCATATGAGGGAGATATGAATTTTTTCGTAAAGATGCACAGAGCAGTCATGAAACTGGAGCAAGTCTAGGAAGATTATTAAAACTGTACCAATTGGTAAGGATTCAGCCTTCAAGGTCTTCACAAAAGTCGTAGACAATTTTGTTACGAAAATTTAGAGACCGGGTTTGCGCAAATCAAAGATCGTATGAAGGAGTTATGAATTTTCAAATGAACCATGCGCATGAAAGAGTGCTCAAAAGATGAAACTGTACCAATTGGCCGGACAAAAAGAGGTGTTCACATCAGTGATAATATTCCAAGTGAGGAATGTTTTTTAGAGAGTAGTCGTAAGTAAATTTTTGTCAAAAAAGATCCCCCCTTCATTGATGAAGAGAGTTCATATACCTGATTGGCTCGAAATACGAGGACATATTAGTGGGGAACCACTAACCTCCAATAACACTATATATTATTATTTTATTGTGCACTTGCCAGCATGATTGGGTCAAGTGGCTATTTTATATTAAGCGTAGAAAGTATAGACTAGAATTAGGGGACAAGTTGATCATTCCCGTGAGCAGATTTTGGCTCGTAGTACAGGGAATTATTGATCGGTCCCTGTAGCAATGCCTTTTGTCTTCTGCATAGTGACGTGCGTATTGTCCGGTGTCATGGTGTTATCCTGGACAACCGATATAGGGAGAGCGCCTGATACGGAATTAGAATCCGGATGTATACCGATGACACCCGTCACACGTTGGCGAATTGACAAAGACGTTGAAATATGTATTGTAGAACGAATACCGGTATTGAGACCGGATCATATGTCCCATAGCTTGTGTGAGGGACTGAGTAGTTGTTCACATAAGCTACTCAACCTGCGAGAGGTCTAAATATCGGTATGCTTATGCGTATAATAGTTTCTTCATATGTACTATCATATTGCAAAGAACCGTTCTTTAATCGAAAGATCCGATATCTTGAAGTCGTCACAATGGATTCAGACAAAGATTTGTTGTATGAGAATTTCAAGAGTTTGTTGGAATTGAAGACTCCTGAAATTCGTGTAACGGCTGTAAAGCGTGAATTCCGTCGCATGATTAGACATTAAATGCTTTTAATCTCATGGACGAGCAATTATTGCGTCTAAGATGGAAATCTCAGTAACCGTCGTTTAGGGCTTAATGGGCCTACAATTTTTGAAACTTCTGGGCCCAGCAGATAGGCCCTTCGTCGAATTGATATTGTTTTGGCACGCATGAATTTGGAACGACTGTGTCGTTTCACTTGTGAACCAACGCGTTTAGTCGTGGACGACACAACCTCAAGAGTTGGTAACCGAACCCTTTCGTTTCCTATTAAAGAAACACTTAGTGGATTCTGGGTTCCACTCGTTTCTGATTTCTTAGCAAAACTCTGCAAAAATTTTGCAAGGACGCTTGTCACTTGTTTTACGAAGCTTTTCTCAGTTTTCATCCTCCTTATCATCTGAGGTAACTATTTTTCTTTCCCCTGTTATTTTCATCTTCTTTTGCCCTGTTGTTTCTGTTCGAAAAGAATGTACTTTATTTAAGGGGAGATTAACTTCTCGCAACCCTAATTGTCATGGGGGAAGAATCCTTGTGATTCTTCCGAGGGCTGAGTCATGTCGCTCAGAAAAGGGATCTTACTCACTATGGAAAGTGACTTTTCCCTTCTCAGAGTCGTCCTCTGATTGTAGTCGCTCTGAAAAGTGAAATGAGTAATGATTGTCACCCTTCTGACGATGTGACTTTTTATCGTAGATCAGAGATTTTGGTCTAGGCGACTCAAATGGCGACTGGAGAAGGAACCTCCGGAGATCACACCGTTCTGAAGACAGCAGAAGGTCTCTACAGCGTTGCTGTCTCTAGGCTGAACTGGGAAGAACTTCAGGCTAAGTGGCCTTTCTGTTGGGTAACTGATGAGTTTAAGAACTTGGCTTCCCGTCATGCAAATGAGGATGGATCTCGAATTCAACCAAGGTTCACACTTCATGCAGAGGAAGAAATGAAAAAGTGGTTTAGGGTGTTTGCATCACTCCCTACAGAACGGATATGCCACGTCGTGCCAAATGACCGTTCCGTATACATGCATGATTTCGTATTTCATTACCTCGGAGTTCGTTTTCCCCTATCCGAGCTTCAGATGGGTGTGTTAAAGTTCTTAAATTACGCACCCTCTCAACTTCATCCAACGGTTGGGGCCTCATCCGTGCTCTAGAGGTTCTGGGCGATTATTTCAACTTTACACCTACTGTAGCGATGCTGTTCTATTACACTCAGGTAGTTCGGAGGGCTAACAAGCAGGGCGGTGTTGGTCTAGTAACACTCCGGACCCTATGTTCCTTTGTGAACTTCGAATCCTACACCGATTCGGCTAAAGTTGATGGAAAATCATTCAAATCCTACTTTACCCGGATATCTGTTAAGAAGAAGAAACCCGTCTTTTGGAGGGATGAAGAGGGTCTTAATAAATTTCCTCTGAGCTGGACTCATAAGCATTTTCTTTTAAACTCCAAAGCATATTATGCTGATCAATCCGAGCTATCCCCCGAATCGTCGAAAGTGTTGTTCGCACTTGAAGCACACACTACACGTTCTAAAGTATTTTCGTGTAGGCGTCTTTTAAGTAGTTCAAGCGGAGTCCGGAACGAATATCTACGTAATTCTCATTTTATTTCTCTTTTTCTCATTTGTCAAATGTGTCGAGTATTTCGTAGTTGCTAATATCTTGTGTTTGTATATGCAGGTGAAATAGAGCAGACATCTCCGGAGATGAATAAGTTGAAGGGGTTTAAAGCGGCAGGTAAATCCGTAGCTCGTGAGAATGAAATTCAGGCTAAGACTTCTGTAAAGGATCATCCTGAATTGATTATTCTGACCTCGGATGTAGAAGGGGAGATTCCGCTGGTCGAGGGCGGCTCAACTGGTGTTGGCGCAACTACGAGTCAGCCCCAAATAACCGAGAGGAGGAGAAAGATCAAGAATGATTCTTCTGGAGGACCGTCGAAGAAACATAAACCTTTGAGGAGTCCAAAAAGGGGAAGGGCTTCAGAAGGTAAAGCTGTAGAGACCTCGGATGCAGCTGATGTTTCTTCCGGAGTCCATAAGGGCATTCCTGTCAGGGTTTCTGGATCTAGTCCGATCTCTTACCCAACAACTTCATTCCTTACCCCCTTCCTCTCATATCGGGGAACAACTCCAGCGATTCTTCCTCAGCCGCTGTATGAACTCCGGCCCACGCTTAAAACTAAAGAAATCAAGGAGGCGTGTGAGGCCAGAAAATGGCAGTTAGCAGAACTGACTGGGATGCTTCACTCATTCAGTTTGTTAGCCGACGATGTTGACAAGGTTGATGAGCTGAGTGATAAAATAGAACAGCTCAACCTCTGGTCGGGGAAGGACAAAGCCACTCTAAAATTAATGGAAGACCGCCTTGCCAAGTCTAAAGAGTTCGGGGATATTATGAATAAGGAGAACCTTAAGCTTAAAGGCATGCTCAAAGACTTGGAGGATAAACTGGCGGAGAGGGAGGAAATGCTTGATAAATCAAAGGAAGAACTCCGTAGCAGCCAGGCTAAGCAAGTTGAGCTCGAAGATAAAAGCAAAGCTGCTGCGGAGGATTACTTGAAACAAGCCGAGGAGTGGTCCCAAAAGGAGAAGAAGTTCCTCCTTGAGATCGAGGGACTGAAGGCTGGGAGCACGGAATCTGAAGGATCGAGTGGGGAACTATCGAGGTTGCGGGAAGAATTGGCTATAGCAAAAACTGAGAAGCAGGAAGCTATTGACATATGCACTCAAGCGGTTGAAGAATTCTTCGGCCTGGCTATACGCCAAGTTTTCTACTGCAACCCCACTGTGAAACTTAGCCTCTATGGTATAGATCCGTTCTATGAATTCCATGGAGGAAGGTTAGTCACAGTGGTTGATGGTCGACATGAAGATCCTCTGAAGTCCTTGTACGGTTTGCCTCCCCTTCCTGAGGGTCAAAGTATGGGACCAGATTTCGCCTTTCCTACATCTGAAGTTGCCTCATCTGCAGAAGGTACTGAGGCTCCCGAGGGGAAGACTCCTGAGGAAATCCCAAAGGAAGGGACACAAGAGCTTGGAGCAGGGAAAGCGTAGAAAGAGACTAAAGAGCAAATTCCCCCTCCGTAGTCTTGTTTTTGTTTATATGTAAAGTTGTGTACCGGGATCAACTCCGGTTTTGAACAGTTACATGTAGTTTTGCTTTTTCTTTTCCTTCTCTATGAATGAATGAAATTCTATTAAGATATTTGTCTTGGATGTATATATATTGTCTCAGTACCTGATAGTCCGTTCTGTATGACTAACCATTGAAGTCGAATCGAAATAATTACCTCAGAAAATTAGGTAATTTTAGAACAGAAAGACATATACATAAGTACTGTCCCAAGTATAGGTGTGTTAAGGAATAGGTACCTGTTGTAGGGCGTCATTTTTAATTCTTTTGGGGAGAAAAGGAGTTGATCCGTTGTTCTCAGAAGCGGTGTCATAAGACGGATGACTAATATTAATTTTTGTTATTCTCATGGGACGGTTCACAGAGTAAACTCGTCGTTCAATGTGAGAGTATTGTTCCGAGCTCAATGAACTGCACAGATACACAAAGATGATGGTTGATTGATGGGAATTTGTTCACGCCAGAAGTTACATCGTCAATTCACGGATTAGGTGATTGAGATCATCCGTCCTGGGAACATATGTTACGCCAAGAGTTACATCATCGCCAAGAGTTACGTCCTAAAATTTGAATTTAATAGGCCCACCAAGCTCCCATGTGACGGTTATAAAGACATGCGCATTTAACGCAATAATGGCTTGCCCAGGACGGATCATCTCAATCACCTATTCTGTGATTTGACGATGCAACTCTTGGCATAACATATGTTCCCAGGACGGATGATCTCAATCAACTATTCTGTGATTTGATGATGTAACTCTTGGCGTAACATATGTTCCCAGGACGGATGATCTCAATCACCTAATCCGTGATTTGACGATGTAACTTCTGGCGTGAACAAATTCCCATCAATCAACCATCATCTTTGTGTATCTGTGCAGTTCATTGAGCTCGGAACAATACTCCCACATTGAACGACGGGTTTACTCTGTGAACCGTGCCATGAGAATAACAGAAATTAATATTAGTCATCCGTCTTGTGACACTGCTTCTGAGAACAACGGATCGACTCCTTTTCTCCCCAAAAGAATTAAAAATGACGCCCTACAATAGGTACCTATTCCTTAACACGGCTATACTTGGGGACAGTACTCATGTATATGTCTTTCTGTTCTAAAATTACCTAATTTTCTGAGTTAATTATTTCGATTCGACCTCAACGGTTAGTCATACAGAACGGACTATCAGGTACTGAGACAATATATATACATCCAAGACAAATATCTGAATAGAATTTCATTCATTCATAGAGAAGGAAAAGAAAAAGCAAAACTACATGTAACTGTTCAAAATCGGAGTTGATCCCGGTACACAACTTTACATATAAACAAAAACAAGACTACGGAGGGGGAATTTGCTCTTCAGTCTCTTTCTGCGCTTTCCCTGCTCCAAGCTCTTGTGTCCCTTCCTTTGGGATTTCCTCAGGAGTCTTCCCCTCGGGAGCCTCAGTACCTTCTACAGATGAGGTAACTTCAGATGTAGGAAAGACGAAATCCGGTCCCATACTTTGACCCTCAGGAAGGGGAGGCAAACCGTACAAGGACTTCGGAGGATCTTCATATCGACCATCAACCACTGTGACTAACCTTCCTCCATGGAATTCATAGAACGGATCCATACCATAGAGGCTAAGTTTCGTAGTGGGGTTACGGTAGAAAACTTGGCGTATAGCCAGGCCAAAGGATTCTTCAATCGCCTGAGTGCATATGTCAATAGCTTCCCGCTTCTCAGTTTTTGCTACAGCCAATTCTTCCCGCAACCTCGATAGTTCCCCACTCGATCCTTCAGATTCCGTGCTCCCAGCCTTCAGTCCCTCGATCTCAAGGAGGAACTTCTTCTCCTTTTGGGACCACTCCTCGGCTTGTTTCAAGTAATCCTCCGCAGCAGCTTTGCTTTTATCTTCGAGCTCAACTTGCTTAGCCTGGCTGCTACGGAGTTCTTCCTTTGATTTATCAAGCATTTCCTCCCTCTCCGCCAGTTTATCCTCCAAGTCTTTGAGCATGTCTTTAAGCTTAAGCTTCTCCTTATTCATAATATCCCCGAACTCTTTAGACTTGGCAAGGCGGTCTTCCATTAATTTTAGAGTGGCTTTGTCCTTCCCCGATGAGAGGTTGAGCTGTTCTATTTTATCACTCAGCTCATCAACCTTGTCAACATCGTCGGTTAACAAACTGAATGAGTGAAGCATCCCAGTCAGTTTTGCTAACTGCCATTTTTCGGCCTCACACGCCTCCTTGATTTCTTTAGTTTTAAGCATGGGCCGGAGTTCATACAGCGGCTGAGGAAGAATCGCTGGAGTTGTTCCCCTATATGAGAGGAAGGGGGTAAGGAATGAAGTTGTTGGGTAAGAGATCGGACTAGATCCAGAAACCCCGGCAGGAATGCCCTTATGGAGTCTGGAAGAAACATCAGCTGCATCCGAGGTCTCTACAGCTTTACCTTCTGAAGCCCTTCCCCTTTTTGGACTCCTCGAAGGTTTATGTTTCTTCGACGGTCCTCCGGAAGAATCATTCTTGATCTTTCTCCTCCTCTCGGTTATTTGGGGCTGACTCGTAGTTGCACCAACACCAGTTGAGCCGCCCTCGACCAGCGGAATCTCCCCTTCTACATCCGAGGTCAGAATAATCAATTCAGGATGATCCTTTACAGAAGTCTTAGCCTGAATTTCATTCTCACGAGCTACGGATTTACCTGCCGCTTTAAACCCCTTCAACTTATTCATCTCCGGAGATGTCTGCTCTATTTCACCTGCATACACAAACACAAGATATTAGCAACTACGAAATACTCGACACATTTGACAAAGGAGAAAAAGAGAAATAAAATGAGAATTACGTAGATATTCGTCCTAGACTCCGCTTGAACTACTTAAAAGACGCCTACACAAAAATACTTTAGAACGTGTAGTGTGTGCTTCAAGTGCGAACAACACTTTCGACGATTCGGGGGATAGCTCGGATTGATCAGCATAATATGCTTGGGAGTTTAAAAGAAAATGCTTATGAGTCCAGCTCAGAGGAAATTTATTAAGACCCTCTTCATCCCTCCAAAAGACGGGTTTCTTCTTCTTAACAGATATCCGGGTAAAGTAGGATTTGAATGATTTTCCATCAACTTTAGCCGAATCGGTGTAGGATTCGAAGTTCACAAAGGAACATAGGGTCCGGAGTGTTACTAGACCAACACCGCCCTGCTTGTTAGCCCTCCGAACTACCTGAGTGTAATAGAACAGCATCGCTACAGTAGGTGTAAAGTTGAAATAATCACCTAGAACCTCTAGAGCACGGATGAGGCCCCAACCGTTGGGATGAAGTTGAGAGGGTGCGCAATTTAAGAACTTTAACACACCCATCTGAAGCTCGGATAGGGAAAAACGAACTCCGAGGTAATGAAATACGAAATCATGCATGTATACGGAACGGTCATTTGGAACGACGTGGCATATCCGTTCTGTAGGGAGTGGTGCAAACACCCTGAACCACTTTTTCATTTCTTCCTTTGCATGAAGTGTGAACCTTGGTTGAATTCGAGATCCATCCTCATTTGCATGACGGGAAGCCAAGTTCTTAAACTCATCAGCTACCCAACAGAAAGGCCACTTAGCCTAAAGTTCTTCCCAGTTCAGCCTAGAGACAGCAACGCTGTAGAGACCTTCTGCTGTCTTCAGAACGGTGTGATCTCTGGAGGTTCCTTCTCCAGTTGCCATTTGAGTCGCCTAGACCAAAATCTCTAATCTACGATAAAAAGTCACATCGTCAGAAGGGTAACAATCATTACTCATTTCACTTTTCAGAGCGACTACAATCAGAGGACGACTTTGAGAAGGGAAAAGTCATTTTCCACAGTGAGTAAAATCCCCTTTCTGAGCGACATGACTCAGCCCTCGGAAGAATCACAAGGATTCTTCCCCCATGACAATTAGGGTTGCGAGAAGTTAATCTCCCCCTAAATAAAGTACATTCTTTTCGAACAGAAACAGCAGGGCAAAAGAAGATGAAAATAACAGGGGAAAGAAAAATAGTTACCTCAGATGATAAGGATGATGAAAACTGAGAAAAGCTTCGTAAAACAAGCGACAAGCGTCCTTGCAAAATTTTTGTAGAGTTTTGCTAAGAAATCAGAAACGAGTGGAACCCAGAATCCACTAAGTGTTTCTTTAATAGGAAACGAAAGGGTTCGGTTACCAACTCTTGAGGTTGTGTCGTCCACGACTAAACGCGTTGGTTCACAAGTGAAACGACACAGTTGTTCCAAATTCATGCGCGCCAAAACAATATCAATTCGACGAAGGGCCTATCCGCTGGACCCAGAAGTTTCAAAAATTGTAGGCCCATTAATCGCTAAATGACAATTACTGAGATTTCCATCTTAGACGTAATAATTGCTCGACCATGTGATTAAAAGCATTTAATGTCTAATCATGCGACGCAATTCACGCTTTACAGCCGTTACACAAATTTCAAGAGTCTTCAATTCCAACAAACTCTTGAAATTCTCATACAGCAAATCTTTGTCTGAATCCATTGTGACGACGTCAAGATATCGGATCTTTCGATTAAAGAACGGTTCTTTGCAATATGATAGTACATGTGAAGAAACTATTATGCGCATAAGCATACCGATATTTAGACCTCTCGTAGGTTGAGTAGCTTATGTGAACAACTACTCAGTCCCTCACACAAGCTAGGGGACATATGATCCGGTCTCAATACCGGTATCCGTTCTACAATACATATTTCAACGTCTTTGTCAATTCGTCAACGTGTGACCGGTGTCATCGGTATACATCCAGATTCTAGTTCCGTATCAGGCGCTCTCCCTATACCGGTTGTCCAGGATAACACCATGGCACCGGACAACACGCACGTCACTATGCAGAAGACAAAAGGCATTGCTACAGGGACCGATCAATAATTCCCTGCACTACGAGCCAAAATCTGCTCACGGAAATGATCAACTTGTCCCCTAATTCTAGTCTATACTTTCTACGCTTAATATAAAATAGCCACTTGACCCAATCATGCTGGCAAGTGCACAATAAAATAATAATATATAGTGCTATTGGAGGTTAGTGGTTCCCCACTAATATGTCCTCGTATTTCGAGCCAATCAGGTATATGAACTCTCTTCATCAATGAAGGGGGGGATCTTTTTTGACAAAAATTTACTTACGACTACTCTCTAAAAAACATTCCTCACTTGGAATATTATCACTGACTTGAGCGTCGGAGAATTTTTGCAGGTGACACCACCTTTCGCTCACATCAACGCGTTAGGCTGGTGTGAAGGACCTCCAGAACACCCAATCCGCCCTCCTTATACAAGGACAACGGATATTTACACCGGATACTCATACATCCGGTCTTCTGCATAGAATCTTCATACTATTTATGATTGACTTGACACCAGAACTCTAGACCCCGGTTCAAGAAAGATCACCGTCCTCACCTCATCCGTTCTCACTTCATCGAGTGCTTCATCCGTCATCGCTACGATGGACGCTTCATCCGATCTCATTCCCACGACGTGGATAACCGTTTGCCTCAGGGTCATTATGAGATAAAAGTTCATTATAACTTATCAGCAAAGATACCCTTCATAGCGGAATGTGTCTATGTCAATTATCTCAGAGAGTAAGTACAATTGTCAGTGAAATATGCGGAAAGGTGATTATCCTCTCTCCCTATCACAGGATCGTACTCTGATAATTGACCTACCCCCTGACACATTCTGAGTACTGAGTCATATTGATTGACACACTCTACACGCTATCAAAACCAAAGGGCCCACTTGCATCCCACGATTCATTTCCTACATTCAACTATAAATAACATGTTCCAATACACATGCAAGGGGACGTTGTTCTATCTCACACCTTCACTATTGTATTGCTTGAGTATTCATTGAGTTTCCTATACTCTTCTAACTTGAGCGTCGGGGAATCTTTGTAGGTGGCACCACCTTTCGCCTTTCTTCAACGCGAAACGCTGGTGTGAAGGATCTCCAGGACAGCAAGACTGATTTCTCCCACTGAGAGGCCGAATTACAATACCGGATACCCACTGTACCGGTGTACAAACCCTAAAACACCTACACTCTTGTGACTGGTCACACACCGGATCCTAGACCTCGGTTCAGACCAGTTCAATGTCCATATTTATTTAACAAATATTCAACTTATCAAAGAAAACCTATATAGCTTCATGTAAAATGGCATACCAATTGAAAATTTTTCCGAAGAATCAATCTATTAATAGAAACTATAAATGCAATAAATGCTAAAAATACAACTATAATATTACTTCTGTCTTAAATATAAAAAAATTAATAATTTTTTCTAAAAATATAAGTATATTTAACTACCTCTAATTTATTAAATACAGGACCATTCCTAAAAAAATATCTTTTAATACACACTTTAATTTTTAATGGAGATAAACTAAGTTTTATTAACAAGTTCCAATGAAAAGTATTGAAGTAAAATCAATATATTTTAAAATAAATTAATAACATTAAATAAAATTAACTATGATACAAATTTCTTTTTATTGTTTACATTTTAAAATGAAGGTAATATAACTAAACAATCAACTACTAATTTGTACCTTAACCTCAACAAAATTTGAACAATCCCCTAAAAATAGTTTATTGATAAGAAATTAGGATACTTTAACTTGAAGCCATCGGTTCAAACCTTAACTTTCTTTCTAAATAAAAGAAAAAACAAATTTGAACAGTAAAAGGGTGTCCACAAGGGGTCTAACCAGAGTAAGCAATAAATTAAGGCAAAATCATAGAAAAAACGAAGACAGTATATTGCAGTGTGTGACTCACTTAGCAATACTTAATACTACACTAATCACATTGCTAATAAGCTTTACCAATATCCCTTGCACCCTGTAATAGTTAAACAGATTCACATGAATAGTGCTTGCCGGTCCAAGGGGATGCACAACCATAGCAAAACTCATACCCACATCTGCAACCAAGGATATTACAAAACAATTAAAAAAGCTAACTACCAAAAAAAAATATGAATAAACTATTTAAGAATTTATACACTTACATATATGAAAAAAATATATTCTGTGAACACCCCTTTGATAAATGTATGAGAGAGCTAATATACAAATGAAAACAAGAGACCATGGAAATAAAAGATTTGATAGGTAATTTGATTGAGAATAAAAGAATGAACAACGAATGTACATGTGAGAAATTTTATTTTATTTTTTGCAGCTACAGAAGTAAATGTAGATTGGAATAATACCAAAAGAAGTAAAAGATAGGCAAAACAATTTTGATAAAAATTGGGGTGTGAGGATATTTTATTTTTGCCTATTATTTAAATTCATCACAGTGAAGAAAAAATGTTGCATTTCAATCAATTTCAAACATAACCAACCTGCAAGAAATACGCGGACACCCAGCAATTTTTTCCACATAGAATTTGCATTTTGGGCATCTTTTCCACTTTTGGTTCTTGGCAAGTTCCATTACCAATATATCTTCCCTTGCTCTGTCACCTTCCTTCAAGCTTTGAAACTCTCTACAATCAATCCCTGCATGCCATGAAACCTTGCACTGCGCACAGAACAACCTATTACAATGTGGACATTCGGAAACAGTCACAACTTCCTCTGCATCAGACACCAACAGAGCAGAGCAATCCTTAAAGGGGCAGTAAAATTTTTGAGCAGCAAGCACCAAATTTTCACAAAGGGCATTTTCCCACCGATCAAAAACATCTTTTGGAATAATTGATTGACAACATTGTGGCTCCAAAACACCCTTGCATTTTGGTTCAGGGCATTTCACCAGTGATATATTCTCCTGAATCTTTGCAGCCACATATCTCTCAATACAATAGTCACAGAAAGAGTGAGAACACTTCTGGTTGCTGAACATTTCTTCACCAGGTTTTGCTTCCATGCAAATGCCACAGTAGATTTGGGCCACTTGGGAGGATTCACCTGTCACTTTCTGTTTCTCCTTAAAGTCTCTCAAAGTAGTGTCACTATCATCAACTTCGGCTTCTACTTGGCTCACTTCATCTTTTGCTCTTTCTCTTGACATTGCAGATAAATACAAGGCTTCTTGAAGTTGTAGCTCTTCTGCATATTTCTCATCTGAGATTGGAAATATTTCTTCAGCATCATGAAGGGCTGAGAAGTAGAAATCATCAACCAAGATATGACCATCATGTATAGATGGTCTAGAGGCTGATGAAGTTCTCTCCATAACACCTACATAAATTTTTTATACATCCACTGATAAGCTTATATTTTAAATGTACTAGCATGAATTTTAAATCAGAATTAAAGTTTCACTTTGCTAGTCTAATCAACCGTTGATAATTACTTCTATGTTGATAGTTACCTAGGCAAAATTCTAATTATGATAATCTGATTATAACTACTGCCCTAAGTTATGCCTTCTTCTGCCACATGAATTGCAACTATTGGCGATTCAGAAGGTAAACTGATAGTATAATCCAGAGTCCTAAATTTTTTACCGTTCAATTTTATTCTGGCGTTTGGTATTCAACCTTTGAAATTACTTTGACTGAATCCTACAGAGCCTCTTATCTGTTTCCCACGAAAATGGCTCTTAAGAATCATAATGAAACCATTAACAGCGCTTAATTATAAACTCCTGATATTATTTTGTGTTTTTCAAATAAGTTCACTAGTGTTTTTTTTAAAAAAAAATATGCTCTACTAATTTTCACCTCTTACATAATTATATTACGAGTTTATTTAATTTATGCCTTCTAACATGTGATAAAAAATAAAGTTAATTTTTTTTATTGAAAATGATGTTGGACTTATTTTGAAAATCATGTATTTATGTTAATTATCTTAAAATTCTACTTTTGATTAATTATCATGTGTAAGATTACTCATGTTAGATAAATCATATAATGTTATATTCTGTATAAAATTATATAGTAGAATGTATTTTAATAAGTTATATAAAAAACTGACAGGGTATTAAAAAAAAAACCATATACCTATAAATCATAACAAAAATTAAGTATCAGGAATAAAAACACCAACCATACCAATAATTATGACAGAATTTAGGTCGAAAGTTCAAGAATAAAGTATTAAAAAGTAGTATTGTCAAATTACAATATAGTAGTAGTTACTAGTTAACATCTCACAATGATAAATTCTATTAAAATAATACTCTCTTTCTTATTTACTTATTATTTTGATATTATAAAAGTTAATTTTTATCTTTTCAGATTTTTTTATTTAAAGTCAAACATCACTATCATATAGTAATTTTATAAATATAGAAACATTAAATACTTAAAGGTAAAATCAAAAATATAATAAATACTCCTAATTTTTGCTCTAGAGACTTAAAAAGTAAAACACTCTTTTTTTATTTTAAGGACCTATAAAATGAAACAGAGAAAGTAATACGAAATTATGCAGACAAAGTTGACCCAACAACATTAACATTAAGAAAATAATTATCATGAAATTAGAACAATTAATTTACATAAAAGACCTAAAAAATAATCTCATAATATAATATAACATTTAAAGGGGAGAGTCCAACATAGCAATATCATAAATAATTAATAAGAGAATCAGAGTAAAAAGAAAATTCAAGTGCAAATTCTAAGATTACGAAAATCAATTAATCAAATTAAACTTTGTTTAATTAATTAAAATTATTTACTGTGGTAAAAAAAATATGAATATTTCCCAACAGTGGGCAAAAAATGGCCCAAAATAGGCCTCGGGTAAGCCCAAATGCATCACACCCTAGTAGTGGTTTCCTGGAACTTAGGAATCATAAGAGTTTTAAAAAACAATAACCTCCAAAAAACCCTAAGTTGATTCGTCTCTCTTATTATTCTTATATAACAATAAGCTCCAAAAAAAATGGGAAAAGCTACAAGAGAAATTTTGTGTTTTAAGAAACAAAATTAGGGTTCTTTAAGGTTTCGGAAAGAAAATAAAACTGTAAATTTCTCCTTGGATATTCCAGGAAGCATGTTTGATACCTTGTTCATAAAATCACGACATTTCAAAATTTCGAGAATAAATAAACAACTATAATAAGTATTTATTCAGATACCAATTGTAAAAAAGTATGATAATGTATGGTTGCAAATTATATTCTATGACACATATAATATAGCATGTTCATTGATCATGACTATATAATAATTAAAACGATAAACATGTACCTGAAGACAACTCGAAATCCATAATGTTTTTCTTCTTCTCTACTCTATTTTTTATGATCTGATTTCTCACACTTTAAAGAGGTAAAAATTATCAAGTCTAGATTATATAAAAGAAGGAAACTTTTATTGGACACTAATTAAATGGGCTACACATTTTGGGCCATTAAAATCTTTCTTTTTATTCAATGGAATGACTAACTTAAAAATTGAAAATAATAAATCAATTATAATCTCTTCTTCTCTTCTCTTCTCTTCTCTTCCATTCCAGCACTCAATTTGTAAATACAATTTTTGTGTTGTGTTTGTCGTCAATGGCTCGAGTTGTAACAAATTAAAGAAAAAGAATCCATTTATACAATTTGTTTATATATTTTTCATGTATTGCTTTTTCCAACCTGATAATTAAATCACTAAGTGATATATGTACCATTAAGTTCTTAGCAGAATTTATTTAAATTTAGGGAAATAATTAACATATAACATTTTTAAAACTTATTCTCACAATATAATGTAAAGGTTTATAATACAAAACTTATGTTGATAAGTATTACAGTAGTCATTGGGACTAAACTCTCATTTAATAAAATTATTTAGTTCAATGTAAAATCAATTGAAGGCAAAAATATCTTGGAGCCCATCCATGTCAACCCTAAAGCTGTGTGCCTGTGTCCACAGATTATCTCTTTATAAGACAACAGGGACACAGGTGATGGCTGATAAGAGCATTATTGGATTTGAAGAACAACAAAAACAGTGTAAAAATGACCCCATGACCTTATCCATTTCTATTATTTTGCTTGTACATATACTCTACAAAATAGTCCTGTCTACATTATAAATGTTAATAAATGATGATGCAATTTCAGAGTTGTTTTCTTTTCGGCACAATTCTTTTTACAATGTAAATATTGAGATTTGAAATAAAATATTATAAAAACTATCTAAATGTTCATCACTAGACTTATATTAGGGGATATTTCAAACATAAATTTTAATATAAATGATATAAAAGGTAATGGGTCTATATATATATATATTATCGGTTTAATGAGAATCATCATCTCAAGTTTAGTGGGAGTAAAAAGGCTTGATATATGTTATTCAATCTGATATCTTTTATGTTAGTATAATGAATTTAGATGTAACCATTTTAACATTTAAGTCTATGCAATTCATACCGAAATTATTTTTACGTAAAGTAGGTTAAAATTAAAACTACCACAAATACAATAATTTATGATATTTTGACAGACATTTACCGATGTGCCTCTGATATTAGCTAACACCTTTTAGATGTACTGATAGCCTTCATATCAGATATCATATATTGCATCAATGTCTTAGATTGCATATGGATGTGGATGTACGAATACTAATACGAGTATCATATACAGATCAAATTTAAATAATAAGAATATTTCATCTATTTACAAGATTATAAATATGTCACATTCAGTTTAACATTTTTCATAAGCAATACATGTATATAAATATCTTGCATAGGCCTCATGTTTACTTATGAAGCAATTGTGAACAACATGAAGCGATTCATATATAAAAATGATGTTTTGAATACAAGAACTTTTGGATTATACTTTAGATTTAAGTCTCTGCATTCGTAGGTCCTCAAGTATTAGGCGAGTCTCTCTACGTGCCTCATTACAACATTGCCTATTATAAGATGCCACCATTTGCTTCGTAGAGTTCTCTAATTCTCTCATTTCATCCAAAACTATTTGTCTGTTTCGACACTCTATACTGCAGAAACCTTGATCTCCCCTGCATCAATTAACACCATAACTTCTATCAGAAACTGATTTTAACAGACCCAAAAATACAAATGAAACCGAAACGCACAATCCAACATGTAGATTTTAATTAATGTTAAAATAAATTAAAGTTAAGAAAATGATCCCAGATGCTAATGGCTTCACCACACATGTTAAGAAATATAAAAGTAAAAAAATCAATTTAAATTTAAAATTATCTTTTGATTTATTAACACATACTAGGATTACATATGAAAATTTGCTGCCATATAACTAAACTAAGTTTTATGGGGGATTAGTTTAATTAATTAAATAAGAAGTATCAGTTATTGTAATTTTCTGATACAAGGTCGATTTCCAATAAAATATAAAAATAAAAAATTAAGTGGTATCAGAAGAGTATGGTTATACCTGTACATGTAAATATCTTTGTTTGGGCTGAGCTGCTTATTGCAAAGGTTGCAAGTTTTAAGGAAGCAAAAGTCTTGAGGGGGTGTTTGGTTTGGCTTTCTGATTACAGATTTTACAAGGACACGATTTGATTTGGATGTGCTATTTGAGCTTGTAATTTGAGGGACAAGTCTCAAACCAACATCCATGGTGACACTCTCAAGTGAGCTCCCATGGCTTCTTCTTTTGTTCACATATTTCTCTTCTTGGGATTCAACCTTGAAGGGGCTCATCAACTTTTGAAGCATGGTGAGCTTAAACACAGAAGGAGGGGATTGAAAGAAAGGAATTTGATGAGTTTGTGAGAAAAGAGGAAGTGGTGGATATTTAAAGGAACAAGGGTCCTACTAAAAGGACATCACTCACTCATGTCATGGGCTACTATACTCTGTGTAACTCTAATTAACACGTGTTGTATTTTAAATGGTATATAGTTCTTTTTTTTTTAATCTGGGATTGTTGCAGCCTTTTACAGCACCTGCAATTTTGCATAGGTCAACAATAAAATGTTTTAAAATAGTGGAGAAGAATAATAGAGTTTATGCCTGGGGTATTGTGCAGTTTTTGTATTATTGTATTTTATTTGGCCCACTAGGAGACACGGTGGAGTGACGCGGACAGAGATTTAATTTTTATAGTTATAGTTCAATTTCAAATTTACACACATGGAAGTTGTGGTACAGAGTATATGACATGACATAAAGCATAAACAAAGATTCCATATTCGTCCCTCTGTTCACCAATACCTCACAGACACCCTTTCCAATCCAGCCAAAGTTGCATCATGCATAACTTCCTTAACGGGTAAAACCTCATATCCATTCCTATGAAGTTAACTTTTAATCTATTAAGATGAATGGTTTGTATATTTTAAGAGTTATAATATTGTTTTGACTTGATTAATAGTATATATTTTAGAGATCATTTAAGGTTTTTAGTTGTTGAAAATAAAATTATATAATAATTAATATGATCCTACATGACATTTGAGGATGATCAAATCGATAATGGATTTAAAAATTATTTTGGTCAATTTTAATTAAAAAATCCCTAACCGATAATCAGATAGATCATAATTCTTTCTTTTATTTTTTAATGTGTATTTTATGATATGTTTTTTAAAAAATAATTTTTTATTAGGAATTATACTATCATGAAACACACATTATAAAAGCCATTTATTTTAACCACCACGTTCCATTTGAAAAGCAACCTAGGCATTTTATAATATTACGCGCTTATGCTTTGGTAGCATGGGAATAAAGTTTTGCATTGTATTCTGGATTTAATTCGGTGCAGTGACATAAATGTAGTGTGTTATTTGAGGTCATCTAAGTGCTCTTCCGTTGATTTACATTGAGTTGTATTTTTATTTATAAGATCATAATTTTAAATTACTTTTTGGCATAATTCTCTGCGGATCGTTAGATAGATCTCAAATAGAACAATTAAAATGAATATATCATTTTATATAACAAAACACAACCTAAAAATTTGAACCAGCTCAGCAAGATAATATTTTTAATAGTGAGGCAAAGATAATTAACTTTAAATTACCATTTTATATCATAATATACTCAACAAAATTTAAATTTATGTGGGGCATTGGCTCTTTTCATGGGTCCATACCTGATACTAAGAGAGTGTTTGTTTTCCATAGGAATAATGAATTGAGGAATCTAACACAAAGAAAATTCAAATTACATATTCATGTTACACATAAAATTAAATCATTATAATCATTAATTTGAAAAGGAAATTTGAATTACCTCTCAAAATGGATAATCTAACGATATTGCACGTGACCATCGACTCTAGCCCCGTAAGGCAAATAAGTCGACAAATGTGACGTCTGGACTTATTTTATTTATTTTTAAACATGATATTATTCAATTTACAGATTTTTTTCGCTTTTAATAATTAAGTTCAACCAAATATAGTTAAAATGAAAACAATAATAGACTTGAAACAAAACAGAGGCAAACTAAAAAAATAGAAACAACAACTGAATAGGGATAAAACCAGGAATAAACTCAAGATAAAATAAAGACAAACTTAAATACAAAAACAACAGCAATAGACTCATAAAGTACTGAAACAATAATAGCAAACTTAGTACATAAACTGCTATAAGAGACTTATAGTAATAGAAACAGCACATTGAAATGCATAAGCAACAACACACTAAACAGGAACAATCACATCAGACTTAACATATAAACAACCGCAACTTATAGTAACAGAAACAATAGACTCAAATGCATAAGCAGCAGCAGACTCAAACAGAAATAGTCATAGTAGACTTAACACATAAACAACTGCAACAAACTTATAGTAACATAAATAATAGACTTAAATGCATAAGAAACAACAAACTCAAACAGAAACAGTCATAGCAAACTTAACACGTAAAGAGCTACAACAGACTTATAGTACCAGAAACAACAAACTTAAATGCATAAGTAGTAGCAGACTCAAACAGAAACAGTCGTAGCAGACTTAACACATAAATAACTACAATAATCTTGTACTAACAAAAATAACAAACTCAAATGCATAAGCAACAACAAACTCAAACACAAACAGTCTTACCAAACTTAACACGTAAACACGACTACAACAGACTTATAGTAACAGAAACAGCAAACTCAAATGCATAAACAACAACAGACTCAAATAGAAATAGTCACAGAAAACTTAACATATTAGCAGCTGCAATAGACTTATAATGATAGAAACAACAAACTCAAATGCATAAGCAGTAACAAACTTAAACAGAAACAGTCATAACAAACTTAACACATGAACAACTGCAACAATCTTATAGTAACATAAACAACAAACTTAAATGCATACAGTCAATAATTCATTCAATCACTATTGTAATTTTTTATAAATTGTACATCATACAAATAGTCATAATACCTTCAAATAATCATATATTATCAAGACACCAGTTATCATATCAACATCCTTCATGTATAATGTTAGCAATAATAATCACAAACTAGATTATCAATAGATGCGTTATGCATCTCTCACATACTTCCACAATCATCAAAATGGCTATACTCCTCAACCATAAGGCGTTATACATCATCAGGCACTGAAGAAGCATATATTCAAATAAATTACCATTACAACTATATATACTTAAAAAGATATAACATAACACATATACATATACTTACTGATCCGGTCTCAATACCGGTATCCGACCTGCAAGGCATATTTCAATGTCTTTGTCAAGACATCAACGTATAACCGGTGTCATCGGTATACATCCGGACTGTAATTCCGTATCAGGCGTTCTCCCTATACCGGTTGTTCAGGATAACACCATGACATCGGATAATACACACGTCACTGTGCTAAAGACAAGGATAATTGCTACAGGGATCGATCAATAATTCCCTGCACTACGAGCCAAATTCTGCTCACGGGAATGGTCAACTAGTTCCCTAATCCTAGTCTATATTCTCTATGCTCAATATAAAATAGCCACTTGACCCAATCATGCTGGTAAGTGCGCAATATAATAATGCTAATGGGAGTTAGTGGTTCCCCACTAACGAGTCCTTGAAAAACGAGCCAATCAGGTATATGAACTTATTTCAATAATGAAGTGAGGGATCTTTAACTGATTTTATGCACAATTACTCTCTAAAAATACATTCCTTACTTGGAATATCATCACTGACTTGAGCGTCGGAGAATCATTGCAGGTGACACCACCATTCGCCCACTTCAACGCGTTAGGTCGGTGTGAAGGACCTCCAGGACGCCCTGTCCGCTCTCTCCGCTCAAGGACAACGTATACCTATACCGGATACTCATATATCCGGTCTCCTATACGGTATTTACATACTATTTGTGACTGGCTTGAGTCCGGATCCCTAGACCCCGGTTCAGGACAGATCATTGGCACGCCCGGTGGGACTCGATAAAGTTATTCCCATATCTATTGAAAAGAGCAAGTAATCCAGGATGGAAGGCGAAGCACATGATTTCGTAGAGAATCAGCCTGAAGACAGAACTAATCCCAACGTCTTCAGGAAGCTCAACTTTGATTCTCATGGGGGCAGCTCAAAGAAGATAGTAACAGTCTCTAATCCTGATCCTCGTGA
The DNA here is from genome assembly GCA_037962975.1 of Clitoria ternatea. NCBI lineage: Eukaryota > Viridiplantae > Streptophyta > Magnoliopsida > Fabales > Fabaceae > Clitoria > Clitoria ternatea. The sequence continues at coordinate 229,048,778 of CM075672.1, forward strand.
TGAGCTGATCAGCCAACTTCAGAGGGAACTCGCTGAATTGCGAAGAGAAAGAAGGCAAAGCGAGGATAAAGAATCATCCCGCACGCGAAACACCCCCCATACAACTGATGGTGAAAAGTCCACCACTCTCCAATACTCAAAGATCCCTACGTTTGACGAGGGAGAACAAACTCGTGATTCCGAAGATGAGGCTTCCCGAAGGAAGAGGGAGTCAACGGCAGCACCTCCAGTGTCTTACAAGCTAAAAGTTCCTTTTTCAAGGAGACTTATGAGCATCCACATCCCCAAGCACCTTCAAACTACTCAGCCACTTTCCATTGGAAAATACAATGGAACTGATCCTACTAAGCACCTTGATGCTTACGTATTTGAAGCCATGTACTTGGGGGCTGATGAAGATGTGATGTGCCGGATGTTCCCTCGAACATTATCTGAGGAGGCCCTCGGATGGTTTAAAGGTTTACCTTCTGGATCCATAGATTCTTGGGCTGAGATGGCAGCTACTTTTGAAACCCACTGTCGCGACCGGGGTCCCGGCGTACGACGCGGACTGGTTAAAGACAAATAAAAGAAAATTGAAACGGCATTGAAGTGAGGCTCTTGAGAAGCCTAAAAAATAAAGGGTTCAAGGAGTCGCCACCAATATTTATTAAGGAAAATATTAGGAAAACCTTTAAATAGCACTGGTTTTTTTAAAAAAAAAATGAGATTCTGTTTAGTCCGGGAGTCGAATTACAGGAGGGGAAGGTATTAGCACCCCACACTGTCCGTAAAAAACGGTTACCCAAATTGATCATGCATAATTTAAAAAATGATTATCAAATATTTCATCCTTCATAAAACAATCATAAATAATATACACAATAAAAAAAATATATAAATATGAATAAAACAAAGATAGTAAAAAAATACATCTCCTAAGTTTGTTGTTTTTTAGTTCTAAGAAAATAAATAAACAAATGATTAAAAGACCATAAAAATAAAAAGATAAAAAAACAATAAGACGTCTTGTCTTACTTATTTTCTAGTAAAAAAAATTGATTTTTATTGAGAAATATAAAGTTCAAAACAAATAAATAAATAAATAAATAAAGATAAGAGAAAAAATAAAATAAAATTAAACACATCAACATGAAGATAAAGAAATATAATACTTAATTAATTAAAATTGACACGGAATATTATTTAATTATCTTTTAAGAAAATAAGATTAATAAGATGTCTCATCTAAATTAATCTCATCTTAAATTTAAGAGAAAAATGAATGAATAAATAACACACTATTTATTAGTCTTATTTTTTTTATTTTTTTATGAAAATAATTTCTTCTTAATTATTAAAAGGTTACTAAGAGAAAATAATAGGAAATCATGACCATAATAAAAATGGATAATTATGTATATATATAACATATTTATAAACTATTAAAATGGTCAAACATAAATAAATAAATAGAAAGTGTAGAAAGATAAAAGCAAAAAGATAAATAACTAAAAATAAAAAGTATAGAGAATAAATAATAATAATAAAATAAAAAAATAAAGGTAGAAAAAAAATAAATAAAAAGTTCAAAAAAATAAAAATAAAAATAAATAGACATAACAATAAATACATAAAAATAAAAGAGCAGAAAAAATAAATACATAAATAAAGGGGCAGAAAAATAAATAATAAAAAAAATAAAGGAGCAGAAAAGTAAATAACAAAAATAAAGCAACAAAAATAAAAGGACAGGAAAGCAAATACATGAAAATAAAGGGACAGAGATGTAAATAACAAAAATAAAGAGGCAGAAATGTAAATAACCAAAATAAAGGAGCTAAAAAATAAATACATGGAAATAAAGGGGCAGAAATGTAAATAACAAAAATAAAGGGGCAGAAATATAAATAATCAAAATAAAGGGGCTAAAAAGTAAATACATAGAAATAAAGGGGCAGAAATGTAAATAACAAAAATAAAGGGACAGAAATATAAATAACAAAAATAAAGGGGCAGAAATGTAAATAACCAAAATAAAAGGGCTAAAAAGTAAATATATGGGCAGAAATATAAATAACAAAAATAAAGGGGCAGAAAAGTAAATATATAAAAATAAAGGGGCAGAAATGTAAATAACAAAAATAAAGGGGCAGAAAAGTAAATACATGAAAATAAATGGGCAGAAAAGTAAATAACAAAAATAAAGAGACGGAAAAGTAAATAAATAAAATAAAAGGGCATAAAAATAAACAAATAAAGATAAAAATGTAAAAAATAAAAAAAATGAACTAATAATTGCAGAAATATAAAGTGCGGATAAATAAAGTGCAGAAAAATAAATTAACAATAATAAAAATGCAGAAAAGTAAATAAAGAGGAATAAAAGTGTAAAATAAATAAATAAATAAATAAATAAGGAAAAATAAAGGTACAAATAAATAAATAAAGATGGAGATGCATAAAAATAAATAAACAGATAAATAACTGCAGAAAAATAAAGTGTAGGAAAATAAAGTGCTTGAATATAAATAAAGAAAAATAAAAGTGCAGAAAAATAAATAACAATTAAATAAGACGAATAAATAAATATAAATAAACAACTTTGTATTAATAAAAAATACCTTGGTACAAGATCAATTACAGAGAAACTAGAACGGAAGTCGGGAAATCAATTTTGTGTAGATTTCCTTTGCTTTTGGCTTTGTTTGGACTTGATTTGAAGGTATTTGGATACCGGTTACAACACTTGGACAGTATTTTAGCTCACAAAAACTCACATACTAAGACAAACAAGAGTGGTGCACTCATTTTCCTAACTAGGATTACACAAAGTAATTTTTGAAAACCCAAACTTCTAAAAATTCTCACAAAAATTTAACACTCTTTCCCCTCTTTTTTCTCTTCTTCCCAAAATGCCTCAATATCACCTTCTATTTATAGAAGAAAATTGGCATTGGATTCTCCATAAATGACATCACTTTTCTACTTTTTCAATTTGTCCAAATTTGATGTCAATTTCCCCAATTTTCTCCAATTATCCAACCAAACCGGGGCCCACCACTAATAAACCACCGTCAACATTTTTTTTGATTTTTTTTTTTTTAATTTTCGTTTTTTTTTACCCTTTTTTTGGATATTTTTTTTGGCCCATTTCCCTTTTTTTTTATTTTTTTTTGGGCTTTTTTTTTGTTTTTTTCTGTTTTTTTGTTTGGGCCCTTTTTTTTTCTCTTTTTTTTTCTTTTTCTTTTTTTTTGGCCCTTCTTATTTGTTTTTATTTTTTATTTTCGTTTTTTTTTATTTTTATTTTTATTATTTTTATTTTTTATTTTTTTTTATTTTTTTTATTTTTTATTTTTTTGCCCATTTATTTTTCTGATTTTTTTTGGGCCTTTTATTTAAAGGTACAAATGGAAACATAAATTATTTATTACATATATGGAAATATATAAAATATCCAATAAATATAAATTACTACCCACACTATAAGGAGTAAAAAGGTAGTCACAAAACATCGTCTTCCCTCCCTTATTCTTTCCTCTTGGCTTCGGCATCCATCAGCCATTGCTTGAGAGAAATGAAGAGAATTGATGAAATGAGAGGTGTGGTAGGAAATGAAGAGGGATTGGGTATTTATAGAGATGGGGAAGGGTTACTATTCCAACGGTCACTATACAATTTTTAATATTATTTTTTTTTTAATATGATCCGGGGTGGCAATCTGGACTGGGCGGGGTTCTAAGCACTGTACCGCGTCACCAACGAGAACTGGTAAGTCATAACCGGGGTCTGAAATCATTGGTCAACTATAGACATTTCTCTTCACCTCGGTTAAATATTAAGCATTGGGGAATCTCCTGCAGGTGTACCTCCGGTGTGTCTTGAAGTTCAAGTACGGATTAACACATCAGTTTTAACTTGAAGAACCTCGGATTCCCTTTGAACTGAGGTGTAAAATACCGTACTCCACTGAGGCTGTACGAGCTTAGAACTAATGAGGTAACACCGGTCATGAAACCGTGCTAGGACCCCGGTTAATGCAGTCAACATTGACTCCGGACTCTAGGACAAAAAAACTCTTTTTTCTTCTTTTTTTTTCTTTTTAATATATATCACCGGACAAAAATAGGTGTTCACAGATGCCCCTCTTTACTTCTTTTCATGAAAGAATATGAGACATATTCATATTATTGATGTGAAAAGAAAGTAAAGACGTGAACACCACTAAGAATACTCGACAACTTTTGACAAGAAGTAAATAGCCGAATGGTGTTGTCCCTATGCTAGACAGTTTAAGGAGAGGCACTTGGAACATGACAGGAAGATAAATGGCATAATCTAGGGGTTAATACCTGAAGCTTTGGAAAAATATGAAGTTGTCTTGACATTTTGAGGAGCCTAAGAATGGGTATTTGAGGCTTCGACATAAAATAGATGACAGGGGGATGCCCCTGAATGATTTTGATTGAGATAGCCTAGGGAAGGATACCTGAAGCTTTGACATGAAACTAAATGACTGGGAAGATGCCCCTGATTTGATTTTGATTGAGATAGCCTAGGGAAGGATACCTGAAGCTTTGACATGAAACTAAATGACTGGGGGGATGCCCCTGATTTGATTTTGATTGAGATAGCCTAGGGATGGATACCTGAGGCTTTGACATGAAACTAAATGACTGGGGATGCCCCTGATTTGATTTTGATTGAGATAGCCTAGGGATGGATACCTGAGGCTTTGACATGAAACTAAATGACTGGGGAGATGCCCCTGATTTGATTTTGATTGAGATAGCCTAGGGATGGATACCTGAGGCTTTGACATGAAACTAAATGACTGGGGAAATGCCCCTGATTTGATTTTGATTGAGATAGCCTAGGGATGGATACCTGAGGCTTTGACATGAAAACAAATGACTGGGGGATGCCCATGATTTGTTTTAGTAGCCTAGGAATGGATACCTGAGGCTTTGACATGAAAATAAATGACTGGGGGATGCCCCTGATTTGTTTTAGTAGCCTAGGAATGGATACCTGAGGCTTTGACATGAAAATAAATGACTGGGGAAATGCCTCTGATTTGATTTGGTAGCCTAGGAATGGATACCTGAGGCTTTGACATGAAAATAAATGACTGGGGAAATGCCCCTGATTTGATTTGGTAGCCTAGGAATGGATACCCGAGGCTTTGACATGAAGTAAGACTAATGGGAGATACCTCTACCATAATGACTTATGGTAGAGAATTATATGAGATTTATGCTCAAGAAGAATGTGTCTGAGATTGACTTTTCTGGTTTAGTGTGGGTTCCGAGTGAATACAAGGATTGCATTTTCACATCTTAGTAAACCATCCCGACTGGAGTTAGGTGATAGGCTGAAACTGTTGATCTCGACTCTTTATGGGGAGCGCTTGTCCTTGTTGTACCCTCAAACCTGCATGGAAGAAATAGTCAAATGGAAAACCAAAGGTCAAAGATCTTGTTTCCTCCAGGTGACTACCACAATCCTTATGGGACTTGTTATTACTCATGGCAGAGCGGAATATCCTGATTACCAAGGTCTGTGTAATTGGGAAGTATCAAGCTTCTTTGAGATTAAAAATATGCCTTTCATGATTTTTTTAATATTTTCCACAAAATGCATGCAAATGAAACCTGACAAGACAAGGATTGGAACTAAAATTGAGAATTCCATATATTTACTTGGGAAAATTACAAGTTTATATCATAATTTTTAATCCAAACTTTTAGAGGACATAAAGACTACCCTATCCCTTTAGAGTACGCTCAAGCATAATACTTCTTGACTGCATCTGAATTGACTGGGAAAGATAACTCCTCACCATCCATGTTCGTCAAAATCAAAGCTCCTCCAGAAAAGGCTCTCTTTACGACGAATGGTCCTTCATAATTTGGCTTCCATTTTCCTCGGTGATCATTTTGATTCGGCAAGATTTTCTTCAGTACCAAATCACCTTCATGAAATTGACGAGGTCGCACTTTCTTTTCGTATGCCTTCTTCATACGCTTTTGGTATAACTGCCCATGACAGAGAGCGGTTAACCTTTTCCCATCAATTAAATTTAATTGATCATACCGAGACCGAACCCATTCAGCTTCTTCTAATTTGGCATCCATGATTACTTTTAAAGACGGAATTTCCACTTCTATTGGTAAAACAGCTTCCATACCATACACCAATGAGAAGGGTGTTGCCCCTGTCGAAGTTCGTACAGAGGTACGATACCCATGTAAAGCAAAAGGAAGCAACTCACTCCAGTCTTTGTAGGTTTCAACCATCTTTTGTATGATTTTCTTTATATTTTTGTTAGCAGCTTCCACTGCTCCATTCATCTTAGGTCTGTATGGAGATGAATTGAGGTGTTTGATTTTGAATTCCTCACAAAGTTCATCCATCATTTTATTATTCAGGTTTGTACCATTATCAGTGATGATCTGATTTGGTAAACCATATCTACAAATCAATTCTCTCTTGATGAATTTGACCACAACATTTTTAGTCACGTTGGTGTAGGAAGCTGCTTCAACCCACTTAGTGAAGTAATCAATGGCCACCAAAATAAAGCGATGCCCATTTGATGCTTTTGGTTCAATGGGACCAATAACATCTATGCCCCACATAGCAAAAGGCCAAGGCGTTGTTAGAACGTGCAAAGAAGATGGTGGTGCATGAATGTTGTCTGCATAGGTTTGACACTTGTGACATTTCTTGGTATAGTTATTACAATCATTCTCCATTGTCATCCAATAATATCCAGATCGGAGAATTTTTCTTGCCATCGAGTGCCCATTTGCATGTGTTCCGAAAGGCCCTTCATGAACATCCTTCATGATTTTGTTAGCTTCCGTCACGTCTACGCAACGAAGGAGAACAGAATCATAATTTCTCTTATAGAGTGTATTCCCAGTCATAAAGAAATTCATGGCTACACGCCTGAGGGTTCTTTTATCATTTTCTGAGATACCAGGAGGATATTCTTGATTTTGAATATAATTTTTGATGTCATGAAACCATGGTTTCCCATCGGGCTCTTTTTCTATCTCATGACAATATGCAGGTTCGAGACGCCTTTCAATCTCGATGAAGGGCATGTCACAATCCCTACTTACGTTGAACATGGAGGCCAACGTGGCCAAAGCATCTGCTAATTGGTTATCATCCCGAGGAATATGATGGAAAGAGACTTCATCAAACCCTTTGATTAGTTCCATGATGTGAGCTTGATAAGGAATCAATTTTCCATCTCTAGTATCCCATTCTTCTTTCAGTTGATGAATCACCAAGGCAGAATCTCCGTATATTTGTAGAGATTTCACCTTTGCTTCAAGTGCCGCCTGAATCCCCAAAACACAAGCTTCATATTCTGCAATATTATTGGTACAATCAAAACAAAGTCTAGCAGTGAATGGGAAAAGCTTGTTATCTGGTGAGATTAGGATGGCCCCAATCCCATGCCCCAGTGTATTCGACGCCCCATCGAACATCAAAATCCAAGTTCTATTAGGACAATCTTTCTACTTCTGACAACATCATAATATTTTCATCAGGAAATTCGAATGACATTGGTTGGTACTCTTTTAGGGGATGGTGGGCCAAGTGATCAGCTAAAGCACTCCCTCTTACAGCTTTTTGGGTGACATGAATGATATCATACTCAGTCAAAAGAACCTGCCAACGAGCTATTCTTCCCGTCAGAGCCGGTTTCTCAAAGATGTACTTAATTGGGTCCATCTTAGATATCAACCAAGTAGTATAAGATAACATGTATTGTCTTAGGCGACGAGCAGCCCATGCTAATGCACAACAAGTTCGTTCTACAGTGGAATATCGTGCTTCGCACCTAGTGAACTTCTTGCTCAAATAGTAAATAGCATGCTCTTTTCTCCCAGACTCATCATGCTGCCCCAGTACAGAGCCCATAGACTCATTTATCACCGTCAAATACAACAGGAGTGGTCTTCCTGGGGTTGGGGGAACCAAGATCGGTGGGGATTTCAAGTATCGCTTTATTTGGTCAAAGGTCTCCTGACAATCATCATTCCATTGTGATGGTTGATTTTTACGAAGCAACTTAAAGATTGGATTACATACAGCTGTTAGTTGAGAAATAAAATGAGCTATGTAATTCAACCTTCCAAGGAATCCTCGTACTTCTTTTTCAGTGCTAGGAGCAGGCATTTCCATGATTGCCTTTACTTTATCAGGATCCACTTCAATGCCTTTCTCACTGACAATGAAACCAAGCAACCTTCCAGAACTAGCCCCAAAAGTGCATTTAGCCGGATTTAATCTGAGTTTGAATTTTCTCAGGCGTTCAAAGAGCTTTCGTAAGTCAATCAAGTGACCTTCAGCGGATTTGGATTTGGCAATAATATCATCCACATAAACCTCTATCTCTTTATGCATCATGTCATGAAATAGAGTTACCATCGCTCTTTGGTAAGTGGCACCGACATTTTTCAATCCAAAAGACATCACCTTGTAGCAGAAGGTTCCCCACAAAGTAATGAAAGTGGTTTTTTCCATGTCTTCGGGTGCCATCTTGATTTGATTGTACCCAGAAAATCCATCCATGAATGAAAAAATGGAATGTTGGGCCGTGTTATCAACAAGAACATCAATATGTGGCAATGGAAAGTCATCTTTTGGGCTAGCTCTATTCAAATCCCGGTAATCAACACACATTCGTACCTTTCCATCTTTCTTCGGGACCGGAACAATGTTGGCCACCCATTCAGGGTATTTGGAGACAGCCAAGAACCCGGCATCCAACTGTTTGGTTATCTCTTCTTTAATCTTTAAGAGCATTTCTGGCTTCATCCTTCTCAACTTTTGCTTTATGGGGACGCAACCGGGTTTCAATGGCAACTTGTGTTCAACGATGCAGTTATCTAATCCCGGCATATCCTGATACGACCAAGCAAACACATCGCTGAATTTGACCAACAATTCTATTAATTCTGTCTTATGTTCTCTACTCAAAGAGGTGCCAATTTTGACTTCTTGTTTGTTTTCTTCACTCCCCAAATTTATGACTTCAACAATTTCTAGATAGGGAGAAATTTCTTTATCTTCCTGATCTAGCAGCCTTAGTAATTCAGGGGAAGGTTCATCGGACTCTTCATCCTCTTCGCTTGTTGGATTAAAATCATGATGGGAGAAAGCAATCTTATTATTTTGGAATTCAATTTCAGATCTGCAATTTATTTAATATAAAAAAGGCAAAATAAGGAAAATGATAATTGAACTTAACTTTTATTTATTTGAAATGATAAAGGAAACATGTTTTGCCCTTATTAAAACTCATCCTAAGGCTTTAGGCATAGCCAAAGGATTTAAACAAAAACCTACAAAGTGAACAATTACTTTGAAATGATCTCTGGAAGCTCAACGGCTTCCCAATTACACAGTTCAGTATCTGAAGGACAAGGGTAAATCAAGTCTTCTTCTCTCTTGGACTCATCATCGATGACTGCCACTTGGTCTGGAGATGTCAAGCTTGCACTCCTGAAGCTTCGGTAAAGGTCACAGATAGGGATCTTCGCAGTTAGGGGTTCTCGGTTTTCTAACCGTGCAAGTCGCTTTTCTCTCTTATCTGCGAAAACCTTTGCTCTTTCCATTGGAGATGGATGATACCCCAGCCCAAAGCCATTTTTATTCTCCTTAACCAATAATGGGTCTACTCCTCCATCAAGCATCTTCCCAAGCCCTTTCCCTGGCTGGAATCCAGACTTCATCATCACTTTAGCTACCATCATAGAAGCTTTAGAAGGACGAGCTAGTTGTAACCCTTCGCTCACATAGGTGGTGTGAGCAATTTCCAATGATTGGAAGGAAGTCTCAAGACTTTCTTCAGCCGCTTCTATATATGGAGTTGACATGGGCTTACTGATAAGGAAATCTCCCTCACCAGAGACAATGATTAGCTTGTTGTTTACCACAAATTTAAGCTTTTGATGAAGGGTAGATGGAACCACACCGGCAGAATGTATCCAAGGCCTCCCCAATAGGCAGCTATAAGCAGGATTGATGTCCATCACTTGAAATAATACATTGAAGGTGCATGGGCCCACTTGGATGGGGATCTCAATATCTCCAATGACCTCTCTCCGAGTACCGTCAAAAGCTCTTACTACCATTGAGCTTGGCTTCATATGTGACCCATCAAAAGGTAGTTGATTTAAAGTGGACTTTGGCATGATATTCAGAGAGGAGCCATTATCAACTAGGACCTTGGCTACAATATGATCCCGACACTTGACAGAGATGTGTAATGCCTTATTATGACCTCTTCCTTCAGCAGGTATCTCTTCGTCGGTGAAAGTTAAGTAGTCATTTGAGGCAATATGCCCCACTATCCCTTCAAACCTTTCTGGCGAAATATCTTTCGCAACATGTGCTTTATTCAAGACCTTCAATAACCTTCCACGATGTGGTTCTGAGTCCAATAAGAGAGATAACAAGGATATTTTTGCAGGAGTACGGTTTAACTGGTCGAGGACCTGGTATTCGCTTTGCTTAATGAATTTCAAAAATTCACAAGCATCTTCCTCTGTTATTCTTTGGGGAGGATCTTGTTCTTTACCACGACTTTCTTTTTCACTTACAGGTACATCCTCCTTTCTCAAGTTTTCAGGAGCATAAACTCGTCCACTCCTAGTCATTCCACTTGTCTCGGAAATATTGGTTACTGAGGATGACGATCCCTTTAGGAGTTGAGGGATTACATCCACTTCATACTTCCAAGGTACTGCATGGGTATCCTTGTATGAAAATGGAGATGGGGTCCTAATTGTCAAGGACGGATGGTTCATGACTGGTTCAGTCAAAGGTTTCTTGGTGTAATAGACCACCAAAGGAACAGGGGTGACTGGGCTTACTGAGTCTGTACCATGCTGCCCATGGATCATGTTGACATCATTGCAAGGGGGACAATGATCACTTCCCAAGTCATGTGTTATTGCATTTACCCCAGTATTTCCATGATTAGGCAAAGGATTTCTAATCACATTTGGGGAGCCTTCTTCGAAATCCAACCACTTGGCATTTATCAAATCACGTACCTTAAACTTTAAGGCAATGCAATTTTCTGTAGAATGCCCCGGTGCCCCAGCATGATAATCACACTTCACATTAGGATCATACCCCTTAGGATAGGGTGGCCCTACGGGTTTTAAAGGACATCGTACAACAAGAGAACTTTTGAGAAGTTAAGGCAAAAGTTCAGTATATGTCATAGGAATTGGATCAAATTAGACAGAAGGACGGTCATTGTTTGGCTTTTTTTGTGGAAGATTTGGGTTAGGATTTTGCATCCATTGTTGGGGAGGAGGTGGTGGTGTATTCTTGAAATTATGGACGGGTGGGGGTCTATATGATTGAGGATGGGGAAATGAATTTCCAGAAGCAGCAGCTACATAAGGGTAAGGTCCGTACGGTGGATAATGAGGTGGGAAAGGGAAAGGGGAAGGTTGAAACATTTTTTGATTATGTTGACCTTGATTTCCCATTACAGCATTTGCTTCCTCACCCTTTCTTCTTCCTGCCCCTGTCATAGGTCTTCCTATTGATGGGGAACTTTGGACAACTTTTCCTGTTCTCAAACCGCTTTCAATTCTTTCCCCTATTACCACCATATCAGAAAAGCTTGATGATACACTCCCAAGCATCCTTTCATAGAACGGTGGCTGAAGAGTGTCAATGAACATTGCCACTATCTCTTTCTCTATCAAAGGTGGTTCAACTTGTGCAGCCATTTCCCTCCATCGTTGAGCATATTCTTTGAAGGACTCAGTATTCCTTTTGGTCATATTCTGAAGTTGTAGCCGGTCTGGTGCCATGTCCATATTGTATTTATATTGCTTCAGAAAGGCATCGGCTAGATCCTTCCAACAACGAATACGAGTTCGTTCAAGTTGAGTGTACCAGCTCAACGCTGCCCCAGCAAGGCTATCTTGAAAAAAATAGATCAGTAACTTTTCATCATAAGCATACCCAGCCATCTTTCGGCAGTACATGGTCAAATGGTTACGAGGACAAGTTGTTCCTTTGTATTTATCAAATTCCGGCAATTTAAACTTGGGAGGAATTACCACATCTGGAACTAGGCATAATTCAGAAACATTTGTTACGCCTAAGCCACTTCCTCCCTCTACTACACGCAACCTTTCTTCCAATATTTCCATTTGCCCTTTTGACAAAGGCGCTGCTGGCTGATCAGGATTTGGTGGAGGGACTTGAGCTTTGTGTGACAAGTTTTGGGAAACACCTGCCTGTGGTATTGGGCAACCATAAGGGAAATAATATGGCACTGCTTGTGGGTTTTGTTGTGTGGCATCATTTGGAGTCTGGTGATTTTGTGGTGGAATTGTATTAGGTGGAGTGACATTGGGTGGAGCCTGAGTGTTTTGGGGAATTGCTGTTGATTGGTTGAAATTTGGAGGGTTAGATACAGGGGGATTGGGAATTTGTTGAACAGCAGGAGGATTCTCTTGATTGGGATTAGGATGCATGGTGTAATATCCTTGAGGTAAGCCATATGGAGGCCAAGCATATGCTTGCTGAACATTCTCGTCTTGGGAAACAAAAGGTGGCAATGGCATACCATAAGGTTGGTGTGAGATGAATGGAGTTTCAGTGACTGGAGTAGGATCATTTAAAGGTATAGGGTTCCCCTCTTGAGCTTGAACTTGAGGAGTGGATGTTTGTTCCCCATTTCCTGCAGAAGATCCCCTTTCTGTACCTCTTCTTTCAAGAAGCTTAAGTATTTCTGCCATCTGCTCCTTGATCTGGCCAACTTCATTCCTTAATTCTTCAACTGCGCTTTCCGGCTCTGCCATGAGTCTTGTTTGCAGTCTAGTTTGATAAGGATGCTTTGAGCCCCTTCTCCCCGTGATGTGAATAAATACAAAGAAACCCCCCTTGGTACAAGAACAAGTATTGTTAAATGACATAAAGAGATGTAAAGTAAATACATGATGAATTTTAAATATCGGTAAGTAAAGATAAACCTTTCTTTTAGAATGTCTTTTTCTAAAGTACTAAGTTAGAAGAAAAATGCAAATTCAACAAGAGATTTATTCATTGATCAACAAGTTCTGATACATTGTTTGTTACAACAACTCAAAATCAATTCTCTCTTGCTTTAGCAATCCAGACCTTCATTTCATCCAATCGCCCCTTGCAGTATTGGATGAATGTTGTAATTTCCTCCGGTGTAGAAAGCGGATTCATCATCGCTTCAGCCTTCTTCAACAGGTGAGGAATATTTCCAAGTGTTCCATTAGCAAGACCGGCTAGATTAGAAAAACGGTCTCTCCAAGAATAGACAAGACTTTCCAACTCAACCCTTTCTAGGGTCATTAAACGTATAATCTCTTCATATCTATCCTTGTCTTCCATGGCTTGCCATTTTTCTTCATTTATTTCACGCTCGCAAGCACTGACGACATCTCTGACTTGTCGTTCTAGTTCATCAATTCGCGCTTGCATAAGGTTCTTTTCAACTTGAGCTTCTTCTTTTGTCTTGGCTAGAATTCCTCGTAACCGCCCTTTGTCAGCCAATATATCATCCTTTTGTTTCTCTTTGGTCTTCAATTGGCTGTTCGCTGTTTGGAGGCATTGATCCAATTGCATCATATGTTCTCTTTCAATTTGTCGCTTCTTACCCATGTCTTCAAAGGCATTTTCTAATTCACACCTTTTTCTCTTAAGGGAAGCATTGTCTTGTTGAATTTTGATCAAATCATCCTCCAAAGCTTGATTTTTCTTTGTCATTTCAGCCAACTCACTCCTCAAATTTTCAATCTCTTTGCTTTCATCGGGAACTGGATTTCTCACATGAGCACCGTGATCTTTAAAGGGTAATTTAACAATGGCTACCCTATTTGAAATCCACTGGTGGTAACTTTCTTTTGCAGCATGACTTCGGACACCCAATTCTTTTCCTTTACTATGAACCTTGCCCCAAGCATCAATGACAGTTTGAATAACAGGAGCACTATTTCCCTCAATATAATAATGAAGGAAAGGCGTTACTGTTTCTTCTTCTGGAGGCTGTATCATAGGATAAGCAAGTTGTCTTTTTGCAATGCTAGGATTGTAATTGATGCATCCTTGAGTTCCCATGAGAGGCACATTCGGAAATTTTCCACAGCAGTAAATAATGGAATCCACGTTCATCCACTGAGGGTACCACCGAATCATGCTAGCAGATAATCCTGCCAGATGTCCTGCCCACTCCCTATTAGTCTTCTTGGTTAATCTAAGGAGCTTCAAATCAGAGATAGGACATTCAACCTTGCCAACTTGATTGAAGACATGAGAAGTAAGCCATAGATACAAGGCGGGTAGACAACAGACAATCTTTTTCCCATTCCGGTTATGACAGGAATCCATTGTACAATAGATATCAGCTAAGACAGCAGTCATGGAACTTTCACCCCTAAGCTTTCTAGCTAGGAAAACATCAATTGCCTTGAAATCAATATAATTATCAAGGCTTGGGAAGAGGATCACACCATAGATGGCCAACGCCAAAATGTCAACAAACACGTCCCATTCTCCTTTCCCTGCCTGACTGAGGAGTTGCTGCTCAAAGAAGCTTAGTGCGAATCCTGAAATTTGGTTCCTGTTTAATTGAGCCTTCTTAAGCATTTCAGGATCCATCTTGAGGATGCGAGCTACACTGAAGATTGAAGCATGATGTTCAGTTCGACGATAAGGTTTCAAATCTTCTAACGGCAAGCCAAATATCTGTTCAAACTCCTCCAAAGTAGGAGCTAACTGGAAATCTTTGAATGTAAAACAGCGAAGAGGAGGATCATAAAACTGAGTTAGAGCAGTAAGGGCCCCTTCTTGCACTTCGACCTCTAAGAATTTTAGGATCTTCCCATATTTCCTTGTAAAGGTTATTTTTTGGGTAATATCCATCCTTTTGCTTAAGGACAACAGATTGCTAGTATTTGATCTGATGACTTTGAGGTGTAACAAATTTTTTAAACCAGTTGCCTTCACTTCTTGATCACTTGATCTCATGTTAAATTCCATTTTTAGTGATACTTACCGATGTTTAAATTTCACCTTTAACAAAAGAAATAAATGAATCAGATTAACAAAGAAAACAGTTTGATAAATATCCTCACATAAGAGTGATAGTATTTATCATGACTTGAGTATAGAAAATATACATTTTTGATGATTTTTTTTTTAAAAAAAACTTTGTGCAAATGAATAAAAGATAAAAGGAATGTTTGCCCAATTGTGTCTTAGACAAGGTAACCACCTAATTGGCTCTAAGGCTATTTAATCGTGTTTCTTCAAAAGGTAATTATTCTAATTGGTTCTAAGAAGGTCACCGGAGCTCTGATCTTTAGCTATGAGTCTTATGCAAAAAGTAGGGAATCCTACTTAGTGCGGACATCATAACTAAGATAACACCCCGGCTGAGATTTTCACGCGAATCATGGTAGGACGTCTCGTCCTAAATGACACCGCTAATAATCTCCCCTAGCCTATGTCTTTTGCGGGGCCCGGGAATAGGGTCCCTTCTAATAGTGTGTGCATTATGGTGAATGTGAAGTGTGTGGGGCATTCATACCTGGATTTTTACCCATTCTTCACAATGAACAAACATAAAGCAAAATAAATATCACATGTCTTCTACCCTAAGGTTCTAAATTAAGGCAATAAAGAAGTAAAAAAAACAGTATAAAATCTAAAATTAACGGAAGACTAGATAAACAACAAGAATAACATAACAAATAAATATAAAGGATGAAATAATTAACAATCAACAAAATACACAAGATCAATTTAACGGGCTTGACTCTCAAAATATCCCCAGTGGAGTCGCCATCTGTCGCGATCGGGGTCCCGGCGCACGACGCGGACTGGTTAAAGACAAATAAAAGAAAATTGAAACGGCATTGAAGTGAGGCTCTTGAGAAGCCTAAAAAATAAAGGGTTCAAGGAGTCGCCACCAATATTTATTAAGGAAAATATTAGGAAAACCTTTAAATAGCACTGGTTTTTTTTAAAAAAAAAATGAGATTCTGTTTAGTCCGGGAGTCGAATTACAGGAGGGGAAGGTATTAGCACCCCACACTGTCCGTAAAAAACGGTTGCCCAAATTGATCATGCATAATTTAAAAAATGATTATCAAATATTTCATCCTTCATAAAACAATCATAAATAATATACACAATAAAAAAAATATATAAATATGAATAAAACAAAGATAGTAAAAAAATACATCTCCTAAGTTTGTTGTTTTTTAGTTCTAAGAAAATAAATAAACAAATGATTAAAAGACCATAAAAATAAAAAGATAAAAAAACAATAAGACGTCTTGTCTTACTTATTTTCTAGTAAAAAAAATTGATTTTTATTGAGAAATATAAAGTTCAAAACAAATAAATAAATAAATAAATAAAGATAAGAGAAAAAATAAAATAAAATTAAACACATCAACATGAAGATAAAGAAATATAATACACTTAATTAATTAAAATTGACACGGAATATTATTTAATTATCTTTTAAGAAAATAAGATTAATAAGATGTCTCATCTAAATTAATCTCATCTTAAATTTAAGAGAAAAATGAATGAATAAATAACACACTATTTATTAGTCTTGATTTTTTTTATTTTTTTATGAAAATAATTTCTTCTTAATTATTAAAAGGTTACTAAGAGAAAATAATAGGAAATCATGACCATAATAAAAATGGATAATTATGCATATATATAACATATTTATAAACTATTAAAATGGTCAAACGTAAATAAATAAATAGAAAGTGTAGAAAGATAAAAGCAAAAAGATAAATAACTAAAAATAAAAAGTATAGAGAATAAATAATAATAATAAAATAAAAAAATAAAGGTAGAAAAAATAAATAAATAAAAAGTTCAAAAAAATAAAAATAAAAATAAATAGACATAACAATAAATACATAAAAATAAAAGAGCAGAAAAAATAAATACATAAATAAAGGGGCAGAAAAATAAATAATAAAAAAAATAAAGGAGCAGAAAAGTAAATAACAAAAATAAAGCAACAAAAATAAAAGGACAGGAAAGCAAATACATGAAAATAAAGGGACAGAGATGTAAATAACAAAAATAAAGAGGCAGAAATGTAAATAACCAAAATAAAGGAGCTAAAAAATAAATACATGGAAATAAAGGGGCAGAAATGTAAATAACAAAAAATAAAGGGGCAGAAATGTAAATAACCAAAATAAAGGGGCTAAAAAGTAAATACATGGAAATAAAGGGGCAGAAATGTAAATAACAAAAATAAAGGGACAGAAATGTAAATAACAAAAATAAAGGGGCAGAAATGTAAATAACCAAAATAAAAGGGCTAAAAAGTAAATATATGGGCAGAAATGTAAATAACAAAAATAAAGGGGCAGAAAAGTAAATATATAAAAATAAAGGGGCAGAAATGTAAATAACAAAAATAAAGGGGCAGAAAAGTAAATACATGAAAATAAATGGGCAGAAAAGTAAATAACAAAAATAAAGAGACGGGAAAGTAAATAAATAAAATAAAAGGGCATAAAAATAAATAAATAAAGATAAAAATGTAAAAAATAAAAAAAATGAACTAATAATTGCAGAAATATAAAGTGCGGATAAATAAAGTGCAGAAAAATAAATTAACAATAATAAAAGTGCAGAAAAGTAAATAAAGAGGAATAAAAGTGTAAAATAAATAAATAAGGAAAAATAAAGGTACAAATAAATAAATAAAGATGGAGATGCATAAAAATAAATAAACAGATAAATAACTGCAGAAAAATAAAGTGTAGAAAAATAAAGTGCTTGAATATAAATAAAGAAAAATAAAAGTGCAGAAAAATAAATAACAATTAAATAAGACGAATAAATAAATATAAATAAACAACTTTGTATTAATAAAAAATACCTTGGTACAAGATCAATTACAGAGAAACTAGAACGGAAGTCGGGAAATCAATTTTGTGTAGATTTCCTTTGCTTTTGGCTTTGTTTGGACTTGATTTGAAGGTATTTGGATACCGGTTACAACACTTGGACAGTATTTTAGCTCACAAAAACTCACATACTAAGACAAACAAGAGTGGTGCACTCATTTTCCTAACTAGGATTACACAAAGTAATTTTTGAAAACCCAAACTTCTAAAAATTCTCACAAAAATTTAACACTCTTTCCCCTCTTTTTTCTCTTCTTCCCAAAATGCCTCAATATCACCTTCTATTTATAGAAGAAAATTGGCATTGGATTCTCCATAAATGACATCACTTTTTTACTTTTTCAATTTGTCCAAATTTGATGTCAATTTCCCCAATTTTCTCCAATTATCCAACCAAACCGGGGCCCACCACTAATAAACCACCGTCAACTTTTTTTTTGATTTTTTTTTTTAATTTTCGTTTTTTTTTACCCTTTTTTTGGATATTTTTTTTGGCCCATTTCCCTTTTTTTTTTATTTTTTTTTTGGGCTTTTTTTTTGTTTTTTTCTGTTTTTTTGTTTGGGCCCTTTTTTTTCTCTTTTTTTTTCTTTTTCTTTTTTTTTGGCCCTTCTTATTTGTTTTTATTTTTTATTTTCGTTTTTTTTTATTTTTATTTTTATTATTTTTATTTTTTATTTTTTTTTATTTTTTTTATTTTTTATTTTTTTTGCCCATTTATTTTTCTGATTTTTTTTGGGCCTTTTATTTAAAGGTACAAATGGAAACATAAATTATTTATTACATATATGGAAATATATAAAATATCCAATAAATATAAATTACTACCCACACTATAAGGAGTAAAAAGGTAGTCACAAAACATCATCTTCCCTCCCTTATTCTTTCCTCTTGGCTTCGGCATCCATCAGCCATTGCTTGAGAGAAATGAAGAGAATTGATGAAATGAGAGGTGTGGTAGGAAATGAAGAGGGATTGGGTATTTATAGAGATAGGGAAGGGTTACTATTCCAACGGTCACTATACAATTTTTAATATTATTTTTTTTTTAATATGATCCGGGGTGGCAATCTGGACTGGGCGGGGTTCTAAGCACTGTACCGCGTCACCAACGAGAACTGGTAAGTCATAACCGGGGTCTGAAATCATTGGTCAACTATAGACATTTCTCTTCACCTCGGTTAAATATTAAGCATTGGGGAATCTCCTGCAGGTGTACCTCCGGTGTGTCTTGAAGTTCAAGTACGGATTAACACATCAGTTTTAACTTGAAGAACCTCGGATTCCCTTCGAACTGAGGTGTAAAATACCGTACTCCACTGAGGCTGTACGAGCTTAGAACTAATGAGGTAACACCGGTCATGAAACCGTGCTAGGACCCCGGTTAATGCAGTCAACATTGACTCCGGACTCTAGGACAAAAAAACTCTTTTTTCTTCTTTTTTTTTCTTTTTAATATATATCACCGGACAAAAATAGGTATTCACACCCACTTTGTCATCTCCAGAGATGTGCCCAGGACGTCTCATACCTTGGCTCAGATTAAACAAGGTGAAAACGAAGGCTTAAAAGACTTCTTGAAGAGGTTCTATAAGGAAGCAGCCCTGGTTCCTAACCTCACGGAGTCAATTAAGCTACATATCGTTATTGAGGCGTTGCAGCCAGGATCAGCTTTCGCTCTCTCTTTAGCGAAAAGCCCTCCTGTAACTTTTGAGGAGTTCAGGAAAAAAGCCTCCAAATACGTGAGTATAGAGATGCACTTGGAGGCCATAGCTGCAAAGAAGAAGCCATCAGCACCACCTCCCCAAGCCCAGAAGGGTAAGGAGAAAACAAGGTCAGAGCGCATGGAGAGGCCATTCACCAATCCCAGAGTCAATAACCATTCTCCTCGACCTCGAGAAAGGCATGTTAACTCCTTCAGCCATTATGCACAACTATCTGCCAAACCATCTCAGATTTTGAGAGAGGTTGGATGGCCAGCTTTCAACATATATGGCATCAGAAGGCCAGCTCCCATGAAAAGGCCAGGAAATCCCCGCAAATACTGCGATTTTCACAAACAGAATGGTCATTCCACTGATGAATGCCAAGCTCTAAAGAACGCGGTTGAGACGCTAATTAGAGAAGGCAAGTTAAAACAATACCTGTTCAAAGAGAAATCTTTTGACAGGGTTGATCGGAATGAGAAAAGAGAAAGGGATCCAGATGACGGGGATGACAATAATCGTAATCCGGTCAGGAAGTTCTCCACCTCGGAGAAACAAAAGGGAGTGATGACGGACGAAATACCGCACAAGGACGGTGTGCCTCAGCAACAGCGTCAAGGTCGGCGTGAAGTCATTGACATGATTGCTGGAGGATTCGCCGGAGGAGGAGCTTCAATTACAGCTCGTAAGAATCATCATAGAATGATTCTATCTGTGCAGGGCAAAGTCAAAGACTATCGCCCATTCAGAGGTGGGATTGAGGCTCCAACAATCTCTTTCTCCGATGAGGATTTTGGCCCGACCATTCCGGGTGGTGATGATGCTGTTGTGATCACAGCGGTGATAGCCAACAAGGACGTCCGAAGGATCCTTGTTGACCAGGGAAGTTCCTGCGATGTTATTTTCTATAATTGCTTTGAAAGAATCGGTTTTAAAGACTCAGACTTACAGCCTTATACACAGGAACTAACAGCTTTCAACGGAGCAAAGCAGTCGACCAAAGGGTATCTTGACACCCTTATTTCGTTTGAAGGCGAACCAGGGGCTAGGACGGTTAAGTCCCGAGTGCTAGTGATTGATGTCAAATCACCATTTAATGGCATCATAGGCCGCCCCACACTAAATGCAATAGAGGCAATTGTATCAACCCCACATCTCCTTATCAAGTTCATTGACAAGGACAATTCTGTTTCATCTATCCGGGGTGATCAAGAAATGGCTAGGTACTGTTACAACCTTAGCCTCAACATGACAAAGCTGGATGCCTCCAATAAGAAGAGGAAACTCAATGATGCTGGAGCAGCTGCTGGATCTGTAAGCCTTGTCAACCTGGACCCTAGGGCGGATTTGAACATTGATCCGTCTAACCCATTAAAGCCCACACCGGATGGAAGTTCCAGGGACATCGTCTTGGGAGATTCTCCGGAAAAGATCACCCATATCAATGACAAGCTAGATACAGAGATGGAGCAGCGACTACTAACACTCCTGCAAGAATTCAAAGACCTCTTTGCATGGACTGCAGCCGATATGCCTGGTATAGACCCTGCTTTCTGCTGTCATAAATTATCCGTCTATCCAGAGACGAAACCGGTAGCCCAGAAGAAAAGGAGATTGGGCCCAGAGAAATAGAAGGCAGCTTGCCAGCAAACTGAGGAATTGCTGAAGGCCGGATTTATCAAAGAGATCCGTTATTCCTCTTGGCTCTCAAATGTGGTGATGGTCCATAAGTCCAATGGCAAATGGAGAATGTGCGTTGACTATGTGGACCTCAACCGCTACTGTCCAAAGGATCCTTATCCTCTTCCTAATATAGATCGGATGGTAGATGATTCCTCTGGTTATCAATACCTGAGCTTCATGGATGCTTATTCGGGTTACAACCAGATTCCGATGTGCGAGGAGGATCAAGAAAAGACAGCCTTTATAAATGATCGCGGTGTCTTTTGCTATACAGTTATGCCCTTTGGCCTGAAAAATGCTGGGGCAACATATCAGTGTATGATCAACAAGGTTTTCGAAGGTATGCATACCAAACTTGTTGAAGTCTACATCGATGATATAATAGCCAAGACACCGGTTGGAGGTGATCATATTGAAGACCTACGCCAAGTATTCACCCGTTTGAGAGAATTTAACATGAGGCTAAACCCGATGAAATGCACCTTCGCTGTCCCTGCTGGGAAGTTCTTGGGTTTCATGTTAACTCAACGCAGTATTGAAGCCAATCCAGGGAAATGCCAAACGATTCTAGACATGCAAAGTCCAAAGAATCTCAGAGAAGTCCAGTCCCTGAATGGCAAAGTGGCAGCTTTGGCACGCTTCATGCCAAAGATGGCTCATAGATCCCTCCCTCTGTATAAGATACTGAAAAAGTCCAAGAAATTCGAGTGGGGACAGGAACAAGAGAAAGCATTCCAAGAGCTTAAGGAGGTGTTGTCCAAGCCTCCCATTCTCACAAAGCCTGACCCCGAAGACACACTCATCCTATACTTGGCTATTTCAGATGAAGCTTTGGGCGTTGCCTTGATAAAAGAAACTCCCGACGGACAGAGACCGGTCTATTTCACTAGCAAAACTTTACAAGGTGCTGAAATTCGGTATCAAAAAATTGAAAAGGCCGCCCTCGCTGTTGTTTGGGCCTCTCGACGGCTGCGTCCGTACTTTCACGCCCATCCAATCATAGTGAGAATGGATTTACCACTCCGCTCTGTTTTGATTAAGCCCGACCTCGCTGGGAGGATGATCAAATGGTCTATCGAACTCTCTGAGTTTGATATATCCTACGAACCCCGAAGCGCCATTAAAGCTCAAGTCCTGGCTGATTTTATTGTGGAGATGACAGAGACTGATCCAGATTCCCCTCGTGTCCATTGGACCATTTATGTTGATGGTTCATCGAACCAAAGAGGCTCTGGAGCAGGTGTAGTTCTAGAAAGTGATGACGGAGTACACCTGGAAATCTCCCTTCGTTTTAATTTCAAAACCTCCAACAACCAAGCTGAGTACGAAGCTTGTTTGGCCGGACTGAGAGCTGCAATTGACATCGGAGCTTCTGAGGCGACGCTCTGCAGTGATTCACAACTGGTGATTTCACAAATCTTAGGAGATTATCAGGCTCGTGAACCTTAACTCCAATTATACTTGAACTGTGTCAACGAGTTGAGAGAGAAATTCTCGAAAATGGAATTCAAGCATGTTCCACGCGAAGAGAATACTAGAGCGGATATACTCTCCAGATTAGCAAGCACCAAACAACCAGGTAGCACAACTACGCTGGTTCAAAGCACACTAACGTCGCCCAGCATTCCTCTTTTCCCTTCTCTAAATGCCATAATGACAAACTCTCTTTATGGAGATACATGGATGGCCCCCTACATCCGTTATTTGGCCGATAGACAGCTGCCTACGGATGAGAAGGAAAAGACGAGAATAAGGAGGGAATTACCATACTTCACTATGATTGATGGTAATCTTTACAGAAGGGCGCTCTCGGTGCCCTATTTGATTTGTCTCAAGGAGAATGAGGTGCAAGACGTAATGGAGGAAGTGCATGGAGGATAATGTGGACACCACGCCGGAGGAAGAAGCTTAATGCGAAAAATCCTCAGGGCTGGATACTGGTGGCCCACGATGAAGCAGGACTCCATTGACTTCGTTAAAAAATGCGATGCTTGCCAAAAATTTTCCAATCTTCACCACACACCGGCGGAAGAACTCTTCACATCCGCTGTTCCATGGCCCTTCTACCAATGGGGATTGGATATTCTGGGCCCCTTCCCAACTGCTCCTGGGGGTATCAAATATCTCATTGTAGGGGTCGACTATTTCACTAAGTGGATAGAAGCAGAGCCGGTGGTACATATTACTTCACCCCGAACTCGTCGTTTCATGTACGAAAACATTATAACACGGTTCGGGGTCCCAGCACGGATTGTCACAGATAATGGCACCCAATTCACGGATAGAAAATTCACAGATTTACTCGAAGGGTTAGGAATAACCCAGATATTCTCATCCGTCGAACATCCTCAAACCAACGGCTAAGCTGAAGTGGCCAACAGGGAAGTGCTGAAAGGACTAAAGAAACGCCTTGGTGAAGTCAAGGGCGGATGGACAGACCAACTTTGCCACGTCCTGTGGGCATACCGGACAACGCCTCATTCATCTACTAACGAATCCCCATATCGCCTGACATACGGGGTAGAGGCAATGATACCCGTGGAACTGCAGATTGCTTCCACAAGGGTCAAATACTTTTCTGAAGCGTCTAATAATGCTAATTTGGCGTCAGAAATGGATGTCATACAAGAACTCAGAGAAGATGCATTTGTCAGGGACCAAGCTATCAAAGCCAAAGTTACTCTCCGATACAACAAGCGAGTTCAATCAAGGACTTTCAACGTCGGAGATTTGGTTTTGAGAAAAGCAAGTATAGGGAACAAATTTGCTCATCAAGGCAAACTAGCCCCAAACTGGGAAGGCCCATACAGGGTATCCAAGGTTACTGGCAAAGGCTCTTACCGCCTTGAGAACCTTGATGGCACTCCAATCCGAAATAAGTGGAACACCCAAAACTTGCGCATCTACTATAGCTAGCTGTTGGAACAATACACATTCTCCTATCCTCATTTTTGATTGAATACTGGAGAAATTATTTTCCCAGCTACGCTTTCATTGTAATTCTTATTTTTGATTTAATAAGAATCTCTCACAACAATTTAACTCTTTCGAGTTTTTCTTATGCTGTGATTTTCAGTTTATCCGGCGTACAAAAACGTATTCAGGATGGATGATCTCAACTACTTATTTTGTGGTTGACGATGCAACTCCTCGAATATGTGCAGCGCACAAGAGCACACTCAGGACGGATGATCTCAATTACCCATTCTGTAATTGACGATGTAACTCCTCGAGTGTGTCTAAGTAACTGAAGGCCCGGATTGTAGGATTAAACCGAACTCTGGGTACGGTTAGTAAGTTTGGCTGAACACCGGTGAAGACCTGGGCTGTAGGATTAAACCGAACCTCAGGAAATGGGTTGTAGGATTGAACCGAACCCCATTCTAAGAGCGGTAAAAGGGTAGAACCCAACACCGTATTGAAGGCTTGGGCGCAGTAAGCTGGTTCTTCTTCAAGACCACGCTGAACCCCAAGTAACGGGCGCAATAGGTTCAGGACTAGCACTGATCCGAACCCCGTGTTAAAGGCTCGGATTGTAGGATTAAACCGAACTCTGAGT
Organism: Clitoria ternatea; assembly: GCA_037962975.1. NCBI lineage: Eukaryota > Viridiplantae > Streptophyta > Magnoliopsida > Fabales > Fabaceae > Clitoria > Clitoria ternatea. The sequence continues at coordinate 229,073,690 of CM075672.1, forward strand.
ACGACTAGTAGGAATGACCGAACGTCGGTGAAGAATTGTCATCGGGTAAAACCAAAAAACCCATTGAAGAACGGTTAGTAGGATTAAACCGAACACCAAATACGATATGGAGTGTAGGACCAAACCGAACTCTAAACGCAACAAGTAAGTTATACTGAACTCCAAATTAATACCCTCTCTTGAAGTTCTTTATTTGGAAGTTTTATAGCTTTAAACTCTGAGTCATCAATTCTTCAATTGAAGTCTGACTCGCAAACTCCGACCCAAAAATAATTCATTCGGGTATGCCACAATCTGAGGCATATTCACCCGGAACCTTTCAGTCGGAAATATTTATATTCGCAATCGTCAAGCAGAGGAATCTCTACTCGAAATCCTCACTCTCAAAAAACTCTCACGTGGAAACATCACTCAGAGTTTGTGCAAAGTACTGCTCACCCAATAATACTAGGGGACAGTATTAATAGTCAAATGAATATCTTGGGGAATGAACTCTTACTGAAACGATCTCATTATCACTTCCCCTCAAGATTAACATTACAAGCCGTTCTCATGACAATAACATGTTTACCCACAACGGCTATTCTTTATCATGGTATTTACGACCAAAAGGCCTGACCTTTGAAAAACAAAATACGATTTCTACCAGGCTTTTATTACTCACATTTGACAAAAAGATACTCTATCTCTCCGGTCAAATCAAGTCTTTGGCTATCAAAACGCCTATACATGAAAAACGATAGTTATATACCCCTATCCGTTCTTCATCTCGCATGTACAAATCCGGAATGATGATTCATTACTTAAATCCGGAATGACTCGATACACATGCATATAAAGGTAAATCGTTCTTTTATTGATCAAATGATTATTATACAAAGAAATTTATTCAATGATCCGGAGCTGATCCTGGAACACAGCGAATTTGAATCAATAAAAAGAAAAAAGAAAAGAGGAAGGCACTAGTTTTTGCGGCTTGTTTCTCCTTCCTTCCCTTTGCCTTTACCCCCGGTCTTGCCTTTATCCGCACTGGGGTCCGTTCCTGTACTTATAAGCTTGAGAAGAGAAGGTCCCATTGATTGGCCTTCAGGTAAAGGAGCAAACTCGTACGGCGTATTTGGCGGATTCTCATGACGGTTATTAACAATGGCCACCAGTTTCCCTTGATGAAACTCATAGAACGGATCAATACCATTCAGGCTAAGTTTCACCTTGGGATTCCGGTATTGAATTTGACGAACAGCCAATCCAAAGGATTCCTTGACTGCTTGATCACACATATCTACAGCCTCGTCAAATTCTGCTTTTGTGTCCGCCAACTTTGAGAGCAGCTCCTTCTCCTTACTCGACCAGTCTTCGGTTCCTCGAGAATAAACAATTTTAACTTGCTTAAGCTCCTCTTCCAACTTTGCAGAGCGTTCCTTCTCCGTACAAAGACCGGAGTGGAGGTCGGAATTGATTTTCTTTTGGTCAGCTACTTGGGCCTCCAACTCCTTGGCAAGGTACTTCAATCTAGCAATTTCTTCATCCTTCTTATATCCTTCCTCTTTGGAAGCTTCTAATTTACCTTCTAGACAGAGGATGGTTGCCTTGTCCTTAGCAGCAGCAACGCTAAGATCGTTAACCTTGCCAACCAACAAGTTGAGCCTCTCATTCTCTTCTGAAAGCTTGCGAACCGATCTTAAGAGCCCGGATAATTCTGCCAGGTGCTTCTGTCTGGCATCGCAAGCTTTGGTTACTTCATCGCTCTTCAATGCGGGCTTCAGCTTGTACGGAGTTTCAGGAACGCTCTCAGGAACAGAACCCTCGTATACCAAATATTGTGCAAGACCGGAGCTACTTTGAAGAGGGCGAGTAATTTTGGGTGCAAAGTAAGTCGTTATTGTCTTTGCACCATAAGTGATCCCGTCGCCTGGGGCATCCGGAGTGGATCCTGCATCCAGAGCGGACCCTTCCACTACCTTTCCCTTTAAAAGCTCCGGATCAGCACCCTCACTTGAAATTTTTTGTTTTTTGGGAGAGGGTTGACGATCCGAGGTCTTGGAGGAACCGCGTGTTGTCTTTTTCTTCTTCTCTCCGACCTTCTTAACCGCAACCCCCTCAGATCCGCCCTCTAGCAAGGGAATATCGTCACCAGCAGATGAGGTTAAAATGATAGTCTCAGCTATAGCTTTCTTCGAATTCCGTTTCGCTTGAATGTCATTTTCAGCTGCTACGGAATTCACTCCAGCTTTGAGCCCCTTCAGTTTTTCCATCTCTGGTGACACAGTTTCAATTTCAACTGCAAAACCAAACAACATGGTTAGAAATCAAAGACTTCAAGGCATGATATGATAAAACATGAAAAATAGCAGGAAAATTACGCAGATATTCCTCGCGGGTAGACCACGATCCTAACAAACGCCTGCAAGAGAAAAATTGATGCGAGGCAGTGTAGGATTGAAGGGCAGAAAGAACAGAAACTGAAGACGGGCTTAGTTCATCCTCCTCAGTGTAGTACGCCTGGGAGGTCAGCAAAAAATGCTCGTGCGTCCAAGCCACTAGGAACTTCAGAATCCCATCTTCAGTTAACCAAAAAACTGACTCATCAGTATGAGCGCTGATCTTCGTGAAATAGGACTTGAATGAATGTCCATCAACTTTGGCGGAGTCAGTGTACGCCTCAAAGTTGATAACCTTGGAGAGAGTCCGGAGGGATATCAAGCTCACTCCCCCTTCTCTTTATTTGCACGACGGACCACTTGAGCAAAATAGAAGAGCATGGCCACTGTTGGTTTGAAGTTGAAGTGCTCCCCAAGCACTTCAAGAGAACAGACTAATCCCCATCCGTTGGGGTGAAGCTGCGAAGGAGCGCAGTCCAGGAATCTCAGAACCCCCATCTGAAACTTCGAAAGGGGAAACCGCACACCAAGGTTCAAAAATAGAAAGTCATACATATACAAGGACCTTTCGTCCGGAGTATGACAAATTCGATCGGATGGCAGCGGAGCTATCACCATGAAGCACTTTTTGTATTTGTCCTTCTTGAAGACCGTGAAACGCGGCTCCAACTCCGCTCCCTCCTCTTGAGCGTGAATTGACGCTATTTCATGAAACTCTTCAGCCACCCAGCTGAATGGGCGTTTCTTTTGAAATTTTACCCAATCTATCCGGTGTGCAACCACGTTACATAGCCCGGATGCTGTCTTTAATATGTATTGCTGAGAGGGTGCTTCCCCTCCAGATGATTTTCCCCCAATCGCTTTCTTCACCACCATTGTGAAAGCTTTTACACTGCGGTAAAAATCCACATCGTCAGAAACATACAGGTCACCACTCTCAGCACTCTCACTAGAGGAGGATTCTGAAGAGGGTATAATCGCCCTTCGCCTCTGATACGGCGATGCCTCCCTTTCTGAGCTTAATGGCTTAGATTGGAAGACCACTGGAATCCTCCCACCACGAACTATGGGGTTTCGATTGAAGGCCCTTCCTCCTCTTCCTCTAGGGCTAATACCACTAAAACTAACACCTTTCCTAGACATTTTCAGATATTGAAAGGAGACACAAAGTATGGAAAGAAAGTGGTTACCTAAGTATGGATGAGGATAGTGAATTAAGATTCACAGAGACAGACACGATAATCTTCTCGAAACTTTTGCAGAGGTTCGTCAAGAGAATTAGGAGAAATGGTAACTGAGATTGCCAAATATGCCTTTTTCAGGGCATGAAAATTCAAATACCGACTCAAGGCAACCTGTCGTTTAACCCTAAACGACTCCCCGTTTAATGGGTTAAAATTGTCGTTTTTAACCCAAAGGCACCAAAATGCCATCGTTTCGTCACAGAGCTTTCTAAATGGGCCTATTAAATCCAAATTCTAGGCCCAACAAGCCCCTAAGTGACGGTTATTAAGACATGCGCATTTAACGCAATAATGGCTCGCCCACGTGAGTAAAGACATTAAATGTCCAATCATGGGGAACGTGGCCACCATTACCCGAATACCAAGGGTTGTGAAATTTAATAAACTTCTGAGATTCTCATTGTCCTAATCCGCCCTCAAGCGATCCATTACAACGGAACCTTGTCCTCAGAGCGGATATTTACACATCGGTACGATTCTGAAATCCAGACGTACTACGATCGATATAGCTCATATGAGCAAATCTACTAATTCCTCACATAAGCTAGGGGGTTAGTAGAATACTGATGGTCTCTGATCAGATACGAAAATTGAATCCTTACGATTGAGAAGCATCCACCTCAATCCGTACTGATGGTCTCTGATCAGATACGAAAATTGAATCCTTACGATTGAGAAGCATCCACCTCAATCCATACTCCTATGATTGGAAAAATGTCCCTAGGACGGATGATCTCAATCACCTATTCTGTGATTCAATGATGCAACTCCTGGTACAAACAATTCCAATCATCACTCCAGGACGGATGATCTCAATCACCTATTCTGTGATTCGATGATGCAACTCCTGGTATGAACATTCTTACGATGGAAGCTTTTGAAAACTGAGAATTATTCATTCAATCCGTACTCCTACGATTGAAAAACGTCTCCAGGACGGATTATCTAAATCACTTAATCTGTGATCTGACGATGTAACTCTTGGCAGTGTACTTTTCCAGAACGGATATCCTCAGTCACCCATTATGTGATCTGACGATGTAACTCCTGACGTTGTGTACTTGCCCAGGACGGATGATCTCAATCACCCATTCTGTGATCTGACGATGTAACTCCTGGCGCCATACACACCTCAAGGACGGATGATCTCAATCACCTACTATGTGACCTGACGATGTAATTCCTGGTGTCGTACACATCCCCAAGACGGATGATCTCAATCACCTATAAAGTGATTCGACGATAAAACTCCTGGTGCGAACAGTTCCCATAATCACTCCTATGATGGAAATCTCTGAAAGTCAATCCGCACTTTCACTCTCAAGTGGTATTCTCCCAGGACGGATATTCTTTATCACCTATTCTGTAATACAATGACATAACTCCTGGCGTAGAAAAACTCCCATCATTATCCTTATGGTGGAGGACTCAAAACACCACTTTCTTACACCTTTGCAGTTCCCCAAACTCGGAACAATACTCTTACAATGAACGACATAGTTTTCTCCAGTGAGAATAACATGAATAAAATACAGTCATCCGTCCTGTTACACTACTCTACTGAATAGTGGATTGACCCATCTTTCCCCAAGAGAATTAAGGATCATGCCCCAAAGACAGGCACCTTCTTCTTAATACGCACTTGGGGACATGTATATATTTATCCGTTCTAAATTTTATTTGTTGTTTAATCTTCCGAGGCAGTTGTTTCAATCCGACCTCAAGGTTAATCATACAAAACGGATTAGCAACGATTTAAATATACATGAAACGACGAAGACAAATTTCTTCAATCAAAATTCATTCATTGAAGTGAAATTACATATAATAGTTAAAAGCCGGAGTTGATCCCGGCACACAACTATACATACAAAGGAAAACAAAACTATGGAGGAGGAATCCGTTCTTCAGTTTTCTGTGCCTCCTCAGCACCAGGCTCTTGTGCTCCCTCCTTTGGAACCTCCACAGGAGTCTCCCCTCCAGGAGCCTCAGCCCTTTCTTCAGAAGAGGGAACCTCGGACACAGGAAAGACGTAATCTGGTCCCATAGTTTGACCTTCAGGAAGAGGAGCCAAACCATACAGGGACGTTGGGGGATCTTCGTGACGACCATCCACCACTGCGACTAACCTTCCCCCATGGAATTCATAGAACGGATCCATTCCATAAAGGTTAAGTTTCACAGTGGGGTTGCGGTAGAAAACTTGGCGTATAGCTAGGCCGAAGGATTCTTCGACAGCCCGGCTGGATATTTCAACAGCTTCTTCTCTCTCAGCTTTCGCTGTGGCCAATTCTCCCTATAACTTGGACAGCTCCTCACTAGATACTTCGGACTCCACTTTCCTAGCCTTCAGTCCCTCTATCTCAAGAAGGAGCTTCTTCTCCCTTTGAGACCACTCCTCAGCAGCAGCTTTATTTTTATCCTGGCTGCTACGGAGTTCTTCCTCCTTCTCTGCCACTTTGCCTTCCAAGCCTTTGAGGTCGCCTTTAAGCTTGAGATTCTCCTTAGTCATGATATCTCCGAACTCCTTAGACTTGGCAAGACGATCTTCCATCAGCTTTATGGTGGCTTTGTCTTTCCCCGACGAAAAGTTGAGTTCTTCTAATTTGTCACTCAACTCTTCAACCTTATCGACGTTGTCAGCCAACTCGCTGACTGAAGAAAGCATTCCAGCGAGTTCGGCTAGTTGTCACCTTCCGGCCTCACACGCTCCTTTAATTTCTTTAGCACTGAGCGTAGGCCGGAGTTTGTACATCGGTGGTGGAAGAGTGGCTGGAGTAGAACCCTCATAGGAGAGGAAGGGGGTGAGAAACGAATTGGTTGGGTAAGAGGTCGGCTTCACCCCAGAAACCCCGGCAGCAATCCCTTTACCTCCAGAGGGAGCAGCTGCTGCTTCTGAGGTTTCAACAGGCTTATCCTTCGGAGTTCTGCGCTTTTTGGACGGGCCTCTCACTGAGTCATTCTTAATTTTTCTCCTTCTCTCAGTGACTGAGGGTTGAATTATGGCTGCGCCAGCATCGGATAAACCGCCCTCAGCCAATGGAATATCCCCTTCCACATCCGAAGTCAAGATGATTAACTCGGGACGATCCTTTGTGGAGGCCCTGGGCTTAACTTCATTCTCACGGGCAATGGATTTACCCGCTGCCTTGAATCCCTTTAACCTGTTCATCTCAGGAGTCTCTTGTTCTATTTCACCTGCATGAACGAACACGAAATATTAGCAACTGCAAGATATTCTATATATTCTGTAAAGGTGAAGAGGTGAGATAAAATGATAATTACGCAAATAATCATCCCGGACTCCGCTTGAGCTACTTAACAAACGCCTACACGAAAAGACGTGACGACATGTAGTGTGTGATTCGAGTGCGAACAACACTCTCGACGTTTCAGGAGACAGATCGGATTGATCAGTGTAGTATGCGTGGGAGCTCAAGAGAAAATGCTTATGGGTCCAACTCAATGGAAATTTATCGACGCCCTCTTCATCCTTCCAAAATATTGGTTTGCCCTTCTTAATGGAGATGCGAGTGAAGTAGGTCTTAAACGACTTCCCATCAACCTTGGCCGAATCAGTATAAGACTTGAAGTTCACAAAAGAACAGAGAGTCCGGAGTGTCACCAGACCAACTCCGCCCTGCTTATTCGCCCTTCGAACTACCTGGGTGTAGTAAAACAGCATCGCTACAGTTGGCGTGAAATTAAAATGTTCACCCAAGACCTCTAAAGCGCGGATGAGGCCCCAACCGTTGGGATGAAGTTGGGAGGGTGCACAATTCAGAAACCTCAAAACACCCATCTGGAGTTCGGTTAATGGGAAGCGGACACCCAAATAATAAAAGATGAAGTCGTACATGTACACTGAACGATCGTTGGGGACGACATGGCATATCCGCTCTGTCGGAAGTGGTGCGTAAACCCTATACCACTTCTTTGTCTCTTCTTCCGCATTGAGAGTGAACCTCGGCTGAATCCGGGATCCTTCCTCATCCGCATGACGGGAGGCCAAGTCCTTAAATTCACTAGACACCCAACAGAAAGGCCATTTAGCCTGAAGCTCCTCCCAATTCAGCCTCGAAGCAACAACACTATAGAGACCTTAGGTTGTCTTCGAAATAGCAATATCTCCAGAAGTTCCTTCCCCAGTGGCCATTTGGATTGTCTAGACCGAACTCCTTAATCTATGATAAGAAATAATATGTCGTCAGAAAGTTGTAATCATTACTCACTGTATTTTAAAAGCAACTACAATCAGAGGACGACTCTGAGAAGGGAAAGGTCACTTTCCACAGTGAGTAAGATCCCCTTTCTAAGCGACACAACTCAGTCTTAGGAAGAATCACAAGGATTCTTCCCCATGACTATTAGGGTTGCGAGAAACTGATCTCCCCCCCTAAATAAAGCCTACTTTCTTTAACTAAGAGTAGCAAACCAAAACAAGACGAGAGCAACAAGGAAGAAATAGTTACCTCAGATGACAACGATGAATATGAGGAACGAAGAAACCCTCGTAATGTGGGCAGCAAACTTCCTTGCAAAATTTCTGTAGAGTTTTGTTAGGGAAACAGAAGCAAGTGAAACTCAGAATCCACTAAGTGTTTCTTTTATAAGAAACGAAGAGGTTCGGTTACTCACTCTGGAAGTTGTGTCGTTCTCGATTAAACGCATTGCTTCACAAACGAAACGACGCAACCATTTCAAATTCATGGGCGCCAAAACAATAGTAATTTGACAAAGGGCCTATCTACTAGGCCCAAAAGTTTCGAAAATTTTAGGCCCATTAAACCCAAAACGACGGTTAATGAGATTTCCACCTCAGGCGCAATAATTGCTTGCCCACGTGATTAAAAGCATTAATGTCTAATCATGCAACGCAATTCGCGCTTTACAGCCGTTACACGAACTTCAAGAGCTTTCAATTCCAATAAACTCTTGAAATTCTCGTACAACGAATCTTTGTCTGAATCCGTTGTAACGACATCGACAGACCATATCTCTTAATCTGAGAACGGTCCTTTATGAATAAATGCTAAGGAACGATTTAACGCATAAGTTCACCGGTATTCAGACCTCTCGCAGGTTAGGTAGCTTATGTGAATAACCACTCAGTCCCTCACACAAGCTAGGGGACATATGATCCGGTCTCAATACCGGTATCCAACCTGCAAGGCATATTTCAACGTCTTTGTCAAGACATCAACGTATAACCGGTGTCATCGGTATACATCCGGACTGTAATTCCATATCAGGCGTTCTCCCTATACCGGTTGTTCAGGATAACACCATGACATCGGACAATACACACGTCACTGTGCTAAAGACAAGGATAATTGCTACAGGGATCGATCAATAATTCCCTGCACTACGAGCCAAATTCTGCTCACGGGAATGGTCAACTAGTTCCCTAATCCTAGTCTATATTCTTTATGCTCAATATAAAATAGCCACTTGACCCAATCATGCTGGTAAGTGCGCAATATAATAATGCTAATGGGAGTTAGTGGTTCCCCACTAACGAGTCCTCGAAAAACGAGCCAATCAGGTATATGAACTCATTTCAATAATGAAGTGAGGGATCTTCAACTGATTTTATGCACAATTACTCTCTAAAAATACATTCCTTACTTGGAATATCATCACTGACTTGAGCGTCGGAGAATCATTACAGGTGACACCACCATTCGCCCACTTCAACGCGTTAGGTCGGTGTGAAGGACCTCCAGGACGCCCAGTCCGCTCTCTCCGCTCAAGGATAACGTATACCTATACCGGATACTCATATATCCGGTCTTCTATACGGTATTTACATACTATTTGTGACTGGCTTGAGTCCGGATCCCTAGACCCCGGTTCAGGACAGATCACTTACATATATCAAAATCCAATCTCCTTACTCTAACTCATCTGACATTGGTCTCTGCAACGTCTGTAACATCCCTCTCTTGAGTCACTAAAAACTACAGCAAGGGTGAGTGACTAACAATACAAATCAATGCAAATAATTTAAACTATATAAAGCAGGAAAACATAGCATAACATAGCTTAAATTGTATTCAATTAATTATTCCATTCAATTTTAATAATATTACGCATTTATGCTTTGGTAGCATGGGAATAATGTTTTGTATTGATATTTGAAATTGCATTGTATTTTGGATTTAATTCAGTGCAATGACATAAATATAGGTGATGTATTAGGAAGATTATGTGTTATTTGAGGTCATCTAAGTGCTCTTCTGTTGTAAAGAAGTATAAAATTAATGCAGGAAATAAGTGGAAATATAGTATTTGTTTGATGATAAAGAAAGTGTCAAAGAAATAACAGTGTTACTTTTTATTAGGTTTCACCAAGGAAAGTGATTTTTTTTTCAAATTGCTCAGTCTCAGTCTCTCAACCCCTTTTAATCTATTATTTTATTAATTTAAGTCACTCAAATATATTTAATAATGATAATTTTTTTCCTTTTGTATTATTTTCTCCCCAAATAAATAAGTATAATTTCCACTTTATTTTATCTCTCTTCCTTTCCTTTTCCTCCCTTGCAAACCGAAGAGAGCCCTAATGATTTATATTGAGTTGTATTTTTATTTATAAAATCATAATTTTAAATTACTTTTTGACATAATTCACTATGGATCATTAGATAGATCTCAATTAGAACAATTAAATGAATATATCACTTTATATAACAATTTAAAGAAGTTGGGCAAGATAATATTTTTAATAGCGAGGAAAAACTAAAGATAATTAACTTTAAATTACCATTTTATATCATAATATACCAAACAAATTTAAATTTATATGGGGCATTAGCCCTTTTCATGGGTCTACACCTAACAATAAGGGAGTGTTTGTTCTCTGTAGGAATGATGAACATAAAAACCAAAGGTGTAAATATAGGAGTGATAGGGGTGCTCGTAGCCTATTCTGATGCGTCAACAACAAGCTGCTCTATGAAATGCAACATATCATGAAAGTCATGAAGTTCGGTTCGAGCAAGCTATAAGTATCCTAAATCTCATTGTTCACATTGTTAGTCATTCAACTCTATGCCTTGGTTTTGATAACTATATACCAATCCCAATGACCTTCTAGGAAGTTTATGTAATATACTTGTTCTGTTTGTTAGACATAAATGAAAGGATCATACACTTTATAGCATCAGGATAACTTAACTTCAGCTAACTCATATTTGTTGTCGACCTTTGTTCCTTGGTCAACGGTGTTGTCAAACTAATCACACTTGAATAGGATAATTTTTTTGATGAGTTGTCCAGTATACTCCACTTCAATAATATTCTTTAAGACACCATAAAAGTCCTCCTCTAACTAACTGCTCATGCCTTTAACACAAACCCTATAGTTATTCGCTCACATCCCTTGACTTCAATCCACAATGTTAAACTTGTAGCTATTTACAAAGTAAATCGACCCTTTTGTAATACTTCTCATTGGTCCCTAGGACAAGGCAATGAGTAATTAATTGATCCGTAATACATAATTAAATTAATACATAAAAAAGACTTTTGTTATTAATTGAACCGTAAAGAAAATGTAAACATCTAATTCAAAATGCCTTACGTGTTATGCAAACCAAATGGTGAAATGAGCTGATATGTCCTATCTTATTTGATCATCAATTATATTAGGTTGTATTTCCTTTAGAAAATCCATATACAAACTGAAAAAATAATTGAAGTTTAGTGAGAATTATATGTATTTGTTGTTAAAAGAAACCAAAACACATTTATATTCAAATGAATAACTTACTCAAGATACGACTCAACTTCCTTACAATTTTAAAGAATGTATGAGTGAGCCACCATTAGGTCTCTATCATCCATGTAACAAGCGGTGACCTAGCGTGCGAGTTGACCGAGGTAGTTAAATATTAATATTTGTTCATTTAGGTCAAAACTTCCACCAACCTTAAGGTTATGAGGGATTCTAGTCCATCTTGTCTCTATGTCGGTTGGAAAGTAGATTGAGGCAAAGGTGGTCATTTCTTTCACTAAGTATGCCTCACAAATATAAGTCTCAACATATTGTTATCTTCACTTTGTCTTTTAAAGAACAGAGGGATCTAACACAAAGAAAATTCAAATGACATATTCATGCTACATATAAAATTGAATCATTGTAATCGCTAATTTAGAAAAGGAAATTTGAATTACCTCTTAAATGGATACATCCAACGATATTGCACAAGACCACCAACTGTAGCCCCATAAGGCAATAAATTGATAAATGCTCAATTGAGATGCTCCACTGAGTTAAAGGAGCTTGGGGGAAATTTGTTCAAGCTTATAAAGCAACACTAGAATGCTTTCCTTTATCAGTACGAGTATCCGCTCCTCTAAGGAAGTTATTATCAACTCTCTAAAGAAGTGACTTAACTCAACTAGCGACTTCCATATTGGTTTTGGAAATGCATTGAATGCGTATGGCAGAAAGCGTTGTGTAACACCCCCTTATATACACGAGACATATATCTATTCTTCTTGCTCTTTTTTTTTTAAAGATATACATATTTGTCACTTCTTATCTCGTGTATACAAGGACATATATACATCTGATTTTTTTTGAATTTTCAAAGTAAAAAGTTTCAAATTATTTATAATGATAAAATGAACTTTCAGAAAATCATAAGTGATCAAAGATTTTAGTATCATATCCAAAGAATAAGGTTTATTAAAGTTTAACCTTTACATTGATTTACAATTATCCAACTTAGTATTGTATTAAGGTAAACTAAAACTAAAAATTTAATACCTCTACTTCGACTGTAACCAATTATTTCCTTATCTTCAAACCATGTGATTTTGAATCCTATTCTTGTCACATCTCTTCTCCTATCTGATTGAGGATGAGACCAATTTACCCTCTTGTAATTTCATCCTTTCATCTTGAACTGCTAGCTATATATCATATAACATATATTTTGGACACAAAATTCAAACAAGAAGGAGTGAGAAATAGAATATAATACTTTACAGATAAGACATAAGCATCAGGGTTTTCATAACATAACAATTATATTTTCATTCACAACCGCCCACATAGAATGTCACAATCATATGAATGTCATGCAATGTTTTTAATACTATCATCTCATTCATTCTATGCATATGGGCCCTTAAAGCTTTAGTTTGCATTGGGCCAACTAGGAGTTTACACTGTTCCATAAATTCTGGATAATAAAAACATAAATTCCTTCATGGCATATGAGCAGCTCAACTGGCGTGGAAACATTTAGAGACTAGTCAGACTGAGAAAGTTTTTATTGTGAAAGTATCCGACACTAGGGAGCGACCCCAGGTCACCTAAAGCACCCTTTCACACCCTCTCATCCCAAGGCTAGTAATTAAGCCTCCTCTAATGTATCCTCGGTTTCTATAATCCGTCCCCAGGCAATATCACATCTCATTTCTCTTTAATGATTCATGATGCATGAACTACTCGCATATTTAGTTGGTTAAGACTTTTAGAAACTCAATTATTAAATACCATAAAAGTTCACAAAATCATCATAATAAACTGTACATTCCCATAAGTTATTCTTTGAACTTCTGTTATACTGAAATAATTTAGTACAGTCTTCAAATTCAGATCTTACCAAAATTGAGTTTCCAAGCCTTAAATATCTCAAAACTTTCTCTTAAAAATCTTCACATATTTACATAATATTTCTCAATTTGAATCTTAACTAGATTGAGTTTTAGAAATCTCAACAAAATATTCTTTAGTTATTTCATTGGGGAAAACCAAAAGAATTTACTTTAAACTTCTAATTTCTAAAGAAAATAATTTAAAATCATTAACTAAGAATACTTAAAACTATAAAAATTTTCTTTAATTCAAGAATTAATTATCTCAACCTCTGATTTTCATAAAATAGCTTCTTTCTAATACTACATTTTATTATTGAAATTAAAAATAAAGTTAGTAAAAATTATTTCTAAGAAGAAATAAAAGACTAAAATAATTATAAAATACTTTCTCTTGGAATAAAAATTTAAAGAGTAAGGTAAGAAAATTCTTACTAAGTCTTAACTTTCCGTCATGCTTGCTATATGCTCAAACTTCATATCACAAGGTCATTAATCATTCATCAACCACAATCAAGTATAGTAATCTCATCAATCACAATCAAATATCATCAATCATAATTACATATTATTAATCACAGTCTAATACAATATCATTAATCGAAATCAAATACAATTAATTATAATAAGTCAAATCAACTAAATATCGCTCATAAATATAATTCAAATTTTAATGGTTATTTAAATTAGTAGTTTTGATTTTTGAGTCCTTATAGTTCATTCCTCGCACAGGTCTATATAAGTCCATATATATAATTCAGTCTTCGCATAGGTATAGTTCAGTCTAGACAGGTCATAATAGTCCAAGTCCTTGCATAGGTTTAGTTCGATCCATATAGGATATAAAAATCCAAGTCCTTGCATAGGTTTAGTCCAGTCCGTATAAGTTATAATAATTCAGATCCATGTATAAATATTTCAGAATAAGTTACACAATATATTAAATTTATTATAAATTTTAAGTTGAGAAGTTATTACTTTAAATAATAATATTATTAAATTTAAAAGGAGTAGGGGACTCCTCCCTTTATTCTTATGTCTTTCATATTATATTCTTATCTCACTCCCCCTTACCTCTTGTATACCGATTCGTTATTGAAAATCTGTGCGTGCCTCATCTCTGAGTTCTAAAACATACCAATTTCATTTTAATATAATTACAAGATAAAAATTAAGATTACTACTTAAAATAAAAATGGTAAATTTTGAATAGTGAATAGTGAATAATGAATAGTAATAGTGAATAGTAATAGTAAATAGTAAAATATGAATAGTAACAGTAAATAGTAAATCGTGAATAGTAACGGTTAATAATAAAACGTGAATAGTAAAGGAAAATAGTAACAGTAAAGGTAAATAGTAATAGTAAATAGTAATTTACTATTTGAATAGTAATTTACTATTAAAATAGTATTTTACTATATAGAATAGTAACTTAAAATAATATTATTTCCAGTATAATAATAGATTTCTAAAAACGATATAAAAATAATCCTAAAAAATATAAAAGAGATGTATTTGTACCTTAGAATTTTAGCAGAACCTTCTTCCAAAAAATTTATTTCTCTCTCTTACTTCCACTACTATCTCACTAACACTACTATATTAAGAAAACTTAATCTGAAATTATGAATTCTAAAGAAGAATTCCTTCGGTATTTATAGGAAAAAAATTTACTATGCATTCTATTATTTTAATATAAAAGTACTATGTATTTTTTGAAATTTAAAACCTGGTTACTGTGCAACTTTTGAAAATTTCATACATGCACAGTGTTTTTCATAGTAAATGTCGGTAAAATTATTAAGTTAAATAGTAACCTTTCACTCCGTATATTTTAAATATTCAAAATTAATCCTTTTTGAAATTTAGCAATATTATATCAATTCTCACTAATTTTATGATAAGTAATATAAAGTTTAAATTTTAAAAATCTAAAATTTTCTGTTAATAAAAATTTATTAGTACGTTTTTAATTTTTTTATGATTGGTAAAAATCAAGGTTTTACTCAAACCGATAATTTTTAGATAAGTCTACTTGAAATAGATTTTAGGAAATTTTCTTATAATTTAACTTTACATTCTTGTAAATATTTTTAATTTTAAGCAGCTTTATATGAATTTAAAATTATTTAAAATATATTATTTTATTAAAATAATTCAAAATTTTCAAAAATTTCCAGAAAATCATAAATATTATGTAGATCAAAAATTTCAAAAGAACCATAGTCTAATTCCTTCAAAATTTTATTTTAAAATTCTAATAAGAGTTAAATCTTAAATATGTAAAAACATAAATATAAGAACATAAAATAAAAATGATGAATAATAAAGATATGAAAAATTCTTAATATAATTTTCTTAATTAGTGAATACTAATTAAGTCATTTTAAAATTCTCATTCAGAAATATTTTTATTTTTTTTATTATTATTTAAAAAACAAATAATTAAATATAAATACCAAAATAAAAAAAATGATAATAATAAACTAACTTATAGTAAGTATTTCTCAAGAAAGATAGGCTAAATTACACTTTTGGTCCTCTAACTTGTAAGTTTTTTTCAAATTGGTCCCCAATTATTTTTTTAATTCAATAAGGTCCCCAAACTTTTTAAAACGCGTCAACTAGGTCCTTCCGTTAGAAACTCAATAACGCCGTTTGCTCACATGGCATGCGTGGACATATGTCACAATCTTGTTAGCACACGTGTCACCACCAGAACTTAGGACACGTGTCAGATTTTGATTGGATGATGGTTATGTTTGAAATTAAAAGAATTTGTCCTAGATAGGACTTGAACCCGTGACCTTTGAGTCAAAAACCATAACCATCACCACTAGGCCACATATCTCTTTAGTGATTCAAATGACAATGTTTATATATAAAGGTAAACTTTCAATATCTTTTAAAAGTATATTTAATTTAATTATTATAATAAAATATTTATAGGTATATTTAATTTATTTATTGTAAATAAAATATTTAAGGTTATATTTAATTTTATTCTTGTTAATAAAATATTTAATTATTTTTTAATTTAATCATTTGGATAAAATATTTAAATATATATTTAGTTTAATTATTATTGATCCGGTCTAGATACCGGCCCCCATACTTGTGACGTCAGACTGACCTCATATAAGGATAACCGGTGTCCTGGTTCAATGTTGCCACACCGGATATCCGTTGTCTGGCCGTCCGCCTTCACTCCACGACAACATCATTCATTTTCTCCATAGCGGTTCTATGTTCATCTTTACAGGGTGTTTATATAATTGTTGGCTTTTCAGTCACAGTAAGAGAAGAGTCCCTGATAACTTATCAACGAAGACACTGTTTGTAGCAGAATACGTCACATCAATGGCTTCAGAAAGTAAGTGGGCGTGTCAGCAGATTATGCGGAAAAGGTGATTATCCTCTCCTCTCCCTAGAGGATTGTACTCTGATAATTGACCTACCCACCTGACACATTCTGAAAGTCGAGCCACTTTGATTGACACAATATACACGCAATCAGAGCTAAGGGACCCACCTGCATCCAACGACTCATTTCTCTTACGTTCAACTATAAGAAGCCCATATCAACACACATGCATGGTATCGTTGTTCTATCTCACACTTTACTGTTATTACGCTTGAGTGTTCATTGAGTTCATACACTCTTCTAACTTGAGCGTCGGAGAATCTTCGCAGGTGGCACCACCTTTCGCCCCCCTACAACGCGAACCGTTGGTGTAAAGGATCTCCAGGACAACAAGACCGGCCTCTCCCACTAAGAGACCGGATTAATACATCGGTTACTCACAGTTCCGGTGTGCAAACCCTAAAACACCTGCACTCTTGTGGCTGGTCCCACACCGGATCCTAGACCCCGGTCCAGACCAGTTCAATTATTAATAGAATATTTACACATATAGTTAATTTAATTATTTTTATTAAATATTTAAAACTATATTTAGTTTAATTATTATTAATAAATATTCAAAAAATAAACTTAATTTATTTATTATTAAGAAAATATTTAAAGGTATATTTATTTTAATATTGTTAAGAAAACATTTAAAATATATAATTTAATCATTTTTGAGAAAATATTTAAAAATATATTTACTTTAATTATTAATAATAAATATTTAAAAAATAAACTTAATATATTTATTATTAAGAAAATATTTAAAGGTATATTTAATTTTAATATTGTTAAGAAAATATTTAAAAATATATTTAATTTAATTATTTTGATAAAATATTGAAAAATATATTTATTTTAATTATTATTAATCAAATATTTTAAAAATATTTTATTTAATTATTTTTTATGAAATATTAAACATATAGTTAATTTATTTATTATTAATAAAATACTTAAAAATATTTTTAATTTAATTATTTTTATAAAATATTGAAAAAAATATTTAGTTTAATTATTATTAATCAAATATTTTTAAGAATATTTTATTTATTTATTTTTTATTAAATATTAAAAATATAGTTAATTTATTTATTATTATTAAAATATTTAAAAAATATATTAAAATATAGTTAATTTATTTATTTTTATTATTATTAAAATATTTAAGAATATAATTTATTTATTTATTATTAATAAAATATTTAATTATTTTATTGATAATTTAAGTATATAATAATAAAATTAAATATACCTTTAAATATTTTATTAAGAATAAATAAATTAAGTATATTCTTAAATATTTTATCAAAATAATTAAATTAGAAAATAACTAAATATTTTATTAACAATAATAAAATTAAATATAACCTTAAATATTTTATTTACAATAAATAAATTAAATATACCTATAAATATTTTATTATAATAATTAAATTAAATATACTTTTAAAAGATATTGAAAGTTTACCTTTATATATAAACATTGTCATTTGAATCACTAAAGAGATATGTAGCCTAGTGGTGATGGTTATGGTTTTTGACTCAAAGGTCACGGGTTCAAGTCCTATCTAGGACAAATTCTTTAAATTTCAAACATAACCATCATCCAATCAAAATCTGACACGTGTCCACGCATGCCATGTGAGCAAACGGCGTTACTGAGTTTTTAACGGAAGGACCAAGTTGACGCGTTTTAAAAAGTTTGGGGACCTCATTGAATTAAAAAAATAATTGGGGACCAATTTAAAAAAAAACTTACAAGTTAGAGGACCAAAAGTGTAATTTAGCCAGAAAGATATATTAATATCTATTTCCTATTTGTGATGAAAATGGAATGTTACACGTTGCATAAACACATGATAATCATGACTTTTCATGCAAACAACTTTCCCTTTTTCACATCAACACATCTGCTCAAATTTAAAGCAAACCTATCTGGCATCATCAAACCTTTCACCCATTCACACACAACAATGTTTTACGACTTTGTCAAGGCATATTTAGCATGCGGTTTAAACATTTTTCCATGTTTGATAAAAACTTTGGCAAGTGTACCAATTTCGTGTAGTTTTGAAGTATTTGGAAAATGGGTTGTCATGTCCACAGGGACTTATGAGAATTATATGCTAGAGAATCCCATAGGGTCATGCAGCAGAAACACATAGGATTTTCATAGCGATTTGCAAACTACGTATTTCAAAGCATCATATACAATAAAAAATTATTGCATTTTAGGATTGCCTCTTATTGAAGTAATCTTATTGGCTTTGTCTTTTAGGAGTCCATATGAGCACCCTTACTAGAAGCTAAACCTTTGAATGTTAGTTTGAAAATACTCAACCCTCACAACTGTTATGAGAATGTGTATTCTTTTTCTTTTGAGCAACTACCTATGAGTATAACATACTCTATATATAGGCTTAGGTCTGACCTGATGAGCTCTCTATAAAGATTGAGCTCCTGACTTATTCTAAATGAGTTAAACCCAATAGCTTTATTTTACTCTAACTAAAATAAAAATTATCCTCTAATGGACTTACTCTATGCGTGTGACCCTATAGGTAAAATGTCTAACTATTTTAATAATAAACTATTTTATTATCAATACAAAATAAGAGCGACATTTAGCAATGCATCATTATGCCTGAATATTATTTATTATCGACATAATCTATACATGATAATTATTTTATACATTCATTTCTTTTATCACGATATCCAATTGGGCCAAAGCATGATCATCGTCATCCTTGTATAGCTCAATTCATTTTACTTGATACTAGAGTAAACTTTACCTGAATAAATATCTAATATTTATTCTCTCTAGCACATACATTTCTTTAGTCTTACTCCATCAAGTGACCCATAGATATCACTTTCATCACATAAGAGAGACAAACCCCATCTACATTATTTGCATCCATCTATATAATTTGTTCATTGCTTAATCACAACCTTTATGGTCATCTTGTTACAAATGATGTTTAGTTGTATTAAAACAACAAACTCTTCATGTAGGAATTATAGTGACTTTAAGTCGAAGGATTACATATACCATTACCACATTGAGAATCGTTTATGACACTTATGTGATAATCCATGCAACGTTCTCATGGTGAATCTGTTCAGTACATAATTACTCTTAATGTTTACCCATGTGAAGACTTGATATCTTCTATGTCTATGATCTGTAAGATTAGATAATCAGTATATTCACACACTAGTCTTAATGTATGTACATGTCCTAATGTAAATACTTAACTAGGAACATTTTAGGAATAGTTCTTATATGACTTACTATTTCAAAGACAAACAATTTTAAAACAATTTTAAAACGGAAAAGACTTATTTTATTAATAAGTACAAAATGATACATTAAAAGCATAATAACTTGTAGTACGTACACCAACATTATGACAATTATGCAATTGTTACTTGTAATCACAAAAGAAATATGCATAATATATTCAAGATTAGTTCCAAGTTTGATTTTTAAAAAGGGTTTCAAGTTAACTAAGCTATATTCAAATTAACGTTGAGAAAATCAATTATAAAAGTGTTAGGATCGAAGCCCCACAGTTCAAGTTAATCTATCATGTTTTTATCATGAATATTCACACAATTATACTAAGTTAATATAGCATGGGTTCATTAACTCTAATCCCTTAGAAGTTAAATTTTAAGCCCTAACATCAAAACTTAATTTCTTGATATGCCAATGATAAAGCTTGCATTAGGCATGAACCTTAACATCTATTTATCAAAACCCTATTCCCGGGAGAAGATATTAATGAGAATTGTATCTAAAAAAACCCATTTAGAACTATAAACACATATGTTATCATTCTTCCATTTGAAAATGCATTAGGTTAAGAAAGAAGAAAGCTAACAATGGAATAACAACTTAAATATTCATCAACAAGCACAATAGTCATAACATTAAATGGGGTTTATTTAATCCTAACAAAAAAGGTAACTAGCCATACATTATAGAGATGAAACAAATCACATACATTTGAATAAAAGAAATAAAAGGTAGGAATTATAAACAAGAGGCTAAAAGATCCTCAAACTCTAAGCCCAAACACCCTTCAAGTCTTCTTCCCTAAAAGTGTAGGATAAAAACCTAAAAAATGAATAATAAACCCTAAATGGAAAATAGAAATCGCATAGCTTGTACCTTTGAGCTACTCTCATAGGTGCACCCAAAAAAAGTTTGCTCGAAAATGCAAGCTGCTTTTTTCAACTCCCTTTCTGACAAGCTTCCATCCTTCATTTCTTGGTCCTTTTTCCTATAAAATTAAACCAAAATAAAAGATATAAATAAAAGGATGTGATGTTTACAAATATTAAAATTAAGGACTTCTAAAGCATGAAAGTGATTGAAACAAAGAACAAATTGAGGCTAGATCCCTAGGGAATTTAACCTAAATTAGGTTACTAATAGTGTCGCATATCCTTCAACTTTAGATCTTTTCTTAAGCACGGGATTGGCAAGTCTAAGTGAATTTTGTCAATGTTCTTTGTTCTCCCTTTAATGTCCATAACTATGTCAAAGATATTCATGAAATTATTATGTTTGGTATGCATGACGTCTCTGTTGTGTCTTAATAACTGACCAAGAAGGCAACTCCTAAAATATACTCATTTTGATCCAGTTATGTTCTTCATTGTAACCAACAAACTTTTTAACCTCCTTATCTTAGATGAAAGGATATTTAGATACTTTTTCCCCATACTTCTTTACTAAATAATCTAGGCGACAATGAATCATTGACAACCTTGTTCTTCAAGAAAGAAGTCTTGTCCACGCAAATAGGCAGACAAGTTTCCCTGAGGTCGACCACCCAGACAATATCCCATAGGCAGGAAGTCATTCACAGTCCACGTCAAGGCTACCTTCATCATGAAATTATTCTTCAACGACATGTCATAACTCAGAACCCCGGTATTCCACAGTTTTATCAACTCTTCCACCAACGGTTATAGAAAGATATCAATTTTGGCCTTAGGATTATCTAGTCCTCGAACAAGGACCATTAAGAACATTACCCCCTCTTCATACACATTTCAAGGGAAGATTGTATGGAGTAAATATTATCGGCCAACAAGAGTATGTCTTACCCTAAAAACTGAACAAGTTGAATCCATTCATACATAACCCACATAATATATTATATGGGTCTTGTAAAAACTCTGGATAGAAACCATCCAGATGCTTCTATGCCTTCCCATCAAATAGATGGCACAAAAGACCTTCTTCACATGAAGTTGGAGCATGTCAACATATGTGTTTTGCTGTGGATAATGAAGCATACAAATGTTGTAGATAAGGTGTTATAGGAAAGTACCATATCTTTATCTAAACAATTCTCATTACTTTTCCTATCTTGTAATCATTTTGTAGTGTTCTTTGTTGCAATAAACACATTTGGTCACACTTTTGTCTACATACTTATGGCGGAACAACATACAACCATCAATATAACATTCAATTTTCCATATCCCAACCCAAGCTTAGCCACTAATCTCTTCGCATGATAGATTTGTTGGCATTCAATTTTCCTTAGGCACAATCTCTCCCATAAACTCATTTATCCCATTAAAACACCCTTTCAATATATTATAGTCTGACTTTAAGCTTAAAGCAAGTAGGGAGGCAAAAAACTCAGTGTGAGTGTCACATTCGTCCCATAACAGGTTCTGAGCTACTGCCAATACACCATAAAATTATTGAGCACCTAGATTTGGATCTTTCTTTATGTTTTCCTCCCCATCTGCAGGTTCTTCATTCTCTAAAACCGGTTAATTGAAGGTCGAACATGATCCATCGCCATCTACTACATGTTATTATAGTTCTCCCTGCTACCCGTACATCGTAGTAAGATTGTTGCATAAAGACAACAAGGGGCCATGGCAGGAACTATTCACTATGGTTATACCAACAGTAATAATCTTTCATGAATCCTTTCTCATTTAAGTGCACCATGACTATATCTATGAAATAAAACTTGGTTCACTCGCACTTCATGCAAAGACATCGAATCTTCTAGGTTTGTTCAAAATCTAGACTGTTGTTTATCATGAACGGTATAAAGTCACACAACCCAAACACAAAATCATTTGTCATACATTAGTTTAAATCAAGTCACTTGTACATCCACCACCAATTCGTTGAAATCCCTATTCCTGCTACAACTATTAAACATGAAAGTTTTGGGATTTGGTAGACAGTTGTTGATAAACCACTCTCTTTGGTGTTTCCTTACCCTATTCAAGTGATTTGTAATCATCTGTAACCCATCAACTTATTTGCATGAAACTTTCATTTTATGATTCATTGAAATCCAACAACATTTTATATTGGTCTCCAAGTACATGAACATGAGTACGAGGTCAAACAATGCACCTAGACCTGTACCCAGAGATAATATAAGATGCCAGAAACCAAATTCTAATTAAACAATAAATTACAAGTTTCATACATGACAAGTTTAACGGGTTACACCTAGTGATCACAAATTCATCCCAAACTATCTAACCAAGATAATTCAAGATCCAATACATCATAGTTTCCCTCCATGTCGTATTGAATCTTGAACGTGAAACTCCTGGTTACACATGTGTACTTAAGTCTACTTACTAATTAATCCTTCCAACTTCATAAACTAAATTTGAATGATGAAAACATAATTAGATCAATAAAACCTCAAACAAGTTTTTATTATTATTGTTGGTTCTAATAGTGCACTACAAGATTCAACGTCAAAAGTGTACCTATATTATGTGGAGAAAGGTAGGTAAGTCACCTTTCCTTCTCTAGTAATATGGGTACAACTCTATAGGGAACACTCGTAGTAAACATTAATGGATAGGGGAAACCTAGTTTATCTCAAGCTAAAACTATGTTGTCTCTAATACTAAGTTCTGAGAATATTATTGCTTATTTAAGTACGAGTTATCTACAAGGAACCTACCGAATTTTACAAAGTTTTCCATGTAAATTAGATATTTCCAAAATTTAAATTATGCCTTGTTACACTTAGAAAAGTTCCGAG
Organism: Clitoria ternatea; assembly: GCA_037962975.1. Taxonomy (NCBI): domain Eukaryota; kingdom Viridiplantae; phylum Streptophyta; class Magnoliopsida; order Fabales; family Fabaceae; genus Clitoria; species Clitoria ternatea. Next base: position 229,097,400 of record CM075672.1, read on the forward strand.
TGCAGTTCAATATAAATGCATTCTTATCAATCTATGAATAAAACATATATTTAAAAAATATCAACACAACCTACTTAGTTGTGCTCTCAACTAACAATCAATAATACACATGTATCGTTTACATATTATCAGCATACAGTACTAATACTTAATGAGTTATGTTATCCACTAACAAACAACAATACACTTGTATATTTTATATGTTATCAATATACAACCAGTCCCTAATGAGTTATGCATTCCACTAACAAATAACAAATCAATCATCACATCATACTATATATAACAAATAATAGAGAGGTCAGAGATTTACTTGGAAGACAATAAAAATAGAAACAATATAGAGGATGAGAGACAATGAGTCTGCTAGGCATGGACTAGAGAATGACAAAGTGTAATCACAACTGTAAATTAAGTAGAGAATCACTAAATTATCTATGTAGAACTACTATTATCTCTATTTATTTTCCTATTTAATCACCTATTAAGATTTATTATTTTTTCTTTTAAAAAATTTATCATATATTAAAAATATAAACCCAAATATGTTGCATATTATACTAAGAAATACCTCAATTTGAAATGTTTTCCATTTATTAAAAAATTGATGTTCCATTGTTGGTGAGATTTAATTGAAAATAAAATGACAGTTTAAGGTGCTTCTAAATTATTCAGTTGATTCTCTATTTCTACTAAGCTAAGCTTTTCTCTCTCTTAAACCATAAAAAGGACTAAGTGGCTTTAAACTCATGGCACCCGGCCACGACCAAAAGAGAAAGGTTCACATTGATGTATATAGACCACACAAATAGACAAAACCAATTATATAAGTTTTAACATGAGAAGTATATTTTCTTTACAAGATGAAAGACAATTAAGTAAAACAATCACCGTTGTATAAAAAAGATCAAAATAAACCAATAAACTAATACTGTATTTTATATCAAAAGAATTGATTCAACTATGAAAGAATCACAATTGCACCAGTAGTATAATCTTCAGCCTAAGTCTGCACTATAAACACCCTTTGTAACATCTAATTTTCAATTGATTAGAAAATTTTAGAAATAAATTAATAATTTGATTAAATTAAAAGTAATTAAATATTAGGATCTAGATTATTAGATTTTTTTGGTATATTAGATAAATTAAACTTGTTAGGGCTGTATAAATTAATTTAAAAATGGCTGGTATTTATTATGAGAAAATTAAAAGTAATAGATTGATAAATGTAATGGAATTTGGGAAAAATTAAAATAGGATTTAAATGAGTTTGAATTAAAATGAAAAGGAAAAAACAAAATAAACTAAATTAACTAATTCCTTTCCTTTTCTAATTCACTCTCTCATGTGCTCTCTTTCTCCCTCACATGCTTTCTCCCTCTTTCCCTCACTCATGTTTCCATTCTCCATCACTAACCATCATCTTCTTTCTTTTCCTTCTTCCACTTAGACCCATGCCCTCTCTTTTTCCATTCCACCTCAATCTTCGTTCTTGCTTACACTAAGGTAAGGTGTATGTTCTTTAAATTCCATTTCTTCTTCCCCATCTCCAATTTCAATTTCATGATGAATGGTTCCAATTTCATGACAACCATTAATGGTGGGAGGTGAAGTTTGAATCCTTAAAACCCTATTTTTGATGCTTTTAAGGTAAGGATGCCATTTTCAATTCCTTTTCCGGTGATGGAAATCATTAACCATTCCTCTATTTTTGTAGTTCTGCTTTGAGTAATTGTCAAAAAAGTGTTTAGGGGTTCATTTTTAGAGATCGTCGGAAAGATTTCGAAGTCTCGAAGTGGTTTTGGTATTTTGAGGGCAAGTTTCGTAACCTTCGATTCGATAACTAAAACCCTTTTCGAAACTTCGTCGATTTAACATTCTAGCCTCGATTCTTGTACTTTAGTGGTTGTAGGTTACAAGAATAATTTTAGTTAATTGTTTAGAATTATTTGAATATAGGATTTTCATGTTTGAAGTTGAATCAGAGTTTGGAACTTAATTCAGAAAGTAAGAGTTGTTATAAGGTACGTATTTACGCATAGAGAAGGTTTATTTAGGGATGGTAAAATGGGCCAGGCCCAACGGATTGGCCCGCCAAGCCCGCCAAATTTGGCGGGGCGGACAATAATTTTTAGCCCGCCTCCCGCGAAGGCCCGCCCCGCCTGGCCCGCCATTTTGGCGGGCCAAAACCTTGGCGGGGCGGGCCGGCCCGACAGGCCCCCGCCAAAAGAAAAAAATATATAAATATTACTAATTTATACTTTATTTTATTAAAATATATACTTTGATTTTCTAAAATTAAAAAAAAGTAACATCTTTTACTATTTATATATTTCTTTTGATAATATTTTCTTTAATTTTTTTAAAAAATTATTTTTCTAATTTTTTAATCTTAATTTGACACATTTTTTTAAAACAAAATTGTAATTTTAACTTTGGCGGGCCGGTCCGCCAGCCCGCCGGGCCCGCCTTAGGCGGGGCGGGCCCTGAATTTTGGCCCGTTTAACTTGGCGGGGCGGGCCAGCCCGTTTTGCCATCCCTAGGTTTATTGCTTGAGTTACGAATACTAGGTACAAAAATAAGTGAATCAGGAATTCTTATTTAGTGTATATATATGTGAGTATATTGAAAATTTAACTCAGATACATTTAATTTGGAATGTTATACTGTTATCTATTGTGCCTTGTATTTGTACTATATAAATTAAATTATGCAATGCAAGTATATGTGATGTCTAGAAAACTTTGTTGTTAATAGTATATGATGGTGTTGTTAATTATGTTAAACTATGAAACTGTATAGCTCCATGTATTTGATTTTGTATATGAAGTGATGAATGATGATTGATAAATATTAGGTTAGTGGGGCAAGGCTATGATGTCAATATTGTAAGGTAGCTCGCATTCATGCATATTACATAGTTGCTTCATGACATCATATGCATTTGTATAGGCACGAGGGATATAGGGGCCCTTGTTGCTAGCCCTGGTAGAGCCAACTTTGTAAGGAGGAGCATATTATTACCAAGTGGCCTTAATACTCAAGAGGGGGTGAATTAAGTAGTTTTAAAAATGTTGGAAAATGCTATTCAAAATCGTTCTTAAATACTTAAGAATATTTAATAAACAAAATTTAGAGAACAAAACAAAATATTAATACTCTGCCAAAGCAATTCAATGAAGTGAAAATACGTAAAGATAACACTTATAAGGAGTTAAGGGAAAGAGAAATTATAAACCGATATACTAATTCCACCACTTCCACTGTGGTGTGCATCTAGTCCCTAAGCAAACCACTTCGAGAAATATCACTATTCAGAATTTAAGATACAACACTTGGAGCAATTACAGTTTCACAATAAACTTAATTCTCACACAGTTTGGGTAACCCACCCACTCTCACAATTTCTCAATATCACTTAGGTTCAATCAACCCAACTCTTTGGAATTAAGGATTATAAAACCGTCTCAAAGGTGAATAAAACAACGTGAAAGCTTAAAAGGGATCCCTTATAATGGAATAATAAATCTAAAGAGTAAAACTCAACACTAAGTGTATACCAATTTCTTTCTTATGTTGTTGTTCTTCCTCCTTGTGAATTTATTCCATATTTATAAGGTCTTGAAGCTTGAAAATAAGGAAGGAGTTGATTAGGGTTCATGCTTTATTTTGGTAATAAAGATTCTCTTTCAACGCTTCCTTTTTTAACTCTGATATATGATATATTTGTATACCCTAATCGATTACATTAACATCCTAATCGATTAGTCCCGAACTAATCAATTACACTTACTTAACTAATTGATTACATAAATGATTTTCCCTTCTTCTTTTCTTTTTGAGAGCAGTAGTCGATTATTCCTATATCCTTAATCGATTAGATAAATGATATATTCTTTTTCTTTAATTTTGGATACCTCTAATCGATTACCTCTTACATGCTAATCGATTATGATGTGGCTAATTTCAGTTCTTAGCACCTTTACATGATAGCGACCTTATAGATGGGTCGCCAATTATAGCACTCATCTTTGTTGTGCGATTCCCAAGATATCACCATTTATAGCATTCAGATTTATGGTGTGGTTTATATATATATATATATATATATATATATATATGGTCATTAATTCCTCAATTTAGCACTTTGATTTGCTTTGACACTGTGATTTATTTTGGCACTTTAAGTTGTTCTCTGTTATTTTAATAAAATTTAAAATTTCAACTTGTTTTTTTCCTTCCCTTTTACCACTCTGTTTCATGTTACCTTTTTTTTATTTTTTATTTCTAACATTTGAAGTAAAAATAGAAGATTAGGAAGAGGGATGCACTCCTCAGAGGCTATAGGGAACAATATGGGGCATTTGAAACAACCCTTCCTATGGGTTAAATGCTAAAGGCTACCCATGCTTTTGATTCAGAACGTAAGGGAGCAAACATGGCGAGTGCAGTCAATTGAAATCAGATAAAGCTTTGAATTTGAAAATGAAGCATGGAAAGGGTAATGTAACAGGTTTGACAAACCCCATGAAACATCAGTTATAAAGGGTTTACATTCAGAAGAATAGAGCACCAGAAAACATTTCTACGAGGGCCAAAACAATCAGGAACAACCGAGAATTTCCAAACAAAAACAACAAAAAAACAAAAAAAATAATCTCCATCAACCTACCACTATTCAAACCACCTTCACCAAACCATAACACCTACTACTATCACACCAAGCTCTAATTTTCCACCAACCATGACCACCATCTGTCACCACCCTACCCACGGCCACCACCAAAATCGCCACCCTCCAACCACAACCTCTTCTATTCACAACCATAAAAACACCTCAATCTCCTTCCTCACCATTAAAACCTAATGCACCAAGCCTTGAAACCACAAATAGAAAAACAAAAACAAGAAAGAAAATAAAAGAAGCCCATTATCACCTGCGATCTGTCACCATCATCTTCGTGAACTTGCCACCACCACCACCATAAGACCACCCTCTTGTCCCTCTTTCTCTCTGTCGTGCGGTGATGACGTCTCATGGCCTGCACTGTCAAGCACCACCACGTCCCTCTTCCTTCATCGCAACCTTTATTTCCCTTCGTTGCAATTTTACTCTCTCACTCTCTCTCTCCTTTTCTGTCAGGTTTTGTTTTTTTAGGTTAAGGCCTCATTAGAATGAGGCCCTTTTTTCTCTTTTTCTTTTTTTGCTTATTTTTTTAAGGCTTAGGAAGTTTGGCTCTTTTCTTTTCCTTTCCCTTTTTTTGTTGTTCTTTTTTTTGTTTTCCTTATTTTAAAGGTTAGCTTTGTTTTGGGGCTACGGCATATTAGGTTTTCTAATTGTGTTTTTTAGGTTAATCTTTTAATGTGAAAGCAAAAAATGTAAAAAGTAAAAAGAAAAAGAATTAATAATAAGTATCCCCTCCCTTTATGTATATGTTGTTCCAATTTATTCTGTTTTGTTTGGTTTCACTTTATTTTATTTTATTTTAACTTTTTTAAAAGGAAGAAAGCAAAATATTTTACAAATCGTCAAAAATAAATGCAAATATTTTCAAACAAAAAAGAAAGAACCTTCTTTTAAAAAATATTTTTTGTTCAACAATATTTATTCAAGACCATTATTATTTAATTTTAAAATAATCAAAAATAAAAATCTTTTTATATTAAATAAATTCGTGACGATTTTATAATGATTTCTTGTGAAATACTTTTCTTGCATCAACGTCACAAGGTCATGAAAGTTGATACATGTAGTACTTCATCTTGCATTTTTCCTTCAATATAAAACCTTTTTTATTAAAAAATCCAATAAAAGATAATGGGATCTTTTTTTAAGATATATAAAAAATGTAAAAATATTATTTCTCCAAATTAAAGTCAAATTTTCAAATTTCTTTTAAAAAAATTCATTTTCGAAGCCTTAAAAATCAATTACAAAACTAAAAATTAATTTTTTTAATTTATTTCCAATGTATTCGAGAATACATAGGAGCAGGAACAATTCTTGTTGGGCCTGCTTTCCTTTTAGTAATTATCATTTGTCATTATTTATTTTGATCAATTTTAAAATTATTACTATTTAATTTAGAAACACTGATGAGACTAATTGTTAATCTTGTCGTATTTTCAACCTATTTTTCATCCATAAAAATAACATGTTTTCTTACAAAAGATTTATTTAGATGAGACGTCTTGTTAATTTTCTCACATTACAACACTGCTTCTGTTCATAAAAAAATAAAAGTTTTCTTCACGAGGAGATTAATTTAGACAAGACGTCCTGTTAATTTTATTAAGTTTTAAACATATTTGATTTAATATTAATTTGAATAAGACGTTCTGTTAATCTTATCTTTTAAAAAAACGTGTTTGATTCAAGATTAAATTAGACGAGACATCTTGTAAACTTTATTTTGGGATTTCTTTTTTCTTTGTTCATGTTGTTTAATTCCTTTTTTAGAGGTTAAATCAATTTCTGGGCTATTTAAAATGTGTATGATCAATTTGAGGTAACCGTTTTGTAACGGATGATACGGGGGTGTTAATACCTTCTTCGCCTCTAATTTGATTCCTGAATTTATAATCTTATCTTTATAACCATTGTCTTAACAAAGGTTTTCCTAATATTTTACCTTTAAATAAATATTGATTGTGACTTCATTTTTTGAAAGGCATTCAAAACTTTTTTTTACGGCTGCCCCCCTTTGCGATCCTAGTCATGATATTCATTATACTATCCGCACCACATCATTTTTTTCTGTTCAAATAGCTAACAATTTTCTTTGTAGCCTCTCCAGACAATTCAATTCTAAATGAAAAAGCTTTTTTATGATACTTGTATCATTCCTTTGAGTTTCATACATTAAATTGTAGCTTATTAAAACTAGAGATTAGTTAAAATCTTCAAATCGTTTTTAATAACTAAAGTTTTTATCCTTCACTAATGTCCTAGTGTATTTGAGAATATTATGGTGGCTAGATGCTTTATATTTCACAATCATCTTGATCTTTAATCAGTGGCAGATGTTGGACAAAAACTTTGCCAAATTTAATTGATTCAAGATCTTTTTATCATCAAAAAAAATAAAAGGTAAAAATGCATGTGTAGTTTCCAAACTGTTAACTATGCTTCAAGTTAGTACTCTAATCTTAGATTAAAGAGGTTTGGTACTTTAAGGATTGAAAGTATCCTAATTTTGGCCATTTGTATGTCAAATTTCACAATTTTTTAGTGACATAATCATTTTGTTTAAAAGTAAATAAAGAAACACAAATTTTAAACCAAAAAACTCTAGATCAAATATTTCACATACAAAAGGATCAAATTAAACACAAAGGACCAAACTAAACTAAATAAAAAATCTATCAACTAATATACTCAATTTATTGTTAAGGGTAAATTACACAACATATTATTGTTATAAACAGATTGTAAATATAGTATTGTTACTCAGTTTAAGCTATAGACATTTTGTAAATATTTTATTATTCTCCATTTAATAAAATGCAACTCATGAATGAGGCATTATATTTAAAAGAAACTATCATAGTTAAATTATGAAAGGATTCTCTCATTATATTAGGCAAGAGATATTTATGAATTTGGTTGATTAGGTCTTGATCCGGTCTGGATACCGGCCCTTAGGATAAGACATTATCTTGGCTGTCCCAGAGGGTCAACCGGTATCACAGGTCGACGTCTGTACTGCAAGACATGATATAGGATCCCTTCCTACACCGGCCATCTGAAGTCTCATCTGAGACATCGAATCCTTCATCCGCTCTCATTCTTCCATCGCATATAACCATTTACCTCAATGTCATGATAAGATAAGTAGAGTCACTACTTATCAAAATAGATACCCTGTACAGTGGAATGTGTCTATATCATTCACTAAAAGGAGTAAGTACGATTACAGGCGTGATATACAGAAAAGTTAAATTATCCCCATCCCTGTGTCAGAATCGTACACTGATCATTGACCTACCCACTGTCACGCTCTAAATACTGAACCACTCTGATTGATGCTTTGCACACGGCATCAGAACTATGGGTCCACTTGCGCCCAACGATTCATTTTCCACGTTCAACTATAAGTAGCATATTCACCAACAAATGCAAGGTTACATTGTTCTTACTCTTATTTTACTATTGTATTGCTTGAGTGTTCACTGAGTTCCCATATACTCTTCTAACTTGAGCGTCAGAGAATCTTCGCAGGTGACACCACCTTTCGCCCCCTAACAACACGAAACTCTGGTTTGAAGGATCTCCAGGACAACAAGACCGGTTTTTCCCACTGAGAGGTCAGATTATAATACCGGATACCCACTGTATCGGTGTATAAACAATCAAAGCTTATACTTTTATGGTTGGTTCCCACACCGGATCATAGACCCTGGTTCAGACCAGTTCATTGGCACGCCCAGTGGGACGCGATAGATTTATTCCCACTTTTCACAGAAGTTTAGTAGTTACCATGGAAGGAGATGGACGTGATTTTGTGGATGGTCACGTGGAGGATGTGACCCATCAGCAAGCTGGTAGGAGACTTATTTTCGATTCTCCTGTAACCCACACAAGGAGGATAGTACCCGTCACAACCCCTGACCCTCGAGATGAAGTTATAAGGCAACGCAGGAGGAGTTAATGGAGCTGAGAAGGGAGAAAAGGGGAACTGGGGACAGAGTGATATCTCAAGTGGAGGATACCCACCATGCATCTGCAAGAGAGAAGTCCATAACTCTCCAGTATTCTAAGATTCCTATCAATAAAGAGAGGGAACAAACTTAAGATTCTGGAGACAGAGTCAGTGCAAGGAAGAAAGAGCGAGTAGTGGTGACCTCTGGGGCATACAGACTTAACGTTCCTTTCTCAAGGAGACTCATGAGTGTACTTATCCCCAAGCACCTGCAAACAACCCAGCCACTTTCGATCGGAAAGTATAATGGGGAGACTGATCCCACTAAGCATCTTGATGGTTATGTGTATGAGGCCATGTATTTGGGAGCTGATGAGGATGTGATATGTAGAATGTTCCCAAGAACATTAACGGAGGAAGCTCTTAGTTGGTTTAAGAGTTTACCCTCAGGATCGATAGATTCCTGGGAAGAAATAGCAGCTGCATTTGAGAGCTATTTCGTTATCTCTAGAAATGTTCCAAGGACTTCTCATACCTTGGCCCAGATAAGACAGGGAGAAAATGAAACTCTTAAAAAGTTTTTAAGGATATTTTATAAGGAGGCTGCTTTGGTGTCTAACCTCACGGAGGCTATTCAGCTTCATATTATTGTTGAAGCTTTATAACCTGGATCCGCCTTTGCTTTGTCTTTGGCAAAGAATCCTCCGATGACGTTTGAGGAGTTTCGAAGGAAAGCTTCAAAATATGTAGGCATAGAGATGCACCTGGACGCTACCATAGCTAGAATAAAGCCATCAACACCCTCACAACAACCGAGGAGAGATAAGGAAAGGGTAAGGCTAGAGAAGCATGCCCAAAGGGAAGATTTCATGAGCACTCGACCTCAACAGCGAGATAGGTGTGTGGCTTCTTTCAGTAACTACGCCCCGTTGAACTCTAGGCATTCTCAAATCCTGAGGGAAGTTGGTTGGTCCACACTCAGTGTTTATGGGATAAGGAATCCCCCACCAATGAAAAGACCTGGAAATTCTTGAAAATATTACACGTTCCACGAGCAGGTTGGCCATACTACCTATGAATGTAAAACGTTGAAGAATGCAGTGGAGACCCTCATCAGAGAGGGAAAACTGAAGCAGTATCTATTCAAGGAGAAATCCTTAGACGAGCCAGACAGGATGGAGAAGAGAGGGAGAGATCGCGATGATGAGGGTGACAATAGTCGTAATCCAGTCAGGAGATTCACAGCTGCTGAGAAACAGAAGGGAGTGGTGATCAGTGAAGGAGCTCAGCAGGATGGCATGCCTCAGCACCAAAGGCAAGGCCGACACAAGGTGATTGATATGATTGCTGGAGGAGGAGCGTCAATCACAGCTCGTAAGAACCACCACCGAATGATCCTATCAGTTTAGGGGAAGCTCAGGGACAACCGCCCTTTAAGGGACGGCATGGCAGCACCGGTGGTGTCGTTCACAGATGATGATTTTGGCCCAATGATTCTAGGAGGTGATGATGCAGTGGTTATCATCGCTGTCATAGCCAACAAAGATGTCAAAAGGATCATCGTCGATTAGGGAAGTTCTTCTGATGTTATTTTTTATAATTGTTTCAAAAGAATGGGCTTTAATGATGCAGATTTACAACCATATACTCAAGCGCTCACAGCGTTCAACGACGGGAAGCAACCCACCAAGGGGTATCTTGATACCCTCATTTCTTTTGAGGGCTAACCGGGAGCAAGAACAGTGAAGTCCAGGATCCTGGTGATTGATGTGGAGTCCCCTTACAACAGGATCATAGGTCGTCCTACTCTGAACGCGATGGAAGCAATCGTGTCTACCCCGCACCTCCTTATCAAATTTATTAACAAGGACAATGGTGTGCCATCCCTCCGGGGTGATCAAAAGATGGCCACGTATTGTTACAACCTGAGCCTGAATATGGTGAAGATGGAGGCATTTAACAAGAAGAGGAAGTTAAATGACGGAGGAACAGCGGCTGGGTTTGTCAGTTTGATTGATCTGGACCCCAGAGCGAAGTTGAAGATTGACCCTCTCAATCCCTCAAAGCCCACGCCAGATGGAGGTTCCAGGGACGTCTTCTTAAGGGATTCCCTAGAGAAGGTCACACACATTAATGATAAGCTGGAGTCTGTTATGGAGCAGCGCTTGTTAGCACTCCTCCAGGAATTCAAAGACCTTTTCGCATGGACTGCTACAGATATGCCTGGGATGGAGTCTGATTTCTGCTGCCACAAATTATCTGTCTATCTAGCGACAAGGCCGGTTGCCTAGAAGAAGAGAAGATTGGGACTGGAAAAATAGAAGGCATCTTGTGAGCAGATGAAGAAGTTGTTGAAGGCCAGATTTATTAGGGAGGTCTGATATTCTTCTTGGCTCTCCAATGTGGTGATGGTACAAAAGGCCAACGGCAAGTGGCGAATGTGCACTAATTATGCGGACCTCAACTGTTGTTGCCCAAAAGACGCATATCCGCTCCCAAATATTGATCGTATGATGGACGATTTATCTGGTTATCAGTACCTCAGTTTCATGGATGCATATTTAGAGTACAATCAGATTCCGATGTGGGAGCGGGACCAAGAAAAAATAGCCTTTGTCAATGACCGCGATGTCTTCTGCTACACCGTCATGCCTTTCGGTTTGAAGAACGCTGGGGCCACTTACCAGTGTATGATTAATAAGGTGTTCGAAGGCATGCACACCAAGCTGGTGGAGGTGTACATTGATGATATCATTGCCAAGACTCCAGCTGGAGGTGATCACGTTGAAGATTTACGCTAAGTGTTTACCCGATTGATGCAATATAACATAAGATTGAACCCATTAAAGTGTACCTTTGCAGTCTCAACTGGGAAGTTTTTGGGTTTCATGTTAACCCATCGATGCATTGAAGCTAATCCAGGGAAATACAGAGCGATATTGGACATGTAGAGTCTGAAAAACTTGAGGAAGGTGCAATCCTTAAACGGGAAAGTGGCAGCTTTGGCTCGATTTATGCCTAAGATGGGGCATAGATCCCTTCCTTTGTATAAAGTGCTCAAAAAGTCTAAGAAGTTTGAGTGGGAACAGGATCAAGAGTAAGCGTTCCAGGAGCTTTAAGAGGTGTTGTCAAGTCCTCTAATCTTAGTAAAACCAGACCCTGGTGAATCCCTCACTTTGTACTTGGCGATTTCAGATGAAGCCTTGGGCGTAGCATTGGTCAAGGAAACCCCAGAGGGGCAGAGGCCAGTGTATTTCACTAGCAAAATGTTACAGGGAGTAAAAAACAGATACCAGAAGATAGAGAAGGCTGCTCTCATAGTTATCTGGGCTTTACGATGATTGAGACCGTACTTCCACGCACATCTAATTTTGGTAAGAATAGATTTACCACTCCGTTCCGTGCTTAGTAAGCCGGACCTCGCTGGGAGGATGATTAAATGGTCTATCGAGCTTTCCGAGTTCGAAGTTTCTTATGAACCACTAGGAGCCATTAAAGCCCAAGTCCTGGCCGATTTTGTTGTAGAAATGACAGGGGCAGATCCAGCCACGTCTTGAGCCCATTGGAACATTTATGTGGATAAGTCGTCGAATAGTAAAGGTTATTGAGGTGGTGTTGTTGTGGAGAGCGATGACGGTGTTCACCTGGAGATTTCTCTTCGGTTCAATTTTAAAACCTCTAACAACCAGGCTGAATATAAAGTATGTCTGGCCGGACTCCGAGCAATAATTGATATCGGTGCGTCAGAGGTGACATTATGTAGCAATTCACAACTGGTGATATCGCAGATTCAAGGTGAATACCAGGTCTGTGAGCCCCAACTTCAACTGTATTTAAATTGTTTGAATGAGTTGAAAGGGAGATTCGATGTGTTGGAGTTTAAGCATGTACCAAGAGAAGAGAATACTAGAGCGGATATTCTATCAAGACTCGCAAGTACGAAGCAGCTTGGCAGTACAACGACAGTGGTTCAGAGTACGCTGACATCGCCCAACATTCCTCTGTTCCCTTCTCTGAATGCTATAATGGTTAACTCTTCTTACGAGAATTCTTGGGTTACCCCGTATATCCGTTATCTGGCTGACGGACAGCTGCCCACCGATGAGAAGGAGAGAAGGAGGGTAAAAAAGGAATTACTATATTTCACCATGGTCGATGGTGTTTTCTATGGAAGAGGATTCTTAGTGCCATATCTCCTTTGTTTAAAAGAAAGTGAGATACAAGGAGTAAGGGAGGAGGTACATGAGGGGCAATATGGGCTCCACGCCGGAGGAAGAAGCTTAATGAGAAAAATCCTCAGGGCTGGATATTGGTGGCGCACAATGAAGCGGGATTCTATTGATTTCATGAAGAGATGCGATGCTTGCCAGAAATTTTCTAATCTTCATCACACGCTGGTCCAAGAACTCTCTTCATCCGTGGTGCCATGGCCTTTCTACTAATAGGGCCTCGATATTTTGGGTTCATTCCCGACCGCACCGAGAGGCATTAAGTATCTGATTGTGGGAGTCGATTATTTCATCAAATGGATTGAAGCGGAGCCAGTAGTGCATATCACATCAGCACGAACATGACGTTTTGTGTACGAGAATATCATAGCTCGATTCGGTGTTCCAGGGCCGATTGTAACTGATAACGGCACCCAGTTCACAGATAGGAAGTTCACAGAGTTGCTCGAAAGACTAGGGATAGTCCAAATTTTTTCATCTGTTGAACATCCTCAGATGAACGACCAAGCTGAGGTAGCCAATAGAGAAGTGCTGAAAGGATTGAAGAAGTGCCTTGGTGAAGCAAAAGGGGGATGGACTGATCAGCTATGTCATGTTCTGTGGGCATATCGTACTACACCCTATTCTTCCACTAATGAATCTCTATACCGTCTTACTTACGGGGTTGAAGCGATGATTCCCGTGGAGCTCCAGGCAAGATCGGCGAGAATGGAATACTTTTCTGTGGAGAATAACAATGCCAATTTGGCATCAGAGTTAGATATTCTCCATGAGTTAAGAGAAGAGGCTTTTATCAGGGACCAGGTGATAAAAGTGAAGGCAGCCCTCCGGTACAATAAACGTGTGCAATACAGAGCTTTCAACACTGAGGACCTAGTTTTGAGGAAGGCAAGTGTGGGAAATAAGTTCGCCCATCAAGGGAAATTGGCGCCGACATGGGAAGGCCCTTATAGAGTGTCTGAGGTGACTGGAAAGGGATCATACCAGCTAGAAGAGCTTGATGGAACACCGATCCGTAATAAATGGAACACTTAGAACTTACGTATTTACTATAGCTAGTTGGTAAGACGGCATGTACTTTTTTTCCTTACTTGAGTTTTTTCCCATTGGGTTTTCTCAAGAAGGTTTTAACGAGGAATGACCCCAACTACGCTCCCTCTGTAATCTACCTTAAATTTAATGAAAATCCAATTCATGAACTTATTGTCTTTATTTCTTCTTTCTATGTTATGATTTATAGCCTTAAGCCGCTGCACATGAAGACCCTCAGGACGGATGATCTTAATCACATATTCTGTGAATTGACGATGTAACTCCTTGAGGGATGAAATGGGTTGTAGGATCAAACCTTTTTCAAGGTTGTACCGAACCCCATCTGAAGACTCAGATTGTAGGAATAAACCGAACTCCGAGTACGGTTAGTAGGATTAAATCGAACACCGTTGAAGGCCTTAGTTGTAGGATTAAACCGAACTTCAAGAAATGGTTTGTAGGATCAAACCTTTTGCAAGGTTGCACCGAACCCCACACGAAGGCTTGGATTATAGGATTAAACCGAACTCTAAGTACAACTAGTAGGTTTGGCTGAACGTTGTGGCAGAATTAATCACCGTCCTCATTTTTGAAGTAGTTTCCCCAGGACAGATGATCGCAACCACTTTTTCTATGAGTTGACGATGTAACTTCTGGCGCGAATAATTCCCATCCTCATCCTTATGATGGAAGACTCAATCATCATCCTTATGGTTAGAGTACTTTTTTTGCAGATTCCTAAACACAAAACGCTGTTCTTAGTATTTGTTAACAATTATTATCTGTTCTGCGGTATCGTATTATAGAGGTCAAATGGACTTTCTCACCCTCAAAGGAATTAAAGGTAACATCTCACGACAGATATTTACCTCGCAAGATACTTATACTTGGGGATAGTATACGTATGAATGATTCTACGTTTTATAACTTGTCTGTTACGATTTTTGTCATTTTCTCTGGGGTGCATATTATATTTCAACATCAAGATAATTATACAGAACGGTCTCATGAATAGTGCAAAGGTAAAAGTGTAGCATATATTTCTAAGTTATGTTATAATGATATATTTCTTGCAAATATTAAAGGCAAATTTAAGGAAAATCTTATTCATTCAATGGAAATTTTATATATGAGTTGAAATAAAACTAGAGCTGATCCCAATACACAACAATGAAGTAAAAAGTGCAAAATTAAGAAGCAGGCGCCTGATTTTCTGTTGTGGGCACGTCCTTTTTTCCCTCCTCGGTTCTTTGATCTTGAGCCTCTTCAACTCCGGGCTCCTGGTCCTTTGGAACATTTTCCTGGGCAGCATTTTCAGGGCCCGGAGTGATTGGTGGTGGCCTCATGCTCTGGCCCTCAGGAAGATGAGGCAATTCGTAAAGGGAATCAGGAGGATCCTCGTGCGAGCCATCACTCTTCACCACAACTAGTTTTCCTTCGTGAAATTCATAGAACGGATGAAGCTCGTACAAATTGAGTCTCACATCGGGGTTACGATAGAAGACCTGACGAAGAGCTAGGCCAAAAGACTTAAAGGCTACATTTTTACATATTTCCAAAGCCTTGGTAGCCTTAGCCTTGGAAGCAGCCAGTTTCTTCCAAAGCTTGACATTTTCTTCCTCCGATGGCCCAGCAGTCGCACTCCCCTTCTTTAGCTCCTCGATCTGGGCCTGCAACTCCTTCTTGAGGGCCTCCCATTCTCCTAAGCTCTTATTATGGCCGACCTCCACTGCTGCAAGATCTTCGTTCAGCTTGGCAGACTTCTTCTTCTTAAGTTGGAGCTCTTCCTCCAGGAGGGGAATGGACTTATTTTGCTGCTGAAGCTCAAAAACTTGCCACTCCAAAGATTTATTTGCTAAATGAAGATGGCTTATTTCTTCAGTCTTCTTCTCCAGCAGCTCTTTAGCCTTCTTCAGTTCTGACTCAACTCTCCTTGCAGTTTCGGCCTGCTTGGCCGCCCAGGCTTCCTTTACAGCGATATCGGCCTCAAGTTTCTTAACTTGTTCTATGTAATCCGCTTTCTCGCTCTATGAGTCCAACAGGCCAGAAAGATCATCCAGCTGCCAGCGGCCAACCTTACAAGCACTCTTTACATTAGCAGCTTCGAGAGAAGGTCGAAGGAAATACCTTTGTTTAGGGAGTCTAGGAGGCATGGAGCCTTGGAACCAGAGGAAAGGAGAGAGGAAGGATCCTTTTGAAGGGGAACTGACCATAGGAAGCTCACTCTCCGACTCTGCCTCTGAGCCGGTGTGAGAGGGAGGGGCAGACAGGGATTCGACCAGCTTTTTCCCTTTATCTTTCTTCATACCGGTCTCTTCTAGTGTCTTATGTCATTTCACCAGAGACCCCCCAGCGGAAGGCTTCTTCTTCTCCGCAGCCTTGACAAGCACTCTCTTCCTTTTCTTCTTATCGGGGGCAGGTTGCTCTTGAGCTTGCTCCTCACCGCTCCTCTCCTCTAGGAGGGGCACGTCATCCCTCACATCAGAAGTTATGGGATCAGTAGAGCCTCAACCTTAAAGTAATTCCTTTTAGCTTGAATCTGGTTCTCGTCAGAGGAGGAATCATCATCCGCCAGCAGAGACTTCAAGGAGAGCATCTCGGAGGAAACTCTTTTGATCTGTGCTACAAAAAAGGAAAGGATAAACATTAGTATAGCAGATGGAATGAAAATATAACATAAAAGTAAGAGGACGAATATTTACTAAGGTATTCATTCCTGACTTCGGCATTCCTAAGTAAGTGTTTGTAGGAAAACCCCTTTAGGACCACGGAGCAGGACCTCATAGCACTCAACACCTCTACAGAGTGAGAAAAGAGTTCGTCCTTTTTGGTGTAATAAGCATGGCTTATTAACAAGAAGTGCTCGTGTGTCCAGCTAGTAGGGAACTTTGTGATTCCCTCTTTAATTAGCCAGAAGACCAGCTTGTTGTCCTTCACCCGAATCCACGTATAGTACAGCTTGAATGAATAACCGTCAATCTTCACAAATTCGGTGAAGGATTTGAAATTTATCACCCTCGAGTCAGCCCGGAGTGTGATGAAACCGAGGCCGCCCTTCTTGTTCGCACGGCGGACCACTTGGTAGTAATAGAAGAGTTTTTGCCACTGTGGCTTTGAAGATGAAATGTTTCCCAAGAACTTCTAGGGCACGCACTAGACCCCAGCCATTCGGGTGCAGTTGCGTGGGGGCACAATCTAGGAAGTGGAGGACGGCCATTTGGAATTTTGTTAAGGGGAAACGCAGACCCAAATTCTGAAAGATGAAATCATACATGTATATTGACCTTTCGTCTGGGACTAGATGGCATACCCTCTCTAT
The DNA here is from genome assembly GCA_037962975.1 of Clitoria ternatea. Classification (NCBI taxonomy): domain Eukaryota; kingdom Viridiplantae; phylum Streptophyta; class Magnoliopsida; order Fabales; family Fabaceae; genus Clitoria; species Clitoria ternatea. Next base: position 229,114,625 of record CM075672.1, read on the forward strand.
TGGCCGAGGTGCGAGAGTGAGGAAACGCCCCTTATATTTTTCCTTGGAATAAACTTGGAAGCGCGTCTCCACTGGGTTCCCATCCTCCTTGGCATGCCGGGAGGGTATTTGTTTAAATTCTTCTTCAACCCAGCAATATGGACGTTCCCTATTCAGCCTCTCCAGTTCAGCCAGTGTGCAACCACATTGACACACCCTTTAGCAGTATGGAGGATCAGCATCTTCCCGAATCCTGGAACCTCCATTTTATCTGATGCCCGCCAAAATATTCTAGCGCTGTGGTAAAAGGCAACATCGTCAGAGAGGTACCCTTCTGCACTCGATTCACTGTCAGAGAGACTGATAGCCCTCGAGCTGAAGGAAACCTCAGGGCGGTGCCGAACCATTAGCAACCGCGAAGAAGGAGTTCCAACCCTCTCTGAACGGTGATACCTCGCCACAGGAAGATTCACAGGAATCCTCCCACCATGGTGGCCCGAGGGGGCATGAGAGCTATATTTCCCCCTGTTTGAGGCACCAGCACTATTTCGCCTAGGACGCATGATAATGATGTAAAGAAATTCAAAGAAATATGAGTTTAGGGATGAAAGAGGTTACCTAAGAGGGAAGTTAAAGGTGATGAGAACCTCACAAGAACGACAGCAACAGGGTCTCCAGAATATTTTACAGAGTTTCACTAAGCTTGAAGGCAAGAGTTAATTTTGAACTTCACTAAGTCACCTTTTTATAGGTAATGAAGGAATGCAACGATCAACCAAGGATTGTGTCGCTTGCCCCAAAACGCAACTTTTTGAATTTAAACGACCCTGTCATTTCACAATCAAAGGCGCGAAGGGGCGGCGGTTCACAAAAGGTTTCGAGTGAAACGGGCCCCTAATTTCCAAAGTCCAGGCCCAATACAGCCCTAAAGACGGTTATATTTCTGGAGCAATGATGACTCATGTGTTAAAAGACATTTATTGTCTAATCATTTCAGACGCATTAAATGCATTCCAACAACTATTCGAATACCAAGAGTTACGATTTCCAAAAACTCTTGGGATTTCCCTCGTTGCAAGTCTTTGTCCAAATCCGCTAAGAGGGCATCATGAGAGTGGATCTTTCACCTGTAGAACGGCTGCACGACCAGAGTACCAGCATGTAGCTGACATGTGTTTTAATGGGTATTTTTGGTGTATCCTATCGGCATCCAGACTTCTCGAAAACTGTGTAGCTTATATGAGCAACTTAACAGTCCCTCACAAAAGCTAGGGGACAAATGATCCAGTCTGGATACCGGCCCTTAGGATAAGACATTATCTTGGCTGTCCCAGAGGGTCAACTAGTATCACAGGTCGACGTTCGTACTGCAAGACATGATATAGGATCCCTTCCTACACCGGCCATCCGAAGTCTCATATGAGACATCGAATCCTTCATCCGCTCTTATTCTTCCATTGCATATAATTATTTGCCTCAATGTCATGATAAGATAAGTAGAGTCACTACTTATCAACGTAGATACCCTGCATAGCAAAATGTGTCTATATCATTTACTGAAAGGAGTAAGTACGATTACAGGCGTGATATACAGAAAAGGTGGATTATCCCCATCCCTGTGTCAGAATCATACACTGATCATTGACCTACCCACTGTCACGCTCTGAATATTGAACCACTCTGATTGATGTTTTGCACACGACATCAGAACTATGGGCCTACTTGCGCCCAACAATTTATTTTTCACGTTCAACTATAAATAGCATATTCACCAGTACATGCAAGGTTACGTTGTTCTTACTCTCATTTTACTATTGCATTGCTTGAGTGTTCACTGAGTTCCCATACACTCTTCTAACTTGAGCGTCGGAGAATCTTCGCAGGTGACACCACTTTTCGCCCCCTAACAATGCGAAACTCTGGTGTGAAGGATCTCCAGGACAACAAGACCGGCTCCTCCCACTGAGAGGTAGGATTATAATACCGGATACTCACTGTACCGGTGTATAAACAATCAAAGCTTATACTTTTATGGCTGGTTCCCACACCGGATCGTAGACCCCGGTTCAGACCAGTTTAGGTCTATAACATTGGATGAATTAACTAATCTATTGTTGGCACTGGCTAAAAAACATATTATTCCCAATTTAAATACACATGCTAAATTCATTTCACTAATATAACAAAATTCATATTTTATCTTACAAAAGTTATAATGCCTACCAAAGAGACAAAAAACTAAATTTTACTTTAAGGTTCCTAACATTCTATTCCACATTTCACTAATACACATATTCAATTCTTGTCACTAATATTATGTTATGTTCCTAATACCCTTACACCAAAACTCAACATCCCTAAGATTTTATTCCACATTCAATGTTTTATAGCCACAAACTATTAGAAGGAAATAATGGCACATGAAACAGTAGTAGCCAACAACAACATGTTATCTTTTCCTTTCCTAACTTCACCATAATTAACGACACTAGACCATATTTAAAGAAATAGCAGCCACTCTACCTACACAGCATACACATAGAAATACATAACATACACAGTATAGAAAAATATCATATATATAGAAATAACAACTAGAGAGAAAATGAAAAAAAGTAAGGGTAAGGTAAGTGGGACTTACAATTATAGGTTGTGATCTAGAGCATACTCTATGCTTGTCAGAGAGAGACCACGATGTCACCGAAATCCAAGAGAGGGGAAATTTTAGAACTGGGAATAAAATAGGAAAAAAGAATAAAAGAGAAGGAAAGAGACACATAAGGGGGTGGAAAGGGGTGTGACAAAGAAGGGGGAGGCAGAATGAGAGGGAGCTTTATTCTTACTATTAATGGAGGAAAAGGGTCACCAGGCTTGAAAGGGAGAAAGCAGAAAGTGTGATGGGAGTGGTTGTTGGACTTGAAAGGGAGAGGGAGAGGGAGGAAAGTGATAGGGGAGAGTGACAAGGGAATGGGGTTGGCCTCGAGTAAGTCTTTCGTGGTTAAGCATATGACTATCTAAGTTTAAAATATCCACTTGTACTTGTACAATACTAGCAACCTAACCTTGTTCCCATCGCTACACGTGTAAACCATAGTGACATTGTTAGCCACAACAACTATTAAGCTTCAATAGAAATTGGTAGTGATTACTTCGGTGACACCATCTTTAAAACTGATAGTGAAGCCACACTGTTTCTATCGCTGCCCAAATAATATTCCCACTCTTTTTTAAAAGCCCACTTAAATTAGCAACAAGTATGAAACTCGTCGCTATTAGTTTTCCTTTTATTTAAAATTAATTCCAAAAAAAGAAATGGACACAGTAGTGATGACCCTGGAGACGACCTCTAGTAATATACATAGCGATGAGTATCAATGCCCTCGTTATTAGTTTTTTTATTTAAAATTAATTCCAAAAAGAAATAGCTATAATCACAATGACGTTAGTAACAACCTCAAGTGATATATGTAACGACGGGCCTTTAACACCGTCGCTAGTAGTTTTTCTTTTATTCAAATTAATTCCAAAAAGAAATGGTTAACATAGGGCATGAACGACAATGTCAGGTAGTTTATGTAATGAGAAGCACTAGCACCGACGCTATTAGTTTTTCTTTTCTTTAAAATTAATTCCAAAAGGAAATGGCTACATTAGCGATGGCGACCATATACATAGGGATGAGGGACCATTGACCATCGCTATAAGTTTTTCTTTTATTTAAAATTATTTCCAAAAAAGAGTTGTTATAGTAGCGACAACGTGAGTGACAAGTTATTAATAAATTCTAGCAACGAAATTCTTGTCGATCACTATGATTCATCATAGACGACCACCGAAGACAGTTTCAGGTTGCTCATTGTGTGTGCGTCGGTGTATGTGTTGCTATTAGCGACAACCATTGCTTGGTGGCTAATCTATTGTAGTTAAAATAGTCTTTTCTAATAGTGTTACAATATTTTTTTTACAAACTACATTAAATATTTTATTTTTAAGTCTCTTTTGAACTTGAATCCCTTAAATCACACATCAATTTGGTTATATGGTTCTAACATGTCAAATTCACTATTGGCACATGACTTTAGTAGTTAAAAAGTAGGTTTTAACAATTAAAATTACTATCAAAACTCTCATAAAAATGAAATTGATGGAAATTATGATTTAGTCATCATGTGTGAAAAGTTAATTAGGCAAGTTTAAATCATTTGAATAAGTTGATGCATAACAATATTTAATGAATTCAAGTTAATAATAAGGAATCAAAATAAAATAATTAATATATAAGTTTAATATAAAAATATTTTAAATGGAATAAAATCAACAAACATTTATTTTATAGGGACAAAAACATTGTTAAGCGTAAAAGCAATATATATATTTATCATATCCTAAAAGATGTCTAGTGTTTTTAACTTTATTTACTTGTATTTAGTTTTACATAATTTGTTAATCATTAAAATTAATAAATTTATTGTAAATTTAATTTTATAATTACTTAAAGCATAACAAAATTAATAAAAAAATAAAACCATAATTAGAATATGACAGTGAATTAATTCGTATATCTTATAAAGAAAATCTAAATTAAATGTTTAATGAAGTACTAAAAAAAGTTTTTACTTTCTATATATTTACTTTTAAACTAACTAGACTTGCACCCACTTTTGTAAAGTAAATAATATTGTATTTTATATATTAATTATTTATAGTATATAACTTATTTATAATATTATTATCAAAAATATTTTTAAACTACATTAAATGTATGTTAAAATTAAAAAATTCTTGCAAATCTTTTAAGAATTATATATTTGTATGAAAATCCATGATATGAAATTAATTATATAAAAATTTATAATGACAAATAAGCTTTCTAAATATGTTTAAATAGTTATTTTGTTAATTTTTCAATCAAAACTATTGTCATTGTATAAAACAATGTCATATAAGTTTTCAAAATGATGTTTAAATAATTATTTTGTTAATTTGTTAATCAAAATAAATGCATTTTAAAGGTTAATTACATAAACTCTTTATCATGTAAATAAAAAATTTATATTTATAACTAGTGTAATAAGAGGACGTTTGGTACGTAAAATCTGTAACATCCCAATTTTAATTATTTGTTATTTTTTATTAATCAAATAGTTAATTGAGAATGTTAAATTAAATAAAAGAGAGTACGTTAATTTTTAAAATTTATTTGGTTAAGTTTTAGATAACTTAAAGTTATCAAATTGATTTAAAAAATTAATCAAAGGTGCCAAATTACCAAATTTCCCTTTGGGACTTAAACTTAATTGCTCATTTCAATTTCCCTTATTTCTTTCTCTCCTCACACGTACAGGCTAAGGGGAAAAATGTTCGCTATCCTTCTTCCTCCTCCTTCCAACCTGCAGCACCATTATCAATTCCACTTTCTCCTTCATTTTCTCTCAAGCTAAGGCAAGAATCAAGGGTCCATCTCTTCCCTCTCTTTATAGGTAGTAATTGAAAGGTTAGGGGTTCTCTATTTTCCATTGTCAAAGGTATGGTTCCATGAACCGCATTTTCGATTTTGCTCGTTTATTGAATCTCACTCGTTAATCTCTTCAAATTCATGGAATTTAGGTTGCATTACGGTCAATTCCAGGGGTGGGCAGCCTTGAATACACAGGGTTTCATTGATTCATTTGTTGAAAAGGTAAATTCAAAGACCCATTATTCAATATAGTTCTATTTCACGGGTTTAAGCCTTAATCCCTTCATTTTCATAGCTATAAATCATTTCGGAGCCATTTCTAAGTTGTAGATTCGTTAGAGCTTTTGTAGGATTGATTTTGGAGTGTTGTCGGCAAGTGACAACACATTTCGGTAAGTCAAAACATATTGAAACTATAGAGAATTAATGATTTTAGCTTTGAAATATATAACTAGTAGTTTAAGGGTTGTTAAAATAATTATTATTAATTTTTGGGAATTATCAGATTAAGAAAGGGGTATTTAGAAACTAGTTTCAAAAGGCCAAAACATGGTTTTGGAATTAGAGTCGTGGATTCTAGATAAAGAGAGTATTATATTTTAAATGAATGAATTATGAATGAATAAAGGATATAGTTAGGTTTATATATGATGATCTAATTGATGTCTTGATGAAAATTAACGATGAAGATTCAGAGACAGACTTAGAAAGGGGGTTGAATAAGTCTAACTCTTTTTGTGGATTAAAACCTTTTTAAACAGAAACGGTAGCAAACTTTAACAGATAAAGGTTTGGACTTAAAAAGATAAGGGATAGAGAGAAATTCACAGTAGATTTATATTGGTTCACTTCAAAACGATGAAGCTAAGTCCAGTACTTTTACATAAACTACACTTCCCTTGCCTCAAGTATTGTTGATTCCAGCCACTTCTAGCTAAATCCTTAGCATTCTTTCCAAAGCCTCTTCAGGCCAAATATTTTCCCATAAGAAACTAAGATTGGTTAACATACCAGACTTTGACACAAGAAAAGATTAAGAGGTGTTTGTGTTTAATAACTTAGTCTATGAGAGAATTGAACTTAAGAATAGATACACTAAGTTGAAAATAAAGACTAGGTCTGCAAGAAACAGATGTGAGAAGTTAAGAATAAGAGTCTTTGTTTTTGAGCTAAAAGCTTGATTGGTTCACGTGGTTCCTTATGTTCATTTTTTTAAGGTTTGAGGTCTCTTCTTATTTATAGGTCATTTTAAATAGTCGTCACTGTTTCATTGAGAAGAGATAGTTGTTCTAGCATGTAGACTTGAGAGAAAAGATGAAGACAAAGGTCTAGTTCAAGGATATGCAGATGTTGCACTAAAACAGAGTGCCTTGAGAATTGCAATGCGAAAGTCCTTTTTGCTGTCTTTCGTCTATCATGGACTATCGCAAAAATAATCTTGGTTGACCTTTTGAAGCTTTCTAACTCAAGTACTGATCTTCATCAGCTTTTTAATTTACGCAGAGTAGCTTCCTCGATTTTCTCTTCACGTGAGCTTTGATTTTCTTATGATCTTATCTTCTTGCTTATTTCAGGTCAAAAGCATATTTACTTGAAGGAATCTAGGTCTGTGGTATCTCCAAAATATCCTTAAGTAACTTTGGTCAAAATCTGAGAACCGTTATATGCAATACGGGTCTGATTCTGATGACTTGAAGCTTGGATAGATGAAGTTGTGAGAAAGATGTATGCTGACTCTAAAGAATAAATCTCATGAAAAGCGTGACTCAGCAATCTTAAGTCTAGTATAGGCACACTTGATAGTTTTTCTCATGAGTGTTGCCTTGTAACAACAGACTTGAGCTAGGACAATCTTGGATAAATCTAATTTGATCCCACACAGACTTTGTTGCTTGGAATTGATGTACTCCCCTTTAAGTTATAATTTATGCACTTCAGACTTTGCATTCTGACATACTCAAGTAAATGCTTAGATAAACTTAAACATACTTTATTTAATTAAAAGTCTTGATGTGTGAAATTAACAAATCTTGGGGTCTCTAAAATAAATTTTAGAATCTCCAAAGTCTTTAAAAACAGACTTGGTTCTAACATTCTCCCCATTTTTGTTGATAGCAAACATTAAGTCTTTTATTTAAATAGAGTCTCAGGAGAGAGTTTTTCATATTGTCTCCCCCTCAAATCAATAAGGATTTTAAACATCAAAAAATGTTTAGAGTATATGATAAACAAAGAATATTTTAGAGAAACCATCAGACTTCTATTTAAACACATGTTGTCAAAGCATCAAAGCACTTGAATAAAATCAAAATCAAGTCAGACATGCAGTTCAACAAATTGTAATCAGAGCAAACACAGGAAATATCAGAGCTTATATAGAACTGATCATTTAAGCTATGATTAGAGCAAATATGCAATACAAACTTTCATTAATTGATTAGAGCATAAAGATTGATCATAGCATACAAAATTATCATACAAAATAATCAGATTATAAAAGTTTGATGACAAAGTAGACTTATTTTATTCATATAAAAAGAGACTTATAATAATAAGAGCATATAATCTTCAGAGCATATGAATAAATATGAGAAAATATAAGAGACAGACTATAACTTTTGAGAATAGACCTTTTTATTAAGAATATGTCAAAAAGATGTAATTACGGGACTGAAAAGAAATAAAATTACAGACTCAAAAGAAATAAAATTACAGACTCAACTTATTATAACTTAACTTAGAAAAGACTAGCTCTCTTCTCCCCTTTTTGATATCAACAAAAGGTAGAGACAACACAAAGTCATTTGAATCTGTGGATACATTGAATTTCACTGTAAAGCCAGAAATTCTAAACAATTGGGTCTGAGACATAGTCCCGGAAGGGAAAGTCTTTAGGAATAAAGTAAGAAAGAGGGGTAAGTCAAGGAGATGGTGACAAGCAAAGGGGTCGAGGGTTGCAAGGTATTGAATTTACATTGGAATATGCCAACTGCCTTAAGATCCTTTAGCCCAAAGAGCTTGATAAAACTAAAAGCGCCGTCGGAGTCTGAGAGGAGGGGATGGTGGCATAAAACATAACATAGCCAGTAGATCATGCAGACCCTGGGAGACAACGAGCAGACTCCCAAAACTAAAGCATTGTAAGTCTGAGGAGGTGGTAAAGATAATCAGGGGAGGGCATCTGTGGTGAACAGAGAGAGCACCAATACTTGTATGGGAGAACATTATCATCTTGAACAGTCTTCCATGCTGGAACCAGAGTCAACCCAAAGATAATCTTTCATCAAGAGAGTGGGAGCAGCCGTCTTATTTTCCAATAAACCATATGTTGTGGTTCTATATATCTCGTGCATGATTTTCATAAGGTTCAAGGGTAGTCAATAGTCTCTTGAGAGCTTTCTTTGACAGTTTCTTTGATTTGGGCTCATCCTAAGGTAGCTTAAAAGAACTAGACTTCTCAAGGACTGGTTTCTTCCTTTTATCCTTTTGAAAAATTTTGACCAATGGACAAAGTCTGTCAGGCGCTACCCAAGATGTTAGTGCCCCATGTCTTGAAGAGCTAGTAGGAGAGTAGCCCATGTAGGGCTTAGGATAGGTGTGCCTCTGATTAGTGTTCTTCTAACAAGCTTCATATTTTTTGACAAAGTTAGTGCAGTCCACTCATAGTGTGGGCCAAAAGTATCTGGCTTGGAGGACCTACGCTGCCAGGGGTCAGACACCTTAGTGGTGTCCACAGATTCCCAAGTGAAGTTCTCGTATTACATAATCTATATGTTCTTCATCGAGGCATTTGAGTAGGGATAAAGTGAATCCTCTTTTGTAGAGCTGTTCATCAAGAATGGTGTAATTAGCTGAGTGACCGAATCTTATTAGCTTTTTAGGGATCCATGGGTAGATCACCCTTAGTTAAGAAATTCATTATTGGCGTCATCCAAGTGTTCTTTTCAGGTGCCAGTGTGACTTCATCTATGTGTTCTACTTCTTTAATGGTGGGCTTTTCCAATGTTACCTGAATGTGAGTTTTCAAGTTTTTAACTTTCTTGGTGTTGGATAACTTAGAAAGTAGGTTTACGCTTTTATTCTTTGCTTAGGGTGCATGCACTATCTTAAAAAGCATAAATCATGCCATCCAACTTCTTACTTGGGATAGGTATGAGCCAGGGTGAGGTCTTTTGCTTGGTATGCGCCTTTTACCTGTCTTGTCACCAGCTGTGAGTCAGTTTTTACCTATATGCATCGGGCACCAAGATTCAATGTTATCCGTAGTCCGGCTATGAGGGCTTTGTACTCCGTCTAGTTATTACTTGCTCTAAAAAGAAATTTGAGTGACTCTTTAATGATAAGCCTTGTGGGTGACTCGAGTATGATTCTTGCCTTGCTACCCTTTATGTTGAAGGACCCATCCACCAAAAGGGTCCACAAGGCATGCTCGACATTGTATTCCTCCTTATCATCTCCCAGTTCTTCTACGAAGTCTACTAGGAAATGAGCTGTGATGGCTCCTCGGGGTTCATATCGAATCCTGTACTCGAAAAACTCCACCGCCCATGCGACCATCCATTCCGCTAGTTCTGGATTTTGTAATATTTTATTGACGGGTTGGTCTGTCCTCATGATGATCTAGTGGTTATGGAAATGAGGCCTTAGTTTCTAAGCGACCACCACTAGATTGTATGTAAACTTCTTGACTTTTCAGTACCTGACTTCCGCTTTCTGTAGAGTCTTGCTTGTGAAATACACTAGTCTTTAAATGGATGATACTTCTTGCACCAATGCTTTACTTACAGCGTATTCCCCGACTAACAGATAGATGATTAACTCTGCCCTTGGAGTCGGCTTGGTTAATATTAGGGGAGAAGCTAAGTAAGCTTTTAGTTCTTCAAAGGCCTTCTGGCATTCTTCTGTCCATTGAAAATTTTTTGCTTTCTGCAGTACATGATCAAAAGATATTCTCCACAAACTTGGCTAAGAACCGGGAGAAGACAACAATCCTCCCGGTGAGCTCTGTTGTACCTTTTTGATGTTCTAGGGGCTTCTCATTTCTAGAACGGCTCAACATTATTCTGAATTAGCTTCAATTCCTTTATGTGTTAACATGTAACAAAATAATTTCCCACATTGGACCCCAAATAAGCATTTCTGGAGGTTAAGGCGCATGTGTTTTCTCAACTCAATAAATGTTTACTCCAGGTCCACCGTATGGTTTCCAACTTCCTTAGTCTTTACCACCATGTCATCTACATAAACTTTAATGTTCCGCCCAACCTAATTGGTGAAGATTTTATCTACCAATCTTAAGCCTAAATGGCATCACTCGTTAACAAATTTGCTTCTCCGATTATGAAGGCTATTTTTTCTTCATCCCTCAGATCCATACGTATTTAGTTGAACCTCGAGTACCCGTTCATAAAGCTAAGTACCTAGTAACCTGACATACCATCTGCCAAATAGTCAATGCTAGGTAAGGGGTAAGGAGTTTTTAGGCATACCTTATTCAAATCAGTGAAGCCCATGCATAACCTCTATTTTCTATTGGCCTTCTTCACCATAACCACGTTGGATAACCAAGTTAGGTACTTCACTTCCCATATAAAGTTGACCACCAATAGCTTATTTGTCTCTTCCTTAACAGTTACTCTTTTGTTAGGATATAACTTTCGTTGCTTCTATATAACTGGCCTAGCCTCTAGGTCAATATTTAGCAAGTGATATGTGACACTTGGATCAATTCCAGCCATATATAGGAACTCCATGCAAAAAGATCTGTGTTGGCTTTCAACAAAGTGACCAAGGATACTTCTAAACTCGGGTCCAACACCGCACTGATAAGAGTGCATTGGCTCAGGTTGGATTCAATGTGGACCAGCTTCAGCGATTTGGCTGGTTGCGGCCGTTTATATTGTCTATCATCATAGGGTTAAACCATGTTTCAACATCTTCCTCTATATCTGCTTGGGACATAGGCTCGCATGATAGCACTCACGGTCTATCTCACAGTCGATGCAGATAACTTTGATACACCCGTCTCTAAGTGAAAATTTTATCATCAAGTGCAAGGTTAAGACGATCGCTCCAAGTACGTTAAGGGATGGCCATCCCAGAATGACATTGTATGATCTGGGAAAGTCAATGATCGGTACTTCATCATTACTACCCTGCTGTTGTCTCTTGAGCCAAATATGGTTTTTAACTTGATATAGCCTATTACCTACATAGAATCATCCGTAAAACTAAGTAATGAATTGCCATACCTTTTGAGTCAGCTTGGGGGTAGCTGAAGTCGCTTATACGCCTTCTAATGTAAAATATTTGTTGAGCTCCCTGGTCTACCAGGACCCTTCCGATTATACATTTTACCATCTCCATAGCGTGTTTGGGACTCTGTTAGGGAGGTCTGAATTGTTGAACATAATGACTCTTGTGCTTGGATAACTTTGTATTGAATTGATTTGGCTAACTCTCTGCTGAGAACCGGTCTTGTAGTCGGGAAAACCTCTTGAGATTATGTAGGTCACTTTCTTCTCGCTGTCTCTCGCATCATCGGGCCTATGGGATCGGGAGTGCTCATGCTCATGGCGGGTCAGTCTCGCGGCTGTAACTCTGCCTGGTTTAAGTGTTTTCGTTCCCTTTTCCAACCAGAATCACGTGGTGCTTCTACCCTCTGGTCGATAAAATTTTCCAGATACCCCTGGCGAATCAAGTGTTTGATCTGGTTTTTAAGGGACTAGTAATCTTCAGTCCTGTGTCTAAATGCGCGATAGAACTTACAGAACTTTGCCCTATTTGAACCTTTTAGGCCCTCTCTAGGAAGTCGTAGCTTGAGCAGTCCTATGTTATAGACCTCGTGCATTATTCTATCTTTTCTACTATTAAGGGGGTGAAAGTATTATACTTAGGGTTCGAATAGGCCCCACTCCTTTGTTCCTTCCTCGACTTCGAGCTTCTCCTCTGCGACTCTGTCTTGATTGTACTCTGCTCAATATGGCCTACTCTGCCGATTTTTCGCTCATCCATGTTGATATATTATGCTGCCTTCTACCTAAAATCATCCATATCTACAAGAGGGTTTTAGCCAACGAATCAAAAAACTTACTAGGGCACAATCCTGTCTGGATTTTGTGTAGGGAAACCTCTAAGCTAAGGTTACGAATCTAGATAGCTTGCTCATTGAAATAAGCCATGAACTACTTAGGGGTCTCATCCCGGGCCTACTTCAGATTCACCAGGTTGTTCAAGGTTTGTTACACCACTCGGATGGATATAAGTTGACTCAGGAAATTCTTCATTAACTCTGCAAAACTTGATAGACTCCTTGGCGAAATGTGCGAGAATCACCGTAGAGCAGACTAGTTAAGGTAATTGGGAATGTCCTACAGAGTAGGGTGTCAGACGCTCCTGTTATCAACATGGTGATTGTGGACATAGTAAGATGCTCCTCAGGATCCCCCCTCCCGTCATATTTCTCCATCGTGGGTGGTTTGTAATTTGTACGAGTTGGTACCTCCATGATGTGAATGGATGAGCCGTGTAGGAGTTCAACGAGTTGGGCTTGTTTGTTCCTTTTGTCGACTAAGTATCACGATAGCCATTCCCCTACCGAGTGGTTTGGGTATTGTGGTAGCTAGAGGCTTCTCGTTCCCCTGCCCTATGGGTACGTAACTCATTGTCCTCCTATGGCAGTTCCTCTATTGTACGTTGTAACGTTTCGACCATGGTCGTGAGTTTCTGTATTTGATCATCTCTATCTTACGGTTGCTGTTGGGAGTTGCCATCTTCCTAGCGATTGTGGTTGTCGCTACGAGTAGTTACCATTTTACCGTTTTACCCTCCCCATGGTGGGCGCCAAATGTTCATAATAAGCACTGAACGCATAAAAACCCTAAAGAATTACTCTAGGAAATTATTGTTATTATTGCTTACTAACGTGTCACTTAAGTTACAAATGGGGGGCTACAAGGCCATATATACAATAAGCATAAAAAGGAAAAGAGAGGGAAAAGGGCTTGTGATCCAGGCCCAAGAAGGTGGGGGTATGACAATATCTGAACTGAATCATGGGAGCATGGAGTTCCTTTAATGATTCCAAGAATAAAGGAGAGTGGAGGCATGGTAAGGCCCCTCCTAATCCGAGGAACAATGTCATTTAAAATGATTTATAACACAATTTGAACTAGTTATATTAAATAACACTATTTCAATAAATTACCTAAAATATTATAAGTTATAAAAAATTTGAAAATTCATAAATCATAAAACATAAATTTGTTTTTACCAAACAGAGGTCAAAACAACGTTCGTGTTGGAGAGAGTCGTCAATAATTGAGACATTGACATTTAACATATAGAAGATAGGAGTGAAACCAAATAATTTTCTAAAAACATATTTGAAAATAATAATGTATAATTATGACCTAAGTTGTTAACAATGTCAAGCTAACGAAAGACTAACAACAGAGGGTGGTGAAGCTAAATATATACCACCTCCGTCCCTTAATATAAGAATTTTTTAACTAAATTCCAGTTTTTAAGAAAAGTTAGTTAATGTAGTTAAAATCATTTAATTTGTCTACATATCAATTATAAAAATAATAAATTTACAATATGAGTTATATGAAATTTTTTGATATCAGTTATTTTTTAACTAATTTTTTTAATTGATTTAAAAATATTTATTATACTAATTATTTTATAACCGATGTTAAAAAGGAGTTGAAGAAACAGAACACATCGTAGTCTCCATAAAAATATCATACTTAAATATTCATGATGTGTTGAGCATTTAGAAATGTAACGTTAGATGTCATTTTAGCATAATGTTCAGATGTATCATATGTTGTTATTAAGCAGTATTAGGACAATATATTTAAACAAACAACCACGTTAATGATATTGGTTGTATATATAATAGAAGACATGTTATATTTTAACCAAAACAAGAAAGACATGTAATATCTTATATCCATATGTCATCACGCACCTCTAATATAGTCGCCTAGTCAGTACGTATATCGTTCTTCAATTATAATTTTTTTGGTTAAATATTCCAATCATATACATTTTGTGTTTATTTTACTTAAGAGTCCTAAGTTATTTTTTAAAAAAAAAAATAGATCTCTTATGATTTAAAATAATCTCACCTTTTGTTATATTTCGTCCAACTCCATTAAAAAATGCTTATATAACATATGAGATGATTGATGTCCAGTTATTTAGTGACTTGTTTACTTATATATTAAATTTTAGTTAGTTTTCCTAACTTTTTTTTAGTTTCAGTTAGGTTCTCTTAATTTTTAAAAAGTTTTAAATAAATCATTTATAATATTGATATGTTAACTTGAGTCTCCCGATTACTAATAAAAAAACACTTAATAATGGGGGAAATGATGACATTTTTACTTCTATACTTGTTATCATCTCATAATAGTGGGTTGACCAAATATTCAGTCTTGATGTGCTTTCATTGTCCATTGAGGAACCCCTTATATTTGTAAATATCAAGTTGGACAATTTGAAAACACAATTTTAATCATTGAATAGTATCTATTTTTGGATCTGGATCTTTTGAGAATGTGGAAGATTTTTTCCAACAAAAATAATTTAAGGTAATGCAATTGTTGAGCTTAAATTCTCATGTTTTTAATAGACATATATGCACAATAGTTGGATATATATATAGTACATTAGAAATCCATAGAATGTCATTCTACAACATAGTTCATGATGTTAGCGATAGTTTTGTGAGGCGTAGTTTCGATGTCAAACTCACTGGTCATTATAGAGAAAAATTTCAAGGATCGGTATAGGACCAAACTCTAGTTATCTAGAATAGTCATTGAGGAATATATGGCCTATAATATCTCTGATATTAAATTTAAATTTTGTGCCACATAAAAATTTATTAAATACTTTGGATAGTAAATTAAATTAATTGGACATTTTTAATAAATGATAAAATTAGAACAATTAATTTTGGGTGATTAATTATGAAACTAAATTTAAATTAAACTATGGTGGCAAAATATAAGTTACCATGTGGTGAAAGTAAAAAGTATTTACTTAAGGTAAATAAAAGAAAATAGAAAAAGGATGAGAAATGATCAAAATGCCCTAGCATAAAAATATTTTTCATTCTCATTCTCCTTTACGCATGCATATGGGAGACCAAAAATAGAAACTTTCTTTCCCTCTATGGCTGTGTATTCCTAAGCTTGATTTGAGTCCAATCTGTTGGCGAAACTTGAAATTGATCGCATATTCAAAATCGTGGAAGTGGGGTGAGTATTGTGGTAGCTTAAATTTCCATTTCCATGGCTTCTTGCTCCAAACCGAAAATAGCATAATCAATGGGGATTCTTAGGTTTTCTTGTGTTATTTTTTGTGTTAGAAAAAGGCAGAATCAAGCTTTTAGAACTCAAAAATGGCATTCGGTATTAACAGGTTTTTATTTTAGTGTATTTAGGTGACAAACCAAACGCCAAAGAGCCGTTAGTTGAAGTGTAGCTTGAAAGAAAGGACAAAACTAGTCGAGGTAAGCTTCATAAACATTTGAAATGAATTTGGGGTTGTTTCGGTAAAATAGATTATGGTTTTAAAGGTCAAAACATTAATGCCCTTCTTGAAATTCTTGAATTTTAGATATTTAACGTAACCAATGTTGAGAAAAGAGTTCTAGAAGTTTGGAAACGAGGTAAAAGAGTGCTCTTAGGATATAAATTAATGAAAATAATATTTAGCGTCTAATTTGACATATAGGAAAAGGGTAAAATAGCCTAAGTGCATTAAATTCTTTATATATGATGTTGAAAATATTTAATTACATTACGGTAATATGTGGTGGATTAATTAATGATGCAAGTTTATGATATATGTGGTAAAACATAGATGTGGAAATTTGTAAATTATGAATATGTATATGTGTGTATATGTGTGTGTGTATCTCCCTCTATATATATATATATATATATATGCGTGTTTGTGTGAACTTCATGGGATTATGAGGTGAATGGGGAAATTATATGTTGGAGCGTAGGAATGATAAATTATAATTTTTATATGGAATTAAATGTATTTTTAATGTGAAACAATGAGATGAATGGTGATGCGTTGGTGATCGAGGAGTTATAATATGATATGAAATGAAGTAAAAAAAGTAAAATATGCTTGAGAGGCTTGGTCGTGGTCCCAGGGTGATGGTCGTAGTGCCGGGACAGTGTATTAAGAATTAGTTAAATTGATATTGAGATATATTTGTTATATGTGTATGATTGTGTAGTGTGGACGATCAATCAGTATAGTTTACCTTTTGTTTTGACTCCAGTGATCGAGCGTGGCCTAGTTGAGCTACCCAGAGGTCAAGTAGGACCCAATGGTGAGGTGGGGAATCAGGCAGGGCTCAGTGGACCAAGTAGGGTTAATGGTTGGTCGAGTAGAAACACCAACTTACGACTGATCCAGTTAGTATTTTGGATACTAGAGATTCTTGACTATGTTAATTAAAAGTTAATTATACATTGAATTGACTAATATTGATTGAGAGTCAGTTATTATGAAAATATGATATATTGATTAATATTGCTAAGAATATGGAGTATGAATTTGAATGTTGTGATAATGAGATTGAAATTTGATAATTTAGATGTTTTCCAATGTTAATTAAATGATTGATGAAATGATTAATTAGATGGTAACAAGGTTGTAACCTAAGCTACTTTATGCTTTTTCTTTACTTTGAATTATTTCCATTGATTTATTATTGTTAGTTGTTCACCCTTACTTGTTGATATAGTGTCTGAAGACAAAGACCCTACTGATATCACGGAGACGAATACCAGATAAGCCTTATGGAGCAATGCCAAGTGGATGTGCAATTAAGATGTATGTATAATGATGTTTTGATATTCTAGTGTTGTTATGGTATTTGATGTGTACATATGTATAACTTATGTTTACAATGAGTTATGGGTGACGATGATAGATATTTTGATATCTAGTGAGCTTTGAAAATGATGCTTGATGCATCTTCATTGCCAATGGACTTGATAAATATAGTTGAATATGTTTAAATGAATGATGATATGTTGTTGATGATGAATAATATATGTGATGACCAGGAATTTTGAAATGACACTGAGCCATTGGATTGATAATTGTGTTATTATGGACAGGTCATTATTGTTATGTTTATGGACATTGAGCCATGATGAAGTGCATTGAATAGCTATGGTAGTTTAGAATATAATTATTGTTGCTTGAATGATCAAAATAAGGAAATGAGTTATGCATTGAAACCTCTATGATGGAATTTAGGTCTGGCTGGTAAACATTGTTAGTAATGAGATAGGAAAGAAATTTTTAAGATTTAGAGTTGATAGTCTAGAGAATAAAATGTTGGAGATTGGGTTTTAGGAGAAAATGGCTAAATAAGCCAATTAAATAGGTGATTTTGAGTTCTAGGGAGATTCAAAGTCCTTGGAAGGTGTCAATAGAACCCTATGAGTATTTAAAACTTGTATGAGATAAGAAATGATTATTTGGATGTAATTTGGTAAGAGTGTGGTATATAAATTGCACTAAATTGACAAAAATGCATTTTCTATATAACTTCATGATATGGAGGAATTTTTTAGTACAGAGTGTGGCAGAAAGTTTGAAATGAGTCACATATAGTGCCTGTAAAGTTTCATACATTTAAAAGTCAAATGGACAAGTTAGGAATTGTGGAAGTTGACTCGGAAGCCAAAATCTGCATAAAAACTGCATTTGTACTTATGGTAATTGATTATAGGGATCATGTAATCGATTACCCACGAGCATAAATGAATTCATGCACAGGTTGCTTTCTGGTAATCGATTACAAGAATTCTAGTAACCAATTACCAGCTTATTTTTGAAATTGCTTCTGATCTAGGCTGGATTAGCTTTTTGCATCTTTCATGGAAGTTGTAGATAATTAAGTTATGAACATTTTTCAATTGAACTCACCTCATAAAAAGGTTTGTAGCTCAAGCTATGCATAAAATACACAAGGTGTTCATGTTGAAAATGGTATGCAGAACAAGTTTATATTTTCATGAATTAGGCGGTCTTAGGGGCATAATTGGTCTTCGACCCATTTATAACATTTATAGATATTTGAGTTGCAAAGATGTTGCAATTGGATTCACCTGGATCGGAGTCTTATAGCTCCTTTTAGACGTAAAAAATTGAATGATATGTAAAAAAATGCATTCTATTTTTTAAAAAAATCTTCATCTTATTGTTTGAATTTTAATGTGTGTTACATTATTTAAAGTAAAATGTATTAAATTAAGGTTAAAACCTTTGATTAAATTAAGTAAATATAGTGAGATGTCACATGAACATGCTTGGTGGAATATGTGCAAAGAAGTGAAGTAATTATGTGCAAAGAAATTGTCAAGAACATAGATGACTAAAACAAGTATTTAGTCAAAAAAAAATTCAGGGTTAAATATGTTTTTCGTCCCTAAAATTTTTTTGTCATACTTTTCGTACCTATTAAATTTTAATATTTCAAAAATAGTGTCATTAGAAGATTACTATCAACAATTGATTCATTTGATAGGTCTGCACATAATTTAATGATATGTCATCTACTTATCTTAAGAATTGATATAAGAAACAATTGAGGCAAAAACATTCAATTTCTCATGATAATTTTAATTGTGTAATCGATACGTTCAAGTTTCATATTATCATATTTTTATTAATAATTATTATATAATACATAAGATAAATATTAGCGATGACTTAAGAATTTGTTAGAAAAAATACAATTAACAAAAAATACAACGACTAACATAAAATAATTAAACTAATAAGAGATTATTTCTGAATATTTTATATTAGAGAGGGACAAAAAAATGTACCAAAAATATTAAAGAGGGATGAAAAGCGTAACAAAATTGTTATAAATACAAAAACTAAAATTTGGTAATTTTAGGAGGACAAAAACATTTAATTTTTTATATATAAAATTAAGAATGAATTAATATTTTATTATGGTCTTTTAATGGCCGTTTTATCCTAGCTCAATTTTAAGAAGTGATGGGTATATGCCCTGAAGAGATAAAATATTTATTAATTTGTATTGTAATATATATATATATATATATATATATATATATATATATATCAAATAATCATCATCAATAATACTACTATAATATACACGTATGTCTCCACTTAAATGTGAGATTTTATTGGTCAAACCCATCATTAATCCCAAAATTCAAGCAACAAAATCATGATTAAATATGTTTGTATCCAAATACAGGCACAAGAAGAAGAAAGAATGCAGTTAAATTCTTTCTTAAATCTTTATCATCAAGAAGAAGGCAATTCACCTACACTAAATCATTCCGTAATTAACTTTTTTTTTTGGTGAATTCAAACTAAAATTATAACCATATATGCTCTATATATCAATTAATAATGGCCACAACCACTTGTAGGAAACAAACTTGAATATTGAGTAACTGCACCATCATTTCCCCAATAACCCTGTACCTGACCTTGATCACCATAACCCTGAATCCCAAGCGACGTCGTATTTTGTGGCTCAATTTTTGGTGCAACCGTTGAAAGTGGAATTGGTTTATTAACTAGTGATGGATTCGACGGAGCCGCACCTAACATTTTTTGTTCCAACGCCGCTACAAGGTTAATCTTCATACCTTCTAAGCAAATCTTGAACTGTTCAACACTGTCCAAATCCATCTCCTCAACGGAATTGTTCCACCAACAAGGAAAGCCACCACCATTATTACTCTCTTGTTCATCCTTCATCTCCTTAAGTCTCTTCTTCTCTTCCTTTGCTTGGTTTTGTGTTGCCTCATACTCCAGCCTTAGGGCTTCCAACGACTCATGCTCCGCCATTCGGGTCGGAGAGCCTCCGACCATGAATCGGTGCAGCACGTGGTCGACATTTGGATAACCACAGGAGTAAAGCTTATTGTTTTGAGAGATGATGATCAAGGCGGTTTCTGCGTGGCAAAGAATGGAGAGTTCGGTGACTTTGTTGAAAAGCCCTAGCTTGCGTTTTGAGAAGGTGACATGGCGCTTGGTTGGTAGTTCCACCTTCTTGATCTCAATCTTTCTTTTTCCTGTGCTTGTTGATGCTAATTGCGAAGAAGCCATGGCGATATATATATATATATCCTCAAGAAGAATGAAAACGGAAACAAGACAGGAAGTTAAGGAGAGAATGCATTGAGATAAATTTCTTCTCTGTTTTTCTCTTATATATATATATATATATATACACATCTTTCTCACCGATCAATATTCCTTAATCGATGCCGTACGTAAAAATCAAAATATTCCTTAATTGATATGGTGTGCCATTTGATTAGGGCAATCTTTTGATTACTCAAATCTAGCTATAAGAGCTCAAAGCAATTATACAGCAGCGTTATTAATGAGTGTGTATATCAGGCTTTGCATATTTAATTAAATTGAAGCATTTAATTAGAATATGCACTGACAGTATAATTTTTTTATGCCGTTAAACAATCATGTAATAAATTGATAATTATCCAATGTCCAGATAACTAGGTGGAGTGACTTAGGAAATCGATGAGCAAAATGTCATCTAGAATTCTTATACTAAAAAATTACTTTTTTATTTTTTAAAATAATTAAATTATAAATTATTTAATCATGTTGAGTTGGTATAGTAGTTTTGCACATGGTCAACAAGTAGTCAAGGTTTTGTCTCTTATGAATGGAAAAACTTTATGGTTAATTTTTTATTGTTTAATGTGTTAATCTTTAGATGATAGATTAATCTCATAATTATAAATTGTGACACGCTTAAGATGAATCATCATTCTAAGAATAATAAATAAAAATTTGTATATAAATAAAGTTATGTATGAATTACTATTATTTAATTTTTTTATAAATTTAAATTATAAAACATATAATATAATCAATTATGTTAGCTAAAAATTATTTCACCCTAATTTTTTTGGAATTTTATATAGATTTGTTAATAATAAAATAAAATAATTATAAATATATATTCGATTATTACTGTTCTAACCCTAAATAATTAAACCATTAAACCTAAACCTTCTCTAGCTAGTTCAATCAGGAGTCTAATTTTACAAGCAATATTAATTGCTATTGATTGCTACGTATCCAAAGCATGGGGATTCAACCCCCACCACCCAAAAAGAAAAGAATGCAGGGGGATATCATATAATAATTAATGTCATAATTTAATGATAAGAAGATATATTTTAAGAACAAATATGGTAAGATAAGATATTTAGATATTACCTCATTATTAAGAATATAGATTAATTTTTACGGTAAGAATATTTTTTAAAAAAATTACATAATTCTACTATTAGTTTATTATAGTATCACAAAATTTAAGGATATGTTTAAGGAGGTAGAAGGGGGAAATAGATGTAGATATCATATTATTTGAACTGGTCTATACCAGGGTGGCCAGTCCAGTGTGGTGACTAGTTACTAAGGTGTAATATTAACTGATTTTGTACATCGGTCCAGTGAGGATATGATATTATAATCCCTACTCCAGTGGGGGTATAGAGTCTTGGAGTCCTGGAGATCCGACTCACCAAGCTCTCGCAATGGGGGCGAAAGGTGGTGTCACCTGCAAAAGGACTCTGACGCTCAATTTAGCCAAGAAGTGATTAAATGCTAAGAACATAAGTGTAAGTTATGGAATATGTGTAACATACCTCTGTTGTGAATTGCTTTGTATTTATATGCATGCATGCAAGTAACGGATAGGTCCTCGTCAGTGCAACTCTGCAAAAAGGCTGTCACATGACAGGGGCGCCTCTACATGTCTTTTCTAACAGTGTACCTTGCACTGTTTGTTGAGTTGGTAAATCACTTTTCGGTGTGTCATGCGATGACCTGGACCCTCCGGCATGGTGAGATTAGCCCATACCGTTTATTGAATCTGAGGTATCGATCGCGACACCGGTTTGAATCATGAAACGTAGGTGAAATTATCCTTTAGCCCATAGGCCAGTATCCAGTTCAAATCATGTGCCCCTAGTTTGTTTGAGGGACTGAGTCGGTTGCTCGAATAAGCTATAATTTCTCGCCAATGTCACCCTTTATAGGTGTGGATACCACTCTCTCGTCATTTATTGCTTTTGTGTGAAAAATCTCTAAGACCTTAATTACTGCTAATTATGAGCATTTATTGCTAATAATGTATGATAAGTTAATGATTGTCTGTAATGGAGATTAGCTACTCGTCGCTTGTAACTGTTACGACCCTTTCCTTAGATTGGGCTTTAAAGTTCAACCGTTACAACCCATTATTCAACCTTCGAAACGATGCAGTTTTTGCGCGCTCTGAACTGAAACAACCGTCTCATTTGCTCATAGTTTTTTGAAATGACGTGCATTTTATTGCTCAAAAAAACACACTTTTAAGTCACATATTGCCGTCTAACTTGCCCCCAACCACACCTATAAAAGGGGAACTTAAACATTCGAGAAGGCACTTGCTTTCTCCAATCTTAGGAAAACTCTGCGCGATTGTGAACAAATTGTTGAGCTTCTGTTCGTATGGGTTCGACAAGTTTACCCAAAACCTCTTCCTAATTTAGGTAACCTCCTCTTACCCTTTCTATTATTCCATTTCATTCCATAGTAAAAACGACCATGCGTGGTAGAAGGGGCAACGCTGGTTCTAGTTATCGGGGAGGAAGCATTTCAATTAATCCTTCTAGGGCCAAGCCACATCATTCAGAAAGGGCAGGGCTTATCAAGCTGGACGTTGGATGAGGCTACCCTTTTCAGAGTCCTCTTCAAGCTCGAGGGCCAACAATACGCCCGAGAGTAGGTGTGCCAATGAACTAGTCTATACCGGGGTGGCCAATCCGGTGTGGTGACCAGTTTCTAAGGTGTAACATTAACTAATTTTGTACACTGGTCTAGTGGGGATCCGGTATTATAATCCCTACTCCAATAGAGATATAGAGTCTTGGAGTCCTAGAGATCCGACTCACCAAGCTCTTGCACTTGGGGTGAAAGGTGGTGTCACCTATAAAAGGACTCCGACGCTCAAGTTAGCCAAGAAGTCATTAAATTCTAAGAACTTGAGTGTAAGTTGTGGAATATGTGTAACATACCTCTGTTGTGAATTACTTTGTATTTATATGCATGCATGCAAGTAATGTATAGGTCCTCTCGGGTTAGGTAACGTTCATCTGAATGTGTCAGTGCAACTCTGCAAAAAGGTTGCCACATGACAGGGGGTGCCTGTAACATCCCTATATTTTTTTATTCATAAGTTTGGATATTTAATAAAGTAAGATTATTATAAGATGTAAAATTAAAATAAAAAGAAAATTTTGATTTGGGACCTGACGCGTAGCGTCAGTGGGACACGTAGCGTCAGGGTAAAACTTGACGAGTAGCGTTAATGGACGCGTAGCATCCATATAAAAATTTAGACTTGACGCGTAGCGTCCGGGGGACGCGAAGCGTCAGTGTCGCGGGCAGAATAAAGACCCAAGATAACAGCCTGCAGAGCAGAAGTTAAAAATATAAGTTTTAGGGTTCTTCTTCTTCTCTCTTTTCCCTGCGATAATTAAAGGCCAACAAGAGGTTGGAATCTGAAATTAATTGTGGATTAGAGGTAAGAAACTTAAGATTAACGTATGAGATCTTTCAATTTAGAATTCCATGGAGATTTTCTATCTTTATCCATTTTTGGGGGAAACAAGGGAACTTTGAATTTTAAGATTCTAAACCGATTAAAAGTTTCCTTATGGTGTTCAAAAGAAGGATTGAGTGACGAATTTAAATTCCGCTTTATGGAAATAAGCCATTGAAAGATTAGCGGAAAATGGGGTTTCTTAGAGAACTTGTGGTTTCAGTTGTGGTAAGCTTCTAAAGCTTTAGAAAGTAATTTCTAAGCATATTTCTAAGTTGAATTAAGGTTTGAATGGTTAAAACCTTAAACCTCTTTGTAATTTTATCTTTTAGTGGTTGGGCGTATTGACCTTGGTAATTGAGTTTAGAGCGTCGACAGTGAGGTAAGGGGAGTATTATAGTATATATTTGATTACAGATTTATGATAATTATGTTAGAAAAAAATTAAATCTGTGAAAGTATGAGATGGATATATATATATATATATATATATATATATATATGGGAGAATATGTGATTAGATTATGTATGTGGTTATACGTTGTATTTGACAATTATGGAAAATAGAATAGTGATGAATGAGATGTGAATTATGAATAAGATGGAAAATAATGTATAAAGTATGCTTAGAATGTGCATAATGGAGAGGAATGAAATATTGAATTATTATGATATAGAAGATATAAAGTTATGTTTGATTATGTGAATATTATGAATGTAAAATATGATTATAATATTTAAAGATTATGGCTTTTATGCCGAGAGATATGGCTTTATGCCGAGATGTGGCTTTTATGCCGAGAGGTGTGGCTTTTATGCCGAGAGATGTGGTATTTATGTTGAGATGTAGCTTTTATGCCGAGAAGTGTGGCTTTTATGCCGAGAGATGTGGTATTTATGTTGAGATGTGGCTTTTATGCCGAGAGGTGTGGCTTTTATGCCAAGATATGTGGTATTTATGTTAAGATGTGGCTTTTATGCTGAGATGCGATTCTTATGTTGTGAGTTGGCTTGTATGCCAAAATCATTTAATGATTGTATAATGTATATTCATGATTTAAAATGAATAATGTGTATATGATGAGATATATTGTTATATGATGTGTATGCATGATATGTATTGTGGACAGCCATTCGGTATAGATTACCCCTCGCTTTTGGCTCCCGTGGTCCATGTAGAGGCCCAGTTGAGCTACCCAGTGATCCAGGAAGAGATCCAGTGGTTGAGGTGGGGAGACGGTTTATGATACCGGGCTCGGTGAACCAGGATGTGTTCACGGGATGTCGGTGGACTCCCAGCTGGTGGCTGATTCGTTAGTATCCGGATACTAGATGTCTGATATATATGAGAGTCAGTTGTGAATTATACTCCTTGACTGATATGCAGATTATTGCATTGATATGATAATGATATGATTGAAATAATGAATTGTGAAATGAATTGGTTAAGTATGGGTGTTTATAATTAATTTATCTCAATGTTGCGAGATATTTGTTATGATGTGAACATAATGAATTTATCGTGATTATAATGGATTATGATATGTTGGGTTCATATGAGGAG
Source organism: Clitoria ternatea (assembly GCA_037962975.1). Lineage (NCBI taxonomy): Eukaryota > Viridiplantae > Streptophyta > Magnoliopsida > Fabales > Fabaceae > Clitoria > Clitoria ternatea. The sequence goes on from CM075672.1 coordinate 229,140,299, forward strand.
AGTTTAGTGGATCAATAACCCAGGCAGGAGAATAAGATTCTCCAGGTGATATCAACTCTGATTAAGTAGTTGTATCATTCTTGTGATATATACTCACCCTTACTTTATGTTCACAGTGAATAAACCCAAGGATGTTGCGGATGCTGCGGAAACCAGTACAAAGTGAGCAAGGAATAATGCCAGAGGAGTTTGGAATGTACATCTTGTATATATTCATATGTGAATATATTGTCTTGTAAACTTGCAGAAGTATATGTGGTTGTTACTTGTTTGTGATGCCTGATAACACTAAGCCATCGGTAGATATATGTGGATATGTGTGTAAATCTGTGGGAGTATGAACTTATGCATAGTATAATATGTGTGTGGTTTGGGTGATGTGATTATATAATGGCATTGAGCCATTAGATATCATGCATGTGTGATGATCAGGTATTGTTGGATGATTATGGTTATGGCATAGAGCCATACTATAGTAAATCATGTATTATAAGGCATGTTCTGTGAATGTATGAGTACTAAAATGACTGCTTAAAATGATTGAATGTTGTATTGATGAAGCAAATAGATTTAGAGATTTAAACTAGCAGCCATCCTTATAATTTTAAGAAACTGGATAGGTGAATTTGAGTTTTAGTGAGTTTCAATATCTTTGCAAGGTATTAATAGGTTCATAAGAATATTTAAAAGTGGTATATATTGGCTTTGGATCATTTAAGAATCATTTAGGGTGTTTGGTGCAAGAGTGTTGCACATAAAGTGGTTAAATTGTATTTCTTGCATAATTTGAGCATATGTTGGAATTTTGGCGAACGAACATCGCCAATAGTTTTAGAATGGGGAAAACATATGGATTATTAAGTTTCGTGGCAATTGGACCTGAAATGAGTTAATTAGATAAGTTAGTAGTTGGCCAAAAGGTCTAAAATGTGTGACAGTATCAGGTGCTGCCACTGATAAGCCCACGTGTAGCATCAGTCTGGCGCTCAACCCTAGGGCTGCGAATGCACACTCACGCTTAGCGTAGGGCTGGCGCGTAGCGTCAGACCCCTGTTTCAGGTTTTGAGTTTTCTTCAACTTAAATTATTTTGAAGACCATATATTGTTTATTTAAATTATAATTCGTGTAAATTTCATCAGATATATTTTTACTGTGATGTATTTAATTATTAGAAACGAAAAAAAATAAGTTATTATTGTGGAAATCAATAAATTGGGTAAAAATAAATATTATTTAAGGAGGGATATCACAATTGGTATCAGAGCAAGACTATTCAGGATTGTAAACCTTGTGGGTAGAAATGATAGAAAGTAGTGAGATTTGTTTGTGTATTTATTTGTATGGATGGAAATGTATATGTGTAAAAGTGAATTTTCAGGAATCCTGGCTTTGTGCTCACTGGTTATCCGTTAGCCGCACTCCCTGGTATTGAGGTATTGATTTTTGACTATGTTCAATTTGTTTGAGTAATAATGGTGTGTTATGTTAATTGTAGAATGGCTGGTACTTCTAATTCAACCCCTGAGGGTGACTTCTTAGAAAAATTTTCTCAGCTGATGGGAAGGGCTGAATCTGGCCCAACCCTTGATAAATTTTTAAAGCGTAATCCCTCAGTGTATAAGGGTGGACGTGATTATGATGGAGCTTATATGTGGCTCAGAGAAATGGAACAAATGTTTGATTATTTTGAATGTACTGAGGAACAAAAAGTGGTATTCTCTAGTTATCAGTTGCGTGATGAAGCTAGGGTCTGGTGGACACGTGCCAAACCTCAGATGATCAATGCTAATGAGGCCTTAAACTGGGTCAATTTTAAAAAGAGGTTTTTGGCAAAATACTTTCCTGATAATTATAAAACTAGAAAAGAGATGGAATTCTTACATCTTGAACAGGGAAGGATGTCTGTAGCTAAATATACAGCTAAATTTGATGAGTTATGTGACTTTTATTACCCTTTTTCCTTAGAAGGTACTGAAAGTAACAAAAGTGCTAAATATGAGTCTGGTTTGAGAATAGAGCTTCGTATTGCTATTGTACCTTTGGGGATTAGGGACTATGCTGAACTTGTTAATAAAGCACAGTTGACTGAAAATGTTCAGATGCAGAGGGTTTCTTTCAGAAAAGATAAATCTCAGTTGAGAATTAAAGGAGTTGAATTTAAAAAGCAGAGATTTAGTCAAAGTGGATCTTCTTCTTCATCTTCTTCTCCAGTTAGAGGTCGAGGCAGTACTCGTCCTGATAATCGAGTTTGTTTTAAATGTGGCGGAGAAGGATATTTGGCTAGAAATTGTAAATTTGAATTGCCTATATGCTATCATTGTGGTCAGACTGGGCATCTTAGGCCCGATTGTCCTATGAGGCAGCACAAGAATGTACAAGGAGGTAGGGGTTTTACTCCCGCGAATCAGGGTGGTAGGTTTCAGAGGGGTGGACGTAGTGGGGCTCGAGGAGGCCCAATCTGACAATCTGATACCACACAGTCTGCTAGTGCTCAGAATGTTATTACTGGGAGAGTGTTTGCTTTTGATGCTTCTGATTCTATTCATAATGATCAACTAGTGCACAGTAAGTGTTCTCTTTTTGGTAATCTTGTAGATGTGATATATGATTCTGGAGCTACTCATTCGTTTATTCTGAAAGTTGTGCTAGAGATCTTGAATTACCTATGGTATTGATGAATAATGCTATAATTGTGTCTACACCGACTGGTTCTGAGGTTAAGACTATGACTATGTGTGAAGGAGTAAATTTATCTATTGAAGGTCGAACTTTTAATGCAAATTTAATCTGTATGCCCTTGAAAAATCTGGATATTATTTTGGGAATGGATTGGTTGTCTGCCAATCAGATTCTGGTGGATTGCTATCGTAAAATGGTGGTTTTTCCTGTTGAATCCACTCCTAATGATTTGGTATGTTAATATTTCTTTTTGTTATTGTTATTTTACAGGGATAGGTAATTTGATTCTTGCTGATATACCTATTGTAAGTGAATTTTCAGATGTGTTTCCGGAAGATATTCCTGGGTTACCTCCAAACCGGGAAATTGATTTTGTGATTGACTTAGTTTTGGGTGCCGAGCCAGTGTCACGTGCACTGTATCGTATGTCATCTATAGAGTTAACTGAGGTGAAAAAGCAAGTTGAGGAACTGTTAAGTAAAGGTTTTATTAGACCTAGTACTTCTCCTTGGGGTACTCCTGTACTATTGGTACGAAAGAAAGATGGGAGTATGAGAATGTGTATTGACTACCGTCAGTTAAATAAATTGACAGTTAAAAATAAATATCCTTTACCAAGGATTGATAATTTACTTGACCAGTTACGGGACGCATGTATCTTTTCTAAGATTGACTTACGATCTGGATATCATCAGATTAGAGTAAAACCTGAGGATATTCCAAAAACCGCTTTTCGAACAAGATACAGTCATTATGAGTATGTGGTGATGCCATTTGGAGTTACTAATGCTCCGGCGGTATTCATGAGTTATATGAATCGAATTTTTCATCCTTTCTTGGATCAGTTTGTAGTAGTGTTTATTGATGATATACTAGTATATTCAAGATCCGAGGGTGAACATGTTCAGCATCTCCGCATTGTTCTACAGATTTTGCGAGAGAGACAGTTATATGCAAAATTGTCAAAATGTGAATTCTGGGTTAAAAGTATTCAGTTCTTGGGGCATGTAATTTCTAGTGATAGAGTTTTTGTTGATCCTTCCAAGACAATTGCAATTATGAATTGGCAGAGGCCCAAATCTATTACTGAGATTCGAAGCTTTCTTGGTTTAGCTGGGTATTACCGATGTTTCATAGAAGGTTTCTCTCGTATTGCACTTCCTATGACCAAATTAACTAGGAAGGGATGTCCTTTTGTTTGGACTGATGAATATGAACAAAGTTTTAATGAATTGAAAAAGAAATTGACTTCTGCCCCTGTGCTTGCTTTACCCGATGTGACCAGAGAATTTGTTGTATATTGTGATGCCTCTAAATCTGGCTTGGGGGGTGTGTTAATGCAAGAAGATAGAGTTATAGCCTATGCTTCTAAGCCGTTGAGACTTCATGAGCAGAATTATCCTACTCACGACCTAGAGTTAGCTGCGGTTGTATTTGTATTGAAAATTTGGAGACATTATCTTTATGGCTCCCGTTTTGTTGTGTTTAGTGATCATAAGAGTTTGAAGTACTTATTTGATCAAAAAGAATTGAACATGAGGCAGAGGCGATGGATGGAATATTTAAAAGATTATGATTTTGAATTAAAATACCATCCAGGCAAAGCAAATATGGTTGCTGATGCTTTGAGCGGGAAATCTCTTCATATTGCATCTTTAATGATAGAAGAATATAAACTGCTAGAAAGTTTTCATGATATGCAGCTAGCTATAGTGGTTTATTCTCCTGGTTGTATGCTAATTGGGATGCTAAAAATTACTAATGAGTTTTTAAAATCTTTGTCTGAATGTCAAAAGGATGATACTGATGTAAAACAGTTAATTGATGCCCAAGATTCGGGGTAAGAATCTACCATTGAATAGAGATTCTAATGGGCTGTGACGGTTTAAGAACCGTATTATAGTGCCTTCCAATGGTGAATTTTGAACACAGATTCTAGTGGAGGCTCATAAGAGTTCATTAAGTATTCATCCAGGTGTGACAAGAATGTATCAAGACTTACGGCAACAATTTTGGTGGTCGGGGATGAAGAAAATGATAGTTGAATATGTTGCATCCTGTATAGTGTGCTTAAAGTCTAAAGTGGAGCATCAAAAACCTTCAGGGTTAGCACAACCACTTGATATTCCGATATAGAAGTGGGATGGTATCTCTATGGACTTCGTATCAGGTTTGCCTCGTTCTCGTGCTGGATGTGATGCTATATGGGTTATTGTTGATCGATTAACGAAGTGTGCTCATTTTCTTGCTATTAATATGAGATGGTATTTGGAAAAGCTTGCTAATATTTATGTGAAAGAAATTATAAGGTTGCATGGTATACCCTCCAGTATTGTGTCGGATCGTGATCCTCGTTTTACTTCTAAATTTTGGAGAAGTTTACAACGTGAGCTAGGCACTGAGTTGAAAATGAGCTCTGCATATCACCCTCAAACAGATGGATAATCTGAACGTACAATACAAACTCTGGAAGATTTGCTTCGGGCATGTGTGATAGAACATGGAGGGAGTTGGGAGCAGTATTTACCTTTGATTGAGTTTACTTATAACAATAGCTTCCATAGCAGTATTGGTATGGCTCCCTATGAAGCTTTATATGGCAGAAAATGCCAAACTCCTTTATGTTGGGCTGATGGTAGTGACGTCCTGGTATTGGGGCCTGAAATGGTTCAATCAATGATAGAACAGATTAAATTGATTAGGAATAAATTGAAAGTTGCTCAGGATCGTCAGAAAAGCTATTATGATGCTAAACATAGACCTTTGATATTTGAAGTTGATGATCGAGTATTTTTGAAAGTTTCACCTACGAAGGGTGTGGGTCGAGTAATTGGTAGTAAAAAGTTGAGTCCCAGGTATATTGGACCTTATCGTATTTTAGAGCGAATAGGCAATGTTGCCTATAGACTTGAGCTTCCTACAGTCTTGTCAAAGTTGCATGATGTTTTTCATGTCTCCCAGCTTCGAAAGTATATCCCTCGAGATGATATGGTGGTTCCAGATGACATTATTGAAATCAAAGAAGATGTTACGGTACCGGCTATTCCTCTTTGCATTGATGGTTATCAAACCAAACAATTAAGGAATAAGAGTATTCCTTTAGTGAAAGTTTTATGGTAGAATTTCAATGAAATTTCACATACGTGGGAATTAGAATCTGAAATGCGACAACAATACCCGGATCTATTTACAAAGGTATGTTGATTTTGAGGACGAAATTTATTCTTAGGGGGGGTGAGTGTAACATCCCTATATTTTTTATTCATAAGTTTGGATATTTAATAAAGTAAGATTATTATAAGATATAAAATTAAAATAAAAAGAAAATTTTGATTTGGGACCTGACGCGTAGCGTCAGTGGGACGCGTAGCGTCAGGGTAAAACTTGACGAGTAGCGTTAGTGGACGCGTAGCGTCCATATAAAAATTTAGACTTGACGCGTAGCGTCCGGGGGACGCGTAGCGTCAGTGTCGCGGGCAGAATAAAGACCCAAGAAGACAGCCTGCAGAGCAGAAGTTAAAAATATAAGTTTTGGGGTTCTTCTTCTTCTCTCTTTTCCCTGCGACAATTAAAGGCCAACAAGAGGTTGGAATCTGAAATTAATTATGGATTAGAGGTAAGAAACTTAAGATTAACGTATGAGATCTTTCAATTTAGAATTCCGTGGAGATTTTCTATCTTTATCCATTTTTGGGGGAAACAAGGGAACTTTGAATTTTAAGATTCTAAACCGATTAAAAGTTTCCTTATGGTGTTCAAAAGAAGGATTGAGTGACGAATTTAAATTCCGCTTTATATAGGTTGCGAATAAGCCATTGAAAGATTAGCGGAAAAAGGGGTTTTTTAGAGAACTTGTGGTTTCAGTTGTGGTAAGCTTCTAAAGCTTTAGAAAGTAATTTCTAAGCATATTTCTAAGTTGAATTAAGGTTTGAATGGTTAAAACCTTAAACCTCTTTGTAATTTTATCTTTTAGTGGTTGCGGCGCATTGACCTTGGTAATTGAGTTTAGAGCGTCGACAGTGAGGTAAGGGGAGTATTATAGTATATATTTGATTACAGATTTGTGATAATTATGTTAGAAAAAAATTAAATCTGTGAAAGTATGAGATTGATATATATATATATATATATGGGAGAATATGTGATTAGATTATGCATGTGGTTATACGTTGTATTTGACAATTATGGAAAATAGAATGGTGATGAATGAGATGTGAATTATGAATAAGATGAAAAATAATGTATAAAGTATGCTTAGAATGTGCATAATGGAGAGGAATGAAATATTGAATTATTGTGATATAGAAGATATAAAGTTATGTTTGATTATGTGAATATTATGAATGTAAAGTATGATTATAATATTTAAAGATTATGGCTTTTATGCCGAAAGATATGGCTTTATGCCGAGATGTGGCTTTTATGCCGAGAGGTGTGGCTTTTATGCCGAGAGATGTGGTATTTATGTTGAGATATAGCTTTTATGCCGAGAGGTGTGGCTTTTATGCCGAGAGATGTGGTATTTATGTTGAGATGTGGCTTTTATGCCGAGAGGTGTGGCTTTTATGCCGAGATATGTGGTATTTATGTTGAGATGTGGCTCTTATGCTGAGATGCGATTCTTATGTTGTGAGTTGGCTTGTATGCCAAAATCATTTAATGATTGTATAATGTATATTCATGATTTAAAATGAATAATGTGTATATGATGAGATATATTGTTATATGCTGTGTATGCATGATATGTATTGTGGACAGCCATTCGGTATAGATTACCCCTCGCTTTTGGCTCCCGTGGTCCATGTAGAGGCCCAGTTGAGCTACCCAGTGATCCAGGAAGAGATCCAGTGGTTGAGGTGGGGAGACGGTTTATGATACCGGGCTCGGTGAACCAGGATGTGTTCACGGGATGTCGGTGGACTTCCAGCTGGTGGCTGATTCGTTAGTCTCCGGATACTAGGTGTCTGATATATATGAGAGTCAGTTGTGAATTATACTCCTTGAATGATATGCAGATTATTGCATTGATATGATAATGATATGATTGAAATAATGAATTGTGAAATGAATTGGTTTAGTATGGGTGTTTATAATTAATTTATCTCAATGTTGCGAGATATTTGTTATGATGTGAACATAATGAATTTATCGTGATTATAATGGATTATGATATGTTGGGTTCATATGAGAAGAGTTTAGTGGATCAATAACCCAGGCAGGAGAATAAGATTCTCCAGGTGATATCAACTCTGATTAAGTAGTTGTATCATTCTTGTGATATATACTCACCCTTACTTTATGTTCACAGTGAATAAACCCAAGGATGTTGCGGATGCTGCGGAAACCAGTACAAAGTGAGCAAGGAATAATGCCAGAGGAGTTTGGAATGTACATCTTGTATATATTCATATGTGAATATATTGTCTTGTAAACTTGCAGAAGTATATGTGGTTGTTACTTGTTTGTGATGCCTGATAACACTAAGCCATCGGTAGATATATGTGGATATGTGTGTAAATCTGTGGGAGTATGAACTTATGCATAGTATAATATGTGTGTGGTTTAGGTGATGTGATTATATAATGACATTGAGCCATTAGATATCATGCATGTGTGATGACCAGGTACTGTTGGATGATTATGGTTATGGCATAGAGCCATACTATAGTAAATCATGCATTATAAGGCATGTTTTGTGAATGTATGAGTACTAAAATGGCTGCTTGAAATGATTGAATGTTGTATTGATGAAGCAAATAGATTTAGAGATTTAAACTAGCAGCCATCCTTATAATTTTAAGAAACTGGATAGGTGAATTTGAGTTTTAGTGAGTTTCAATATCTTTGCAAGGTATTAATAGGTTCATAAGAATATTTAAAAGTGGTATATATTGGCTTTGGATCATTTAAGAATCATTTAGGGTGTTTGGTGCAAGAGTGTTGCACATAAAGTGGTTAAATTATATTTCTTGCATAATTTGAGCATATGTTGGAATTTTGGCGAACGAACATCGCCAATAGTTTTAGAATGGGGAAAACATATGGATTATTAAGTTTCGTGGCAATTGGACCTGAAATGAGTTAATTAGATAAGTTAGTAGTTGGCCAAAAGGTCTAAAATGTGTGACAACATCAGGTGCTGCCACTGATAAGCCCACGCGTAGCATCAGTCTGGCGCTCAGCGCTAGGGCTGCGAATGCACACTCACACTTAGCGTAGGGCTGGCGCGTAGCGTCAGACCCCTGTTTCAGGTTTTGAGTTTTCTTCAACTTAAATTATTTTGAAGACCATATATTGTTTATTTAAATTATAATTCGTGTAAATTTCATCAGATATATTTTTATTGTGATGTATTTAATTATTAGAAACGAAAAAAAAATTAAATTATTATTGTGGAAATCAATAAATTGGGTAAAAATAAATATTATTTAAGGAGGGATGTCACAGCGCCTCTGTATGTCTGTTCCAACAGTGTATCTTGTTCTGTTTGTTGAGTTGGTAAATCACTTTTCGGTGTGTTATGCGATGACCTGGAGCCCCCGGTATGGTGAGATTAGCCCATACTGTTTATTGAATCTCAAGTATCAATCACGACACCGGTTTGAATCATGAAACACAAGTGAAATTACCCTTTAGCCCATAGGCCGATATCTAGTCTGAATCATTATTCATATTCGTACCTGTTAAATTTTGAAGGTACTTGTACTCAGGGAAGTTGTAACGGATATCTGCATATATTTATTAATATTTAAAAACCATATAATATACAAATCAAATGTAATATACTTGATATAATATTATTTTATTATGAAATAATATAAATTAATAGTATTACATAATATAATTACAACTTAATACATTAAAAATATTATCATGAATTAATGTTAAATAAATTTTATCTTATTATAAAACAACAAAAATCTTAGTATTTAGATATATTTAACAAAAAACAAATGTTTATAGCTATGTGAATGCTTATGGGGTGAGTAGTATAATACATGCAACCACTTGTTTAATAAAATAGTGCAAGTACCCACATATCCAAATATTTTTGCCAAGCTTAAGTCTCTTTAGGGTGGTTATAAGTTTTTAGTTTATGTTATGAAATGTAAATTAGAAACAAAACATATTATGCAAAAATAGTGCAAATTAAGTTGTAAATTAAAAAGGTTTTTATTTTTGTCTTTAATTTTATAAACCTCCTACATAAAACTGAAAAGCATCACCACCAACGTCATTGCCACTATTATTACAAAATGTTAGCCATCACTGTCTCCACATTCGCCATCACATCGTCATCACCATTGGTACCGCCACCACCATGACCACTACCTTTATCATTATCGTCATCATCACTATCACCATTATCATTGTCACAACCAACAACTTATACCCTCACCCTCACAACCACCATTGTCGCCACCACTACGACCACCGCCGCCGTCGCCACCATAACCATAAACCTCACTGTCACCATCGACGCCGCCCCTTTTAATACCACTATCACCGCCCTCGTCATCATTATTGCTACCACTATCATGTTTATATTGTTGTTGTTGTTTAATGTAATATAATTTTATAGCAATTTTTAAAAATTTAAAATCATAAAAATTAAAATACAAAACTAAAAACTAAACCCACTCCTTAAAAACTATATACTGAAAAAGTGAAACATTTAAAAAGTTATTAGGTCTCTAAGTTTAAATATAAAAAACTTAAGAATTTAACTAATATCATTAACTAAATAAAAATTGAAAATATATATAGCTCTTTTGTTATTTTATATGATTTGTTATGGACTTTTTTAAGGTTGAAGCTAAAAAGACCTAGATTTATTGGAACCTTAAGCCTCAATACTTCGTTTCCACCGGTATATTTGTACCTTTTGGCAGCGCTAGTATACGTGTGTACATCCATGTGTTGTGCGTATATGAGTTTTCGTTTGATATATAGATAATATTAAGAAATAATGTTTGAGAAAAATTAAAATTATAAAATTTTAAACTCATCAACCGAGAAGAGTTTAAGAAGAATTGAATAAATTTTATATAGTTAAATAATTTTGTTAGATGCACGCATAATTTTAGGTTATGCAATCGAGTACCTTGGAAACTATATTACAAATTCCTATCATCTAATATTGTCTTGAACTGATATCATATCTTTATTTGTGATGAAAAATTAATATCAAATTATGTAAAGCACATTTGAAAATACAAGGCGTTAAACATAAACAAAAATTACGGGAGAGAAGGGAAAACAAATTTTCAACAATGGACATAAATTTAATCAAAATAATCAAATAGTTTCTTTTTTACTATATTGTTACTAAATCTTGAATTTTCATATCTTTAAATATCGTAATTATTCTTGAAAGTTACACATTAAATATTTTTTTTATGGCGCACTATATTTGAGTTTAAAGATTCAAGATGACAAAACTCTTTTGGATATTATTTATCATAATTATATTCCAATGAATTTTACCTTTAAATTATAAATTAATTAAGCTAGAATTTGTTAGCTATTCTATGTACTGGGGTGATGTCTCTTGTTCAAGTCTAAGATAGCCCCAATTGTATGTTTATCAATTTTGTCACACCCCTTTATTTTTGTTTGAGATTTAAATTCTGTGAAACTAAACAAGTATACAATATTTATTTTTCTTATATAACACATTGAGCCGTTAAACCAAGACGAAGAAAATATGATTATTGTACCAATAGTTGAAATCAATTGAGGGATGGATGAACCATAAATCTCAATTTTTACAACATGAACATTTCAATCTTTTCTTCATTGAAAAAAATGGTATTTATGATCTCATGTAGGATCAACTCAAAGTCATAAAAAAGAGAGAGCATAGGTGTAGAATTAATAATAAAATAAGTAATGATAAACTCTTTTATATATATATATATATATATATATATATATATATATATATATATATATATATATATATATAGGTTGTTTTACATGAGAGTGAGAGAAGTAAATTTAGACCATATAACCATACAATAAATGATTGAGATTAAAAAGTTTTAAAAGTTACATGATTTATATGACTTTTTAAAAACCTTACATGATTAATCTCAACCATCTATTATATGATTGTACTGTTCAGATTCGTTCATTTCATTATCTTTTTCATATGATACCTTTTCTAAATTATATATATATATATATATATATATATATATATATATATATATAATCCTAAACCTACACTAAAGAAATAAGTGTCCATATACTAATATGAGATATATAAACTCTCCATGCATCTAAAATTTTAATTCATCGAATGTATCTTTGTGAGAATATCTACCTAAGATATCATTTAATTAATTGATAATATGAAAATTTTCAAATTAATAAAATATTAAAAGTAAAACTATAAAAAGTAAATTACCTTTTGTAGATATCTTCAGTTAATAATTTTACTTCAAGACAAAGAATAATAAATATCAAGTATTTATTCCATTTTAACACAGAAAAATTCCACCCCATTGTGAAAAAATAATTCACTATGAGAAAGTTTCCTACATTAACATATAATTGGATCATTTAATGTATAATTAAGGGTTTGAGTCTCGTCTTCATACATGCAAAAGGGACTTTGTTAAAAAATACAAGACACACTTAAATAATGCCTACTACTTAAACGACTTAAGTACCGTTTGGTTTCCAGTTGGGGAAACGGAGTTGAGGAAATAGAGAAATTTAAGGGTTGATATTGATCCTTCACGCCGTTCGAGATAGTCAAAACTCCATTTGACCGTAGGATTTATTTTTGGTTTGACCAACCAAACTACAAATCCAAACGTCGAGGTTTGACCAACCAAACTACAAATCCAAACGTCTTTGATTTTGGGTTAGTGTTATAACATCAATGAATTGAATAAACTGTAATTTTGTAATTTTATTCTCAAGAAGGAAAACGACGCCGTATCAACCAAGAACAACAGAAAAAGAATTTGCATAGCTTCCTCAATCTTTCTCTTCGTCTTGTTCAATCTTCATTCTTCTCTTTAATCCCAATCCATCGCGTTAGGGTTTTACGAGTTTCAGTTTCTCTTCCCTTCTTTCTCATTCACCGCCATTGGAACCTCTCTTTCCCTCGATCCACAACTCACTGCATCCAACTATGCCCCGTAGCCTCGCAATTCCTCCTTAGCTTCAACCAATTCCGAGCAAAACGCCGTTTCCTTCGACGAAGGACAGTACGGAACTGTGTCCACTCGGAACCAAACTCGAAAATCCATCGTCGTTTTCTCACTCTGCGGGGTGTGTGTTGGTGCTGTTTTTAGCTTGAACGATGTTCCAGTTTCTTCCTCAAGGAGCTCCGAAACAAACTTGCACGCTTCTCGCTGTAACTTGTGGCGCGAGTTTCTCTGAACACAGAACCTCGCAGAATCAGCACAAGTATCCTTTCCCTGAGTTAGTTTCCGCGGGGCGTCTCGAGGTATACACATACATGTGGTTGGAATATCTGTGTTGTTGTAATGTAGGCTTCGCTTTCGACCTTTGGAACCGTAAAAATTGAGTGTGATGTGAACGTCTTCTCAATGCAGGTTCAAACTCTGCGGAATCCGGAGAAGGAGCAGTTTCGGAAGGTTCTGGAGTCGTATCAGCCGAATTTTGTTTACTTGCAAGGAGAGCAGCTACCGAATGGGGAAGTTGGTTCACTGGTTTGGCAAGATGTGGACTTATCCACCCCTGAAGCTATAACAGAGCTCTTTGGTTCTACATTGCCAACAGCTGTATGTGTTCTGCATTTTTAGCTACTCTTGTTTTAACTATATGTGTGTTTTGTTGGTGGAGCTCTAGGTTACACATGTTGGGATAATTGAATGATTAGTGAGGACGAAAACTTTTTAGTGGGTAGTACTAAATGCTATTGACCGTGGGAGAAAGAAGGAAAACTATAGGAATTAACGTTTCATACTATAAAAATGTTAGAAACTGCAGTCTATATTCCCTAGAATAGTTGTATTGCATAGATATTTGGAGCCACATGAATATTGAACCAGTCAATGTGGTATTTAAGAATATAGTAGAGTATGGGGATTTGACGATATTTGAAGACATACATACCTCTTATGTTTACCTATGTTTCTTTGAAGTTTAAGACCTAATCTTGTGTGTTGAAATCCCCAACGCCTTGTTTACTGAAATAACTGTTTTGATTTTACATAAACTATCTAATATGGTTTACCTGATTTGCAATTTCCCCCCTTAGTCAGCAGTGTGAGTATGGTATTTTTATCTGATTTAATTTGAATGATTTCTGCAGGTTTATTTGGAAATTCCAAATGGAGAAATTATTGCAGAGGCTCTTAATCTTAAGGTACTTTGTCACTTGAGAAACTGTCTGGTATCAGTGCTCAACATGGTACTGTTTTGAAGGATGTTAAAAGGCACGGAAGTCCCTTGTTTTCTCATAATATTATGGGAAGTTGGCTTATTCAAGCTGTTTGACTTTGCAGGGAATCCCGTATGTTATATTTTGGAAGAATGCCTTTTCATGTTATGCTGCCTGCCATTTTCGTCAAGCATTTGTTTCAGTAGTGCAGAGGTAAGTTATTGTTTATCTGATTGCAACTTGTGAGCACATGGTGCATTCACTATGAAATGGCTTTTTATGTTCTAAATCTTATTGTCCTACTAAAATACTGATACAATTCATATTATAGCATATACATATTTAATGATGCATCCATGTGGTGAGTTATGATAGTATGTATGAAAGGAATAGTTTTCCTGTGAAATCTAGGAACTTGTCTTGTTTACCTGTTTTGATAGTTAATTATGAAATTTTTGCCAAGATTTTATTTTATGTTATGGATGGTCATAGTTTATGAAGTCCAGGATAACTTATTTCTCTGTGTCTGTGCAATTTTTGAAACCTTTTCTTAGGGGAAATGAAGTAGGGGCAATTAGAATAGCAGGTTTTCTAAGAATTTTGAGGTAGTATTTAAAATTTAGTGCTTCTCACAAATGTTTTGCAGTTCACCTACACATACATGGGATGCTTTCCACCTTGCACGTGCCTCTTTTGAACTTTACTGCATTCAAAACAGTCAAGTACTTCCTAATGACTGCAATGAGGCTCATAGCGAGACAGGGCCACACCTCCTTGGCGACTGTCTCAAAATCAATGTTGACCCCCCAGAGATGGGTGAAGAAAATGATGAAGAAAATTTCTCAGTCGATCTGCCTGCTATAAAGATACATGATGATGAAGTGAATTTGAAATTTCTCATTTGTGGTTCACCTTCTACTGTGGTAAGCTTCTTTGGAATTCTTCTCCCTGTTTACTGTTTAGTGTGCACTAAAACCACAATCAAGCATTGATGTTTACATGTTGAGAATGTTTGAGTATGCAAACAGGCAACTTTTGAGTGGCTATCACTGACATGGCCATAATCACAGATACACACATCAAAAACAATTTTTTTCATTGTGGGAAAAAACTAGATTATGTATTACCAATGTGATTATGTGGGACAAAGTAAGAATCGAAATACAACAATATATGCATGTACCATCACACTTTCTAATAAACACTCCCATGATCCCATCCATTTTAAAAATTAGTTGCCAATTATAATTACAAATGGGATTGTTTCTTTTCAGGATGAGTCATTGCTGAAATCTTTGGAGGATGGACTCAGAGCTCTCTTGACTATTGAAGTACGTTGACTTTATAATTTAATTTAATTATCTTGGATAAAGCTCCATTTAGAAAACATATATAATTTTTTAATGTAAAAAGTAAAAACTTCACTGTTAATCTGATAGTTACCCGTTGTTAGTTAATTATTTTGTTGGGCTGGGAGCCTTGGACTGTTAGTGTAATAGTTAGTTAGTTATGGAGTTGGTTAGTTAGTTTGAGGCAGGAATAAACAGGTGTGATGCCTATAAATAAGAACAAGTGTTTAAAGGGAGGTTTTATCTTGTAATTGGAGAGGAAATTCAGATTGGTGTGGGAGAGTCCATGCCGCTTGAAAATCCTGAGAAATCTGTTGTACTCTACAGTCAATAGAATTAGAAACTATTCTTTCTACAAATCTGAATCTGTTCTATCAATTTAAAATATTTTTTAGCCACATCATTATTCAATCTGGTGTAGTCTTTTGGTGGAAGCAATATAATGAAGTAAACTGCATCTCCATGTTGTAAAATTGGTGGCCTTTTACCAGTAACTTGTTGGTAGCTTTTTGATATAAGTTTTTTTATCTGCTAAAGATGGTCTCTCAGGAGGTTTGCTCAATTTTCTTATATTTTATATTTTCAGATACGTGGTTGCAAGCTACATGGCAAGTTTAGGTATGTTGATTGATATAACTTACATATGGATAGTACTTTTACATGTGATGACTTGAAATGTGTCTTTTATGTTTTTAATTCAAATTTCTTTACTTACCACCATGTAATATATCTTTATGCTTTGCTACAGTGCCCCCCCACCACCTCTTCAGGCCGCTGCTTTTTCACGTGGAGTTGTGACCATGCGATGTGATATGTCAACCTGTAGTTCTGCACACATCTCACTTCTGGTATCAGGCAGTGCACAAACTTGTTTTAATGATCAGGTAACCTCCAAGTGTCTTTTACTGTGGTTTAAATATTATTAATGCAACAAGCAATGAATGCCGTTCACATGTTTTTTTTAAAATTATATATTTGTTTCAGTCTTATGATTCTCGCATGTAAACCTTTTTTTTTACGGGCCTACATGTGTGTGTGTTATGTATCTGATTGTTGAAGTTTTCATTGTTTCATATTACAACTTTTTTTTTTAAATTTTATCTCAGTTTGTGTGCGTGAGAGAGAGTTATTTGACGATTTTCCTTATCATTAAATTGTCGAATAACTATTTCATGAATTCATGGCTCAAATTTAAGAAGTGGTCAAATGCATTGTGCTATTAAATTTTACTTGTTCAAATGTTGGGTTCTTATTTTCACCTGTCTTCTTTTACGACTTAGCTCTTGGAGAATCATATAAGAAATGAGATAATTGAGAATAGTCAACTAGTTCATGCACAACTCAACAGTGAGGGAAACAACCAGAATATCTCTGAACCTCGCAGATCTGCTTCAATTGCTTGTGGAGCCAGTGTTTTTGAAATTTGCATGAAGCTTCCTCAATGGGCTTTGCAGGTTTTAATATTTATCCCCTTTCACCTTCTTAATTTCGATATTGTCTGTGTTAGGGTTGTTTTATTGGTTAAAATCATGATTTCTGAATTTATCTTCTGGATAGTGTTTCTAGGAAATGCATCAATGTTCCAGCACTATTTTTTTACCTAAAAGAATTTGAATTTTTTAAAATGGTTCTTTATTGGAATAGGAGCAAAGTAGCTGTCTTTTGATACATGGAAGAGTCTCAAATTGAACTTGAATTTCTGTGAAAGAAATCTCCATTTCATATGCAGAATCTTGTGGTAGAGTTTATTCAGATGATTAGTCATATGATGAACATAATGAGGATGTTATACATTGGAACAAGGATTTCCTAGGTTGAAATAAAAGAAAGGGGCTTGTATTTCCTGAGAGGTAGCAGGTCTCTTGTGAGAAGGTCTATCCTAGAAGTTAAGAATTTTCCCTATTTTTCTGCTCATAATGCTTTTCATGTCAAATTTCTCAACACAAATGATTAGATACTGGTATTAACACTGGACATCTACATCTTTTGTCAACTGTCCTGTATCATTGCTGCTACTTTCGTCCATCATCCCTCCTTCAAATGACAGTTCTGTACTCTTTAAATATGATGTCGATCAGCTTTATGGTTTTAAGAATGGTTCAAAGATATTGAATGACTTGCATTTTTACTAGCAAGATTATACACTGTTCTTGCTAATGGAACACCCAATGTTGATATACCTGGTCAACCTGTTTTCAAATTGGAAGATCTATATTTACATGGCTAATAATGAATGTAAACAGCTGGCAAATACTTGGATATTAATAGTAGCAAAAGTTTTGCATATTATAAGAATTGGAGTTGTATATGTTTAAGCATGTTTTGTTGTTCAATTCATAATAATCTGTCTTGTTGCTGCCTTCAGATTTTGAGACAGCTGGCCCCCGATGTTTCTTATCGAAGTTTAGTTGCACTTGGCATTGCTAGTATTCAGGGATTGCCTATTGCTTCTTTTGAGAAAGATGATGCTGAGCGCTTACTTTTCTTCTATCAAAGCTGTGAGAGAGATAGTTGCACAAACAAAAATAATCTAATTTTGAGCAGTCCCCCTAGTTGGTTGAAACCACCTCCTCCCTCCAGACAGAGGTGTGAACCATGCCAAGGAACTATTCCCGGCCTTCATGAAGGTGTGTTTGCAGGTTTGGGTGGTGTTCGGAAAGTAGAGGAAGAGGAAAAGGATAGAAAATTGACAAATGGGGTTAGCACACCCTTAGCTCCTGCTAGGCAAAGATTAAAAGTATCTGCAATGAGGCCAATTCCTCATGCTCGTCGCCATAGAATGACACCATTTTGTAGACCTTCTGAGACTAATGGTTTTGATGGTTCCCAAATAGAGGCTAATTTGGCACTTGTTGTCCCTACAAAGCGCAGTAGTATTGGATCAACTTCTGCAACTCATAGAAAATCATTTTCAAGCTCTGCTCAGTCTAAGCAGGTTATTTCATTGAACCCATTGCCTCTTAAGAAACATGGTTGTGATAGAGGCCCAGTACAGACTTGCTCTGAGGTGAGTTTTGATTTGGTCATTGTTTTAAATATGATTTTTGCTATCATTTTGATGCATTGGTTGATACTGTAATCTGAAGAGTTTTGCTTGTGCTGCAAATTTTAGTCTCCCAAGCTTGTGTTGTGAAAATAATTTTATTATTATTAATATGAAGATTAAGAGAACCGAGAGAGGCATTAGATGAATTCCGTATGTTGGAATACACAGCAAAGTAATGTATTTATAATAACGATACAATAAATATAGAATCAATTATAATAAAATACAATCAATCCTAATTACAAATTGCTATAATTACAATATTCTAACAATTAAAAAAATTCCTACCTTTTGAGATTAATTTTTTGACAGATATTACTTGAAGATTTGTCCTCTAGTTTGATCTTTAAGGGTAGCATTATCTTAAAACAGAAACCTTTAAATATTTCATAAATTGATGAAAATGCTTGCTGCCATTTAGCTAACAGAGTGATGATTTGGTGGAGTCTTAGTCTAACTTCAATTGTGAAGTAGGGGAAGAAAATGGAATAACACAAGGAAAAACAGAGTAATAGAAAACTGAAAGTCGAAAAGCAAAACAACTAAGAGAACTATTAATTACTTTTTTAAAAATCAATATGTAATAAAGGATGCTATTCTAAGACCTACACACTGGGCTAATCAATCTCTTTATAATACAAACCTTCAATGAGAATCCATATTTCAGTTCATAAAAAGATTTCTTTTTGTTAACTTTCTGATTTTTTATTACTGTTTTTTAATTCTAGTTCCATAAATTTGATCATAAATATTACTATATATCATGCCGGATCAGTACACAAGTGTTCAATAAGAACTTATTCTTAAAAATTCTGAAAAATTATTACTTTCTGCATAGGAGGAATTTCTTAAAGATGTCATGGAGTTTCTGATTCTCCGGGGACACAGTCGATTGATTCCTCAAGGAGGGCTTACCGAGTTCCCTGATGCCATACTGAATGGAAAACGCCTTGATCTCTACAACTTGTATAAAGAGGCAAGTATTGTGTCCTTTGAGAATGGTTAGGGTTGAGTTATTTTTGTATATTTTCTTCCTTATTTTGTTGGTCTTAATAGGTGGTTACCAGAGGTGGATTTCATGTTGGCAATGGCATCAATTGGAAGGGACAAATCTTTTCAAAGATGCGCAATTACACAACCACCAATAGAATGACTGTATGTTCTCGTTGTCTACAGCTCCAACCTTATTTAGTTGATTTTTATGCTTTTGTTATATCATCGACTATGGAATTCCACTTTAAAATTGAGATTGCTGTGATGTGAGAACTTTTCCACGCCTCTTAATAAACACTAACAAAATCCTTATTAACTGTAGTAACTATGGAGAAGCCCACAAAACTGAAGCGACTACAGACATGGCATGACTATTGAGACCTAGGACTCTAGTAAATGAATAACTGTTCCTATTTTACCCTTTTGAAATTTCCCTATGGCTGAAGGTTTTATGTTAACTAAAATTAACACTAATTGATTTTTTGGGGCCTTCTGGAGTCTAACAACATAACTGTTAATTCCAGATAGCAGGGCAGCATGCATTTTTTTGAAATTTATGTAGTACTCCCAATAAATGATTCTATTAATTTATTTATATAGTACCATATGCATCTGTTCTCTTTCTGTGTATGGGTAAATAGAACATGGGCACCCTTCTAGCTAGTTCCATGTTTATGTTATCATCTGGTCCCTGAAGCTAACCCCCTTTCTTGCACTCTACCATCAGAAACCTTCATCAGAGTCTGTCTTAAATTAATAATTTCTTTGTTCTTATAGTAATCTAGTATGTTGTTCATTCCATAAACAAAAAAATGGTGCTATTAATTTATTTTTTTGCGTTGGGCCTCTGAGATTGGTATTGATGTGATTGCTTAATCATGAGTTGACATCGTAGTTTGGCTTTACTTCTGTTGTTGATTCTTCAAAACATGATTAGGTATAATGCAGAGGAATTGTTTTGATAGATATAGAAAATTAAAAAATTGCACCAATAAGTGGTTTTCTAATTAAAGCTGAATTTATGTGATGGCTGGGTGTTTGTTTATTATGTGAAATGAACTGGCAGGCTGAGGTTCTTTTTCCATAATGTGTCTTTTCCAGGGAGTTGGAAATACTCTTAAAAGACATTACGAGACGTACCTTTTAGAATATGAATTAGCACATGATGATGTGGATGGAGAATGCTGCTTGTTGTGTCACAGGTTTGCACTTAGTTTGAATTGTTATTTAGGTTTTTCTGTCAATGAAGCGATGTAGTTACATTGGGTTATTTCGGGGGTTGCCTGCAGAATGCAGAATGCAGAATGCAGATTGTGTTCTTACATCTGGTTCCTGTTAAACATTTTAGATTCGTAATTCATGATACAATATATGGTGATTGGCACCCTGTAGGAGCTTGGTATCATGGTGCATAGTACAGTAGTAGTAGCTAATATCAGTTTTCACATATGTTTTCCTAACAATCTTTTGATCGTAAAACAGTAGTGCAGCTGGTGATTGGGTGAATTGTGGCATATGTGGTGAATGGGCCCACTTTGGTTGTGACAGAAGACAGGGTCTTGGTGCATTTAAGGTACCACATCATCACTTTCAGTTGTTGAATACAAAGAGTCTTGATGTTAATTAGTGCAATGATGTATCTGTATCTGTTAACTATATTAAGGATTACTTTTTTAATTCACAACTTTTGCAGGATTATGCAAAAACAGATGGGCTAGAATATATATGTCCTCATTGTAGTATTACAAATTTCAAGAAGAAACAAAGTGTTGCTAATGGGTACACTCAAGGGTCAATGTCTTCACGACCCATTTGATACAGTTTCCTCCAACCCCATCCGGAATAGCAAACAGTTAGTCACCCACTTTGCTGGAGTTGTAATCTATGTATTAGATAGATTAGTGAAATATAGGATTAAACAAAATGATAATGAGTTTAAATTTACACAGATGTCATTAGGAGTAGGCAAACCCCTTCTACCTTTGTTCTTGGTTAAGGAGAACAAAACTTCCTGATTCAGATTATGGAACTCCTACTACCACTATCGAAACCCATCAAGCTCTCCATTATGAGCAGTGAGTTGGAAGTGTACTTTATTCCGAGTGTCCTATTGTATCGAGAGAAAAATGTATAGTCTTGTGCACTAAGCATGTTTATATGATTTAATTTAACAGATTTGTAAGTCTTTTTCTACCCCACGTACAGACGTACATGTATACGAATGCATTGTTTGGTATAATGATGAAGAAATTAGACTGGATTGTGGTTAGTTCAACTGAACTGGTCAAAAATACTGCTGATTTTAGAACCATGTAGAATTGGTCTAAAATCGGTTAAGGTTGATGTTAAAAAATCAGTTTGAGCTCTTTTTTCTTTGTTTTTACTTTAACCAAAAATATTTTAGACCAAATAAATACCAAATATTAAGCTTCACGTGGTCTATGAATTGTTTGTTGTGTTTTTTTTTTATCTTGCTTGGCATGATGTGGTCATTATTTGACAATGTTTTTGGTTGTATTATAATGTTATATTAGTTTTTGGGTGCAGGTAGGGTATTCACCATTAATCATAGTGACTGATCATAATTTTATACGATACATGATTTGAAAGATATATCTGATTGTTCCTAGTTTGGTTATAGGTAAACTCTGATCATCTTAACAAATCATGAATTCACTTTTTAGGGTCCATGGGCTCAATTTTTAATTCAGTTTTAAACGAATTGGCTTATCATGATGAAAGTAAATGTTTGCACCAACTTCAGTTGCGATCGTGGTTCAACAGAAGCTTCTTATAATTATTATCACATGAATTGTGAAGACTGAAATGTGAGAAGTTATTTTTTAACTAGCATTCATTATTCAATCACCTGTTAACGTCCCGGCAGTGGTGTTCCAAACAGCAGAATGAGAGTAGTCAAGATCGCTGTTATTGATAAAGCAGTAGATTAGGTTATTTTGTTATTGTTATCTCTGTCTGACATTGTTTTGCTTTATCATAGGCTGCTTAAGATTTTATTACGCTGCATAATTTTTAAAATCATACATATTTAAAAAATTATTAAATAGTTTTAGATCACATAATTTTAACATCTAATTTGTTTACTTTACCCTTATACTTTTGGTTACTACTTGTTAATTTTGCTTATTATTTTTCTCGTTTATTATCATTAAAGATATTTTATTTTGAAAAAGATGATACTATGACAACCAGTTTTTTTTTTTTGTTGAAATTTGTAAAAATTAATTAGCACTTTACTTAAAAGGTAAGAGTATAACAGTATAATAGACAACAATTCATGATCTCCTAAATTGAATAAAAGGGAACAATTTTCTTTTAGAAGTAACGGAGAGAATATAAGGTTTTTGATAACTTTGGAAGACAACTCATTTTTTAATAAAGATTTTAGACAGTTAGAACAAAATTTCAATTTCTGGGTAAGTTATGGTTTCTTTTTCTCCACCGGTTCATAATTATGGATACAACTGATTGATCACAGTTGACCCCCCAAAAAAATGTGATTGATCGCAGGGGTATCTTATGAAAAAAGGCGAAAAGTTTCATCAGTGAGAGATTATTTTGATAACTACAAATTAGAATCAGTATCTGTTGCTTTATGGCTGTAACGCATTTTTTAAGAATTTACTTAGCTTAGAAACACTCGTGCATCTACTTTCAAGTCTAACATTATTCTCCTGTATGAAGGAGCCATCTACTGAAACTTTAATCCGAAATTCTAATAAAATCCTAGCCCACTTGTAATTTCATTAAAAACAATAGGCTCATTAAATAAATGAAAACAAACATATATTTTTGGATAAATTCCTCTGTAGTAGAAAAAAATACACAAGGTAAAATGAATCAAATTGAACGTTCAACGTGCAATTCTAAGATATAAAAATCAATTTTCACTTAAAGAAGGAATTCAGTTCATTTTACTTTCTTATTTTCTCTTCTTTTAAACTATCAAAACTGGGCCAGATATATGATCTTCACCTGAAACCAACTTATAAATTGTAATTTTGTTCTTTCATGATTCCAATCTTCTTGGAAAATGGAAAGTTATATCCACCATAACAAGAGGTGAATTTTAAAATTTTAAAATCAATTTCTTTATATTCAGTGACATGTGCTTCATACAGGAACCGGTTATTACTAGGTCTAGGTGGTATCCATCACAAATAGAGAACAAATTATACACATGCAAAGCTTTGTTTAGTAGTTGAGTTTCCCAATTAAAGTTGTTCAAATATAAGTTGTTTGAATAATCTCAAATAATATAATGTTAACATCCTATGTTGGATATCATCCACCACCATCTCATAATCAACATTCAATCATTTAACAATCTCTCCCTAAATTATATATTCCTTGTTTTTTTTTTGGTCATATGAAGTTATGCACAAGAATTAAGAAAATGATTATGTTATAGTTTTCATAAATATTTGTTGTATTTGAATTTTTAATATGTAATATATTTTTAGCTAAATTCTCTCTCTTCAATTATTTTGTTAAGTCATAAATAAAAATTATAATATTAATTGGGCATATTAATATGAGTAGGTAAAAATGTAACAGGTTATTGTAAAAAAGTAAAATACATCTTGATTTTAGAAAATGACTAAAAAAACGAAGGAAGTTTCTATTTATACTTCCTTCAATCCTAAATACTAAATCGGTTTTAAATATCTATTAAAAATAATGGTGGAAGTTATTTGCATTAATGTTATTAAATATTTAATGTAATATCCAAAAATACCCTTAATATCATTTATTACACAAAACATTAGTTGTATTGAATATATATATATATATATATATATATATATATATATATATATATATATATAATAAGGACATATTTGGTAGGGAAACATTTAATGATATTGGAAAAGTATAATTTTGCTTATATTATGATACTAAAAACAAGTATAAGTCACTTCTGATCACCGCTTTCGTTCTTTATCCGTCTTTTAATATTGTTGCATACCTCTTAAGAAATGTAATTAATGTGTCTATTTATCTTATTTCTCTTTCTATACTTAATATCATCCCATTAATTAATGCTTCTTGATTTAAAAAAAAGTATATTTGGTAAATAAACATTTAATTTTACCTTAAAATTTTAAAAGGATATATATTTAGAAATAGATTAAATTTCCTAAAAGTCATAGAACATACAAAACGGAATGAGTATCAAAATCAAGAAATGATACTTGTTAAATTTGTCTAAAAAATTATCTATTATTTTAAGGTTATATACACACATTAATAAAACTATTATATGCACAATTTACTATGATAAAATAGTTGTAATTGTCCATAATATCATCATTAATGTGTTTTAACTTTTTTTTAACTTTTCTTATAATAAGATATCATTGAAAAAATAATAACCAACGATTCCTCAACATTTTAAAAGTGATAAATGTTTTGAAAAAAAAAACTGAAGAAAGTGATAGATATAATGAAATGTAAGGAGTACTATTAATAAAATCATTAAAAAATATACCAATGATAAAAATAAAATATTTTAATTAATATATTATAATTGATGACTTATATTTAAGAAAAAATTAGGACCGGAAGTGATTCTCATACTTAAGCTCTAATAAATTACTTTGTACTATATCTCATTCATTCATTAATGAAGAATGAGATGTGAGTAATAGATGGATACCATTCTCCTCTAGACCTTAGGATAGATATAGATGCATAGTACTGTGATCATTAAAAATAAATTTACATTCATAAAATATCTGAGGAATTTTATGCAAGGAAATTAAAGTAGCAAAAGTAAGAAAAAAATGTAACAGAAAAACATCCAGAAGAAAGAATGAAAAGCACCCTGCAAATCAGAGAGAAAAGTAACGCTGACTAATGAAAATTAAAACTTGCTTTTGCCATTTGCATTAGGGATATATTCTAAAAATGTTTTGAACAAAAAAAGCGTGTCAATTCAATATTATTATATTGGTATTTCCCGATGTATTGCTCAGAGCTGCACAATAAAAAAAATACTAGTATTAATTCTCTTTGGTTTGCAACACTTTTGAAAGAATAAATTCAAAACAGTGTCAATTACAAAATTAATTTATATTTTAGAATTGTTATAAACTAATATTTTAATAGAAAAGAAACAAGGAAATGGAGAATGGAATAATGCAGAGAGGAAGGAAGAAGGTAATACTCTTCAGCAAAATAGTTTTGTGCATCACATTAAGAAGGGAATGATTCCCTTTTATAGCCCAAGGTGGACATCCACCTTATAATATAATATTCATAATACTCCCCCTTGGATGTCCATATTTTAGAATGTGCCTCGTTAAAACCTTACTAGGAAAAACCCAGTGGGATAAAAACCTAGTGAAGGAAAAAGAGTACAACATTCTTTACAAAGTATATTCATGAAAAATAATTAAATGTACAAGTATTTAATTCTCCCCCTCATCAGAACATTTATGTAAGCATCGAAGACCAATTTTCTATACTAGTTGCTCGAAGACTTTGGTTGGTAAAGATTTTGTAAAGATATCTGTTAGATTCTCACATGATTGGACTTTCTGGACATTTATTTCACCATTCTTTATAAGAACATGAGTAAAGAAAAATTTTGGTGAAATATGCTTTGTCCTATCTCCTTTAATATAACCCTCCTTTAACTGGGAGATACAAGCTGCATTATCTTCACATAAGATTGTTGGTGGTAGTTTTACAGCATGCAAGCCACAAGTTTCTTGAATATGTTGAATCATAAACCTCAACCAAACACATTCTCGACTTGCTTCATGTAATGCTAAGATTTCAGCATGATTAGATGATGTTGCTGTGATTGTTTGTTTTATGGATCTCCATGAAATTGCTGTACCACCACATGTAAACAAATAACCTGTTTGTGATCGACCATTATGAGGATCAGACAAATATCCCGCATCTGCATAACCAATTAGGTTTGCCTTAGATACATATGGAAAAAATAAACCCATGTCCATTGTACCTCTAAGGTAGCAGAATATATGTTTAATCCCATTCCAATGTCTTTTCGTGGGTAAAGAACTATGTCTTGCTAACAGATTAACAGCAAATGATATATCAGGTCTTGTATGACTAGCAAGATACATTAGTGCACCAATTGCACTAAGATATGGTACTTCAGGACCAAGTAGTTCTTCATTTTTGTCTTGAGGTCGAAAAGGATCTTTGCTCACTTCAAGTGACCTTACAACCATTGGACTGCTCAATGGGTGTGATTTGTCCATATAAAACCGCTTTAGCACCTTTTCTGTATAAGTCTTTTGGTGCATTAGAATTCCTTCCTTCAAATATTCTAATTGTAATCCAAGACAAAACTTTGTTTTTCCCAAGTCTTTCATCTCGAATTCCTTTTTTAAGCAATTTACAGCCTTTGAGAGCTCTTCAAGAGTCCCTATGATGTTTAAATCATCCACATAAATTGCAATTATAACAAACTCTTTTCCCAATCTTTTCGTAAAAACACATGGACAAATCAGGTCATTTTTATATCCTTCTTTCAACAGATATTCACTGAGGCAATTATACCACATACGTCCAGATTGTTTCAGTCCGTAAAGAGATTTATTCAATTTAATTGAATAATTTTCTCGAGGATTTGTCTTGTATGCTTCAGGCAAATTAAATCCTTCAGGGAGTGTCATATATATGTCATTTTCAAGTGAGCCATATAAATATGCTGCAACAACATCCATGAGGCGTAAATCAAGCTTTTCACGAATCGCCAAACTTATTAAGTATCGAAAAGTTGTTGTATCCATCACTGGTGAATATGTTTCTTCAAAATCAATACCAGGTCTTTGTGAGAATCCTTGTGCAACAAGTCTTGCTTTGTATCGTACAATTTCACCGTTTTCATTTCTTTTTCTCGTAAAGACCCATTTGTACCCAACTGGTTTTACACCTTTGGGTGTTTGGACTACAGGCCCAAAAACTTTACGTTTTGCAAGTGAGTTTAACTCTTCTGGCATTGCATCTTTCCACTTTGGCCAATCATTTCTTTGTGCACATTCTTTAACTGATTTTGGCTCATAATCTTTATCATCATTTATGATATCAAGAGCTACTTTGAATGCAAAAATTTCATCAACATCGACTTCAGGTCTATTCCATTGTATACCATCCATGACATAATTTATCGAGATCTCTTTGTTTGTATCAATTTCAGGTACCTTAGTTTCTTCTGGATTTGAAACTTTGATTATGTCAGGAGACTCTACTGGAGTCTTTATATCCTCGATTCGACCATCATCTTTATTTACTTTTCTTTTCCGAGGATTTTTATCTTTAGAACCAACAGGTCTGCCACGTTTTATTTTGGCTTCAGACTCATTTGCAAATTTAGATTGTCCTTCAGGGATATCAATCTTTATTGGAGTATTAACAGCTGGTATATGTGACTTAGTTACTCTTTTTGGATCAGCAAATGCATTAGGCAATTGGTTTGCTAAATTTTGCAAACTAATTATTTTCTGAACTTCTAGTTCAGATTGCTTTGTTCGAGGATCAAGATGTGATAAAGACATCTCATTCCAGCTAATCCTTTTATCCAACTGTTTATTTTCTCCCCCTAATGGTGGGAAAATAGATTCATCAAAATGACAATCAGCAAAACGAGCTGTAAATAAATCACCTGTTAAAGGTTCAAGATATTTTATTATGGATGAACTTTCATATCCAACATATATTCCCAACCTTCTTTGAGGTCCCATCTTAGTGCGTTGTGGAGGAGAGATAGGAACATATACCGCACTTCCAAAGATTCTTAAATGGGAAATATTTGGTTCTTTACCATGAACCAATTGTAAAGGGGAATATTCATGATTACTTGTAGGCCTGATGCAAATAAGTGCTGCCGCATGCAAGATTGCATGTCCCCAAGTTGAAATTGGGAGTTTTGATTTCATTAACAATGGTCTTGCTATCAATTTCAAACGTTTAATCAATGATTCAGCAAGTCCATTTTGTGTATGAACATATGCTACAGGATGTTCAACATCAATTCCAATGGACATACAATAATCATTAAATGATTGAGATGTAAATTCACCAGCGTAATCAAAGCGTATTTTCTTAATTGGATAATCAGGAAAATGAGCTCTTAAACGAATTAATTGAGCTAGTAATCTCGCAAACGCCTGGTTGCGAGTTGATAATAAGCAAACATGTGACCATCTAGTTGATGCATCAATTAAAACCATAAAATATCTAAATGGTCCACATGAAGGGTGTATTGGTCCACAAATATCACCTTGTATACGCTCTAAAAATATAAGTGGTTCATTCCCAATTTTCATTGGTGATGGCCGAATGATTAATTTTCCTTGAGAACAAGCAGCACATGAGAAATTCTTAGTTTGCATAATTTGTCTGCTGGACAAATAATGACCATTTGAATTCTCAACTATTTTTCGCATCATAATTGATCCAGGATGGCCTAATCGTTCATGCCAGATAACAAAGTCATTCTTATTTGTAAACTTCTAGTTTACTATGGCATTTGTTTCAATTGTACTAATATATGTGTAGTACAAACCGGAGGAAAATGAAGGCAATTTTTCCAATATACATTTCTTACCAGAAATTAACTTTGTAATGTATAGATATTCATCATTTCCTTCATTTATGGTCTCAATATGATATCTATTTCTGCGGATATCCTTAAAACTCAATAAATTTCTTTGAGACTTCTTAGAATATAATACACTTTCAATGTGCAATTTTGTTCCTCCAGGTAACAAAATACTGGCTCTGCTGAAGCCTTCAATTATATTTATACTACCAGATATTGTATTAACATTGGCTTCTTATTTTACTATTTGGTAAAAATATTTCTCATTCTTGAGAATGGTATGAGTTGTTGCACTGTCTGCGAGACATATATCTTCATCATTCACATGAGCATTCATTCTTCATTAAATAAATAAAAATAAATCATGAGTAAAAATATAATTAACAATAATATTTAACAAAATTTTATTGATAAAGACAAAATTTACAACAAAACAAATTACATGAAACAAAAATAATTTATTTGGGGGCACTCCCTTCTCCAACCGAGTGGTCAATTTCTTCTTCAGGAAGAGTAAGAAAATCATCAACACTAAAGTCAGAGAAATCATCATCTATACCAGTAAAATTTATCTATATTATTTTCCCTTTATTTTTAAGGGATTTTTGGTATAGATCTACGAGATGCTTTGGTGTGCGACAAACTCGAGACCAGTGTCCTTTGCTACCACAACGATAGCAGATGTTTTTAGTTTGTTCACTATTTTGAGCATCTGTCCCTTTTTTCATAAGTTCTTTATTTTTCCATGTGAATGATGATCTCTTATCATTTCGACCATGACCACGGCCAAAACCATATCCACGACCAATACCATGTCCCCGAGCATTACCTCGTCCACGACCGCGGCTACGGCCACGACCACGACCATGAGTATTATGATCGTGCGTTGCTACATTCACTTTTGGGAATGGAGCAGTTCCAGTTGGACGGGATTCATGATTTTGCATAAGCAATTCATTATTTTGCTCAGCCACAAGGAGACAAGTAATCAATTCTGAGTATTTGGTAAAGCCCTTTTGACGATATTGCTGCTGCAGGAGCATATTAGATGTATGAAAAGTAGAGAATGTCTTTTCTAACATATCACTTTCAGTGATCTTTTCTCCACATAACTCCAATTTTGAAGTAATTCTAAATAGCGCAGAATTATATTCATTTACAGTTTTAAAATCTTGAAAGCGCAAATGCATCCATTCATATCGGGCTTTCGGAAGAATTATATCCTTTTGATGGTCGTATCGCTCTTTTAGATTATTCCATAAAACGAGAGGGTCTTTAACTGTTAAATATTCATTTTTTAACCCTTCATGGATATGGTGACGTAAGAAAATCATGGCTTTAGCTTTATTTTGACTAGATGCCTGATTTCCATTTTCAATGGTGTCTCCGAGACCTTTAGCATCTAAATGGATTTCAGCATCCAATATCCATGATAGATAGTTTTTTTAGGGGAGTAGAGTTGTAACACCCCTAATTTCGTTATTTCTTATTTAAAATAAAATTTCAAAGGAATTTGATTATAGTTCTTTAGAACTTTTTAATTGTTATATAATTTATAAATTTTTGGAATTTTTATATTTTTTTCATTTTTTTAGAAGGACAAAAATACCCTTAACCTTTCATTTAATAACCAAAATGCCACTGTCGACATCATCGCTTACATCATCGCTTAATTACATCATCGCTTACATTATGAATAGTAAAATAAATAATTAAATATTCTTAAATAGTGAAATTTTCTTCCTATAAATAGATGGCTCATTTACAACATTTCCACACAAAAATTAGAGAGAGAATCTAGAGAGATAGTGCGTAAGAAATTAGTGGAGAGTAAATTCTTTTGGTAAAAAGAAGTTCTGCCGGAGGTGTAAGGTAATAACTTTCTTCTATATTATTTTTATAATTTTAGTACTCTTAAACCATTGATATACTAGTACTATTTTGAATAAGTTACTATAGTAAAAATAAATTATCACTGTGTTATTTTTACTATTTACTGTTACTATTCAAAATTTACTATTTACCATTACTATTCAAAATTTACTATTCATTGTTATTGTTCATGATTTACCATTTACCACTACTATTCAAAAAGTTACTATTCATAATTTACTATTTATTGTTACTATTCAAAATTTACTATTTATTGTTACTATTCAAAATTTACTATTCACTGTTATTGTTCATGATTTATCGTTTACCACTACTATTCAAAAGTTACTATTCATAATTTACTATTTACTATTACTATTCAAAAATTACTATTTACCGTTACTATTAATGACTTACCATTTACCATTACTATTTATTATTACTATGCATATTTACTATTTATCATTCTGATAGCAATCTTAATTTTCATCTTAAGCTTATACTGAAATAAATTAGTATTAATATTTTGTTAGAACTTGGAGGCGCAGAGCGAATTCACTTTTGGTAGCAAATCAAGGTAAGGGGGGGGTGAGATTAAGGATATAATATGAAAATACATAAGAATATTGGGAGGAGTCCCCTACTCCTTTTAAACATAACAATATTATTATTTTAAAATAATAACTTTTAACTTAAAATTTATAATAATTGTTATTAATTAAGCATCTTGTGTAACTTAATATCTGAAATAATTATTTAAGAACTTGAACTATTAATATTGATAATTCCAAATTTAAGTTTTTAGAAATTAATTTTGAATTGACAGGTTATGAAATATATTTAAGGCTTTGAAACTCAAATTTATAAAGAGATTTGATTTGTGATTTGAAAAGGAACTGTACTAAAATTTTATGTGCGTATTTGAGAAGTTGAAAAAGTACAGTTTACTGGGGTGGCTATGTCGTGATCCATAGGCCCTGATAATATAATTGAGTTTCTAAAAGCCTTAACCAACTAAATACGCGAGTAGTTCATGCATCATGAATCATCGAAGAGAAACAAAATGATATTGTCTGGGGACGGATTATAGAAACCGAGGATACATTAGAGGAGGCTTAATTGTGAGCCTTGGGATGAGAGGGTGTGAAAGGGTGCTTCAGGGGACCTGGGGTAGCTCCCTAGTGTCGGGTACTTTCACAATAAAAACCTTTTCAATCTGACTAGTCTCTAAGTGTTTCCATGCCAGTTGAGCTGTTCATGTTATTATTATCCGGAATTATGGAACAGTGTAAACTCCTGGTTGGCCCAGTGCAAATTAAAATTTAAAGGGCCCGTATATATAGATAAGTTATGATGAAGATATGGCATATCATTCATACATTCATAAATTGATTGTGCTTGTGATTGTGATTGATATTATTATACTAGTTTGTGAAAACCCTTTATTGCTTATGTCCCATTTGGGAATATTATATTCTGTTTCTCACTCCTTTCTCTATGTTTTTGTTTCATATGTTTTAAATTAATGGTTCGTACAGAGGGAAGGATCGAAGAACATTGACAGTATATATAGCACGTTCTAGAAAGGGAGCTCGGTATGAATACCGTGGTCCAATGAATAAATAATGTCACTAGGCAACTGCTCTTGGGCCATGGAGTTTCCTCTCTTTCTTATAATGTCTAATGTTTATTTTCTTCGGATGAATGTATAAATACTTTATAAAGTTTTAATAATATTGAGGTATTTCAGAAATAATGTATATAATTTATTCCGATAGTTTCTTTTTAACAAACATATCTTTAAAAGAAAAATTATTACGAATTTTTCTAGAATTTATTAAGGTGTAACAGAGGGTGTTACAAAGTGGTATCAGAGCAGTTAATCCAATAGGCCTGGGGAAAAGGTCTATCTTGCTTTGTCTGTAAACTCTGTATAGGTGATAGAGAATAGAATATCCGACTTGGTAGTAACTGTGATTGATGTGACAAATCTCAGTTACTGTGAAACAGGAAACTAATGGCTGGAAACGATCTTGCTGGAGTTGTAGAACGCTTAATCAATGCAATGGGAGCACGTGAAGGTCAAGGTAACGATGCCTTGAGAAGGCTGGACCTATTCGAAAAGCGCAATCCACCTCGTTTCAAGGGAGGATATAACCCTGATGGAGCACAAATCTGGATTCGAGAGATAGAGAAGATATTTCGAGCATTGCAATGTAATGAAGCTGATAAGGTAGTCTTCGCTACTTATGCCTTATCTGAGGATGCCGAACATTGGTGGGATAGCACGCGTAGACAATTCGAAGTCAACGACGTGGAGATCACTTGGGATTATTTCAAGGATATGTTTTTGGAGAAATACTTTCCAGCTGATGTTAAAGAGAAAAGACAATTCGAATTCCTGTCGCTGACCCAAGGAAATATGACTGTTGGAGAGTACGTATCCAGGTTTGAAGAGCTATCTCGTTTTCATTCTCATTATAATGATGCTACTAATGAAAGAGATCGGTGTGCAAAGTTTGTAAATGGATTGCGGCCAGAAATTAAGGAAGCTATACGAATGCAGGAAATCCGTGAATTTTCTGTATTGGTAAATCGCTGCAGGATCTTTGAAGAAGATCATAAGGATATAATGACCAAAAGTCGTGAGCCCATTCACAAGGTAGGAGAAATGAGAAGTGGAGGACCTCACCATCACCAAAGAAGAGACTTCAGGAGAAATAAGTCTTACCAAGCGCCATTTCGCCGGTTTGGAGCAGCATCTGTTCCTAACAGACCCCAAGCTTCAACTGGAAGCTATTACCCAACATCTGCACCAAATTTTAAATGTTTTATCTGTGGAGGACCCCATTTGAAAAGGGATTGTCCTAAAAACACTTATGTTTTCTTTAAGTGTAACAAACCAGGTCATCACATCAAGGATTGTCCGGAGATGAAAAGGGAAAACCCTGAAGGTGCAAGTACAAGCATAAATACTCAAGGAGGCGCGCACATTGCAGTCAGAAGGCCGAAAGCAAAAGGAAAGGTTTTTGCAATCACTGGAGAAGAAGCATCTCATTCTGATTCCATGGTGAAAGGTAAGTGTATCATTAATAAGATTCCTTTAACTGTTATGTATGACTCAGGTGCATCACATTCCTTTATTGCCAATGACTGTGTAGAAAAACTAAAATTACCTGTGATAGAACTGCCATTTGACTTATCTGTACATACTCCTGGAAACAATCCCATTGTCACTTCTAAAGCCTGTTGGAAATGCCCTATTGTCATAGATGGTAGGGACTTTAAGGCCAATCTTTTCTGTTTACCCCTTTCTGGCTTAGAAGTTATTATTGGGCTAGATTGGTTGTCTGACAATCATGTTCTAATAGATTGTCATAATAAAACCATAATGTTTAAAGAACCAGTGAATTTGAATCCTGAGGATTCGAGATTTCTAACTGCCAACCAAGTGAGTGCCTCTTTAAAAGGAGGGGCTCAAGGATTCATGCTATTGCTTTCAACGAAAGGAGAGCAAGAATCAAAAATCAAAAATCTGCCGGTTATGTGTGAATTTCCTGAAGTTTTTCTTGAAGATATCCCTGGTTTACCCCCAGAAAGAGATGTGGAATTTGCCATTGATCTAGTACCTGGAGTTGAACCCATTTCAATTGCACCATACCGAATGTCACCTCTAGAATTAGCAGAGTTAAAGAAACAACTTGAAGAGATGATAGAGAAGCAGTTTATACGACCTAGTGTATCCCCCTGGGGTGCACCAGTGTTGTTGGTTAAGAAAAAGGATGGTAGCATGAGGTTGTGTGTAGATTATCGGCAACTGAACAAGGTGACGATCAAGAACAAATATCCTCTGCCAAGAATTGATGACTTGATGGATCAGCTGCGTGGTGCCACGGTGTTCTCCAAAATTGATTTGAGGTCTGGATACCATCAAATAAGGGTGAAGAAAGAAGATGTACCAAAAACTCCTTTTAGAACACGCTATGGCCATTACGAATATCTAGTAATGCCTTTTGGTGTAACTAATGCACCAGCCGTATTCATGAATTACATGAATAGGATTTTTCATCCATATCTAGATAAATTTGTAGTGGTGTTCATTGATGATATATTAGTGTACTCTAAAAGCAAAGAAGAACATGTTGAACACTTGAAGGTTGTGTTGGAAATCCTGAAAAGGAAACAACTGTATGCAAAGCTGTCGA
Organism: Clitoria ternatea; assembly: GCA_037962975.1. Taxonomy (NCBI): domain Eukaryota; kingdom Viridiplantae; phylum Streptophyta; class Magnoliopsida; order Fabales; family Fabaceae; genus Clitoria; species Clitoria ternatea. The sequence continues at coordinate 229,175,413 of CM075672.1, forward strand.
AGTGTGAATTCTGGTTGGAAGAAGTGAACTTTTTAGGACATGTAATTAGTCAAGGAGGAATAGCAGTAGACCCTTCCAAGGTGGAGGCAGTTTTAAAATGGGAGAGACCAACCACGATCACTGAGATTAGAAGTTTCTTGGGCTTGGCTGGATACTATAGGAGATTCATCGAAGGATTTTCAAAGTTAGCATACCCACTAACCAAGCTAACATGGAAAGGATAACCTTTTGTGTGGACGACACAATGTGAGAATAGTTTCCAAGAGCTGAAAGATCGACTTACTTTTTTGCCGGTGTTAGTACTCCCTGATCCACATCGAAGTTTTGAAGTTTACTGTGATGCGTCTAAACAAGGACTAGGAAGTGTACTCATGCAAGATAAGAAAGTTGTAGCCTATGCGTCGCGCCAATTAAGGCAACATGAGATTAACTACCCTACCCATGACTTAGAATTAGCCGCTGTAGTCTTTGCCTTAAAGATTTGGAGGCATTATCTATACGGTGCAACATTCGATGTGTTTAGTGATCATAAGAGTCTCAAGTATTTATTCGACCAAAAGGAGTTGAACATGAGGCAACGGAGGTGGATGGAGTTCTTAAAGGATTACGACTTTGAGTTACAGTACCACCCTAGAAAAGCGAACGTAGTAGCTGATGATTTAAGTCGAAAGTCTCTGCATGCGTCCACAATGATGATTAAAGAGCTGGAATTGATAGAAAACTTCAGAGATCTTAACCTAGCAGTAAAGGTTAATGTTAACAGCTACAGATTAGGAGCGTTGCAAGTGACAAGTGAATTCCTGAGGTAAGTTTTAGAGGCTTAAAGAGATGATGAATTCCTGCAAGAAAAGAAAGAACTCTTGAAACAAGGAAAAGAAGTCGAGTTCAATGTAAGAAGTGACCAATTGCTGAGGTATAAGGATTGAGTGTGTATCCCTAATCAAGAGGAGTTGAGGAAAGCAATTCTGGAAGAAGGCCATAAAAGTTATATGAGCATTCATCCTGGAGCTACTAAAATGTATCAAGATTTGAAGAAGTTATTTTGGTGGCCTGGAATGAAGAAAGCAGTGGCAGAGTACGTAGCTGCATGTCTAATTTGCCAGAAGGTTAAAGTGGAACATCAAAAACCCCCCTGGAATGCTACAATCAATGGAAATACCAGAATGGAAATGGGATAGCATTACCATGGACTTTATGACTTCTCTACCTAAAACTCCATTAGGACATGATTCAATATGGGTAATAATTGATAGATTAACTAAATCTGCCCACTTTATTCCCATCAATATTCGTTACTCTATGGAGAAGCTGGCAAAATTATATATCGAGGAGATTGTGAGATTGCATGGAATTCCTTCAAGTATCATTTCTGATCGGGACCCTCGTTTTACATCACAATTCTGGAAGAGCTTGCACAAGGCTTTGGGAACAAGACTGCGTCTAAGTTCAGCATATCATCCTCAGATGGATGGACAATCAGAAAGAACAATCCAATCTCTAGAGGACTTGTTACGAGCTTGTGTGTTAGAGCATAAAGGAAGTTGGAATCAATTCTTACCATATGTGGAGTTTACTTACAACAACAGTTTCCATGCTAGCATTGGCATGGCACCTTTTGAAGCATTATATGGAAGAAAATGTAGGACCCCTGTCGCGACCGGGATCGCGGCGGCGCGGCCGACCCTCGAAATGGTTTTAAATGATAAACAGGGAGTCGCCACCAATATTTTTTAGGATAAAATAGTGGAAAAACCTTTTGTTAAAGCACTGGTTATAAAAATGAAATTCCATGATTCGGGAGTCTGATTACAGGTGAGGAAGGTATTAGCACCTCACAACTGTCCGTTAAAAACGGTTACCTCAATTTGATAGCGCGCATTATAATTAACCCAATAATTATTTTAACTTCTTCATAAAAAGAAAAATGTACGGAACGACAAAATAAACAAAACAAAAAAAAAATAAACAAAGATCAACACAAAATATTTACATGAGATTAACAGGACGTCTCGTCCAAATTAATCTCGCTCCGCCTTTTTAAAGAGATATTAAAAAAAATGAGATTAACAGGACGTCTCGTCCAAATTAACCTCGCTCCTCCTTTTTAAAGAGATATTAAAAAAAATTAGATTAACAGGACGTCTCATCCAAATTAACCTCGCTCCTCCTTTTTAAAGAGATATTAAAAATATGAGATTAACAGGACGTCTCGTCCAAATTAATCTCGCTCCTCCTTTTTGATAGCAAGACAAAAAGAAAACTCTAAAAATTAAATAAAGAAAGGTGGGCCCGACAGGAACTGTTTCCCGCTCCTACGTATTCTCGAGCTTTCGAGAAATCAGGGTCACGTAGTTCTTTAAAAAAAATCTTTTTTGACTCGGAACATGATGATGGAAGTTATTGAGATGGGGAACTCATACAAGACGAAGTTCTTCGCACGTGTACGGATCCTAAGGAGATTGTGTAGACGGAAGTGTTCCCGTACGACACGGTTTAAAAATGGAAATTTTTAGGCTAGAAAACAAAACATGTGCAAAACTTATTACTTATTTTATATTATTATTTTATTATTATTTTATTATTTTTTTTATTTTTTAGGGGTAAAGGGTAAGTATTGACAATATAAGCTATACTACACAGAAAACCATAACCAACAGGCAGAAATTTGGCAGGAAAATAAATGATGAAAACAAGGGAAATAAGGAACAGAAAGGAACCGGTGTGGAGGGCTATGAGCCGGTGTTGTAGTTGGATGTTGGAAACAGTGGCGGTGTTGTAGCGGTGCTGGAATTGAAATCTGTGGCAAACGCGCTGAGCCGGAAATGAAGAACCAAAAGAAAAAGAAGAACAGAGAAGGCAACCAATGAAGAAGGAATTTTTTCTTGAATCAAGAATCCCCCCTGCCCCTTCACTTGCTTCCTATTTATAGGAGTCCAAAGGCAAAGCCATTGCCATAAACAATTGGAATTGGAGGGTGCACTCATCAATTAACAAATCATGGTGCTCCATTATCAGTTTTGAGTGCTCCATTATGATGCTTCAGTGCTCCATTATGATCCTTAGTGCATTGCCCACCATCCAGAAGCTTGAAAACGTGTTTCTGGGCCAATAATTCACTCATGAATCGATTCAATGGTGAAATGAATCGATTCATGCGTTCCAAATGCAATTCTGGGATAAAATTAAACGTGTGAATCGATTCAATTGATGGAAGAATCGATTCAACCCCTTTGAAACCCGAAAGAATCGATTCAAATGCTGATGAATCGATTCAAAGGCTGATGAATCGATTCAAACCTCAAAAATTCACATTCTGGGTGCCTTTAATTCGTGTGAATCGATTCAAGAGGGCTATGAATCGATTCAAACCACTTGAAATTGATTTTTTGGGGCTGTTTCACGCATTAATCGATTCATGCATGTGTTGAATCGATTCATGATGCTGTTTGGTGCTTTTTCATTCTCCTTTTTACGCATTACAAACTTGTTCGCGTATTTGAGGGCTGATGCGTGCCAAATTTGAAAAAGAGTCCAACATGAAAGTTGTAGATCTTTCGCTTAGCTTTAATTTGATATATGGCATAAAAATTTCCATCAAGAAACGAGGGAGATATGGCTCATCTATGAAAACTGCTCCAGAGTGTGACGGAAATACATTTGCAAGCAAAATAAATTCACTGGGCAAAATGGGTGGAGAATTAGCTTTTGTGGCCTTCATGAAGTTTGTAGATATCTCTGATGTGGAGCCATAGGAAAAAGAATGGGGTCATTTCAGTATCATATGAGGGAGATATGAATTTTTTCTTAAAGATGTGCAGAGCAGTCATGAAACTGGAGCAAGTCTAGGAAAATTATTAAAACTGTACTAATTGGTAAGGATTTAGCCTTCAAGGTCTTCATAAAAGTCGTAGACAATTTTGTTACGAAAATTTAGAGACCGGGTTTGCGCAAATCAAAGATCGTATGAAGGAGTTATGAATTTTCAAATGAACCATGCGCATAAAAGAGTGCTCAAAGGATGGAACTGTACCAATTGGCCGGACAAAAAGAGGTGTTCACAGATGCCCCTCTTTACTTCTTTTTCACAAAAGAAACACGAAGCTTTCCGTGTTTTGAAGTGAAAATGAAGTAAAGATATGAACACCGATGTAGGGGGCCAAGTGGGACCTCTTGATCGGTATGGCAACTGATGGTGTGGGCAATCACGAGTCAGTGTGACCTCTTTTTCTTAAAAACGAGCATTCTCCACTTCTGTTTCTCTTCTTTTCTCCTCTCTTTCTTCTTCTTCTTCTTCTTTTTTGTTTTTTTTTGTTTTTTGTTTTTTTTTGTGGATAGGGAAAAATTGTCTTTTAGTTAACAGGAGGTAATGAGATCAGGATTGACTCCCAGTAGACTGGAAAGTAAAGGTTGCCCTCGTGGACGACTAAAAAGTAAAGGGTACCTCGATAGGTGGCTGGGAAATAAAAGATGCCTTGATAGGCGGCTGGAGAGTAAAGGATGCCATGATAGCGGCTGGAAGATAAAGGATGCCTCGATAGGCGACTGGAAAGGTAAAGGATGCCTCGATAGGCGACTGGAAAGGTAAAGGATGCCTTGATAGGCGGCTGGAAGATAAAGGATGCCTTGATAGGCGGCTGGAAAGGTAAAGGATGCCTTGATAGACGGCTGAAAAGATAAAGGATGCCTTGATAGGCGGCTGGAAAGATAAAGGATGCCTTGATAGGCGGCTGGAAGATAACGGATGCCTTGATAGGCGGCTGGAAGATAAAGGATGCCTCGATAGGCGGCTGCAAGATAAAGGATGCCTCGATAGGCGACTAGAAAGGTAAAGGATACCTTGATAGGCGGCTGGAAGATAAAGGATGCCTTGATAGGCGGCTGGAAAGGTAAAGGATGCCTTGATAGACGGCTGGAAAGATAAAGGATGCCTTGATAGGCGGCTGGAAGATAAAGGATGCCTTGATAGGCGGCTGGAAGATAAAGGATGCCTCGATAGGCGGCTGAAAGATAAAGGATGCCTCGATAGGCGGCTGAAAAGATAAAGGATGCCTCGATAGGCGGCTGGAGAGATAAAGGATGCCTTGATAGGCGACTGGAAAGGTAAAGGATGCCTCGATAGGCGACTGGAAAGGTAAAGGATGCCTCGATAGGCGACTGGAAAGGTAAAGGATGCCTTGATAGGCGGCTGGAAGATAAAGGATGCCTCGATAGGCGGCTGGAAAATAAAGAATGCCTTGATAGGCGGCTGGAAAGATAAAGGATGCCTCGATAGATGGCTGGAAAGATAAAGGATGCCTTGATAGGCGGCTGGAAAGGTAAAGGATGCCTTGATAGATGGCTGGAAAGATAAAGGATGCCTTGATAGGCGGCTGGAAGAAAAAGGATGCCTTGATAGGCGGCTGGAAGATAAAGGATGCCTCGATAGGCGGCTGAAAGATAAAGGATGCCTCGATAGGCGGCTGATAGATAAAAGATGCCTCGATAGGCGGCTGAAAGATAAAGGATGCCTCGATAGGCGGCTAAAAGATAAAGGATGCCTCGATAGGTGGCTGAAAGATAAAGGATGCCTCGATAGGCGGCTGAAAGATAAAGGATGCCTTGATAGGCGACTGGAAAGATAAAGGATGCCTCGATAGGCGGCTAAAAAGATAAAGGATGCCTTGATAGGCGACTGGAAAGGTAAAGGATGCCTCGATAGGCGACTGGAAAGGTAAAGGATGCCTCGATAGGCGACTGGAAAGGTAAAGGATGCCTTGATAGGCGGCTGGAAGATAAAGGATGCCTCGATAGGCGGCTGGAAAATAAAGGATGCCTTGATAGACGGCTGGAAAGATAAAGGATGCCTCGATAGGCGGCTGAAAGATAAAGGATGCCTCGATAGGCGGCTGAAAGATAAAGGATGCCTTGATAGGCGGCTGGAAAGATAAAGGATGCCTTGATAGACGGCTGAAAAGATAAAGGATGCCTTGATAGGCGGCTGGAAGATAAAGGATGCCTTGATAGGCGGCTGGAAAGATAAAGGATGCCTTGATAGACGGCTGGAAAGATAAAGGATGCCTTGATAGGCGGCTGGAAGATAAAGGATGCCTTGATAGGCGGCTGGAAAGGTAAAGGATGCCTTGATAGGCGGCTGGAAAGGTAAAGGATGCCTCGATAGGCAGCTGAAAGATAAAGGATGCCTTGATAGGCGGCTGGAAAGGTAAAGGATGCCTTGATAGGCGGCTGGAAAGATAAAGGATGCCTTGATAGGCGGCTGGAAAGATAAAGTATGCCTTGATAGGCGGCTAAAAAGGTAAAAGGATGCCTTGATAGGCGGCTGGAAAGATAAAGGATGCCTTGATAGGCGGCTGGAAAATAAAGGATACCTCGATAGGCGGCTGAAAGATAAAGGATGCCTCGATAGGCGGCTGAAAGATAAAGGATGCCTCGATAGGCGGCTGAAAGATAGAGGATGCCTCGATAGGCGGCTGAAAGATAAAGGATGCCTCGATAGACGGCTGAAAGATAAAGGATGCCTCGATAAGCGGCTGAAAGATAAAGGATGCCTTGATAGGCGACTGGAAAGATAAAGGATGCCTCGATAGGCGGCTGAAAAGATAAAGGATGCCTTGATAGGCGACTGGAAAGGTAAAGGATGCCTCGATAGGCGACTGAAAAGGTAAAGGATGCCTCGATAGGCGACTGGAAAGGTAAAGGATGCCTTGATAGGCGGCTGGAAGATAAAGGATGCCTCGATAGGCGGCTGGAAAATAAAGGATGCCTTGATAGGCGGCAGGAAAGATAAAGGATGCCTCGATAGGCGGCTGAAAAGATAAAGGATGCCTTGATAGGCGACTGGAAAGGTAAAGGATGCCTCGATAGGCGACTGGAAAGGTAAAGGATGCCTCGATAGGCGACTGGAAAGGTAAAGGATGCCTTGATAGGCGGCTGGAAGATAAAGGATGCCTTGATAGGCGGCTGGAAGATAAAGGATGCCTTGATAGGCGGCTGGAAAATAAAGGATGGGGTTAACCCTCAATTGACAGAAAATACAAAGATTGGGGGGAGCTAACAGGACGTCTCGTCTAAATTAACTCACTGGTCCTAAAGGCTCGGGGTGATGCCCCAGTTTGACATGACTGAAAGAATTACTCTTTGACCGAAAGAGAGTGATCTTGGGGAGACGCCCTAATTTGACATGATTGAAGGACTCTTGGGGAATTGCTTCTTGACTGAAATAGAAGAAATCTGGGGGATATGCCCCAGTTAGAAAGATTGAAGGGATCTCGGGGAATTGCTTCTTGACTGGAAGGAAAAACCTGGGGTCCACTGGGGATTTATAGTGGGCTTACTAAAAGAAAGAAATCTGGGGATGATCCAGTTCAAGCTGTCTTGGATGATTTGGGGAACTGCTTCTTGATCGGAAGGAAAAGAAATGGGGGAAAATCTAGCTGAAGGAGCTAGGGATACTGTTCCTCGAACGGAGGGAAGATTTAGGGTGATACCCCAAATTTTGGAAAGATTAGAAGATTTGGGGATACTACCTTTGGGTTGGGGGAAGGATATGGGGTGACGCTCCACTTAGGGCGGTTGAAAAAGCTTGGGGGTACGTTCCCTTTTGACGGAGAGAGACCCGAGGTGATGTCCAGCTCAAACTTCCCGGAAGCATGGGGTACTGCCCTTGGGTTGACAAAAGATAACAACCTGGGGAAGATGCCCCAGTTTGAAATGATCTGAAGAGCTTTGGGGAATCTAGGGAGATGTCTCAGCTTAATTTGTCTGGGAAGTTTAGTTCTACTTGGGGAAGAAATTGAGAGATGACGACTTTAACAGCTAAGGATGAGACTTTGAAGGCACCTGATGGAAGAAGAAACCTTGAAAGGCGCTGGCTTTGGCGATTATGGTTCCATTGGGGAATGCATGGCAGGCACGTCGGAGGAGAAAATCTGATGGATGTCCCAGTTTAGGATATTTTAATGAGGGTAACTTCACTGGGGAAAGTGTTCTCCTCTTGGGAAGGGAATGCGTGGCCTTTGATCTATGTGGTTCTGTCAGAAAGGAATCCTCAGTCTATTTTCCTTTTAGAGATGATAGTGGGTTCACCGGAGAAGAGAAATTTGGGGGATGCCCCAGTTTTGGGTTGCTTGGGAGTTCAGAGTATTGTCTCTTTAGGGGAGAGAAACCTGGGGAGATGCCCCGGTTAAAGTATGATTGAAAGGATTTTTGGAGAATTGCCCCTTGGCTGAAAGAAGGGAGACCTAGGGTGATACCCATATTCAAAACATTTGCCTGAAGGAATTAGGGGTGCTTCTCCTTGACAGAAAGAGAATAGAGATGTGGGGAGATGCCCCAGTTTGGGGAAAATTGGGAGGACTTCAGGGGAAACTGGCCTTTGGATGAAAAGATTTGGGGGTTAATAGGGCCTTCCGTCCAAATTAACCAGGTCCTAGAATATACCAAGTTGATTTCTTGGAGATATGACCCTTAACATGCCTCACGAACAAGACAGAAACCTTGATAGGACGCCGGTTTCGACTACAAGGTATTGATGGACTTCATGGAAATCTCAAAGCAAAATGGAAACTCAGAAAGATGTCATGTTTGGCCATAGAAGGGTGTTTTGTCCAATGATTTGGGTGGGTTACGAGAAGAAACTCGTGGATGACCTACTTCAATGAGTAAAGGCAAGAGTGAGCTTCGGAGACTGATGGACATACACCTGGAAAGTGCCAGTTTTGGCGGTTGAAGCTTGACACATCTACTTATTACAACATCCTGCAAGAAAGGTTAGTGGTGCAAAACAAATTGGAACTTGAAAAGACTTACCGCAAAAACACAATCCTTAGAGATCCAAAGTGACTCATGACTGAAACAGAGCAGATGAAGCAACCCTAGCTTTGGAAACATGTCAGGCCCAGTCTTCATAATGATTGCTTGAGGCGAAATCAAGTAACAGGAACATCTTGTTCTCATGACTTTAAATTTTCATTACCTTCTCATTTTTATATATTAAGGGAAAACATATGTATTATCAAATCATGGAAAATCTCAATAAATACGTGTCAAAAATAGGTGAGATTGTATTTACAAGTCGAGTAAGTGTGGAGAAAGGGAAACCAAAAAGCAAGTGAAGATGTATGGGAAATATTAATAATTGGGTAGAGTGGGAATGATTTTACAGATCTTCCAGTGAACTGTTGAGAACAAAGCATATCTTAATCCCACATCATGACTCTGAATTCACCACTTGACTCTGCTTCTGAAAAGGTAGTCGGACTACGATTACTTGGCCAAAATCTTGATCCCAATTGATTGCCTGAGCCACCTATTCAGGTTTTCATCTTACCAGGTCGCTCTAACTTTTGCCTAGGCTGCTCTTCCAGGTTTTCAGCCTAGCGAGCTTCTCTCTCCATGTGACGTCTCTCTTTTTTTCTCTTTTTTTTTAAGGTTTTGTCCCTCACGACAAAGGTTTAAACTGATTGCCAATGAGCTTATTTGATCTTTCTCAATTTGATCTCATCCTGTGGGGGAGTAGATGTTATTTCAGATGAAAAAAATTTGCCCCTAACACCATGTATCCAAAGAAACAAAGGCATGCCCTTTTCAGTACCAATGAGGGGGCTCGTTTTGAGTCTTTATTTCCTTGTTCATTTTTCATCTATTTTTTTTGTTTTTTCTTTTTGCATTTTTTCTTTTTTTTCCTTTTTTTTCTCCTTTTTTTGTTGTTTTTTTTTGAATGACCCCTTTGGTACCTTTGTTATGGTCTATCTATTTTATCCCCTAACCAATGTGGTAAAGAGAATATGATATTAATGGTATCACAGTAGACCAATCCCTTGGTTACACTGGTGTGGGAATAGTTATACTCCATTAAAGTTGGGGTGTTGATTGCGACACAGATGAAATATTGTTTCTGCCGTGTTCTTAGCTTGATAACATTTATGCCCCCATATGGAAAAGTGATAATTTGATCTATGAATCAGCTCGCCTTAATTGGTATTTACGTAAGGCACCAACCTTGACCCCTTTTTTTTTATATCATTTTTGTTTTGTTTTTTTTTTAGAGTATTTCTTGACCATCCACGTTGATTAATGCTAACATTCCTTTGAAGGGTAGATACGCCATTTATGGAATCTGGCACTATCTTCGTTTTGAGCTTGTAAGGTCTTCAGTTGTTTGTGAATCTTCTTCATCCTGTGTGCTGACCTTGCCTTTGGGTAGAACTAGGTGACTCTTATCCAAACATCCTACACAATTCGGCCAAAGAACTTTCGTTTTCGCTACCTTTTTCGTCAGCGTAATCAACTGGGTGGTCAAAGTTATGAAATGGAATCATGATCTCATTGTTCTCAAAAGGATCATTTTTAGTCCTGTATTTTTTTGGGTTTTTTTTTTGGTAAAAATGAGAAAAAGAAGTAGATAAAGGGAAAAGGATTCAAGGTGGCAATAAGGAAAGCAAGAAAAGGTATTTTGAAATTTGACACATATTTATTGAGAGAAACCTAAAATGATAAAAACATGTCTTTGCCCTTATTACATAACAATATCCCAAAGCCTTAGGCATAGCGTTTGGGTTGAAACAGAAGTTTAAAGTCATAAGGAACTAAGTGGTCTCCTGGTCATGAACCTCTCCAGTTGGCGTATGATTCACAAAATCTTGCATGCATCCTCTTTACACCCCTAGTCCCTCTTTATCACACTGACCCCAGAGGTCTCATGGTTAGACCTGGGGTTTATAATTATATTGGGACTCCCTTCCTGGAAATCTAGCCACTTAGCTTTAATCAGATCCCTTACTTTGAATTTCAAGGTATGACAGTCCTCAGTAGAGTGCCCCGAGGCTCCAGCATGGTAATCACATCGGGCATTGGGATTATAGCCTTTGGGGTAAGGAGGAACCACTGGTTTCAGTGGGCAGGGTACTGTAAGGGAATTACGAAAAAGGTGAGGTAGAAGTTCTGTGTAGGTTATGGGAATGGGGTCGAACCGGGCTGGTGTTCAATTATTGATGGGTTTTATTGTGCTTTGGTCTGGATTAGGTGGTTGAGTTTGTACTAGTGGGGAATGATAGGGTCGTGGAAGGGTAGACCTAATAGTAGGCAAATGAGAATGGGAAGGTATTTGAGGGATATACAGACGAAAGTAGAGTTGGAATGGGAAAAAATTAGAGCCCTAGTTAGGGGTGGTGGTGGCCATGTAAGGTATAGGGAGATTGGCAGGTTGAAAGGGAGTATGTGTTATTGATCTAGGTTGGGCCCTTTTTTGGTTACGGGCAGTGGAATTAGCATCCCCTTTTCTCTTCCCCTTATCTCCCGATGCAGACATTCTTGTGATAGGAGCCCCAGGCGACTGGGAGGACTGTGAAATATGGGGATTCATCATTTGTACATCATGATCCTTTTGTTGATTATGGAATGGGGGAATTTGGTCTTTTGTCAATCCAGGAAGGTGGAGTGGGGTGGTTGGCAAATGTTGATCATTCTTGACACCCGTAGAAGGTTCCTCTTCTATGATCTTCTTCTCTAAAAGTCTGGCCATCTTCGCCATTTGCTTCCTTAGCTGGTTAACTTCGTTTCTGAGGTTTTCAATTTCTTGCTCTCTTTCAGCCATGAGTCTCCTTTGAAAGTCTAACAAAGGTGTCTTTCGGTGTCGAGTGAAAGAAGAAAAAGAAATGTCAGGTGGAAACAGAAGGAAAGAAGATATCGTGGGAAGCAATCACAGACCTTGACAAACATCCTTTAACCATTCCTTAGAACGTATCGTTCAAAAGTACTAGGTACGGTAAACATGGAAATTAATACGGGATAGTTGTGAAGACAGAAAAATCCTTCATTCTGAAATGCAATAAGAGCCTCAAGTTTAGCTATTTCTAGCTTGGGGAACCATGATCCGCCTCTTAAAGGTTTGATCCCACATTAATTTCCACATCTTGGTCAAGGGTATTCGTTAAACTCTGAATAGCCTCCGGTGAGAATAGAAAGAAAGGAGCGAAAGAGCCATTGGGAAATGACGTGCTTTGCAAATCGATACTCCCCTAGAGATTTCTTGAAAACATTTTTGTATTTAGGGGGGGATACAACTTGCTAAAACTTATGTCAAATCAAGGGTTATGTGAGCTACGGATTTTCTGATCATCGATAATACAAAGAAAATTGATTTTTCTTTTGATTTCTTTTCTTTTTATATGTATTTTCTATGATTCAAAAGATCTGTAACTCAAGGCCCAAAGATTTGCGCATAAAGAGAAAGAATTATTTGCCCATTAAAGGATCACTAGTTAAAAGTATGTCATTTTTTTTTGAAAAAAAGTAATCCACTAAATGGGCAAGTAATCCTCTATTTTGGATTAGAAGGAAAAGTGAGAATGAGAAAATGTAGAAGTAAAGTTTGCCCCTTTGTGCCTTAAAGTGGGTTTTTTCTGGAGGTCTCCTAATGGCTTTAAGGTTTGTCTAACAGTGATATCTCGCATTAGGTGGCTTGTTCTAAAACTTCTAAAGGTCACTAGAGCCAAGATCCTACTCATGATGTTGACCACAAATAGTAGGAAGTATACTAAGTGTGGGCACCATGAATAAATCGAACTCTAGCTGAGATTCTCACGGTAACCAGACAGGAAGTACATCCCAAATGGTTCCGCTATCAACCTCCCCTAATCTTAAGTTTTATTTGGGCCCGGGTATAGGGTCCCACTCAAAAGTGTGTGCAAATTGTGAGTGTAGTGTGTGAAAGAGGCATTCAATACCCGTACCTTACTCACCCTGCACATAGAACGAACACAGAGCAACAAAATAAAGTCGACTACCCTAGGGTTCAATGATCACACAGATATTTACAGAACATAAATAATTGAATACAAACAAAACAGAAACTAAACATTAACAAGGGAATAAAATAAAGGAAGAAGTTAAATAATTAATATGCAAATTAAAACATGCGCTATCAAATTGACTGGCTTGACTCTATAAGTCCCCAGCGGAGTCGCCATCTGTCGCGACCGGGATCGCGGCAGCGCGGCCGACCCTCGAAACGGTTTTAAATGATAAACAGGGAGTCGCCACCAATATTTTTTAGGATAAAATAGTGGAAAAACCTTTTGTTAAAGCACTGGTTATAAAAATGAAATTCCATGATTCGGGAGTCTGATTACAGGTGAGGAAGGTATTAGCACCTCACAACTGTCCGTTAAAAACGGTTACCTCAATTTGATAGCGCGCATTATAATTAACCCAATAATTATTTTAACTTCTTCATAAAAAGAAAAATGTACGGAACGACAAAATAAACAAAACAAAAAAAAATAAACAAAGATCAACACAAAATATTTACATGAGATTAACAGGACGTCTCGTCCAAATTAATCTCGCTCCGCCTTTTTAAAGAGATATTAAAAAAAAATGAGATTAACAGGACGTCTCGTACAAATTAACCTCGCTCCTCCTTTTTAAAGAGATATTAAAAAAAATGAGATTAACAGGACGTCTCATCCAAATTAACCTCGCTCCTCCTTTTTAAAGAGATATTAAAAATATGAGATTAACAGGACGTCTCGTCCAAATTAATCTCGCTCCTCCTTTTTGATAGCAAGACAAAAAGAAAACTCTAAAAATTAAATAAAGAAAGGTGGGCCCGACAGGAACTGTTTCCCGCTCCTACGTATTCTCGAGCTTTCGAGAAATCAGGGTCACGTAGTTCTTTAAAAAAAATCTTTTTTGACTCGGAACATGATGATGGAAGTTATTGAGATGGGGAACTCATACAAGACGAAGTTCTTCGCACGTGTACGGATCCTAAGGAGATTGTGTAGACGGAAGTGTTCCCGTACGACACGGTTTAAAAATGGAAATTTTTAGGCTAGAAAACAAAACATGTGCAAAACTTATTACTTATTTTATATTATTATTTTATTATTATTTTATTATTTTTTTTATTTTTTAGGGGTAAAGGGTAAGTATTGACAATATAAGCTATACTACACAGAAAACCATAACCAACAGGCAGAAATTTGGCAGGAAAATAAATGATGAAAACAAGGGAAATAAGGAACAGAAAGGAACCGGTGTGGAGGGCTATGAGCCGGTGTTGTAGTTGGATGTTGGAAACAGTGGCGGTGTTGTAGCGGTGCTGGAATTGAAATCTGTGGCAAACGCGCTGAGCCGGAAATGAAGAACCAAAAGAAAAAGAAGAACAGAGAAGGCAACCAATGAAGAAGGAATTTTTTCTTGAATCAAGAATCCCCCCTGCCCCTTCACTTGCTTCCTATTTATAGGAGTCCAAAGGCAAAGCCATTGCCATAAACAATTGGAATTGGAGGGTGCACTCATCAATTAACAAATCATGGTGCTCCATTATCAGTTTTGAGTGCTCCATTATGATGCTTCAGTGCTCCATTATGATCCTTAGTGCATTGCCCACCATCCAGAAGCTTGAAAACGTGTTTCTGGGCCAATAATTCACTCATGAATCGATTCAATGGTGAAATGAATCGATTCATGCGTTCCAAATGCAATTCTGGGCTAAAATTAAACGTGTGAATCGATTCAATTGATGGAAGAATCGATTCAACCCCTTTGAAACCCGAAAGAATCGATTCAAATGCTGATGAATCGATTCAAAGGCTGATGAATCGATTCAAACCTCAAAAATTCACATTCTGGGTGCCTTTAATTCGTGTGAATCGATTCAAGAGGGCTATGAATCGATTCAAACCACTTGAAATTGATTTTTTGGGGCTGTTTCACGCATGAATCGATTCATGCATGTGTTGAATCGATTCATGATGCTGTTTGGTGCTTTTTCATTCTCCTTTTTACGCATTACAAAATTGTTCGCGTATTTGAGGGCTGATGCGTGCCAAATTTGAAAAAGAGTCCAACATGAAAGTTGTAGATCTTTCTCTTAGCTTTAATTTGATATATGGCACAAAAATTTCCATCAAGAAACGAGGGAGATATGGCCCATCTATGAAAACTGCTCCAGAGTGTGACGGAAATACATATTTGCAAGCAAAATAAATTCACTGGGCAAAATGGGTGGAGAATTAGCTTTTGTAGCCTTCATGAAGTTTGTAGATATCTCTGATGTGGAGCCATAGGAAAAAGAATGGGGTCATTTCACTATCATATGAGGGAGATATGAATTTTTTCTTAAAGATGTGCAGAGCAGTCATGAAACTGGAGCAAGTCTAGGAAAATTATTAAAACTGTACCAATTGGTAAGGATTTAGCCTTCAAGGTCTTCACAAAAGTTGTAGACAATTTTGTTACGAAAATTTAGAGACCGGGTTTGCGCAAATCAAAGATCGTATGAAGGAGTTATGAATTTTCAAATGAACCATGCGCATAAAAGAGTGCTCAAAGGATGGAACTGTACCAATTGGCCGGACAAAAAGAGGTGTTCACAACCCCGCTATGTTGGTTTGAGACTGGTGAAAACTTGATGCTAGGACCAGAGTTGGTACAACAAACCACAGATAAAATCAAAATAGTTCAGGAAAAGATGAAGGCAACACAGAGCAGGCAGAAAAGTTACTATGACAAAAGAAGAAAGCCGCTCGAATTTCAAGAAGGTGATCATGTATTCTTGAAAGTCACACCTACGACTGGGGTCGGTCGGGCAATGAAATCTCGAAAACTAACTCCTAGATTTATTGGTCCATATCAAATAATTCATAAAGTTAGTCCTCTTGCCTACCAAATAGCATTACCACCTTTTCTTTCTAATATCCATAATGTTTTTCATGTGTCAAACTTACGAAAGTATATATCTGATCCTACACATGTTATTGAACCTGATGTCATACAAGTTAAAGATAATCTTACATATGATGCACCACCTGTCAGAATAGCTGACAGAAGAATAAAAAAGCTAAGAGACAAGGAAATTCCACTCGTGAAGGTCATTTGGAGTGAAACGAGAGGGGAAGATGCTACATGGGAACTAGAAAATGAGATAAAAGAGTCTCATCCCCAATTGTTTTACTAAAAAGTGTAAATTTCGAGGACGAAATTTTTTTAGGGGAGTAGAGTTGTAACACCCCTAATTTCGTTATTTCTTATTTAAAATAAAATTTCAAAGGAATTTGATTATAGTTCTTTAGAACTTTTTAATTGTTATATAATTTATAAATTTTTGGAATTTTTATATTTTTTTCATTTTTTTAGAAGGACAAAAATACCCTTAACCTTTCATTTAATAACCAAAATGCCACTGTCGACATCATCGCTTACATCATCGCTTAATTACATCATCGCTTACATCATGAATAGTAAAATAAATAATTAAATATTCTTAAATAGTGAAATTTTCTTCCTATAAATAGATGGCTCATTTACAACATTTTCACACAAAAATTAGAGAGAGAATCTAGAGAGATAGTGCGTAAGAAATTAGTGGAGAGTAAATTCTTTTGGTAAAAAGAAGTTCTGCCGGAGGTGTAAGGTAATAACTTTCTTCTATATTATTTTTATAATTTTAGTACTCTTAAACCATTGATATACTAGTACTATTTTGAATAAGTTACTATAGTAAAAATAAATTATCACTGTGTTATTTTTACTATTTACTGTTACTATTCAAAATTTACTATTTACCATTACTATTTGAAATTTACTATTCACTGTTATTGTTCATGATTTACCATTTACCACTACTATTCAAAAAGTTACTATTCATAATTTACTATTTACTATTACTATTCAAAATTTACTATTTACTGTTACTATTCAAAATTTACTATTTACTATTATTGTTCATGATTTATCGTTTACCACTACTATTCAAAAGTTACTATTCACAATTTACTATTTACTATTACTATTCAAAAATTACTATTTACCGTTACTATTAATGACTTACCATTTACCATTACTATTTATTATTACTATGCATATTTACTATTTATCATTCTGATAGCAATCTTAATTTTCATCTTAAGCTTATACTGAAATAAATTAGTATTAATATTTTGTTAGAACTTGGAGGCGCAGAGCGAATTCACTTTTGGTAGCAAATCAAGGTAAGGGGGGGTGAGATTAAGGATATAATATGAAAATACATAAGAATATTGGGAGGAGTCCCCTACTCCTTTTAAACATAACAATATTATTATTTTAAAATAATAACTTTTAACTTAAAATTTATAATAATTGTTATTAATTAAGCATCTTGTGTAACTTAATATCTGAAATAATTATTTAAGAACTTGAACTATTATGACCTATGCGGACTGGATTGAACCTATGTAAGGATTTGAACTATTATGAACTTGACTGAACCTATGCAAGGATTTGGACTGAACTAGACCTATGCAAGGACTGAACTATCTTGGATTTACATAGACCTGTGCGAGGAATTGACCATAGAACTTAAAACAAAATTTATTAATTTAAATAATTATTGGATTTTAAATTATCATATTTATAACTAATGTTTAATTATTTGATTTGATTATGATTGTTAATATTTATTTATGCTTTATGATGTTTTGATTGTGATTGACAATGTTTGATTATGATTGATAATCTTTTATTGTGGAGTTTGAGCATATAGCAAGCATGGCGGAAAGCTAAAATTCAGTAAGAAATTACTTATCTCCTACTTCTTTATTTATTTTTTATATTTATTCAAATTAGTTTTAAGAAACTTTTTAGAAAACCACATAAGTTTTTAGAAATCTCTTTTTATCTTTTAATATATATGTATATATCTTTATTAAAATTTAGATTTTTAGTTAGTTTATCAAAAAGAAAAAGAAAGAGAATTTATTTTATAAAAATAAATTTTTTTAATATATATATACGTATTATTTAAATGTATAAAAATATTATACAAAATTTTCAAGTACTAAGGTTTTAAATATTGATAATTCCAAATTTAAGTTTTTAGAAATTAATTTTGAATTGACAGGTTATGAAATATATTTAAGGCTTTGAAACTCAAATTTATAAAGAGATTTGATTTGTGATTTGAAAAGGAACTGTACTAAAATTTTATGTGCGTATTTGAGAAGTTGAAAAAGTACAGTTTACTGGGGTGGCTATGTCGTGATCCATAGGCCCTGATAATATAATTGAGTTTCTAAAAGCCTTAACCAACTAAATACGCGAGTAGTTCATGCATCATGAATCATCGAAGAGAAACAAAATGATATTGTCTGGGGACGGATTATAGAAACCGAGGATACATTAGAGGAGGCTTAATTGTGAGCCTTGGGATGAGAGGGTGTGAAAGGGTGCTTCAGGGGACCTGGGGTAGCTCCCTAGTGTCGGGTACTTTCACAATAAAAACCTTTTCAATCTGACTAGTCTCTAAGTGTTTCCATGCCAGTTGAGCTGTTCATGTTATTATTATCCGGAATTATGGAACAGTGTAAACTCCTGGTTGGCCCAGTGCAAATTAAAATTTAAAGGGCCCGCACATATAGATAAGTTATGATAAAGATATGGCATATCATTCATACATTCATAAATTGATTGTGCTTGTGATTGTGATTGATATTATTATACTAGTTTGTGAAAACCCTTTATTGCTTATGTCCCATTTGGGAATATTATATTCTGTTTCTCACTCCTTTCTCTATGTTTTTGTTTCATATGTTTTAAATTAATGGTTCGTACAGAGGGAAGGATCGAAGAACATTGACAGTATATATAGCATGTTCTAGAAAGGGAGCTCGGTATGAATACCGTGGTCCAATGAATAAATAATGTCACTAGGCAACTGCTCTTGGGCCATGGAGTTTCCTCTCTTTCTTATAATGTTTAATGTTTATTTTCTTCGGATGAATGTATAAATACTTTATAAAGTTTTAATAATATTGAGGTATTTCAAAAATAATGTATATAATTTATTCCGATAGTTTCTTTTTAACAAACATATCTTTAAAAGAAAAATTATTACGAATTTTTCTAGAATTTATTAAGGTGTAACAGAGGGTGTTACATCTAGCGGCTTATGCTTGGGCGTAAGAGGCTACCACGCCTAAGGGCTAGCGTAGTGACGTGTGCCACCTGGCCCAGACATGCTCCTAGCGTCGTGACGCCCAATGTTAGGCATGGTAATGCCCAGAGGCAGAGGGCCTTCCCTTGGTTTTGGTAACCAGCGTTAGCACGCCCACACTTCCCGTATGCTTATGCTAGAGGTGTAACATCCCAATTTTTATGATTCTTAGAAAAATAATTTATTAGAGAGTAAAGGAAGATTTCTGAATGAAATTCTGAGTGAATACTGTTTGAGACAAGATTTTCCGAGTGAAATGGTATGATTCTGAGTGAAATAAGACCGAGAACACTATTTCCAAGTAAAGTTAATATGTTTCCGAGTGAAACATTATTGAGAGAAATATTTCTAAGTTAAGAAAATTGTGTCCGAACGAGACACTTTTGAGTAAGGAAAAATCCGAGTGAAACGTCTCCAAGGGAAAACGTTTCTAAATGGGTTATTCCGAGAGAAGCACTTCCGAATAAAGAGAAGCTTGAATTTGAATAAGTACTTCTTAGGCTGAGGAATTTTTGAATAAAGACCGAGTGGAGTATCTCCGAGTCGTGTGACTTTCCGAGTGAAGTATCACTGAGTGTGATAATTCTGAGAGAGATAGCATCGATTGAGATAGACCGAGTAAGTCTTTATAAGGAGACTACTTTTGGACGGAGAAAGACTCCAACTCCGAATGAGTATATTCTGAGTGAGTTGTCTGAATGAGACATTACCGTGTGGGTTATTTCTGAGGAAGAAATCCTGAGTGGACAGAGGTTTTCTCGGAAAGACATGCCGAGAATGCTGAAACCGAGTCGAAATTAATAATTATTTTAATTATTAGATCTTTCCACGTCACTCTGTTCTTCTACCTTCCAGCATAGTCTTTTCTGATATTCTTCTAAGTATGGGACCCTCTCTGATGTGCTGTCCCTTTTCATTAAATGCATATTCCTTCCTTATCATTCCAAAGAAACGTGTGTCAGACTTCTTCCTATTGTTCACATCTCTTTTGCATGAACAATATATATATTAACCACTGTTGAATCAGTGGAAAAACTTTTGAAGTGCAAAACAATTACTCCTATCCTTTCTTTTCAATCCTTACTGGAAAATTAACAAGCAAAGAAGAAATCAAACTTCATTTCTTCTCCTTCACGAGAAAGCTTAGATTTCATAAGTAAGAAGCTCTGAACTAGTTCAGAACTGTAATTCCAGTCGGTATTCGTGAGCAGTGACTAGGATATCATTCGAAAAGCAGTTGAAATTCTTTATTTCCACGTAGGGGAGCGTTACATTTCAAATAAATGGTTTATGAATGGATTTGGGGTATTATTGTTATGATATATATGATATGTGTATGGATTATTATTGAAACACCAAATGAATGATATTTTACATTTACATATCTTCCATTTATATTAATAATATTGAGTTCATATGAGATGTATGTGTTGTGATAAATTCTATGCATGAGATGCTATAGAATATATGTGACTGATGATGATTCATGAATTTTTCATGATATTTGTATATGCGTGAGATGCATGTGTGATGATTGAATATGAAATATGATGTGGTTTCCACAAAAGACCTTGGGTGGGAGTCAAGGCAAAGGACAAAAGACCTTGGGTGGGACTCAAGGCAACCTCTTGAGTGGGGCTCGGGGTTTTAGTCCGTGGCACTGACCGTTGTCACTGAGAGTGATGGTGTCACATGAGGGTGCAAACGGTTTGGTACCAGTAAAACGGCCGGATCAGCTGGGAGCTGAGTTATGGCTCGGGGAGCCAATGTTGCAACACAAATTAAAAGACTTAATAATGGATTTATCCGATTGAGCATATGTGTGTACTGATATATATGTTATTGAGAATAACATGCTGCTTACACTGAGTTGTTGATTTGGTTGTGTTTATTTATATATATATATATATATATAGTTATGAATTGGACTTTTAATCCAATTCAATAACTATTATTTGATATGTTTATGCTCACCCCCTACTTCTTATTATATTTTTACAGTGGATATAGGGCACAGTGATGGCGTGTGAAGTCACTCATCCGACTGGAGCATTATGTATTAGCATGTACAATACATAGTGTACATAGTCATTTTGTAAAAGCCTTGGCCGGCTCCTGTGTATACCGACTTGTTATATTTTCTTTGTATATTAAATGAGCCGGTCGGCTGTTGTAAAAGTGACAAAATTATTATTTAAATTCAAATTCTGTTTTTAATATTGGAATTATTCATGAAAATTTTATTTGATTATTGAAATTTTATTTAAAAAATTAAGAACGTTATAAGAGGCCTGCCATGTCATTTCACTCAATTCATCCCTTGCACTTTTGTTATGCATTCATACATTGATGCCATCAATTCATATGCATGATGACCATACTAACCCATCCCGACATACTTAAATATAGTGTAAACTAAATGAACGCAAGTTCCTAAACTAAATCGCTATAATTACGTGACGCACATGGTCACACCATGGCCTCATCATCACATCAACCTATCATAACATCAACTAGGTCATATAGCCTGATCCGGTCTGGATACTGGTCCCTAAAGTTATGACGTCAGAATAACTTCATGAGAGGGAAACCAGTGTCACAGTTCAGGCAGTGCCACACTGGATATCCGATATCCCTCCATCCGTTCTTATCTCATCAGACGTTCTACTCATTCTCTCTACAACGGATACTTCACTCATTCTCACTGAACGTCTATAAAGACGTTTGCCTCAGAATCACTATGAGATAAGTTTATACACTCTTCTGACTTGAGCGTCGGAGAATCTTCACAGGTGACACCACCTTTCGCCCTCTCTCAACACGAATCGTTGGTGTGAAGGATCTCCAGGACAACAAGACCGGTTTTTCCCACTGAGAGGCCAGAATACAACACCGGATACCCACTGTACCGGTGTACAAACCCTAGAACACCTGCACTCTTGTGGCTGGTCCCACACCGGATCCTAGACCCCGGTTCAGACCAGTTCATTGGCACGCCCAATGGGACTCATTAGAGTCATTCCTACTTTTCGTAGAAGTTTGGTGGTCAGGATGGAAGGTGATGGACGTGATTTCATTGAGGGTCGTGTGGAGGATGTGACCCACCAGCAGACTGGAAGGAGGCTAGTCTTCGAGTCTCCTGTTACCAACACCCGAAGAATGGTGCAAGTGCCAACCCCTGACCCTCGTGATGAGGTTATCAGACAGCTCAGGGAGGAGTTGGTGGAGTTAAGGCGGGAGAAGAGAGGAGTTGGGGACAGGGTAACGTCCCACGCAGAGGAGGCTCACCATACATCAGTGAGGGAAATATCTACAACCCTCTAGTACTCTAAAATTCCTACGTATGAGGAGAGAGAGCAAACCCAAGACTCTGGTGATAGAGTCAGTACTAGGAGAAAGGAGCAAGGTGTGGTGACTTCTGGGACTTACAGACTTAGCGTTCCTTTCTCAAGGAGGTTCATGAGTATTGTCATCCCAAAACACTTGCAAACGATTCAACCACTGTCGATCGGCAAGTATAATGGAGAAACCGACCCTACCAAGCACCTGGATGCTTATGTGTATGAAGCTGTGTACTTGGGAGCTGATGAAGACGTCATGTGTAGGATGTTCCCAAGAACGTTGATGGAGGAGGCTCTTAGTTGGTTCAAGAGCTTGCCCTCAGGTTCCATAGACTCTTGGGAAGAAATGACAGCTGCGTTTGAAAGCCATTTTGTCATCTCCAGGGACATCCCAAAAACATCTCACACCTTGGCCCAGATAAGGCAAGGAGAGACTGAAACTCTTAAGGAGTTCTTGAAGAGGTTTTACAAGGAGGCTGCTTTGGTCCCCAACCTCACGGAGGCCATACAGCTCCATATTGTGGTGGAAGCTTTACAACCTGGATCCGCATTTGCATTATCTTTGGCGAAAAGCCCCCCAACAACTTTTGAGGAGTTTCGAAAGAAAGCTTCCAAGTACGTGGGCATAGAAATGCATCTGGAAGCCACAGCAGCTAGAATAAAGCCCCCTGTACCCCCTCAGTAGTCGCGAAGAGAGAAGGAGAGGGTCAGGCCAGAAAAACACATTTTCAGAAAGGACTTCGCAAGTGTCCGACCTCATCAACGAGACAGGCGAGTCTTATCTTTCAGTAACTATGCTCTACTGAACGCCAGGCATTCCCAGATCATAAGGGAGGTTGGCTAGCCTACGCTCAGCGTTTTTGGTATAAGGAAGCCACCCCCAGTCAAAAGGATTGGTAACCCAAGGAAGTACTGCGCTTTTCACGAACAAACGGGTCATCATACAGACGAGTGCAAGGCACTGAAGAACACTGTGGAGACCCTTATTAGAGAAGGAAAGTTGAAACAGTATCTGTTCAGGGAGAAGTCTTTGGATGAGCCTGACAGAATGGACAAAAGGGGGAGAGATCCGGATGATGAGGGTGATAATAGTTGTAACCCAGTGAGAAGATTTACTGCCGCTGAAAAGCAAAAAGGGGTGGTGATTGCTGAAGGAGCCCAGCAGGGCAATATGCCTCAGCAGCAGAGGCAAGGTAGACGCGAGGTGATTGAGATGATAACTGGAGGATTCGTAGGAGGAGGAGCATCGATCACAGCCCAAAAAAATCACCACAGGATGATTCTGTCTGTCCAGAGCAAAGCAAGAGATAACCGCCCTTTCAGGGACAGTGTGGTAGCCCCAATGGTGTCATTCACTGAAGATGACTTTGGCCCTACGATCCCAGGAGGGGACGACGCGGTGGTAATCATTGCTGTAATTGCCAACAAAGACGTGAAAAGGATCCTCGTTGACCAGGGAAGTTCTTGTGATGTAATTTTTTATAAATGTTTCAAAAGAATGGGTTTTAATGATGCAGATCTACAGCTTTACATGCAAGAGCTCACAACATTTAATGGGGCCAAGCAACCCACTAAGGGGTACCTCGACACCCTGATTTGTTTTGAAGGAGAGCCTGGCGCGAGGACGGTTAAGTCGAGAATTCTGGTGATCGATGTGGAATCCCCCTACAATGGGATTATAGGTCGTCCTACCTTGAATGTAATGGAAGCAATTGTGTCCACTCCTAACCTCTTGATCAAATTCATTGATAAGGATAACAGTGTGTCTTCCCTCCGTGGTGATCAGGAAATGGCTCGGTACTGTTATAACCTGAGCCTCAACATGGTTAAATTAGAAGCATTCAACAAGAAGAGGAAGTTGAACGATGGAGGAGCGGCTGAGTCTGTCAGTCTAATTGATCTGGACCCTAGAGCGGAATTGAAAATTGACCCTCTCAACCCTTCAAAGCCCACGCCGGATGGTGGTTCCAGGGACGTCGTATTAGGGGATTCCCCAGAAAAGGTCACGCACATTAATGATAATCTGGAGGCAGGCATGGAGCAGTGTTTATTAACTCTCTTGCAGGAATTCAAGGACCTTTTCGCATGGACTGCAGCAGACATGCCTGGGATGGACCCTGATTTTTGTTGTCACAAACTCGCCGTGTACCCCAAAACTAGACCGGTGGCCCAAAAGAAGAGGAGGTTGGGACCGGAGAACCAAAAGGCAGCGTGTGAACAGACTGAGGAGTTGTTGAAAGCTGGTTTTATAAAGAAGATCCGTTACTTATCTTGGCTGTCCAACGTTGTTATGGTGCAAAAAGCCAACGGCAAGTGGAGGATGTGCACAGATTATGTAGACCTCAACCGGTGTTGCCCCAAGGATCCGTATCCTCTCCTAAATATTGATCGTATGGTGGATGATTCCTCTGGTTACCAGTACCTTAGTTTCATGGATGCTTATTCAGGGTACAACCAGATTCCGATGTGGAGGGAGGTCAAGAGAAGACGGCCTTTGTCAATGACCATGGCGTTTTCTGCTACACCGTCATGCCATTTGGGTTGAAGAACACCAGCGCTACCTACCAGCGCATGATCAATAAAGTGTTTGAGGGAATGCATACTAAGCTGGTAGAAGTATACATCGATGATATTATCGCAAAGACTCCTGCTGGAGGAGATCACATTAGAGACTTGCGCCAAGTTTTTACTCGATTGCGACAGTACAACATGAGGCTAAACCCATTGAAGTGTACTTTTACAGTCCCAGCTGGGAAGTTTCTGGGTTTCATGTTGACCCAACGGGGTATCGAGACCAACCCTGGGAAATGTCAAGCAATTCTGGGCATGCAGAGTCCTAAGAATCTGAGGGAGGTCCAATCGTTGAATGGGAAGGTGGCCACTCTAGCTCGATTCATGCCCAAGATGGCGCATAGATCCCTTCCCCTGTATAAGGTACTGAAGAAGCACAAGAGTTTTGAATGGGGAGAAGAGCAGGAGCAAGCCTTTCAGCAGCTCAAGGCCGTACTTTCAAGTCCACCAATATTGGTAAAGCCTGACCCTGGTGAGAATCTGATCTTATACTTGGCAATTTCTGATGAGGTCTTGGGCATAGCTCTAGTTAAAGAAACCCCAGAGGGTCAGAGGCCGGTGTACTTTACCAGCAAAACGTTCTAGGGGGCGAAAGGAAGGTATCAGAAGATAGAAAAGGCCACCCTAGCAGTGGTGTGGGCTTCACGACGGTTGAGGCCATATTTTCATGCGCACCCATACTGGTGAGAACAGATCTGCCCCTCCGTTCAGTGCTTAGCAAACCGGATCTTGCTGGAAGAATGATTAAGTGGTCCATAGAGCTGTCTGAATTTGAAATTTCTTATGAGCCTTGAGGCGCCATCAAAGCTCAAGTACTGGCAGATTTTGTAGTGGAGATGATGGGGTCAGATCCGGCCATACCGCGGGCACATTGGACCATTTATGTGGATGGATCGTCGAATAGTAAAGGCTGTGGAGCAGGCGTAGTGGTGGAAAGTGATGATAGTGTGCACTTAGAGATTTCCCTCCGGTTTAACTTCAAGACTTCCAATAATCAGGCTGAATATGAAGCATGTTTGGCCGGCCTCCGAGCAGCGATTAACATTGGAGCGTCAGCAATTACGCTGTGTAGCGATTCACAGCTAGTGATTTCACAAATCCAGGGGGAATATCAGGTCAGGGAGCCATAACTTTAACTTTATTTGAATTGTGTGAATGAATTGAAGGGGAGATTCAATGTTCTAGAGTTCAAGCATATTCCAAGAGAGGAAAATACCAGAGCGGATATCTTGTCAAGGCTCGCAAGTACGAAGCAGCCTGGTAGCACAACAACAGTGGTTCAAAGTACTCTGACATCACCTAGCATCCCTCTGTTCCCTTCTCTGAATGCTATAATGGTGAACTATTCTTACGAGAACTCTTGGGTCATACCCTATATCCGCTATCTGGCAGACGGACAACTCCCTACTGATGAGAAAGAGAGGAGACGAGTAAAAAGGGAGCTGCCCTACTTCACCATGGTTGACGGTATTCTTTACAAGAGAGGATTCTCTGTCCCATACCTCCTGTGTTTGAGAGAAGATGAAGTGCAAGCAGTGTTGGAGGAGGTGCACGAGGGGCAATGTGGGCACCATGCTGGGGGTCGAAGCTTAATGAGAAAGGTCCTCAGGGCTGGATATTGGTGGCCCACGGTGAGGCAAGACTCGGCAGACTTTGTGAAGAAGTATGATGCTTGTCAAAGATTCTCCAATCTTCATCACACACTGGCCCAAGAACTTTCTTCATCCGCTGTGCCCTGGCCGTTCTACCAATGGGGCCTCGATATCCTTGGTCCATTTCCCACTGCTCCAAGAGGTATCAAATATCTGATTGTGGGGGTAGACTACTTCACCAAGTGGATTGAAGCCGAGCCAGTAGTGCATATTACTTCTGCGCGAATGAGGCGTTTCGTATATGAGAACATCATTGCTCGATTCGGTGTGCCAGGGCGGATTGTAACTGATAACGGCACCCAATTCACTGACAAAAAGTTCACAGACTTGCTTGAAGGACTGGGGATAATCCAGATCTTTTCATCTGTCGAGCACCCCCAGACGAATGGCCAAGCAGAAGTAGCCAATCGAGAGGTACTGAAGGGGATAAAGAAGCGTCTTGGAGAAGCGAAGGGAGGTTGTACTGATCAACTATGCCATGTTCTCTGGGCATACCGTACTACACCGCACTCCTCTACTAATGAATCCCCCTACCGGTTGACCTACTGGGTCAAGGCGATGATCCCAGCAGAGCTACAAACTAGATCAGCTCAAGTGGAGTATTTCTCAGATGAGGACAACAATGCCAATCTGGCATCAGAGCTGGACGTTCTCCATGAACTAAGGGAGGTAGCTTTTGTTAGAGACCAGGTAATAAAGGCGAAGGCAGCCCTTTGGTATAACAAGCACGTCCAATACAGAGCGTTCAATACTGGTGATCTTGTGTTAAGAAAGGCAAGTGTTGGGAATAAATTCACGCATTAAGGAAAGCTAGCGCCAACTTGGGAAGGCCCCTATAGAGTTTATGAGGTGACTGGAAAGGGATCATACCGGTTGGAAGAACTCGATGGGACTCTAATCCGTAATAAATGGAACACCCAGAACTTACGTGTTTATTACAGCTAGTTGGTAAGACGGCATGTACTCTTTTTCCTTACTTGAGTTTTTTCCCATTGGGTTTTCTCAAGAAGGTTTTAACGAGGCATGACCCCAACTACGCTTTCTTTGTAATATACTTTAATCTTAATGAGAATGCAGTTCGTAACTCTATCACTCTCACTTTTTTGAATGTTGTGATTTATAGCTATAGTCTACTACGCATTTTCCTCAGGGCGGATGATCTCAATCACCAAACTTGTGTTTTAACGATGTAACTTCTTGAGGGATGAGTGAAGACCCCTCAGGACGGATGATCTCAATTATGCATTTTATATGTGGATGATGTAACTCCTCGAGGGGGAAATAAGTTGTAGGGCTGGTCCTTTCTTAAGGCCACAAACCGAACCCCATTCGAATACAACATGGGTTATAAGGCTGGTCCTTTCTTAAGGCCATCAACCGAACCCCATTCGAATACAACATGGGTTGTAGGGCTGGTCCTTTCTTAAGGCCACAAACCGAACCCCATTCAAATACCACAT
This sequence comes from Clitoria ternatea, assembly GCA_037962975.1. Taxonomy (NCBI): domain Eukaryota; kingdom Viridiplantae; phylum Streptophyta; class Magnoliopsida; order Fabales; family Fabaceae; genus Clitoria; species Clitoria ternatea. The sequence goes on from CM075672.1 coordinate 229,203,413, forward strand.
GGGTTGTAGAGCTGGTCCTTCCTCAAGGCCACAAACTGAACCCCATGTCGAAGGCCCAGATTATAGGATTGCACCGAACTCTGGGTACGGTTAGTAGGAACGAACTGAACACCGGATGAAGGCTTGGATTGTAGGATTACACCAAACTCCAAGTATGGTTAGTAGGATTGAACCAAACACCGTGCGAAGACTTGAGTTGTAGAATTAAACCGAACCTCAAGAGAAAGGTGTAAAACTTAACCTTTTTCAGGGCTGTACCGAACTTCAAATTTAATTTCCGTTCTCATCTCCGAAGCCTTCATCACAGGGCGGCTGAATGCAAATATGGCCGTTCTATATCTTCGAGATCGGGTGAGTCTTTTCTAATCTCTAAGAGGTTAAAGGTAACTCTTTACAACGAAATTTCCCTTCCCGAACTATTCATACTTGGGGACAGGGCATACTTTAACTTAATTGTTGCTCATCTGTTACAATTTGTTATCTTAATCTGTGGTAATAAGAACGCTTTAAACAGCAGTATAGCTAAACAAGAGCGGGTTTGCAAAGTATTGAAAAAATCAAAGTATTATGCATATTGTTAAGTTATCTGGCAATCATACACTTGTCATTAATGATAGAAGAGGACCAATACAAATTTTATTTATGGAAAGGAGAAGCCGTACAAGTTTTGAAATATTAAAAGCTGGAGCTGATCCCAGTACATAGCTATAAATGAAAGCATAAAATCAAGAAGCAGGTGGTTGATCCTCTAAAGTAGGCACTTCTGTCCTCTCCTCTTCATCTCCCTCGGTTTGAGCCTTATCCGCTCCGATCTCCGCTTCAGATTGAGCACCTCCCTGCGTCTCAGCTTCAGGGCCAGGAGTGGATGGTGTTGGCTCCATACTTTGACCCTCTGGAAGTGGAGGCAGTTCATAAAGAGCCTCGCGAGGATCCTGGTGCGAGCCTTCCTTCATCACTTCGACAAGTTTTCCCCCATGAAATTCATAGAACAGATCTAATCCGTACAAATTAAGCTTCACATCAGGGTTACGGTAAAAAACTTGACGAAGTGCCAGGCCGAAGGATTCGTAAGCCACATTTTTGCATATCTCCAAGGCTTTGGCAGCCTTGGCCTTAGCAGCAGATAATTTCTTCTGGAGCTTGGCAAAATCCTCCTCCAACATCCTAGTGCTTGTACCTCCCTTCCTCAGCTCTTCAATTTGGACCTGCATCTCCTTCCGAAGGATCTCCCACTCCCCAAGGCTTTTGTTGTGTCCGTCCTCCATTATTTTGAGATCGTCAGCAACCTTGGCCGATCTCTTCTTCTCCAGTTGTAGCTCTTCTTCAAGGAGGGGGATGAACTTATTTTGCTGTTGAAGCTCAGCAACCTACCGCTCCAAAGCTTTGTTGGCAAAGTAAAATTGGCTTATTTCCTCTGTCTTCTTCTGAAGTGTTTCCTTGGCCTTTTTCAGTTCAGCCTCCACACCTCTGTGAATATCAGCTTGCTTGGTAGCCCAGGTATCCTTCATAGCGAGTCTAGTTTCAAGCTTTTCAACCTTCTCCATATAGTTCGCCTTTTTGCTCAAAGAGTCCAAGAGGCCGGATAGCTCATCTAGCTGCCAGCGGCTAGCTTTACATGTGCCTCGGACCTCGTTAGCATCGAGCGAAGGGCAGAGGCAGTACCTAGCCTTTGGAAGAGTGGGGGGCATGGACCCCTGGAACCATAGGTATGGCGAAAGAAAGGAATCACGAGGAGGGTCAAACGCTAGAGGAGGACCGCTCTCAGAGTCCGGCCCAGAAGTGGTTTGTGAAGCAGGGGCAGAAGAGTCAAGGACGGGCTTCTTCCCCTTGTCTTTTTTCAGCCCAGTTTCTTCAAGCGTCCTTTGTCGTTTTTTTGAGTGGTCACCAGAGGGAGGCTTCTCCAGGTCCGCTGTCTTGACCAGGTGCCTTTTCTTCTTTTTCTTTTCTGGGACGATCTCCTCATCGCCCTGCCCAGTGGCCTCCGTTTGTTTCTCTGGTTCCTCCTCATCAAGGAGAGGAACCTCATTTCCCACTACGGAAGTCAGAGGAATGGTTGGAGCCTTAGTGGCGTTCCTCTTTGCATGAATCTCATTCTCCTCGGAGGAGGAGTCATCATCAGCCATCATGGTCCTTAGAGACAATATTTTTGGGCAGGCGTTTTTGATTTGTTCTGCAAAACAAGCAAAATTGAGTTAACACATGAGAAGAAAATAATCAGAACGGAATAAATAAATAGCATAGCTGCAGCAGGAACGGATATTACAGAGGTAGGTAGTGCGGACATCGTCATCCGCCAGGAGGAGCCTGCAAGAAAATCCTTTGAGGGTCTTCGAGGCCGTTTGCATAGCACTCAGCACCTCAACGGAGTGAGAGGAAAGCTCACCCTCATCAGTATAATAAGCACAGCTCAGCAATAGAAAGTGCTCGTGCGTCCAACTGAGAGGAAACTTGGTGAATCCTTCCTTGTTGCGCCAGAAGACCGGCTTATTGGGCTGAATACGGACCCGCGTGTAGTAATGTTTAAAAGAACGTCCGTCCACCTTCACGGATTCCGTGTAGGACTTTGAAGTTTACCACCCTTGAGTCACAACGGAGTGTTATGAACCCAAGGCCGCCCTTCTTGTTAGCACGGCGGACCACCTGGCAGTAATAGAATAGTTTGGCCACGGTGGCAGTAAAGTTGAAGTGCTCTCCCAGAATTTCAAGAGCACGAACCAGGCCCCAGCCGTTGGGGTGTAGTTGAGTCGGGGCGCAATCAAGGAAATATAGGATGGCCATCTGAAATTCTGTCATGGGGAAGCGGACCCCCAGCTTCTAGAACACGAAGTCGTACATGTAGACCGACCTCTCATCAGGGACGATGTGCCAAACCCTCTCGGATGGACGTGGAGCAAGTGCAACATAGTAGGCTTTATACTTCTTGTCTGAGTAAATCTTGCAGCGGAGAGAGACCGTCCCTTCCTCTTCACTTACGTGATGCGAGGGGATTTCCAGAAACTCCTCTTCAACCCAGCAATACGGCCTCTCCCTGTTGAGCATTTCCCAGTTCAGCCGGTGTGCCACGACATTGACACACCCTTTAGTAGTGTAAAGAATCAATGTTTTTCCAGACCCCGGGATCTCCTTGGTCTTTGATGCACGATGGAAAGCGTACGTGTTGTGGTAAAAAGCAACATCGTCAGAGAGATAACCTTCATTACTTAACCCTTCATCAGAGCTGCTGGTAGCCCTCGAGTCAAGGGGAACCTCAGAGCGGCGTTAATCAGAAGACGCTCGTGAGGTAGAGGTTTCAACTCTCTCTGAGCGACGAGGCCCAGCCACAGGAAGGTTCACTAGGATCCTTCCTCCACGGCGGCTAGAGGGGGCACAAGAGCTCAGACTCCCCCTGTTTGAGGTACTAGCATTGCCTGTTCTAGGGCGCATATCCGAGGCAGAATGAATAAAATTATGTAGAGGGAAAGGATAAGGAGGTTACCTAAAGAGAAGAAGGAACTTTGTGAAGGTTGAAGGCAGCAAGGAAATCTCCAAAAATTTGAGCAGAGGTTCACTAAGCTTGAAGAAAAAGATGAATTCCAAAACTCGTTAAGTGTCCCTTTTATAGGTAATAAAGAAGCACAGTGCTCTGTTGAAAGTCACGACGTTTACTTCAAAATGCAACCTTTAGAATTCAAATGACTCCGTTGTTTTGTAACGTTAAAGCGTGAAAGTGGTAACGTTTCAGTAAAGGTTCTTATGAAATGGGCTTTCGTCAGTTGAAATCCAGGCCCAATAAGCCCAATCGATGGTTACACTCTTGTGTAATAATGGCTCGTGCATAAAAGGTATATTTAATGTCCAATCATTCCAGACGCATTTAATTCATTCCAACCACTCTTCGAATACCAAGAGTTTTGATTTCCAAAGACTCTTGGGATTTCCCTCATTATGATACGTTGTCTGAATCTGTTGTATATAGCACGGGAAGAGCAGTAACTCAGTTGACAGAACGGATATTACAGAGTTTTCAGAAAGAATTTCTAGAATGTTCCACCTGTATCCAGACTTCTCAAAGGCTGTATAGCTCATATGAGCAACTTAACAGTCCCTCATACAAGCTAGGGGACAAATGATCCGGTCTGGATACCAGTCCCTAAAGTTATGACGTCAGAATGACTTCATGAGAGGGAAACCGGTGTCACAATTCTGGCAGTACCACACCGGATATCCGATATCCCTCCATCCGTTCTTATCTCATCAGACGTTCTACTCATTCTCTCTACAACGAATACTTCACTCGTTCTCACTAAACGTCTATATAGTCGTTTGCCTCATAATCATTATGAGATAAGAGTTCCTTATAACTTATCAGCGAAGATACCCTGTATAGCGGAATATGTCAATGTCAATTACCTCAGAGAGTAAGTACATGTGTCAACGAAATATGCAGAAAGGTGATTATCCTCCATCCTTATCACAGGATCGTACTCTGATAATTGACCTACCCTCCTGACACATTCTGAGTACTGAGCCACTTTGATTGACACACTTCATACGCTATCAGAGCCAATGGGCCCACTTGCATCCAACGATTCATTTCCTACGTTCAACTATAAATAGCATGACCTAAAACACATGCACGGTTACGTTGTCCTAACTCACTCTTTACTATTGTATTTCTTGAGTACTCACTAAGTTTATACACTCTTCTGACTTGAGCGTCAGAGAATCTTCGCAGGTGACACCACCTTTCGCCCTCTCTCAACGCGAATCGTTGGTGTGAAGGATCTCCAGGACAACAAGACCGGTTTTTCCCACTGAGAGGCCAGAATACAACACCGGATACCCACTGTACCGGTGTGCAAACCCTAGAACACCTGTACTCTTGTGGCTGGTCCCATACCAGATCCTAGACCCTGGTTCAGACCAGTTCATAGCCTAACCATTTACTCATGTATAATTAGCATGCAATTCATATCCTGCTTCATCAACTCAATTCACTTAAACAGTTCTTAGGCATGAAATAATCATGACTCAAGTACACTAAAAAACTCCTTCCCATTGCATTAAACACTCAAAGCTCATTTTGGAACAGTGGGTAAAACAAGCCTAATTCATTGAATTTGGTGGTGTACTCGCCAACGGACATAGTTCCTTGCTTAAGCTTTATGAACTCAAGCTTTATCTTGCTTTTAACATTAGTTGGGAAGTATTCCTCCAAAAATAGATTCTTAAAATTGGTCTATACTAGCTAGGTGTGATTTGCGACCATTCGCTCCTTAGTTTAGAGCCACCAAGTTTCAGCTTCCTCAATTAATTGTTAGGTGGCATATTCCGCCTTCAACACCTTAGTGTATTTGAAGGATCTGAAAATCCTTTCCATCTCCTTGATCCATAAGTAGGCACCTCCGTGATTGTACCAACCTTTGAATGTGGATGGCTTTCTTTTAAGAAAATGATCCAATCCACTAAATCCACGATCTTGACGTTCCAATACCCTTGCCAACTAAACAAGAGCATTAGCTATAGGGTTGTTAAGTTGTTGGCAACCCGCCATAGTTTAACCTACAAGCATAGCTCTGTAAGGTTCCAACAATAATAATAATAAGTTATAGCTACTTCCTAACCATTAAACCAAACTAGTTGCATTAGTGAAGCTCACAGAGTGGATTGTAATACCATTGGCTCTGCAAAATCAGTTAAATGATTTAATACTAATAAAATGTAAAATGCTACTACTGTGTTTAGTTCATAATTTTTCTTAGAAAAATAAAAAATTATTTTTAAAAAAATTAAAAAATAGAAAAACTATTTATTTATAAATTATTTAAATTTTTTCTATAGAAAATAGAAAACTGATTTTTTATTTTTTAAGAAAATCAAAAAACTCTTTTAAAGGTTTTCTAAGAAAAGTAAAAAAATAGAAAATGTGGGAACTGAATTATAAGATAAGGTAATTGAATTACAAGATAAGGTAACTAAATTACAAGATAAAGACTGTTGTAACAGAATGAGAATATAAAACAAACAACTAATTCAAAAAGTTCTACTGCTACTATTTTGAAATATATTTAAACACAAACTCATTTGCTCTTATTTTAATATAACTTTAAATTTTTGTCACAATTTTTATATGATGCATATACTATACAACATTGTCATAAATAATATATGTATATATATATATATATAAGATATATCTCAATTAATTTGAATTAAAGAATGTTTGAAAAAAATTTAGAAAACTAAGTGCACTTGAACAACTTTTTTAGTTTTCTAGTTTTCCAAATTAAAAAACTGTCACATTATCTAAACGAGTTTTCAAAATTTTTCTAGTTATTCTAGGAAATAGAAATTTTGGAAAACAAGTAGAAAACTTTTCCCAAAAAATTAGAATAATTTTTTGTAACTAAATGAAGCCTAAATTTTTCAACGATCACTTTTTACGTCATACGATCATTTTAATAACCCTTGGCAATAAGATTGGGGGGAATTACCTAAAATCAATACTGAAATTTGAGTAAAAATCCCAAAACGTGAAAAGATCCCATTCTGGCCAAGTGTTAGGCGTGGTTACGCCTACTAGCCCCCTACGTATACTTACATTCGAGCGTAGGAGGCTACCACGCCCAGACCCAGATCCACCAACATGCCAGCGTCGTGACACCCAAGGGCCAACGTTATGACGCATTCTCACCTAGCCCAGGCATGCCCAAACATTGTGACGCCCAATGTTGGGCGTGGTAACACCCAAAGGTAGATGACCTCCCCCTTGGCTGTGGCAACCAATGTTAACGCGCCCACACCCCAAGCGTGCTTACGCTAGAACCCTGCCATTCCATTTTACTTAATTGCACTCATGTTATATATTCATAGAGCTGGGTAAACAGGTTTGGGCCCACGGGCCGGCCCGTTTAGTCACTCCTTACGCGGGTTGCGGGTTAGAAAAAATTGGACCATTTTAAAAGCGGGCTCACAGGCTGGGACCGCGTAACCCGCGGGTTAAAACGGGTCTGGCCCGCGGGTTCGCGGGCCAACCTACGGGCCAAGTAAAAATAAAAAATATATTATAAATATATTTAAAATAGAAATAAAAAACTAAAAACTCTTATCCTAACTTAAACCCATGTAATTGTATTTGAAGTTTTTAAGACATTGGTGATGTTATTAATTATTATCATGCATTTGTAACCTATTTGTCATGTTTAAGGTTTATATTTGGATAAAAAACTATTAAATTTAAAATTTTATGAGTTTTTTTATGAAATATGATTGGATTTTTTAAATTTTGGATAATTAAATATGTTAAATTACACATATTTTTTGTTTCATAAAAAAAATAATTTAGACCCTACAATTTCAAAGGAATAAAAAAGAAGCAAAAAAATAATTTCATAGACGGGTTGGCCCGCGGGCCAGCCCGCGGGCTTGTCGCGGTCCCTAAAAAATCAGCCTATTTAGAAAGCAGGTTCCGCGGGCCAGCCCGTTGCGGGGCGGGCTTATGCGGGCCAGCCCGTTGCGGGGCGGGTTGGCCCGTATACTTAGCTCTATATATTCATACATTGATGCCGTCAATTCACATGCATGATGACCATACTAACCCATCCGGACATACCTAAATATAGTGTAAACTCTATGAACGCAAGTTCCTAAACTATATCACTATAATTGCATGATGCACATGGTCACACCATGGCCTTATCATCATATCAACCTATCATAACATCAACTAGGTCATATAGCCTAACCATTTACTCATGTATAATCAGCATGCAATTCATATCCTGCTTCATCAACTCAATGCACTTAAACAGTTCTTGGACATGAAATAATCGTGACTCAAGTACACTAAACAACTCCTGCCCATTGCATCAAACATCAATATGCCATATAACTACATACACATGCATATTGCACATTCAATATATTCCATCTAAGAAATTCTTTGCCCATAACAATCTAATGGATTCTAAACTAATCCAAGACATATTCAATTACACAAAATGGCATTTGGTTTCATACTAGTGCACCATTATTCATATATCAACATTAACATGTATTCAACAAATATAATCAACCATTACATTGGTTTTATAAATATAAGCCCCACCATATATATACATATGATACCAAAATAAGGTATATACACAAAACCACCTAAAAGGTTCACCACTTGGTATTTGCAATCCATCCCTCTAGAGTTCACCAGTCACTATCACCCTACAAACTCACTGAAAATAGGTGGAAAAGTGAGCATAATCCTAGTAGCAAATATTGCAATAACATATAGAATCAAGCAATCACCTATACATATCCATACATCTAACATATCATTAATCATCAATCTATGTCCAATACAATAGAGATAACATCAACAACTATTACCATTCATGCATATAATGCATATAGTATGATATGCTCTACATCATACCCTTATCATGTAAAATCATGCCATATAGACTCAATGTGGTGGATAATACTACAATTTAAAGAGAATGGCCATATTCATAATTATTTACCGGATATCCATACCACCACCCTTCTTGCAACACTTATCACTCTTGGTGATGTGGCTCCACATAATCAATGGTGTTGAGGATCGACTCTAGGGTACATAAACGTAGAGCGTCTAAACCCTTCTTAGTCCGCAAGGTCCCTTTATCTTCTCATAGAGCCACCCCCACCAGGGTCAACAATAAGGGTGCCTTGTATCCCCTTATGTGTTCAATGCATATGATGAATGATTTCAACATATAATAATGCTCAATACAACTCAAATACAGTAATTTCCCTCCTTGGCACTTATACTCATCACTTATACATAAAGCAACCTCATCATCATCATGATACATTATTAATCAATTAATCAATCATAATTCTGTTGCTGCACTAATGGTGTCACAATCATATCTACCACAATAGACTATCCATCAATAATCTCAATCATAACATAATCATCATTATCAATTCAATCATCACATATTGCAATAAAAGTAAACAATACTATTTTCAATAGTCACTTACTCAAATTATATCCCTCTTCTATACCTAGATTGATGACACAAGATAATAACACTCACGTCCAATTCTGCCTATGATCTTACATAACAAAAGGCATCTTGATTACTCAACAATTTCACTTAAATCTGAAAATCAATTTAGCGTAGCCTAAGCTACCTGGAGTATAATTAACTAAGAATTAACTTGAAGTAATGGGAAGGTTTAGTGCTGATTCTTTTTCATGGAATAATACACAAAATACTCAGATGGTCAGTTTTAATGTGACTTGTGGCAAGTGGACCACTGTCGGTGTAGTATATGTTCTAATGAACAAATGTCGTTCCCACTACAGATCGTTTTAAATCGATTTTAAACTATTATGACAGATATGGGTTACTGTTTTCATGATGGTGAATTAAAGAAACTATCTAAGAAATGCATGAAAGTAATACAAGTAATATAGTTGAAATAACAGAGTTTAACAAGTGGGATTTAGATTCATCTTTCTCACCTTCCGATACATAGTCAATATTCATATAAACGACTTTTGCAATATGATTCTTTACGTCATAATCCAAGTCATTCGTATCGATTCCTCGACTATGAAATTCATAAGAATAGATTTGATAACGTCAATCCTTTGATTGTTTCAAATCCATTCTAGCATTAAGTACGATTGGTTAGACGTTCACTGCGTTAAATACCATCTCTGGTTATTTACTCACAATGAGCATTTCATTTAGATCCGTTTTCATAAGTTATTTTCCAACAACAAACGTAAACTTACATCAAGAAAATGTTGATCAAGCATATTCAAGCAATGGGTATGAAATGAAAAACCAAGAATCATAAAACAAATTCACCGATTATATGAATACTAAACACATGTTCATCCGGATTGATTGGTTACCTCCAATCCCAATGAGAGAGTTAGCTACACATAGTAGCCATGTTCATACAATATTAATGTAAGGAAGAAGAGAAACCTAAGCTAAGAACACTCAGTTGAAATCTTGTTTCCACCCCCTTTCTCAACTCTTTCTTATTTTCCTTTTATAATGCTTCACTCGCTTAAGCGAGTTTTAATCTTGCTCAAGCGAGACACATTCTTCAGCTTCAAGGAATTTCACGTCCTACTTCACCTGTATGCTAAACTCGCTCAAGCGAGAACTTTCGCCAGAGCGAGACTCAAGTTGATGATCCCCTGTTCAGTATTCGCTTAAGCCATGATCCATCCGCTACAGTGATTTTGTTGTATTTTGGTTCTAGATGAATTTCGCTTGAGCGAATATATCTCGCTCAAGTGAATTCATCATTGGAACTTCACTGGATGAATTTTGTTCGGTGTGTTTTACTGGTACGCTTGAGCAAAGCCCATGTCTTTTCTTTCTGGATCAATTTCGCTCAAGCGATACCAATTCGCTTAAGCGAATTCTTCAATGAGCCTCACTGGTCTAAATTCGCTTAGGCGAATAAGCCATTCGCTCAAGCGATGGATGCCCTGTTACTTGACTCTTTTAATTACCTTGCTCGCTCAAGCGAGCCTTCAGTTGGCCATAGCGAATCCATTCGCTCAAGCAAGATAGACCTTCGCTTGAGCGATTTTGATCATCAGTGCTTTTAACTTGAAGATTTTTGGTGAAACTCTTTCTTTTCTTTTTCCCTTCTTCTTTCTTCTTCATTTTACCAGAAATTGCATCAAAATTTGGGATTTGGTAATACTTATTAACCAATCAAACATGTACAATGCTTGGATCCTAAATTATGTTATATTTAGCTTACAAAATGATAAACATTGCACTTTATGTCCAACTTTTGATCAATTTACATCACAAAATCTATGTAATTTGGACATCTATCATTTAGGTTCATAAGGTGTCGACTAACTGAGTCAAATCCAAATGAGGAATCCGGAGTGGATTGAAGAATTTCAACACTACCCACAAACTCTAACCATTTCCTATAAGCGTCAATTCATAGGAATTAGGGTCGAAACCTCAAAACTTAATAACAGGGGAGGCTAGGGTTGAAAACCCACATACCTTAGGCTAGGGGAAATTAAACTAAACTCTTTACTCCTTTGGCATGCACTTCAAAAGGATGGGAAGAATGGGAATGGATGGTCTTTGATTCCTTGCTTAGAAAACAAAAGTAGAGGAGGAAGGAGGAAGGTGATGGCCACATTGAGGAGAAAAAGATGGAGATAGAGATGATGATAATGGTGAGGGGGAGAAAAAGGGCTATGGGATTGAGAGGGGGAGAGAGTGAGGTTTTCCTTTCCTTTTCTTTGTTTTTTGTGAGGAGAAGAGAGTTAGTTAGTTTTTATGTGGTTAAAGTTAGTTAGTAATCTTATCGGTTGAGTTAATTCCCAAACCTATTCGGGTAACCTTATTTTAATCACAAACTTAGTCAACTTTAAACCTTATTTAATTCACTCCATTTGATTATAATTAATGTATTTCTTTTCATTACACATTTATCATAAATTAACCCTTAATTTAAAATTTAAGATGTTATAATGCCTATTAATAGACTTGAGTTGATAGAATCACAATGACAATAAGACACTCTCCCAATTAAGATTTAACAAAATAATTCATAATTACATTTTTAACATGACCCAGACTTATAATCTAATTAAGTTTGAAAAATTTCATAATTGATATTTTACACGCTCACTAGTATCTTAAAGTAAATCTAGATTTTTAGTATTTTAAGATAATGTAAAATATATTTTACCAATCATATATATTTGTTCGATCTGTTAAATTAATTATATTATTATTAAATATTGGTTTGGATGACTTTATTTTATTTAATACAGCTAAGAGTATTTTTTAACCGATACTTAATGATCATGTTTTTAATAACTATCGATGTATTTAAAAAAGTTGCCTATATTTATTAATTGTTAGAATTTATTGGTGCATGAAGAAATTTATTATCATTGTAATTTTGATCCCCTCGAATTTGAATAAAGTACACTATTTTTTTTTTTGGAGTCTTTATTCTCATAGTAATAATATATTCTTTGTGTTAACTTCTCATAGTAATATATCATTGAAAGATGAATGAAAGAAAAATTAAAAGCAAGTTAGGAAAATTATATTTACTATTTACCATTTATTAGTAGATCGATCAAGAAATATTTATTGATATCAAGCTAATTAACTTACCAGAATATCTTATTTTGAATGATATAACAATCTAACCTGTAACTTTCCTGTGTATTGCACGAGAAATAAAATTTATTAATAAAATAATTAATTAGATGTGGATAAATTAAAGATATAAAACGTGAACCCAAAAGAAATTAGAGATATATAAAACATTTCAAAATAAAAATAAATCATAAAAAATATATTATCTGAATCGAGACATGTTATCTCTATATATTGATAATAAAGTGTATCGAATTCAAATTTTAAAAATTTAATTTATCATTGGTATTGATTCAGATTAGAATATCTTAAAATTCAATCTATTAACTAAAGTATATGTTTAATTTGACAAGATGTAATAAGATTCATCATTTAAAAGTTAAATCAAATTTAAATTAGAATTTACTATTATACTTGTATCGATTTCAGCGCGTGCTATTACACATTCGTATTTATTTATGTGTATCTTATTACACACCAAAGTCATAAAAAAAGATATACACATAAAATCTTTTAAATCTTATTTTAAGCAAGAGATATTTTACTGCCAACATTTAATTAAAAGAAACAAATTAATGAAATCATAGTCATCAAAATATTATCAAATTCCAGTATGGTCTGGGTTGTCCTATATCCATAAGAATCATAACAAATTAATAATGGCTCATGATTTACAAGTGGTTTGGAAAAAGAGAAAATAAAAATAAAATCTTTCTCTTATTATATAAGAGCCATTCCTACAAACGAAACCTTCATCCCACGAAAACATCCCTATATTATTACTTCTCTCTGCTCACTCTTTCATTTGTTCATCATTGCTTTCTTCATCATGCCTAACAATCTTGTCAACCCTCTTTCCCTTCTCAGGTTTAATCATCTAATTAATCTTCTTCTCTGTTATTTCCCATAATTTGCATGGATGATTCTTTCTTAAATTATACTAATTAAGAATAGTTTCCTAATTGAAAAGACATCAATTTTAGTTATCTAACTCATTACGTCTTGAAATGATTCGTTTTCGATTTTTAGCTGGTGACATCTACATTTTAAAAAAATGAAATGTTAATTTGATTGGAAGATAACTTAAAGCATGTGTACTTAAGTTTTGCCCTTTATTTTGGTATATTTTTAAAAAGAATAATTGAATGATATGTGCAGGAAGCAATGTTATGCAGTTGTAGCTGAAACTTTAAGGTTGGAGAAGGGAAGTAGGATGGTGAAGCAGAATGAAGGGAAGATAGCAATATCCAATAATAATAATAAAGAGAAAGTGTTTTGGATGAGAGATCCTAAGAGTGGAAATTGGATTCCAGAGAATCAATTTGAAGAGATTGATCCAGCTGACTTGAGGGACAAGTTACTGCCTAAGACACAAAGCCCAACTCAATTAGCATCTGATTAGTCATACTTAATTAATCAAAAGTTTAGAGATCAATTTAAATCATTTTCTTTTCACTATGTTTTCAATTTATTATTTTTGCTATGTACCAGAAAAGAGCCAAGGTTTATTATATATGATCTATATAAATTATCCAAATTCTCTTTTTCTATTTGTTAGAAGAATATGTTCCACAGTATAAATATATATGTAATAAGTTCACTTTAGTATTCAATAAGCTGTGCTCTTCATAACCAAATAGAAACCAAAAATTAAAAAAAGGTTAAGAATTTTAGGAAAATATCATGCCACAATTTGGTTCGGTGCATGGGAGAGGAGGGAAAATATTATAATGAAGGGAAAGTAAAAATATTTAACATAGAAGAGTTTTCACCGAACGTTTTCTTTCTTTGGCTTCTTCTATAAAATATGGAGGGAAGATAACATTTATTTTATCTTTGTTCTTTCTCTTGCTTACAAAATTATTGAACAGAACAATTCTGAACTAGCTCATTAATATACTTTCCTTCCTTTTATCTTTTATAATTTGAACAAAACACAAATAAAAATTTTGTCGCTTCCTCTTAATGGAAAACTTGAATATATTTCAAAAGCTTTTACTTTCACATTGTTTAGTGGTGTATTTTTTTTATCTCATCTATAAAGTGGAAGAGGCTGTGGTATTTTGAGGTCATACCTTAGATACCTTAGACGCATAAACTTTATAGACAGTATATAGTCACACACCTCGGTCGTGTTAATATTCCAACGCCTTTATCCCTCATTCATTTTGAACCAAACAAGAATGCATTTAGATGAACAAAGAATGACTGTGTGACTTATAAACCTCTGTCACGAATTCCTATCGAAATTAAAAAGTTTTATAAATTACATTATTAAACATGTAAATCACTTAATGAATTGTGATTTTCCTAAGCTATATAAGAGATGGGATTATGTTAGTAGGTATTTTCCTTACCTCTTGTAATTGATGTAAATATTTTCTAAAAACTTTTCTTACTTGCAAGAGTACTAATGATGATTTGTATTTGATCTAATTATTTGATGTTATCATTTCACTTTTCTGGATCATTTAAACCAAACAAACCGTTAAAAAAAGTTTAATTTTGATGTATATCATTATAAAATTATTAATTAATTATAAGTTATAAATTACCATAAATATAATTTTTTAAAATAGTTATTACATAATTTATTAAGATATTTCATGACGGCTAAAACACAGTTTAAACACTTATGAAACTTAAAATGAGCTTTGGTGAGAAGATGAGGCTGTGTTTAGTTACAAAAAAATTATTCTAGTTTTTTGGGAAAAGTTTTTTTGTTTGTTTCTCAAAATTTTCATTTCTTGGAATTGTTAAAAAAATTGTTGAAATTTTTTTTCACTTTTTGGTTTTCTTGGAAAACTTCTTTAAAGACTTCTCTGTTTTTCTAAAAAAATAGAAAACTCAGTTTTCAGTTTTCTATAAGTTTTCTTTGAATATTTTGTAAACAAATACATTTTTTGTTTTTTTAACTTTTTAAAAATAGTTTTCTTTTTCTTAGAAAACTTGCAATCTAAACACGACCAAAGTTGTTCATTTCTAATATAACATCATCACCTGGCATGAAAATATATCCATATTTGACACACCAAATATCAAATTTTGGGAGTGAAGGTGTATGTTATAAATTTATAATATCTTAAATTGGTCTCAAAATATTACTATAACACTTTTTTATAAAAGCCTACCTAACTAACTTTTAAAATAATAATAGTGATATCTAATTTTTAATAGGCTAAAGGGTAAATTTAGCCCTTGTAAAATCTGTGATTTTGGCTTTACTCCCTGAAACAATTTTTCTTAGTATTGTGTCCCAGGAAACTTTTAAGTGTAATATATAACCCATTCTGTTGACTGCCTCTGTCAAGTAATGAGGTGGAGCCTAGTCACATGTTAGTGATTGCATATGTAACATGTGACTCATCATTTTGAATGTCTTGCAGGATTGGGTTTCTGATTAAGGGACCTAATGCTATGAAACAACTTTTTAAGGACCTAATGCTATGAAATAACTTTTTAAAGGGTCTATTGCTATATTCGCTGTGACTGAATCATAACCCTAAACATAACAACATCATCTCTTCAACTCCTTAAATCCTGCACTACAAACAACTCTAAGCTCTGAAATTGCTTCAAAGATCAAGAAATCGCAAGAATTGAGTGTGGAGGTTCATAAACTACACAAAGCTATAAGTTTGGGTTCAACCTTACCTTTAAGAATTTCAAGAAATTGAAGCTCCCTTCAAGCTCCCATGACCGTCGTGAGCAAGAGAAGAGAGAGGGCACAAGATGAAGAATGATAGGAATGGGAGTGGTATTCACAGTGTTGTGTGCAATATATCACGATGTTGTGTTCATACCTTCCATGGCTGTTGCAGTGAAGGATTTAAGAGATTGAATAGATGGTATTGTTATGTTTAGGGTTATGGTTCAGTCACAACGAATATAACAATAGGCCCTTTAAAAAGTTGTTTCATAGCATTAAGCCCCTTAATCAAAAACTCAATCCTACAAGACATTTAAAATGATGAGTCACATGTCATATATGCAATCACTGACATGTGACTTGACTCCATCTTATCACTTGACAAAGGCAGTCAACAGAAGGGGTCATATACTATACTTATAAATTTTCTAGGGACACAATACTAAGAAAAATTATTCAGGGGGTAAAGTCAAAATCACAAATTTTCTAACGGCTAAATTTACCTTTTAGCCTTTTTAATATATTACATATCAAATTTAAATGTTAGATAACTTTCTTTTATAAGATTTGAAATAATATTTTTCTCTTGAGCTAGGTTGTCACTTAATTCTAACGTAATTGTGTGATTTTTTTACTCAATTTATATATTCCACTTAAAGTTTAAAAAAATACGATGATTTCACAATATCCGTATATAATAGTTGCACCATCCATTGAATCAGAATTGAAATTGAAATTGGTATTAGAATTATCTATCGTAGTAATTCTGCACATGCACATGCACTTTATAATCAGAATCAGACTCATTCTCTCATCCACAAACTTGGCCCTCCCTTCCCTAAGAAATGCCGGATTCAGTTTCAACCTTCCTCTAGAAAAAATTGCAAGTTAAAATGACCCATTTAATAGAGAAAAATAATATCATATGTATGAATAATACACCTTTATACTAAAGTTAGGAAAACTTTTCTTCAATTCTTTTTACATGAATTCGCATATTGACAGCGAACCAACCACATAATCCTACAAAAAAAAACATTGGTGAATAGATTCTTGTAAACTTAAAAGGACATGATTCCTTTTTCTTATATTCCGACGATATGTCAAATGTATGATCGATTACGGAGTTCGGTTCTATGATATACTTACTATATTTCGTCATATTCATATACGTTATTCTTCAATAAGTGTACCAAATCACCTTAAGTTTTTAAAGGTTGTTGAATTAAATAATAACATAATAATTACTTGTAAATCATAATAAATATATTATGTTTAAGGTTTTGTTCTTGATTGATTTGAAAGTTTTTATTTTAAGAGTGCAAAGCGATAAAATTTAGACAACAATTAATGAAAAACAATGGGATTAAATTTCTCCATTTTATTTAATCGTGTAAGATACTATTATATACAATTAAACATTTAATCAAGTTAATACCACATAAAAACCATTAAATTTAATCCCTTCATGAATAGATTCTAAACCCTAACATCAACCCTTAGTCCCTTGACAACTTAATGCTAAGATTTATACTAAGAAAAAAATTTAATAACCATTAGAATCAACTATGTCTCTAGTAAAAGAATCTAATGGGTATTTTATCCTAAAACTCGTTTGGTAAACTAAACACATACAAATAACATTTTCTTGAATAGAAATAAGCATTGGGCATGAGAAAAGAAATGCTAACATGATATAAATGCATAATCATACATAAATATTTATTATAAAGTCATAAATAAAAATAAGTTTGTCCAATCCCAACAAAAGAGGGGTTTAGCCACACAATATGATAGCCAACCCTGGATACATCAAATGAATAAAAGAGAAATAAGCCCTATAAAAAGCTCCAAGGCACTTGAAGAATTAAGAAAAACTTCCAAGCTCCAAACTCTCTTTTCCCAAGTCCAAATATGCCCCAAAAATGTGTATTAGAGCACTTAAATGTGTCTTGCTATACATGGCTCGTAGGGGGTAAAAACACCAAAGTTTTGTCTACTTGCCCCTACTAGCAGTTGCTCGTGGAGGTGAGCTACCTTCAGCAGCCCCTTTAAGATTTTTCTTCTAGGCTATAATTCTTGGTTATTTTTCTTGTAAAACATAGTTAAATTATCAATGACCAAGGAAAGAAGATAATGTTTGGATTTTCAAAAGATGAGGACATTTTTAACATTGAATGGTTAAAAGAAAATACAATTAAATTCTATATTCCTAAGAAAAATATCCTAAAATAAACCACTAACAATGTACTAAGGGGAATGGGATGCTATCTAATCCACCTTTAAACTTCCACTTCTTTGTCAACAAGTAAAGGCTCTTACACCTGTCCAATTTTGATTGAAGAAAAAAATTTCATTTCTTTACATATTGATATACCATAAAATTTGTAAGAGTTTTTATTCACTCCTAAATTATGCTTAATTTGCTGGTCAATTACTCCATCCAGTCCTTTTTATAAGACGTTGTTTAAGTTTTTCTTGGTGATAAAACCCTTATCAATTTACAATGTGTATTTATTATTTTTTCAATAGATATTCTTTTTGATTACATCTTCTATCTCTTAATATCAATAGCATTTGAAAAAATGTTATCTCTCTTCATTAATATGAATGGTACGTTTAGAAATAATACAAGAATAATTGATAAATTTAATGTATTTTCCTATAATAACTAAAATTTTTAATTTATATGAAATGATATAATAGAGTTTAGGATTTAGGATCATATAAAAAGGACGAGATAAAGTATTTTACCATATGTCATTAATTTATTAAGAATTTCTCTAGTGCTCTTGAATATAGAGGGGTTAGAAAACCTTCAATAACATAAACCAGTAATATTGTCTCAACCCAATAATGACGTGTCAACTTTAATTAATTTGAATTTGCATGGTAGCCCAACATTTTTCATATTTTTATTTGAAGAATGTGATGTTAATCTTGAGTTTCCATTTCTAAGTTCTAACATGGTTCTTATGATAGCAAATCTGAGGAGCCATGTCATAGGGGTTTTCTAACCCCTCAATATTCAAGAATGCCATAGAAATTTCCTTGAATTAATTGTGTTGGGGGAACAAATCACTCAATGTTATAAAATACTTGAAATTAAAATGGCCTGGAGGAAGGAACAAGAATATAGAAGAGAGAATAAGAATGAAAGGGAAATTTCTTCTATGTATATTTTCTCATTCATGGTGAGGGATATAAGTCCCCTTTTATAGGCTAATGGACATCCACTTTTGTTAAAATATTCATAATACTCCCCCTTGGATGTCCATATTTTAGAAGGTGTCTCGTTAAAACCTTACTAGGAAAAACCCAGTTGGATAAAAACCTAGTGAAGGAAAAAGAATACAACATTCTTTACAAAGTACATTCATGAAAATAATTAAATTACAAGTATTTAATTCTCCCCCTTATTGTAACATGTATGCCTAAGGTGTCGAAGACTGATCTTTTGTACTAACTCCTCGAAGACTTTGGTTGGTAATGATTTTGTAAAGATATCTGCTAAATTCTCACATGATCGGACTTGCTAGACATTTATTTCACCATTCTTTATAAGATCATGCGTAAAGAAAAATTTTGGTGAAATATGCTTTGTCCTATCTCCTTTAATATAACCCTCCTTTAACTGAGAAATACAAGCTGCATTATCTTCACATAAGATTATTGGTGGTAACTTTCTAGCATGCAAGCCACAAGTTTCTTGAATATGTTGAATCATAGACCTCACCCAAACACATTCTCAGCTTGCTTCATGTAATGCTAGAATTTCAGCATGATTAGATGATGTTGCTATAATCATTTGTTTTATGGATCTCCATAAAATTGTTGTACCACCACATGTGAACAAATATCCTGTTTGTGGTCGACCATTATGAGGATCAGACAAATACCCCATATCTGCATAACCAATTAGTTTTGCCTTAGATACATATGGAAAAAATAAACCCATGTCCATTGTACCTCTAAGGTAGCGAAATATGTGCTTAGTCCTATTCCAATGCCTTTTTATGGATAAAGAACTATGTCTTGCTAACAAATTGACAGGAAATGATATATCAGGTCGTGTATGACTAGCAAGATACATTAGTGCACCAATTTCACTGAGATATGGTACTTCAGGACCAAGTAGTTCTTCATTTTTCTCTTGAGGTCGGAAAAGATCTTTGCTCACTTCAAGTGACCTTACAATCATTAGACTGCTCAATAGGTGTGATTTGTCCATATAGAATCGCTTCAGCACCTTTTCTATATATGTCTTTTAGTGTATTAAAATTCCTTCCTTTAAATATTCTAATTGTAATCCAAGACAAAACTTTGTTTTTCCCAAATCTTTCATCTCAAATTCCTTTTCCAAGCAATTTACAGCCTTTAAAAGCTCTTTAGGAGTTTCAATGATGTTTAAATCATCTACATAAATAACAATTATAACGAATTCTTTTCTGAATCTTTTCATATAAACACATGGACAAATCAGGTCATTTTTATACCCTTCTTTCAATAAATATTCACTGAGACAATTGTACCACATACGTCCAGATTGCTTTAATCTGTAAAGGGATTTATTCAATTTAATTGAATAATTTTCTCAAAAATTTGTCTTGTATGCTTCATGCAAATTAAATCCTTCAAGGAGTTTCATATATATGTCATTTTCAAGTGAACCATATAAATATGCTGCAACAACATCCATAAGGCGTAAGTCAAGCCTTTCACGGATTGCCAAACTTATTAAGTATCAAAAAGTAGTTGTATCCATCACTGGTGAATATGTTTCTTCGAAATCAATACCAGGTCTTTGTGAGAAACCTTGTGCAATAAGTCTTGCTTTATATCTCACAATTTCACCATTCTCATTTCTTTTCCTCGTAAAAATCTATTTGTATCCAACTGGTTTTACACCTTCATGTGTTTGGACTGTGACGTCCTAGGTCCTTTTACATTTATTTTTATTTGTTCAACTAAATTTTTCAATAAATTTTTCGTGATTAACAATAATAATTAAGTCCCTATTTAAAATGATTTTTATGTTTCACTGATCATGTTTAAAAAATAGTAAACAGTCCTAGTTAATTTAAATAAACAAGTGAGAAGGAAGAAATTAATTAAATGGAACAAAAGAGGGAAAATGGAATCAGGGACCTCTCGCTTGAGCGAGGTCCCAACTCGCTTAAGCGAAACTATCAGCTTTCGCTTGAGCGAGGTCTCCAATCGCTTGAGCGACATTTATATCTCATTCCCAGGTGAGCCATGGCCACGCTTGAGCGAAATCCCTTATACTTCCAGTATCTAGTTCGCTTAGGCGAGGTTGTCTCGCTTGGGCAAAACAGACCCAGAGGTCCTGATAGTTCAACTCGCTCGAGCGGAAGGTTTAAATCACCGACCCGCTCCAGCGAAAACACTCCAGTGTCTACCTCTCTTTCTTCGCTTGAGCGAGTCACATTCGCTCAAGCGAAAATACTCCAGTACCTAATTTTAATCCATTCGCTTGGGCGAGTTCTATTCGCTTGAGCGAATTGAGACATGCAATCACTTTCCTTGGTTCCCGCTCGAGCGAAATTCAATACGCTCGGGCTAAAAACATCCAGCAGTCCCCCTGTTACAGTAAACACATCTCGCTTGAGTGAGATTCCCTCTCGCTTGAGCGAGATTAACACAGTGGTCATTTCTTCTACCTTTCGCTCGAGCGAGGTCCTACCCACTTGAGCGAAATCCTCCAGTAACCACAGCCTTCTAATACTTACCTATCTCGCTTGAGCTAAAATCATACCCGCTCGAGCGAGACTTGACCAGAGAGTATATCATTGACACAAAACCCTCTCGCTTGAGCGAGTTATGCAGTACATGCGTAAAAACTTAAGATTCTCATACCAACCAGCAAATTTAAACACTCACATGTCTCATCTGGCCTAGTTTATCCACTTACCTACATTTCAATCATGCAATGCACTTCACTTCTAGTTCCATTCCACTAAATGTACATCAATCATCTACATCATTCATGTTCCTAATCATAAACAAAACCTGTCTATAACAATTTATTGTTCATACTTACCATTGGCTCCATGCCAATATGCATCAAATCATGAAATTCACATTACTCATATCAACACCACTAACACACCATCTCGCTGACATAAATTCCTATCCTCATCAATCATCATGCAGATTTTTATCCATAATTGATTACACACCTTCATAATTACACTGATCACATCTAAATTAATTCATCACACATAGGTAATATATGAACATAATACATATAAAACACAATACACACATAATTCCATTCATAATTCTCTACACTCCTTGGCATCAATTCTCTGCTTGGCGCACCTCCGGGGCCTCAGCCTCTTCCCTGTCACTGGTTACTAAATTAAAGAAACAACAGCAAGGGTGAGTGTTTGGTATCATAATTAATATAGAACAGTAATTCAATAACAAGACATATACATTTGCTAGTTTTACATTATATAATCGATCTCATCTCTTGTCATTAATCTACACATACCAATCGTGAACTCCATCCAATTTCATCATTCTCAAGATACAATTCACAACCATCAGATATGGTAAAGCACATACATATCATCTCATAATTCTGGCAATTCATTGAATAACACAACTGACTCTCATAACACTTCGACGCCTAGTATCTGGATACTAAAAGGATCGGCCTTCAACTGGGGGTCCTACTTGACACCCCGTGAACCCTGCTTGGTCCACCGAGTCCTACTTGACTCTCCACCTCAACCACTGGGTCCTACTTGACCACTGGGTAGCTCAACTGGGCACAAACACCACGGGAGCCAGAAACGAGGGGCTGCACATACCGTCGGCCGTCCTACACCACATAATCACACATGTATATTCATATTTCTCATATCATACTGCAAATGGCCAGCAACAAAACACATACTCATCAATTGGGCGACCTACTTGTCAAGCCCGTCATCACATTGCCACTATACTCATCAACTCATCACAATTCATATCACGTCATCCTCATAATCATCATAAACCATGCACAATTTACATTCATACACATACAATTATTATGCATTATCAAATCTCATTATTTCCATGTTTCATTCAATGACTTAATTCAATCATACTTACCTATTCTAATTAATTATAACTCGAACACCCCCTTACCTCGACTCCGAGCTCCGTCGGCTCGTTCTTGATGTGATTAGCGTTTCCTCGATGCTATGTCCAACGTCCTACGTCCGAAATCAACATCCACTTCACCGTTCGATCCTCCGACGACTACTTTGTTACCTACGGAGGTCGAAACGTAAAACCCGTCAACGTTAAACCACCCTCGTTACTCTAAAGACCATTTTCAAGCTTCTACGCACTAGAGGAGTAGGAAACGAAAGCTCACTCCTCCATGCATGACTATTTGGTTTAACGGAGAAAACGAAAGAGATGCGAAAACTTAATTTAAAGGGTTCATTGAACTCACCTCGAAACCACGATCCCAAAAACGTAGTTATTTCGAAGTTTCAACGCGAAACGAGCCTCCCCTTGAGGCATGCAACATACGGCCAAGAGGGAGAAGGAGGAGAGGAAGAAGACGCTGGCGTGAAGTGAGGGAGAAGAAGATGAATTTTCATTAATTAATACTCAGGGGCAAAATGGTCATTTCTCTCTTTCTTTTATAATTTCTTTAAGATTTTACTTAAATCTTTACCTTTTACCTCATCAGTAACTTCAAATTTTTACTTTCTTCTAATTACACTTCATTTAACCTTTTATAATTAATCTCTAAATAACTTTATTTATTTCCACAACATTTAATTATTTGTAATTACATCTTTAATAATAATAATAATTCCCAAAGTCTTAATAAATCTGGTTGGGCAATTATTAATATTTTTCGCTAATTAAAACTTTTCTTAAAATATTAGGGATGTTACATGGCCAAAAACTTTCCTTTTTACAAGTGCGTTTAACTTTTCTTTCAATGTATCTTTCCACTTTGACCAATCATTTCTTTGTGTACATCCCTTAACAGATTTTGCTCATGATTCTTATCATCATTTATAATATCAAGAGCTATTTTGAATGCAAAAAATTCTTCAATATCGACTTTATGTGGATTCCGTTGTATTCCATCCATGACATAATTTATTAAGATCTCTTTACTTTTGTCAATTTCAGGTACCTTAGTTTCTTCTGGATTTGAAACCTTAATTATGTTTGGAGACTCTTCTGAAGTTTTTATATCCTCAACTCGACCATCTTCTTTATTTATTTTTCTTTTTAAGGATTTTTATCTTCAGAACCAACATGTCTGCCACGTTTTATTTTGGCTTCAGACTCATTTATAATTTTAGATTGTCCTGCAGGGATATCAATCTTTACTGGAGTATTAATAGTTGGTATTTGGATCAGCAAATGCATTTGGCAATTGGTTTGCTAAATTTTGCAAATTAATTATTTTCTAAACTTCCAGTTCACATTACTTTGTTCGAGGATCAAGATATGATAGAAATATCTCATTTCAACTAATCCTTTTATCCAACTGTTTGTTTTCTCCCCATAATGGTAGAAAAATAGATTTATCAAAATGACAATCAACGAAACGAGTTGTAAATAAATCACCAAGGGTTCAAGATATTTTATTATGGATGGACTTTCATATCCAACATATATTCCTAACCTTCTTTGAGGTCCTATTTTAGTGCGTTGTGGAGAGGAGATAGGAACATATACCGCACTTCCAAAGATTCTTAGATGGGAAATATTTGGTTCTTTACCATGAACCAATTGTAAAGGGGAATACTCGTAATAACATGTAGGCCTGATGCAAATAAGTGCTGCCGCATGCAAGATTGCATGTCCCCAAGTTGAAATTGGGAGTTTTGATCTTATTAACAATGGTCTTGCTATCAATTTCAAATGTTTAATTAATGATTCAACAAGTCCATTTTGTGTATGAACATGTGCTACAGGATGTTCAACATCAATTCCAATGGACATACAATAATCATTAAAAGTTTGAGATGTAAATTCACCAGCGTTATCAAGGCGTATTTTCTTAATTGGTAATCAGTAAAATGAGCTTTTAAACGAATTAATTGAGCTAATAATCTCGCAAACGCCTAGTTGTGAGTTGACAATAAGCAAACATGTGACCATCTAGTTGATGTATCAATTAAAACTATAAAATATCTAAATGGTCCACATGAAGGGTGTATTGGTCCACAAATATCACCTTGTATACGCTCTAAAAATATAAGTGATTCACTTCTAATTTTCATTGGTGATGGTCACGTAATTAATTTTCCTTGAGAACAAGCAACACATGAGAATTTATTAGTTTGGAGAATTTGTCTACTGGACAAGCAATGACCATTTGATTTTTCAACTATTTTTCGCATCATTATTGTTCTAGGATGGCCTAACCATTCATGCCAAATAACAAAGTTATTCTTATTTGTAAGCTTCTGGTTTACTATTGCATTTGTTTTAATTGTACTAATATATGTGTAGTACAAACCGTAGGAAAGTGAAGGCTGTGACATCCCAGCGCTGTTGAGGGCGGGAAGTGATCGCTGGTATATGGGCACGGACAAGGAACGACTCCTGGCAGGCTTCCAGCGGGGAATGTGACATCCCGGGCACTGTTGAGGGCAGGGAGTGACCGTCGGTGCATAGGCACGGACAAGGAGCGGCTCCTGGCAGGCTTCCAGTGGGAGGGACACATGAAAAAACCGAATACATACCAAAATGAGAGGGATCCAAAGACTGTATAGGTATATGACTATACAGTCGAGGATAACTTAAAGGAATGAATTCGTACTACCTATACCAACAAATGCATTAGCCTTTTCGGTGACCTATCACTTAAGAACTCCAAAGTTAAGCGTGCTTAACTTGGAGTAATTCTGGGATGGGTGACCTGGGAAGTTCTCAGGAAATATGTGAGTGAGGACAAAAGTACATTGGAAAGGTCTCATGTTAGTCTGTGGGGAGAGTCGTTCATTCCTGAAAAACAACCGAGGCGTTACAAAGGAAATTTTTTCCAAGACACATTTCTTATCATAAATTAACTTTGTGATGTAAAAATATTCAACATTTCCATCATTTGTGGTCTCAATATGGTATCCATTTCTGCGCACATCCTTAAAACTCAACAAATTTCTTTGAGACTTGGTAGAATATAATGCACTATCAATGTGCAATTTTGTTCCTCTAGGTAACAAAATACTGGCTCTGTCGGAGCCTTCAATTATATTTATACTACTCGATATAGTATTAACATTGGCTTCATGTTTTACTATATGGTAGAAATATTTCTCATTCTTGAGAATAGTATAAGTTGTTGCACTGTCTGCGAGACATATATCTTTATCATTCACGTGAGTATTCATTCTTCATTAGATAATAATAAAAATCATGAGTGAAAAATATAATTAACAATAATAAATATTTAACATAAAATTTTATTAATAAAAACAAAAATTCATATCAAAACAAATTATATGAAACATAAAATAATTTATTTATGAGTATTTCCCTCTCCAACCGAGTGGTCAATGTCTTCTTCAGAAAGAATAAGGAAATCATCAACATCAAAGTGAGTAAAATCATCATCTATACGAGTAAAATTTGTTTATATTATTTTTCCTTTATTTTTAAGGGATTTTTGGTGTAGATCAATGAGATCCTTTAGTGTGCGGCAACCCGAGACGAGTGCCCTTGGCTACTACGGATAGCAAATAATTTTAGTTTGTTCGCTACTTTAAACATCTTTTCCTTTTTTCCATGCAGTCTTTATTTTTCCATGTAAATGATTTATTATCATTTCGACCACGACCATGAGTATAATCATCATATGTTGCTTTATTCACTTCTGAGAATGGAGCAGTTCTAGTTGGACGAGACTCATTATTTTGTATAAGTAATTCATTATTTTGTTCAGTCACAAGGAGACAAGTAATTAAGGTAAAGTAACTTATAAATCAACTAAACAAGTTAAAATCGTTTCACATAAGTAATCTGGTAGGAAATTTTAAAGCTGTCATAAAATATCATTCAAGTACTAGTTGCCGAGTGGTAGAGCAATAACTTATCGTAGTATAGACATGGTTTGATTCCCTATTAATGCATATCTTATTTATTAATTCTTTATATATAAGAAAATATATTATATTAATTATAAATACCAATTATGAGTCTAGAAATTGATCTCGTGAAGTTATCCTGAACTACAACTAATATTCAATATATATAAAAGGCAAAGTAATTAAAGCGTGAAGCTACAAGAGGCAATTAAATAATATAAAATTATAATAATTGCTATCAATGGAAATAGGAGTTAATAATATAAAATCCAATCATTGCTATGAATGTAAATCAAGCAACTAATTTAATAAAATCCTTTCGTGAATTGTAAAGCAATAAGTAATTGTAATTATTTAGAAAGAAAGTAGAAGAAAAATAGATTTGAAGATGAAACTTAGAAGGTTAAGAGGAGAGTAAAGAGAGAGTAGTGAAATGAAATGAATGTGTGTTTAGTGAAGGACATAAGTCCAACATAATGTAAAGCAAAGCAATTTCTAATATAAAGTATTAGGCAGGGGTAGTAAATATTATAAAATAATCCACGCTAAAGCTTTCCGTGAGCAAAGCACTAATTTAGCAAAGCAATAATATAAAATATGCAGAAGTTATAAAAACCTCTTGTGCAAAGCTTCCCGTGATTGCATAATGGAGGAAGACTTAATAAAATAATATTCCCTTGATTGCATAGTGTAAGAATGAATTGTAGTAGGTATCACAACAATCTCAATAGTAAAGATATATAAAGCAAAACTAAAGAGCAATCATTAATAAAACTTATTTTTTTTATTTCTTAGATTGTTATAGTTCTTCAGGAACTATCAATAAATATTTTTAAGAATTCTTTAGGAATTCTGAGTTATTTGACTATTAATTTTATACATCCTACAAGGATGTTTATAAATAAATTCTACGGGAACCTTTTTTTTAATAATATAGATATAATCTTATACATCTTTTTGGGATATTTAAAATATAAGTTCTTCAGGAACTTTTATAACATAAGGTATATAAATTAAAATTATCAAGAATAATAATAATCATATATTACATTTCATAGACTTGAGTACATATCAGTTAGTCAAAACCTCATGCTAATAATGTGTTATAAAATACTTAAAATTAAAATGGCTTGGAGGAAGGAACAAGAATGCAGAAGAGAGAACAAATGCAAGAGAAAGGGAAATTTCTTCTGTGCATATTTTCTCATTCATGGTGAGGGATATAAGTCCCCTTTTATAGGGCAATGGACATCCATTTTTGTTAAAATATTCATAATATTGAATACAATCTCAACGATTTTTCTTATTTTATCATGAATGATTGATAAGTGTCTAGTTTGCATTAATTTTAGGGGTTTTTTTTGTTTGAGTTTTCTAGTTATTCGTGTTAGTTCTCCCCTTAATTCTACTTGTTTTCCTTAATTTCACACATGTCACACGGGTACCTCAGTTTTGCAGGAAAAGTTTTGTTTAGGTACATAAGTAACGGAAGTAATAGGCATGTGATGAGGCATTGGAGAAATGGAAAGGAATTCAAGCCACCAAAAGTTCAAACATTAAGCCATATCGACCATTGGAGTGCTCTATGAAGGAAGGATACATCAAAGGGCATATTCTGGGACCTAACACACTTGAAAAAGAGCATTTCGGTGAAGCTAAGAAAAATCCAATGCCAGTGGGATCCCACTGGCCATGGTTCTCTCTGGAAGGTGGTCTTTTGGCTCTAAAAAAATCCACTGCCGGTGGGTTTTTTCCACTGGCTGTGTTTCTCTCTGCCCCCAAAACCATTGGCCATGGGTTTTCCCATTGGCTGTGGAGTACTCTGCCTAGAGGAGGAAAATTGAATTTTTTGGACCCCTGTCATGATCCACTGGCCGTGGGTTTTTCCCACTGCCAATGGGTTTTGCACATTTTGTATTTTCCTTGTTTTAGGGAGCGGTTTCTGATGGGATAAGAGAGGGTAAACACATTGGAAAAAAAAGAGGAGAACAAAATTAAGAGATTTTGGAGAAGAAAATACAGAGCTTTTCAAGAGAACTTCGAGGAGATTCGAACATCAACACTTGAGGACATCGATTTGCAGATTTAAGAGGAAGATTTAGAAGATAGAGTGAGAGCTTCTTCTTCTACTTTTTGAGTTCTAAGTTTTGTATTTGATTTTCCTTTATGTTGAGTATTAAATTAATGAATTATGGTATTGATTTCCTATTCTCCATGGCACACTAAACTCCATTCTTGGGAATTAGGGGGTAACATGTTTATGTACCAAGTTTGAATGTTCTTCGTTTTCCATTTATGAATCTATGTTTCTTATTTAATTTCATGTATGCTTAACGCTTCTACAAGATTTAGAAATAAGCGTGGATGATTATAAACGGTATGGGTAATCGAGAGATTGACATACGGTTGGAATCGAATGAAATTGAACCTAGGGATTTGGATTGCAAAAGTATGCAAAACTCTTTGAGGGGTAATCGGGTTTTCATAAAGCATAAAGGATCTAATTACGAATTGAACGCGGTTTTTCGGTAGTTAGATACGTTAGTAGGGTTTCGAGAAAGAAGCACTAATCAATTTTGGAAAATCCACCTTAAGAAACAAGATTTTATAATTAGGAAATTGAATTGCATTGAAATTGGCAACGACATATGAACCTTTTTAATTCCCAGGAGCTTCACCTCGATTGTTTTCCAACAAGGATTTTTATATTAATTCCAAATAGGCTCTAAATTTTTTGTTAATAATTAGTATCAAGTTAATTTAATTACCTTCTATTGAATTTTGTCTAGATAATTGAAACATGGTTAACTAGTAATTGGGCACAATCTTTGTGGGAACGATTTTTTTTTATTACTGTGATACCTCGTGCGTTTGCGGTTGGCTATCAATGATTGATTTGGATTCGATTGAATTTAAAACAGTTTGGATAAAATCAATTTTTTCAATCCTTTTTTTTCATGTTTATAAAATAATTAATATTGAAATACACAACAAACTTCCAGGTTTATTGCTAAAATTAACAAATTAAATCATGTTAAAATCAATATTTTCTAGGTGTTAAATTAATTGCCAATTATCAGATAATGAGAAGACATCAAGCCACAAAAACACTAATACAAACATGAAGCAGCTCAAATACTAATACGAATAGCTGTGATGATACTAAATGTTTGCCTGGTCATAAGGAAAACCATAGAGAATGCAATTACTCCTATATAAGTTGCACTTGCAGCCTGCCCTGATCCTCTTCTATGCACATCCAAGTATTATTAAACAACTTCACTGTTTATTTCTTTTCTTGGTAGCTTGGATTTCTTGAGAAACTAGGATCAAAGGTGTACAACATTTATATAGTGTATTGGAGTCAAAGATATTGGGTTTATTAATGTGGTTTTGTTAGGTAAGTGGCTGTGGAGGGTGCGAATAGAAAGAGACAGTTTATGGGAGATGATTTTTGTTGCAATTTATGAACTCGTGTGTGTGGGTGGCTGGGGGGGCAGTTTAGGGTACTTCTGGTACTCTACCTAATAAAATGTTTAACTTTGTTTGGCTGCTTCAAAAAAATAAAATACAACAAAAAAGTATCCTCAGTCACACTAAAGTTGCTAATACATGTACTTGTTACAAAATGATTTAACAAGACACATAATCTTGAACCGTGGCCAATGTTTCAAAATTATAAATTTATTATACATGGATGACTATAAGTACAGCTGAATGAGCTCATCACTAACAACTGATGGGGTAAGAACCCCTAAATCTGTGAAAAGCAGAGTCAGATATTGAGGAGGAGTATAATCCCTGGCAGAACATTCAACCTCAACCTTGGATGGAATAGGCACACCAAAATCAACTGGGCTCAAGGCAGGGGCCAAATCCTTTTGGTCCAGAGGGTAAAGACGAGCAAACTGCGAGTTGCACATACAAGATATGTAATCATAGAAGGTCCATTATTAATTAAGATAAACATAACACTTGTGATGGAGCAAAAAAAATAACATGTGTAAAGGAGATGCAAACATTCCAAAGAAACAACTGAAATACTAGATACCTTGTAACTTTCAGCAGCCACATAAACAGGCTTATTCATACTCTTGGCAACCAATGCAATTTGGTATGTCCCCATCATGTTGATTATACCACCACTTTCAACAACTCCATCTGCCCCAACAAATACCATGTCAACCTCATCCATAGTATATGCCACTGCAGAGTCTATTACAAGTTTCACAGGAACATCAAGCTTGGCCAGCTCATTGGACAACCGCAAACCTGTTCGGTCTGGTCTCCCCTCTGCAAATTTATGCAAATTAAAGCTGTAAAATTCAGACCACAAGTTGCTAATAGTGAAAATAACACACATAATTCCAACAGAATCAAGAAACAGAATTCCAACTCTCCTGCGAAAGATCTCCACCAGAACGTTGGAAAGAAATGTTTAATACCGTATTGAGAAAAAAGGTAAACTTAAGCCCAGTTGTTTCAAGAAACATATTCTATTTTTATTATCTATTTTCACAAGCAATTACAGCCCTGTTGGATTATCCTTAGTTAATGGACAGACCAGTTTGCTGGAATCGAAAATAAAAATAAAAATCACATCCACTCAACTAACTTCAAGATTCACGAAAACATGATTTGCATAATAACAAACACCAAACCAAATAGACACTAGAGCCATTTTCTAGGTTTCCTGATTTTACAGATTCCTATGCATAGATAAAAGATAATTTTTGTTACTTTAAGGCTGCTACAATTCAATGAAAACATGAAACAAAGTAAAAATAACATGTCATTTCAATAATCATATGTAAAAACAAGAAACTATTTTTCCTGAACCAAACATTCCGATTCAATGACAGGGCTGAGTCTTAGTTTGAAAATCAAAACAACCTAGCCAAATATTTAATGACACACACCAAACTGCAAAAAAAACCAATGAGGAAAAAAGAACAAAACCTGTGCAGAAGACCCTAAAGAGTTTGTTATTCTGAGCAGCGAGTTTCAGAGCTTCCAATACAACCCTAGAGAAGCCATGAACCAAAATGGTACAACCATCAAATATAAAATCTTGACTCAGCATTGCAATAACCCTGCGAGCCTGCAAAATTCAGAAAAACAAATTCAATCCAATTAAACTAACTAACTAATTAACTATTTACTCAAACAAATCATGAACACAAGCACGACCTTGTAGGAGATTTCCCCAAACCTCTCGGCGCGTTCAATCAAGCGAGACTTTGCTGAATTGAAGTCTTCATACTCCAAAGCAGAAGTCCTCGTCACGTATCGCATGAACAGATCACATGCCGCTGTTAGAGAGATAGAAGTCGTATCCCAACACTGTATGTATATGTACAGTCAAATTCATGTACGCATTTGTATTTGCCTACTTGTATGTATTAGGCTTAATTAATTAATTAATGGGTAATGATGGAAATGAAAGGTACTTTGAGAGAATCGGAGGCGTTTTTGAGTTCGATTTCGAGCTGCATCATGGTGGTGGCGGTGCTGGAGCGGATGACGGCGGCGAGGGCGCGAATGGCGGCGACGGCTTCGGCCAAATCGGGGTGTTTGCGCCACGTGTCGAACTCGTGGATGACAGAGAAGGGTTTGTCGTCGTCGTTGTTGTTGACGGCATTGTGGTGGTGGTGAGTGGTGTGAGAGGTGGCGGATTCGGCCTGAGCAAGCCACTCTCTGCTCACTACTCCGAAGTGTGCTGCTCTGTTCTCGTAGTATGCTGATGTCTTCCGATTCTCCATCCAGTGCGTCGTCGTTTATAACCTTCCTTCTACTCTTTCCCTCTGCACCACATTTTATTCTATACTCCTCTCTCATCTTTGCTACTTGCTACTTCGTAATATATTTATTCTCACAACAATCTTCCTTGTGTTGTTTTTTTTATTGATGAACAAGTCATTCACATCTACTCTATTTTATAATTTATAATAAAATTTAAATTATATATTGAATTTTATTAATTTCACTTTTAAATAAACAATTATCATTTAGTAAATTATATAATTTAATAATCATTTAGTATTTTATTAATCAACTTAATTTTAATGGAATTTGTGTAATTTATAATACAAGTAAATATTAATTATAAAGATAATGTATTTATGAATGTTAAATTTTTTTAAAATTTTATATATGAAATCAATAACATAATTCAATGATTGGTTAATTTAATTTATATTTATACATACTCAATCCAAATACAACCAGATACCTCACTTTTTAATTTCCCAAAAACATAAGTATGGGTTTTTCTTTTCTTACATCTTTAGTGATTGAATGTAAGATGCTAAACGTTTAAATTTAATATTTTTTAACCTGTTACACCATAATTTAGTAAGGGGTGATGAATATTTTAGAGTATACTATCATACAAATTTTATTTTTTTTATCATTTAAAATGAGAATAAAGAAAAGGTCAAAGAAGCATAGAAAGTAGAGCTAAATTTTGGATCTTAATTTTATTGAAAATTATATTAGATTTCTCTTTAAATATTACAAGTTAGATTAGTATTAATTCGAAGTTCGGTTCATATTCAAATTTTGTACTTTTGAATTCTCCAAAACAAACATAAGAAAAAACTAAAATTAAATTTTATATTTTTATAATTTCGAAATGGGGTTATTTTTTCTTGTAAAATTTCAAATGTCGCCTGTTAAGAGATTTGTAAGGATATTATTGCTAAGAAATGGTATATATGAACAAAATTATTGAGACTTTAGAAATGATTTACTAACAAAATCAACACAAAGATAATTGAGTTCTTCATATATTATTATAAATTCTGTTATATCTATAACAAAAACAACTTTGTTTAAAATGACAGAATCCACTTTGGAAATATTGGTCTACTTTTAAGAGAATAAAAAAAGAAAATTTAGTGTCGACAAAGCAAATTGTATACCTGAGGACAGCAACTTGGTTCCACAACTTTCACGTGTAACTTGGGCGTTGACAAAGATCTCAAGATTCAATTGCCCATCTAGCCCGCATTGACAACTTAATTTTTGTTACAAGTCATAATACAAAATGGGGTAAAAGAATATGTAAGCTAAAATGGTTTTGAAAGGTCAAAAATAGTGTTGAAACCAAAAACTATGTAAAATTACTAGCTGCCATAAAATGCTAAGATTTGTGACAGACCACTGCGGTGCAGGATAAATCACTGTCTACGCTCCACAAATTCAACTCTTCAAGCCGTTTTTCAATTGAATCCAGTTCCATCTCATTTGACCAATATACCAACTTTTTATTCCCAACAGAAGATTCATTAACATTACCAGAGCCAACCTTCGTGCCAAATGAAGTTTCATCAATTCTTCTAATCCTGGCACCATTCTGTTCCAATAATTTTGTTACAATATATACAAAACTTAAGGTATCATGGGTTGATGAACTTTTTCCTGCTAAAGAGTCTGCTGTGGCAACAACCTTCGACACAAAGCTACTAACCCAGATTTTCTCACTAGAAGACGAGCTTTTAGCGTGAAAGAGCTCCAAGTTGTTGGCAACAAAGAAGTCATCATCGGTATCTCCTAACTCAGACAAGAGGTCTGAGATGAGAAGTATGCTCCCATCCATAATCCACGTGTTAAACCTATTCTCAATACACTTTTTAATTACATGAGCCTTTGCCAAAATACCTTTGATGGTCTCAAAACTTGAACCTTTCGAAGTGATTTTATACAATCCAATACTGCTTATGAATTGGTCCACATCAATTACAGGATGTCCCCTCCTCGCCAGATCAAATAAGGAGTCAGTTGGAGGGCCCATAAGTATATAGTTCCTGATATTTATCCTTTCCAAGTGACATAGTAAATTTCTTATAATAGCATTCGATACTCCGAAAAGATTTACCAAGAAGACACTATCTCGGTTTGGCAGCAAGTGAAGCAAGGATCCTAGTTCTTCCAGGTTCCTGACAACTTTTCCAGGATGAACTTGTCTGAAACAAAAATCAAACCATTTTAATTTACTCAAGGGTTGCATTTCCAGAAGATTGAAATCTAGAGATCTTTCCTCAAGCAATGTAGAATCAGGTCCAGCAGTTTTCCCATAGTTTACTCCAGCATCTCGATGAGAAACACTTAAGGCTCTTTCATGCAGAAGATTTGTGTAGATATTGAAATAACCGTGGGACTGAATAAACTTGATGAACCAAGGTGTCCAAATTCTCTCTCCCATCTTCTTATACCATCCTGTAGTCACCTGGAGAAATTTCAGAACTAAAATTAGGAATGAACTGAGCTGCTGATGAATGAAAGCCAACAAAACTGAGTGTCAAAAAGAGATTTTTTTCTTTAAAAGCATTTTTATTACCATCCCCTCAAGATATGGCTTATTGCCCTTTGCCTTGTTCTTGTCATACCACAACCTGAACTCTTTCCATGGCTTTGGGAAGAGAATTTGACCCCATGTGCCAACTAACTGGTATAAGAAAAGTCGTGTCTGGTCATCCAACTGCAATTTGTTTCCATGTTTACCTGCAGCCAAAAATCAATTATATCATCATTAAACTGTAGACTTCAGTTATTAAGGCAACAACATAGCTCATAATGATAGATAAAAGTTACAGAGTTGTTTATTAAAGAGCTTCCACGAATCTCTACTTAGTCATATCCATTTTCAAATCATAATAACAGAAAAAAAAAAGGGATTCAACTTGAAGGCACTTATGTTGCTCCATAACACAGCCTTGTAGTTGTACTATATAAATAGTATTCCCTCCATTTCATATTATAAGCCCCTACAAAACAATTTAGGATTATTTGTTACATTTTTTCCTATTTTACCCTTAAGCATTTAATGTTTCTACATTTATACAATTAATAGATGATGGTGGAGTTTGACTTTAAATGAGGAGAAATTTGGAAAGGTAGAATTATTTTTTTATAATATTAGGGTAATAATTAACAAAAGCTTATAATATGAAACGGAGGGAGTATATAGAACCAAAATCCTGAAAACATAGCAACAAACAGCGACACAGACACAGAGACGACCTGATGCTCTCCGCTACATTAAGACTTCAGCTTCTCATAATACCAAGTTCTGATCCTACTGCAGTGCTTGACCCTAATACCAAGTTCTTAACAAAACAGTCATCACTGTTACAATCTGTGATCCTACTACCAATACAACCCCAGGATCCAACACCTGCAAAACTGCAGGATATGCAGCTTCCAACCCCAAGTATCACTAGCAAAATTGAAAATTCCAGGCAACTACACCAAAGCAATCCCCTTCAAATCTCAGAGAAACGGTGGGAAATTAAGTAACAAAACATTAACATGTCTAGTTGAATTCTCATAACAGAAGCAAATTCGAAAGCTGAATCAAAACAACACCATGTTAACTAACGAAATAACCAGATACATGTAGCATCTAAACTTCACCAGCTACCAACAAACAAGTGCCAAAGTTAAAAACAAAGCCTTAACTCACTGAATGAGGTCAACTACACGGATCATCTGATGCCATTACGGCCTACCATTCATCAACTCCTTAAGGATTTCATTCACCAAGAGGTCCCTTTCGAACATATAAATATAAATAAAAATAATAATAGAAAATGGTACCTGGAACAAACCTTGCACGTTGCAACGAAACTCCATAAATGGAAGGGCTACGATTGGAGGCATTATAATAGAAATTTTGAATCAAGGTCTTCACGAACTCATAGTAAAGCGAAGAAACCTCCAAATCATCTTCCACAACGAACGCGAACTCGTGATCAGAACTGGGCCACCATGCCTCCAACCACTGTGCTTGCAAACCCACATTACCGGTTCGGAAATGCACCACCTTTTCGCCGAAATTCCAATCGAACCCATCAACGAACTCCAGAATCCGACGCGATTCGCTCAGCTTTTGATCCACAAAAGAGGAAGCGTGGTTGTCGAGGGGGAAATGGTCAATGTAGATGTGGAGGTGGACGCGATCGCCGAGGTAATCGGCGGCGACGAGGGAGCGGAGGCAGCGGGAGAGGGAATCGAGGCGATTAAAGGCGAGGACTTTGATGAGGAAAGTGAAATTGGAGGAATGGTTTGGGATTGGAAGTCGGAGAGAGAAATTAGGGTTGAACTGGGGGGTTGAAGGAGGGAAAGAGGAGTGGTGGACGGTGTAGAAGATGAAAGCGGCGAGGGAGATGAGGATCAGTGGGAGGAAGTGTCTTTTGGGTGCCACCATTGGTTAGGGTTTTCAGATTCGTGCATTGAAATTCATCACTGCAAGTTTAGGGCTTTCGATGAGGAGAAGAAGACGGATCTCAGGTTAACGGCAACCATGACCAGCTCAAGAAACGACGCCGATGCATCCTAGTCAAAACGGTAAGAGGCAATTTTCTTAGGGGGGAGATTTGTTGTTTTTTTATAAAAAGAAAAATATTTTACATTTCTTTCACTATATAAAGATATATATATATATATATATATATATATATATATATATATATATATATATAAAATTTGTTGTATGCTTTTCTTTTTTTTCGATACAGGATCTTTTCAGAAATAAAAAAACACAGATTTTTTTTTTGTTAGAAATTGTGCTGTAGTGATTTTTAATGCATATTTAACATAATTTTCAATAAATCCGTTAATGGAAGGTGGAAATAATGTCTAAATCTTACGGGCTTACACCATAGGTTAAATATACATTTTTTTCTCATATCTATTAAGTTGTTCCCAAATTGTTTCTTATCATTTTTTTAATTCACAGAGGTCCCCTATCTTTTTAGAAAGGCGTCAATTTGGTCATTCCGTTAAGTCAAAACTAACGTCATCTATGACATTTGCTTACGTGGACAAGGATTTTGACATGTATGCCATGTGTCATTTTTTTTGTTTGTTGTGGTGGCATTGGCAAAACAAACGTTTTGAGAAAAGGCAAGAAAGGTTTTTCAAGTTGGTCTCATCGTCTTCTTCCTTTTGCTGTTACGTGTTTGAAATGTGACCTAAGGTACAAGCAAAGCATAGCTCCAACGAGATAGTCTGACAGTTCTTGGGTTGTGTCCTCTTGTTCGACAGTGTAGGTAAGTCCTCTAATCCTTTGTCTCCTTCGTTTTGAGTTTGAATGTCATTGTTTTTGGTTTACATGGTGGTTGTTGCGTGTTAATATGCATTTAGTCCTGGTTTAGGGGGGAAATAATTTTGTTAAAGCATAATATGGGGTTTACGCTTTACAAATTTCAAAAGGTTTTTGACATTTACTAATTTAGTATGGTTTATGTTAGACATTGCAGGATGGATCCTTGTTTCAAGTTGGAGATTTTTCATGGCGGTTCTTTTGTTGAAGAAAATGGAAAGAAGTTGGAGTATAGTGGTACCCACTCTGATGGGACATCGATGAGGACAGATGGAGTTATTTTGAAGTTATGGGAATAGTAAAGGACATGGGGTATGTGAACGTTGAAGAGTTATGGTACAAGATCGGAGGCAAAGAGTTTGATGTTGGTTTGGAGCAATGGTGGACGATAAAGGTTGTTTAGAGATGGCAAGGATTGTACACTCTCAGGGGAAGGTTCAGATATTTGTTGTACACGCTCTTAATGTGCCAGAAGTTGTTTTGGACCTAATTGGCCCAGAGAAAACAAATGATCTTGATGTTGATTATAACACCCTAAATTTTAAAATAAATGATTAATTTAGGGAGATAAATATTAAATAATTATATTTGGGTTATTTAATGTTCCAAAATATTAGGAATAAATAAATTAAGATTTTTGGGAACTGTTTATACTTTATTGGAACCGGATAAGCTGAAAATGAGCCCGGTTGAAATACGAGTGTCGGACCAAGTATTTCCTATTGTGATGATATTAGTCAGGGCTGTTAAGGATATTATTGGAAATCCAAATATGTATTCGGAATAATTTTTAGATAAAGTATTGAGCCCAAACAAAGATCATGTTTGTCATAAAACGATAAATCTTTAAAGGGGGATTAAAAATAAAGGCAAATGACCCATTTTTCTCTTCTTATTCCCGTCAGCTTCTTGGTCCCTCTTAACAAACACCTTGCTTCTTTTTCTTTTCTACTCTTCTCCTTCATTTCCTCTTCTACTTCTCTTCAAAAACCCTAAGCAAAAGGGTGGTGGCTCTCTTCTCTTCTCCCATTTCTGTTCTTGAAAGAGCTTGGAAGAGCTTGGAGCTTGAAGTCTCACCCTCTTTTCTCCTTAGTTTCATGTGGCTCCATTTCCCTTTGGAAAACTCTCTCATTCCTTCTCTTGAGGTAAACTCTTGCTATTTCTCAAGAGTGTGAACTATGGGTTTTTGGGTTTTAATGTTGGGAAATTGATTTAATGAGTGTTGTTGGGTTTTAGAGAAAACCCTAACCCTATGATTTGGGGGAAATGCAAAATATGAGTGGAGAAGCATTTATTGTGTTAGAAAATTGTTATTGGTGAGATGAAATGATGTTATTAATGGTGAATGGTCATTAATGAAGCTTAATAATTGATGATGGTTGTTGGGAATCATCAATGTGGAAACCCATTAATGGGTTTGACATTAAAAGTGCATAATAATAAATGTAGACGCCTAAACCGTGGTGGTTATGGTAGAATGAATAAAATAAATGGGACTTGAGAGTTAAGATGCTAGAAGACACCAAGTAAATGAATATGGACATTAAGTCGGGGTGGATGAATAGAAAATAATTGTGTGATATATTGTGATGTAGGAAATAACCCCATTGACGAGGTGGAATCATTGGACCGCGTTGATTACTATTTCTCTTAAGGTAGGAGGGGGTAACTATTCTAAATGCATGATTTCATCCATTGATGATGTGAAAATATGTGTATATGATTGTGCTTAATGATTGCTTGTGTGGACGATGTAATGATTTCATGATTTGAGTGCATTTAGAATGATTGATGTTATGTGGCATGTATTTGGGGTGATGAATATGATAATAACTGGTCTGAGCCGGAGTCAATAATCCGGTGTGGATCAGCCACGAGAGTCAAAGGATGACTAAGGTTTTATACCGGTGTTGTATGTATCCGGTATGATTATTTGGTATCCCAGTGAGGGAAGGCCAGTCTTGATGTTCTGGAGATCCCTCACACCGGCCTTACACGTTGATATGGGAGACAAATATGGCTTAAGGGGTGTAAAATACATCTTTCGGGGAAATGTTCCCAACACCAATAATGGGGATGAGCGCTATTACCTAAGCCACTTACGATTATCCCTTACGTCTCTGATATGGAGAACGGATTCCATCCGATATGTGAGGTGTTAACATGGACATACTGGTATAGGGAGATCGCCTATACGTCTTATCAGTCCAAAGTTTTACCTGCTGATCTGTCCTGGACCGGGGTCAAGAGATCCGATCTCAAGCCAGTCACGAATAGTATGTCAATACCGTCTAGTAGACCGGATGTATGTGTATCCGATGTGGGTATCCGTTGTCCTTGAATGAGGAGAGCGGATTGGGTGTTCTGGAGATCCTTCACACCGACCTAACGCGTTGAAGTGGGCGAATGGTGGTGTCACCTGCAAAGATTCTCCGACGCTCAAGTCAGTGATTATATTCCAAGTAAGGAATGTATTCAGAGAGGAATCAGTCGTGAAAGTGCTGAAGAAGAAGATCCCTAACTTCAATCATGAAGTTAGTTCATATACCTGATTGGCTCGATTAACGAGGACTCGTTGGTGGGGAACCACCAACTCCCATTAGCATTATTATATTGCGCACTTACCTGCATGATTGGGTCAAGTGGCTATTTTATATTGAGCGTAGAGAATGTAGACTAGGATTAGGGAACAAGTTGACCATTCCCGTGAGCAAAATTTGGCTCGTAGTGTAGGGAATTATTGATCGATCCCTGTAGCAACAATCCTTGTCATTAGCACAGTGACGTGTGTATTGTCCGATGTCATGGTGTTATCCTGAACAACCGGTATAGGGAGAACGCCTGATACGGAATTACAGTTCGGATGTATACCGATGACACCGGTTACACGTAGATGTCTTATCAAAGACGTTGAAATATGTATAGCAGATCGGATACCGGTATTGAGACCGGATCACCTGCTGAGTCAGTATTGCACACCAAACGGATGAAGTGATATCCGTACTTTGGTACCGGTATCGAGACCGGATTTGATATTAAGTTGAATATGTTGATGAAATATGTCATGATGGTTTAAGACCATGTTTTGAATTGAAATCAATGATGTGAAATATCCCAATTATGTATATGTGAATTGATAAATGTGATTGCCACTAACTGCCGATGTGTGTGAGTTCCAACGAGCATTGGTAAAGATTGAGAATATTGAAATCCACTAAGTGGTAGTCATGAATGGACGATTGATTGAGTGGCATTTAGGATGCACAGTGTGAGAGTGCATTGATTGGTATTTGCATCCATGGCATATCATTCGCTGCTTATATGGAATGTTAGGGGTTCCAATAGGCAGACCTAGTGGGAGGGCGACCCAGTGCACGGGTATACTGTTATTGTTCCATAGTGATTCGGGGAATCACGAAGCTGCCCTTAGTTCGGTGACGAGGCACCCTATGTGGCAGGCCCCATGGGAGGGCGGCTCTGTGGTGAGCAGTTTACCTCGGTGTCCGACGGGGCACGACCCCCTTGATGTGTGTTCGGGGGAGGCCCGTAGCACTCTGGCAAGTAAGGCCATAATGTTGATCCGCAAGTCACAGGGTGACTAGTGCTACAGATGGACGAGAGCGATTTGCTACCAGTAAAAGTATGATGTTGTAAGCATGTATAAATTGAGATATATGTGTACACATTTTACTACTGCAGTAGGGGCATAGTAGCACACCTATGCTTATCCCATATTTGATATGTTGTTGTGTCCCACAGTCGGATTCGCATTTGAAAATGATTCCTTTGTGCATATGCATTAGCTTTAAGAGCATTTACATATAGTTGGAGATATGCCTAGTGATAGCCCGTAGTGGTGATGGATAATTGTTAAATAGAGGGAAAGTAAGCCGAGGTACTAACATTAAAAGTGTGATGATTGTTGAGAATGTTAAAGATATATTATATATGATATTGCCTTATGAATATACTTAATTGGACATGTATTGTGTTGAGATGGAATGATGTATCATGTGTGTGAAGCTTGTGATGTTTTCTTGAAAAATGAATATAATGCACATATGTATAAATATCATCATAATGTATGATTTTGGTACATTTGGATTATGTTACTCACCTTCTAGTTGCCATTTTTAAGTTTGATGTAGGTATGATGTAAAACCCTACTCTTTTGGAGGTCGAGGATTGATGAAGGTAAATGTGGAAGGAATGTGGGTGAGTCTTAGCCGACATATATGTATTCATTTTGTATAGCATATGGTATGTATATGCTTATTTTGGGATTAATTCGATTATAGTTGATTTCGGAGGTCATGTAGGAAAATTAGACCGTATGGGTATGGGAAATTTTTATTAATGACCTTGATGATGTATAAATGATATTATTATTATTAAACTTTATTCCTATCATTTAACAAATCGACGAGGCATCCTTCATCCTTTTTTTGTATATATTTTAATAACTCTTAAATTCAATTACATCTTCTACTTTTCCCTTGTGACGGCCTCGAGTCCGGTCGTCCAAGGAGCACTCTGATACCTTCTCATATCTTCATATATGAGATAGGTTATTAAATGATCCAGGGTAATTACTCAGTATTATATATATATATATATATTGAATTTCTTCTGCTTATAATCAATTCAAATCTCGAAAAATTTACCCCTATTTTCGGGAAGGGGTGTTACATTGATGAACAACATGATGAAGATGTCGAAGATAAGGGTGATGAGCCATATGATGAACGTGTTGAAGGAAAGGGTGATGAAACAGATGTTGAGGTGGTTGTAGGTGATATTAGAATAGAAGATGCTGATGATAGTGCAATGGAAATCCATTTCCACGATTCGGATGATGAAGGGGTGGATCAAGAAGATAAGATCAATGCTGAGGCACATGTTGAAGCCATTGATGAGGTGATGGATCAAGAGGATGTGATGCTTGAAAATGTGGAGGTGATGGATCAAGAGGATACAGTAGGTGATGGTGGAGGTGGTACTGGCACTGATGAGCCAATTGCACAGCTTGTTGCAAAAAAAAATAGTAGAGGAAAAAAATTTCAAGAACTGTTAACCCAAGGACCTACATGAAAGGTACTAGTGCTGGAAGGGGTGAGGGGTCTAGTTGTCAGAAGAACACAGGTAAAGGCAGAAAGGTGGTATCTGACATTGATGAGGAATTTGAGGAGCTACATAGTGGTAGCTCAGAAGATAATGAAGGCGAAAGGTACCCAACTTTCAAGATGCCAACAAACATAGAGGGTTATCATTGGGAGAAAGGTACTCTATTCTTGACTAAGGAGCATTTCAAAGATGATATTACTGCATATGCCATTACAAATGGTAAGGATTTGGGGTTTGAAAAAAATAATAAAAAGAGAGTGAGGTGCATTGAAGGGTATGAGTTTTATGCCTACTGTGGGAAGCTGTCAGGTGAGGATACATGGCAATTAAGGACCATTATTGACAGTCATACGTGTGACAGGCAACATAGGATGAAATTTTTTAGTTCAATGGGGATTGTTGATGATGACTTCACTGAGTAGTACACAGAGCTGTGGGACTATTGCACTACTTTACTTAACTCCAGCCCTGGGTCAACTACGAAGTTGAATGTACAACCAGTTGCAACAGCAAGCATAGTCAGTGATGAATCAGTTGCAACATCTTTTCATAGGATGTATGTTTATCTGAAAGGGAGCAAGGACAGCTTCAAGCATTACAGAAAGATCATCAGGTTGGATGGTTGCTTTCTTAAAGGGCCTTTTGATGGGCAACTTCTGAGTGCAGTTGGTAGAGACCCAAATAATCAGATGCTACCAATTGCAGTTAG
This sequence comes from Clitoria ternatea, assembly GCA_037962975.1. Lineage (NCBI taxonomy): Eukaryota > Viridiplantae > Streptophyta > Magnoliopsida > Fabales > Fabaceae > Clitoria > Clitoria ternatea. Next base: position 229,247,220 of record CM075672.1, read on the forward strand.
GGTGGTGGAGTGTGAAAACACAGATTCTTGGAGGTGGTTTTTAGAGTTACTTGTTGGTGATTTAGGTGGCTCCCAGGTCTGCAATGACATCATATTTATATCTGACCAACAGATGGTATGTGGATTAGGATATGTTTTTGACTTGTGCATTCTAATTTGTCATGGTAAACTATTATGTGAAGTGCATTCTCATTTGGTTATTGATTTGGTTTCGTGAAGTGCATTCTCATTTTCCACTAATTTAATGATTTGTTTTAGTGATACTGTTATGTGAAGTGCATTATCATTTGCCACTGACTTAATGATTTGGTTTAGTGAAGTGAATTCTCATTTGGTTTATGATTTGGTTTAGTGATTTCTGGTTTAGTGAAGTGTGCATGTTTATTGATGTAGTTCAAAGCATGAGGTCCTGTTTACTGATTTGGTTCAAAGCATGAGTTCATGTATACTGATTTGTCTGCATGGTGATTGGTTTTTAGTGCATGCTCTGTTTTGTGCAATATAGGGACCCGCATTTTGTGCAAAGTGATTAGACCATAACTGATTTGTGCAATATGACTGTGTTGTGCCATATTCTATGTATTGGACTTAGTTTTTGCAATATACCTGACCACATGCAATCTACCATAACTAATCCTGCAACATAGCTTACCACATGCAATATACCATAACTGATTCTGCAACATAGCTTACTGGTCCCCCATGTTTTGTTTCATGCCTGATTTGGTTTCAAACTAGTCCCTAATGTTTCATTCTGATCCTTTAGGGTCTGCTACATGTCTTGGAAGAGCTCATACTTGGTATTAACCAGAGGTTTTGTGTTAGGCATCTATACAATAACTTTAGAAAAAAACATCTAGGAAAACAACTCAAAGAGTTACTGTAGAAGGCAGCTAAGTCAACTTACATTAAGGCATGAGAGAAAACAATGCTAGAGATAAAGGAAGTCAATGAGGCAGCCTACAAGGACTTGATCAAAGCACCTCCCAAACACTAGAGCAAGTCAAGGTTTTCATTTACACCCAAAAGTGATGTATTGGTGAACAATATGTCTGAATCATTTAATTCAATCATCATTGAAGCCAGGGGGAAGCCTATCATCATTATGCTGGAGACGATTAAGACCTATATGATGGAACGATGGGCCAACAACAACACAAAATTGCTCAAGTTCACTAATGAACATTTGAAATTAGCAATTTAAGTTTACAACTCAAACTAACATCCGATAATAAACACCGAAAGTAAGAACTAAAATTAATAACTAGACTCCACAACCTAAACTTAACCAAACTACACTATCTTATTGTGACCAACATAGAAATATCACAAATACATTACATAAGGCCAACAACACATAAAAACAATACATCCACTTGTTCCATTTTGTTAATTCCTTAAGAGATTTTCGCAATGCGATTATTTTTTTCCTTTATCCGATAATCAACAAATCCTTCTTAGCTTTAGTAACATTTGTGACCTATTGAAAGAAATTACAACTCCCATCACCAGCTAAACCCTAGAAAAACACCATTGACAACATATTACACACTAAAAATCGCATCAACTTTTCTTCCAAGTAAAAAACCATAATAATAATCATGAAATAAATTTACCTGATACTTCCTACATCCCCAAAATTGTCTTCCATAGTTGATTATTGTTCTTGAGGTTCGAAGCACTGCTTTATGGCGCCTAACACATTCACAATAAGGAGAAACCACATACGTTGAGTTGCTTCCATTGCTGAACACAGAAGATGAAGGATTGTAATTTAGAGGTCACGTTCTTGAAATTTTCGACCAATTTCAACGCCGACATACGAACCCTAAAGCTTAATGAAGGATGGAGGAAATCTTCCATAACTCTGTGTTAGCAACGTCTCCAAGCCAAGTTAGATCAATCTCAAACGGTGTTAGCTCTGACTTGACGGAAGGACCAAATTGATATTCTTTAAAAAGTTAGGGGACCTCTTTGAATTAAAAATGATAGAAGACCAATCTAAAAATAACTTAAGAGATATGGGACGATATATTTAATCTACACAATATATAAATGCTTTTCCAATTTGAGTGAATATTCATTTTAAGTTTTGATATTTCAGTGTTGTTAACAACACTTTTTAGGATTTAATTTAAATCACTAAAAACGGCAATTTTTCAATTCAAAGGCAGCATGTTTATTGCACTTTTAGTTTAGTGATACAATAAACTTTATTATTTTTATTTTTAGTGGTTTAAATTCAATCTTTATATTTGAGATCAACAACACTTTTAATATTGTGTAAGTTGAAAATATTAGAAAATATTAGAAAATATTCCCTATTATAATATTTCCCTCAACTCTATTATAATATTCTCTGATGCTGGGTGTAAAACTAAAAATGGGTTGCAAAGGTGCTGTAAAGTGTAAATGGCGCAGAGCTATTTTTCAATGGGAAGCTGTAGCTCATTTGTTTATTAACATGTTGTTTAGTTAAAAGTTGAGGTTCATTAAATAGAGGTTTGACTAATTTTAAAAATAAATCTTACAATTAAACAAAATAAATAATTAATATTAACTTTTAAATTTTTTTTATTTTTATAACTTTATTTCCCTAATTATATATCAATCGGACATGTAAAATCGCATTTGTTGTGTGGTTCAATATACTATACAGCTCATTATTCCCGTGCCATGTTGGATATGTTGTTAGTTGTTTAGTATTTAATTATGAAAATTAAGTTTAATTAATTTAGTTATCTAATAATTAATATTGATTTGAGATGTTATTTAAAAAATTTTCAAAATCTTTATTCAATCAATGGATAAAAAATTTCCTTCAATTAAAAAATCCCAAATTAAATTTCCATTTCATTGAAATCTTAGAAGATAGGAAAAGGTTGGAAGTTATGAGTATGGTCGTTACAACTCATGAGGAATGAAGTTATCCTCAAATGAATTCATTTTAAAAGGAATTAAGAGCACGTTTGGTACAACACCCCAAACGGAGTTTTGTCAACAAAACTTTGTTAGCTTGGGGGATAAATTTCATCCTACGATCAAACGGAGTTTTTACTATTTCAAACGGCGTGAAACATCAATATCAATCTTTAAATTTTTTTATTTCCTCAACTTCGTTTCCTCAACTGCGAACCAAACATCCTATAAATGGTAGATAAGGTGAAGTTTTGTTCATGGAAATAGATTTCTTTTAGGGGGGACTATGGGGCATTTATTTTGTTCTAATTGGTTCAATAATCTCTCTCATTCAATATTGCTCTTCGCCTAGCTAAATTTTGATCATTGTATTCAGAGTTGGAATACCCATTCTACTCCCTTTATATTTTGCTTATAAGAAAGTTATTTCACATGCTTAACATTGTTAGTATCATAGACTATTCCATATTAATGTAAGTCTAAGATTTGTTTAGGTAGGTCCAATTGTGGATAGGTAGTTTAACTTAAAATTTTAGGTTCATTATCAACTTTTACTGTAAAAAAAATTATAATGTGAATCTAAGATATTTGGAATGAAGAAAATAAAGCATTTATTATATTAACATATGATGTTTTAATTATAGAAAAATTCCATGTCAATTTTAAGAAACAAGTAAAAAAGTATGACTTGAAAATAATAATAAAGAAATTAAACTAATTTTGAAAAAAAAAACTCAACAGATTCAAATTACTCATTAATAATTATATAAATTAAAAAGTTATTCTTTTAACCTATAGCGAAAGGGTAATATGTTTCGTTCTAAAACCAATTCACAATAGTTAAAGTTACTTAATAGATATTTAAACCAGGTAAAATATGATAAGTCTAACAATACGAAAATTCCAATATACACCATATTTTTATAACTGGATTATAAAAAGGCCTATGGTATTCCACCCTTCCATACCAAAAGTAATAACAATAAAAACGTGGAATTGAATCTTGAAAAGAAAGTGATTTCAAGATTGGACATCATTGTAAGATTGCAACCAACACATAAATTGAAAATGGGTATAGCAACACATTTGGTAAAGGTAGAAGAGTTCCCTAATATGCAAATTTGAACAAACTTGTTGTTTCCAAAAGTACTTACATTTTACAGTTGATAAGGCTGTATGCTACAAAAAGCCCCATAACTAGAGAAAGATCTATATTTGGCTCCACTACCACCGTGAAAACATCCTCTCCTAAATCAACTCCACAACGTGACTTCTTTCTCCTTAGCTGCTCATAGCAACACAATACGTGCAAAAAAAGAAAAAAACAACAACAGATAATTAAGTTATGCACCAAATCTTGCAAAGAAGATGTAAGAATTTTGAATTAATTTTCAAAACTTTCATCGATTTGATTAGGGTTACACAAATGAACATCCTTTCACAAAATTAAAAGCTAAAATAATTTTAAAATCTAAAAGACTAAATTATCATATTCATACAATATCATAGACTAATTTAAAAATAAATTTTTCTTTAGTTAACCTCAATTATTAGGATTAACTTTAAGTCACTCAAAAGTCAAAATGGTAATCTTTTATCGGAATGAAAAGATAATAAATAGGTTCATTCTCAATTAAAAAAAAACATTTTAAGCAGTTTAAACTTAGTTCTAAATATAGAATAGTGAATTTTACCTCAGCAACTAGCACTCCAAACTCATCAGATATTTTGCAAGCTGACTTGCAGATGCTGCTTTCTATTTTATGAGTATATGGTTGATTTTTGTCTAAACCAAGTTCAACTTCACAAGTTGAACCCCCTCTTGAGATCTTGTGAGTTTTAGAAACTCGAAAGCATGGTCCTTTGTGGTCATTTCTTGTGGCTGGGAATCTATAACCATCCCAAAACCTGGACAATTTATATTGCTACACACACAAAGGGACTAAAATTTAGCCATAAATATGTGAGACACACAAACACTTAAAGTTTATTTGGTTTCTGATTCTTTTCTTGAATCTAATTTTTATTTTTAGTTTTAATTATAAAACTATTATTTTGTTTTTGTTTTATAAAGTTTCAAAAGAACATTATGAAAACAGACAAAAGAAAAGTCAGAAAATTCATTAAGTTGTCTATGGTTGTGAATTATACTCACCCTTTTCAGTATAGTAAACAAAACATCGCCATTTTGATCCATGAGTTGAACTTCATCTCTATAACTGCAGTTGTAGTTATCAACTCGATATGCTATTTGGCCATTTGAATCAAACACAGTACACCCTTTGCCGTTGAGTACCAAAGATTTCATCCACAGGGTAAAAATCTCTTGTTTGGAAGTGAAATTACTAGTACTAGAGGAATCTAGTGTTTGGGGATGAACTTTTCCCATGGTTGATATTGTATGTATCATGTAACAAATAAAAGGGTTTTATATATGTACTATTGGGATGATAATAGCCACATGAAAATATTTAATCATATCACTATTAGTCCTTTAAAAGAAGAAATCCTACACTAATTATCTTTATATATTTGTACGGCAATGAGAGGTTAGAGATGATGGCAAAACACAAAATAATTAAACAAAGCACACTTGATATAAAATACAATATCATGGTTAGTACTGTTGCTCTGTTTTTCTTCTTTAATGTGATTTTTTGACCTATTCTTTGGAATTAGAACAAAACACCACAACTGCAACCGCAACCTGTTTAGTACTAATTCTCTTCAACCTTATCAATGTAATTTTTTTTTTGGTGATTACCTATCAATATAATTTCTTAGAAGTTTTATGAATCAAATATTTTAAGATTTTAAAAATCTTACGCTATCACTTATTTTGTATATAAAAAATTATTTATTATAATTGTTTCTTTTGCTTTACATTTAAAAGTTAGATTACGCATTATTATGTAAAGTCAGATATTAAATTAAGATTTTTAAGGGTTAAAATTAATGTTTATAAAATTGGGCTAGTGATTGAATTGGTGTAAGTTTAATGATATAATTAGGGTCGGATTGATAATAATTAAATATATATTTTAATTTTTATATGATATATTACTAATAACTTATATAAAATTATAAAAAAATTACGGTAGTATAAGATAATAATTTATAACAAAATAATTAAATAATAATTCATATATGAATGTTATTTACTATAAAAATATTTGAGAATTTAAAAATTAAACGAAAAATAAAAAGAGAAGGAAAAATAATTTTTTAATTAGGGCTAGTTTAGACTAGTTTTCCTGAGTCGGTTTTTGTCCATTTTTTTATTGGTTTTGACCGATTTTTAATTGATGTTTTACACTACTGATTTCTTAAATCACTCAGACCATTTACCTGATTAGGGTTTAAGGTTTGAGATTTATGGATCATTTACCTTAAACCCTAAACTATTTACCTGATTAGTGGTTGAACCAGTCGTTTTAATTTGAATTTTTATATAGTATTGATAAAGAATGTGGGGGTTTACTATTTTCTTTTCTTTGTTTGGCAAGAATGAAAACCATATTAGTTACAGCAACTCATGCAGTACTCAATTAACTCAAATTGAAAAAAAAAATACCAATAAGGAAAAACTTGACATTATTTATCTGTCATAGTTAAATGTACAATTCAATACAGACAAGACTAATTCCGAAGAGACTTGCTAGTTGACGATGAAATGCATATGAAGATGGTTGGAAGACATGCTATTCAATGGTTTCTAAAATTATATTACTAGTTGCAGAATGCGGCAGAAGCTTCATCGGTGCATCGGCCATTTAATATTTTGTTTAGAAGGTTATCTCAAGTTGCTCCATATTTTTTTAATTATTCAAATTTGTTATTTCTTCTGTATCCTACGTCACATCCCTGCTTTTATAATTTTAAACTTATCATAATTTATTAATTAGACACTACGATTAATATATATGACCTGCTAGAAACCCACTACATATCAACATGCTTTAATAATTGCGTTCTGTGAATATATAGTGTCGTAACTCGTTTTGGACGGTGAACTTTCCTCATTGTTATTGTTCTTTGTTATATATAAAAAAGTAATGTACCTTCCGTAATCAGTTTTCAGTTAAGAAAGCATAGATATGAAATAGAAATATTTAATGGTTAATATTAATTATTTAATTAATAACAGTTTATTTAAGTGATAAGTAGTTTGATGTTATTTAAGTAAGATCTTAAGTTTGAGATTTTATGTATATAAAAAGAAAAATCTTTATTATAAGTCTCATCTACCGTATCTAAGTATACGACATGAGATAGACAAGATTAAGCCGAACAAAAATACTTGTGGGAAACCAAAAAATAAAACATAAAAAATATTATTCATTCATACTATTCGACACATTCAAAAACTTATTGAGCTAATACATTTTTCTTTCACATTCGTCTAACCTCTATGTAGTTTAGAGAACGACAAAGAAAACATTCACTAAGTTTGTATTAGAAATGTGTAGAGAAACTCTAATAGGTGTGCAGAATTTACAGCTCCCTTTGGCTATGGATTCAATACCTTGACCTTTGGTATGACTTGAGAAGGAAGACATGAGAGGTGTGTCTTTGCCTTGTTTTGGTCTAGTTTGTTTAGGGTTTTGTCTTTCCTAGTTATAAATAAAAAAATATACAAAATAAAGTGATAGATTGACTTCTAAAGTTTTTTAATCAATTTAATTTGGGTTGTTGTTTGTATCGAGATTCTTTCATTGGATGTAGAACTTTTATTTTGTTTAATAATATGTATCCTTTACTAGAAACAATCATGTTTGATTCGTAAATATTTATATTCTGATGAGATTAATTCTTTCAATGAACATTTTGTCCATCCATGGTGTGCGAACTTTATGCTTTGTTTAAGGGAAATCGAGCATGTATTACTTGAACAATCATGCGCCAATTGTTGGATGTAGTACTTGTGTACTTTGAATTAATTTTGATGCTAAATTTTTTTACGATATCAATTAATTAGAATTTATAGATATATAAAAATTTTAATTGAAGCTAAGAATAGGCTAAATCGTCGAGTCTATAGTTTGACCTATTTAAGTTTTGTTTGGTAAAGACAGCTTATCACTTATTTAGAAGCTTATAGGTTTTTAAAGGTTATTAGGGTTGTTTGGTAAACACGACATAAGGGGAGCTTATAGCCTTTGAGTTTTTTAAAAGCTATTAGAGGTAGCATATGACTTTTCCAGTGTTATAAGTCATTTCATTAACTGCTTAATTATTATTTTTTATCCTTGTATTTTCTTTAAAAAATTATAACTTTGACATCTGTCGCAACCTGTATCGCGACGGCGCGGCGAAAATTTCAATCAAACAGGGAGTCGCCACCAACGTTTTTATCCATAGGAAAAACATTGGGAAAAAACTAAGTTCAGTAAAGCACTGGTTTAAAAAATTAAAATCCAAGTTCGGGAGTCGGTTACGAGTAGGGAAGGTATTAGCACCCTACATCGCCTGTCAAAGACAGTACCAAGATTGAAAGCACAATATAAATAGCCTTAAATAAAACATGGTTTCTTCCCTTTTACTCTTGTATTTTATTTAAAAAAAGGACAGAATTGAATGAGAGAACTGTACAAACATAGAATGTCAAAGCGAGGTCAATGGAACGTTTCATCCAAATTAAACTCGACTTCGATATGAGACAGAGAGGGGAAGAGGATGCTAATAAGGCGTCACGCCTAAATTAGACATTCTCGGATAAAAAAAAGGGATAGGAAAGAGATAAGCGGGACGTCTCGTCCTAAGTATCCCTTCCCTATGAAATTATGGCGAGGCTTGAGCAAAAACTAGGGGGAAACCAACAAGACGTCACGTCTAAATTGATCTTCATGGAAGTGACCAAAGAAAGGAACATTTATGAAAGAAACATAAAAGTAAGGAAGTAAATCAACAAAAAAAAAAAGGAAATAAGAAAGACGGGCCCGACAGGAGTTAAAGTCCTGCTCCTACGTATTCTTGAATTATCAAGAAATCAGGGTTACGTAGTTCTGAATATTATTATTTTTAGGAAGAAATCTGAGAGATGTTGATGGATGTCATTAGAGTGGAAGACTCATGCAAAGCGAAATTCTTCGCACGTGCACGAATCCTAAGTGGGTTGTGTAGACGGGAGTGCTCCCGTACGACACTATTTTTTACAAAATCATTTATTTTTATTATATGTACTTGTTAGGGAAAAAGGATAAAATTATTAACAGTGTAAACTATGGCATGCAGACGATCATAACCAATAAACAGCGAACTCACGGGAAAGTAAAAGACTGAAAGTAAAAGATAAAGAACAGGGTGGAACCGGTGTAATGGGTTCAGAACCGGTGTGGGGGGGGTCAAACGCAGTGACGGTGTCTGACTGATTTCGGGCTTGCACGCTGACAGGAACAATAGACCGGAGTCGGACCCAAATCTTGAAAACTGAAGGACACGACCGGTGTTGTGAGAAGTTGATCCGAGGTGAGTTACTGGATGCTGCGCAAAGACGATGTGGAGGAGCAATGAAGGCAGTAACAGGGCAAGGCAATGAAGAACCAGAACGGGGTGGATTTTGTGTGAAGACGGTGTGAGTACGGGGTAGGGGCGATGGACAAGGACAACAGCTTTGAGTACTCATAATTTTCAAGCTTCCCAAAGCTAAGGGTTTATATTGGTGATTATGACAAGTTATTGGTTTCCAGTGGGGAAGGGTTTCAGAAGGTCTTCAAAGAAATCAGAGAGAGTTTTGAGAAAAGCTTCCTTGCGAACCAGCCTCTCAAAAACGCAACCCCCATAGCTTCTTTGGCTGGGGCATTTATAGGGCCTTGAGGTCATGGGCTGCGGGTTTGGAACAGCCAGAATTCCCACTCACCCATACGCGTAGTGGTGTGCAAGCCTGGCCATTAACTGTTCGTGGGGAGCAGGATTTCAGCATGGCATTTTTAATTGTCCACTTCCGCCCCCCTTCTGTCTGCCACTTTTGGGGAGTGCGATTCCAGGTCATCGTGCACAAACTTCTGACCTCGTCCATCCGTTGTCAAATCTGTGACATCGGCTAGCGAAGATATCGGTTGGACGGAGTCTCCCGTTGATCCGATGTGGTGTCTTTAAGAACCTTTTCCTATGTCTAACACCGGTTGAGCCTTTCAATGTAATCACAGGGGCGGTGTTCTCTCTCCTAGTCTGGGTCCACTACCAGCCGGTGTGCCTAATTTGATCTGATCCCTTTCCTTGGGGCCGGACTGGCCTGTTACTCCTCACGACATCGGTCCGGTGTTAATTTAGGCCTTGTCCGGTGTTGCCAATTTTTAAGGCTTGGTCCGGTGTTACCAGTCTTAAGGCTGGGTCCAGTGTTATGACAATTTAGGCCGGACCGAAAGAGGTGTTCACAACATCTAATATAATTATAATATTATATATCATTATTGAACTGGTCTAGGCTGGGTACAAGATCTGACGTGGCAACCAGCCCTCAAACGATGCTTTGCTTTGTGTATATTACACTGGTCCAATACGGATCTGGTATTATATCTCCTATTCTAATGGGGAAATAAGAGTCCTGTAGTGTTTCCTCGATCAAATCTCACCAACCTTGCATGTTATGGGGCGAAAGAGGTGTCACTTGCAAGGACACTCTGACGCTCAAGTCAATGAGATATTCAGAGAGAATAAAAGAGCTTGAGCGTACATTGTAGTAAGAATGTTCTACCTTTTCATCATTGATTCGTAAGTGATGGTTCAGAGCCAGACTTAGAAGGGAGGTTGAATAAGTCTAAGACTCTTTTTGCGGAATATGAAACTTTTAAGTGCAAGCAATCAAACTTTTACAGCAAACTCGTTAAAAGCAAGGAATGAGAAAATGAACACAAGGGATTTATACCGGTTCATTTCCAATGCAGAAGCTATGCCCAATCCCTTCAAACTAGAATGATTTTCACTCTTGTAAAAACTCCTTTTACAATATCAGCACCAAACCGTGCCACAAGTATTCTTGACTCCAGCCACTTCTGGCTTAAAAACCCAAGTATTATTTTAATAAGCCACTCCTGGCTCAAACCCCAGTATTCTTTCAAAAGCCTTTTCAGGCAACAACTATTTCCTGTAGAAATCTAAAGACTGGTAACACACTAAACTTTTACATGATTTGAAAGAGGTAGTGCTTGGTGTTTCTGAGAACTTAATGTATGAGAAGATACAAATTATAAATAGATACACTAAGTGAGAAAGCAAAGGACCAAAGTCTGCTAGATATAGAACAACAAAGAAGGTCTTTGCTTAAAACTAAGAAAGAATAGAGCTTTGTAAACTGATTGCAAGATTTTCTTTGAATAATTAAGAAGTTCTTTGTTCTCCAATTCAAATTTCTTCATATTTATAGATAACTTAAAGTGACCAGTTGATGATCTGGTGAAGAGATATAGCCGTTGCAAATCTGTTAGAAGAGTTTTAGCTATTGAGAGTACCAGACCTTAGGAACTGATGAGAGATCAAGAGTCTGGTATGAAGGAACTTTAGAGCTTTGCATTGAAATAGTGCTCCTTGAGCTTCTCAAAGCAAAAGTCCTTCTGTAGGTTTTCTTCTTTCAACATACAACATGCAGAGAAAAAGAGTTAATCTTTTGAACGTCTTCTAACGCATGTACTGTCTCACTGAAATGTGCAAAACAACTTCATTGGTTTCTTCCCATATGAACTATGGCTTTCACATTGTTTTGTCTCATTTCTTCTTTTGATGATAAGTGCAGTTTTCTCTTAATACGCACATACTTCAAAGCATCATAAACTTAGACCTGATCTTTTTGTTGTATGCTTGAGTTCTTGAGAAAATACTTGTCTTCTTATCTTCTTTGATGATTCAAGCAACTTTTAAAGAAAAAGATCTATTCTAGAGTGTCATTGATAAATTTTGATATAAAGATAAGAGTAACGTCTTTATATATTTGGAAGTCTTGATTCTGAAGTCTAAACGAGCTTTGTATTAAACAAAGCTCGGTAGATCAGACCCTAATGTTGCAATTAGGGTCAGACTTCTCTGTTGATTTTCTTTAGTCCTATACAAACTTTTGACTTGAAACACTTAATTTAAAAGGTTAAATAACACATAGGCAGACTCTTTTTAATCAATTTTCTTGATGTATGTTATTAACAAATCTTGGGATAAGATTCATTAACATCAGAGTCTTTATAAAATAGACTTGGTTCTAACAATCTCCCTCTATTTGTTGATAATAAACATTAACTCTTGTATTAGATAGAGTCTATGATAAGCAGAGAGGAGCCAAAATTTATCAAACTTAACATGATATAAAAAGTCAAAGCATGATATCAGAGCATAAAGTTTGTTTAGCAGATCTTATTAGAGCATTATTGTACATTTTTTGTGAAACAGTTATTAGAGCATAACAAGCTTAATCAGAGCATACCTTTTATAGCCTTTTAAGAATCAAAGCACATCAAGATAGATAACTCAAATCAGAGCAAATATAAATTTCACACAATTATATGTATATCAAAGCTATGATGTATAATCTTCAGATCATTTATTGATAAGACAAATATAAGAAATACACTATTTTTATTGATAAGAGAAATTTGTACCAGACACAAAAAGAAATTTTAAAATAACATCAAAAGAACTTCATCAAAAGATAACTAAAACATTGATCACAGTTGGTCATAGACTTTAACCCAAAATAAAAGTTGTAGACTATTCCCCCTTTTGATATGAATGGGAGAATAGGGCATCATAGAGGAATGTAGAGGATGAGGAGATGATGGTTAAAGCATGAAAAGAAATAATGAAAAAATGACCAAGATGTTCAAAGAAAGCCTAGAACAGACACTATAATGATGGAGGGAAAATTGATATGACAAAGGATTAGAGGAAGATGCGTTCCCTCAGAAGGAACATGATCTTTGAAAACTCTGTCGTGACATTTTTAGACGCCATGAAGGAAGTCAAGGTTGTCATCATAGGTGTTTAAAAACTGTCCTTCAGAGTTGATGATCCAAAGCTGATGATTCTAGAAAGCACGGGCATGGTCTTCATTAAGCTCAGGGGCTGTGAAGATGCTGCCCAAAGAAGGAATGGAAAACTTTTTGGGATAAGGCTCGTATCATGCTGGTTGATAGTAATGAGTCTTAGGCTATATTTCTAGCTTGTTCTTTCCTTTTTCAAGAATTCTGAGAGGAGAACAGAGCCTGTCAAGTGCAATAAGGATTTTCTTTCTAGGGAGGTTTAGACATGGATGTCTAGAGAGCTTGAGGGGTCCTTGTTCCAAATCACTAAGAATCATCATTCTTTCTCTCAACAAGGCATGTACCATTGTGAGGCCTGATTGGGAGGTGAGAGGGATGTTCTTCAATAGGAATAAGAGGAGGGAAACATAAGGTGTAGAAGATTTTGACTTTTCTAGGGTCAAAACTAGAGCCGTTGATGATAGCTTGGTCAAAGAGGTGATGGTATCTTGATTCTTCTTTGTTATGGACAGGACTGGTGATGATAAAGTGGTTAAGAAGATGGGTATTATTGGTTTTTATAGAAATTTTGGGGATGGGTGTAAAACAAGCATAAAATAGAATTAAAGTAGAGTCAAAGGGTTGAGATTTTTAAGATGTTTGGGATGGTTAGGAAGTTTGGGTTGGTTGGGGTAATTGAACAATAAAAGGAGAGGAATGAGGTATAGACCTTGATGAGGAATTAAATTCAGACACCTTCTTTAGTTGTTCTTTCTTTTGCTTTTGAAGGGTTTCCTTTTCCTTCAGAGCTTTAGCCTTCAACTCTTATTATTGTTTCTTTGCCTGTTTACATTGCTTAGTGTGTAACTCAAAATCTCTAAAACCATATTTCACCAAACCACGAGCTGGTATCCACGTCTGGGTAAGCACCTCGCGGTTCTTCATGAACTCACGAATATTTTCATGATCATGGGTCTTTGTAGACTCTTTCTATTGTTGAGATGAAGTAGGAACAAACTTGTTTCTTTGGAAAGGGAGAATGAGGAATTGGTGATAAAGCTTACATTTTCTTTAGGAGTCCGATTGGTTTCCAGTCATCAAATTCTTCAGAAATAGTCATCCTGGTAGTTGGGACACTAGAGTCTGGAGCTACCTTCTTAAGAGGTGAGAAGGGAGGAGCAACATTCCATGGATGAGCTTTGATAGGTGAAGCAGACTCTTCACGAACAACATGAGCAACCCTGGTAGTCCTGGCCTTCTTGACTATAGGGACCTTGAATCTTGGTCCTTCACCTTCTTTTCTTTTTGGCTTGGAAGCCATTTGAGGAACAGACTTCTTCTGAATAGGAGAAGTATCAGACTCTTCCATGGTTTGATCTAGTAAGGGTGAGAAGATTAGGAGCTTACTCACCAAGGGAGAGCTGTAAGTCATGTCTGCTACAGACTTCAAAGGAATATTCTCCAAAGCAAAAATTTTGGTCAGCACCACAAGGTATGGTATTTTCTTCTGCTTCTTTTCTATGGAGGAAATCAAGTAGGTGAGAATGATGTTGACAATATTAACTTTCTCCTTTATAAGCATGTGATACATGTAGAACGGTCTAGCTTCAAAACAATATCCTTAGCAATTCTCTTAGGGCAGAAAACTTGCTTCATCAGAAGGTGAAGCATTTTAACCTTAGGAAATAGGTTTCCAGATACAAGCTTGGAATGATGCATACTTCCATACAGCAACAGGTTGATGTCTAGAGTAGAAACCTCAAGGTTTTCAAAGTCTTACATGAAAATCGTTCCTCTAGGAGCACAACCACTTGCAATAGAGATCATGTCTTTGAAAATCTGAATCTTCATGCCTCTAAGAGAGCCAAAAATGACAAACCTTTTCTTGTCAACATGGATGGTCTTCCAAAATTATAATACCAAAGGAGAATATGGTTCTTTGTCCAAGCAAAAATGGTTCCAACCAATACCCTCTAGTTCTTCTGTAATGTCGTGACGTTCAACCTTATGGTGCACAGGGTCAAAGAAGTAGGACTCAATAATGTCCTTGACAAAGTAAGAGTTTGCCATTGTAAGAAAGAGAGTTTGAGGAAGAAGAAAGGTTTTCAAGGGTTAAGGAAGAGGAAAAGGGTTTTTCTTGCAAGATAGAGCAAAGCGAGGGAAAGCTTCAAGAGATAGCATAGAGGAGGGAAAAGATGAAAAAACACGTATTTAAAAAAGAGGAAACTGTTCAATTGAAAGGAGAGAGAGAAAAACAGTTCAGGTGGCAGTCACACAAAAACATTAACTTTTCCATGTGGGATATTTTAAATTTAATACTAAAAAATAATGAAACAGATAAGACAAAATCAAAAAGATTATTCTAGATTGATTAACCTCTTAGCATATATGAAGAGTAGTCTTAGCTCTTATGGGTTAAGCATTATCAAACTTGTGCAAAAAATAAACATATTTATCATGCAATCATACAAACATACAAACTTTATGAATATATATAAATTTCAATATATGATAGACTTTTTAATCAATCAATATTTCTTAAATTTAAATTGTACTTAATAAAAACAAACTTGGCCTCGGCTAAGGGCTTTGTAAGAATATCTGTCCACTAATGGTCTGTGTCTATAAACTTCATATCCAGAATACCCTTTTGTACATAGTCTTTGATGAAGTGATACATCACCTCTATGTGTTTGGCTTTGGAGTGCTGCATGGGATTCTTGGATAGATTTATTACACTTGTGTTGTCACAGAACATATGGATCTCTTCCTTTTTGATTGAGTAATCTTCAAGTTGATACTTCATCCAAAAAAGTTGAGAATAATAACTTGTTGTAGACATGTACTCTGCCTCAACTATTGAGAGAGCAATTGAATTCTGTTTCTTGCTTCCTTAGGAGATCAGAATCTGACCAAGAAAATGACATCCATCATTTGTGCTTTTTCTGTCAACTTTGTCTCCTGCAAAATCTGCATCATAATATTCAGATAAAGAAAATGAGTCTATTCTTTTGTAAAACAACTCAAGGTTAGTGGTAAGCACTCTTAACATCCATCTGATATAATTTAATTCCTTTATAAGTAGCAAATACAAGAAGTACCCTAATAACATCAAGTATGGCTACAGGAGCAAATGTTTCAGTGAAATTAATACCTTCTTGTTGGTTGTAGCCTTGTGCTACAAGTTTGGCTTTATTTTTGACAACTTTTCCATCCTTATCAAGCTTATTTCTGAAAACCCATTTTGTTCCAATTATGCTTTTGTTCTTGGGTTTTGGAACAAGAGTACAGACCTTATTTCTCTCAAATTGGTTCAGTTCTTCTTGCATAGTTATGACCCAGTTTGCATCTTCCAAAGCTCCTGCAATAAATTTTTGTTATAATTCTAACACAAGAGCAATGGATGACTGATTGAGAAGTTTTGATTTGTCCTAACTCCAGATTCTTGATCTCCAATGGTGAGGTCCGAAGGGTGATAAGTCTTGAACTTCTAGTCTCTAGGCTTCTCAGGTTCAGACATCAATGGTTATTGTTCAGGTCCTCTGTTTCCAACTTCTGCTAGTTCTGATTGAGCAGGATCTAATCTTTGCTAATCTTGTTCAGTTTCCTACTACTGTATACTTGTATCATTAAGTTCTAGATTTGTTAGTTTCCTATTAGTCTCTTGTAGATCATCAAATCTTTCATGCATTGATTTCTCAATGGTTTGAGTTCTTGTATTAAAAACTCTATAAGATTTTAACATAGTTAAGTACCCTATGAATATTCCTTTATCACACTTAGAATCAAATTTTTTAGGATGATCCTTTGTGTTGAGAATATAACAGGTGCACCCAAAGGGATAAAAATATAATATGTCGGGTCTTCTCCCCTTCCATAATTTATAAGGAGTCTTGTTCAGTATTAGTCTGATAAGAATTCTATTCTGAATATAATAAGAAGTGCTCATAACCTCTGCCCAGAAATATTTTGGAAGATCATTTTCACAAAGAATTGTTCTAAATATTTCTTTTAGAGATCTGTTTTTCCTTTCCACAATACCATTCTGTTAAGGTGTTCTTGGAGAGGAAAAACTATTAGTTATGTTAAACTCATTGTAGAATTTTTTAAAAACTTTATTTCTAAATTCTCTACCATGATCACTTCTTATTGTACCAATACACAATCCTTTCTCATTCTCGATTTTCTTGCAAAAAATCTTGAATACTTTCACAAACTCATCCTTGTGGACTAAGAAGTATACCTATGTCATTCTTGTGTAATCATCAATAATGACAAATCCATAGTTCTTTCTTGCCAGACTCTGTACCTGAGATGGACCAAATAAATCTAAATGCAATAGTTCTAATGGTTTGGCTGTGGAAACAACCTTTTTTTCAAAAGAGGTTTTATGTTATTTCCCTATTTGGCATGCTTCATAGTGTAAGGAGATGTTAAAGGAAATTTTTGGCAATCCCTTAACTAAGCCTTTTCTATGAAGTTTTGAAATATGTTTTAAACTCACAGACCCAAGCTTTTTGTGCCAGATCCATTTCTCCTCAGAGTTTGAAAACAAACATGTTACATTTTGATTACTTAATTAATTCAAGTCAACCTTGTATAGGTTGTAATGTCTATTTGCAGAGAAGAGTATGGTTCCATCATGGTTAATGATAGTACACTTTTCTTTATCAAAAGAGACCTTATACCTACTCTCACAAAATTGACTAATCTCAGTAGGTTATGTCAAAGACCTTCAACCAAGTACACATTTTCAATAACAGGTGAAGGAACTTTACCAACTTTACCAGACCCTATGATCTTCCAGTCTTGTTTCCTTCGAAGGTGACTGTTCCACCTTTAAACTGCTCCAGGTCTAGGAACATAGACCTTCTTCTTGTCATGTGATACAAGCATCCACTATCCAGATACTAATGCATAGGCTTTGTCTTTGTCTTTAAGCACATCTACAATAGGAATGATCAATGATTATGGTACCCAAATCTTCTTGGGTCCTGCATGGTTAGCAACCTTTTTATTCCCTTTTTTTTCCCACAATCATTTATTGAGTGACCATGTCTCTTGCAATAGTTACACCTTACACGTTTCTTCCTTTTTGAAACAAATTATGGAGATGAAGATTGCTTAAAATTATCTTTCTCTACATAGCCCAGACCTGGTTTGCTATGGCCACCATTGGATTTACCTAAAAGTTTGTTCAAATTTTCAATGCCATTTACAAACCTCCCTAGGTTTGAAGTAAGTGAACTCACTTGCTTCTACTGTTTGATGATTTCATTAGCTTAAGAGTTGCAACATACTTTAGTGTTTTCCAAATTGGTTTTCAAAATAAGATTTTCTTGTCTATGTGTCCTCAACTCTTCAAGATGAATTCTTTTATTTTCTTCTATTTCTTTTTGAATATTTTTGTTAAAACCTTCTTGTTTTAGTTTCAAAATATGGTTTTCATAATCAGTGGTCATATCAACATATTTCACTTTCAATTTCTTAAAATTTTTCAACGGCTTGGAAAAATCATTAAACAAATTCTGTTTGAGTTCAGAATAACTTACTTCTTCTCAATCTAAGTCACTAGAGCTGACTTCTGAATCTAGTTCAACATCAGCCATAAGATAAATTTGGGCAAATTCTGTCTCTTCATCAGACTCTCTAGAGCTAGATGAATCTTCATCATCCCAAGTAATTAATCCTTTTTGCTTCTTTAGGAATCTTCTTTTTTCTTTTCTATCCTTCTTGTCCTTGTTCAAGAGAGAATATTCTGCCTTTATATGTCTAGGTTGTTAGGGAATCCCTAATACATAAGAAATGGAAATACAAGGATTCTTATTAGACTTGCAAAACTTTGTGTTTCAAAGCATAAGACAAATATCAAATTTATTAAGCGTTTTAGGATTACCTCTTGAAGAAAATCAAAGTAGTTCTAGCCTTGTCCTTTAGGAGTGCACACGTGTACTCCCACCAGAAATGCTACACCTTCTAAATGCTACTTTGACGATGTGTAGCTTTTGTAACTTTTGTGTATTTTATGTCTCTTTTTAATGAGCCGCCTATGAGCATCTTATACTCTATTTATAGGCTTAGGTTTGACCTAATTTTCTCTTTCTAAAGAGTGAGCTCCTTACTCATTCTAAATGAGTCAGGCTCAATAGCTTTATTTTAGTCCAACTAAAATAAAAGCTATTTTCTGATGGGCTTACTCTATGTGTGTGACCTTATAGGTAAAATATTCGGTCATATTAATAATAAACTATTTTATTATTAATATAAAATAAGAGCGGTATCTAGCAATGCATAATTATGTCTGAATATTATTTATTATCAACATAACCTATAAGCGATAATTATTTTATATGTTTGTTCCTTTTGTCATGATATCCTAATTGGGCCCAAGACATGGTCGTATCATTCTTGTATGACCCAATTTATTTTACTTGATACCAGAGTAAACTTTATCTAAATAAATATCCAATATTTATTCTTTCTAGCATGATCATGCATTTCCTTAGTCTCACTCTATCAAGTGGCCTATAGATATCACTCATGTCACATAAAAGAAACAAATCTTATCTACATCACTTACATCCCTCTGCATAATATGTTCACTGCCTAATCATAATCTTTATAGTCCTCTTGTTACAAAAGATGTTTGATTGTATTAAACAATAAACTCTTTATGTAGGAATCATAGTGACTTTAGGTCGAAGGACTACATATACCATTATCATATTGAGAATCGTTTATGACATTCATGTAACGATCCATACAACGTTCTCATGGTGGGCCTGTCTAGTACATCATTACTCTTAATGTGTACCCATGTAAAGACATGATATCATCTATATCCATGATCTGTGAGATCATATTATCAGTATACTCACACGCTAGTCTTAATGTATTTACATGTCTCCACGTAAATACTTGACTAGGGACATTTTAAGAATAACTCTTATATGACCTATTGCTCTAAGGATAAATAAAGACTGTTAAACTATTTAAAAAATGCCTTATTCAAAATGATGCATCCTATATAGGCTCTTAGTGTATATTTCCAACACAAATTTCCTACAATTGAAACATTCCAAGGTAGATTTGTTAATTTTAAACTTAAGTTTAGATTTACCTTTGTGATCTTTCCTTTGGAGCTTTTCAGGTCTGAATTTCTTTTTCTTCAGCAGCTTGTGAAATCTCTTTGTTAAAAGGGCCAACTATTTATCTGTATCTCCACTTAACTCATTAGAGTCCGATTCTGAGCTTATGGATTCATCAGCTTTGAGAGCTTTAGACTTCTTACTTGATTTTTTAGACTTCAAGGAAATGCTTTTAGAGGAGGAAGGCTTAGTGACTTCCTTCAGCTTCAGCTTCATTTCATGTACTCTCAAAACCCCAAGAAGTTCATCAAGAATGAAGGTGCTTAGATTTTTATCCTCCTCAAGAGCTGAGCAATTAGCATTAAATCTTTCAGGCATACTTCCAAGAAGCTTGACATTTATATCTCTAGTGGAAGGTGTTGTCCCAATAGCTTTAGGCTTATTCAGCAAGGTTTGGAATCTTCCAAACATCTGGTCCATATTTTTATGGTCCTCCATTTTGAAAGTATCATACTATTTTGTCAACAGTATCTTTTTGGATCTCTTTACATTTGAGGTGCCCTCATAGTTGTGATGAAGAGCATCCCAAACTTCTTTAGCTGATTTATAGCTAAACACCTTATTGTACTCTGATTTGTTTAGAACACAAGTAAGGTGAAATCTGGCTTTGACATTGATCTCTACTTTATTTCAAGTATAGACCATTCATCTTTTGATTTGGGCTTTTCATCTTCATTAACATGAAGTGGATGATCACCATTGAGGATGATTGCCCATAGGCCATACAGAGTAGATTTGATGAATATCTTTATGCTGTCCTTCCAATATGGGCAATCTTCAGTAAAGAAAGTCAGTGGTTTATTGATGGAAGAACCTTCTGCTATAAGCTGATTGTTTTGAGAAGCTGTCATGGATCTTATTCCTTTTCACACGTTGGAGTGATCAACCCATAAAGACAAGTTCTGATACCAATTGATGGTTCAGAGTAAGACTTAGAATGGGGGTTGAATAAGTCTTAGACTCTTTTGTGGAATATGAAACTTTAAAGTGCAAGCAATCAGACATTTATAGTAGACTCGTTAAAAGAAAGGAATAAGATAATGAGCACAAGAAATTTATACTAGTTCACTTCCAATGCAGAAGCTATGTCCAGTCCCTTCAAACTAGAAGGATTTCAATAATTGTAAAACTCCTTTTACAATATTAGCACTAAACCGTGCCGTAAGTATTCTTGACTCTAGCCACTTCTGGCTTAAAAACCTAAGTATTCTTTCAAAAGCCTCTTAAGGCCACAACTGTTTCCCGTAGAAAACTAAAGACTGGCAACACACTAAATGTTTACACAAATACAAATTTGAAAGAGATGGTGCTTGGTGTATCTGATAACTTTGTGTATAAGAAGATATAAATTATGAACAAATACATTAAGTAACAAAGTAAAAGACCAGGTCTATTAGATGCAGAATAACAAAGAAGGTCTTTGCTTAAAACTAAGAAAGAAGAGAGCTTTGTAAACTGATTGTAAGATTTTCTTCGAATAATTCAGAAGTTCTCTATTCTCTAATTTGAATTTCTTTATATTTATAGATAACTCAAAGTGACCGTTTGATGATTTGGTGAAGAGATATAGCCATTGCAGATCCGTTGGAGGAGTTTTAGCTGTTGAGAGTACCAGACCTTAAGAACTGAAGAGAGATCAAGAGTCTGGTGTGAAGGAACTTCAAAGCTTTGCATTGAAATGGTGTTCCTTGTGCTCTCAAAGCAAAAGTCCTTCTGTAGACTTTTTTCTTTCAACATGCAACATGTAGAGAAAAAAGAGTTGACCTTCTGAACGTCTTTTGACGCGCATACTATCTCACTGAAATGTGTAAAACAACTTTATTGGTCTCTTCCCATATAAACTTTGGCTTTCACATTATTTTGTCTCCTTTCCTCTTTTGATGATAAGTGAAGTTTTCTCTTGATACACATATTTCAGAGCATCATAAACTTAGACTTGATCTTTTTGTTATATGCTTAAGTTCTTGAGCAAATACTTGTCTTCTGATCTTCTTTGATGATTCAAGCAGCTTTCAAAGAAAAAGATCCGTTCTAGAGTGTCATTGATAAGCTTTGATATATAGACAAGAGTAACGTCTTTATATATTTGGAAGTCTTTATTCTAAAGTTTGAACGAGTTTTGTATTAAACAAAGCTTGGTATATCAGACCCTAATGTTACAACTGGAGTCAGACTTTTCTTTGGATTTTCTTTAAATCCATACTACTTTTGACTTAAAACACTCAATTTAAAAGGTTAGATAACACATAGGCAGAATCTATTTAATCAATTTCTTTAATGTGTGTTATTAATAAATCTTGGGATAATAACCATCAACATTAGAGTCTTTATAAAATAAACTTGAGTCTAACAATAAGTTTTTATACCTTAGAGTAGTGGAAGAGTTGTTTTGAGTAAGTGAGTTTACCGTATGAAATGTCAATATAATTCTGATCATTGCAGAAAGGCTGACACACAATAGTGACATTACCTATCGATTGTACCTTTCTATTAGTCACTTTGTAGGTTACTTCCTCAACACACAATTGCATAAGTTAACTCTGACCTTCCGGTATTGAGAGAATGGCTCGCACCGGTGTTGGGTCATGAGTTTCATGTGTGGTGTTGGAAGACGATGTCAAATTTTAATAATACGTGTGATGCTAGTCTTACATGACGACATTAGGTCTAATGACCTTTCTGTCCATAGGCTGGTATCGCGACTAAATCAATTATGTATACAATCGAGTTAGTTAGGATCACTTTATCATACGCAAGGACCAAGAGACTTAAAGATAATACAAGGTGAAAATCCAACAACTCAAAAAACATGACAAGTCAAGGATATGTAACAATGGTCGCAAGAGTATCATAATGAATAAAGGTTCCACTTGGTGGTAATGTTTTGTTGTAAATAATTTTTGTTTTGTCTGATATAAAGGGATAAACTTACGGTATGACTATCAGGTATGTTGGTTCTTATGTCTTACACTAGTCTAATGGAGATTTAGTATTATATTTTTAAGTCTAATGGAGGTCTTACGGTTATGTGATATTATCTAAATAGGGTGTTACCTATAAAGATACTTCGACGCTCAAGTCAATACCGGATAATCAATATCAAAGCTCGAGTGATGAATTAGTGAACATACCTCATATTGTAATAAATGAATGGTTTTTATAGAGTTGTGTGGTGGTTGTGTCCTATGTGACCCATGTCAATTCTTTTCTGTAAATATGGAGAAAGCTAACACATGCAACCATATTCCTAACACCTTGCAGGTATGGTCTAATATGCCCTAGTGAATCTCTCAACCTCTACCTCATACTGTATCATTATATGATGTTGGTTATCAGGGATTACATATGGCTTAACACTCGAGGAGTCACTTTTAACTACCAGTATGAGCCTCTAGATATCAATATCGGTATCGAGCCTAGGTCATTTACCCCACAGTCAGTTGAAGTGACTTGGGAGTTACTTTGATGGGCTAATGTGTGCTACCTATGGTGATTTTATGAAAACTGACCTGCTTAAAATTCCTTGTATTTTTCTCATCAATGTGATTATAATTGATACGAGAGTGAAGCCTCTTTATGGAGTGAGAGACTTGTAGGTGTCATGTGGCATATTGTGACATGTGAATGGTTGTGTTTTTAGATTTCTATGTCATAGTCATTTGAAATATAAAACAATGCACATTCTAAGGGCAATCATTGTGTCCCAATGACTCTCATCTCTTTACCCCCCAAGCCTCCTTTATAAAAGGGGGACTCATCTTAATCATTGGGTACTTTGCTTCATTAAAATCTTTATTTGATCCAATATTGTGTTAGTACACTAGTTTTCCTAGCTCGCATAAGACAACCCACTCATGTCATTCACCCGGGTATCTTTCCTACCCCAACTCTGTAAATTTTCATACAAAACATTTTTTTCTTGAAACTGGGATATGAGGATGACCATACGAGTGACGAGTTAGTTGAAATACTCTTTGAGCCATCATCATGGCCATATCTGAGATCCTAGTGCAACCCGCAGATGTCACAAACGGACATATGTAAATTCTTGAGTATAGATATAAGATTGACCATAACGTCCTTGCCTTAGCCTTCTTCCCCTTAGATAAAAAGGCTTACAAGTGATACGCTAAACTAGTATATAGATGAGCTAATATCCTCTTTTGAATCCACTGTCAAACCATCCCCTACTTCACTAGTATTCATGCCTTCATCTTGAGCTTTGAGTTCTAGTTTTACATATTACAATTCTGATGACATCCATTTCTACCAATGCATCCTTTTTTTATAGCATGTTGTTAAACCAATAGCTTCTAAAGGATTTCATCACTTAGACGTTGTAAAATCTATACTTAATTAAAAATAAATTTTCAAGTAAATTTTTCACAATTTACTCTTTTAGTGTGATTATAAATTCACCTTTATAGTAATAGACATCAAATATGTTTTTCAACTAATGCGTAGGTTGATTATAAAATGGTTTACCATACTAAAATCTAACATTTGATTCATACCTAAGCCAACTTCTTACGTTGTTAACTAGAGTAAAAGAATCAAGTCCATAATAGACAACATTTCAAGTGCACACAACAATTCAAAGATGGCGATAACCCAAAATACCATATATCCCATGCAAACCAAAGCATAATCCTTGAAGAAGAATGTTAAGAAGGAGCACAAAAGATAGAATAGTAAAGTACTAGGCATAGGGGACCAAAAGGGATAAGATCATGACACAAAAGGCATAAAAATCATATTTAAAGGATTCCACTAGCCATGGAAAAATTCCATAGGCCGTGGAATGCATTCCACTGGCTGTAGTTTGAATCCACAGGTCGTGGAATGCTTTGTCCCCTTGCACACAATTTCACAATTTGGAAAGTGGATTCCACAGGCCATGGATCGATCCTTGATGCCTCATCTTTCATTTTTCAATGCATTATGCCTTGTGACCTTGGACCATGTGATGCCTAAGCCTTCTAGGACACCATTTCATCACTTAACCCTTAGCTCCTTAACATGGTTCCTAACCTAATTCCTCATGGTTAAGTCCTAGCAAGTGTACCTCACATCGTCTATCAGTTTGGACTCTAATGCACCAATTATGGAGAAATTTTTTATAGAATTTCACATCTAATCAACAACCTCATACCTTATTTTACTCAAATGAACTCCAATTGTCATAGAACTTAGTAACAAAACACATTGGCACTAAATTGGACTTGTAGCAACAAGATTAACCTCAAAATTCCTAAATATGAGTGAGATGTACAATAAAATACGTTTTTGGCAATTCTAGACCAAATGGCCTTCACAAACCCATCAAACTCATTTACGTTAGACTTAAACCATTACATACAAGTTCTAAATATGATATATGATGTATAATACCAATCCAAGGTCCAAAAACTCCCCAAATCAAAATATGACCACTTAAGTTCCCAAAAATAACATGTTCATGCCTAAAACCTTGTAAGACTCAATTTAACTTCAACATATTTATGTTGGCAATCATCGCCTTAATTCAAGTAAGATACTACTAGTACACAAGCATTTTTTAAAGTCACAAACAAATGCACAAAACCTACCCATCATCATCAAGTACATATATTCTCTACTTTCACACAAATCAACATAAGGTATTATGCCTATTTCATGATAAATACATACATAGCCATCTCACTACCACTTTACTTATGAATACATACTAGATTTCATATAGACTTCACCTCTATATACATAATACTATATCCCACCATTAATCTAACCAACGCACATGCATACAACATGCTCATCACTCCAAACTCACACATTAAGTTATATCTATATATGCAAATACCCATCAAAGTTCAACAAGCACTATATCCAATTTCATCTCAAGTTGTATACTCATAATCTTATATACACATATATATACTTAATAACCAAAACCTGTTATCTATACTACACATATTTCACATTTACAACCTCAAAACATAATACTATATACAAAAGCACAACACATATGCAAGTAGGCATCCAAATGGCATCTTTACTTATTCCCTCCTCTTTGAATCCTTTGATCTGTACCACCACACCCTTGTTCATTCACTAGAACCACAAATAAGGGGTAAGCACAATTCAAAGCAATAAATAAGAATCTAAATCTAGAATTTTTTACATAAAGCCCTTCACATAATCAATATTTAATAGTATTATTTGTACATTTCTAACAAAGCATACCTTAATAAATCCTTCATCCATGTTCAATCAACAATGTGAATCCCAATCATGATTTATTGTATCAAACATCATGGACTTATGAATTTCTTAATTGCATGTCATGGAAAAATGTAAATGCAGTTCTGACTCAATTATAAGGCAAGTCATAGTGCCATGGTAACCTAACTAGTGAATCATAACATTATAGTAGTGGGTACCAGGTGACCACCAACAAATCATAGCACTATAAAGGGTGGCACCTCGAGAATTGCATAACGAATCGTAGCGTATATATGGCAGTCTCATCAATAATCATAGAGCTAGACAAATCGTAGCGTCACACAAATACATATAATGGAGCGATATGCAATTCCCACTTAAAATACCAATCATAACGCATATATATATATATAATCACACCACCGCTTCATTCCATACACATCATTATAACTCAATCAAGCAAAATTATCATCGAATGGATGTCAAACAAGCAAAATAGTTATTTGTTATTACCAACAACATAGTTACCACTACCAATTGCCATATAAACATCAACTAGTGTCTAAGAAAAATTTTAAATTCTAATGAAGACACGTATGACAATAAAAAAATTATGGGTAAAAATGTATAATAGAATAAAAAAAATAATAGAACATAATCATATGAAAGACATATGAATGTAACTTGTGAAGGACCTATAGATTTCAAGTAGGGTAATTAAGAGAAAATTAGATAAAAGAAGACTTCAAAAGCAAAATAAATCTGATAATGTATTTATCATGCTTTTATCGGGTTCTACATTTTGTAAATAACATATTCTATGGAGAATACTTCCATTGGAAGACGTCCTACCTAGGAAGTATAGGTTATGGATATCATTGAAATGGTATGGTAAGCAAAACAAATACAAAGAAGCCATGACCTAAAAAGTGTAGAAAAATTATTAAAATTAATTAATCTATCTATTAAGAGTAAAAGAAGAGTCGGAAAGTCATTGTTACTATAAGCATTTAGGCATCCTACCTGTGAAGTATAAGTTATGGATATCATTGAAATGGTATGGTAAGCAAATTGAATACAAAGAAGGCACGACCTGAAAAATAAAAAAAATTTAAAAATAAATTAATCTATCTATTAAGAATAGAAAAAAATATGAAAGTAATTGTTACTATTACCATTTAGGACAAACAATAGTTGTATAAGTAATTTGTTATACCTAAATCAAGTTTGTAAAGACCTCTCAGTAGACAACATTAATATTATGTCCTTGAGTCACATCTTCATGATTTTCCAATAGCACTCTTAATCCTTCCTTTGACCTCACTCTTGAGAATGCAACATATAGTTGGCCATGTGTGAAAACTGGTCGAGGTAAGTAAACATCAACATTGGAGAGAATTTGTCCTTGAGACTTATTGATAGTCATTGCAAATGACACAATCAACGGAAATTTTCTTTGATTAAATTTGATAGAAAGATTTTCAGTTGAATGAGTTATTGTCATCCTAGGAATATGAACTACATCACCAACATGGGTTCCAGTTAACACTTGACATTAAAGAACATGTTTCCCCATTCGCTTTACTTGTAATCTTATACCATTACATAGGCCTTGAGATTGATCTATGTTTCTTAATAGCATGGCAGGCACCCCAATCTTCAAATAGAGCTTGTGAGGGGGTAGTCCTAAGCAATTAATTGCATTCAAAGTGTCTGGGATAAAAGTTTCTAATTCAAAACTGGAATGTTTTTGTCCCTACAAAGACTATATGAACTGAAGTAAACTTTTTCCTCTCCATAAACCTTATCCATTATATAGTTGTTGACATTAGAAACAACATCCAAGGTGGGAGCAAGAATACATCTTTCTTTGAAATAGCCTTCAGTGGACATTTCTGTTGACTCTGATGGATACACAAAGGAAATCAGGTCATCTAACGCATATTTAGAAGGAGATATAAAATATCTTATGGTATTTCAACTTCAGATTCTCCTTCAGTTGAATCTCCAATCAAACCATCTCTAATCTTAAGAAGCCAAGTGCTGAATTTCCTTATTTTAGATGACCCCTTTGAGGTCCTACTTTGGGTAAGTTGCATGTTTTCAGATAAGGTCAACACTTTGTAAAAAGACCAAAGGTAAGACGAGTTGATTGTTGCTTGACATATATCCTGCCTTGACCTTTTTGGGATTACGGGTAAAATTTGACTAAAGTCACCCCCAAGAACAACCACATTTCCTCCAAAGGTATATTAGGGTTATATGAAGTAGAAAATCGTAGAACATCTCTTAATGTTTTGTCTAGAGCTTCAAAATAGAATTTATTGACCATAGGAACCTCATCCCAAATAATTAATGTTGCCTTATCCAATAATTTGGCATGGACAGAATCTTGCTTTATAGTGCAAGTTGAATCTTCATTGACAATAAGAGGGATATTGAATCTAGAATAAGTTATTCATCTGTTTGGAAGTAACAACGATGCAATCCCATTTGAAGCAACATTTAAACATATTTGACCATTAGACTGGATAGTTGTAGAAAAAGTATTCCAAACATAAGTCTTCCTTGATCCACCATACCCACAAAGGAAAAAGAAACCACCTTTGTTTTGATGAATTACTTCCATGATAACTTCATAGGTGTTTTTTGGTCCCCATTAAGAGAAGATAGATATTTAGAAAGAAGCATTGACAAATGGTCCCGATTGAAGTTTAGCTGCTTAGCAATAATTTGGTCTTGTAGATTAGAAACAAAATCACCCAATGGGAAAGGCATGATAGGAAATTCTTTTAGAGTTCTCCCATTCTATTGTAGAATTCGCTCTATTTCTGCAAGGCATAAGTTCTTTATCTCTGCATCTCCAAAGTTGATAGCTATAAATATATAAACATATTTCTTTGATTAGAAAAAAGTATATCAACTCACAATCATGAAAACATAAATAAAGAATAAAGAATGAGTAACATAATTGTCTTCCTCTTGCATCTTAACAACTTGTATTTAATTCAAAGTTTGATTCAAACCCACATAACATGAACCAAAAGAATATTATCTTTAGTAGGTATATCAGAAAGCAAACTTACCATCATACTTCATAATTCTTTTTTGTCTATAAACAATATCATTAGATAATTGTTTCCAACAGGTAAACCAAATAACTTCCAGACTGCATATATTATTTGAAATGAGGAGTATTGAAAACAACTTGTGAAGATAATGGCCAAAAGCCCAATAGGAAGCTTTATTCATTGCATCAATAAATTCTCTATCATCTTGTATCAACCCCAAAAGCATAGCAAGCTTCTTTAAATGTTGGAAGAAGGTTTCCGTCCACTGTTCGTATATCCTGGAAACTTTGGCATCCTTTTGTACATTTAGTAGAAGATGTAGGTAGTCTTGCTCTCTGATTCCAACGGATACATGAGATATCCTTCCTATAGCATGACCTTGTTTCCTTCTTATCCATATGCCTATATTTTCTTTCCATACAAACATTGTTAGAAACTCGGCATATAACAAAGATTTCCCCTCAGGATACGTTGAATTTGTTATCATTCACCCAAGAAACATTATTCCCTTTAAATTTGCTCATAAAAGGACATTTTCAAGGTTCTCTACATCCTCGTACACAACCGTCTACTCTCCAAGAAAATGAAAACTCATACAAATAGCTGAAGGTTCTCTGTATTGGATTTTAAATCCAAATAATCTCCATGTAGCTTCACATGCCAAAATGTACCTACAAAAAATTAAATCATAATTCCTTCATACATATTACTTTTAGCAAACCTTGATGTCACATTACAAATCCTTAAATATATTTGAACATATTGAATAATCTAAGAACAAAACTTCTAAAACAAATTATTTGAGAAAACATAACTATCAACCAAGTCACTTGAATAAAATTAGATTATGGTGTACAAAGAGTAAAATAAAGTCCCTAAAAAGACATTTCACAGTGAATGATATACCTACAGTCATAGAACACCTTAATTTTATCTACCACATCATCTTTAAGCAATGTTGTTGTGACTCTATCACTCCCTTTATAAACATATTTAAATAAATATTTAATGGAGCTTGTTTGGCATGTATACCCAACATTGATGTGGCATGAATATTTTAGAGGCAGGACTGGATTGTAAGGAACAATAAAACTATTGTTCAAATTAATATCTTTTTTTGACACTACGTTCATCATCTATTCTCCTGTACTTAGGAAACCCTTCTTCATCCAAGATTGTGTGATTTTGATACCTTTTTGGAAAGTTTTTGGAACATTTCTTATTCTTCATGCAAGGATACTTTCTATTGTATGCACCATATGGTCCATGTACCACATATTTTTAAACTGCTTCAAAGAGTCTTAGATGTACTTATTTATTTGGAATCTCTACAGAAATATATTTGTTAATATCCTCTGATGACTGTGGTCTATATGATGGGTGCATGAACAACAAAATATGGGCATAGGGTAATCCTCTTTTCTAGAACTCAACAGTACAAACATCTGTAAAAAAGGTAGATAAGGAAAGTCATTTAAATGGATTTATTTATGCCATGTATTTTATACCAATAAACATAAACAATTATAATAAGCAATCATAAGTAATTAAAAACACTTACAACTAATAATTTTCCAAAAATAAGTCCCTCTCTAAGATCCCGAATTAGGTGATCTAACTTGACTTTGAAAACTAAACAAAGAATATCCAAACGATCTTCAGCTTTGATATTTCTTCGAATAACAAATCTTTTAATTGCATCCCATTCTGGATTGCATGTCATAATGATGAAATAGCTAGGATATCTGTAAAGCTTGTATATGGAAAGAGCATCTTTGTAATTGTTAAACATGCATCGAGGACCCCTAGTAAAAGAACCTAGAATAATTATCTGTTTCCCTGTAGATGTTACTTGAGCATTACCTTGTGAGAATGACTGCTAAATGCCTTTATACTGATCTGCCCTTAATTTAGGTTGATTAAAATAAATGTACTTTAAGCATTCTAATTCAACCATTGTGTATGCATCGACCAAAAACTGTTGGAACAATCTCTTAGACAATAACAACAAGGGAGAATCATGTTCTCTATCTCAGATCCTGTATGCGAAGAATTCCCATACTGTAACCTTTAAACATTTTGCATTTGATCTACTTGGTTTAGAGAGTTCACATAGGATGTTTGGTCGATATCCAACTTCTCTATATGGGAATAATAATGGATATTACAATCCAAGATATAGGGTGTGAAGAACATCAGCTCGCTATAAGATGTCGAACTTGGTTTCAAGTATAATGTCTCTTTCAATAATAGACTCGTCAATATCTCCAACTATCAATGTTGCAACTTCTGAAGCTGTTGGAACATACCATCTTTGGTGATTCCTCATTGTCCATGTAAGGTTGGTCATTCATCATCGTAGACAATAATTTAGAAAATAGAAAAAAATGGTACAGGAGAGTTTAGGATAAATTGATGGACACGAAGCAAAATGTAAGGGTGTTTTGGAACAACGGGCAAGGAAAGAAACAACGTATTATAATGAAGGAGGTGCAAGGAAAGAGGCAGAGAGAAAAATAAAGTATGAACAGACACTGAGACAAAAGATAGAGAACAAAGATAGACTGGGAAGAGGGACGCTAAGAGATAAGCGGAGGGAAACAAAATACAGGGGCAAGCGGTAGAGCAACTAATAGGAAGACGGTAGGGGAACGAAGTATTAAAATAGAGGGTGAGCGAGGAAAGCGGCAGAGGAATGTATGATGGGGCAAGGAGAGAAGATAGAGAATGAAGAGACACGACACTGGGAACAAGCATGCGAAGAGAGAAAGAGAGGGAAACGAAAGGACCTGATTTGTTTTAAAATAAAATATATCTTAATTATGGATTAATAAATAGAATAATATCTTAATTAGGGATTAATGAATAGAATAAGGGGAGAGATTTTGGATGGAAAACAGGCTTGTCTAGAGGCTGCCACCTATTAAATTCCACTATCAAGAGGATTCTAGGAACTGTCTTTTATATTAGATATAGATATCATAATCTGTGTTATCTATATTGCCATTATTTCTTAATAATAAGAAATAATACCCATCATAATAAAATCCTAATGCACAAAATTTAAGAACTTCAACTCATCACATTCCTAAAAGTCCATTTTTACCAAAATCATAATATACTCATCAAATTAAAATACACTTTATTCCTTGTCAAACAACCTTAATGTATATACCAAAACACATTTAAACCATAAAAATTTATTATAGAATAAGGATTCTCATCCAACGCTTTAAATTAAGACTTTCCCTCATGTGTAAAAACATACCTCAATGCGTTTCTGGCTTTCAAATTAATTTTTGGGCAACGATCGATTTAAATATTCCTAAAACACCAAATAGTTATTTTTAGGCATTTATAAGTTATCTTAAGCATACTACAAAGCTGATTTAGAGGGTTTAATAATGTTGCGGTGAAGAGAAATTTACCAAAATGTATCAAATCCAACCACCTCCGATACTCCAAAATCAAACCAAGATGACACCAAATAGTATTGCAAGGTGCTGCCACAACACCCACAACGTAAAAAGAAAAGTATTTCATATTGTGGGTCATAGCCAAGCCATAGTCGAATGTGAAGGAGAAGGGGAAAACATACACTCACCATTTAATCTTTAAGAACGTGCACCCAAGCTCAACTCACTCCAACAATGGCCATAGGCACACATGGGTTCAGCCTTAGGAGAAGGAAGAAACTCATTCATTCACATGCATCAAAAGAACTTGAAGGGGAAAGCAAAAATTAGAGTTCTCATTGGCTACCCTTGCTGTAAATTTGGTAATGGCAAGCGGCGGTAGTGGTGAATCAAGAACAAAGATGAAGAAGATGAATAAGATGAATAAGAAGGGTGCATAGTAGTGGCTCATGTAAAAGAGGAAAAGAGAGCAGAATTGCATGAGAAATGCTGGACCAGGAGAAAGAGAAAGGAATAATTTAATCTTTTTAGAAAATAAGAAAACTAGACTTTAGAAATTAGGATTCAAGAATTAATTAATTTAATTTAATTAGATGACAAAACCTTGGGTAATTACGATTTAATTTAATTAAGCCTATTTTAATTTGCTATCAAATACATCCCAATATTACTTTTTGATATTCTACCCCAATCAATTTATTAATTAAATTACCCAACTTAAAAATTTTTAGGATGTTACAGACGCCGCCAATAGACAAATAATTATTATTGATCTTGTAAATATGAATTTCATAGCATATCGCACTGACTAGATTGCTGAACAAGCTAAGAACTAGTACTTTTGGGTGCACTAGGAGCCAATGTCGACCATGTCCTGTTATACACAAGAACAAGATGGGATAGAACATGACAAAGTCCTTATTCATTCCTCTAATGATAATAAGGATGATTTTTTCATAGTCACTCCATTATAAGTTGTTTAGCTGCTGAACAAGGGATGTCACACAAGTAGTAACTATTAGGTTAGTTTTAGACTATAAACAAACTTTTTCCTGTCATGTTTGTAAGGTTAGATCCAACTACTAAGGAAATGCTTGTAAAACATACCAAATCTACATCATGCACATATTGCCTTTGATTCACTTAAATGCTCATATGTGTAATAATCCTATTCATTTTTTTCTGTAATTTACTTTTTTGGCATTTACTTTCTTGGATTTATTTCTAGGCATCTCTCTTTTACTTCTTCAAGGGACTCTATCCATTAGTCTTCACTTTTGATGCAAATGGAATAAGGGGATCGCCTTGAAATTCACTTTAAGAGAAGGATATACTTTTTGGTAAAGGGTTTAAAGAAGGATATTGGCGCCACATTCAAGAAATAGATGAAAACGTGAGTGATAAATAAGGTAGGCGCTATAATCAAAGATTAATAATCCTAAGATCATCACAAGAATAAAAATTATTGATAAGATCAAAGAGTGATTCATTTGAGAACCTAAGAGAAACTCTTAACAAGAGAAAACTCTAAGTTTGATTCAAAACTCAAGTTCATTCATTTGTTTTACATGAGATCCTATTTATAAGCTTTAATAAACTATTAAAATTCTAGAGGAAATTAATTTTCCCATTAATACCCCTAACTATTTAACTTCCTTAACATTATAACTTAAAATAAACTCTTATTAACTATCTTAATGACTTAGGAAACCATAAAAACATTAAGAATCAACCTAGTAAAATCTAAAAGACATATGAAAAATATAACTAAAATAAAAATTACAATAAAATAGAAAAACTAAAAATTAAGTTGACCTCCTTTTCATATTCATCATTGTCTCCCTTTTTGAAATGATTTACCCTCGAATCATTATTTTTTTTGTTGTAACTAGAGGCGTCAAAATAGGTTGTAACTCGTGAGCCAACCTAGCTCGAGATGGGTTTTGGGTCTCCTCCTAGACCTCCTAGATGGCTCATTTTTGAAGCGAAGCTTTTTTTGCCTCGGCCTACTGAACTCAGTTCACAGTGGGCCAAACCCGCAGTGAGCCGGGTTAGCCGGAGGGTTGGTGAATTAAAAAAATAACTATGGAATGTATTTAAGTTAAGATTTTAAGTTAAACTTTATCAATGGATACTTTGGGCTTTTATTAGGTATGATGTTTTTAATTTGTATCATCTTGAAGGTGAACTATAGAATATACTTGGTTTTGTTTTATGGATTATGGATTATATGAATTATGGATTTAATTTACAATGGAATATGTTATGTGTTTATATTTTTATAATAATAGAATTATTATATGATATAATATTTATATGAAGTTTAGTATTGGAATATGAGGAAAATATTTTTTTTGTTTTCTCTATTTTAAAAATATTTTTCTAGAATTTTTATATTTTTTATTTAATTTTAAATTTTTATTAAAAAAGGTGGGCCAACATGTGAGCTAGTTAGTGGGTTGAGTCAAGTTGAGAAAAGTGACTCACTCTAGAAAGCGAGCCGGGTTGGGTTGAGTTATAAAAATTTTCAACCTGTGGTGGGCTAACCCATGTGGGCCGGGTTGACCCGTTTTGACAGCTTTAGTTGTAACATATATCCTATCGGGTCAAAAGTCAAGTTTTTGAAACCATTTTTCATTTGAATTCGTTTAGCACAATCAATTGAATATTGAAATATTTGATCTTCAAAAAAGAGATCATAATCACTCTTAGACTTTTTTGGAGACTCAATTTTCAAGACAAATGACGATTTCCATAGAAGCCTTTAAAATTCCTTATTGAAAAGCGTAATAACACTTGAAGAAGAATTGTTAGAAAGCATAATCATTAAATTAAAAGAAGACAAAACAATTTTGATATCATCTTTTCCTTTCTTTTCTTCCTCACTCATAATTTTCAACTTCCCTCATTTTCCTTTTTGATCCACTTTTTCATCTCTCTCATTCTCTTTTTCTTCTGACTCCTCTTCATATTTTCTAGTAATAACACTCATTAGTTGTAGCTTTGCATTTTCTTTTTCCTCTTGTTGTCTCTCATTTTCCTTTTCATTCTTATCTTTTTCAAATTCTTTATCTCCTTTTTCATCACTTTTCAACATGTCCTTAAAATTTCCTCTATCTTAATTTTTATCCTCTTAAATCTCTTCCCTATATCTTTTCTCTTTCTCTTTCCTTTTTTCTCTTTTCCTCCATTCTCTACTTTAGCCATGGCCTCACTCATTCCATAAGAATGTGGTACCATAATCTTATCATCTTTTGATTTTGTTTCTCTAATATTTTTTTCTCTTTCCGTAAGTCTCACATGAAATCTATCAATTCTTTTACAAAGCTTCTTTATGTGCTTTTTCATCATCTTTTCCATTTCAAGAAGTCATAACCTTTGATTATTAAAAAGAAAATAATAATTTACTTCTTCCATACCTGAAAATTAAGGAGCCAAAACTTTGATACCAAATGATAAGGTTTCTCTAAATTCCTTAGAATTTTAGGTTCTATCTAGGACTAAATTCACAAAACCCTAAATCATATAGTAAAATCAAATAGAAATTGGACCCTAAATCAAATATTCAGGAACACGAAACCTGGAAAAGCCAAGGTATAGGTGCCACAAATTGGGAAGTTTGATAAGCCTTAAGATCACCACAATAATTATGCGACTCTTGATATTATCAATTTGATCCCAACAAGAACCCTAGTAGAGAAAATTCTCATTGTTTCTGAATAATACGTATGATATTTCTGATTCTCTATTCTTAAATTCTTAATACAAAATTAGTTTATGACTTTGGCTCATTTAGAAATAAAAGAAAATTATCATACCACAAGTATGACTTATTTACCCTAGTGGATAAGTGTGGTCATACCAAACTTATGGTTTTGGGTTCAAATCTTAGTTATTAGCAATTTATTAATTAATTTTTTACAATGAAAACCAAAACACTTAAAATTCTAAATAAAATTTAAAAAACCAAAGTCTTATAGTTTGGGTCTCCTCCTAGACCTCCAAGCATGTTATGTATGTAATTATCCTAGCCTTCTCTATATCTTGGGCCTCCAGAAGGTGGGTCATCTTGTGTTGCAATGCTTCCCGACTTTCTTAAGTTTTCCTTTAGTCAAGGCCCACCTAAATCTTGAATTAAATTCAGGGCTTGATTCTTCTTATTAGGAGTTTGGATGTAGATGTCCACATCAACTTCTTCATTAGAAAATAACTTAAAAGTCATAAACCTTAATATTAAGATCCATTTAAGTCGCTAGTAGGTAAATATTGAAGAACTGGAGAAGCTGACATGTAGCATCAACACCACGCATAGTGTGGGTCATTTTGATGCTGACGCTACGCGTCACAGCCACGCGTAGCGTCATAGCTGCGTGGACTCCACAACGAGCTTGGCCAAGCACTCACCTAGTGACCCATTAATAGCCACTCCACTCATCACAAATGGCCAAACCGAACGGGGGATAGGGCCAAGTGGCAAGGCATGATTCATTTAATAATTTCCTCATGGCCACTTCGAGCTGTTTAATGGAGGCTGAGTCTGGAAACTGACGCGTAGCGTCACACTGACGCGTAGCGTCAGCACCCTTGCTCAGCCCTATAAATAGGGCCATCCAATACATCCCATATCATCCCATTCTCATTCTTTTCTCTCTTTGTACTCGACTTTGAGTACTTCTTCTTTTGTGAGTTTGTAGTTCTAGAATAGTTTTCTAGATACTTGAGAGTATTTTGTTGTATTGTGATCGTTGTATCGTGAAGTTTCCATCGTCTTCATAATGTCAATCTCTGTAAGTGTTGTTTTTACTTTTACCATGTGTAACTAATCTATTTATGTTGGAATTGGTGAACTAATCTATTGAGTATAATGTTGTGAATTCGACCTATGCATGTTTATGATTCAAGTCCATGTTAGTAATCAATCTTTTATTAATATGAACATCAAACGGGAGAATGATTTTCATGTGTATTGAAACTTGTTTTATTAGTGTGAATGTCAAAGGGAGAATGATTATTCATGCCGTATTAAAACTTGTTTTGACGAAAGTAAAAGTTGGAATACCCTTGGTATCTCAATTCTATAGGGGTTGTTAACCATTGTTGCCATAAGGCCAGGTCTTAATGCAAGTTTTTACTAAGAAAGCTCACGAGGGATCGAACTTTACGGTGAATTCTTAGAATTTATATCATGAGGGATCGGTTATAATGAATTTAAGCTGCAATGACATGAAACTTGATGATTAAATATGCATGTCTTGAGTTCCTCATTGTTATTCTAGATTAGGGATCCAATTTCCAACATAATTTGTTTATCTGTGTTTATCTCAAGTATCTTACCTATTCTAGATTGCAACTCAACTTTTTAGATAGATTTTTATTTCCTTTTTATCTCATGAACAATTCAACCATGTTATCCTGTGAATATTGTATAAATTGTATATAAATCATTCTTTTGTCTATAAGTTTATTTACATTTACTATGGTGACTAGAAAATTACTGTTGTTATTGGACTTTCAATCCTAGTGGAACGATATCTAAATTTTGAAAACTACAAACGATTGGTGAGCTTGCCAATTAATGACCCGGTAGTAAATACAAACAGTTAAAACATTAATACCGGGCCAATAAGTTTTCTGGCGTCGTCGCCGGGGATTGAATAGATTCAGTAAAATAGTAAATTTTTAATTACTATGGTAAATATTTTTTTTATCTTAGTTAAATTTTGTTATTTGTTTATTTACTTTTTCTTATCATTGTTACACTAACTTTCTTTTTCTAGTTTGTGTATGCAAACTCGATCTACTGCAGGGAAAATTTATTTTGATCCTGAGATAGAAAAGTTTGTAAAGAAAATCAAGTCTTTGAAATCTAAAACACAAACTAATTCTTCTTCTATTTCTAAAAATTTTGAAAATTCAAATATGGCTGCTGAAAGGAGAACATTGGGACAGTTTGCTGCTATTAATGGTCCACTCCGAGTTTCGGGAATGTTTCAAGGACCAGTTGTGCCAATGGAGATTAAACCTGCTACTTTAAATATTATTCAAAATAATTAATTTGCTGGTTTAAATCATGAAGAACCGTATGAACATTTAACTATTTTTTATGAGTTATGCAGCATAATTGGTTTTGAACCTAATCAAGAAGAATCTGTTTATATGAGATTGTTTCCTTTTTCATTGATTGTTAAAGCTAAAGAATGGTTTAAATCTTGTCCACCGGGTAGTTTTGCAAACTGGTCCGATATTGAAAGAAAATTTTTGGAAAGATTTTACTCTCCTTCAAAATATTTTGAAGCCATGACAGCCATACACTCTTTTTCTCAAAACAATGATGAATCATTAGGAGAAACATGGGAACGATTCAAGACACTCTTGAGAAAGTGTCCAAACCATAACCTGGATGATGCCGAAAAGGTAAGAATCGTTTATCATGGTTTATTACCTCAGTTCAAGATGATGTTAGACGCTTGTGCAGGTGGTTCTTTAATGAAGAAGACAGTGGAAGAAGCTATTGAGATATTGGAATCAATGTCTATTAGTGACCGTCAAGCAAAACATGAAAGAGGTAATGCACCAAGGAAGCCAGGTATGCTCGAATTGGGAGTGAATGATGCAGTATTGGCTCAGCAAAAATTACTGACCCAACAAATTAAAGCCATGAGCAAACAACTAGAGAAACTTCAAATTGCTCAAGTGACATCACCACTCCCCGCTCAAGTGAAATAATGGATGGCAGAATCAGAATTCTGGCCGGAGACAAGATGCTGGACCTTCCAACCGACCTCCTAACAATCAATTTAAACCACAACAATCACAAATTGACAATGCAAGATTGACAAGGATTGAGGAATCTATCCAACAGTTATTGCAATTTGTGGAAACAAATAAAGCTGCCCGGAAAGCATCAGACTTACAAATGGGTCAGCTTGCAAAAGAAATAGCTGAATTGAAAAATTATGGGTTTACTGCAAACACTCAAAACCCAAGGGAATAATGTAATGTTGTTTCTTCTAATTTTGTGAAAATTGATTGTACAGGAAAAAAATGAGAAAAAAGAAGGAGAAGAAAAAGAAAGTGAAAAAGAAAAAAATGAAAAAAATATGCAAGAGCCTGTGAATGAAGAGCAAGAAACAAACTATACTATCATCATAACTCCGGAAAAATGTAAAGATCCAGGGAGTTTCACCATTCCGTAACCATTGGAAGTATCAATATCAGGAATGCTTTGTTAGATTTAGGGGCGAACATTAATCTGATGCCTCTAGATTTAATAAAGCGCATTGGTGAATTTGAGCTAAAAGAAGCTAAGACAGACTTACAGTTTACGGATCGCTCTGTCAAGAAACCTATTGGGATTGCGGAAGACGTACTGGTGAAGGTTGATAAGTACCACTTTAGGGTTGACTTTGTGGTACTGGATATGAAGGAGGATACTGAGATCCCCCTGATCCTTGGAAGACCTTTCATGAAGACTGCAAAGATAAGAGTAGATGTTAATCAAAGTATAGTTACAGTTAAAGTTTATGAAGAAGAGGTAAGCTTTAGTGCTCATGAACATCCTAGGATGAATGCTGAAGGCAAGGTTTACATTTCCACTGAACCAGGTATATCTTTTCCCAATCAATTAAATTGTTTTAAATTAATTGATGGCTTGAATGATGAAAGACAGGTAATTAAGTATCAGAGAAGAAGAAGGAGGAAGAAACAGACAGGTGATTCCTCAACCAAAATTAAGAAACCACCTGATTAATCAGAGGTAATGTCTGGCTGGAGACATTAAACCTAGCACTCAATGGGAGGCAACCCATTATTTTTGTTTTATTTTTAAGTTATTTTTGAACATAATATAAAAAAAAAGTTTTTCAAATTTTTAGATAGAAATTTAATTTTGAAAAAAAAAGGGGTTTTAAACTTAAAAGAAAATATTGTTGAAAATCAAAATTTTGAAAATCAAAAAAACAGAAGCCCACGCGTAGCGCCACAGTGACGCGTAGCGTGGACTCTGAATTTTCAACCTGACGCGTAGCGTCTATTACACGCGTAGCGTCAGGGCCCACATTTAGTTTTTAAACTAAAACAGAGAGACCCATCTTAGGTTTTAAAAAAACCTAAAATTTCCTCTCTGCCTCATTGTGCTTCCACTCTCAGATTTTCAAAAACCTAAAAACGTCTCTTTCTCTCAACCCTTTCAATCACTTCAAGAACTCCAAGTAAGTTTTCTAATTTTCCCCCTTTTTAATTTCAATTTCAATTCTTAGAATTGCATGCAGTTAGGGTTAGGATTAGATGACCATTGGTATTTGTTTGCTGTAAGAATAAGGAATTGAATCGATTGAATGTGGTTTTGGAAGGGGGTTGCTGTTGCGCAACCCCTGTTTTGTAATTTCTGTTCTATAAGCCCACGCGTAGCGTCCCTCTGACGCGTAGTGTGGGAAGAACAGAGCTAACGCGTAGCGTCCCACCTACGCCTAGCATCAGCCTCTGTTTTTAATTTTTGTTAATTTTTGTGTGATGTTGTTGTTTCATGTAAATAATTGCTTGATGTTTTAAATAATTCTATCTAGCATGCCTATTTTGATGTTTGTTGTTTGTTTTTAATTAATAAATTTTCTTAGTTTGTATTTGTTATACTTTCTTACATTGATAAAAATTAAAAATACATAAAAAAAATTGTATATATTTATGCATGTTATGTGAAATTTATGTTAATATGCATGTTATATTTTGTGTGAAATTTTTGTTTTATTGTTAAAAATCCAAAAATGTGCATTTTTACTTTTCTTAAAAATTCAAAAAATATGTTGTTGTGAAATGTTGTGTGAATTTAATCTTCTGTAATAAAATTTTTAGAAAATCCAAAAATATTTATGTTTAAATTTTGTGCAAATATTTTGTTGACTGTGTATGTTTGTTAAATTATTGATTTACTTTTTAATGTGTGTTTAATTTTAAATTTTTTACTTTTTACAGATTACACCAAGGAAATCTATCCCTACTACTGGTCCTTCTAAAAGACAGAGAAAGACTACTGACACCGACACTACCTCTGAAGACCCTGATCTTCAGGGAAAGGAGGTGTTAGGACCGAGGGATCCTACCAGGTTTCGCACAGATGCGAAATGGGCCCGATTTCACCAAATAAAAGGCCAGAGACTTATTTGGGAGAGTGTGCTTAATCTGAACGCTGGAGATTATCCTGAGCTACAGGATGAAGTTCAGAGAAGAAGATGGGGGCCCCTATTTTCTCTACCTACTAAGGGGGATCCTATCTTGGTGATGGAATTTTATACGAACGCCTACAGGACTTGTCAGGACTCGCCAAACATTGGCCATTAGAGGACGAGTTGGGTGAGGGGCTGACATATTACTTATGACCGGGATACCATTAGTACCCTATTGGGTAATCCTTGGGAGCCTACTCCCGAGGACGATACTTGTTTCTAGAAGGAAAACAGAAACAAGATCGTTGCTGAGGGTGATCTAGGATACTCCTTCGAACAGGTTGCTCATTTCTTGAGCAAAGATGGAATCTTTTTCAACCTGAGTAAGATTGGACGGAGCCCATCTAACCTTCTGAAGACCCAGCTGACCCTTCTAGCCCAGGCGTGGTCCCACCTTATGCTACATAACATCACCCCTGTCACCCACCTCTCATCTATCCCAGTTGACCGCTGTTGCCTTCTCTTTTCTATTCTCCAGGGCCATACCATCGACATCGCTGAGCTTATTTCTGAGCATAGTCATTTTTATGCCCTTGGGTATAAAGAGAACCGCCCTATTCTATTTCCCCTCATCATATCTGCCTTACTGAGGAGGTAGGGAGTTACTGTGCCATCACCAGAGTTCACGAGTTCTTCGGGGAGAGTCCCCAAGGTCTCGGTTAACAGAGACTACTTTGTTCAGCAGTGCGAGCTTCCACCATTGGAGCTGGAGGCTCAGCCCAGACCGAGGAGGAGGAGACCACCAGTTCAGCCACCACCTGCTGATATTGTCACAAAGGGATTTACCAAATGACACTTGAGCATCAGCATATGATGCAGATGATGGCTGCTACACACAGAGCTTATATTCATCTTCATGATGAATTTTATCAGTACAGACTTCAGGGTGAGAGAGCACCATATGTCACATCGGCTGAGTTTGCATCTCATGTAGCTTGGCCTGGTGATTTACCTACCTACCCTGAGACTGGTGGACCGTCTGGAGCACAGGCTGATACTGATGGTGATGCTGATGAGGAGGAGGATAATGATGACCAGATGGAGGACTGATGGTGCTATCTTCTTTATTTTCTGCACCTTTCTACATACACTTTTAGTTTATTGTTAGTTTTATATTTACATTGATATTATTTTTTAGATTATATTATATTTTGTCTTTTATTATGTGTGGTGTGTTTATTTTTGCATAGTTTATTATGTTTTTGCGTGTTCTATTTAAAAAATCCAAAAATAAATTTTATGTTTTAATAAATCAATCAAATTTTTGTTAGAAAGTTAATTTATACACTTAAAATTTTTTACACAATAAAACCAATTTTATAAAATCAATTATTGATTCTTTTATAACTTCAGAATTTTGATAAATTTAATTACAATAAGCTTATTAACTATCAAGCAAATTTTAATAACCCGGTAAGTTGAGAGATCTTTTTAAACACTTGAGGGTTTAATCGACATAACTTCATTCGAATTGATTTTGCTTTAATCTTTGATTTGTATTGTTGTACAGAGAATTCAGGAAAATGATCAAGGCACATTTATTGG
This sequence comes from Clitoria ternatea, assembly GCA_037962975.1. Classification (NCBI taxonomy): domain Eukaryota; kingdom Viridiplantae; phylum Streptophyta; class Magnoliopsida; order Fabales; family Fabaceae; genus Clitoria; species Clitoria ternatea. The sequence continues at coordinate 229,290,685 of CM075672.1, forward strand.
TGAAAAGAAACCTTGGGCCAAACAGCTTACCTTGGTAAAAATTATTTTATCCTTTGCAAGCCCATATTGAGCCTGACAATAAATTCTTTGGTACCCTTAAACCTAAAATAGTTTTAACCATTCCTTATACTTGATTGATTAAAAGAGTAGTTGAAATAAATGAAAAATATTTTGAGAATTCTTACAAAAATGGGGAGTGAAAAAGATAAGCAACTTGATTCTTTTCAAAATAAAGAAAAATGAAAAAGAAAAGTCAAAATAGTGAAAAGAATCAAGTTGGGGGTATTTAATTTTTCATCAATAAAGGAATTGAGACTTAGGCCAAGAGAAAGCCTAAAAATTATAAAATGCTCTTTTATGATTTCAGGTTTTTGAATTCCAAGAAAAACCATTGATTCTTATAAGCCAAGCCTCATTACAACCCGTGAAAAGACCTTGTAATTTCTGAATTAACTCTGTATGATTAACCATTGATTAGATGAAAATCAAAATTAAATTCGTTTGATTTTATGATTGATTGAGTGAAACAAGATACCGATTGCATTGGGATAAACACTTAGAGAGGTAAGCATGAAATTATGCTTGATATGTTAATAAAATATTGTAAAGAATTTTACCATTAAACCTTTGTTACATTAAATGTCTATAATTAATTATTTCAAAATGGTAAATTGTGTAATTATTTTTTGTGGTAAATTCTCGGACTAACTCAAAAATTTGATTTCAAATTTTTATTTTTTATTTTTCTCTATTTCTCGAGGACGAGCAATGTCTCAAGTAGGGGTGTTCATCAACCGATCTGGACCGCGAAAAACCACTCAACCGATCTAAAGAAAACCGAAAAAACCAAAACAAAAAAAAAACCGCATTTCATATGCGGTTCGGATCGGTTTTCGGTTCCATCTATGAGAACCGAACTGAACCGATCCTCAAGTTTTATGTTTTAATATTTTTATTTCATTTAGTCGCAACCTCTTTCACTTATTTTTTTTATTAGTTTGTTTAATTTGGTATCTATATTTTATTTTGTAATTTTGTTTAAAGTATATGATACTTATTTTTTAAAAATTTGTCCGAGTTAGAGAAAGAACAAGAAGACTAAAATCTTGACTCAAGACTTTTAATATTTCTATTGTTTACATTGAATCTTATTTAAATAGTACTTTATTTATTTTATGTTTAAATTTAAATTATTGAAAACTTGTCTTATTTTACTTATTAATGATTCTTCTATAGTTGAGAACTTAAAATATTCTTTGCATTGTTATAATTATAATATTCATTTGATTTTATAAAAAATATAAAATGAGGAAAAAATCGCATAAACCGATCCAATCCGAACCGCATTTGATCTGATCGGATCAGATTGGATGGTGCCATTCATTTCAACCGAACCGAACTGAACCGTAATTTAATAAAGTGATCGGATCAGATGATATTTTGTCATATAACCGAACCGATCCGGACCGCAAACACCCCTAGTCTCAAGTTAGGGGTATTTGTTAGTCCTCAAATTTACAATAAATCTTTTAATAAAAATTTCATAAAAATAATAAAAATTTGGTTAAATTGTTAGAAAATTAGGTTTTTAATTCAATAAATAGATGTTGTTGGAAATAATCTGCCCTTGATCAATTTTCTCTAGTTTTGCAGTGAAAAAGTAAAGAATTTAATAGAAAATTAAAGAACTAGAGAAACTGACGCGTAACATCAACATCACGTGTAGCGTGGGTACTTTTGATGCTGACGTTACGCGTCACAGCCACGCGTAGCGTCATAGCTACGTGGACTCCACAGCCAGCTTGGCCAAGCACTCACCTAGTGACCCATTAATAATTTCCTCATGGCCACTTTGAGCTGTTTAATAGAGGCTGAGTCAGGGGACTGACGCGTAGCGTCAACACCCTTGCTCAGCCCTATAAATAAGGCCATCTAACACATCCCATATCATCCTATTCTTATTCTCTTCTCTCTTTGTACTCGACTTTGAGTACTTCTTCTTTTGTGAGTTTGTAGTTCTAAAATAGTTTTCTAGATACTTGAGAGTGTTTTGTTGTATTGTGATCGTTGTATCATATCGTCTTCGTAATGTCAATCTCTGTAAGTGTTGTTTTTACTTTTACCATGTGTAACTAATTTGTTTATGTTGGAATTGGTGAACTAATCTATTGAGTATAATGTTGTGAATTCGACCTCTGCATGTTTATGATTCAAGTCCATGTTAGTATTTCAATCTTTTATTAATATGAACATCAAACGGGAGAATGATTTTCATGTGTATTGAAACTTGTTTTATTAGTGTGAATGTCAAACGAGAGAATGATTATTCATGCCATATTGAAACTTGTTTTGACGAAAGTAAAAGTTAGAATACCCTTGGTATCTCAATTCTATAGGGGTTGTTAACCATTGTTGCCATAAGGCCAGGTCTTAATGCAAGTTTTTACTAAGAAAGCTCACGAGGGATCAGACTTTACGGTGAATTCTTAGAATTTATATCATGAGGGATCGGTTATAATGAATTTAAGCTGCAATGACATGAAACTTGATGATTAAATATGCATGTCTTGAGTTCCTCATTGTTATTCTAGATTAGGGATCCAATTTCCAATATAATTTGTTTATCTGTGTTTATCTCAAGTATCTTACCTATTCTAGATTGCAACTCAACTTTTTAGATAGATTTTTATTTCCTTTTTATCTCATGAACAATTCAACCATGCTATCATGTGAATATTGTATAAATTGTATATAAATCATTCTTTTGTCTATAAGTTTATTTACATTTACCATGGTGACTAGGAAATTACTATTGTTATTGGACTTTCAATCCCAGTGGAACGATATCTAGATTTTGAAAACTACAAATGATTAGTGCGCTTGCCAATTAATGACCCGGTAGTAAACATAAACAGTTAAAACATTATTACCGGGCCAATAATCACTCCCACTAATAAAGTCATTTTCAAGAAATTTTGTATTTCTTAATTCTATAATTCTAGTACTATATCCACTAAAAGTCCTAGGGTTTAGTTTCTTTTCTTGTGGGTTATAAATTCTTACTTCAGATGGGACCCCCTAAATGCATATATGTTTCCAACCTTTGAATAACTCAAAAGGTGTCTTTGAAACATGCTTGGTTGAAACTCTATTTAATATATATATACAACTGTCTTAAGTGTTTCAATCCATAAGAATTAAGGAATTTTTTCATTACTCCTCATGCTTATCACTATATCCATTAAGGTTTGATTTCTTCTTTCTGTCATACCATTCTGATCTGGAGAACTAGGAATAGTGTATTGGGCAACAATCCCATGTTCTTGAAGAAATTTCATAAATGGATTGCCCATTCTTAGTGTATCTACCATAATACTCCTCACCTCTATCTGATCTCACAACTTTAATTTGCTTTTTGCATTATAGCTTTACTTCGGCCTTAAAAACTTTAAAAGTATTCAAAACTTCATCCTTAGAATGAAGTAAATAGAGATACATATCTCATGAGTAATCATCTATAAAGGTGATGAAGTATCTTGGACTACTTGTGTCCATATCTGGATAATAAATATCTGCATGAATGATCTCCTATAGGTTTGAACTCCTTTCGGCACCAGTTTTAGACTTGTTAGTTTGCTTACCTTTAATGCAATCCACACAAGTCTCGAAATTAGTAAAGTTTAAAGCACAAGTACTCATTCATTTACTAATCGCTTAATTCTCTTAATGGAGATATGTCCTAATCTTCGATGCCACAACATAGAGGCATCCTCATTCACAACACATCGTTTTAATCAAGTAGAAACATGCATAAAACTATAAGCAGTGTCATTTTGCAAATTAATTGAATAAATACCATAATGTAATTCACCATAACCAACAATTTTATATTTATTCAATAAAGTAAAATCAAAATCCAAAAAATTAAAACAAAATCCCAAAGGTATAAGTATTAAGACAAAAAACAAGTTTTTACAAAAACCAGAAACATAAAAGGTTTTTTTTAAAGGTAAATTAAAACCACTTCTTAAAGCTAAACTACATGTACTGATAGTCTTCACATGTGAACTCATCTTACTTCTTAAATAGATGCATTGCTCACTTCCCATTAGCCTCCTTAGGTTTTTCATACCCTGTAAGGTATTAGAAACATGGATTGTAGAACCAAAATCAATCCACCATGTGTTATGATTAACATTAACCATATTAGATTCATAATAGACAAAAGCAAATGAATTACATTTCTTCTTTAGCCAATTCTTAAATTTTGCACAATCCTTCTTCATGTGTTCCTTCTTTTTACAAAAGAAACACTTAGACTTCTTCTTTATGTCTAGCTGAGTAGGAATCTTTCCTTTATGTTTAACTTGACTGTAACACCCTCTGTTACACCTTAATAAATTCTAGAAAAATTCATAATTTTTTTACTAAAGATATGATTGTTAAAAAGAAACTATCGGAATAAATTACATGCATCATTTCTGAAATACCTCATAAATATTATTAAAACTTTATAAAGTAATTTGACATTCATCCGAAGAAAATAAATATTAAACATTGTAAGAAAGAGAGGAAACTCCATGGCCCAGAAGCAGTTACTTAATAACATTATTTATTCATTGGACCACAGTATTCATACCGAGCTCCTTTTCTAGAACGTCCTATATATTTATTGCCGAGATTCTTCAATCCTTCCTTTTGAACCATTAATTTAAAACATATGAAACAAAAACACGGAGAAAGGAGTGAGAAACAGAATATAATATTTCTGAATGAGACATAAGCAACAAAGGGTTTTCATAAACTAATATATAATAATATCAGTCACAATCACATACATAATCAATTATGAATGCATGAATGTTATGCAATATCTTCATCATAACTTACCTATATATGTGGGCCCTTAAATTTTAATTTACACTGGGCCAACCAAGAGTTTACACTGTTCCATAAGTCCGGATAATAATAATATGAACAACTCAACTGGCATGGAAACACTTAGAGACTAGTCAGATTGAGAAAGTTTTTATTGTGAAAGTACTTGACACTAGGGAGCTACCCCAAGTCCCCTGAAGCACCCTTTTACACCCTCTCATCCCAAGGCTCGCAATTAAGCTTCCTCTAATGTATCATCGATTTCTATAATCCGTCCCCAGACAATATCATTTTGTTTCACTTTAATGATTCATGATGTATGAACTACTCGCGTATTTAGTTGGTTAAGGCTTTTAGAAACTCAATTATTAAATATCTTAAAGGTTTACAATATCATTTCAATAAACTGTACATTTTCTCAATTCTCTGAATTTCTATCTCACAGAAATAAATTTGGTACAGTTTTTAAATCTCACTGAAATTGAGTTTCTAAGCCTTAAATATCTCAAAACTTTCTCATATAAAACTTTACATAATCTTTCTTAAATTGAACCTTAACAAGATCGAATTTAGAAATCTCAATTATTTTCAAACATCTTTAGTTATTAAGTTGGAAAAAGAAAATAATTTTCTTTTGAAAATTTTATTTTATTAAAAGAGAATAATCTTTAAATCATTAACCAAAAATACTTAAAATTATAAAATTTTTCTTTAATTCAAGATTTAATTATCTCAACCTTTTTATAAATTATTTTTCATAAAATGACTTCTTTTTAAAATAAATACTAAATTTTTTTATTCTAAATATTAAAAGTAAAGTTAATAAAAATAATTCCAAGAAAAAATAAAAGATTTAAAATAATAAAAATTTAAGAAAATTCTTACTGAGTTTTAGTTTTTCGTCATGCTTGCTATATGCTTAACTTCATATCACAAGATCGTCAATCATAATCAAATATTATCAATTACAATATCATCAATCAATAATGTCAATCACAATCAAATAATATCGATCATAATTAAATATCATCAATAATAATCAAATACTAATAAATGGTTATTTAAATTATCAAAATTTATTTTGAGTCTTTATAGTCCATTCCTTGTATAGGTCTATGTAAGTCCATATAATCCCGTCCTTGCATAGGTATAGTTCAGTCCATATAGGTCAAACTAGTCCAAGTCCTTGCATAGGTTCAGTCCAGTTCATATAGGTTATGAAAGTCTAGGTCCTTGCATAGGTGTGTCAGAGTTAGTTACACCAGATATTTAATTTAAAATTTATTATAAATTTTAAGTTAAAAAGTTAATATTTTAAAATAATAATATTATTAAATTTAAAAGGAGTAGGGGACTCCTCCCATTATTCTTATGTCTTTTCATATTATATTCCTATCTCACTCCCCCTTACTTATTGTATCCTGATTCATTATTAAAAATCCGTGCGCGTCTCATCTCCGAGTTTTAAAACATACAAATTTCATTTTAATATAGTAACAAAATGAAAATTTAGATTACTATTTAAAACAGAAAGGGTAAATAGTAATTATGTATAGTAACTGATCCGGTCTCAACACCGGCCCCCAAGAGCCTGGCTTTAATGCTTTGCCAAATCAGCATTTTAAACAAGAAGAAGTACGCTTTAAATACGTTATAATTGTTTCTATACGGAGTACATACAGCCAGGGCAAGTAACTCCGCCAAGGCATGTTATGCCGCCAAGGTGTTTTACTCCGCCAAGGTGTTTTACTTCGCCAAGGCATGTTACGCCGCCAAGGTGTTTTACTCCGCCAAGGTGTTTTACCCCGCCAAGGGTTGTTACTCCGCCAAGGCTGATTACCTCGCCAAGGAGGAAAATATTGAATACCTTATGCATGAAATATCCCTAATGCATATTACTCCGCCAAGCCATAGGCTCAACACAGGCGGAATATTGAACTTCCCATACTGCGTAGCGAGCCCATACTTGTAACCCCGACACGAGATTGACTCTGTCTTGAGAGGTTGAAAATGGGAATCACGCTGTCACGCATTAAAGGGAAAAACAAATAAAATAATAAAGCATTCACGCTTTCCAAGTAAGTGGAAATACCTACTACAATAACAGTGCTTGCAAACGGCGCAGGGACCCACTACCTTTCCAGCATAATGTCTGAAATCAAGGAACGGGTCCCACCAATAATGGAGCACCAGTAACAGGTATATAAACCTCAGCAAAAAGGTATAAGGGGGATCCTCAATTCTAAACCTTACACTCTCTTACTTGCATAATTCTCTCAGATTTGCTTTCTAAGTCTAAGAGTATTCTGAAATACTGACTTGAGCGTCGGAGAATAATTGCAGGTACCACCACCAATTGTGTCAAGGCAAAGGAGACAACTTCAGGCGGACTACTACACCGCCATAGAGTGAGTTACACTCCGCCCCAATGTGGACGATACTCCACCCAATACACAAGGACACTCCGTATTTGCATTTATATAACATGTCCTTGTATCAGATCGATATTATATGTACATTTTGAGCTGTTTCAGAATCATAACTTTACACCCCTTGTAAAGGACAGTTCATTGGCACACCCAGTGGGACCTGTAAATTTGGTATTCCCACAATCTTTGATCAATTTCCATCATATTCATCATTAATAGAAAGACCAGGACCAGAAGTGCAGATTGAGGATTCTCCTCCTCGTAATCCTAGACGTCTCAATTTTTACAACGATGCTCACAAAAAGGCAACGCATACTGACTCTCCAGATCCGAGAGATGATATAATCAGGATGCTGAGAGAAGAAATTGCTGAGCTTCGTCGTGAAAAGGCAAATCACACTCACGAGAGAGCAGGTCCTGCAAAACAGCCGCATCATGAGGCACATGCATAGGAGGAATCAAGTACTCCTAGCTACTCTCGCATCCCTACTTATATGGAAGAGCAACGAAGCCTTCCACTGGCAAACGCTTAACACCAAGAGGGAAGGAGAGCAGACTCAATTGCATCCCCCTTGGGGTACAAGATGAGCATCCCATTTTCAAAAAGACTCATGAATGCGCATGTCCCTAGACATTTGCAGACCATGCAACCTATTTCCATAGGAAAATACACTGGGGAAACAGATCCTTCTAAGCATCTAGATGCTTACATCTACGAGGCTATGTTCCTAGGTGCAGAAGAAGATGTCATGTGCAGGATGTTCCCCAGAACCCTTACAGGTGAAGCTCTTAGTTGGTTCAAGAGTTTACCTTCAGGTTCCATTGATTCATGGGAGGATCTAGCTACAGCTTTTGGCAGCCACTTCGTGATCTCTAGGGATGCACCTAGAACCTCTCATACCTTGGCTCAGATCAAGCAAGATGACAAAGAATCTCTAAAGGATTTCCTTAAGAGATTTTATAAGGAGGCAGCCATGGTTCCTGATTTGACAGAAGCGATACAGTTGTATATCCTTATCGAGGCTATGCAGCCAAAGTCATCTTTTGCTCTGTCGTTGGCAAAGGGACCTCCATCTACAATGGAGGAATTTTGCAGGAAGGCATCCAAGTATGTGGGTATTGAGATGCATCTGGAAGCCACTGCATCTCACGGTAAACCACCCACCGCAACTCCACACCATGACAAAGGTAAAGAAAAATCATCTAGGAATGATAAGTTACCTCAGAAAGACAAAGCAGGGAACCAGCCCTTCAAACAGCAAGATAGACGTGTGTTCAATTTCGCTCATTATTCACCCCTGAACATGTCATATGAGCAAATCTTGCGTGAAATAGGATGGACTACTCTTAATATTTATGAGATTCAACGTCCACCTCCAATCAGACGCGGTGGGAACCCAAAGAAATATTGTGAGTTCCATGAGTCAGTTGGCCATACCACGGAGGAGTGCAAGCAACTCAAAAATACCATTGAGGTACTCATTCGTGAAGGCAAACTGAAACATTATTTGTTCAAGGGAAAATCTCACGATGAACCAGAGAGGTTTGAGAAAAGATCTCGTGATCGTTCTCCTGATCTTGATAACACTCGGGAGCCAAAACGTACGGCGGCAACAGAAAAACAAAAGGGCGTTGTTCTTGAGTCCGCCCAAAGAGAACCAAGTCCAGAACCCAGATCACGGGGCAAAAGGCAGGTTGTAGATATGATTGTTGGGGGCTTCGCCGGAGGCGGACCCTCAAACACCTCCAGGAAAAATCATCATCGTATGATCTTGTCTGTGTAAGGCAAGGGTAAAGAATATCGCCCATTCAGGAACGGGGTCCAGACTCCGCCTATAACCTTCACAGATGATGATTTTGGCCCTACTATTCCTGAGGGAGATGATGCAGTAGTGATTATTGCAGTAATCGCTAATATGGATGTAAAACGCATCCTAATTGATCAGGGAAGTTCCTGTGACGTTATCTTCTATGACTGTTTTAAACGCATAGGACTAACTGATGCTGATTTGCAGCCTTATACGTAGGACCTTACAGCCTTTAATGGCGCCAAACAGCCCACTAAAGGCTACTTGGACACAAGGATCACTTTCGATGGTGAACCTGGAGCAAGGACTGTGAAATCCAGGATTCTTGTCATTGATGTTAAATCTCCATACATTGGCATCATCGGGCGGCCTACTCTGAATGCCATGGAAGCCATCATTTCAACCCCCCACTTGTTAATCAAGTTCATTGACAAAGATAATCAAGTTTCGTCTGTAAGGGGTGACCAGGAGATGGCTCGCTATTGTTACAATTTGAGTCTTAACATGGTGAAGCTTGAAACCATGTCTAAGAAAAGAAAATTGAACGAAGGAAGCAGTGCAGCGGCATCCGTCAATTTGGTGGATCTTGACCCCAGGGCAGAGTCTTCTATAGACCCACTGAATCTTTTGAAACCAACCCCTGATGGTGGTTCTAAGTCTATTGTTTTAGGCTGCACCCCGGAGCAAATCACAAACATCAATGACAAACTAGAGGCTAACATGGAAGCAAGACTGATTGCACTCCTCCATGAATACAAAGAAATTTTTGCTTGGACCGCTGCAGACATGCCTGCCATGGATCCTAACTTTTGTTGTCACCGCCTGGCGGTGTATCCTGAAACTAAGCCAGTGGCACAAAAGAAACGGCGTATGGGTCCTGCTAAGCAAAAAGCTGCTTATGAACAAACAGAGGAGCTCCTCAAAGCGGGGTTCATCAGGGAACTCCGTTACTCCTCCTGGCTATCCAACGTGGTTATGGTACAGAAAGCCAATGGCAAGTGGCGTATGTGCATAGACTACGTTGATTTGAATAAATGTTGTCCCAAAGATCCATACCCTCTCCCCAACATTGACAGATTGGTTGACGATTCCTCAGGATACAAGTATCTATCTTTTATGGATGCCTACTCCGGATACAACCAAATTCCAATGTGTGAGGATGATCAGGAGAAGACAGTATTCATTAATGACAAAGGGGTCTTTTGCTACAACGTCATGCCATTTGGGCTAAAGAACGCCGGGGCAACCTACCAGCGCATGATCAACAAAGTTTTTAAGGGTATGCACACAAAGCTGGTAGAGGTTTATATTGATGACATTATTGCCAAGACCCCAGAGGGAGGAGACCATGTTGAAGACCTACGCCTCATTTTTCAATGCCTACAGCAATACAACATGAGACTCAATCCATTAAAATGTACATTTGTCGTTCCTGGGGGCAGAATTTTGGGTTTCATGTTAACACAAAGAGGCATAGAGGCTAATCCTGATAAATATCACGTAATCCAAGAGTTGCAGAGCCCTAAAACATTGAAAAAGGTACAATCCCTCAATGGCAAAATCGCTGCTCTCGCACGATTCATGCCAAAAATGGCTCATCGCTCTCTTCCCTTGTACAAGATGCTGAAGAAGGACAAGAAATTCAATTGGGGCCCAGAGCAAGAGGCAGCATTCCAAAGCTTGAAAAATGTCTTGGCCAGCCCTCCAATCCTGGTAAAACCAAGCCCAGGTGAACAACTCATTGTTTATTTGTCTGTTTCAGATGAAGCGTTGGCAGTGGCTCTGGTCAAGGAAACAGTTGAAGGCCAATGACCAGTGTACTTCACTGGTAAAACATTGCATGGTGCAGAGTGTCGTTATCAGAAGATTGAGAAGGCAGCACTTGCAGTTGTTTGGGCCTCACGACGCCTAAGACCATATTTCCATGCCCATCCCATCCTGATTCGCACAGACTTGCCACTTCATACTATATTGTTCAAACCAGACCTGGCTGGAAGGATGATCAAATGGGCCATAGAGCTCTCTGAATTTGACATATCATACGAACCAAGAACTGCTATCAAGGCACAAGTCCTGACAGATTTCGTAGTTGAATTAACAGGCTCTAGCCCAGATGCAGATCATTCACATTGGACAATATACGTTGATGGATCTTCAAATAGCAAAGGATGTGGAGCAGGAATTGTTATAGAAAGTGATGACGGAGTACATCTTGAAATTTCATTGCACTTTACCTTCACTACGTCTAACAATCAGGCGGAGTATGAAGCCTGCTTGGCCAGACTCAGGGCAGCACAAGATATTGGGGCCAAAACTGTTACCCTATGAAGTGATTCTCAATTAGTCATCTCACAAATTCTTGGTGAGTATCAGGCTAAAGAACCTCTGTTACAACAATATCTAGACTGCGTCAATGAGTTAAAACAACGCTTCAGTGAAGTCACTTTCAAGCATGTACCTCGCGAAGAAAATACTCGTGCTGATATCCTCTCCAGGTTAGCCAGCACAAAGAAGGCGGGATGCACAACTACTGTTGTACAGAGTACCTTGGCGGAGCCAAGTATTTCCTCTCCTTCCTTAGTACATATGATTAAAAGCCGCTCCTTTGATGACGATTCCTGGGTAGCACCAATAGTTCGTTATCTTGTTAATGGACAATTACCCACGGATGATCTTGAGCGAAAGAAACTAAAGAAAGAAGCACCTTATTATACACTCTTTGTAACATCCTATTTTCATCACAAATAGGAAATAGATATTAATATATTTCTTGAGAAATACTTACTATAAGTTAGTTTATTATTATCATTTTTTAAAATTTTGGTATTTATATTTTTATTATTTGTTTTTTTAAAATAATAAAAAAAAATGAAAATATTTCTGAATGAGAATTTTAAAGTGACTTAATTAGTATTCACTAATTAAGAAAATTATATTAAGAATTTTTAATATCCTTATTATTCACCATTTTTATTTTATGTTGTTATATTTTTGTTTTTTACATATTTAAGATTTAACTCTTATTAGAATTTTAAAATAAAATTTTGAAGGAATTAGACTATGGTTCTTTTGAACTTTTTGATCTACATAATATTTATGATTTTCTGGAATTTTTTGAAAATTTTGAATTATTTTAATAAAATAATATATTTTAAATAATTTTAAATTCATATAAAGTTGCTTAAAATTAAAAATATTTACAAGAATGTAAAGTTAAATTATAAGAAAATTTTTCTAAAATCCATTTCAAGTAGACTTATCTAAAAATTATCGGTTTGAGAAAAATCTTGATTTTTTCTAATCGTTAAAAAATTAGAAACGTATCAATAAATTTTTATTAACAGAAAATTTTAGATTTTTAAAATTTCAGCTTTATATTACTTATTATAAAATTAGTGAGGACTGATATAATATCGCTAAATTTCAAAAAGGACTCATTTTGAGTATTTAAAATATACCGAGTGAAAGGTTACTATTTGACTTAATAATTCTACCGACAGTTACTATGCAAAATACTGTGCATGTACGAAATTTTCAAAAGGTGCACAGTAACCTGGAATAAAAAATTCAAAAATGCATAGTACTTTTATATTAAAATAATAGAATGCATAGTAAATTTTTTTCCTATAAATACCGAAGGATTTCTTCTTTAGAATTCACAATTTCAGATTAAGTTTTCTTAATATAGTAGTGCTAGTGAGATAGTGGTGGAAGTGAGAGAGAGAAGAAAAGTTTTTGGAGAGAAGGTTCTGCCAAAATCCTAAGGTAAGAATACTTCTCTTTTATATTTTTTGGGTTATTTTTATATCGTTTTTAGAAATCTGTTATTATACTGGAAATAATATTATTTTAAGTTACTATTCTGCATAGTAAACACTATTTCAAAAGTAAATTACTATTTCAATAGTAAATTACTATTCAAATAGTAAATTACTATTTACTGTTACTATTTACCATTACTATTCACGATTTACTATTTACTATTACTATTCACGTTTTACTATTTACTGTTACTATTCACGTTTTACTATTTACTGTTACTATTCACGATTTACTATTCACTATTCACTATTCACTATTTAAAATTTACCATTTTTTATTTTAAGTTGTAATCTTAATTTTCATCTTGTAATTATATTAAAATGAAATTGGTATGTTTTAGAACTCGGAGACGAGGCGCGCATGGATTTTCAATAACGAATCGGTATACAAGAGGTAAGGGGGAGTGAGATAAGAATATAATATGAAAGACATAAGAATAAAGGGAGGAGTCCCCTACTCCTTTTAAATTTAATAATATTATTATTTTAAAGTAATAACTTCTCAACTTAAAATTTATAATAAATTTAATATATTGTGTAACTTATTCTAAAATATCTATACATGGATCTGAATTATTATAACTTATACGGACTGAACTATACTTATGCGAAGACTGGATATATGGACTTATATAGACTTGTGCGAGGAATGGACTATAAGGACTCAAAATCAAATCTACTAATTTAAATAACCATTAAAAATTTGAATTATATTTATAAGTGATATTTAGTTGATTTGACTTGATTATAATTAATTATATTTGATTTCGATTAATGATATTGTGATTTATAATATTAGACTGTGATTAATAATATGTAATTATGATTGATGATATTTGATTATGATTGATGAGATTACTATACTTGATTGTGGTTGATGAATGATTGATGATCTTGTGATATGAAGTTTGAGCATATAACAAGCATGACGGAAAGTTAAAACTCAGTAAGAATTTTCTTACCTTACTCTTTAAATTTTTATTCCAAGAGAAAGTATTTTATAATTATTTTAGTCTTTTCTTAGAAATAATTTTTATTAACTTTATTTTTAATCTCTATAATAAAATCTAGTATTAGAAAGAAGCTATTTTATGAAAATCAGAGGTTGAGATAATTAATTCTTGAATTAAAGAAAATTTTTATAGTTTTAAGTATTCTTAGTTAATAATTTTAAATTATTTTCTTAGAAATTAGAAGTTTAAAGTAAATTATTTTGGTTTTCCCCAACGAAATAACTAAAGAATATTTTGTGGAGATTTCAAAAACCCAATCTAGTTAAGATTTAAATTGAGAAAGATTATGTAAATATATGAAGATTTTTAAGAGAAAGTTTTCAGATATTTAAGGCTTGGAAACTCAATTTTGGTAAGATCTGAATTTGAAGACTGTACTAAATTATTTCAGTATAACAGAAGTTCAAAGAAGAACTTATGGAAATGTACAGTTTATTGTGACGATTTTGTGAACCTTTATGGTATTTAATAATTGAGTTTCTAAAAGCCTTAACCAACTAAATATACGAGTAGTTCATGCATCATGAATCATTAAAGAGAAATGAGATGTGATATTGCCTGGGGACGGATTATAGAAACCGAGGATACATTAGAGGAGGCTTAATTGCGAGCCTTGGGATGAGAGAGTGTGAAAGGGTGCTTCAGGTGACCTGGGGTCGCTCCCTAGTGTCGGGTACTTTCACAATAAAAACTTTCTCAGTCTGACTAGTCTCTAAGTGTTTCCACGCCAGTTGAGCTGTTCATATGCCATGAAGGCATTTATGTTATTATTATCCAGAATTTATGAAACAGTGTAAACTCCTGGTTGGCCCAGTGCAAACTAAAACTTTAAGGGCCCACATGCATAGAATGAATGAGATGATAGTATTAAAAACATTACATGACATTCATGTGATTGTGACATTCTATACGGGTGGTTGTGAATGAAAATATAATTGTTATGTTATGAAAACCCTTATGCTTATGTCTTATCTGTAATATATTATATTTTGTTTCTCACTCCTTCTTGTTTGAATTTTTGTGTCCAAAATATATGTTATATGATATATAGCTAGCAGTTCAAGATGGAAGGATATGTAATTACAAGAGGATAAAGTGGTCTCATCCTCAATCGATTAGATGAAGAGATATGACAAGAGTAGGATTCAAAAACTCGATGGTTCAAGGACTAGGAAATGATTGTTCACATTTGTAGTAGAGGTATAGTTTAGTTTTATTTTGCCTTATTACAATATCAAGTAGATAATTGTAACAAGGTAAAGGTTAAACTTTGATAAACTCTTTCATTCGGATATAATATTGTAATGATTTATCACTTATGATTTCTATAAATTATTTTGTCATTATGGACAAATATTGAAAGATAAATTTTTTTTTTACTTTCAATATTCAAAAGAAATCAAATGTATATACGTCCTTGTATACACGAGATAAAGAGTGATAAATATGTATATCTTTCTAAAAGTTTTTTTAAAAGTAAGAAAAATACATATATATCTCGTGTATATAAGAGGGTGTTACACTCTTGGATGGACAGTTATACCGCCGAGGAATTTCTGTTCCTTACTTAATTTGTATAAATGAAAATGAGGTGCAAGCTGTTTTGGAAAAAGTCCATGAAGGGCAGTGTAGACATCATCCAGGGGCACGGAGTCTAATGAGAAAAATACTCAAGGCGGGGTATTGGTGGCCCACTCTGAAGCATGACTCTGCCTCATATGTTCAAAAATGTGATCAATGTCAACGATTCGCAAACCTTCATCACACTCCCGCAGAGGAAATGTCATCATCAATAACGCCTTGGCCTTTCTATCAATGGGGCATGGATATCTTGGGTCCATTCCCAACTGCGCCCGGCGGTATCAAATACTTGATAGTTGGTGTTGATTACGTCACCAAATGGATTGAGGCAGAAGCAGTGGTGCATATAACGTCAGCCAGGACTCGAAGATTCGTATATGAAAATATCATTGCACGTTTTGGAGTCCCTGGACGCATAGTCACTGACAATGGCACCCAGTTCACAGATCGCAAGTTCACTGAACTCCTGGAAAATCTCAGTATTACGCAGATTTTCTCTTCTGTGGAACACCCTCAAACCAATGGACAAGCTGAAGTTGCCAACAGAGAAATCTTGAAAGGCCTTAAGAAACGCCTTGGCTAGGCAAAAGGAGATTGGGCAAACTAGTTATGCCACATTTTATGGGCATACAGAACGACCCCTCACTCCACCACAAATGAATCTCCGTATCGGCTGACATACGGAGTTGAGGCTGTCATCCCCATTGAATTGGCAGCCCCTTCAACTCGAGTCCTCCATTTCAATGAGGAAGCCAATCAACAGAACCTCACACATGAACTCGAGGTTTTGGCGAAGTTGAGAGAGGAAGCCTTTGTGAGGGACCAAGCTGTCAAAGCAAAGGCTGCCAAACGGTATAACACACGTATTTTTGAACGTCGTTTCAAAGAAGGAGATTTGGTCATAAGGAGGGCCAATATTGGCAACAAATTTGCACACCAAGGCAAATTGGTACCAACCTGGGAAGGTCCATACCGAGTCATCGAGGTTTTGGGCAAAGGCACATACCGCCTAGAAAACTTAGATGGCACTCCGGTCAGAAATAAATGGAACATTTTAAATTTACGCATATACTACAGCTAGTTGGGCAATATGGTATGATCTTTTCTTCCTAACTCAAGGTTCTTCCCAGATATGCTTTCCTTGAAAAGGTTTCGAAGAGACATACCCCAACTCAGCTCTTTATGTAGTTCCATTATTAATGAAATGCCTTTCTACATTCAATCTTCATTCTAACTTTCAATTGACTATCCATGGCAGAACTTGTTCCCATGCAGATAAGACACCGGCTCCAACAATTGAAGCATAAAAGCATAACTCTTTATTCCATAAAGATTATCCAACATGCAACGAAGCTTCACAAACGGAGTCAGAAAACTCCTTGGGGGAATTGGTGTCACAGCTATATGCTGCACCATACCAACCTCAAGGTCCAAAAAACTCCTTGGGGGGAAAGGATTGGTGTAACAGCTATATGCTGCACCATACCGACCCTAAGGTCCAAAAAACTCCTTGGGGGGGAAAGGATTGGTGTCACAGCTATATGCTGCATCATACCGACCCTGAGGTCCAAAAAACTCCTTGGGGGGAAAGGATTGGTGTCACAGCTATATGCTGCACCATACCGACCCTAAGGTCCAAAAAACTCCTTGGGGGGAAAGGTTTGGTGTCACAGCTATATGCTGCACCATACCGACCCCAAGGTCCTGCAGGCTGCCTATGGAAAGAACTGGTGTCACAGCTATATGCTGCACCATTTCGGCCCCAAGGTCTTGCAGGCTTTTTGTGGAAAAAATGGTGTCACAGCTATATGCTGCACCATACCGCCTCAAAGGTTCAACCAAGTTTTTACAGGAAAAAATGGTGTCACAGCTATATGCTGCACCATACCGCCTCAAAGGTTCAACCAAGTTTTTGCAGGAAAAAATGGTGTCACAGCTATATGCTGTACCATACCGCCTCAAAGGTTCAACCAAGTTTTTGCAGAAAAAAATGGTGTCACAGCTATATGCTGCACCATACCGCCTCCATATTGAATTTACTTCATTGAAATTCTCAAAAGGCTACTACGCCTCTTTATTGAAATCACTTCAATGAAGTTCTCAAGAGGCCACTCCGCCTCATTGAAGAACATCCTTCATTGAAATTCTCAAAAGGCTACTACGTCTCTTTATTGAAATCACTTCAATGAAGTTCTCAAGAGGCCACTCCGCCTCATTGAAGAACATTCTTCATTGAAATTCTCAAAAGGCTACTACGCCTCTTTATTGAAATCACTTCAATAAAGTTCTCAAGAGGCCACTCCGCCTCATTGAAGAACATTCTTCATTGAAATTCTCAAAAGGCTACTACGCCTCTTTATTGAAATCACTTCAATGAAGTTCTCAAGAGGCCACTCCGCCTCATTGAAGAACATTCTTCATTGAAATTCTCAAAAGGCTACTACGCCTCTTTATTGAAATCACTTCAATGAAGTTCTCAAGAGGCCACTCCGCCTCATTGAAGAACATTCTTCATTGAAATTCTTAAAAGGCTACTACGCCTCTTTATTGAAATCACTTGAATGAAGTTCTTGTTGTTCAAGTGGCCTCAATACTCAAGAGGGGGGGGGGGTGAATTGAGTTATAAAACTTTTGCTTGGAATGCCTTTGAAATTGATTTCTATAACCAAGTTTATGAGATTATGCAAGTGAAAGCAAGTAACAATGATATGCAATGCACTACAAGAGGTAAGTGTTGTTGAGGCAATTTAGCAAACACTTGGTGTGCAATATCTAAAGTATAGCAAATTAAGCAAGTTCAAGTATGTTCTTTCTCAACCAAACAATACCAATCAACAGATATGCAATGTATGGAAGTGAAAGAGTAAGGAAGAGAAGCTTGCAAACCGATGTAACGAGTTCCACCCAATCCGGTGTACGTCTCGCCTCTAAGCAACCCACTTAGAGGATTTTCCACTATTGTAGATTAGAGATACAACTTTGAGCAATTGCGGCTTCCTAGTGTCCCACACTCAAGAACCCAATCCTCACAAGTACAAGGGCAACCCACCCAATCTCTCAATCTCACAATATCCCAAAGGTTGAGTCCACAACCTTTGTAACCACTCAATCCTAGAGTGAACAACCACTCAACCTAGAGTGAATAACTTTGTGTGTTTGGAGTTTGTGTTTACAATCAATATACTCTCTTAATAGAGCAGATATACAAGTGAAAAGCTCTCCAAATTCTAATCTCTCAAGATGAGAGGATATACAATTGAAAGTACAAAAATGCAAGAGATAGGCTTACAAAGCACAAAATAGAGCTATGAATTGTTGCTACTTGGTTCTCTATTTGTGCTTGTCTTCCTCTTCAATTTATAGACCTAAGATTGCTGTTGAAGAGTGCCCTAGTCCCTCATAGCCGTTGCAGTTAGTGGAGATTTGAAGAATGGTGGAGACATGACCTGGTTTCCCACTTAAATCTGTTTTTCCACTATCGTAATCGATTACACCCTCGCGTTGTAATCGATTAGCTTCAAGTCAGAGAGTCACTAATCGATTATCTCATTACCTGTAATCGATTAGCATCTTGTATCTGATGCATTTAATTTGTCTTCGCAGCATCCTAATCGATTAGTATGTCTTGCAATCGATTACCTTAAATTCCAGTGGCTTCCTAATCGATTATATGGCTCTCTTAATCGATTAGCATGTGTGCCTGATGCATTTAATTCCATTTTTGATTGCTGTAATCGATTAGTCTCAAGTGTGCAATCGATTATCTTAATTCCAGTGAGTATCTAATCGATTGTGTGGCTTACTTAATCGATTATCTTCAACTCTGATGCAATTTCTTCCAAGACAGAAAGCTTCTAATCGATTAGCATCTATGGCCTAATCGATTAGCTTCGCTGTTTCTTCAATTCTGATTTCATGTCTTTGTTTTTGCATTGTTTCTTCAAGAGTACTTGTCATTATCAAAATCCTTGCACATCTTTTGGACCTGTTAACATATTCAAACACATTCTCCCCCTTTTTGATGATGACAACTATGTTCATCTCTTGAGGGTTGTTAGTTTAAATAATATAGGCTTATCTTTTGCAAAAACAACTCTGCTACATTATAGCAGATGACAATTTTCAAAAACCAATTCAGCAGCCAATGTCTTATCTCATTTTATCCATTGTTTATTATCTCTTATCTATAATTCTCCCCCTATCAAAAAGAGTTTAACAAACAGATAAGATTTTGCAAATTGTTAACAAGGCATCTATTATTCATATTATCAGAGCATATTCAGAAATATTCATATTTTGTATCAGAGCATTATCCAACATATGAACATCTATTCTTCTCCCCCTTTGTAATCATCAAAAACAAATAGAGTGGTGAAGAGAAATTATATAAACTCAAATAAGATACTTTTATTAAATAACAAAGGGAAATACAAGAAGTAAATTTATTCAAAATGCAGAAAAGCAACAAACAGAAACCAACATAACAAAAAAAAATCTAATTGTCCGGGTTGAAGAAGCGGATTTCTGCAATTTGGTGAGCCAGCTCCTCATAGCGCTGCTGCATCATCTCAAAATGTTGCTGCTCGGTCATGGAAAACTCTTGGAGGGAGTTCTCAAGACGATCGAAGCGGCGATCAAGATGAGCGTAGAGAGATGCAAAAGGGTCAACTTGTGGGGCAGATGAAGAGGCTGCAGCTTGTGGTTGAGGTGGAGAAGGAGGAGGAGCAGGTGCTTCTTCAGCAGGAGCTTGGAAGGGAATGTTGGCATAAACGCCCTCCATGCGTGAGTACCATGCTCCATTGGTGAAAACAAGACCCATTTTGGTGAGGTGATGGGTGCCAATGCAAGCTCTAGGGGGCACTTTCTCAGAGAGTTCCCCTGCTAAGTCTACTCCACAGAATTTGAAAATTTTGGTGAGGAGGATACCATAGGGGAGCTTTTGTTGGTCCTTGGCATGGCGCATGTGGAACTTGATCAACTGAACCCAGTTGATCTCTTTGTGGTTCAGCATGGCCCACATTAAGAGGACATCATCCTCTTCAACCAGAGCATAGTTCCCACCACGGGGAACAATCATCTTGACCAAGAAGAAGTGGAGCAGGCGGTTGTTCATGGTCAAATGGCCAACTAGTTTGTGGTTGCTCCTTGGACGGTCAGCTTTCCATAAAGATTGGCGAGCAGTAAGAGCATTGAAGCCCCATTCATCCTTGGGTTCGCCTCCATCAAAGTCAGCATTGTTGAGGGGCAGTTTGGAAATCTCTGCAAACTGGGCATTTGAGAGTTTGATGGTGGTGTTTTTCACTTTGGATTCAACCATCCCATTGACAAGGCGGAGGTTGCAGTAGAATACTCTCATAAGCTCAGGATAGTATTCTTCTTCTTTGAGGGATAGGAAGGGGAAGAGGTTGTAGTGGTTGAGGCTTTGGGTGAAGGTAAGGCTTGGGTTGTCAAAGGTGTCAGCTATGGTGTAGTGAGGGGTCATAATCTCCTTTTCAGAAAAATTTTTCATAAAATTCTGAAGGTCTCTAGGAGAAGAGAAAAACCTTGAGAAGTCAAGGGGATTATGAGCTTGAGCAGCAGAGGACCTAGCCCTTTTGACATTCCTTGAGGAAGACATGGTGAAAAATGCTAAAAGAGGAGATGAAGAGAGATGAGCGCTAGAGAGTTTTGAGAGACTTGGGAGAAAGGAGGTAGTGTGAGATGAGAAGGTGAATGAGGGGTTATTTATAGTTGAAAATTAGGTTTAGGAAGGAGGAAAGAGAGTTTAGGGAGGAGTGAAGTGAGTTAAGAGAGGGAGAGTTTCGAGTGAGCCTAGGAAATTGGAGTTTTGACCCATCAGAACGCATACTAATCGATTACATGGCAGGTGGTAATCGATTAGATCACTGTTTCTGGGGAATTTCAAACGTTTTGTGCAGAGGGTAATCGATTAGAGGCTTACGGTAATCGATTAGTTTAGAAACAGAATCGTCCTAATCGATTGGGGTAATGTGGTAATCGATTATGAAGAAGAGGAAACGTTTTGAACTGGAAACAGAAGCTTCGTAATCGATTATGGATAATGTATAATCGATTATCTTAAAAACAGAATGATTGTAATCGATTATGGGTGAGTTATAATCGATTACCCTCGAAACAGAAGCTTAGTAATCGATTGGGATTAACAAAGTAATCGATTATGGAGTCAAAAACTTCACATATATCAAACAGCAAGGTTCCAAACATGAAATGTGATGTATATCATGCATTATGCCATTCAACAAAATATTCAAACACAATTGGACATGTCAAGAATGCCTAATTCTCTTCTTATGTGAATGAATTGCTCTCTAGCCAAGGGTTTTGTGAAAATATCAGCTAGTTGCTTAGAAGTTTCTACATGTTCAAGTACACAATCCCCTTTTAACACATGATCTCTAATAAAGTGATGCCTAATCTCAATGTGTTTGGTTCTAGAGTGCATTACTGGATTTTTGGAGATGTTAATGGCACTTGTATTATCACATTTAATGGGGACTTTATTCAAGGCAATACCAAAATCAAGAAGTTGTTGTCTCATCCAAAGAATTTGAGCACAACAACTACCAGCTGCTACATATTCTGCCTCAGCTGTTGACAATGCAACACTTGCTTGTTTCTTGCTATGCCAAGAAACAAGGGAACTACCAAGCAAATGGCATGTACCACTAGTGCTTTTTCTATCAAGCTTACACCCCGCAAAGTCGGAATCAGAATATCCTAAAAGATTACATTCAACGCCTTTGGGATACCATAAACCAACACTTTGAGTACCCACAAGATATTTCAAAATCCTTTTTATGGCAGTCAAATGTGATTCTTTGGGACATGCTTGATATCTAGCACACATGCATACCGCAAACATAATATCAGGTCTACTCGCAGTTAAATATAGTAAGGATCCAATCATACCTCGATATTTGGTGATTTCAATGTCCTTACCCTTTTCGTCTTTGTCTAGATAGCAGGATGTGCTCATTGGTGTAGCTATCTCATTTGCCTTGTCCATTCCAAACCTTTTAAGTAGTTCCTTACAGTATTTGGTTTGGCTAATGAACGTTCCATCAATGGCTTGTTTTATTTGTAGTCCAAGGAAGAAGGTGAGTTCTCCCATCAAGGACATTTCAAACTCATTCTGCATAATCTTGGCAAATTCTTGACAAAGATTTTCATTAGTAGCACCAAATATTATGTCATCTACATAAATCTGTACCAAGAGGATGTCATTTTGTTTGCGTTTTATAAACAATGTAGTATCAACCTTTCCTCTTTCAAAGTTGTGTTCTAAAAGAAATTTGCTTAATCTTTCATACCAAGCTCTTGGAGCTTGCTTCAAACCATATAAGGCTTTTCTCAATTTGAAAACATGGTTTGGAAATTTATGATTTTCAAAACCGGGAGGTTGATCTACATAAACTTCTTCTTGAATGTAGCCGTTTAAGAACGCACTTTTGACATCCATTTGATACAATTTGAAATCCATACAACATGCAAAAGCTAGCAATAATCTAATGGCTTCTAACCTAGCTACGGGAGCATATGTTTCTTCATAGTCTATTCCTTCTTCTTGGTTGTATCCCTTTGCTACTAGTCTAGCTTTGTTTCTAGTTATTATTCCGTTTTCATCTAGCTTATTTCTAAACACCCATTTGGTGCCTATTATTAGATGATCATTGGGTCTTGGCACAAGTTCCCAAACTTCATTTCTTTCAAATTGGTTTAACTCTTCTTGCATGGCCAACATCCAATGTTCATCAATAATGGCTTCGTCAATATTCTTGGGTTCTATTTGGGATACAAAAGCCAAGTGATTGCATGCATTTCTAATGGCGTTTCGAGTACTTACCCCTTTGGTTATTTCTCCAATGATTTTGTCCAAGGGATGATCTTTCAATGTTACCCAATCTTGTTGTCTCTCAATTTGTGTTGCACCTCCATCATTGTTGACTTCTTCTTCTTTGTCTTGTAAGTTCATTTCTTGAAAGGTACCTACAAGATCATCAACATCTTCCTTTCTCGGAGGGTTATGGCTATTTTCATCAAATTTGACATGAATAGATTCCTCAATGGTATTTGTTTGTTTGTTGAAAATTCTATAACATTTACTTGATTGAGAATATCCTAGGAAGATTGCCTCATCAGATTTTGCATCAAACTTCCCTAGATTATCCTTTCCATTTTACATCCAAAGATATGAAAGTATGCAATGTTGGGTTTTCTACCTTTGTAAAGCTCATAGGGGGTTTTCTTTAAAATAGGCCTTATCAAGCATCTATTCATAACATAACACGCGGTGTTTACCGCATCGGCCCAAAAATGTTTTGCAACATTGTTTTCATTTAGCATGGTTCTAGCAAGCTCCACTAAAGATCTATTCTTTCTTTCAACTACTCCATTTTGTTGTAGAGTTCTAGGAGCTGAGAAGTTGTGATTAATACCATGTTTTTCACAAAACTTTTCAAAAGATTGATTTTCAAATTCTCCCCCATGATCGGTTCTAATGGATGCAATTTTTGAGTTTTGCTCATTTTGGATAATCCTTGCAAGTTTCTTGAATGCATGATATGCTTCATTTTTATGAGCAAGAAACAATGTCCATGTATATCTTGAATAGTCATCTACTATAACTAGACCATAGTAATTCCCTCCAAAGCTTTTGATTTTGGATGGTCCAAATAAGTCCATGTGCAAAAGTTGTAAAGGCCTTTGAGTAGAAACAATGTTTTTGGATTGAAAAGATGCCTTTACTTGTTTTCCCTTTTGACATGCATCACAAAATCTATTTTCAAATTTAAGCTTTGGTAGACCAATTACTAAATCTTTAGAAACAAGTTTGTTCAAGTGGTCTACATGTATATGAGCTATTCTTCTATGCCATAGCCATGTTTCATCCTCTTTTGAAATGAAGCATTGTTCATCATTTGTAGACAAACTATCCATATCAATCATGTAAATATTATCAATTCTTTGGCCTACAAACTTAATTTCCTTATTGGTCTTATGTTCAATTATGCAACAATTTGATTCAAATAAAACTCTATATCCTTTGTCACATAATTGACTTATGCTTAGTAAATTATGTTTGAGACCTTCAACATACAATACATCACTTATGGATGTGGAAGAGTTCTTACCAATATTTCCAATGCCTAGGATTCTTCCCTTAGTGTTGTCTCCATATGTGACGCTCCCTTTTCGTTTGGGAGTGAATGATGTAAATTTAGTTATGTCTCCCGTCATATGCTTCGAACACCCGCTATCCAAGTACCAATGGGTGTTGCTTGCCTTGAAGCATACCTGCAAAACAAAATCATTTTAGAGAACTAGGTACCCATTTTATGTTGGGTCCTTTAAGGTTAGTTTGTGGGAATGTTCCTTTGGGAACCCACACCTTTCTTAAGACCTTTGGTCCTAGTTTCCTAACACTGCACTTATATGCACTATGTCCTTTGGTACCACAATGATTGCATTTCATAAAAGGTGAGGAGGATTTGCTTGGTGGTGCAAAGAAGTTTTTGTAGTGCTTCTCCATTTTATGATTACTATGTTCTTGGTCATATCCTAGACCGGTTTTACTAAACATGCATTTTTGTTGCCCAAGTAGGATATTCAAATTATCTCTTCCATTAGTGAATTTCTCTAGTGTCCTATTTAGGTCTTCAACCTTGGTTTCTAACACAATGCACTTCTTTGCAAAATCACAAGGTTTATCCCTAGAGCATGTTTGAACTTTCTCTAGTTCTTCTTTTAAGCTCTCATTTTCTTTACATACTTCCATGAGATGCAATTCGAGAGTATCACTAGTTTTCCTAGATGCTTTGAGTTTACTAGAGATTTTTATAAATTTATCATATAATTCCTCAAATGCATCTAACAGCTCATTTTTATCTAGGTCAAGAAGATTTACCTCATTTTCCTCTTCTTGATGATTTGCCATTAAGCAAAGATTGGCTTGCTCATCTTCCGAGTCGTCGGAGCTGCTCACATCATTCTCATCCCAAGCAATATAGGCTCTTCTTCTTCTTTGTTTGTCCTTGCCCTTCTTTTTGAGGTTTGGACAATCGGCTTTGAAGTGCCCTTCCTTGCCACATTCAAAACAGTTGGGTGAGGGAGAGTTTTCTTTAGTGATAGGTTTCTTACCTGAGCTTTTGAAGCTTCTTTGGAAGCGTTTGCCTTTCATGAATTTCCCGAAGCGTTTCACAAATAGTCCAAATTCTTCTTCTTCATCAAGTTCACTTCCGGATTCTTCTTCTTCATTTGTGGAAGTAGCCTTGAGAGCAAGACCCTTTTTCTTGGAAGATTTTTCTTCCTCTTCCGCCATCTTTAATTCTTTCAGCTCTTGTTCTTGTTCCTGCAACTTACCAAATAAAGTGGCGAGAGACATTTCGTTTATGCTAGGAGATTGTTTGATGGCGGTAACTAGCGGTTGCCATTCTCTGTTAAGACTTTTCAACACTTTATGAATGAGTTCTTTGTTAGTGTAAGTCTTTCCAAGTGTAATGAGTTGATTAATGATGAGAGTAAACCTTTTTTGCATATCAATAATCGATTCATGAGAGTTTAATCTAAAGCATTCATATTGACTAGTAAGAGTACTAATCTTTGAGTCCTTTACATCATTAGTGCCTTCATGGGTTACTTGAAGAGTATCCCACATTTCCTTAGCAGTTTGGCATGTCATTATCCTAAAAAATTCATCTTGACCTAAAGACATAGTAATAAGATTTTTGGCCTTGTAGCCATATTGGACTTTCTTTTCTTCTTCGCTTGTCCATTCATCTATAGGTTTTTCAACATTCTTGCTATCTATAGTATGCATTGGTATATAGGGACCATTTTCAATGGTATTCCATATTCTCAAGTCAATTGATTGAATGAAGATTTTCATTCTTTCTTTCCAAAACGCATACCCTTCCCCATTGAAAGCGGGAGGTCTATTTATCGCACCACCCTCGGGAAAAACATTTTGAGAACTTGAGGCCATTTAATCTCTTGAAGCTGTTAAGCTTGATCTACCAAGAGTCAAGCTCTGATACCACTTGTTGTTCAAGTGGCCTCAATACTCAAGAGGGGGGGGGTGAATTGAGTTATAAAACTTTTGCTTGGAATGCCTTTGAAATTGATTTCTATAACCAAGTTTATGAGATTATGCAAGTGAAAGCAAGTAACAATGATATGCAATGCACTACAAGAGGTAAGTGTTGTTGAGGCAATTTAGCAAACACTTGGTGTGCAATATCTAAAGTATAGCAAATTAAGCAAGTTCAAGTATGTTCTTTCTCAACCAAACAATACCAATCAACAGATATGCAATGTATGGAAGTGAAAGAGTAAGGAAGAGAAGCTTGCAAACCGATGTAACGAGTTCCACCCAATCCGGTGTACGTCTCGCCTCTAAGCAACCCACTTAGAGGATTTTCCACTATTGTAGATTAGAGATACAACTTTGAGCAATTGCGGCTTCCTAGTGTCCCACACTCAAGAACCCAATCCTCACAAGTACAAGGGCAACCCACCCAATCTCTCAATCTCACAATATCCCAAAGGTTGAGTCCACAACCTTTGTAACCACTCAATCCTAGAGTGAACAACCACTCAACCTAGAGTGAATAACTTTGTGTGTTTGGAGTTTGTGTTTACAATCAATATACTCTCTTAATAGAGCAGATATACAAGTGAAAAGCTCTCCAAATTCTAATCTCTCAAGATGAGAGGATATACAATTGAAAGTACAAAAATGCAAGAGATAGGCTTACAAAGCACAAAATAGAGCTATGAATTGTTGCTACTTGGTTCTCTATTTGTGCTTGTCTTCCTCTTCAATTTATAGACCTAAGATTGCTGTTGAAGAGTGCCCTAGTCCCTCATAGCCGTTGCAGTTAGTGGAGATTTGAAGAATGGTGGAGACATGACCTGGTTTCCCACTTAAATCTGTTTTTCCACTATCGTAATCGATTACACCCTCGCGTTGTAATCGATTAGCTTCAAGTCAGAGAGTCACTAATCGATTATCTCATTACCTGTAATCGATTAGCATCTTGTATCTGATGCATTTAATTTGTCTTCGCAGCATCCTAATCGATTAGTATGTCTTGCAATCGATTACCTTAAATTCCAGTGGCTTCCTAATCGATTATATGGCTCTCTTAATCGATTAGCATGTGTGCCTGATGCATTTAATTCCATTTTTGATTGCTGTAATCGATTAGTCTCAAGTGTGCAATCGATTATCTTAATTCCAGTGAGTATCTAATCGATTGTGTGGCTTACTTAATCGATTATCTTCAACTCTGATGCAATTTCTTCCAAGACAGAAAGCTTCTAATCGATTAGCATCTATGGCCTAATCGATTAGCTTCGCTGTTTCTTCAATTCTGATTTCATGTCTTTGTTTTTGCATTGTTTCTTCAAGAGTACTTGTCATTATCAAAATCCTTGCACATCTTTTGGACCTGTTAACATATTCAAACACAGTTCTCAAGAGGCCACTCCGCCTCATTGAAGAACATTCTTCATTGAAATTCTCAAAAGGCTACTACGCCTCTTTATTGAAATCACTTCAATGAAGTTCTCAAGAGGCCACTCTGCCTCATTGAAGAACATTCTTCATTGAAATTCTCAAGAGGCTACTCTGCCTCCATATTGAATTTTCTTCATTGAAATTCTCAAAAGGCTATTACGCCTCTTTATTGAAATCACTTCAATGAAGTTCTCAAGAGGCCACTCCGCCTCATTGAAGAACATTCTTCATTGAAATTCTCAAAAGGCTACTACGCCTCTTTATTGAAATCACTTGAATGAAGTTCTCAAGAGGCCACTCCGCCTCATTGAAGAACATTCTTCATTGAAATTCTCAAAAGGCTACTACGCCTCTTTATTGAAATCACTTGAATGAAGTTCTCAAGAGGCCACTCCGCCTCATTGAAGAACATTCTTCATTGAAATTCTCAAAAGGCTACTACGCCTCTTTATTGAAATCACTTCAATGAAGTTCTCAAGAGGCCACTCTGCCTCATTGAAGAACATTCTTCATTGAAATTCTCAAGAGGCTACTCTGCCTCCATATTGAATTTTCTTCATTGAAATTCTCAAAAGGCTATTACGCCTCTTTATTGAAATCACTTCAATGAAGTTCTCAAGAGGCCACTCCGCCTCATTGAAGAACATTCTTCATTGAAATTCTCAAAAGGCTACTACGCCTCTTTATTGAAATCACTTCAATGAAGTTCTCAAGAGGCCACTCCGCCTCATTAAAGAACATTCTTCATTGAAATTCTTAAGAGGCTACTCCGCCTCCATATTGAATTTACTTCATTGAAATTCTGAAGAGGCTACTACGCCTCATTTTTGAAATTACTTCAGTTAAATTCTCAAGAGGCTACTCCGCCCCATTACTGAATTTATTTCATTGAAATTCCTAAGAGGCTACTTCGCCTCCCTACTGAATTTTACTTCACCAGAATTTCAAAAAGGCTATTCCGCCTCGTTATACTTAGTCATATTCCATTAAAGTCCTCAAATGAATACTCTGCCTTCTTAATATCATTTTACGAGGCATAAATACGACGGACTCAAACAGTGCTTATATGAACAAGTATAGATTACAGAAAATATATTTTATTGAATATTGCCAAAAACTGATAAAGATCCAGAGCCTATCCTGGAACAAGGCGATATCATTAAAATGCAAAAAACAAAAATTTGTAAAAGGACTCCGACGCTGATCTTCATGGCTCGGGTGGCACTCCTTCCTGGTGGGCAGAACTGAGCTGACTCTCACTTGGCTTTGACAAACTTTGTGAGGGGGGCAAGTCCGCCAAAACATACTCTACATCAGGTGCAGGAACGTGACCCCCTCGAGCAGGCACCATCAATTCACCATTGGTAAATTCATAATATGGATGAATGCCTGTAGTGTTAAGAGCAATGCCTGGGTTGCGATGGCGGAGTTGGCGAATAGCCATACTGAAGGCGTCACCAATTGCTACTTCAGCTGCATCCAAAGCCGAATTCAAATCCTTGTTAAGCTTCTCATTGACAGCATCTGAAACAGCCTTCTCAGCCTTCAACTCCTCAACCTACTTTTCAAGGTTGCTGTAAGCAGTAGCTGCTTCGTCCAACTCCATAGCCCAGGCGTCTGCAGCAAGAGCCCTATCGGTTTCAAAAGAAACCAACCTCTGCTGGACTTCGCTCACACACTCGCCCATTTGTTGGTTCTGCTGATTCAGATTTGAAACTTGTTGTTTCAACAGAACATTGTCAGCTTTCACCTGGGTCAGTCCGCCCACCTCTTCGCTCAGCTTTATATTCTGCTCTTTTAAGCCAGAAACTTGCTTTTCCAGCAAGACTTTATCAGCTCTTACCCGAGCCAGCTCCTCCTCCAGCTTCTTGATGTCGGAGTCGGTGGCGTCAAGGTGTTTATTCTTCGCCTTGATCACCTCTGACAGCTGTTCATTATCATGTTCCAAGCTACGTATCTTTTCAACAGAGTCATGAAAAGATTCTTGAAACATGTTGGCTTCAACAGCCACCTCCGTAATACGTGGTACGGAAGCAAGGAAACCATCAATTTCAGCAAGATGCCACCTTGCAGCAGCAGTGGCATCTGCAACTTCCTCAAAGTCGATGTTCGGGCGGAGAATGAAGTCCGGATCACGCCTCTCTGACTGGTGGGATCCCACATTTGAGAAATACAAATAAGGGTTCAGACGAGACCCCGCCAGAGGCAAAGAGACTGATCGCCTAGATGGCTCCCCTGGAACATTGACTAGGAAAACTGTTGTTCCTCGAGCAGTCAAGTCCAAGGCGGGATTCTCAGCCGGGCGGACTGGGGAAGTTTGAACTCCCTCCGCCTCATCTCCCACAACTTGGTTTGGAGAGGCTTGAATTCCCTCCGCTTCCTCCCCCACGACATCTTCTTCGAGGACGCCTTCAACACCGCCCATATCAGCAGTAGTACCTACAGCAGGTACCTCCTGAGTCTCTTCCAAGTTGATGGTGGTGTCAACTGATGCTCCTTCCCCAACCTTCTTCTTGCCCTTGTTCTTTCTTTTGAGCAAAGGTTGGGGATCTACTTCTTCTTCCTCCTCCTCAACAGCTTCTGGTTCTTGGCGTTTTTTAGAACGCCTTTCAACTTCATCTGCTAAGGACCCTGCACCACCTTCCAAATTCACTACAGTAGTGGATGCAGGGAAAGGAAGAATCTTTGTTAGAGAGGCAGCCAAATTCCTCCTAGGCTACACATTATTCTCCGCGTCAATTTCCTCGCGGCTCATACGAATCTGCTTGATGCGCTCCATCCCAGGGAATTCAGCAATTTCTCCTGCAAAATAACATACATAAATACAATTAGAAGCTACAGGAAACAACAGGAGTAATATTTAAGCAACAAGTCTTAAAGAATTACTTAAATAATCCTCAGCATCCCGCCCAAGCAGCCTTTTGCATAAGATCTGCTTGTGGACGGAGTTGTACTCCTTCAACGTCCGGAGCACTTCCACAGAAGTAGCTGATAAGGCACCCTCCTCAACTTCATAAGCTTGTTTGGTCAGGAGGAAGTGTTCATGGGTCCATGCTACTGGGAATTTGTCAATTCCCTCCTTACTCTGCCAGAAAACGGACTTGTTCTTCCTGACAGAGACTTTTACAAAGCTCATCCGAAAGTGAAGTCCGCCTTCTTTGGCGGAGTCAGCAAATGCCTTGAAATTTATAATCTTCGGCTCCGCCCGAAGAGTTACAAAGCCCATGCCACTAGTTTTTGTATTTACTCTCCTCATAATGCGGCAAAAGGCAAAGAATAACGCCACAGTAGGCGTAAACTCCAGATGTTTAGCCAACACCTCGAAGCTGCGAACTATTCCCCAACCGTTAGGGTACAGCTGAGAAGGGGCACAATCCAAGAACCTCAGTACGCCCATCTGGAATCTGTTCAGTGGAAATTGTACCCCCAACTGGGTAAACAAAATATCGTACATGTATAATGTACGTTTATCTTGAGGACGATGGCATATACGTTTAAACGTCTTGGGTGAACGGATGATGAACCTCTTCTCATACCTCTCATCCTCCCAAACTGGCATAGACAACTCCATTACCCCTCCGCTTGTTGTCGCATGACGAGAGGAAGCATTTTTAACATCTTCCTCAACCCAACAATAAGGGTCAACCTCAAGCACCTTTTCCCAATCCAACCCATGCAACACAACGTTTTGACACTCTGCCATCGTTCTTACTTCAATCTGAGGAATACCTCCTGATACAAACGAATGTACAGCATTACTAAAAAACTCTATGCTGCTGTAAAATGTTGCATCCCTCCCAGTATAAAAAGCCTCATCTCCACTCTCAATATCTGAAAACATCGGACGAACAAAAACCCTAGAGCACGACTCTGACTTTTTTCCTCTCATCCTCGTTTCAACAAACACATATATAAAGAAAACAGAACCAACCCAGTAACAATGAAGACAGGAGACAGAGGAAAAAGAGAGTTACCTTAAGTTTCTGAAGAAATGAAGAACTGCAACGACAAACGACTCGTACGAAAGCAACGCTCAAAAGGCAGTTCTAATACGTAAACACAAAGAAGAAGATGAAGCGAAACGTTTTCCCTCCTAAGAGTTTATCTATTTATAGGCATGGCTTGGGGGGAAACGAGTAAAGCCTCATTAATCTCAGAAACACAACTACGGCCGTTGGATGAATTTAACGCAATTACAGTCGTTAGATGAATCTCGAGACAGGCATCTTTTGGGCCGTATTTTCAAAATCCAAGGCCCACGATAATCACCTCGAAAACGTATTCAACTGCCACCCCACGCATTTATGTCCCATCATTGGAATGACAATCGTTACGAGGGCATACGTGGCAATGAGAGATTGAAGCGGCAAAACACAGTTTCGAGGCGCATTAATGACAGGCGTGGCAAGTAATGATGAAAGCATTAAATGCACGAAAACACTTGTCCGAAAAGTCCTGAACTAGCAAACGCCGCCTAAACCCATGCCTATAAAAGCTAAACTTAAGTGTTATAGCTCATTAAAGTGACCCCGCCAGTCACTATAACAAGCTAGGGGAACGAGTAAAGCCTCATTAATCTCAGAAACGCAACTACAGCTGTTGGATGAATTTAATGCAATTACAGTCGTTAGATGAATCTCGAGACAGGCATCTTTTGGGCCGTATTTTCAAAATCCAAGGCCCACGATAATCACCTCGAAAATGTATTCAACTGCCACCCCACGCATTTATGTCCCATCATTGGAATGACAATCGTTACGAGGGCATACATGGCAATGAGAGATTGAAGCGGCAAAACGCAGTTTCGAGGCGCATTAATGACAGGCGTGGCAAGTAATGATGAAAGCATTAAATGCACGAAAACACTTGTCCGAAAAGTCCTGAACTAGCAAACGCCGCCTAAACCCATGCCTATAAAAGCTAAACTTAAGTGTTATAGCTCATTAAAGTGACCCCGCCAGTCACTATAACAAGCTAGGGGGCATATGATCTTGTCTCAACACCGGCCCCCAAGAGCATGGCTTTAATGCTTTGCTAGATCAGCATTTTGAACAAGAAGAAGTACGCTTTAAATACGTTATAATTGTTTCTATACGGAGTACATACAGCCAGGGCAAGTAACTCCGCCAAGGCATGTTACGCCGCCAAGGTGTTTTACTCCGCCAAGGTGTTTTACCCCGCCAAGGGTTGTTACTCCGCCAAGGCTGATTACCTCGCCAAGGAGGAAAATATTGAATACCTTATGCATGAAATATCCCTAATGCATATTACTCCGCCAAGCCATAGGCTCAACACAGGCGGAATATTGAACTTCCCATACTGCGTAGCGAGCCCATACTTGTAACCCCGGTACGAGATTGACTCTGTCTTGAGAGGTTGAAAATGGGAATCACGCTGTCATGCATTAAAGGGAAAAACAAATAAAATAATAAAGCATTCACGCTTTCCAAGTAAGTGGAAATACCTACTACAATAACAGTGCTTGCAAACGGCGCAGGGACCCACTACCTTTCCAGCATAATACCTGAAATCAAGGAACGGGTCCCACCAATAATGGAGCACCAGTAACAGGTATATAAACCTCAGCAAAAAGGTATAAGGGGGATCCCCAATTCTAAACCTTACACTCTCTTACTTGCATAATTCTCTCAGATTTGCTTTCTAAGTCTAAGAGTATTCTGAAATACTAACTTGAGCGTTGGAGAATAATTGCAGGTACCACCACCAATTGTGTCAAGGCAAAGAAGACAACTTAGGAGGACTACTACACCGCCATAGAGTGAGTTACACTCCGCCCCAATGTGGACGATACTCCGCCCAATACACAAGGACACTCCGTATTTGCATCTGTATAACATGTCCTTGTATCAGATCGATATTATATGTACATTTTGAGCTATTTCAGAATCATAACTTTACACCCCTTGTAAAGGACAGTTCAGTAACAGTAAATAATAAATTATAAATAGTTACTATGAATAGTAATAGTAAATAGTAAAACATGAATAGTAACAGTAAATAGTTGATCCGGTCTGGATACTGGCCCCCAATGTTATGACGTCAGACTGATCTCATAAAAGGAGAACCGGTGTCACGGTTCATTATTGCCATACCGGATATCTGGTCTCCCCTCATCCGCTCTTGTCTCATCAGCTGTTCCACTCATTTTCTCCACAATGGATGATCGTTCGTTCTCACCAAACGTTTATGTAGCCGTTAGACCCTCAGTCACAGCGAGATAAGAGTTCCTAATAACTTATCAGGGAAGATACTCTATGTGGTAGAATATGTCATGTCAATGGCCTCAGAGAGCAAGTATATATGTCAGCGAAATATGCGGAAAAGTGATTATCCTCCATCCTTATCACGGGATCGTAGCCTGATAATTGACCTACCCCCCTGACACACTCTGAGTACTGAGCCACTTTGATTGACACACTTCACACGCTATCAGAACCAAGGGGCCCACTGGTACCCAACGATTCATTTCCTATGTTCAACTATAAATAGCTTATTTTAATACGCATGCACGGTTACGTTGTCCTAACTTACTCTTTGCTATTACATCGCTTGAGCATTCACTGAGTTCTTATACTCTTCTAACTTGATCGTTGGAGAATCTTCACAGGTGGCACCACCTTTCGCCCCCACTTCAACGCGAAACGTTAGTGTGAAGGATCTCCAGGACAACAAGACCGGTTTTCTCCCACTGAGAGACCGGATCGTGACACCGGATACCCGTGATACCGGTGTACAAACCCTAAAAACACCTGTATTCTTGTGGCTGGTCCCACACCGGATCTTAGACCCCGGTTCAGACCAGTTCAATAGTAAAACATGAATAGTAATAGTAAATAGTAAAACATGAATAGTAACAGTAAATAGTAAAATATGAATAGTAATGGTAAATAGTAAAACATAAATAGTAATAGTAAATAGTAATTTACTAGTGAAATAGTATTTTACTATTCAGAATAGTAACTTAAAATAATATATCTAGTATAATAATAGATTTCTAAATCGATATGAAAATAACCCTTAAACAAATAAAAGAGAGGTATTCTTACCTTGTTATTTTAGCAGAACCTTCTTCCAAAAAAATTATTTCTCTCTCTTAGTTCCACCACTATCTCTCTAGCACTACTATATTAAGAAAATTTAATAAGAAATTGTGATTTTCCTTCGTTCCTTCGCTCGGTATTTATAGAAAGAAAAATTACTATACATTTTATTATTTTATTATAAAAGTACTGTGCAATTTCTGAAATTTTCATTTTGGTTACTGTGCAAGTTTGAAAATTTCATACATGCACAATGTTTTGCATAGTAAATGTTGGCTGAATTATTAAGCCAAATAGTAACCTTTCACTTGGTATATTTTAAATATTCAAAATTAATCAGTTTTAAAATTTAGCGATATTATATCAGTTCTCACTAATTTTATAATAAGTAATATAAAGTTTAAATTTTAAAAATCTAAAATTTTATGTTAATAAAAATTTAATGGTACGTTTCTAATTTTTTTACGATTGGTAAAAATTAAGATTTTTCTCAAACTGATCATTTTTAAATAAGTCTACTTGAAATAGATGTTAGAAAATTTTCTTATAATTTAAAATGGGTGTGTTATAGGAGATTTTATGTGTGGGCATACTGACAAGGGAAAGTGCATAAAATATAGTGCACCAAAAAAGAATCAGAAGTGGTAACCTCCAAAGCTTTCAATTGAGCCACTATATCCCTCATGTGCATGATATAATCACATACTCCTTTATTCCCAGTGAGCTTCATGGATGAAAATTGCACTACCAGACATGGCAAAAGATTTATTAGATGTAGTAAATTGCTCATCAATAGCCTCTAACAAATCCTTGACATTATTATATTGATTGATACAATCTCAGATACTAGCAGAGATGTTAGTCTTTATGAAAGTCATAGAAAGGTGATTATTCCTCTCCCACTTTTCATAAAGATCAACTGCATATAGAGTGTTGGTCTCAGTAATAGCCGGTGGTCCTTTCTTCCTAATAGCATAATCAATGTCCTATTAGGAAATCCTACAGGGTCAGGCAGCGAAAAGACAAAGGATTCCCATTGGAATTGCAAAAACAAGTATTTCAAAGCATTACATACGATAAAAAATAAAATTGCATTTTAGCGTTTACCTCTTGTAGACGTGAAGCAAGTTCCTCAATCGAAGCAATCATAGCTCTATACTTAAGAGTCCACATGAACACTCCCACCAGAAACTTAATCTCTAAATGCTAGTACGAAAGTTCAAAGAGTAATCCTAATTTTTGAGCAGCTGCCTATGAGTATCTCATGCTCTATATATAGGATTAGGTCTTAACCTAATGAGCTCTTAATAAATATTGCACTCCTGACTCATTCCAAATGAGTTAGGCTCAATAGTTTTATTTTAGTCCAACTAAAATAAAACTATCATCTGGTGGACTTACTCTATGCATGTGACCTTATGGGTAAAATATTCGGTCATATTAATAATAAACTATTTTATTATTAATATAAAATAAGAGCGACATCTAGCAATGCATCATTATATTTATCATCAAAATAATCTATAAGTGATAATTTTATAAGTGATAATTATTTTATATATTTATTCCTTTTGTCATGATATCTAATTGGGCCCAAGACATGGTCATTGTTATCCTTGTATGACCTAATTTATTTTACTTGATACTAGAGTAAACTTTATGAGTAAATATCTAATATATATTTTTCCTAGCATGGGCATGCATTTCTTTAGTCTCACTCCATCAAGTGGCTTAGGAGAGACAAATCCTATCTACATCACTCACATCCCTCTACGTAATTTGTTCATTGCCTAATCACAATCTTTATAGTCATCTTATTACAGATGGTGTTTGATTGTATTAAAACAACAAACTTCTTATGTAGGAATCGTAGTGACTCTAGGTCGAAAGACTACATATACCATTATCACATTGAGAACCATTTATGACACTCTTGTAACGATCCATGCAACATTCTCATGGTGGGCCTGTTCAGTACAACATTACTCTTAATGTGTACCCGTGTGAAGACTTGATATCATCTATATCAATGATCCGTGAAATTAAATCATCAATACATTCACACACTAGTTTTAATGTATTTACATGTCTCCATGTAAATACATGATTAGGGACATTTTAAGAACAATTCTCATATGACCTATTATTTCAAGGATAAATAGTTTTAAAATAATCTTAAAACTGAAATTAATAGCTTGTACTGCATACACCAACATGTCCATCCAACCCAAATGAAGAAGAATTTTCTCATGTAAACATGTCTTAATTTATGAATCTAGTGACATAAAACTTGCTTCTGGCATGACCTTTCTTTTTTTTAATAAAATAAAGGTGTAAAAATGTGTTTTTATGCTAAATTAGAAACGCCTCCAGCAAGATTTGAACTTAGGCCATGCAATTCAAACCACAACTTACTACTACACTAAGTGCTCAAATTCATATTTAGATAACATCCAATTATATAAAAACACAAATACATCATTAGTACAAACTCAACAAAACAATCAAACAGTATGCATTTCAATTGTCTTCAACCTTAAGTCGGGTTAATATAACCCGCTAATCCGAAAAAGAAAACCATTTTTTA
Organism: Clitoria ternatea; assembly: GCA_037962975.1. Lineage (NCBI taxonomy): Eukaryota > Viridiplantae > Streptophyta > Magnoliopsida > Fabales > Fabaceae > Clitoria > Clitoria ternatea. The sequence continues at coordinate 229,328,401 of CM075672.1, forward strand.
TCACTAATTTTAGCATCAAAATACATTGTTTAAATGCCCATAAAAATTAGAATCATAATTTCTATATAATTTACAATATTACTTTGACTTAAAAGGTTCATATTCATAATATCTAGAATTTAAAATTTTTGAACTTATGAAGTATAATAAAAACAAGTAAGACAAAGGCAAAACATCACTTTGATGCCAAATAAAAGATCTAAATAACAACTGTGAACACCTATTTCGGTCTGGTCAATTTTCACCAAGAATGGGGAATTTCGTCGCTTGGAATCCCTTCTTTCTATTCATGTTCGGATGTGCCTTAAGAATTACCAAGAGCTTGTGCTCGGGTTCAAGATTGTCTCTGACTCTGAGAGGTGAAAGGATCTCCGAGAGAGGACTGAGCTTCAATTCCGACTGATCCTTTTGGCTGTAAGATTTACCGAGTGGGTTATTTCTGAGCAAGGTGTTTGCTTGATTCTACTAAAAGATGAAGTAAACCTCTCAAACTATAATGCTTCAGGATGCTAATAGAGTTTATAGATGTATGGTGATGTGATATGATGCATTAGGAAGAGTTAGAGTGGGAGAAAATAGTATTTCATATGCTAAGTTAAAGGATTTCTCGTTCTGCATAAAACCTGCATATCTCGCTCAAGCGAGTGAGAATCTCGCTTGAGCGAGATTGTGGTGAATCAGGAATTTGGCCTCTGGCCTATTTTCTCCCGAGCGGGTGGTGGTTTCACCCAAGCGAGATTGATGGAGAATCAGGAGTTAGCCCCTGGATCAATTTCACTCAAGTGGAGAAGTGAGCGCTTAAGCGAGAGGGAAAAGTTTTATATACTGGAACAATTTTGCTTAAGCGAGACATGTCTCGCCCGAGCGAGATTGATACCTGATGCATATTCCTTTCCTTCACTCAGGCGTTTCGAGTAACATGTCTCCGAGTGAGACGTTACCGAGTGAATTGTCTCCGGGTGGGGTGTTTCTGAGTGGAGGATTCCCGATTGAAACCACTGAATGAAAAAAGGACTCTCTTTGAATGAATACTTACTGATTGGATACATCCGAGTGAAGGATTCCTGATTGAAGCCGGTCTGAATGAAAAGCAAGTCTGATTTCAGGTGAATACATCCGAGTGGATAATCCCCGACCGAAGCCAGTCTGAATGAAAAGCAAGTCCGATGTCTGATGAATACATCCGAGTGAAGAATTCCCGATTGAAGTACCTCCGAGGGAAAAGAGATTCTGACTTTGGATGAGCGCTTTTTCTGGACAGAGATGTTTCTAAGCGAATCTTTTCCGAGTGAATTGATTCTGAACAAAAAGGACTGAACTTTGAAAGAGCATTTGTCGGGAAAAGTTATATCCGAGTGGGATGTCACCAAGGAAGCCATTTCCGAGTGGTTTGCTGCCGAGAGATATATTTACGAGTGAAGAAAAGGATCCGACCTCGAATGAGCCTCTTTCGGGCAGAAACTTTCAAGGTCTATACTTCCGAGTCGGATGTCACCAAGGAATCCATTTCCGAGTGGTTTGCTTCCGAGAGATGTATTTCTGAGCGAAGAAAATCTCTGATCTCAAGTGAGCCTCTTTCGGACAGAGACTTTCAAGGTCCATACTTCCGAGTGGCATGTCTCCGAGTGACGCATGTCCGAGTGGGTTGCTTTAAAAGGGAATTGCTTCCGAGCAAAGAAAGGCTCTGATTATGAATTACTGTTCGGGAAAAGATATATCTGAGTAGGGCGTCTCTGAGTGAGCCATCTTCAAAGAGATGTGTTTCCGAGCAAAGAAACACTTTGATTTCAAAGGAGCACTTTTCACTTTCGAGTTCCATACTCCCGAATGAGGTGCTTTCGAGTGAGTATTCCCAAGTGGTTTACTCCCGAGCAAAGAAAGGCTCTGTGAATGAATACTTTTTGAGCAGACACATCTGAGTGGGCTTTCTCCGAGTGAAGTATTTCTGAGTGGTTTACTTCCGAGAGATGTGCTTCTGGTTGAAGAAAGACTTTGAAGGAATATCTCTCGGGCTGAAGCATTCAAGTGAAGAATTCCCGAGCAAATGAATTTTAAATGGTTCTGACTTTGAAGGAGCTTGTCGGCCGGAGGTATAGCCGAATGAAATATTTTAGAGGTGTTTCCAAGTAATATGTTCCCGAGTGGTCCACTTCCGAGCAAAGCACCTCCGATTGAAGATATTCCGGTCGAATGCTTCAAGCAGAAACAAGTTCCGAGCAAAGCACCTCCGATTGAAGAAATTCTGATTGAGTGCTTCAAACAGAAACAAGTTCCGAGCAAAGCACCTCCGATTGAGGAAATTCCGAATGAATGCTTCAAGCAGTGACAAGTTCCGAGCAAAGCACCTCCGATTGAAGCAACTCCGAATGAATGCTTCAAGCAGTGATATTTTCGGACAAAGCAATTCCGAGTGAACCAAGTCCGAATAAAAAGAGGCCTTGATGCATACTTCTCGGAAAGGGATTTCTGAGTCAATAATTTGTGAATTCAAACCATCCACACCGAGTGTCAAAGGTTGGATCGGATCTATGAATTCAAGCTTTTACTCGGCCTTTTATATATGAGAGCACCTGTTCCGCTCGGATTCATTTCCACTGTGAATGGATACTGGCTGAGACAGTGATCCGGGCCACAAGGAAGAGCACCGATCCCATTAAACCCCATTTGTAGAATCCGATTGCCATACTATGACTTGGAATCCCACCACCCAAGTCAATCCATGAATTCTGGAAATGGCAGACAGGGGGCGGAAGTGGGAGTAATTAAAAATTCCCCACCAGCCGCTGCCCCCACTACCTGTTAGTGGCTAGGCTGCCTCCACTGTGAGTGGAAGCTTGTGCTGTCTAAGCACTCGGACACCCCTATAAATACCTCATCTGAAGAGGCAAAAGGGGTTGGATTTTAGTTGGAAAATTTTAGTCATTAAGTCGATTCTCTGCCCAAACTCCCTTGTAACTGGTTCCGCTCTCCACAACCTTTTTGTCCTCAAAAGCTTGAGATTTCCACCGGAGTTCAGAACCAGAATCTTGTCCTCTCGAACCTGATAATTCATTTTGGGCCCTAAGTGGTTACTGCACCACCGGATCAGAGCTGATTTCCATTGAACTTTCCTATCTCCTAAACTTTTCCCAGTTCGCTTCACTCACCTTCAGTAGCCACACCGGCCACACCCTTCCTCACCTCGGTTTCCAGTGTTCGAATCCAACACCGGTCACACTCTTCTTCACTCGGTTTCCAGTGTCCATAGTCCATACCGACTCAGTACTCTCGCCACACCGGTCACACTCTTCTTCACCTCGGTTTCCAGTGTCCGTAGTCTACACCGGCTCAACACATTAGCCACACCGGTCACACTCTTCTTCATTTCAGCTTCCAGTGTTCGAAGTTCACACCGGCGCAGCACTTTCGCCACACCGGTCACATTCCTCCTCATTTCGGTCTCCAGTGTTTGAATCCAACACCGGATCAGCACTCTCGCCATATCGGTTCCATTCCGTTCCTTATTATTACCATTCGTTGTCCATTTCCCTGTTGCCTTTGCTTTTTGTTGATTCTGATTTCCCATTTTAAATTAGTATTTTGCTGCTGATTTTCTTTTTCCTTCATCCAGATTCACAATAAATAACAAAAAAAATAAGTGTTTCACATTTGAACTAGCCTAAAAAGGTTTTGCCTGTTGAATTTGCTTGTTCGTCGATTCTGATTCCCCATATTAAATTAGTTTTTGTTGCTGATTTTCTTTTTTTTATTCAGATTCATAATAAATAATAACAAAAAATGAGTGTTTCACATTTAAACTAGCCCTAAAAAAACATCATCAAGAACTACGTAACCCTAATTTCTTGGTAACCCAAGAATACGTAGGAGCAGGACTTTAAATCCTGTCGGGCCTACCTTTCCCATTTTATTCCTGTTTTTATTTTCTTTATGTTTCCTTTGTAACCACCTTTTTGTATCACTTCCATGAAAATCAATTTAGACGTGACGTCTTGTTGATCTTCCCCTTTTTCGGTAGGCCATCACCACGATTCATAAGGAACGAGATACTTGGGACGAGACGTCCCGCTTATCCCCTTTCCGTTTCTAACCCCGTATTTTGATTAAATCCCATAAAAATCAACTTAGACGTGACGTCTTGTTGATTTTCCCCTTTCTTTGGTAGGCCTTCACCACGATACATAAGGAACGAGATACTTGGGACGAGACATCCCGTTTATCCCCTTCCCATTTCTAATCCTGTATTTTGATTAAGGGATGACTAATTTAGACGCGATGTCTTCTTAGCATCCTTCCCTTTTCCTGTTTCATACCAAAACTGAGGTTAATTTGGACGCGACGTCCTGTTGACCTACACTCCATGTTTGTTTAGTTTGTTCATTCCGTTTTTCTTTACACAAAGTACAACAATAAAAAGGAAGAAATAAAACATCTTTTGTAAGGCTATTTATGTTGCGCATTTTCAATCTTGGTACTGTTTTTGACAGGCGATGTAGGGTGCTAATACCTTCCCTACTCGTAATCGACTCCTGAACTTGAATCTCATTTTTTTAAACCAGTGCTTTACAGAAATTAATTTTTTCCTAATGTTTTTCCTATGGATAAAAATGTTGGTGGCGACTCCCTGTTTTCTTTTCGAAAGGATTTTGAAACACGTTTTATTTCGAGAGGGTCAGCCGCGCCGTCGCGATCCGGGTTGCGACAACAACCTAAACATGCTAAACAATTTTAGTAAAACACGTTTAGATCATTTGTTAAGCAGAAGTAAAAAAATGAAAACTAACCTCCTATCATTGTTTGTTGTCGTTGTACTCTTCTGATCCAGTTAGAACCAATGCTTTCTGGTTTTTAAACCGTCACTCTCAATACACAATGGTGTTGTATGTCATATAAAAGTAAGTTCAGTAACCAATGAAAGAGTCAAGTAATCTTTATATAGAGCTTTGACCATCACATAGCTCAACAGATGCGCATATGATTAGTTAATTCCCTCAATCAAATAAGAGCATAACTACTCCTTAAATTATGGAAGCCACTAACATAGACTATTAGACGTCTCATTAAGTAAGTGACATTCTAATAAGAAACTCTAATTTTAAAATTTCTTTTGATTTATGAGTATTTGGATCGAATAATTTTAAATATAAAATTCATCTTTAATTGGTGAGTCAATTAAAAAGCAACTTATACTTAAATGATGAGGATGGTTATGATTGAAATTCGATTTTTGTTAAATAAATCTACAAAGTAATAGGTCACTTGTTGCCTAAATAATAATAGGCTGGATTTTGAATCATTTGTGGCCAATGCCTTTATGGACTGAACAACGAACCATACGCGGTTTTGTTTTGTGGATAATGTTGGTGATGTGCTCTTTCTCAACTCATTCAAACTTAAAACTCAAATCCACACATCTATACTTTTCATTTTTGTCTGTAGCAAATAATTAGAAGTTAGAATTAAACTTGACTAATTATCATTTTCAATGTAAAATTGATTAAAACTTTATAGTTATCTGAAAATTAAATTGCCTTGTATATGATACAGAAGAAATGTAAGATACATTACCATTGTTATCCCTCATGCTTCTTCTTTCCCCTAGGGAGACAAATGAAACTTCATAGAAAGCATTATGGAATTTTATACAAAACAGAAGGGCATTCATGAAATTGTATGTGTGTTCTTAAAGCTTTTGCTCTGACTTTCATAACCTTCGATTCATGAACTTCGACAACTCATGCCGTTACCTGTTACATTGACTTTGTTTAAAAAACACAGAAAATAATATATAAAAATGGTTTCTTCATAAGAAATGAAAATAAAATTTTATTTTTTTATGTAACGGCGAATCGTTATTTTTCAAATACTGACCTATATTATATCATATGTTTTAATACAATTTTTCACCATCAACAATAGACAAAAATTAATTATCATATCGGTTAACAGTTTACGATTAAAGAAAGTTTAATGGAATAAAATTAAACTTGAGATAATTTATAAAGTTAAGTGAGAGACCGGATACCATTAATTTAAGTTGAAGTATTTTATCAATCAAAATAACTAATATTAAATCGATGATAATTAGTTCTTTACTTATTCACTTTACACATTTTTTTTTAATCTCAGAAGAACAAAATGAATTAAATGCAAAGGATTGACTTGGACCTTCTTGCCAACAAAATCTAGTTCAATATATTCTAATTAAGTTGTAATAATTTTACATCAAACTATATAAAATGCTAATTTTACATTAAATGAATTGATATTTTTATTTACAACATGCACATTTGACAATTGACACGATAGAGGTCTTTATTTTTCTCTTGTGAAATCGATTTATAATATTTTTAAACTGCAAAAATGAATTTATAATATGATTAAGTGGATAATTTTGAATATTTTTTTATGCACAGATAATGTCTCTTTCTGGGGTCACAGGACAATAAAATAAAAAGGTTACAAAAACGACGACTAGCTTCTTCTAATCAGAAAAAGATGGAAGAAAAAGCAAAATGGAAAAGTCATCACTCAATTTCAATATACAATTCCCAATTTTCTAACGATCGATCCTTCCTTCCCCCAATTCGTGTAATTGGATAGAATTGCAGAGTTGTTGCAATTTTTTAAATTTTTTTATTACAATAATTATTCTTCCCCTGAATTTCAGACATAAATTATAGGTTAATTTTGTAGATGACGATGATGTTTTATGGATGAACAAGATCCAAATTTGAAGTCGGAGATGATTCATTCTGGCACGGATCGTATCTGGGTCGGTGTTTGTTTCCTTGGATATCTTCCTCGCGTGCTACCTTCTTCGTTCCTCGTCTCTCTCTCTCTTTCTATGTTTATAAGTGTTAACTACGTCGGACAAATCTTGTTTCCGCCCCTTTGAGGAGGATCTGATTGTAATTTTTGTGTATTGCTTCTATTGGTGGATTTTGATCAGCATTTGATGAAGCTCTCTGCTTGAATTTCCTGTTTGATCACCCGTGTGGCTTTTTTTGATTGGTTCAAGGATTTTGTTTTTTTTTGGGGTTAACCCCTTTGGAAAATGGATTTGTTTTGCAATGTGGAGAGTGGAGTGTGATTCAGGAGGGGTGGTTTTGACCTTTTTGAGTTGGAATGTTTGCATGAAGTGTGTTCTTTTCTTGTATGTGGAGGTGCACAAAGGTTTTCATCCTGGTACGAGCGTTTTTCCTTGTCTCCTTTGAATTTGGTGGTTTTTTTTCATGGTTCATTTGATTTGACTTAGGTTGTTTGAAATATACTGTGGAGTTATGTCGTAGTTATTGTTTAGTAGTGGAGAGTGATTTGTGAGAGTTGAATTGGTTGCATGGTGGGAGAAGTTGTATTCTTCTCTAGGAATTTTGAATTCAAGGGTTGGTTATTGGTAGGGGTGGCAATTGATCCTTTTCCATAGTGAGGATTTGTTGATGAAGTTGTTCCTAGGCTGGATGGAGAACCACAAACTGCCTCGACGAGGTTGGGGATTGTTTGTGGATATAGAAGAAGTGAGCTTCAGATTCTAAGGGCTCGCACCTGAGTGGTAACTTAATAAGTGTAGGATCTCTGGGATTGTTATATTTCTGTTGGGGTTCTAGTTCTTTAATTTGGATTAGTTCCCTATTATGAACATGGTCGGTTAGGAGTGGCAAATGGGAAAGTCAAAATGAACGGGAAAACCGAATTGATTGTCAATGGACGCGGTGGACAAGACTTTTTCTGGGCTTGTCAGCATCATCAAGTCATGGATTCCTTGGCGATCTGAGCCAGTACATGTGTCTAGGGATTTTTGGATGCCCGATCAGAGTTGTAGGGTATGCTACGAGTGTGATTCCCAGTTCACCTTATTTAATCGGAAACACCACTGTCGTCATTGTGGACGGATTTTCTGTGCCAAGTGTACAACAAACACGGTTCCTACTCCATCTAGTAGCCAAAGGGATTCTCGGGATGAGTTGGAAAAGATTCGTGTGTGCAATTATTGTTACAAGCAATGGGAGCAGGGCATAGTTGCTTTTGATAACAGTATTCAGGTTTCCAATCTGGATAATAGCACTTCTGAATCTACTTCAAGCTCTGCTAGCAGTAAAACCAGTGCCACTATAATCAGTAGTAACAATACTCTTTCCTCCATGCCTTATTCAGTTAAATCTTATCAACAAATGCAACAGGGTGCTGTTCTGAACCTGCATCAAGCACCTGTTAGGGGAAAAGACACTGATAGGGAAGGTTTAACACCATTAGGAGGGAGGAATGATCTTGTAGTAGACATAGACAAACAATTACCAAAGCAATATGGATTCTCAGTAAACAGGTATTGTATAATTTCTCTTTGGTTCACTAATAAGGAGAACTAATGTTTGATCATTCATGTCAATATGTTTTTTTACTCAGACATTCTTTGTGCAGTTTTGTGTTTACACTTTTTGTTTCACTCAATCATATTCTTCCTTGTGCAAATGAGTCCTGACAATGACAAATTCAAATGGAATGTTAACCGTACATTATTTATTCTAATGGGAATTAATCTGGAGGATCTGATGATTGATAGCATGAACAATTTATTTCAAGAGTCATGACTAATCACTAATCACTAAATCTGAATATGTGGATATTGTTTACTGTTTGATGTGTAATTTATTTACCTCGACCTTGCATTCTCTAGCGACCAGCAATCGCTGTGTTTCAACTGTGTTAAGTATATGAGGGCTATTGCTTTTTCTAATATTTTGTCATGGATCATGTGTTTTTATCTTGCTTCAGGAGTGATGATGATGAGGATGAGTACAGTGTATATCGGTCAGATTCTCATACGAGGCATTATCCTCAAGTGAATAGCTACTTAAGACAAGCTGAGCGTGATGGGATAAGCCACACTGATGGCTCACAGAAAGTGCATCCTGATGGAGAAAACATTAATGCAAAACTCTCCTCCAACTACAATTTTGACACACAGGGTTTGGAAGGAACCTCAGTTATTACAAAAACTGAAGATGAACATGATATCGGTGATGAGAATGAAGCAACTTCCTCAATATATGTTTCAGAGGATGTTGATACTGAGCCTGTTGATTTTGAAAATAATGGACTTCTCTGGCTCCCTCCTGAGCCAGAAGATGAAGAAGATGAACGAGAAGCTCTTTTGTTTGATGATGATGAAGACAATGACGGGAATGCTGTTGGAGAGTGGGGGTATCTCCGCAGTTCAAGCAGCTTTGGAAGTGGTGAGTATCGAAACAGAGATAGGTCAACTGAGGAGCACAGCAAGGTAATGAAGAATGTAGTTGATGGGCATTTTAGGGCTTTGGTATCTCAACTGTTACTGGTTGAGAACCTACCTGTTGAAGATAATGACGAAGACAGTTGGTTGGATATTGTCACATCTCTGTCTTGGGAAGCTGCTACTTTATTGAAACCAGATATGAGTAAAGGTGGAGGAATGGACCCAGCTGGTTATGTGAAAGTCAAATGCATAGCATGTGGGAGCCGCACTGATAGGTAAATACTATACTTTATATGTGTTGTGGGGGTGGGGGGGGGTGGGGGGGGGGGGGAGGAGCGTAACATCTGTGTTCTACTGTCATATCATGTTCTTCTAGATCAGTTGATGCAATTTATCAATTTGGTGGCATCTAGCAAATGGGTTTTGAGAACTCGTGATTCTCTTTCTCTTGTGCAACTATCAACAATGTGTGTTTCTATGTACAAAATACAAAGTACCTTTATAAAATATACTGATCAAAAATATTTTAGAGACACTTTTGTAGCTTTTGAATATTTTTGTTAGAATCCTTTAAATATGGTAACCGTGTTTATTAGGATTAATTAGATTGATTCTACAATTATGTATTTAGCCTAGGTAGGGTAATTGTATATCCTGTAATTATTTACTCTCATATTATGATTTCAATAGCTTTGATGTAAACACAAAATACGGAATTCATTCATGTTCTCTCTCTCTCTCTCTCAAAATGAGAGTCCCCTCTAATCTGTGTCTTCCTGATGAATCCACTGTTTCAAAAGAGAAAAAAGAAATTGATTATATAAAATAAACAAAGTAAATCACTGAAAAACATACATTTCTGAAGAGTCAGAGAAGTTGTTCCATTATTAAAAGAAAAACAACAAATGAAAAACATGCAACTGCATTATTTGTTAAGTCTGGGGTTAGATACTCATGTAACATGATGAGGCAATGACCTTTAATTATGATGGAGGAAATGTGAGATGAAACTGAAACTGGCTTATGAAATCAAGAAAGCACTAAATATTCTTCTCGGACCACTCATGTATTTTCCTTTTATAGTTTATAGTTTATACTATACCATAGGTTTAGGAATCACAACAACAAGATAATCCCACCTTACTATGTGATGCCAGGTAGGTACATGGGTCATGCGATGCCATTGGGTTCAGTCATAACATAGGATTAGGAATATAGAAATAACAAGAAATTCAACACTAGTAGTTATTTTATTAATTTTCACAAAATCTGCACCATGGCCGGGCTAGAATTGAACTTAATTTTTAACTCACTTGGTTTTATGTTGATCACTAGGTCTCGCCTCCTGTTATACCCGGTAATTTATCAATCTACAATGAGCCAAAGTGAACATTTTATTTGTTACAGTCCTTGCATTCCTTTTGCCTGACTTTTCAGTTTCACATTCTTGTTAGTGTGGTGGTTAAAGGAGTTGTTTGTAAGAAAAATGTAGCTCATCGGAGAATGACGTCAAAAGTGGATAAACCTCGCCTGTTGATCCTTGGAGGTGCCCTAGAATACCAGCGTGTTACCAACCTCTTATCTAGTGTAGACACCCTATTGCAGCAGGTTGTACTTGTGTACCATTTTTTAAGTTTTAGTCTGGTGCTTTACTGTGCACATGCTAGTATCACAAGTTCATGCTTATGTTCTATTTCCTTCATATAGGAAATGGACCATCTGAAGATGGCAGTGGCAAAGATAGCTGCACACCAGCCAAACATCTTGTTGGTAGAGAAATCAGTTTCACGATATGCACAGGAATATCTTCTTGCAAAGGACATATCTCTTGTTCTCAATGTCAAGAGACCACTTCTGGAGCGCATAGCACGTTGTACAAGCACTGAAATAGTGCCTTCAATTGATCATCTTTCATCACAAAAATTGGGTTACTGTGAATCATTTCATGTTGAAAAATTTCTTGAAGACCTGAATAGCGCTGATCAGGGTGGGAAAAAGGCAACAAAAACATTGATGTATTTTGAAGGGTGTCCAAAACCATTGGGTGTCACTGTGAGTCTTAATTTATTAGTTTTATGATTTTTTTGTAATTTAATATGATAAGAAAAAAGCCTTTAGGCAACTCTAACTTCTAGTTTACAGATAATATGTAATCTGTATGCATTATGCAACCAAATTGATGATTGTCATCTTTTTCCATTGCCTCATAACTTGAAATTTTAAGATATTTGACTCCTCACTGCTGACATGGTAATTAAATCACTCTGACCAAGTGGTAGAGTATGCTACCCCTACTCTTTCAGTTCCAGTTAACTATTTCAGCAGAAAGTTGGCCTATTTGGGTCTTTTTTTTTCCATATGCTTGAAATCCCAACGGGTTATTAGCTTAAATTTTTTAAATAAGTTATCCGTTGTCCTTCACCTATTTTATTGGAAAAAGAAGCATCTCATGTGTTTAGTGGTTATTTAGATGATTTTATTTTGTAACTTAATTGTCATGTTGAGACAGTATGAAAAGTTCATTTATCATATGTTTCTAATTGAACAGGTCTTACTTAGAGGTGCTGACAAGGAGGAGTTGAAGAAGGTAAAGCACGTGGTTCAGTATGGAGTTTTTGCAGCTTACCATTTGGCTCTGGAGACATCCTTCCTTGCTGATGAAGGAGTCTCCCTGCCAGAAATTCCATTAAACAGCCTGGCCTTTCCTAATAATTCATCATCCATTCAGAGGTCAATATCAACAGTTCCTGGTTTCAGTGCTGGCAATGAAAAGCCTCAGGGGCCCGAACCTGACAGTGAACCACGGAGAACCAGAAGTGGCACAATTGCTGATCTATCCTCGTCAATTTACAGTGTGTCTAATGATGCTCCTGAATCTGTGCCACTTGCATCAAGTCTCAACCATTCAACTGCCTTTTATTCCTCCATTGTTGCCTCAGAAAATTTAATTCCGGAATTGCACCATAATAAGCTTCTTTCATGCACTACTGGAGGCACAAATGACATGGACTCCAAACAACCAATAGTGGAAGATACCTCTACAGTGGACAAAACACTGGCTGTCATGGATGATCCTGCTGTAAATGACCCTGAAACTTCAGAGAAAATATATCAACGTATTTTAGCCGACTCTTCCCAAAATGGTCATAGTGAAATCTGTACAAACCAGTTAAGTCGGTCAGGATCCTTATCTCCAAAAGATGTTCAAAGCCATCCCGAGAAGCTTGTAATCACAAATGAGGAATTTGATCTCATAAGAGAAGAGTTTCCTCCATCGCCTTCTGACCATCAAAGCATCTTGGTCTCTTTATCCTCCCGATGTGTATGGAAGGGAACTGTGTGTGAGAGGTCTCATCTCTTTCGAATTAAATACTATGGCACCTTTGATAAACCATTGGGCCGGTTTCTGAGGGACCATCTATTTGATCAGGTAATTGTCTTTTGTGGGAATAAACGTGTCTTTGTTATTGGAACTTTGGAAGTAGTTTTTACAATTAAGTGTCATTACTTTACAGAGTTATCAATGTGATTCCTGTGAAATGCCATCAGAAGCACACGTACATTGCTATACTCATCGACAGGGAACACTCACCATATCTGTCAAGAAACTACCGGAAATTATCCTACCTGGTGAAAAGGATGGAAAGATTTGGATGTGGCACAGGTGCTTGCGGTGTCCAAGAATCAATGGCTTTCCTCCTGCTACACAGAGAATAGTAATGTCTGATGCTGCTTGGGGTTTGTCATTTGGGAAATTTTTGGAGCTCAGCTTCTCAAACCACGCCGCAGCCAGCAGGGTGGCAAGCTGCGGCCATTCTTTACACAGAGATTGTCTTCGTTTTTATGGGTATTTACAGTCTTCCCTATCTTTGAGTTTGAACTAAACAGCCACCAGTCCAAGTTTTATAAATTTTTCCTACTTACAGCAAAACTGCCATGTATGTGGTTTTGAACTCATATTCTTAATAATGAACTTTATGATTCAAGATACAGATGCCTGAATCTTTAAAGCAAAACACTTTAATTTTTATCAACCTGGTTATGTAAGAGAAGGAATCTTATAACCCCCCTTTGCAGGACATATGGATTTGGGATCTCGTTATACAACTGTTGGAATTAATTTATATGTATTTGAATTTCTGATTTTTGTTCTTAAGAAACCTTATACTTGCACTTAGGAACTAGTAGCATCATTTATTATACTTAGGAACTAGTACCTCATTTACTTTATTTCTTGTAAATTTCACCTTGTATTTATTATTTGAGCCTATATATATCACTGCTGCTGAGTATCTAAAACTCAAGCATTTTCATCTAATACTTGTTCTAAATTCTTTCTTCTTCAAGTTGGTATCAGAGCAGGCTCGGTCCCGCTTCTGCACTTGTCTTTCTAAGTTCTGCTATCAGGTCCGGCAGAACCCCAAGTCTTGGTATTATCCAAATGTTTTTCCGGTGATTGTCTGTCACCGTCCACCACCACCAGAAACTTTTCCGGCCAGTTTTCTGGCAACCTTCAGCCACTATCCACCACCATCAGAAAATTTTCCCATCTGTTTTCCGGTAGCTGTCAGCCACTGACCACCACCGGAAAAGTTTTCCGGCCAATTTTCCGATCTTCCTCCTACAGTTTCTAGTGAGCCTTCCATTATAGTATGGCTGCTGAAAACACTCAGGTTGAATTCAAGAATGGCCCTTCTTTGCTTATCTCAGGTACTCCAACCATCACATCAGAAAAATTGAACAGAAAAAATTATTTAGCATGGTCTACCTCTGTGGAACTCTGGTTTCTAGGCCAAGGATACTCAGCACCTTGAGAAATCTTCTGATAAGATTCCAGCAGATAAATGTGATCAATGGCAGAAACTTGATTATCAGCTTTGTGCTTTGTTATGGCAACCAGTTGAGTCTGACATTTTAACAAACTTCAGAGCCTTTAAAACCTATTATTCCTTTTTGAAGAAAGCTCGAACTGTCTTTGCAAACGATATCCAACGATTATATGATGCTGCGCAGAAACTATCCTCTCTTAAGCAATCTGATCACGATATGATTTCCTATGTCTCTAAGGTTCAATCTGCAGTTGAAGAATTAAAATTGTCTTTGGAAGCTGAAACCCTTGATGAATTAAAACCAAGCTTGATAATTTATACATGGTGCTGATTCTTCGTGGAATGCATCCAGATTTTGATCATATCAACCGGGCATGAAATCCCCTCCATGGAGAACTTGATTACTCGTCTCCTTCGTGTTCCTTCACTTGACAATAATGTGACTAAAATTGAAAGTAATGATTCCAAGTCTTGCCAAAATAAGGACACTGTCATGTGAGTCATGTCAACTTGGAAAATATGTTTGTTCTACCTTTTCTAGTCAAAATGAACGACATGTTAATTCCCCTTTTTTATGGGGTCCAAGTCGAACATCCTCTATGGGATTTAAATATTTTGTCACCTTTATTGATGAATTCTCCCGATGTATTTGGGTTTTCTAACGCTCTGAAACTTTGCCCATCTTCATTTCTTTTGTTAATGAAATCAAAACACAATTTGGCAAGATAATTAAAATCCTTAGAAGTGACAATGCAGAGGAATACTTTTCTTTTGCTCTTTCTTCTTTTCTGTCATCACAAGGCATTCTCCACCAATCTACTTGCCCTTATACACCCCAACAAAATGGTATAGCAGAAAGAAAGAAAGAATAGGCACCTTGTTGAAACTACTTGGACCTTGTTACTTCATGCTAATGTTCCTGTCAAACATTGGGGCGACGCAATTTTGACAGCATGTTACTTAATAAATCGAATGCCATCTTCTTCACTTGACAATAAAATCCCAAACTCAATCCTTTTCCTAAAGAACCACTTTTTATCTTGCTCCACGAATCTTTGGGTGCACTTGTTTTGTTCATGATTTGTCTCCTGGTCTAGATAAACTTTCTCCTCGAGCCATCAAATGTGTGTTCCTTGGGTATTCCAAATTACAGAAAGGTTATCGTTGTTACTCTCCTATTCATAATCATTATTATGTTTCTGCAGATGTAACATTCTTTGAGGACAAACCATATTTCTCACCATCCTCAATTAAGTCTAACAGTATTCAAGAAGTATTCCTTATTCCCTATTTTGCTCCATCTTTACCTCCTTTGCAGGAATCAAGTTCAATTGTAGATTCAACTACAAATAATTCAGCCAATAATCCTCCTGAGCCATCTCAAAGACCATTAATCATTTATCAACGTCGTCCACGGATTCGTGATACAGAATTGAACGACAGTGAAAGGCCAGGTGAATCATGTCCTACTCAAGAGGTCAACTCTACTACAAACCTACCTAAAGAAAATTCTAATTTACCCATTGCTCTTAGAAAAGGTACTCGGTCAACTAGAAATCTTCATCCTATTTATAATTTTTTAAGCTATCATCGTCTATCCCCTTCTTATTATTCCTTGGTGTCATCTTTATCATCTATTTCAATTCCTAAAAACTATCATGAGGCACTTGATCATCCAGGATGGCGACAAGCCTTGATTGATGAAATGCAGGCTTTGGAGCATAATTGTACCTTGGAATTGGTCCCTCTTCCTCAAGGCAAGAAATCGGTTGGGTGTCTATGGGTATATGTTGTCAAAGTTGGGCCTGATGGACATAGATCGTCTCAAAGCTCGGCTAATAGCCGAAGGTTATACCCAGATCTATGGGCTTGATTATGGGGATACTTTTTCCCCTGTGGCAAAAATCACTTCTGTTTGGCTGTTTCTTGCTATGGCTGCCATCAGTCATTGACCATTATATCAGTTAGATACATTCCTTCATGGTGAATTAGAAGAAGATATTTATATGGAGCAACCACCAAGATTTGTTGCTCAGGGGGAGTCTAACTTAGTTTTTTTTTTTGGTCAGTAACTTAGTTTGCAAACTGGTCTAAAACAATTCCCACGGGCTTGGTTTGGCAAGTTCAGCTTAGTTGTTCAAGCCTTTGGTTTAAAACGCAGCAAAGCAGATCACTCAATTTTCTATTGCCACACTCCCCATGATAAGTGTGTTTACTTGGTAGTCTATGTAGATGATATTGTCATAACTGGAAATGATCATGAGAAAATCTCTCAATTGAAGGAGCACTTATTTAGTCACTTTCAGACTAAAGACTTGGGAAAGCCAAAATATTTTCTTGGCGTTGAAGTGGCTCAATCAAAAAATGGGATTGTCATCTAACAACGAAAGTATGCACTTGACATGCTTAAGGAAACAGAGGTATGTTGGATTGCAAACTGGTTGATAGTCTCATGGATCCCAATAAAAAAAACTACTACCCAACCAGAGGGAGCCTTATCCTAATCCTGAGAGATATCGGAAATTGGTTGGCAAGCTCCTCTATCTCACAATTACAAGGCCAGATATTTCTTTTGCGGTTGGGATAGTTAGCCAATTCATGCCGGCACCTCATAAAGAACATTGGGATGCCGTGATTCGTATTTTGAGGTACATTAAAATGGCACCAAGACAAGGTCTTCTCTATGAAGACCAAGGAAGTAGTCAGATGGTTGGATTTTGTGATGTAGATTGGGCAGGTTCACCTATTGATCGATGTTCTACATTAGGATATTTATGTTTCTATTGGAGGAATCTATATCTTGGAAAAGTAAGAAGCAAAATATTGTTGCCAGGTCAAGTGCAAAGGCTGAATATAGAGCTATGGCTAAAGCCACATGTGAACTTATTTGGATTAAACAACTTCTACAAGAATTGAAGTTTGGAGATACTCAACACATGGAACTATACTGTCATAATCAAGCAACTCTACATATAGCTTCTAATCCAATTTTCCATTAGAGAACCAAACACATTGAAGTTGATTGTCATTTTATTCGAGAAAAAGTTCTTTCTAAAGAAGTTATTACAAAGTGTGCTCTAATGATCAACTTGCGGACATCCTCACAAAAACTTTTAAGGGGACCAAGAATCAAATATATTTGTTCAAAGCTTGGAACATTCAACTTATATACTCCATCTTGAGGGGGAATGTTGGAATTAATTATGTGTATTTGAATTTCTAATTTTTGTTCTTAGGAAACCTTATACATGCACTTAGGAACTAGTATCATTATTTATTATACTTAGGAACTAGTATCTCATTTACTTTATTTCTTGTAAATTTCACCTTGTATTTATTATTTGAGCCTATATATATCACTGTTGCTGAGTATCTAAAACTCAAGCATTTTCATCTAATACTTTGTTCTAAATTCTTTCTTCTTCAAGTACCACCATATAAACTTGCTTATCTTATTATGCTATTCAAGAGTATGACTTGTTTTTCTGTGGCTATTATGTGTACTTGTGTCAGTTTTGTTGTAGTATTCATTGATCATTTGTTCATTATACTTATGTTTCTCTTGCAGATTTGGGAGAATGGTTGCTTGTTTTCGATATGCATCAATTGATGTTCACTCTGTCTATGTTCCCCCTCACACATTGATATTTGATTATGGGAATCAGGATTGGATACAACAAGAATCAAATGAGGTTCTTTATTTGCAGTCTTGGTCTTGGATCTTAAAATTTGGTTGTACGATGGTGCACCTAATATCTAGTTGTTGCAGGTGGTCCACCGGGCAGAGCTTTTATTTTCTGAAGTTCTCAATGGTCTTAGTCAAATTGGAGAGAAAAGATCTAGTGCAGTCCAAACCAATAATGGATATAAAACACCTGAATTAAGACGCCAAGTTGCTGAACTGGAGGGGATGTTGCAAAAGGAGAAACTAGAATTTGAGGTGGGCTTTTCAATAATGATACTTAATTTATAGCTTCATTGAGTCAAGTTCTTCTAGTAGTTTCCTTCTGGCCTTGTTTAGTGACTTTGATTCATATTGTTGCTAGTAACTGTTAGAGATATCAAATTATCAATGTGTTAGAATATTAGGCCCCATTTGGATTGTGAAAACGTTTCCTGTTTTTATTTCCTGTTTTTCAATTTTAATTACAAAACTGTCATTATGTTTCTTGTTTCTAAAATTTTGTAGAGGAAACACTGAAAACAACTTTCTTCTATTTCATGTTTTCATTTTTTTCAGTACAAATTTTTAAAAACAAGAAACATGATGACAATTTTGTAATTAAAACTGAAAACAAAAAATAAAAACAGGAAACGTTTTTACAATCCAAACGAGGCCTTAGATAACTCACTCTATGACTGAAGTAAATAGCTTGAAAGACCTGTGTTTGAATCATTCTCTCCTGTATTTACTTAGGAAACTCTTCAAAAGATTTTGAACCAAGAAAAGAGAAATGGCCAACCTGGGATTGACATTCTGGAAATTAATCGATTGTGGAGGCAGTTACTTTTTCAATCATATATGTGGGATAACCGGCTTATTTATGCAGCCAACTTGGGTGATGAAACTGATTTAAGTAGTCTAGACTTAGAGGATAAGGAGAAACTTACTGATGAAAATCAGATGAGCATGGTTTCTACTCATCATGGTGATCCAAAGCCTAATGAAAGCTTCATCGGAGGAGGAAGTGGAGTAATTGATGGTACAATTTCACAAGATGAAGCATTGCATCAAGAAACTAGCCTGGCTAAAATTAAAAATCATGAAAAAGAAGACGAACCTGATCTTTCAATCAGGAAAAGCATAAGTGATCAATCTGACCTTTTAGAAACTGAATTGAGTGTTCACAGAGCTCTCTCTGATGGTCCATTTCCTGTCGTACCTAGTTTGTCTGAAACACTTGATGCAAAATGGACTGGTGAAGGCCAATCAGGATTTGGAATTCAGAAGGATAATGCTTCTGTAAATCCTGATATGTTTACGACAGATGCTTTGACAACCACTGTACAAAAGGATACATATTATCTAGGGGATCGTGTAGAAGATCAAAATGTTTCCAAGAGTATGTATTCTGCTTCAAAAGGTCATGATACAGTGGAAGACTCTTCAAGCTGGTTAGGAATGCCATTCTTAAACTTCTATCGCCAATTTAACAGGAATCTTTTTACTAGTACACAGAAGCTCGATACTCTAGTTGACTACAATCCTGTTTATGTGTCATCCTTCCGGAATCTGGAACTCCAGGGTGGGGCAAGCCTGCTTATGCCAATTGGTGTTAATGACACTGTAATTCCTGTATATGATGATGAACCCTCAAGTATTATAGCTTATGCCTTAATGTCACCAGAATATCACTTCCAATTGACGGATGAAGGAGAAAGACCAAAAGAAGGAAATGAGTTTGCTTCATCATATTTTTCTGACTCAGGCACCTTCCAGTCGTTTACATCTGTTGATGAAACAGCTTTTGATTCTCAGAAAAGTTTTGGGTCCATAGAGGAAATGATATTCTCAATGTCTGGATCTCGTACCTCGTCCATGCTAGATCCGATGTTATATTCTAAAGGTTTGCATGCTAGAGTTTCCTTTGGAGAAGTTGGTCCATCCGGGAAGGTAAAATACTCTGTAACTTGTTACTATGCCAAGCGTTTTGAAGCCTTAAGAAGGGTCAGTTGTCCTTCAGAGCTTGACTATATAAGGTCTCTGAGTCGTTGTAAGAAATGGGGAGCTCAAGGTGGGAAGAGTAATGTATTCTTTGCGAAAACCTTGGATGACCGATTTATTATCAAACAAGTTACCAAGACAGAGCTTGAATCATTCATTAAATTTGGTTCAGACTATTTCAAGTACCTTTCGGAATCCATAGCCACAGGAAGTCCAACATGCCTGGCAAAGATTCTTGGCATATACCAGGTAATTATCTTTTCAGCCTTACAATTTTTTTCTCTTTGTTTTGATTTTTAGAACCTCAAACCTTGAAGCCGCTAAATTACCATACTTTTCCGGTGAAGTTGAAAACCTGTTATGAAATGAAAATTTTATTAGGTACTACCTCCGTCCTTGAATACAAGCAACTGAAAAATAAGAATTTTGTCTTAGAATATAAACAAATCTAACTAATTGTAGTTCATTAAATACGGAAGTATTCCTAAAATGCCCTTATTTAATACATACTTTAATTTTCAATGGAGAGAGACTAAACCCCTTTACAAGTTCCAATAAAAGGTATTATAGTAAAAAATATATATTTTTTAAATGAAATCAATGTCATTAAATAGAGTTAACTATTTTTCTTAAAGTGTGTGAAGTAGTTATCTTTTGCTTATATTCAAGGATAGAGGTAGTATCAAGCTTGTCTAGAAAAGTTTAATAATTCACTTTTCTGTTGAAAGTGTCACTGATAATTATATGACTATGAAGCACAGAATACCAAAATAACCATTTATATGAGATGGAAGAACCAACTAACCAAGCAATAAACCATCTTTCAAGTGTATTAATAATTGGATCGATAATATATATCTGTATTTTGCTTCACTTGATTGCTGCATATCATCTTAACCATGTAATTTTTGGATGGAATTCTATTGGAAAGGTTACATCAAAGCATCTTAAGGGAGGGAAAGAATCAAGGATGGATGTTTTGGTTATGGAGAATCTTCTGTATAGGAGGACGGTCACACGGCTTTATGATCTTAAAGGGTCTGCCAGGTCTCGGTACAACGCGGATAGTAGCGGGAAAAACAAAGTTCTGCTGGACCAGAACTTGATTGAAGCAATGCCAACTTCTCCTATTTTTGTGGGAAACAAAGCAAAAAGATTGCTAGAGAGAGCTGTCTGGAATGACACTGGTTTCCTTGCAGTAAGTCTCAAAGCCATACCCTTTTCTTGTTTCTTGCAAATTGCACATCATCTTATGTTTGTTTTGCTCTTTGTGCAGTCAGTTGATGTAATGGACTATTCCTTACTGGTTGGGGTGGATGAAGAGAAGCATGAGTTAGTTATTGGAATCATTGATTTCATGAGACAGTATACCTGGGACAAGCATCTTGAAACATGGGTAAAAGCTTCGGGAATCCTTGGAGGACCAAAGAACACATCTCCAACAGTTATATCACCAAAGCAATACAAGAAAAGGTTCAGGAAAGCAATGACCACTTACTTTCTCATGCTTCCAGATCAGTGGTCTCCTCCATCTATTATTCCTAGCCACTCTCAATCTGATCTTGGTGAAGACACCAACACACAATCTAGGACTCCAGCTGAATGATGATTCTTTGATTTTGTGTTTCTGTAAATTTTACTTTCAATTTTGGGAATTAACTCCCTTATAATTATATATTAATTTTCTTTTTTTTTTGTTTTTCCTTCTTAAATTATATAGGTATTCTTTGGGTTCATTTGTAATTTTGTCAACTAGATGTTATCAATTATTTGTTAGAAGAAACCAAAAAAGGGGGCTGTTAGCAGCAGCCAAGGATGTTTGTCTGGGGTAAAAATATTTGATGACCTCTGGATGAAATCTTTGTACAAAAACCTATAGTCACTTTCTAGCATCAAGTTGTATACGTGTATATGACTTCATTTTCTCAAATGTTTGAAATTTCAATGCAATTTACCTTATTGTGCTTGATTGCAGATGCTGGTCATTCTTCTTAAAGTAAGTGTGATATAAATACTTTTTAGTTTTCAGTTTTAAATATAAGTAAAAATAACTAATTTTATATATATTAAGAATAATAATTAAAAATAATTATGTGTATTAACGTTATCAAATTATTAAAAGAAATTAGTTGTTGGGGAATATATTTAAGAAAGACATATTTAAAGAAATTAGTTGTTGGGGAATATATTTAAGAAAGACATATTTAATTAATAAATATTTAATGATATTAGAAAAGTAAAATTTTACGATAAAAATTATAAAATTTAATTATATTTAAAATCGAAAGTGATAATCATATACATCGGCACACGTATATGTGGAGAAATACAAAAGTAAGTTTAATAAAATATAAAAGTAAGTTTAATTGGAATTAAATTGTATAAGCTGTTAATTTACAAGTAATATATGACGATGCACAAGTATTTTAAGAATATTATTTAAGGAATCATACGTAATTTCTTTTTATAAATTATTATTAATACACTTTTAATTTTTAAGACATTCTTAACTTAATTTTGTATAAAAAAATAATTTTTTATAATAGTGACAATCACTGATTAATTAGGTTCATAGCATATGAGTGTGTAGTATGCCAGTTTCAGTGTCAAAGTCCATGTGTTAACATCAATGCACGATGTAGATGGTACCAAAAAAGATAACCAATTCCATAGACTCATTCAAAGCAGATTTAAAACAGATAACAACTCCTTTCCTCTCCCAGATTTCTTTTCCTCCCATCATTATTTTGTCTTGATTATAAATAAATCAAATAAATTTTACATAAATTTAAAAAGTTAA
The DNA here is from genome assembly GCA_037962975.1 of Clitoria ternatea. Classification (NCBI taxonomy): domain Eukaryota; kingdom Viridiplantae; phylum Streptophyta; class Magnoliopsida; order Fabales; family Fabaceae; genus Clitoria; species Clitoria ternatea. The sequence continues at coordinate 229,350,924 of CM075672.1, forward strand.
CTTAAAATTATTATTATTTGATGTATTTGTCTAAAGTATCTTTAACCTCATTTATCGTATAAAACATCTAATTGTCTTATAAATGTATTAAAAAAGAACGTATAATATTTAATATATAAGCATTTAATAACATTGAAAAAAGATACTTTACTTATATTTAAGATAAATAAAATCTTTTAAAATTTACTTATAATTAAGACAGGGGAAATTATCATTTATTTTCATTTTTGAACTATGATGTAAGTATTTTTAAACACACTTTCATATATTTAGTAGAACAATAATATTCTTTTTACTTTTATAAAAGATTTTTAAACAAGGATAATATTTTGGTTTAAGTGAAGATAATATCTAAAGTAATTTTATTGAAATTAAAATATTCACATACATCATGTGTAATTAACATTTTATGAAAAGAAAGAAATCATTCTAAAAACTTCAACCTAAAATCTTATTAATCAGATATATATTACTTAAATTAACCATTTATGGATTAAATAATGAAAATTTGTGATTAGGTTAGAGAAAATTTTTCTAATAATAATTAATTATAGTTAATAATTTCTTTTACGTATTCATGATAAATATATTATTTTAAACAAAATTGATTAAACATTTTATTTCATAAATTTATTCAACAAATTTTCAAGAAGTTCATTTAATTAAGAATTAAACATTTCCAACACCATATATCACCTCAAAAATATTATCAAACATGTAAATTAGTTGATAAATAATAGCTTTAAATTAAGTTCTAAACTCTCGAGTTCGTGTGACTCTGTTTGTTGGGAATTTTTATTATATATGATGCGAAGGATGAGGTTTACGAGTAGGTGGGAGTATTGGATAAAGGAATGTCTGATGTCTTCGTCTGCATCAGTTTTTGTTAGTGGGAGTCCAACAACAAAATTTGCTATGAGAAGAGGTATTAGACAACGTGACCCTATGACTCCCTTCTTATTTTTAATTATAGTTAAGGGGGTTAATGGGTTAATGCGAGAGGCTGTAAGGCACAATTTATTCAAAGGAGTATGTGTGGGGGAGTAACAAATTTGTATCTCACATGATACCCTATTCTTTGTGGAAAGGTCTTTAAAAAATATTCTTTCTTTGAAGAGTATTTTGAGATGCTTTGAGCTGGTATTTGGGCTAAAAGTGAATTTTTATAAAAGTAAATTGTTGGGTGTTAGGATGGACGGGGAGGAGTTGACGCAGTATGTTGTTTTGTTGAATTATAAAATTTTGAGGTTGCCTTTTGTTTACTTGAGAATTCCTTTGGGGGCTAATCCAGGAAAAGTCAATACTTGAGATCCTATTTTTGCTACATTTCGAAAGAAGTTGTCCTCCTGTGATAAATGTCATCTTTCCTTTGGTGGTCGGCTTTGTCTCTTAAGATCAGTACTATCCTATCTGTCTCTTTTTTTGTTTTCTTATTTTAAAGCTCCTATTACTGTTATCAATTTACTAACTTTTCTGCAAAGATCTTTTTTATAGGGTGGTAGTGAGGAAAGGCAAAAAATTTGCTGGGTTAAATGGTATCAGCTATGTTGTACAAAAGAAGCTGGTGGGTTGGGGGTGCGTGATTTGGGTAAATTTTGTGACGTCCTACGTCAATTTATATTTATTTCTACTATTTTAATTATATTCATAATAAATTTTTCGCATTTAATTAAATTTAATTCGTCTTAATTCAAAATGATATTTATATTCACTAAACGTGTTCAAAATAATAATTATATAGCATCATAAAACTTTAAAACTCAATTAAGTTAGAAAGGAATCAAAAACCTGAAACAGGTAGCGTCAGCCCTCAGGTGCGCACCTCACGCTACGCGTCAGCCTCACGCGTAGCGTGGGCATGACAGTAACAGCACCTGATGCTGTTACACATTTTAAACCATTTAACCAACTTCTAACCTACCCAATTGGCCCGTTTTAGGTCCGATTACCATGAAACTTCACGGGCCACATGTTTTCCCCATTCCGAAACTGTTGGCACTGTCTGTTTATCAAAATTCCAACATATACGCAAGTTATGCACAAAATGCAGTTTAACCCATTTTGGTGCAAAGCCCTTGCACCAAACACCCTAAATGGATTCAAAATGGCCTAAGGTCAATGCACACAGATTCTAAATATCCTAAGGAACCTATTAATGCATTCCGGGGTCTCGAAACCCGCCAAATTTCTAATTCACCTATCCAGTTCCTTAACTACATATCTATACACTATATGCATAACCTTTCAATCAATCAAACCTGAATCCATACATCCATCTACCATTCCACACATCACACACAACATTCATGCATATTATAGTTCCTACTCATATCATACATCATTCACACATCATTGGCTCCATGCCATAATTTCACATCATCATCATTAATTCATCGAACCACATCATACATAATCATACTAAATCCATTACACATAATTTGCTATCTATCACACACATAATCATATATTATATATTACATTTATTCGTTTAATCATCCTCGTGCCTTGGCATCAATCTTCCACTTGGCGCACCTCCGCGGCATTAGCATCATCCCTGTCATTGGTCACTAAAATGAAACAACAGCAAGGGTGAGTGTTTGGAATATCATAATTAATATAGAACGAAATAATAGGATCTAACAATACCTACAATTTATATAATGAAATGGTTTCCTCCAATTCCCTGCACTCATTCATATAAGTGTGCATATATATATATATATATATATATATATATATATATATACTCATATATCAGCCATCTCTTTTCCTAATTTCCCTTTTACACTCACGCATATATATATATATATATATCATTTCTCACTTACTTAACATCACAATTTCATATCATCATCCAAGTCTTGTATACACCAATATACATCACGTTCTCAATTCATAATTCATTCAGTCACTAAACAATATAAAGTCCACATATATTACAACTGACTCTCACATATTCTGACACCTAGTATCCGGATACTAAAGGACTGGCCTTCAGCTGAGAGTCCGACTTGACATCCCGTGAACCCGACTTGGTTCACCGAGCCCGACTTGGCTCTCTACCTCAACCATTGGGTCCGACTTGACCACTGGATAGCTCAACTGGGCACAAAGACCACGGGAGCCAAACGAGGAGTATACATACCGTTGGCCATCCCATACCACGTTATCACATATCATATCTTATAAACATGGCACATTAACAACAAACAGCATATGCAACTACCAGAAACTGGCATGTGCTCACAATACAGGGCGACCGACTTGTCAAGCCCACCAAACATCATCACCTATATACATATATATTAATTCGCCAATAATACATAACTCCACAATGTTAGTCATACTCAAATATGCTTATACATCTCAAGGTGGAAATATCACACACACATATAAATATTACTTTCATCATTCAAATCATTGTTCACATCGATTTAAGTAGTTATTCAATTTCATAATTAACTCTATCAAGATAATTCTTTATCAAACAATACTGTAATCACATTCAACATACTTATAAAATTATATTAATTATATTTAACCACTCTATATTGTCCCCAATATTTTCTAAATAATTGCTAAGCCTCCCGAAGCTATCATATTATCAAATCCTAATTAATTATGACCCGAACACCCTCTTACCTCGATTTTAAGCTTCCATAATTTGCTCGAGGTGTCGTTTGCGCCGTCCGGTCACTTGATTCGTTGCTCCACCTCCGAATCCGACGCTTGCTTCACCGTGAAACATCCTTATATTTAAAATTAAATTCAAAAATCCAAATAAATTTTTCACAAATAATTTAAATTTCAAAACAGGATTTGGATTAAATAATAACATTCTCATTTTTACATCAACCGACCGGCCCATTTAAGTATACAAATAAATATAATAACTCGGTATGCACAGGAGCCGACCAAGGCTACTATAAAATAACTATATGCATCATGTACTATACATATATATACATAATGCTCCTTGCAGGCTGAGTGACTTCATATGTCATCGCTGCGTCCTATATCCACTGTAAAGATAATAATAATAAGGGTGAACATAAACATGTCAAATGATAGTTATTGAATTGGATTAAGTATCCAACTCATAACTATATATAAATCATAACCAGATTACACAATCCCATCATATATCATTCATTCTCATATCATCAAATGATCATATCATCATGTTATTCTCAATAACATATATCAATGCATTCATATGCTCAATCAAATGGATCCATTATTAAGTCTTTTAATTTGTGTTGCAACACTGGCTCCCAGCCATAACTCAGCTCTCAGCTGATCCAGCCACTTTACTGGTACTAAACTGTTTGACCTCTCATGTGACATAATCACTCCCAGCAACAACGGTAGTGTCACGGGCTAAACCCCGAGCCCCGCTCAAGAGGTTTGCCTTGAGTCCCACCCAAGGTCTTTTGTGGAATCCTCGAAACCACAATAATATTTCATATTTGTTCAATACACAAGCATCCCATGCATTCATACATCATGAAAACTTCATGAATAATATTCATATCATCATCATCAATCATATATCAACATCATATTTCCTACTGCATCTCTTGCATAGGAATAATCATAAATTCACACATACAAATCATTTCTCATACCAAATTCAATATCATATGAACGAAAATATCATAAATATATCACACGTAACATATATATATTCAGGATTTCATATTAAATATAATAATATTATCCTGAATCCGTTCATAAATCATGCATTTAAAATGTAAACGCTGCCCCTATCTGGAAATAAGACTTCCAGCAGCTTTTCAGGCTATATCTAATCACAGCTCACAAATTCCGACTGGAATTTCAGCTCTGAACCAGTCCAAAGCTTCTTCTTCCTAAAAGCCAAGCTTCCTCGTGAAAGAGAAGAAGTGAAGATTGATTTCTTCTTTGTTTGATAATTTCCAGTAAAGATTGGAAAGAAAAGGATAGAAGTGATGTTTTACACTTTCAAAGTTCCAAACTGATTCAACAGTAGAAGCTGATATATATATATATATATATATATATATATATATATATCATTCATGCAAAAGAGACGTGAACAAAATGAAGAAGTCTGCTACACGTATCTTTAAATGATAAGGAAGAAACATGATATTTAAAGAAAAGAAGATATGACAACAGAGAGGGTCCCATACTTAGAAAAATATCAAAAAAGAGAATCTGCTAGAATGTAGAAGAATAGTGTAACACCCCTATTTTTATTTTTATATTAAAATTTTGAAGGAATTAAATTATGGTTCTTTAGAACTTTTTAATCTACGTATTATTTATGATTTTTTGGAATTTTTTGGAATTTTGGAATTTTTTAATAAAAATAATATTTTTTAAATAATTTTAAATTCATATAAGTGACTTAAATTAAAAATATTTATAAGAAAGTGAATTTAAATTATAAGAAAATTTTCTAAAATCCGTTTCAAGTAGACTTATCTAAAAATTGTCGGTTTGAGAAAAATCTTGATTTTTTCCAATCGTTAAAAAATTTCAAACGTATCAATAAATTTTTATTAACAGAAAATTTTAGATTTTTAAAATTTCAAATTTATATTACTTATTATAAAATTAGTGAGGACTGATATAATATCGCTAAATTTCAAAAAGGACTCATTTTGAATATTTAAAATATACCGAGTGAAAAGTTACTATTTAGCTTAATAATTCTGTCGACAGTTACTATGCAAAACACTGTGCATGTACGAAATTTTCAAAGAATGTATAGTAACCTAGTATAAAAAATTCAAAAATGCATAGTACTTTTATATTAAAATAATAGAATGCATAGTAAATTTTTTTCCTATGAATACCGAAGGATTTCTTCTTTAGAATTCACAATTTCAGATTAAGCTTTCTTAATACAGTAGTGCTAGTGAGATAGTGGTGGAAGTGAGAGAGAGAAGAAAAGTTTTTGGAGAGAAGGTTCTGCCAAAATCCTAAGGTAAGAATACTTCTCTTTTATATTTTTAGGGTTATTTTTATATCGTTTTTAGAAATCTGTTATTATACTAGAAATAATATTATTTTAAGTTACTATTCTGCATAGTAAAATATTATTTCAACAGTAAATTACTATTTTAATAGTAAATTACTATTCAAATAGTAAATTACTATTTACTGTTACTATTTACCGTTACTATTCACGATTTACTATTTACCGTTACTATTTACGATTTACTATTTACCGTTACTATTCATATTTTACTATTTACTGTTACTATTCACTATTTACTATTCAGAATTTACCATTTCTGTTTTAAGTAGTAATCTTAATCTTCGTCTTATGCTTATACTGAAATAAGATTGGTATTAATATTTTTAGAAATCGGAGGCGCAAAGCAAATCCATTTTGGGTAACAATTCAAGGTAAGGGGGAGTGAGATAAGAGTATAATATGAAAAGACATAAGAATAATGGGAGGAGTCCCCTACTCCTTTTAAATCTGATAATATTATTATTTTAAAATATTAACTTTTTAACTTAAAATTTATAATAAATTTTAAATTAAATATCCGGTTTAACTAACTCTAACATACCTATGCAAAGACTTGGACCATTATGACCTATATGGACTGAACTATACCTATGCAAGGACTGGATTATATGGACTTACATATACCTATGCGAGGAATTGACCAAAAGGACTAAAATTGACTATATTAATAATCATTAAATTTTGTATTATGATATGTATTAATGATATTTAATTGATTTGATTATGATTTGATTATGATTGATTGATTGATGATATTTAGTTATGATTGATATTGTTTAATTTTGATTGATGATATTGTAATGTGGAGTTTGAGCATATAGCGAGCATGACGGAAAGCTAAAATTCAGTAAGAATTTCTTACCTTACTCTTTAAATTTTATTATCTTTTAATTCTTCTTAGAAATTATTTTTATTAACTTTATTTTCAATATTTAGAATAAAAAAAATTAGTATTTATTTTAGAAAGAAAATATTTTATGAGAGTTTATTTAGTTAAATCTTGAGTTAAAGAAAAATTTTGTAATTTTAAGTATTTTTGGTTAATAATTATTCTCTTTTAATAAAACAAAATTTTTTGAAAGAAAATTATTTTATTTTTTCCAAATTAATAACTAAATATATTTGGAAATAATTAAGATTCCTAAATTTGATTTTGTTAAGATTTAATTTGAGAAAGATTATGTAAAGTTTTATATGATAAAGTTTTTAGATATTTAAGGCTTAGAAACTCAATTTCAGTGAGATTCGAAAACTGTACCAAATTTATTTCTGTGGGACAGAAATTTAGAGAAAATGTACAGTTTATTGAAATAATGTTGTAAACCTTTAAGGGATTTAATAATTGAGTTTCTAAAAGCCTTAACCAACTCAATACGCGAGTAGTTCATGCATCATGAATCATTAAAGTGAAATGAAATAATATTGCCTGGGGACGGATTATAGAAACCGAGGATACATTAGAGGAGGCTTAATTACGAGCCTTGGCATGAGAGGGTGTGAAAGGGTGCTTCAGGGGACCTGGGGTAGCTCCCTAGTGTCGGGTACTTTCACAATAAAAACTTTCTCAATCTGACTAGTCTCTAAGTGTTTCCATGCCAGTTGAGCCGTTCATATTATTATTATCCGGACTTATGGAACAGTGTAAACTCCTGGTTGGCCCAGTGCAAATTAAAATTTAAGCGCCCACATATATAGGTAAGTTGTGATGAAGATATTGCATAACATTCATGCATTCATAATTGATTGTGTGTGTGATTGTGATTGATATTATTAAGTATTGGTTTGTGAAAACCCTTTGTTGCTTATGTCTTATTCGAAAATATTATATTCTGTTTCTCACTCCTTTCTCCGTGTTTTTGTGTCACATGTTTTAAATTGATGGTTCAGAGGGAAGGATCGAAGAATATCGGCAGTAAATATAGCACGTTCTAGAAAGGGAGCTCGGTATGAATACCGTGGTCCAATGACTAAATAATGTTAATAAGTAACTGCTTCTGGGCCATGGAGTTTCCTCTCTTTCTTATAATGTTTAATATTTATTTTTGTTGGATGAATGTAAAATTACTTTATAAAGTTTTAATAATATTTATGAGGTATTTCAGCAATAATGTATATAATTTATTCCGATAGTTTCTTTTTAACAATCATATCTTTAGTAAAAAAAAATTATGAATTTTTCTAGAATTTATTAAGGTGTAACAGAGGGTGTTACAAAGTGGTATCAGAGCAGTTAATCCAATAGGCCTGGGGAAAAGGTCTATCTTGCTTTGTCTGTAAACTCTGTATAGGTGATAGAGAATAGAATATCTGACTTGGTAGTAACTGTGATTGATGTGACAAATCTCAGTTACTGTGAAACAGGAAACTAATGGCTGCAAACGATCTTGCTGGAGTTGTAGAACGCTTAATCAATGCAATGGGAGCACGTGAAGGTCAAGGTAATGATGCCTTGAGAAGACTGGACCTATTCGAAAAGAGCAATCCACCTCGTTTCAAGGGAGGATATAACCCTGATGGAGCACAAATCTGGATTCGAGAGATAGAGAAGATCTTTCGAGCATTACAATGTAATGAAACTGATAAGGTAGTCTTCGCTACTTATGCCTTATCTGAGGATGCCGAACATTGGTGGGATAGCATGCGGAGACAATTCGAAGTCAACGACGTGGAGATCACTTGGGATTATTTCAAGGATATGTTTCTGGAGAAATACTTTCCAGCTGATGTTAAAGAGAAAAGACAATTCGAATTCCTGTCGCTGACCCAAGGAAGTATGACCGTTGGAGAGTACGCATCCAGGTTTGAAGAGCTATCTCGTTTTCATTCTCATTATAATGATGCTACTAATGAAAGAGATCGGTGTGCAAAGTTTGTAAATGGACTGCGGCCAGAAATTAAGGAAGCTATACGAATGCAGGAAATCTGTGAATTTTCTGTATTGGTAAATCGCCGCAGGATCTTTGAAGAAGACCATAAGGATAGAATGACCAAAAGTCGTGAGCCCATTCACAAGGCAGGAGAAATAAGAAGTGGAGGACCTCACCATCACCAAAGAAGAGATTTCAGAAGGAATAAGCCTTACCAAGCACCATTTCGCCGGTTTGGAGCAGCATCTGTTTCTAACAGACCCCAAGCTTCAACTGGAAGCTATTACCCAACATTTGCACCAAATTTTAAATGTTTTATCTGTGGAGGACCCCATTTGAAAAGGGATTGTCCTAAAAACACTTATGTTTGCTTTAAGTGTAACAAACCAGGTCATCACATCAAGGATTGCCCAGAGATGAAGAGAGAAAACCCTGAAGGTGTAAGTACAAGCATAAATGCTCAAGGAGGCGCGCACAGTGCAGTCGGAAGGCCGAAAGTAAAAGGAAAGGTTTTTGCAATCACTGGAGAAGAAGCATCTCATGCTGATTCCATGGTAGAAGGTAAGTGTATCATTAATAAGATTTCTTTAACTGTTATGTATGACTCAGGTGCATCACATTCCTTTATTGCCAATGACTGTGTAGAAAAACTAAAATTACCTGTGATAGAACTGCCATTTGACTTATCTGTACATACTCCTGGAAACAATCCCATTGTCACTTCTAAAGCTTGTTGGAAATGCCCTATTGTCATAGATGGTAGGGACTTTAAGGCTAATCTTTTCTGTTTACCCCTTTCTGGCTTAGAAGTTATTATTGGGCTAGATTGGTTGTCTAACAATCATGTTCTAATAGATTGTCATAATAAAACCATAATGTTTAAAGAACCAGTGAATTTGAATCCTGAGGATTCGAGATTTCTAACCGCCAACCAAGTGAGTGCCTCTTTAAAAGGAGGGGCTCAAGGATTCATGCTATTGCTTTCAATGAAAGGAGAGCAAGAATCAAAAATCAAAAATCTGCCGGTTGTGTGTGAATTTCTTGACGTTTTTCCTGAAGATATCCCTGGTTTACCCCCAGAAAGAGATGTAGAATTTTCCATTGATCTAGTACCTGGAGTTGGACCTATTTCAATTGCACCATACCGAATGTCACCTCTAGAATTAGCAGAGTTGAAGAAACAACTTGAAGAGATGATAGAGAAGCAGTTTATACGACCCAGTGTATCCCCCTGAGGTGCACCAGTGTTGTTGGTTAAGAAAAAGGATGGTAGCATGAGATTGTGTGTAGATTATCGGTAACTGAACAAGGTGACGATCAAGAACAGATACCCTCTGCCAAGGATTGACGACTTGATGGATCAGCTGCGTGGTGCCACGGTGTTCTCCAAAATTGATTTGAGGTCTGGATACCATCAAATAAGGGTGAAGAAAGAAGATGTATCGAAAACTGCTTTTAGAACACGCTATGGCCATTACGAATATCTAGTAATACCTTTTGGTGTAACTAATGCACCAGCCGTATTCATGGATTACATGAATAGGATTTTTCATCCATATCTAGATAAATTTGTAGTGGTGTTCATTGATGATATATTAGTGTACTCTAAAAGCAGAGAAGAACATGTTGAACATTTGAAGGTCGTGTTGGAAATCCTGAAAAAGAAACAACTGTATGCAAAGCTGTTGAAGTGTGAATTCTGGTTGGAAGAGGTGAACTTTTCAGGACATGTAATTAGTCAAGGAGGAATAGCTGTAAACCCTTCTAAGGTGGAGGCAGTTTTAAAATGGGAGAGACCAACCACGATCACTGAGATTAGAAGTTTCTTGGGCTTGGCTGGATACTATAGGAGATTCATTGAAGGATTTTCAAAGCTAGGATACCCATTGACCAAGTTAACACGGAAAGGACAACCTTTTGTGTGGACGACACAATGCGAGAATAGTTTCCAAGAGCTGAAAGATCGACTTACTTCTGCGCCAGTGTTAGTACTCCCCGATCCACATCGAAGTTTTAAAGTTTACTGTGATGTGTCTAGACAAGGACTAGGAAGTGTACTCATGCAAGACAAGAAGGTTGTAGCCTATGCGTCGTGCCAATTAAGGCAACATGAGATTAACTACCCTACCCATGACTTAGAATTAGCCGCTGTAGTTTTTGCCTTAAAGATTTAGAGGCATTATCTATACGGTGCAACATTCGATGTGTTTAGTGATCATAAGAGTCTCAAGTATTTATTCGACCAAAAGGAGTTAAACATGAGGCAACGGAGATGGATGGAGTTCTTAAAGGATTACGACTTTGAGTTACAGTACCATCCTGGAAAAGTGAATGTAGTAGCTGATGCTTTGAGTCGAAAGTCTCTACATACGTCCACAATGATGATTAAAGAGTTGGAATTGATAGAGAACTTCAGAGATCTTAACCTAGCAGTAAAGGTTAATACTAACAGCTACAGATTAGGAGCGTTGCAAGTAACAAGTGAATTCCTGAGGCAAGTTTTAGAAGCTCAAAGAGATGATGAATTCCTGCAAGAAAAGAAAAAACTCTTGAAACAAGGAAAAGAAGTCGAGTTCAATGTAAGAAGTGACCAATTGCTGAGGTATAAGGATCGAGTGTGTATCCCTAATCAAGAGGAGTTGAGGAAAGCAATTCTGGAAGAAGGCCATAAAAGTTATATGAGCATTCATCCCGGAGCTACTAAAATGTATCAAGATTTGAAGAAGTTATTTTGGTGGCCTGGAATGAAGAAAGCAGTGGCAGAGTACGTGGCTACATGTCTAATTTGCCAGAAGGTTAAAGTGGAACACCAAAAACCCCCTGGAATGCTACAATCAATGGAAATACCAGAATGGAAATGGGATAGCATTACCATGGATTTTGTGACTTCTTTACCCAAAACTCCATTAGGACATGATTCGATATGGGTAATAGTTGATAGACTAACAAAGTCTACCCACTTTATTCCCATCAACATTCGTTACTCTATGGAGAAGCTGGCAAAATTATACATCGAGGAGATTGTGAGATTGCATGGAATTCCTTCAAGTATCATTTCTGATCGGGACCCTCGTTTTACATCACAATTCTGGAAGAGCTTGCACAAGGCTTTGGGAACAAGACTGCGTCTGAGTTCAGCATATCATCCTCAGACAGATGGATAATCAGAAAGAACAATCCAATCTCAAGAGGACTTGTTACGAGCTTGTGTGTTAGAGCATAAAGGAAGTTGGAATCAATTCTTACCATATGTGGAGTTTACCTACAACAACAGTTTCCATGCTAGCATTGGCATGGCACCTTTTGAAGCATTATATGGAAGAAAATGTAGGACCCCGCTATGTTGGTTTGAGATTGGTGAAAACTTGATGCTAGGACCAGAGTTGGTACAACAAACCACAGATAAAATCAAAATAGTTCAGGAAAAGATGAAGGCAACACAGAGCAGGCAGAAAAGTTACTATGACAAAAGAAGAAAGCCGCTCGAATTTCAAGAAGGCGATCATGTATTCTTGAAAGTCACACCTATGACTGGGGTCGGTCGGGCAATGAAATCTCGAAAACTAACTCCTAGATTTATCGGTCCATACCAAATAATTCATAAAGTTAGTCCCCTTGCCTACCAAATAGCATTACCACCTTTTCTTTCTAATATCCATAATGTTTTTCATGTGTCAAACTTGCGAAAGTATATATCTGATCCTACACATGTTATTGAACCTGATGTCATACAAGTTAAAGATAATCTTACATATGATGCACCACCTGTTAGAATAAGTAACAGAAGAATAAAACAATTAAGAGACAAGTCAATTCCGCTTGTAAAGGTTATTTGGAGTGAAACGAGAGGAGAAGATGCTACATGGGAACTAGAAACTGAGATGAAAGAGTCTCATCCTCATTTGTTTTACTGATTAATGTAAATTTCAAGGACGAAATTTTCTAAGGGGAGTAGAGTTGTAACACCCCTATTTTTATTTTTATATTAAAATTTTGAAGGAATTAAATTATGGTTCTTTAGAACTTTTTAATCTACGTATTATTTATGATTTTTTGGAATTTTTTGGAATTTTAGAATTTTTTAATAAAAATAATATTTTTTAAATAATTTTAAATTCATATAAGTGACTTAAATTAAAAATATTTATAAGAAAGTGAATTTAAATTATAAGAAAATTTTCTAAAATCCGTTTCAAGTAGACTTATCTAAAAATTATCGGTTTGAGAAAAATCTTGATTTTTTTCAATCGTTAAAAAATTTGAAACGTATCAATAAATTTTTATTAACAGAAAATTTTAGATTTTTAAAATTTCAAATTTATATTACTTATTATAAAATTAGTGAGGACCTCCAGTGTTTCTTAGTTGATTCTGCCTCTCCAAAGCCTCAGCCAAACGGTTGAGAGCGGCTGCCATAGTGTCGTTATTGTTCCTTGCCATCCTATATTCATGGTTTGATTTATACTAATCCTATAGGGAAATATTTTATGTATATAAATACTACCTAACTATGAATGTTCTATAGTTTATCATATAAATCATATAACATTTATCATATTATCAATTAGTAATCAAACAAATTATTTTTGTAATTTATCAGTCAGGCACAAGTCATATAGTACACACTTAACATATTATCAAGCAATGAATCAAATATCTCACATAGTATATCAAGAATCAATACATGTCATAGCAATTGGTCCTGAATTTTTGAAAATGCTCTGATACCACCAATGTAACGTCCAGTGTAATTTTCTGAATAAATTTTTCGCGTTTTTAAAAGATCATTTAGAAAACTCATAATTTAAAAATCGGAGTTCATGTAAAAGTTGATAATTGCGGAATATTACCATGCATACTAGTCGTGAATAATAAAATTCAAAAAAAATTTACGTGGCGGAAACGATTTAAAAATAACAGTACATAACACGTTGTATTTATTACAAGCCATTAAATTAAAATAAAATCAAAGTCCAAGTAGTATCTCATATAGTCATCAATCATGGCATCATTCTTCATTCTGCGTGACATTCACTGTAAAAATTGATGTAAGAGTGAGACAGAATATAGAATAATTATAAAATAAACAAAATTGCACAAACACAATCAACAAGTCATAATGATATGATGAATATGCCAAACAAATTCATTTAAAATTAATCAATCTTTAATTAATCAAATGATGTCATGCTGGATCCATTTGGTTTGGTGGGAATACTGCAGTAAAAAGTCTCATAGAGACACCGGTAGGAATTTATACAGTCATAGATCCCTACAACCTCATGACCAACACATCGGTAGGAGTTTATACAGTCATGGATCCCTACAGCCCCATGACCAATGCATCGGTAGGAATTTATACAGCCATGGATCCCTACACCCCCATGACCTCCATAACAAAAATAGGGCTTTAACTCATCCCAGAGTAACCCCCCACCAGGGTAGGCAATCATGGAACCCCTAAATTCCATGGTGCGTCCAAATGCTTATGATGCATGAATGCCTTTAATTCTTTTTACCATTTAACATACCATGATATCAACATTTCTAAAACCATTTGAAAAAAATACAAGTCCTCAAAGGGACACAACACACATATTAATTCTCAGAATCATGGATTTACTGTTTCACCCATATGTATCAATAACCGTAAGGCATTCATGTACATATATATATATATATATATATATAAATTTATTCATTCATAATTATTCACCACCAAAATACACAAACTGAATGATGCTCATTAGACACTCATCAACATTCATAATACTTCATAATCACTAAAGAATTCAATAATAAATTGTTACCCATAGGGAAATATCATTTTTATCCATAATAACCATTATAAGTAAATTTCAGCATTTCCAACAGCAACATACGTTAGTAAAACAGTCATAACATAAGCAAATCAAATCCGTTTCATGTGATTCCACTTTCTATAGCTCAATAACATAAATATCTACAACTTTTATGAAGACCATAAATTCAAATTCTAAACAGAAACATCATTTATTCACAGAATACAAAACTACCTCAAAGAGGATTTTTAAAACGTACACAGGTTAGTATTTTTAACGTTTCTGGAGCTAAAAAAACAATTTTGGCATGAAATCAGTTCTAAATTATTCTTAACACAAATATATACAATTTTCATAACAGAACTAACCACTAATTCTCACCACAAAATTCCCAGTTTTAAAAATAAGGTTTGGATTTTATAGTTAACAGATTTTCATCATGAACATGCTTCTGTATTTTGAGTATATCTAGATCTACAAGCGTCTTTTTAACTCAAAACCATTTCTATAGATCCCTAACATAAATATCTACAACTTTCATGAAGACATCAAAGTCTAAAAACGTATGTATAATTCCCAGAATATTCATATATGCACAAAACACAAGATAAGTATTTCAATCGGACATACTGTAGTATTTTGATCGTAACTCATGATATACATATCCAATTCAATCGGTTCAGGTCTCAAAATTCACATAACAAGAAGATCTACAACTTTGATGAAGACATAAATCACTAATTCTCACCACAAAGTTCCCAGTTTTAAAAATAAAATATGTATCTCAAGTTAACAGATTTACTACTTGAACATACTTCAGTATTTTAGGCATAACGCGAGCTACAAAAATCATTTTGACTTGAAACCACTTTTTACAGATCCATAACACAAATATCTACAACTTTAATGAAGACATCAAAGGTTGATTATGCATATATAAGTCCCAGAATTTTAATATATATACATAAAACATAGGATAAATATTCCACTCGGACATGCTGTAGTATTTTGGCTATAACTTTTGCTATACATATTCACATTAATTGATTCAGGTCTCAACATTCAGATAACAAAAAGATATACAACTTTCATGAAGAAGTTAGAATCAAAACCACACGTTTTCAATCTCAAAATGGAGTAACAAGATACAAAAATAAAACTGGAATCCTAGGACAGCATACAATTCTACCCATTTCATAATTATTCACAACCCTATCCCCTCTTACCTTGATGCAGGTTCCTAAAGTAGTTGAAAGTGTTGTATTATTGTCCTAGCTTCAGATCAAGAGTGAACTTGATAGAGAAAATGAAAGGAAATGAGAGACAAACTTCACTAACTTTAGCTTGTTCTAAGAATTCAGACTTGGGAACAAGATGTAGTGTTGATTTAATGATGCAAATGACAAGTGGGGGACAAGCTTTTCATAATGGGATTGTAGTGGGATGTTAGGTGCATGAATTATGGTGATAATGGAGGTTTTAGGTGAGAAAAATGAGCTGGATTGTTGTCCATTTCCGCAGCCTACATAATGTAGCTTGTATGATTGAAGTAAATATCAACTTTGACACTTTTTTGGTATTTTTGGCATATCTCTCTCATATCTTAATGGATTTTAACAAATGTGGTCTTGTTAGAAAGCTAAGACAACGAGGAACAACTTTGTAGCTTACCACTTTTTCAAATTCAGAATCTAACAAGGTAATAAAATATGTACATTATGATATAATTGAAGTAAAATATCAATTCTGATACTGTTTTGGTATTTTGGGCATATCTCTCTCATATCATAATGGATTTTAACAAATTTGGTCTTGTTGGAAAGATAAGAAAAAGAGAAACAACTTTGTAATTGGCTACATTTCCAAATTCGGACTCTAACTAACAATTAAAATGTGTACAAGATGACGAATTTTGAGTATGTGGCAATTTGATGAGAGTAATTGGAAAAGCCAAGGAAATTAATAACTAAGGAAATAGGAAATAAATTATTTGATTAACTTTTACCGAAGGTATAAAGTTAAAATTATTTACCATGGTAAAAGGTTAAATCGAAGATGTTGTCCTAACCAAAAATTTATGTAGAAAGTTGAGATAAAATGGATAATATTAATAATGACCTAGATTAAAAATAATTACACATGAGATTGAAATTTTTGGGATGTTACAATTCTCCCACCCTAATAAAAATTTCGTCCTCGAAATTTCAAAGCTGAAATCATTCCGCACCATCATTCGGAACACAATCTTATCACAACTATACATATTCATGTTATTATTATACCATCATAAGACATCATCCCCCAAAACTCATTATCAAGTCCTAAACTTGTCTATATTCAATTTACACGTCCATGTTAGGCTTCGGGAATTCCTTTCCCAAGACCTAGATTCTTTAAATCTAAAATGGCTAACCACACCTAACAACAACAATACTATGTCCCTTAGCCTTAAGACCTCCAAATCATCACATGAATCATTCAATCATCATCAAAAATCTATTCGAACTCATTATAAACCTATCGGATCCGTCTAAGACCATTACCAATTCAACTATTTCAAAATGGCATATCCATTCATCAATTTAAGTATCTATTTCCCTAATCCACTATCAATGGCTTACAACCATTTTTAACATCATCATAAACATCAACAACCTAAATTAATTCCCCTAACCATACACATATTCATATACACTTTTCTCCCAATCCTCAATATTCAACACTAATGCTTCAAACATTGATTTCCTCTTTATATAATCATTCTAGAGTATTCAAAGTCATCAGAAATCTTCAATTTAACTAAATTCCCCAAATCACAACACTTAGGGTTCTTTATCAAAACTAAATAACCATTTCTAATACCACCAACCTCCATTATTAATAACACCTACACACTCATTACTAGGGGTTTTCACTAAAAATCATTTCATAACCTTATTACTTATTTCCCCCAAATTCTAGAGTTATGATTTCACTAAAATCAATAATCGCCATTAACAATCATCATCTTCCATCTCTAATCTTAAAACTTTTATATACTACTTCACACCTAACCAAAAACACATAAATCACATCCCACCTTTGGGTTTTACATGAAAATGGTTCTTATTTCTAAATCCATTCATAAGACACTCTCCTAACTATATAGAAACCAAAACCTAGGGCCAAAACAACAAAAGAGTAGAGAAGTTTACCTCAAGCCACAAGCTATCCCAAAACCCTAGCATGTATACAAATATGATAGGAGAATAGAGAGCTTCCAAGCATCTGAATCATTCTCCAAAACGAATAAAAAGAAGGCATGGTTGGTTGGGTATGGAAGGAGATTCATAAAATGGTGAGCTTTGTAGAAGAAGAGGAGAAAAGAGAGTTTGTGTAGAGGAGGAAGAAGTGACGAAAATGAGGGAGAGGAAAAGGGAAATAAGTTATGTCTCGGTCCATCATTAAAATATTTTTTGTTTTATAACAAACAGGATTCCCGTTCAGGCTTAATACTAAATCCAAAAATTATTTCGAATATAGATTTGGATTCCCAATAATATTCTTAATAGCCCTGACCAATGGCATCTCAATTCGAAGATACTTGGTCTGACACCCATTTTCTAATTGGGTATAATTTTTAACTCTAGTCCCAATAATATTTAACGGATTTTCTATCGTAGCCCTCCTTCAAATTTTTATGCATCTCAACGCTTTTCCCATTTGGGTGTAGTAGGGACATTTGGCCAATTCATCAAACTTAGAAGCGTACTCCCCAACTGTCATATTACCTCATTTCAAATTAAAGAATTCCTGCTCTTTTTGCCTCTTTATGTCTTCAGAGAAATATTTGGCGAGAAATTCCGTCTTGAATTCGTTCCCAAGTGATGGCGTGTCCATCAGTTGTTAACCTGACTCTAACATGGGTCCACCAGTACTCTGCTTCCTCAATCATCGTATGGTGGTATACTCCTCCTTCTCAAATTCTGAACGGGGTAAGGCTCGAAAATGCATTCCATTTCCTTAATCCATAGGTATGCTACCTCTGGATTATCGATGACTTCCTTTTTTAGGAAGTGATCTAGTCCGTGAAGTCCTCCAGTGTTTCTTAGTTGATTCTGCCTCTCCAAAGCCTCAGCCAAACGGTTGAGAGCGGCTGCCATAGTGTCGTTATTGTTCCTTGCCATCCTATATTCATGGTTTGATTTATACTAATCCTATAGGGAAATATTTTATGTATATAAATACTACCTAACTATGAATGTTTTATAGTTTATCATATAAATCATATAACATTTATCATATTATCAATTAGTAATCAAACAAATTATTTTTGTAATTTATCAGTCAGGCACAAGTCATATAGTACACACTTAACATATTATCAAGCAATGAATCAAATATCTCACATAGTATATCAAGAATCAATACATGTCATAGCAATTGGTCCTGAATTTTTGAAAATGCTCTGATACCACCAATGTAACGTCCCGTGTAATTTTCTGAATAAATTTTTCACGTTTTTAAAAGATCATTTAGAAAACTCATAATTTAAAATTCGGAGTTCACGTAAAAGTTGATAATTACAGAATATTACCATGCATACTAGTCGTGAATAATAAAATTCAAAAAAAATTATGTGGCGGAAACGATTTAAAAATAACAGTACATAACACGTTGTATTTATTACAAGCCATTAAATTAAAATAAAATCAAAGTCCAAGTAGTATCTCATATAGTCATCAATCATGGCATCATTCTTCATTCTGCATGACATTCACTGTAAAAATTGATGTAAGAATGAGACAGAATATAAAATAATTATAAAATAAACAAAATTGCACAAACACAATCAACAAGTCATAATGATATGATGAATATGCCAAACAAATTCATTTAAAATTAATCAATCTTTAATTAATCAAATGATGTCATGCGGGATCCATTTGGTTTGGTGGGAATACTACAGTAAAAAGTCCCATAGAGACACCGGTAGGAATTTATACAGTCATGGATCCCTACAACCCCATGACCAACACATCGGTAGGAGTTTATACAGTCATGGATCCCTACAGCCCCATGACCAATGCATCGGTAGGAATTTATACAGCCATGGATCCCTACACCCCCATGACCTCCATAACAAAAATAGGGCTTTAACTCATCCCAGAGTAACCCCCCACCAAGGTAGGCAATCATGGAACCCCTAAATTCCATGGTGCGTCCAAATGCTTATGATGCATGAATGCCTTTAATTCTTTTTACCATTTAACATACCATGATATCAACATTTCTAAAACCATTTGAAAAAAATACAAGTCCTCAAAGGGACACAACACACATATTAATTCTCAGAATCATGGATTTACTGTTTCACCCATATGTATCAATAACCGTAAGGCATTCATGTACATATACATATATATATATATATATATATATTAATTTATTCATTCATAATTATTCACCACCAAAATACACAAACTGAATGATGCTCATTAGACACTCATCAACATTCATAATACTTCATAATCACTCAAGAATTCAATAATAAATTGTTACCCATAGGGAAATATCATTTTTATCTATAATAACCATTATAAGCAAATTTCAGCATTTCCAACAGCAATATACGTTAGTAAAACAGTCATAACATGAGCAAATCAAATCCTTTTCATGTGATTCCACTTTCTATAGCTCAATAACATAAATATCTACAACTTTCATGAAGACCATAAATTCAAATTCTAAACAGAAACATCATTTATTCACAGAATACAAAACTACCTCAAAGAGGATTTTTAAAACGTACACAGGTTAGTATTTTTAACGTTTCTGGAGCTAAAAAAACAATTTTGGCATGAAATCAGTTCTAAATTATTCTTAACACAAATATATACAACTTTCATAATAGAACTAACCACTAATTCTCACCACAAAATTCCCAGTTTTAAAAATAAGGTTCGGATTTTATAGTTAACAGATTTTCATCATGAACATGCTTCTCTATTTTGAGTATATCTAGATCTACAAGCGTCTTTTTAACTCAAAACCACTTTCTATAGATCCCTAACATAAATATCTACAACTTTCATGAAGACATCAAAGTCTAAAAACGTATGTATAATTCCCAGAATATTCATATATGCACAAAACACAAGATAAGTATTTCAATCGGATATACTGTAGTATTTTGATCGTAACTCATGCTATACATATCCAATTCAATCGGTTCAGGTCTCAAAATTCACATAACAAGAAGATCTACAACTTTGATGAAGACATAAATCACTAATTCTCAACACAAAGTTCCCAGTTTTAAAAATAAAATATGTATCTCAAGTTAACAGATTTACTACTTGAACATACTTCAGTATTTTAGGCATAACTCGAGCTACAAAAATCATTTTGACTTGAAACCACTTTTTACAGATCCATAACACAAATATCTACAACTTTAATGAAGACATCAAAGGCTGATTATGCATATATAAGTCCCAGAATTTTAATATATATACATAAAACATAGGATAAATATTCCACTCGGACATGCTGTAGTATTTTGGGTATAACTTTTGCTATACATATTCACATTAATTGATTCAGGTCTCAACATTCAGATAACAAAAAGATATACAACTTTCATGAAGAAGTTAGAATCAAAACCACACGTTTTCAATCTCAAAATGGAGTAACAAGATACAAAAATAAAACTGGAATCCTAGGACAGCATACAATTCTACCCATTTCATAATTATTCACAACCCTATCCCCTCTTACCTTGATGGAGGTTCCTAAAGTAGTTGATAGTGTTGTATTATTGTCCTAGCTTCAGATCAAGAGTGAACTTGATGGAGAAAATGAAAGGAAATGAGAGAGAAACTTCACTAACTTTAGCTTGTTCTAAGAATTCAGACTTGGGAACAAGATGTAGTGTTGATTTAATGATGCAAATGACAAGTGGGGGACAAGCTTTTCATAATGGGATTGTAGTGGGATGTTAGGTGCATGAATTATGGTGATAATGGAGGTTTTAGGTGAGAAAAATGAGCTGGATTGTTGTCCATTTCCGCAGCCTACATAATGTAGCTTGTATGATTGAAGTAAATATCAACTTTGACACTATTTTGGTATTTTTAGTATATCTCTCTCATATCTTAATGGATTTTAACAAATGTGGTCTTGTTAGAAATCTAAGACAACGAGGAACAACTTTGTAGTTTACCACTTTTTCAAATTCAGATTCTAACAAGGTAATAAAATATGTACATTATGATATGATTGAAGTAAAATATCAATTCTGATACTGTTTTGGTATTTTGGGCATATCTCTCTCATATCATAATGGATTTTAACAAATTTGGTCTTGTTGGAAAGATAAGAAAAATAGAAACAACTTTGTAATTGTCTACATTTCCAAATTCGGACTCTAACTAACAATTAAAATGTGTACAAGATGATGAATTTTGAGTGGAGTATATGGCAATTTGATGAGAGTAATTGGAAAAGCCAAGGAAATTAATAACTAAGGAAATAGGAAATAAATTATTTGATTAACTTTTACCGAAGGTATAAAGTTAAAATTATTTACCATGGTAAAAGGTTAAATCGAAGATGTTGTCCTAACCAAAAATTTATCTAGAAAGTTGAGATAAAATGGATAATATTAATAATGACCTAGATTAAAAATAATTACACATGAGATTGAAATTTTTGGGATGTTACAGCTTATGTCTTATTCAGAAATATTATATTCTGTTTCTCACTCCTTTCTCCGTGTTTTTGTTTCACATGTTTTAAATTGATGGTTCAGAGGGAAGGATCGAAGAATATCGACAGTAAATATAGCACGTTCTAGAAAGGGAGCTCGGTATGAATATCGTGGTCCAATGACTAAATAATGTTAATAAGTAACTGCTTCTGGGCCATGAAGTTTCCTCTCTTTCTTATAATGTTTAATATTTATTTCCGTTGGATGAATGTAAAATTACTTTATAAAGTTTTAATAATATTTATGAGGTATTTAAGCAATAATGTATATAATTTATTTCGATAGTTTCTTTTTAACAATCATATCTTTAGTAAAAAAAATACGAATTTTTCTAGAATTTATTAAGGTGTAACAGAGGGTGTTACAAATAGAGTGACGTGGAAGAGTCTCAAGGATTGATGTAAGTATCAATTCTGACTCGGCTTCAGTATTTTAAGCATATCCCTCTTTCCGAGAAGATTCATCATAGCCTCTTTCCGTTCAGAATTACTTCACTCACAGAAAATTCACTCGGAAAGGTTTCCACATGAAACACTCAGCTTTCTTTCCTCGAAAATGACCCAGTCAGAAATATCTCACCCGAAAATACCTCATTCAGACATATCTTACTCGGATATATCTCTACCCGAGTCAAAGCCTTCACTTGCGTCACTCAGAAGTCTTTCAACCGAAAAGATCACTCGGAATCGAAGTTCAGTCCTCTCTCGGAAATCTTTCCACTCGAAAGGATCACTCGGGGTCGAAGACTATCTCAAAGATGAATTCGAGCACAAACTCTCAGCAACTCTGAATATGGACCCGAGCACGAATTAAATGAATTCACCACTCGGATATTTACTTCCCTCGGGAACTATTCACTCAGAAACATACTCATTCGGAGTTAAAGTCTTTCTCTGTCCAGAAGTACTCTCCCTGGAAAAGACTCACTCGGTATGTCTCAATCGGTGCCATACCACACAGAAATCAGAAATATCTCACTTGACGCTATTCCACTTGGAAACGTCTCACTCGGTGCCATCCCACTCAGAGTGTTACACTCGGAGACACCCCACTCGGGAAAGTTACACTTAACTTGGAAATTCCCCACTCGGGAATTCACTACTCGAAAATATCTCGGCCCAAGAAGTACTCATTCGAAATCAAAGCTTCTCTTCATTCGGAAGTACTTCTCTCGGAAACGATCCATTCGGATACATTTCACTCAGAGACGTTTCACTCGAATTTGCCTCACTCAAAAGTGTGTCATTCGGACACAGAGTTTTTCCTAATTCAGAAATGATTCTCTCAATCATGCTTCACTTGGAACATGTTAACCTTCCTTCACTCGGAATCATATCCATTTTTCACTCGGAAGGTCTTGTCTCAGGCATAACTCACTCGGAATTTCTCCACTGATCCTTAATGAATTATTTTCTAAAATTCTAAATTTTAGGATGTTACACACTGCTCGCTCGACCAATGCTCGTTCCGGCACCTATGGTTACCGAACCACCAAACCAATTAGTACATTTCCTTCCTCACACTTCCAAACTCATTACCCAAGCCTTTCAACTAACTAAAACTCAGAATCAAAACCCCAATCATCACATGCATACTCAGATCCATGAGAGGGAGAGGAAGAAACTAGAAATTAGAGGTCCCAAATGCCTTACCTCGCCTCCCAATGACCAAAAATGCAAGAAGTTGAAGCTCCCCACAAGACCCAAGCAGAATCGCCTCAGATGAGAAGAAAATGGAAGAGAAAAGGTTCTACCCAAACTGTTTTGCATGCCTCTATTTTAAACTGATTGTGACGCTGACGCTACGCGTCCCACTTGCGCTACGCGTCAACTCATTAATTCACACCTGACGCTATGCGTCCCATTGGCGCTACGCGTCAGGGTCCTGATGCCATTTTCTTAAAATTTCATTTTCCACTTAATTCCTTATATATATTATTATAATTATAACCCAAATAATACATTTATTTATTTCCATTTATTTTCTAATAATTAAACATCAAGGATGTTACATCCACTCACCCTAAAAAGGGATTTCATCCTCAAAATCAACGTACCTTATTGGAAAACATCCAGATACAACCGCCTCATATCAGACTCCAACTCCTAAGTGTAAGTTACTCCGTTCAAGTTTTGCCACTTCACCTTTACCAAAGAGACTTCCTTACTCCTCAATTGTTTGGTCTAATATCCTTCAATACAGATAGGTGTCACTTCCACAGTCAAGTTTTCCTTTAGCTCAATGGAATCCTCAGGCACAATCATTGAATCACAAGGAATATATGCCCTCAATTGAGAAACATGAAGCATATTATGAATATTGGTCAACGATTGGGGAAGATCCAATCGGTAAGCGACATCACCAATCTTTTGCAAAATCTGGTATGCCCCAATGTATCTCGGATTAAGCTTACGACTCTTCAGTATCTGACCTACACCTTTGGTAGGTGAAACCCTCAGAAACACCCAATCTCCCTTCTGAAACTCAAGTGCCCTATGGCGATTGTCATAGTAACTCTTCTGACGGTCTTGAGAAATCTTTATCTTCTCACGAATCAATGCTACCTGATGATTCATTTCCTGGATTAATTTGGGTCCTAAATGAACTGCATCACCATTTTCATTCTAACATAAAGGTGTACGACATCGTCTACCATACAAAGCTTTATAAGGAGCCATCCTAATGCTAGCTATAATAGCTGTTGTTATACGCAAATTCCACCAATGGTAAATACCCCTCCCATGAGCTATCTTGCTCTAGTACATAAGCTCTGAGCATGTCTTCCAAGGTCTGTATAGTCCGCTCAGACTGGCCATCAGTCTGAGGATGATAAGCTAAACTCAACCTCAATTTAGTACCCAATTCCTGCTGTAGACTCTCCCAAAACCTGGAAGTGAATTGGGGACCGTGGTCTGAAATAATACTCGAAGGTACCCCATGCAACCTTACAATCTCTGTAATATACAATCTAGCCAACCGGTCCAATGACCATTTCATGTTCATGGCCAAGAAGTGAGCACTCTTAGACAACCTATCTATAATTACCCAGATTACATTACATCCAGAACGGGTATGAGGTAACCCGGATACAAAATCCATGGTAATACTTTCCAATTTCCATATTGGAATCTCCAGAGGTTGAAGTAAACCAGGTGGTCTCTGGTGTTCAACCTTACACTTCTGACATATCACACAAGATCGCACATATTCAATTATTACTTTCTTCATTCACGGCCACCAGAATTCTTTCTTCAAATCATGGTACATCTTAGTGATACCAGGATGGATACTTAAGGAACTTTTATGTGCTTCAGCTAACACAGCTTGCCTGAAATCACCTTTTACGGGTACAACGACACGGTTCCTAAACCGCTAAATTCCATCATTGCCTCTGGTTAATCCCATATCTTTTCCTCTAGCTTGAGTATCAGTAGCTCCAACAACTCTTCATCATCCTTTTGAGCCATAGCTAAGGATTCCAAAAATTCATTGGAGATCTTCAGCATCCCAATTACCATCTGGTTTGGGCCCTGAACAGCAACTCCAACATTCATATCACGAAAGTCTTCCAACAATTCTTGTTCTTTGCCCATCAAGAAAGCTACATGTAATACTTTTCTGCTTAAGGCATCAGCCACCACATTCGCCTTACCAGAGTGGTATCTCAAATCAAAGTCATAATCCTTCAGATATTCCACCCATCTCCTTTGTCTCATGTTTAATTCCTTCTGATCAAACAGATACTTCAAACTCTTGTGGTCACTGAACACTACAAAATAAGATCCATACAAGTAATGCCGCCAAATCTTCAATGCAAATACCACAACAGCAAGTTCTAAATCACGAGTGGGGTAATTCTGTTCATGCAGACTCAACTGCCTAGAAGCATAAGCAATCACCCGTTCATCTTACATCAGTACACATCCCAAACCAAACTTAGATGCGTCACAATAGACCACAAATTCCTTCGTCATATCAGGTAGTGCAAGTACCGGTGCTGAAGTTAAGCATTGCTTCAAGGTCTAAAAACTTAATTCACACTTTTCCGTCTACACAAATAGAGCCTCCTTCCTTGTCAATCGAGTTAAGGGTAGTGCAATACGAGAAAATCCTTCAATAAAGTGGGGATAATAACCAGCCAATCCAAGAAAACTCCTGATTTCAGTCACCGATCTAGGCCTCTCCCAAACCATAACCGCTTCAATCTTAGAGGGATCAACAGATACACCGTTACTCGAAATCACATGCCCCAAAAATTGCACAGTAGCTTCCCAAAAATCACATATTGATAACTTAGCATACAATTTCTTCTCACGTAGCACCTGCAAAACAATTTGGAGGCGTTGTGCATGTTCCCTCAATAGACTTCGAATATACCAGAATGTCATTAATAAACACCACAACAAATTGATCTAAGTAAGGTTTGAAAATCCGATTCATATAATCCATGAAGATAGCTGGAGCATTGGTCACTCTAAAAGGCATCACAACGTATTCAAAATGTCCATACCGTGTCCTAAACGCCGTCTTTGGAATATCCTCCAACTTTACTCTTATCTAATGGTATCCAGACCTCAAATCGATCTTAGAAAACATCACAACGCCTCTCAACTGATCCAACAAATCATCAATTCGTGGTAAAGGATATTTATTCTTAACCGTCAATTTATTCAACTGCCGGTAATCAATACACATTCTTATACTACCATCTTTCTTTTTCACCAATAATACCGGAGCACCCCAAGGTGAAGCACTCAGTCAGATAAACCCTTTATCTAACAACTCATTTACTTGCTTCTTTACTTCAGCCAACTCCACAGAAGACATTCGATAGGGTGTACGAGACATAGGTCCCACCCCGGGAATCAGATCAATAGCAAAATCAATCTCCCTGTTAGGAGGCAATTCCAGAATATCTTCCAGGAACACATCAGGGAAATCACACACCATCGGAATATCACTAGGTTTAAGATTATATCGCCCCTCAGCAATAAACAAAATAGCATAAGCTGTGGAGACATCACTCACCATATTCTTAGTATCGAGTTCCTGAGAGAAGATTATGATCTTGCGATAACAGTCCACCATAATGTGATTAGCAGCTAACCAATCAAGTCCCAAAATAACATCCAAGTTCTTCAATGGCATACATATTAAATTCACCAGAAAGGACGATTTTTCAATTTGCATTGGCAATTCTCCACACATGGTGGTTGCATCGAATGTAGAACCAGTAGGAGTGGAGACATTAAGAGCATTCTCCATTAACACCACCAGTAAGCCACGACGTCTCACTCAACTTTCAGAAATAAAAGAATGTGTTGCACCTGAATCATAAATAACATTTACAAGACAGCCATGAATAAGACACTTACCCTGTACCAGATTATCATTTCTTGCAACTTCAGAAGCATCAAAAGCAAACACACGCCCATCTATAACATTCTGAGCACCACTGGACTGAGCATCAGATCAGCTAGGGTGTTGGCCTCCGCGGCCACCACCGCCTCGGCCCCCATGCTGAAGATTACCACCACGAATCATAGAAGCATTAGTCCTATTACCATGTCCACCCTGTTGTTGCTTCTGTGGGCAATCAGACCTAAGATGTCCAGGTTGTCCACATTGGAAGCAAACCGTTTGATTAGCAGGATAATCCCTAGAGAGGTGCCCTTCCTGTCCATAATTATAACATGCACGATTACCAGAACGGCCACTGGAAAGGCCGGTAGAGCCTCGACTAGAAGAAAAAGAAGATGAAGCAGAAGACTTGCCACCACGGAAGAACTGACCCATCTTCTTAAAACTGAATCCCTTAGCCTTCAATGGTTTCTTGTCCCTTGACTGAGATGCTCTCTGTAGCTGTACTTCTTCAGCAAGTATAACTTTATTCACCAGAGTAGGATAATCACGGATTTCAAGGGAAACAATTACACTTTGGAGCTCAATCCTAAGACCAGCTTCATATTTTACACATTTACTACCTTCAGTTCCTTCAAGAGAAAAAGGATGGTAAAAATCACACAACTCATCAAACTTCGTTGTGTATTCAGCTATAGACATTCTGCCTTGTTCAAGTTTCAATAATTCCATCTCCTTGCAGATTTTATAATTATCAAGAAAATATTTAGCAAGAAACCTCCGTCGAAAATTCCTCCATACCAAGGGTTCACTTGTAGCATTCATTTGAATCTTAGTCCTTGACCACCATACACGGGCTTCATCTTTCAATTGATAAGTAGCAAACTGCACCTTCTATTTTTCAGAGCATTCATAGTATTCAAAAGCCTGCTCAATCTCACGCAGCCACATATGTGCACCATCATAGTCACGTCCTCCTTTATAGGTAGGTGGATTCCTCTTCAAAAATTTATCAAGAGTCGGGCCAAATTCATCCCTACTCATCATCTGTGAGAACCTTGTAAAGAAATCATCACCACCACCCGAACTAGTTCCTTCAGCCATAATTCAATTCCACAATATCCAAACACATCACCATCAATAACTAATAATTGACCAGGGAGCAAAATATTTACCTCACACATTTATATATAATAAGATGCTACCCGGAGTGCCAAGAGAATGATGCCAAGTTAACCTGTTACAATTTTAAATAACATACCAACAATTACAATAAATGCAGTAATAATCTGGTATAGGACTCAAACAATGCACTAACTCTACCCATTTCCCCGGCTCTGGAAAGAACCGCTCTGATACCACCTGTGACGTCCTACGTCAATTTATATTTATTTATACTATTTTAATTATATTCATAATAAATTTTTTACATTTAATTAAATTTAATTGGTCTTAATTCAGAATGATATTTATATTCACTAAACGTGTTCAAAATAATAATTAAGTAGCATCACAAAACTTTAAAACTCAATTAAGTTAGAAAAGAATCAAAAACCTAAAACAGGGGTCTGACGCTGCGCGCCAGCCACACGGGTAGCGTCAGCCCTCAGCTGCGCACCTCACGCTACGCGTCAGCCTCACGTGTAGCGTGGGCATGACAGTAACAACACCTGATGTTGTTACACATTTTAAACCATTTAACTAACTTCTAACCTACCCAATTGGCCCATTTTAGGTCCGATTACCATGAAACTTCATGGGCCACATGTTTTCCTTATTTCGAAACTGTTGGCACCGTCGGTTAGCCAAAATTCCAACATATGCGCAAGTTATGCACAAAATGCAGTTTAACCCATTTTGGTACAAAACCCTTGCACCAAACACCCTAAATGGGTTCCAAATGGCCTAAGGTCAATGCACACAGATTCTAAATATCCTAAGGAACCTATTGATGCATTCTGAGGGCCCCGAAACCCGCCGGATTTCCAATTCACCTATCCAATTCCTTAACTACATATCTATACACTATATGCATAACCTTTCAATCAATCAAACCTCAATCCATACATCCATCTACCATTCCACACATCACACACAACATTCATGCATATTACAGTTCCTGCTCATATCATACATCATTCACATATCATTGGCTCTATGCCATAATTTCACATCATCATCATTAATTCATCAAACCACATCACACATAATCATACTAAATCCATTACACATAATTTGCTATCTATCACACACATAATCATATTATTATATATTACCTTCATTCGTTTAATCATCCTCGTGCCTTGGCATCAATCTTCCACTTGGCGTACCTCCGCGGCATTAGCATCATCCCTGTCATTGGTCACTAAAATGAAACAACAGCAAGGGTGAGTATTTGGAATATCATAATTAATATAGAACAAAATAATAGGATCTAACAATACCTATAATTTATATAATGAAATGGTTTCCTCCAATTCCTTGCACTCATTCATATAAGTGTGCATGTGTGTGTATATATATATATATATATTTACTCATATATCAGCCATCTTTTTTCCTAATTTCCCGTTTCACACTCACGCACATATATATATATCATTTCTCACTTACTTAACATCACAATTTCATATCATCATCCAAGTCTTGTATACACCAATATACATCATGTTCTCAATTCATAATTCATTCATTCACTAAATAATATAAAGTCCACATATATCACAACTGACTCTCATACATTTCGACACCTAGTATCCTGATACTAAAGGACTGGCCTTCAGTTGGGAGTCCGACTTGACATCCCGTGAACCCGACTTGGTTCACCGAGCCCGACTTGGCTCTCTACCTCAACCATTGGGTCCGACTTGACCACTGGGTAGCCCAACTGGGCACAAAGACCACGGGAGCCAGAAAACAAGGAGTATACATACCGTTGGCCATCCCATACCACGTTATCACATATCATATCTTATAAACATGGCACATCAACAATAAACAACATATGCAACTACCATAAACTGGCATGTGCTCACAATATAGGGCGACCGACTTGTCAAGCCCACCAAACATCATTACCTATATACATATATATTAATTCGCCAATAATACATAACTCCACATTGTTAGTCATACTCAAATATGCTTATACATCTTAAGGTGGAAATATCACACACGCATATAAATATTACTTTCATCATTCAAATCATTGTTCCCATCTATTTAAGTAGTTATGCAATTTCATAATTAACTTCATCAAGACAATTCTTTATCAAACAATATTGTAATCACATTCAACATACTTATAAAATTATATTAATTATATTTAACCACTCTATATTATCCCTAATATTTTCTAAATAATTGCTAAGCCTCCCAAAGCTATCATATTATCAAATCCTAATTAATTATGACCTGAACACCCTCTTACCTCGATTCCAAGCTTCCACAATTTGCTCGAGGTGTCAGTTGCGCCCTTCGGTCACTTGATTCGTTGTTCCACCTCCGAATTCGACGCTTGCTTCACCGCTCGCTCGACCAATGCTCGTTCCGGCACCTACGGTTACCAAACCACCAAACCAATTAGTACATTTCCTTCCTCGCACTTCCAAACTCATTACCCAAGCCTTTCATCTAACTAAAACTAAGAATCAAAACCCCATTCATCACATGCATACTCGGATCCATGAGAGGAAGAGGAAGAAACTAGAAATTAAATGTCCCAAATGCCTTACCTCGCCTCCTAATGACAAAAAATGTAAGAAGTTGAAGCTCCCCACAAGACCCAAGTAGAATCGCCTCAGAGGAGAAGAAAATGGAAGAGAAAAGGTTCTGCCCGAACTGTTTTGCATGCCTCTGTTTTAAATTGATCGCGACGCTGATGCTACGCGTCCCACTAGTGCTACGCGTCAGCTCATTAATTCACACCTGACGCTACGCGTCCCATTGGCCCTACGAGTCAGGGTCCTGATGCCATTTTCCTAAAATTCCATTTTCCACTTAATCCCTTATATATATTATTATAATTATAACCCAAATAATACATTTATTTATTTCCATTTATTTTCTAATAATTAAACATCAAGGATATTATAAATTTAACTCTGTATTGTTAGGGAAATAGGTTGGGAGGTTGTTGAGTGAAAGGGATAGTTTGTAGGATAACGTCATTGTGTCAAAATACGGGTCTAGTGTTTATTCTAGTGATTGTGAGATGTTTAAAAAAGGCTCTAGATGGTGGAGGGATTTAGGGAGTGTTTTAAAACAGTTTGATGGGGGTGAGTGGTTTAGAGATAATGTGAGAAGGGTCGTTGGGAATGGTACCTATATTCGGTTTTGGTTGGATTGTTGGATGGGAGAGATTGATTTAAAGTCATGTTTCCTAAGGTTATTTCTATTATCCTCTCAACAGGATGCTTCTTTGGCTGAAATGGGTATCTGGGAGAGAGATAGATAGGTCGGGGAATTAAAATGGCGTATGGAGCTCTTTGTTTGGGAGCGGGATTTATTGTCACATCTTCATCAGCTTATACATGGTTTTGATGGTGTTCGACTTCATTCTCAAGATTTTTGGTCATGGTTGGGTGATTCTTCAGGTAGCTATTTCGTATGATCAACCTATACTCTGGTACGTCATGATCCAAATTTATGGGATGCATCTTTTGCGCAGCAGTTTTGGAATACTAAGGTTCCTCTCAAAGTCGTGAGTTTTGGATGGAGGATTATGTTTGATAGAATACAAACCAAGCAAAATTTATCTTCTCGTTGTTATGGTATGGACACGTCATCTTTCTTTTGTGGTGAATGTGTAAAATCGACCTCTCATTTGATTTTCTCTTGTAAGCTTTCATACTCCTTATGGCAAAAATGTTATGATTGGCTGGGTTATTACTCAATTTTACATGATGAGTATAAATGCAATTTTGAAGGATTCTTGGGTCTGAGTACTGGATTTGGAATGAAAAATAGGTTTGCTGCTATTTGGTTTGCTATTGTTTGGACGATCTGAGGATGTTGTAGTAATGTTATTTTTAGGGATGAAACTGTTTGTATACATAAAATGTTTGAATTGTTACAATTTAAAAGTTAGGTTTAGCTTAAGTCTCGAATGAAATGATTCTCTAGAGGTTTTCTAAAATGGTATAGGAAACCTTTTTTATGTCTTACAAATTTATAATTCCTTAATTTTGTATATGGGTTAAGATACTTTTATACTTTTTTTAATAATATTTTATTGCCGATAAAAAAAAGTTCGTGTCAGTGGGACCCAACTTCTTAACTTTGTTAAGAACAAAGAACAAAATGAGAGTTCCTAACATTTTGGCGGCAAAAAAAATCTAGTAAATAATAATCATATATTTACTAAATAGATAAATATAAATATTATATTATTTATTTTATGGGTACCTGTATAATATTTAATATTTATATTTATTAAATATATTTAAAAATTAATATTTTATTATTTTATAATAAAAAATATTTTTAATATTGTTCTATTATATAATATTTTTAATGTATGAAATTATAATTGTTTTATAAAATACTAATTTATATTAAATTAATATTATATTAGTATATTATATGATATGTTTTATTATTATTATTATTTCTTAAAACATATTAAATATTAATAGATATTACAAAGTATCATTACATGTTTTATTATTATAAAAGAATTACCTATTATGAATATTTAATGTTGTGGATGTCCCCCCTTTTGGCCTATAAAAGGGCTCAACTCCTTCATTATTTGGTGTGGATAATAACTTGGTTTTGATTCATTCTCTTCTTCTTTTCTTTGATTCTCTTCTTTATATTCTTTTCTTATAAATTTTTGTTATTTCATAACACGTTATCAGCACGAGGTTCTGACCAACTGAGATCTAGTCAAGACTAAGAGAGGTAATATATTATTGTTATTATTATTCTTTATAATTTTAATTTATATTATTTATGTATACATTATAAAAGTTCATGAAGAACTTATATTATAAACATCCCAGAAGGATGTATCAGATTATATCAATATCATAAAAAATAGGTTCCTGAAGAACTTATTTATAAAACATTCTTATAGGATGTATAAAATTAATAGTCAAATAAATTAGAATTCCTGAAGAATTCATAAAAATATGTATTAGTAGTTCTTGAAGAACTATAAAAATAATAAAAAATTATTATTAAATTCATTATTGCTCACCTTATATTTTATCTCCTGCACCTGCTGCCGATTTCAATTTCCATTTCACGTAAATGCCTACACCACTTTATGTCACTATGTTTTATATGTTTTATAATCCTGCACCACTTTTGTTTTATTTTATACTATTACTCCAGTGCATGATTATTATATTTGCTTCCTACACTAACTTATGTGATTCTTTTTATGTTATTTAGTTGCTCCACTAAATTAATATGAAATTAATGCAATCATTACTTGTGCCTGTGACTTCACGTGAATGCTATATTGTGATTTCAATTTGTGCCTTTTGCTTTGCTATATGACTTCACTGCACTACACGCTTATCTGCAGCTATATTATGATTTGGACAATTATTTTATGTTTAATGTCTACTGCACTAGCCTATATTAATGCTCACTATCAATTACAATTATTCCTATTGCACTATTATTTTATATTATTTGCTAACTACATTGAATACTATAGCTTACTTATTTGCTAATTACTGCAATAATTCAGTTATATTATTTTATATTAACTACTACAATTCAGAATATATTAATAAATAAAAAAAATACTGTTCTTATAATTAAATAAAAATAAAACATATTCATAATAATTATTGACTTGTTACCATTATTAGATATTTATAATTAATAAATTTATTCATTTGAAATAATATCTAATATATTGTTTTAATTTCTTATATAGAAATAAATATGTCAAATATTACCAACCTTGAGTTCGTAGCTCTTGACATATCTGGAAAAAACTATCTATCATGGACACTAGATGCCGAGATACATTTAGATGCAAAAGGTCATGGA
This sequence comes from Clitoria ternatea, assembly GCA_037962975.1. Lineage (NCBI taxonomy): Eukaryota > Viridiplantae > Streptophyta > Magnoliopsida > Fabales > Fabaceae > Clitoria > Clitoria ternatea. The sequence continues at coordinate 229,385,742 of CM075672.1, forward strand.
GACACGATTAAAAATGGAAATAATGCATCTAATCAAGATAAAGCTAAAGCCATGATCTTTTTACGCCACCATATACATGAAGGGTTGAAAAACGAGTATTTAACCGTTAAAGACCCTCTCGTTTTGTGGAATAATCTAAAAGAGAGATACGACCATCAAAAGGATATAATTCTTCCAAAAGCCCGTTATGAATGGATGCATTTACGATTTCAAGATTTTAAATCCCTAAATGAGTATAATTCTGCAATGTTTAGAATTACTTCGAGATTGAAATTATGTGGAGAACAAGTCACTGAAAGTGACATGTTAGAAAAGACATTCTCTACTTTTCATGCATCCAATTTGCTCCTGCAGCAGCAATATCGCCAAAAGGGCTTTACAAAATATTCTGAATTAATTACTTGTCTCCTTGTGGCTGAGCAAAATAATGAATTGCTTATGCAAAATCATGAATCCCGTCCAACTGGAACTGCTCCATTCCCAGAAGTGAATGTAGCAACGCACGATCATAATACTCATGGTCGTGGTCGTGGCCGTAGCCGCGGTCGTGGACGAGGTAATGCTCGGGGACATGGTATTGGTCGTGGATATGGTTTTGGCCGTGGTCATGGTCGAAATGATAAGAGATCATCATTCACATGGAAAAATAAAGAACTTATGAAAAAAGGGACAGATGCTCAAAATAGCAAACAAACTAAAAACATCTGCTATCGTTGTGGTAGCAAAGGACACTGGTCTCGAGTTTGTCGCACACCAAAGCATCTCATAGATCTATACCAAAAATCCCTTAAAAATAAAGGGAAAATAATAGAGACAAATTTTACTGGTATAGATGATGATTTCTCTGACTTTAGTGTTGATGATTTTCTTGCTCTTCCTGAAGAAGAAATTGACCACTCGGTTGGAGAAGGGAGTGCCCCCAAATAAATTATTTTAATGTTTCATGTAATTTGTTTTGTTGTAAATTTTGTCTTTATCAATAAAATTTTGTTAAATATTATTGTTAATTATATTTTACTCATGATTTATTTTTATTTATTTAATGAAGAATGAATGCTCATGTGAATGATGAAGATATATGTCTCACAGACAGTGCAACAACTCATACCATTCTCAAGAATGAGAAATATTTTTACCAAATAGTAAAACAAGAAGCAAATATTAATACAATATCTGGTAGTATAAATATAATTGAAGGCTCCGGCAGAGCCAGTATTTTGTTACCTGGAGGAACAAAATTACACATTGAAAGTGCATTATATTCTAAGAAGTCTCAAAGAAATTTGTTGAGTTTTAAGGATATCCGCAGAAATAGATATCATATTGAGACCACAAATGAAGGAAATGATGAATATCTATACATTACAAAGTTAATTTCTGATAAGAAATGTATATTGGAAAAATTGCCTTCATTTTCCTCCGGTTTGTACTACACATATATTAGTACAATTGAAACAAATGCCATAGTAAACCAGAAGTTTACAAATAAGAATGACTTTGTTATCTGGCATGAACGATTAGGCCATCCTGGATCAATTATGATACGAAAAATAGTTGAGAATTCAAATGGTCATTGTTTATCCAGCAGACAAATTATGCAAACTAAGAATTTCTCATGTGCTGCTTGTTCTCAAGGAAAATTAATCATTCGGCCATCACCAATGAAAATTGGGAATGAACCACTTATATTTTTAGAGCGTATACAAGGTGATATTTATGGACCAATACACCCTTCATGTGGACCATTTAGATATTTTATGGTTTTAATTGATGCATCAACTAGATGGTCATATGTTTGCTTATTATCAACTCGCAACCAGGCGTTTGCGAGATTACTAGCTCAATTAATTTGTTTAAGAGCTCATTTTCCTGATTATCCAATTAAAAAAATACGCCTTGATAACGCTGGTGAATTTACATCTCAATCATTTAATGATTATTGTATGTCCATTGGAATTGATGTTGAACATCCTGTAGCACATGTTCATACACAAAATGGACTTGCTGAATCATTGATTAAACGTTTGAAATTGATAGCAAGACCATTGTTAATAAAATCAAAACTCCCAATTTCAACTTGGGGACATGCAATCTTGCATGCGGCAGCACTTATTCGCATCAGGCCTACAAGTAATCATGAATATTCCCCTTTACAATTGGTTCATGGTAAAGAACCAAATATTTCTCATCTAAGAATATTTGGAAGTGCGGTATATGTTCCTATCTCTCCTCCGCAACGCACTAAGATAGGACCTCAAAGAAGGTTGGGAATATATGTTGGATATGAAAGTCCATCCATAATAAAATATCTTGAACCTTTAACAGGTGATTTATTTACAGCTCGTTTTGCTGATTGTCATTTTGATGAATCTATTTTCCCACCATTAGGGGGAGAAAATAAACAGTTGGATAAAAGGATTAGCTGGAATGAGATGTCTCTATCACATCTTGATCCTCGTACAAAGCAATCTGAACTAGAAGTTCAGAAAATAATTAGTTTGCAAAATTTAGCAAACCAATTACCTAATGCATTTGCTGATCCAAAAAGAGTGACTAAGTCACACATACCAGCTGTTAATACTCCAATAAAGATTGATATCCCTGAAGGACAATCTAAATTTTCAAATGAGTCTGAAGCCAAAATAAAACGTGGCAGACCTGTTGGTTCTAAAGATAAAAATCCTCGGAAAAGAAAAGTAAATAAAGAGGATGGTCGAATCGAGGATATAAAGACTCTAGTAGAGTCTCCTGACATAATCAAAGTTTTAAATCCAGAAGAAACTAAGGTATCTGAAATTGATACAAACAAAAAGATCTCGATAAATTATGTCATGGATGGTATACAATGGAATCGACCTGAAGTCGATGTTGATAAAATTTTTGCATTCAAAGTAGCCCTTGATATTATAAATGATGATAAAAATCATGAGCCAAAATCTGTTAAAGAATATGCACAGAGAAATGATTGGCCAAAGTGGAAAGATGCAATGCAAGAAGAGTTAAACTCACTTGCAAAACGTAAAGTTTTTGGGCCTGTAGTCCAAACACCCAAAGGTGTAAAACCAGTTGGGTACAAATGGGTCTTTACGAGAAAAAGAAATGAAAATGGTGAAATTGTGCGATACAAAGCAAGACTTGTTGCACAAGGATTCTCACAAAGACCTGGTATTGATTTCGAAGAAACATATTCACCAGTGATGGATGCCACTACTTTTCGATACTTGATAAGTTTGGCAATTCGTGAAAGGCTTGACTTACGCCTTATGGATGTTGTTGCAGCATATTTATATGGATCACTTGAAAATGACATATATATGAAACTCCCTGAAGGATTTAATTTTCCTGAAGCATACAAGACAAATCCTCAAGAAAATTATTCAATTAAATTGAATAAATCTCTTTACGGACTAAAACAATCTGGACGTATGTGGTATAATTGCCTCAGTGAATATCTGTTGAAAGAAGGGTATAAAAATGACCTGATTTGTCCATGTGTTTTTATGAAAAGATTGAGAAAAGAGTTTGTTATAATTGAAATTTATGTAGATGATTTAAACATCATCGGGACTCCTGAAGAGCTCTCAAAGGCTGTAAATTGCTTAAAACATGAATTCGAGATGAAAGACTTGGGAAAAACAAAGTTTTGTCTCGGATTACAATTAGAATATTTAAAGGAAGGAATTTTAATGCACCAAAAAACCTATACAGAAAAGGTACTAAAGCGGTTCTATATGGATAAATCACATCCATTGAGCAGTCCAATGGTTGTAAGGTCACTTGAAGTGAGCAAAGATCCTTTTCGACCTCAAGAGAAAAATGAAGAACTACTTGGTCCTGAAGTACCATATCTCAATGCAATTGGTGCACTGATGTATCTTGCTAGTCATACACGACCTGATATATCATTTGCTGTCAATTTGTTAGCAAGATATAGTTCTTTACCCACAAAAAGGCATTGGAATGGGATTAAACACATATTTCGATACCTTAGAGGTACAATGGACATGGGTTTATTTTTCCCATATGTATCTAAGGCAAACCTAATTGGTTATGCTGATGCGGGGTATTTGTCTGATCCTCATAATGGTCGATCACAAACAAGATATTTATTCAAATGTGGTGATACAACAATTTCATGGAGATCCATAAAACAAACGATCACAGCAACATCATCTAATCATGCTGAAATCTTAGCATTACATGAAGCAAGTCGAGAATGTGTTTGGTTGAGGTCTATGATTCAACATATTCAAGAAACTTGTGGCTTGCATGTTGGAAAACTACCACCAACAATCTTATGTGAAGATAATGCAGCTTGTATCTCCCAGTTAAAGGAAGGTTATATTAAAGGAGATAGGACAAAGCATATTTCACCAAAATATTTCTTTACTCATGATCTTATAAAGAATGGTGAAATAAATGTCCAGAAAGTTCAATCATGTGAGAATTTAGCAGATATCTTTACAAAATCATTACCAACCAAAGTCTTCGAGCAACTAGTACAGAAGATTGGTCTTCGACGCTTACATAAGTGTTCTGATGAGGGGGAGAATTAAATACTTGTACATTTAATTATTTACTTTGTAAAGAATGTTGTACTTTTTTTCCTTCACTAGGTTTTTATCCTACTGGGTTTTTCCTAGTAAGGTTTTAATGAGGCACATTCTAAATATGGACATCCAAGGGGGAGTATTATGAATATTTAATGTTGTGGATGTCCCCACCTTTGGCCTATAAAAGGGCTCAACTCCTTCATTATTTGGTGTGGATAATAACTTGGTTTTGATTCATTCTCTTCTTCTTTTCTTTGATTCTCTTCTTTATATTCTTTTCTTATAAATTTTTGTTATTTCATAACATTACCTTCATTTATTTTATTATTGCTGAGGTGAGGATGCACTAATAACAAACTGTTGACAGTGGAAGATGATTCTTAAAATCGAAGATGACTTTAGCTCCTTGTTTTGTAGAAGGACCTCCTCGCGCACGTATTTGCCCTCACCCTCTCTCTGTTTCTCAGTTTTTTATTTATTTTTATTTTTTTATAAACACTACTATGACATCAACAGTTCATGCCAACTCAAGGATTCGTATTCTTGACATTACAATTAACATTTGTCTGGATTATAGTCAACTTCACTGTGACTAAATAGTAGTAATTTAGTATGTTTTCTTTAAATCACAGCCAATTTTAGCTTTGTGAATCATGATTCATGATTAATTCCTCTTATGGTTTAGACTAAGAGGGGTAGGTAAGTTGTTATAAGTTCCCTGATACTATTTTTGATTCCAACAAATAAAAAAATTCTGATTCTAAGTAATAAACAGTAAAAATAAAAAATTGCATCTAAGCTTTATCCTATCTAGCAGTGAAGTGCTACTGTATCAACAAATTGAAGAAAGAAAAAGCATATGAGCATTACCACCATTAATTTGTACAAGTTGCATGAAAAATGTGCTGCAGGAACGAACCTACTGCACATGTGCAATTTGATTCACCATTTTACAACATATTTTTTTGTGCTATTATTTCTGTCTCATACATACTAGCACTGCATGTAACTGTTAAGAAGACCTTATATAGCAATATACTGATCTGCGAAGAGTTAAAGCCATTTATTGCAGTTCAAATCCTCTTGTGGACTAACATCTTCAACTACATGGTTGATTCCTTCCCCTTTAATAATCTGAAGCCAACTTTGATGTTGTAGAAGATTCATAATTTCAGCATCCCTGAACCCAATAAACTCCATATTAATTATAAAAATTTAGTACCAAGTTGGTGAGTAATTAAATACCCTTTTCTGTTTTTCTTAAGATGAGGGAGTTAAGTACTAAGTTTAAATTTGTGTAGCACTCTCTACCTTGGATGATGGGTTGGTCTTGAAATTCGTTGATACCGAGGCCCTTCATCATACCCTTCACAAATTATTTCTCCACTCTCATCTTCATAGCAAATTATGCCTTGAGATTCGTCCTCATAAATCTGCTTTAGACATCAATTAACAAAAAAATTCCTTAAACTTGTGGCCTAATTTCTGTTTTTATCAATTAACCATGAGACTAATTAAGGGTATGGTTCAAATAATCATCAAATTAAGAAAAGGGTATTATATTATAGAAGAATAAAGATAAAAAAGAAAAGAAAAGAAGAAGATGAAATGGACCTTGTTCTTGATGGATGCTGTGATCCTGAGTACTACTGGACCAACTTGTGCCTTTTTCTGTGGGACAGAGAAGCGTTTGGACATGAACCCTTTGTGTGCATATCTCAGAAATGAACCATATTTCTGAATTGAGATTTGAGCTGAACAATTACAGGTACTAGCCATCATTTCAAGCTAATTCCTCAAGAGGATGTGGGGGAGGGTAAGAAGAAAGAGAATAAAATTGTTGATGGGGTGGGTGGTTATTGATATAGTGATCACGTCACAAGATTAATTAGTTAATAATAGTGTAAGCATTGGTTTAGTATATTGCTTTGCTCATATAATAATTTCAATTATTGATGGTTCATGATGATGCATTAATATAATAATAGTAAGTATAGAGAGTCGTGTCTGGCCAAAGTTGCTTGTGTGTCTTACCTTCTCTGCCGGTGAACAGCAGACCATGGGATTGGTTGGCTTTCACAGGAAAAAGACTTGGACTGTCTTATAAGAAGTTTCTTTTTAAGGTGATAATACTAACCCTCATCTGAGTTCTATAGTATTAATGATAGTTGTCCTCCCAATAACAAAAAAAATATAGACTTAAATTTCAATTTTCTTGAACATGATATTTGTATGATTTTAGTTGTCTAATTTTTAATTAAATAAATTTAACCCAACTTTTAGAGAGTTTTTGACCCATTTAGGCCTTTTTACTAAAAAAATTATGATTGTAGGCCTGATCTAAAATTAATTGGTTGCCTAGGTGTGTTCCTGTCACGTCTTCTTTCAATTTCGGCTGGTAGGGGACGATTTTTGGAATCCGTCTACTGAGGGGACGAATTTGCAGCAGCGTGCCACGTGTCAAGCCCCCATGAATCCGTCTAGGGAAGAGACGAAATCCTGGTCAAATTCGCCTGGTGGAGGTGCGAATTTGCCAAGTGTCAGGGCTCACAGATTCGTTTCTTTGAAGGACGAATTGCACTGGAATTCGTCCATTTCTCCTAGGAAACTAGCCTGTTTTATACCTCTTCGCAGCAACACTTTCATATACAGAACACTCTAACTCTTGTTGCTTTGCTGCTACTCTAACTCTCGCTACTTCCTATTTACAGTTTCACTCTTGCTGCTTTCTTCTTCGTATTTGTTGTTTGCACGTTGCTGCTTATATATTTTTTAAAATATTTATTGCATTTGTAGTAAAAATTATTGTATTAGTAGTAAGTCTTTTATTCTGGAAATAATTTCTGTTCATTTATATATATTATTATTAGTTGGTTAAATTTTAAATGAAAATTAATATGAAGAACATGCTTTCAAAGTTGTTGAATTTAAGGGTTGCAAGAATGTCTTCTCCTGTGGTTTTGTACACTAATGGCGAAAATATGAAGGCCCTGAGGGGTATACATTTGACGGTGACACAAAGTTAATGTATGTCCGGTGAGGTATTACTATTGGCCAACTGAAAGAAAAAATTGTTGCTAAGTTGGAACTTAAAAATACTACAGTAATTACGCAGTTAACTAGTACGTTGATAGTTGATAAAAAGAAAAATAAATTTACGGCTTTTCAATTAACTGATGATGAGGAGATTGATGTTTGAGTTATAATCTGATATGGTTGCGCTGGAGATATATGTTGATTTTGACTGAGTCGAGTGTTCAATGTAGGACACAGAAGGAGTCCCGTCATAGTGTGCTACATTGATAGAGAGTAAGTACACACAAAACTTTATTTTTAGTTAACAGTTGGTACTAAAAATTTTTGCTCGTAATGAAATGATTTCGTTTATTGTGAAAGGTGGTATTATTACCAGTTTATCAGACGACGATGACCCTCATTTTAATGTTGATGAGGAATATGAGAGTAATGAGGAGGATGGATCTGATAAGCAAAATATCCCCAATTATAATAATATGGATACTAATGTTGAAGGAGACTTTGATTCTGTGGCAGTTCGTGTTATGACCGTTTTACCCGGCGGCGGCGTTCCATCAGGGTCAATGATGACAAGTTAGTAATATTAAATTACATTGGTTGAGGGTAGTTGATGTTTTTTGTGGAATGGTGACGAACATTAACGTTTATAGGAAATATGGATATACCATTTTGGACATCCTCATTGCTTTATACCAACATAAATTGGGATCGTCCAGACGAAGAACAAATGCCACTTGGGTTAGACAACCAACCTGACTAGCGAATAGGTGATGATTTGTACGTTGGACTTAAGTTTGCATCAAAGTCTGAAGTGCAAACTGCTTTGAAACAATATGCTATAAAGAGACATCAAACGTACATAGTAGTTTACTCTAAACCAACAATATACTATCAACTAGTCCAACACAAGAAAAACAACAATATTTTAACATATAATCATTTTATCTTCGCAACATTGTTAAAATATATTACCAAAAATTATAATATCATAAAAATATAGTTGTAAAAAGCAACAAAAAAATGTTATAAACAACAAACAATATTATAAAATATATTCACAAAAACAAAAATATTATAAACATATATTTAAAAACAACAATAAAATAATATGATAAAATATATTCACAAAAACAAAAAAATAAAATATATTTATAAATAGCAAAAAAATATTATACTTAACAACAAAAAATATTATAAATATATTCACAAAAACAACAATATTATAAAAATATATATAAACAGTAACAAAAAATATTATAAACAACAACTCAAAAATAGAAATATTATAAAAATATATTTATTGTCTCCAACCGGGGTCTAGGATCCGGTGTCGGGACAGCCTCAAGAGTTGAAGAGTGAATGAGATAGAAGACCGGCTGAGTGTATCCGGTTTCTCTGATCCGGCCTCTCAGCGTGTGGAGGTCGGTCTTGTTGTCCTGGAGATCCTTCACACCGACCTCTCGCGTTGGTGAGGGCGACAGGTGGTGTCACATGCGAAGATTCTCCGACGCTTAAGTTAGAAGAGTGTAAGTGAACTCTGTTAATGCTCAAACAGTATAATAGCAAGAAAAAGAGCAAAGACAACGTAACCTAGAACATGTATTGCAACATGTTATTTATAGATGAGCGTGGAAGATGAATCGTTGGGTGCAAGTGGGCCCACTGGTTCTGATAACGTGTATAGAGAGTCAATCTGAGTGGGCCAGCATTCCGAGTATGTCAGGAGAGTAGGTGAATTATCAGTGTACTTTTCTGTCACATGGATGGAGGATAATCACCTTTTCCGTAAATTCCGCTGGTGATTGTATCCACTCCTGTCAGTGAATGAAAGAGACATATTCCACTGTGCAGAATGCCTTCTTCATTATGATATTGGAGCAGTCAATTATAAGTCACCCGGTGTAGGGGAGCGGATAGGCCACCCGGTATCTTGGATGTCACCTCGGATGACCGGTGTAAGTGAAATTTACCTAGTGTGTTACAGACCGGAACGATATCTTTGACACCGGTTGAGCTCTAGAACGGCTATAATGACTTCACTTTAGGTGAAACCGGATCAACATGTTTACCGACTGGATCATTATCCTGGGATACCGGTTGACTTCTAGGAAGGTTGAGTCGGCCTTTTGTCCTTAGAACCGGTATCTAAACCGGATAACCTTGGGGACCGGTATCCAAACCGGATCATTTATAAATAGCAAAAAAAAAAAATTTGACAACACCAATAAGAAATATTATAAATATATTCACAAAAACAAAAATATTATAAAAATATATTTATAAATAACAAGAAAAATATTATAAACAACAAATATAAAATATATTTACAAAAATAGAATATTAAAAAATTATATTTATAAACAGAAAAAAAATTATACACAACAACAAACAATATTATAAATATGCTAAGAAATAATATTATAAAAATATATTTATAAACAGTAACAAATAAAATGTTGTAAATAGCAACAATCTATTATGAAATATATTCACAAAAACAGAAATATTATAAACATATATTTATAAAATAAAAGAAAAAAATTATTATACATAGCAACAAACAATATTATAAATATATTTTAAAAACAACAATATTATCAAAATATAATTATAAAAAACAAAAAAGTGTTACAAATAGCAACAAACTATTCTAAAATATATTCATAAAAATAGAAATATTATAAGAATATATTTATAAACAGTAAAAAATAATAATATACACCAACAAATAATATTCAAAATATATTCACAAAAACAATAAAACTATAAAAATATATTTATAAATAGCAACAAAAAAATATTACAAACAACACCAAACTATTATAAAATATATTCCTAAAAATAGAATTTTATAAAAATATATTTATTGTTAGAGTAAAGTCTGAACTCATAATTAAACAGTCTGAACCCTATAAGATTTTTTAATAACACACATCAAGACTCTTAGCTAAAATGAATTATGTATTGTTTGTTTGTCTAACAATTCTGTTCAAGTGTGCCAAGAGTCCGTAGAACTCCAGTTGCAAAAGAAATGGGGAGTCCGTAGAAATCAATCCTCTAAGTTCGTTCTCATTCAAGCTTCAATGGATCAAGTCTTTTGGTTCCTTAAGACCTTTAAAAGATTGCTCTTCAGATATCTAGAAGATCTGTGACTTTTCAAGTTCTTGACAAAGGATCTTTCCTTACTCAATATGAAACTGCATGAACTTTCTACTCTCTAAAGCTATCATAAAAAAGGAAATCAACAGAAAAGTTGAAGACTTCTTCACGCTGATCAATAAACTGCCTCATATATCTCAAGATGTCAGAAAAGCTGCATTTGGTCGGAACATATAGCCTAAGGTCAACTACTATAGAGTGTACATGCTTTCCCAAAGTACATAAGAAAAAAGGATCTTTTGTTGAAAGCTTTCAAAGTTGCTCAGATAAGGAAACTTCTTTGAAGCATATGTCTGCAATTACTGATAGCGTAATTCTCAAGAGACCAACATCCTTCAAAGCTGAACTAACGAATATCTTTTAGAAGGACTATAAATACAAGAAGTTTTAGGAAACAAGATAAAGACGTTGCCTAACTAAACATTTAAATACTCTCTTGTTTTCTCTTTAGAAACCTAAGTCTGTAAGACTTTTCTTGAAAGTCTTTAAGTTCTTGTATTCACTACTTAAGTCCTTTTTGTAGTTCTGCTTAATGAAGACCGTGACTTATAGTAGTTTGTAGCTCAGGGTACCTTCTAATCATTTTATATCTTTGTACACTGAGTTATTTGGTTGTAACCTTAAACACTCTTTTTACCATCACTTTGTATTTTCTAGTGTGTTTCCAGGACTTGTTAGTGTTGGGAAACACTGTGGCCTGAAAAGGCTTTTGAAAGAATACTTGAGCTTTTAGTCAGGAGTGGCTAGTGTCAAGAATACTAGGGTATAAGCCAGAAGTGGCTGGAGTCAAGAATACTTGTGCACTGGGCTGGTGCAGATTGTAAAGGCATTTTGCAATAGTGAAAATCCTTCGGGCTAAAGGGACTTGACTAGCTTCTGAGTTAGAAGTGAACCAGGATAAATTTTCGTAGTGCATTTTCCTTATCCCTCATCTCTAGTCTATTCAAACTATTTTTCTCTTAAGTGGTCTATACGGGAATTATTTTTGAAAAAGAGTTTAAGACTTATTCAACCTCTCTTCTAAGTCTAACTCTGTACCATCAATTGGTATCAAATATTGTCCTTTTGGGTTGATTACTCCCACGAGTAAAAAGGTATAAGATCCATGGCCTTATTTTCTCAAGATCAGCTTATTCCTGAAAGAGCATCATCAAATAGACAACCTACCTTCTTTAGTGAGGATTACCCTTACTGGAAAGATTGGATGAAAATGTTCATCAAGTCCATTCAATATTCCTTATGGGGAATAATCACTAAAGGTGATGAACCAGCTCCTACTGATGATGAAGGAAAGCCTATCCCTGAAGATAAATGGGTTATGACTGACACTAAAAAGATGGAATCCAATGCCAAAGCTAGATGTCTCATAATATGTGCTTTGAGTAAATTAGAGTATAATAAAGTGTACAACTACAAAATAGCAAAAGAAATCTGGGATGCCTTGTAGCGCAACTATGAAGGTACTTTAAATGTCAAAGGGTCCAAAAAGATTCTTATGACCAAGAAGTATGACAACTTCAAGATGGAAGACAATGAGTCTATAGACCAAATGTTTGGAAGGTTCCAGACTTTCCTCAACGAGCTTAAAGCTCTTGGATCCACGTCTTCCACTGAGGATATCAACGTAAAGCTTCTGGGTTGCTTACCAGAAAAATTTGATGCCAAGTGTGCCACTCAAGAAAAAGCCAAAGATTTAAGCATTCTCACTCTGGATGAACTCCTTGGTGTTCTAAGAGTTCATGAACTGAAACTCAGCCAGAGTTCATGAACTGAAACTCAGCCAGAAAAGAGAAGAAGAAATTCTTCAAGAAACAAAAAGAACTCATCACATGGGATGATAAAGACTCAACTGGCTCTAGTGAGTCTGAAGAAAAGACAGAGACTGCTCAGATATGTATCATGGCCAACACTGATTCAGAATTTGAATCATGTTCAGATGACTCTAAAATAGAAGAGGTAAATTAGTCTGAACTCCAAGAAAATTATGAAGCTCTTTTAATGACTTTTCAATTCTTTTAAAAAATTATAAACTATTGAAAAAGAAACAGTCTAAAACTATTTCTTTATATGAAGATAAAATATCTGATTTGAAGAAAAAAGATTTAGACCAAAAATCTCTCAAGGAACTTAATGAGAAAGAAAGGATAAATCTTGAGGAGATGCACAAACTTAAGAAAGAAAATGATTTTCTGAACTCAACAGTTCAGACTCTTGTTGTATCTCACAAGGTAAAGAAATCAAGTCTCTTCAACAGGAAGTAAGTTCACTCACTACAGTCCTAGAAAAGTTTGCCAATAGAACTAAAAATCTTTATAAACTTATGGGAAGATCAAAAGAAAGTTCCAAAAAGGTTGGTCTATGTTTTGTTGAAGAAACTAATTCGAGAGTAAAGAATGATCCCTCTCTATCATTTCAATCTAAATGTAAGCATGTCAAATACAAGTATTGCAAGAATCTTGATCACGTTATTAAGGATTGTTTGAAAACGCACTTTGTGCCTGAACATAGACATGCTAAATGCAACTACTGCAAAAGACATGGTCATGTGATTCAAGATTGTCCTAAGAGAAAAAGAAAAAGTATTGAGACAACTAACTCTACAGGACCCAAAAAGTTATAGGTACCAAAGACAATAATTATTCCTATTTCAGATGTGCTTAAGGACAAAAGCAAAGCAACACTTCTGGTATCTATATAGTGGGTTCTCGCATCATATGACGGGGAAAAGGTCTATGCTCCTAAACTTGGAACAGTTTGAAGGAGGAAAAGTCACTTTTGGAGGAAACCAGTCCAGACGTATCACTGGAATTGGTAAAGTTGGTTAAATTCCTTCCCCTATAATTGAAAATGTTTATTTTGTTGAAGGACTGAAACATAACCTACTGAGCATAAGTCAATTTTAAGACAGTGGTTATAAAGTTTCTTTTGATAAAGAAAAGTGTACAATCATCAATGTTGATGGAACTACTCTCTTTTCAGCTAACAGACACAACATCCTCTACAAGGTTGATTTGGGTGAGCTGGATAGTCAAAACGTAACGTGTCTCTTCTCTTTATCTGAAAAGAAGTGGATTTGGCACAAGAAACTTGGACATGTTAGCATGAAACTTATTTCAAAAATCAATAGAAAAAGGTTAGTCAAGGGACCTCCTAGAATTTCATTCAATGGAACCCAACCTTGCAAAGCATGTCAAAAAGGGAAACAACACAAAAACTCTTTCAAAAATAAAGATGTTGTTTCTACGACCAGACCACTTGAGCTGTTACATTTGGACTTGTTCAGACTATCCCGAATCCAGAGTCTTACTGGTGAAAGATATGATTTTGTCATTGTTTATAATTTCACCAGAATGACACAGGTTTATTTCCTAACCCACAAAGATGAGTCTGCACAAGTATTCAAGATTTTCTATAAGAAAATCCAGTCTGAGAAAGTAATCTCTATTAGTATAATCAGAAGTGACCATAGAAGAGAATTTGAAAATGAAATATTCAAAAAATTTTGTAACAAAACTTGTATCTCCCACATATTCTCTTCTCCAAGAACACCTCAACAGAATGGTGTTGTGGAAAGGAAAAACTGAAGTTTGTTGGAGATGGCTAGAACCATGCTTTGTGAAAATGATTTGCCAAAATATTTTTAGGCTGAAGGTGTAAGCACTTCTTGTTATATTTAGAACAGAGTCTTTATCAGACCAATACTGAATCAGACTCCCAATGAATTATGGAAAGGAAGAAAATCCAATATTTCATATTTTCACCCATTTGGATGCACATGCTATATCCTAAACACAAGAGATTAACTTGGAAAGTTTGACTCTAAGTGTGACAAAGGTATTTTCATAGGCTATTCAAATACATCAAAATCTTACAGAGTCTTCAATACAAGGACTTAGACTATTAAGGAATCAATGCATGTGAGATTTGATGATCTGACAAAGACTGGCAAGAAATTGGTAGATCTAGATGGTGATGATGCAGGTATCATGGAATTTAAAGAACAACCTAAGCCTTTGGACTATATTGCTTCTCAACCATCAGAATTAGAACAAAAAATAACACCTGAACTAGAGAAACTAAGAGATTGGAAATCCAAAGCCTATTGAAACAACCTGACTTAATTTAACCCAAAACCGAGACCAGGGAAATTTTTTTTCCAAATTTAGAACGTTCCGAACGTTCACAACCATTCCAAATTGGGCGTCGGGGTAAATTAAAAACAGCATAAAGGCAAGGGGAAGCAAAAACCGATCAGAGTAAAGGGGATACCGGGTCCAATACCACACATTGGCAAGGCCCAGCATCGGTCGCACAGCCCAGCGAAAGATGCAGCGCTTGAGCGAGCCCATTTCTCGCTGGAGCGAATCTCCACTCGCTGAAGCGAACCCATTCACTCGGTAATCCCATCACTCAGATTCGGGACCACGTCTACTCGGGAACTGTCCCCATAGGGTCATGCTTCACTCGGCAAATTCATACTTAGCCAAATACTTAGTTTATTCAAGAAGCCCATACACATGCTTCATTCGGAAGCGTCATAATCTCTACTCGGGAAATGATTCCCTCGGATACTCCACTCGGAGTCCATAAGCTTCCCTCACACGGATTATTTCCCTAGTCCAAGCACTGAGAGTTTGGTATGATCGACTCAGTTCTTTTCTAAAATCAAAAGGTTTTACTAGAGGAAAGGTTGATACAACTCTATTTAGAAAAGGCTCAGATAAACACTTTATCATAGTACAAATTTATGTAGATGACATTATCTTTGTTGCTACAAAAGAAAGTCTGTGTAAAGATTTTGTAAAAACTATGTAGGCTAAATTTGAGATGAGCATGATGGGTGAACTCAAATTCTTTCTTGGTTTGTAAATTAAACAGACTGTTGATGGAATTTTCATTCATCAACAAAAGTACACCAAAGAGTTACTCATAAAATTTAACATGGATGATGCCAAACCCATGAGTACTCCAATACATCCAAATTGTACTATAAATAAAGATGAATCTGGTACATCAGTTGATCAAACTCTTTACAGAGGAATGATTGGATCACTGTTGTATTTAACATCCAGCAGACCAGATATAATGTTTAGTGTGTGTGTATATGCAAGATATCAAGCAGACCCCAAGGATTCACACCTGTCTGTAGTGAAGAGGATTCTAAGATATCTTGTAGGTACCACTAACCTCGGGCTGTTCTAATATAGAACAGACTCTTTTTCTCTTCATAGTTTCTATTATGCAGACTTTGTAGGTGATAGAACAGATAGAAAAAATACTAGTGGTGGATGTCACTTTTTGGAAACCAGCTTAATTTCTTGGAGTAGCATGAAACAGAACTCCATAACCCTCTCTACAGCTGAAGCAGAATACCTATTCATAGTTGGCTGCTATTCTCAACTTCTATGGATGAAGTATCAACTAGAGGACTATTCTATCAAGGAAGAAGAAAATTTTATATTAAAATCTTGATGGAATTTGACCATAGACCTTTGGAAGTTTTTGATCAGTATATTTTTTCAGAATTTATTTTAAAAAAAATTTTAAAAAATAATTATTAAAAAAATACTATTTGCACCTCTTAAATTACTATTTGTACCACCCCTTAAATTACTATTTGCACCTCCCCTCATAATTCAACCATAGGAAGATTTACAGTGCATTTCTAAAATTTTCAAACTTTGCACAGTAATCTATATGAAATTTTTGATTCTTATACAGTACTTCTATAATAAAATACTCAAATACACAGTAACTTATTTTGCTATAAATAGAGGGGTGAGACACCGAGTTTCTCGTTGAAAATTGAAAACTTAGTAGTGTTGGGAGGAGAGTGCTAAGTGAAGAGAGGAAGATATTTTCCAAAGGAAAGAGGTTCTGCCAAAATAATAAGGTAAGAATACTTCTCTTTTATATTTTTTAAGGTTATTTTCATATCGTTTTAGAAATCTATTATTATACTGAATATAATATTATTTTAAGTTACTATTCTGAATAGTAAATTACTATTTCAATAGTAAATTACTATTTAAATAGTAAATTACTATTTCAATAGTAAATTACTATTTACTATTACTATTCATAATTTACTATTTACCATTACTATTCACGATTTACTATTTACCATTACTATTTATAATTTACTATTTACCATTTACTATTTACTATTCACTATTCAAAATTTACCATTTCTGTTTTAAGTAATAATCTTAATTTTCATCTTATGCCTATATTGAAATAAATTGGTATTAATATTTTTAGAAATCAGAGGCGCAAAGCGAACTCTCTTTCGGTAACAATTCAAGGTAAGGGGGAGTAAGATAGGAATATAATATGAAAAGATATAAGAATAATGGGAGGAGTCCCCTACTCCTTTTAACTTTAGTAATAATATTATTATTTTAAAATAATAACTATTTAACTTTAAAATTTGTAATAAATTTTAAATTGAGTATCTTGTGTAACTTGATCTGAAATACCTATGCAAAGACCTGAATAACCTATGCGAATTGGAGTAAACCTATGCAAGGACTTGGACTATTATGACCTATATGGACTAAACTAAACCTATACAAGGACTGAATGATATGGACTTATATAGACCTATGCGAGGAATAGACTATAAGGACTCAAAATCAATTCTATTAATTTAAATAACCATTAAAGGTTGAATTACATTTATGAGTAATATGTAATTGATTTAATTTGATTATAATTGATAATATTTAATTTTGATTAATGATATCTAATTGTCATTGATAATATTTAAATCTGATTAATGATATCTAATTGTGATCGATAATATTTGATTGATAATATTTAACTGTGATTGATAATAATTGATTGTTATTGATGATCTTGTGACGTGGAGTTTGAGCATAAAACAAGCATGACGAAAAGTTAAAACTCAGTAAGAATTTTCTTATCTTACTCTTTAAATTTTTATTCTAAGAGAAAGTATTTTATAACCATTTTAGTCTTTTATTTCTTCTTAGAAATTATTTTTATTAACTTTACTTTTAATCTTTAGAATAAAAAAAATCTAGTATTTATTTCAAAAATAAGCCATTTTATGAAAATTAATTTATAAAAAAGTTGAGATAATTAATTCTTGAATTAAAGAAACTTTTTATAATTTTAGGTATTTTTAGTTAATGAATTAAGAATTATTATTTTTTGTTTAATAAAATAAAATTTTCAAAAGTAAATTATTTTGTTTTCTTTCCAACTTAATAACTGAAGATATTTGGAAATAATTGAAATTTCTAAATTTGATCTTGCTAAGATTTTATTTGAGAAAGATTATGTAAAGTTTTATATGAGAAAATTTTGAGATATTTATGGCTTGGAAACTCAATTTTGGTGAGATTTGAATTTGAAAACTGTACCAAATTTATTTCTGCATGACAGAAATTCAGAGAAGAAATTGAAGAAATATACAGTTTATTAAGATGATATTGTAAACTTTTATGATATTTAATAATTGAGTTTCTAAAAGCCTTAACCAACTAAATACGCGAGTAGTTCATGCATCATGAATCATTAAAGTGAAATAAAATGATATTGTCTGGGGACGGATTATAGAAACCGAGGATACATTAGAGGAGGCTTAATTGCAAGCCTTGGGATGAGAGGGTGTGAAAAGGTGCTTCAGGGGACCTGGGGTAGCTCCCTAGTGTCAGGTACTTTCACAATAAAAACCTTCTCAATCTGACTAGTCTCTAAGTGTTTCCATGTCAATTGAGCTGTTCATGTTATTATTATCTGGACTTATGAAACAATGTAAACTCCTGGTTGGCCCAGTACAAATTAAAATTTAAGGGCCCACATATATAGGTAAGTTATGATGAAGATATTGTATAACATTCATGCATTCATAATTGATTGTGTATATGATTGTGATTGATATTATTATATATTAGTTTATGAAAACCCTTTATTTCTTATGCCCTATTTGGGAATATTATATTTTGTTTCTCACTTCTTTCTCCATATTTTTGTTTCATATGTTTTAAATTGATAGTTCAGAGGGAAGGATCAAAGAATCTCGACAGTAAATATAGCACGTTCTAGAAAGGGAGCTTGGTATGAATACTGTGGTCCAATGAATAAATAATGTTATTAAGTAACTGCTTCTGGGCCATGGAGTTTCCTCTCTTTCTTATAATGTTTAATATTTATATTCTTTGGATGAATGTAAAATTACTTTATAAAGTTTTAATAATATTTATGAGGTATTTTAGAAATGTTGTATGTAATTTATTCTGATAGTTTCTTCTTAACAATCATATTTTTAGTAAAAAAAATTACGAATTTTTTAGAATTTATTAAGATGTCTCAGAAGACGTTACAACCTCACCATTAACGAGGCACTGTATGGCTCCACTCACCCTGATAAGCTCTCATATGGTCATCTTGTGCCTAAGGCAAAGATGCTTCATGCACTAATGAGGCAAGTTTTCTGTCCAAGGAAGTCTGCTAAGGATACAATATCTAAGCTGGATAGATTCTGTATGCATCACGTGATGATGAAAGTACCAGTCAACTTGGCCAACATTTTGTTGAAATATATGACCACATCTATGGTAAAGAAGCAAAAGAAGATCCCTTATCCTGTTGTCTTGATAAAGATCTTCAAGTTGGAGAATGTCAATCTGGAGTCTGTGACAGATTGGATGACTAGCGGTCTGCTGATTACCAAGCTTCCTACTTTCTCCCCATTCCTGGATAAGTCACCTGAAGGTGTGAAGACTCATATGAAGAGGAAGATCAAGTCTGAACCTGTTGAGGGGGAGCCCCAGGAGAAGAAGCTAAGGACTCAAGATTTTTATTTTTAAGAAGCCTGCTGAACAGACCACTGAAACCCTCGTCGTGTCTGATGATGATGTGCCAATAAGAAAAGTTTTGAAGAAGAAGCAGTCTTCTCAAGGACCTGCCAAGGTTCAGACTGCTGGTAAAGCCAAGTGTGGAACTTCCACCCCTTCGTCTTCTAGCTCTTATGAACCTTATTCGGTAAAGCTCAAGGACTATGTCAAGATTCCTTATAAGAAATGCTATATGAACTTCATTCATTTCTACTGTCGTTAGTTCTTAGATGCCAAGGTTGACAAATGGACCAAGTATGATTGGATTGACATGTACAACATACACTATGATTCATACAAGCTGGATAAAGCTCGGCGAGAGGAAGCCAAGAAAGAAGCTAAACAAATGAAGTCTGAAGCCTCTAAGGTTCAGAAGAAGAAGAAAAAACAGAAATCTTCTGCAACTCTTGCTTAACCATCTACTAAAGCACAAGTACAAACACCTGGTGCTACTCCTGTTGCCCTAGTTATTAAAGGATCTGTTCCATCTCCATCTCCACCTCAGGTAACTGCATCTCCACCCAAGTCTGCACCCGAACCCTCATCTCTTAAACCTTCATTTCCTATTCCTTCTGTTACCCAACCTGAGCCTTACCCTAACCCTACCCTCACGTCTATATCCCCTAAACCAAAATCAAAGTCCAAACCAAAATTGCCTACCAAACCCAAAAACTCTTCCCGTTCCACTAGCCCAACTTTCATCCTCACCTTTAACTTTCCTTGACCCCTAAACATTGTCCCTGCTTTTTCTCCTTGTTCTCAATTTCGCCAACCTCCTGTTGTACCACCTATCCCTCACTGTAGATCATTTCCCAGTATCCCTACCGTCTCTAACAGACATTTTCCTGATAAGGCCCATGTCATCACACAAAGTTTTCTATCATATTAATATTAACTAAACATATTTAATATGGTACTTAAGTCATAAAGTTTTCTATCATATTAAATATTTTTAGTTACTTAATATGATATTCCTATCATTTTAATAATTTAAGCCTTAATTTGGAAAAAGTATTAAAAAGTAGAAAATCACCCATTAAATGTTAAATAGAAACCCACAATTCAACGAAGGTATACTATATATTATACGATGAGATGGTACGAAGAGATAAAGAGCTTGTTTGGCTGACCCCATAAACCTCCGTTCCCCTCCGTTCTGTGCCGTTCGACCCCCTTCTTCTCCGTCCGCGTGAACGTTGTCGTGTTTGGCAGCGAGGTAGAGGTCCGTTCCGTCGACGCGAACGGTAAACGCATTCCGTTGGGGCGAAGGAGGTTGGAGCTGCTTCCATTCAACGCCGTTTGGGAGAAAGTCCAGAATACCCCTCCCAACGGCTATAAGGCGCTGAAACCCGAGGCACGACAATCCCTTCCTTCCTCAGATCTGGTGGCCCTGCGTACGAAGAAATCACCGTCCACCGTCTTCCTCCGGCGAGAGATCTGAGCCTCTACAAAACCCCTCTCCCTGTTTCTGTTTTCCATTATTTCTTCTCTGGCTGGGTTGTTTTGTGTGCATGTGGGTGGGATCGGGACTTGGGTTTGGTTGGCTTCTGTTAAGGGTGGGTTTTGGGGTTCGATTGGAGGTGGGTTTTGGGGTTTGGTTATGGCGTCTGTTGGAGGTGGGTTTTGGGGTTAGGGTTTGCTTTCAGGGTCGGGAAGGGAAGGGAAGGGGGTTGTTGGGTTTTAGGGTTGGGGTTGGAGTTCGTATTCGGGAAGGGGGTGATGGGTTGTGGTGGTTGGGTGGTGGGTTGTGGAAGTCGGGTTTGGGGTGGGCTGTTTGGGGGGGGGTGGGTTTGGGGCGGGTTGGGGTGGTGGTGGGTTATGAGTGGTGGTGGCGGTTGGAAGATGGTGGTGAAGGTGGGTTGGATGGACGGTGAGGATGGCAAGGTGATGATGGATGGTTCTGATTGTGTGGTGCATGGGTGTGCAACTGTTGAAGGGTGCACCATAAAATTTTTAACATTTTTTTGTTTTAGTTTTTTTTAATATAATTTTGATTGTTGTACCATTGTTAAAAAATACAATTAAAATAATAATAAAAACAATTAAATATATTCTTATTTCATAATATATAAAATTAATCACATTAATTAATTAGTTTTATTATATATAACAAAATTTACATTAATTATTATTTAATATATTTATTCATTTATTAAATATGTATTATTAAATTTAATCTATTTTTTGGTTTTATATTATACATTTAATATTAATATAAACAAATATTTACACAAATTATATATATATTTAAATTTATACCCTTTTTAGTAATTTCACCCTCAACTATCATTTCCCAAACTCAATTCTACTACAAACCAAACAAAATCACTACAACTCAACTCACTTTAACTCAACTCTCAACCAAACAAAACTCCGTTTACAAAACCCTTATTTTCTAAACTCCATTTACAAAACCACAGTTTTCTAAACTCCATCCACTCAACTTTATACCAAACACCCTCAAAGTTTGAAAGCAATCCAATTGAAATAATTAACGTGGTTTTGCCTTTATATGTTTTATTTTGTAAGCAAGTGCCGTACGAAGGCTGTGATTGGCTTGCTAAAGTCATTGGAAGAAGTATGAAAGAGAACAAAGGACTTAAATACTAAACGTATCCACATGGCATCTAAACGTTGGAAGGGAATTTGAAAACCTAACGCAATAGTTACAATTATTGCATCTGACTCTGCATTAAAATAACTAAATACAATGGTGCCATAGTGATTGTATACTTTTCGTGCAAGAAAGAAGGAATCAGGTCTGTGAGAAATTCAGATTCTCTTCTCAAAATAAATTTGGGAAAACAAAATATTCTTTCACAGTAGTGGGGTGTATATTTTCTTCACTTAATTTCACTTTTGATTTGATAATATTATATTCAAACTCAAGATAAAAATAATTATCCGTGATGATAAAACTCTCTCTGCTAACATATAATATTGCTGAATTTGTATTAAGGTTATTGTATTTCGAGAAATATCACAACTAAAGAACGTTCTATAGGAGATACGAGTTTGAGGGTGACAAAAAACAGTATCGCCAAGAGTAGAGCTGGGTATACGAAATGGACTAGTTTTTTAAGACCGCAAGCTTGCAGGTTAACTTGCAGGCTAGCCTGTATATATTTGTATATTTTTTATTTTTTATTTTTACTTTTGTTTTAAAATTATTAGGCTTTAATCCAAACCACATTTTTTTATGAAACTTGTAACATCTTAAATTTTATATAAATGGATAAATGAGTGGAATAAATATTAAACAATTACCCATGGATGGATAAATGTCCTAAAATGTCGAAAATAATTAAATTGAGATTTAAAAGGATTATTCATAATTTATTGAGACTTAATGGGCTAAAATTATACCCGATTAAAATATGGGAGTCGGACCAAGTGTCTCCGATTAAGGTACTGTTGGTCAGGGCTGTTAAGAATATTATTAGGAATCCGAATATATATATTCGAAATAATTTTTGGAATAAGTATTAAACCCGAACTGAGATCCTGTTTGAATTAAAACGGAGAAGTTTTAATGATAGGTTAAAATAAAACATTAAAACTCTCATTTTCCTTCTACACTTCACGTTGCTATTCTTCTTCTTTTCCCACTCTCTTTTTTATTCTCCCTTCCATTTCTCATTCATCTTCTTCTTCCCAAACACATAAGCAAAGTGGTGTGCCCTTCCTTCTCCTTCCATTTTCGTTTTGCTACAAGCTTGGAGGAGATGATAATGGTGGTTTAAAGTTCTCCCTCTCCCTCTCATTTTCGTGCTCTCTTTCTTCTCCATTGGCACCCATTCATTTTCTTGGCTTGAGGTAGGTTCCTCTCCATTTCTAATGGTGTTATGCCCTATGTTATGGATTAATAGGATTTTTGAGAGGGTAATGTATATGGGTAATCAATGGGAAGCATTTATGATGAGAAACCCTAAGGTGGAGTGCTTTTAATATGATTTTTATAAGGGGGTATAGGGGTACATGAAAATGGCATAGAAGATGATGGAAAATGATGAACATTTATGATAGTTGTTGGGTTTTTAATGAAACCCTAACCCTATAATTTTGGGGGAAATAAGAAATGTGGCTGGATGCATATTTATTATTGATGGGAAATTTTATTTATGATGAGTGATAACCATTAATGATGGTGAATGGTTGATAATTGTTGTTGGGAACCATTAATGTGGGAACCCATTAATGGGTGTGGCATTAAAGATACATCATAATTAGTGTACATCATAATTAGTGAAAGCACCAAACCCATGGTGGTTGTGGTGGATTAAATGAAATAAATGAGGTTTGAGAATTAAAATGTTATAAACACCAAGAAAATAAATATAAGCATTTGAATCTTGGTGGTTTGAATAGAAAATAATTGTGTGGTATATTGTATAATGTAGGAGACAACCCCATCGATGAGGCGGGATTTTCGAACCGCGTTGATTTCTACTTCTCTTGAGGTAGGAGGGGATAACATCTCTAAATGCTTGACTTCATCCGTTAGTGATGTGTGTATATGCTTATGTTATGCTAAATTGGCTTGGATGAATAATTTGATGATTACTTGATTGAAATGCATTTAGAGTGAATGATGTATGTGGCTTATGTTTGTGGGATGATGATTATGATGTGAATTGACTCATGATTAATGAGAGTTATTGTTAATGGATTGGAACCATGATTGTATTGATTGCAATGTTATTAAACATCCCATGATATGTGAATTGATGGATTGTGGTTGCCAGTAACTAGTATGTGTATAAAATCCAATGAATGTTGGTGATGGTTGAGAATGATGAGAACCTAGAGTTCCACTAAGTGTGGTATGAATTATGAATATGGAGTGGTATTTAGGATGCATAGTGTGAGAATGCATTTGATTTGCATTGCATTATATCCATGGCATATCATTTGCTGCTTATATGGAATGTTAGGGGTTCCAATAGGCGGGCCCAGTGGGAGGGTGGCCTAGTGCATGGGTAAATTATTGTTGTTCCCTAGTGATTCAGGGAATCACAAAGCTGCCCTTAGTTTGGTGACGGGGCACCCTATGTGTAACATCCTATTTTCATCACAAATAGGAAATAGATATTAATATATATTTCTTGAAAAATACTTACTATAAGTTAGTTTATTATTTATTTTTTTTTGAAATTTTGGTATTTATATTTTTATTATTTGTTTTTTTAAAATAATAATAATAAAAAAAATGAAAATATTTCTGAATGAGAATTTTAAAGTGACTTAATTAATATTCACTAATTAAGAAAATTATATTAAGAATTTTTAATATCCTTATTATTCACCATTTTTATTTTATGTTGTTATATTTTTATTTTTTTACATATTTAAGATTTAACTCTTATCAGAATTTTAAAATAAAATTTTGAAGGAATTAGACTATAGTTCTTTTGAACTTTTTGATCTACATAATATTTATAATTTTCTGGAATTTTTTGAAAATTTTGAATTATTTTAATAAAATAATATATTTTAAATAATTTTAAATTCATATAAAGTTGCTTAAAATTAAAAATATTTACAAGAATGTAAAGTTAAATTATAAGAAAATTTTCTAAAATCCATTTCAAGTAGACTTATCTAAAAATTATCGGTTTGAGAAAAATCTTGATTTTTTCTAATCGTTAAAAAATTAGAAACGTATCAATAAATTTTTATTAACAGAAAATTTTAGATTTTTAAAATTTCAGCTTTATATTACTTATTATAAAATTAGTGAGGACTGATATAATATCGTTAAATTTTAAAAAGGACTCATTTTGAATATTTAAAATATACCGAGTGAAGGGTTACTATTTGACTTAATAATTTTGCCGACAATTACTATGCAAATCACTGTGCATGTATGAAATTTTCAAAAGATGCACAGTAACCTGGAATAAAAAATTCAAAAATGCATAGTACTTTTATATTAAAATAATAGAATGCATAGTAAATTTTTTTCCTATAAATACCGAAGGATTTCTTCTTTAGAATTCACAATTTCAGATTAAGTTTTCTTAATATAGTAGTGCTAGTGAGATAGTGGTGGAAGTGAGAGAAAGAAGAAAAGTTTTTGGAGAGAAGGTTCTGCCAAAATCCTAAGGTAAGAATACTTCTCTTTTATATTTTTTGGGTTATTTTTATATCGTTTTTAGAAATCTGTTATTATACTAGAAATAATATTATTTTAAGTTACTATTCTGCATAGTAAACACTATTTCAATAGTAAATTACTATTTCAATAGTAAATTACTATTCAAATAGTAAATTACTATTTACTGTTACTATTTACCATTACTATTCACGATTTACTATTTATTGTTACTATTCACGTTTTACTATTTACTGTTACTATTCACGTTTTACTATTTACTGTTACTATTCACGATTTACTATTCACTATTCACTATTTACTATTCAAAATTTACCATTTTTTATTTTAAGTTGTAATCTTAATTTTCATCTTGTAATTATATTAAAATGAAATTGGTATGTTTTAGAACTCGGAGACGAGGCGCGCATGGATTTTCAATAACGAATCGGTATACAAGAGGTAAGGGGGAGTGAGATAAGAATATAATATGAAAGACATAAGAATAAAGGGAGGAGTCCCTTACTCCTTTTAAATTTAATAATATTATTATTTTAAAGTAATAACTTCTCAACTTAAAATTTATAATAAATTTAATATATTGTGTAACTTATTCTGAAATATCTATACATAGATCTGAATTATTATAACTTATACGGACTGAACTAAACCTATGCAAGGACTTGGATTTTTATATCCTATATGGATCGAACTAAACCTATGCAAGGACTTGGACTATTATGACCTGTCTAGACTGAACTATACCTATGCGAAGACTGGATATATGGACTTGTATAGACCTGTGCGAGGAATGGACTATAAGGACTCAAAATCAAATCTACTAATTTAAATAACCATTAAAATTTTGAATTATATTTATAAGCGATATTTAGTTGATTTGACTTGATTATAATTAATTATATTTGATTTCGATTAATGATATTGTGATTTATAATATTAGACTGTGATTAATAATATTCAATTATGATTGATGATATTTGATTGTGATTGATGAGATTACTATACTTGATTGTGGTTGATGAATGATTGATGATCTTGTGATATGAAGTTTGAGCATATAGCAAGCATGACGGAAAGTTAAAACTCAGTAAGAATTTTCTTACCTTACTCTTTAAATTTTTATTCCAAGAGAAAGTATTTTGTAATTATTTTAGTTTTTTATTTCTTCTTATAAATAATTTTTATTAACTTTATTTTTAATCTCTATAATAAAATCTAGTATTAGAAAGAAGCTATTTTATGAAAATCAGAGGTTGAGATAATTAATTCTTGAATTAAAGAAAATTTTTATAGTTTTAAGTATTCTTAGTTAATGATTTTAAATTATTTTCTTTAGAAATTAGAAGTTTAAAGTAAATTATTTTGGTTTTCCCCAACGAAATAACTAAAGAATATTTTGTGGAGATTTCAAAAACTCAATCTAGTTAAGATTCAAATTGAGAAAGATTATGTAAATATATGAAGATTTTTAAGAGAAAGCTTTGAGATATTTAAGGCTTGGAAACTCAATTTTGGTAAGATCTGAATTTGAAGACTGTACTAAATTATTTCAGTATAACAGAAGTTCAAAGAAGAACTTATGGAAATGTACAGTTTATTGTGATGATTTTGTGAACCTTTATGGTATTTAATAATTGAGTTTCTAAAAGCCTTAACCAACTAAATATACGAGTAGTTCATGCATCATGAATCATTAAAGAGAAATGAGATGTGATA
Organism: Clitoria ternatea; assembly: GCA_037962975.1. Lineage (NCBI taxonomy): Eukaryota > Viridiplantae > Streptophyta > Magnoliopsida > Fabales > Fabaceae > Clitoria > Clitoria ternatea. Next base: position 229,413,185 of record CM075672.1, read on the forward strand.
TTGCCTGGGGACGGATTATAGAAACCGAGGATACATTAGAGGAGGCTTAATTGCGAGCCTTGGGATGAGAGAGTGTGAAAGGGTGCTTCAGGTGACCTGGGGTCGCTCCCTGGTGTCGGGTACTTTCACAATAAAAACTTTCTCAGTCTGACTAGTCTCTAAGTGTTTCCACGCCAGTTGAGCTGTTCATATGCCATGAAGGCATTTATGTTATTATTATCCAGAATTTATGAAACAGTGTAAACTCCTGGTTGGCCCAGTGCAAACTAAAATTTTAAGGGCCCACATGCATAAACTGAATGAGATAGTAGCATAAGCATTACATAACATTCATGTGATTGTGACATTCTATATGGATGGTTAAGAAGGAAAATATAAGTGTTATGTATGTGGAAACCCTATATTCATAATTGATTGTATATGAGAATATGACTGATATTACTATATTAGTTTGTGAAAACCCTTATGCTTATGTCTTATCTGTAATATATTATATTTTGTTTCTCACTCCTTCTTGTTTGAATTTTTGTGTCCAAAATATATGTTATATGATATATAGCTAGCAGTCCAAGATGGAAGGATATGTAATTACAAGAGGATAAAGTGGTCTCATCCTCAATCGATTAGATGAAGAGATATGACAAGAGTAGAATTCAAAAACTCGATGGTTCAAGGACTAGGAAATGTTTGTTCACATTTGTAGTAGAGGTATAGTTTAATTTTATTTTGCCTTATTACAATATCAAGTAGATAATTGTAACAAGGTAAAGGTTAAACTTTGATAAACTCTTTCATTCGGATATAATATTGTAATGATTTATCACTTATGATTTCTATAAATTATTTTGTCATTATGGACAAATATTGAAAGACAATTTTTTTTTACTTTCAATATTCAAAGGAAATCAGATGTATATACGTCCTTGTATACACGAGATAAAGAGTGATAAATATGTATATCTCTCTAAAAAGTTTTTTTTTCTCGTGTATATAAGGGGGTGTTACACTATGTAGCGGGCCCAGTGGGTGGATGACTCTATGGTGAGCAAGAGACCTCAGTGTCCCAATGGGACACGACTTTTTTCGATGTGCGTTCGGGAGAGGCCCATAGCACTTGTGGCAAGAGAGGCCATATAAGTAATCCGCAAGTCACAGGATGACTAGTGGCACAAATGGGTGATAACGGTTTGGTACCTGTAAAATATGGTGTTAAGCATGCATGTTTTGAGATATAAGTATACACTTTTACTACTGCAGTAAGGGCATATTAACACACCTATGCTTGACCCACACTTGTTATGATGTTAATTCCCACAGTCAGATCCGTAATTGTTATTGATTCCTTTATGCATATGCATTAGCTATAAGAGCATTTGCATATAGCCGACGATATGCCTAGTTGGTAGCCTGTGGTGGCGATAGATGATTGTTAAATAAAGAGGAAGGAATTTGTGGTACTAACATTGAGTATATGATGACCCTTATTGAGAATGCCATGATTTTGACGTATGAATTATGAATATAATGATCTGGATATGTATGATGTTAAAATGAAATGAAATGATGTGTGAAAGGAGCTTATGATGCTTCTTGAGAAATATATGTTATGCACATATGTATATGTTTCATCATAATGTATGATTTTAAATCATTTGGTATATGTTACTCACCTTCTAGTTGTCATTTTTAAAGGTTGATATAGGTATGTTGGAAACCCTACCATTTCGGAGGTCGAGCTTGATGGAGGTAAATAGTTGGGAGGAAGCCCTTGTGCCTTGGCCGGCAATTGTGTTGTGAATAATACAAGATATGTTTTGTATATGACATTTGAATAGTTGTGGTTATTGATTTTGAAGGTCATGTGTAAAAATTAGACCTTAGTGTTTTGGAAGGCTAATTTTTGATTATGGCCTTAACAATAGTTGATGTTAATTATGATACAATGATTTTTATGCTATATAGATGAATGAATGATGATATTAAGAAATCTAAAGTCAATAGCAATGAAAACGTGATTTGTGTATCATTAATATTGTGAATTGAACGCAAAACAAGGAAGTAGATGGGTCATATTTTCATTTAATGGATAAACGTTTATGTAGAGGTCGCCTACAAGTCATAATATATGTTTGAAACTTGTATGCATGGTTGATTGTGGCCAAAGAGGCTTAGTTTGGAATTTGACATTCTTGGTTTAGCCAAAAAGGGCATGAATCACCACTAAGACATATCTTGATCTAGGAAATGAGTTATTAGATGAGATTTATTGGAGCAAGTCATATTTATATATATGAATATAGATCCATAGAGAGTTTAAATTAAAACTTAGCCAATTGCATTTTGGTATGTCATTTACAATGCCCAAAATATGCATAAAACAACCCTTTAGCTTAGATTTTTATTGGGATGGAATTTGGGCTTGACAATTTGCCACATAATTGATATTAGGGTAGGTAAGTTGTGTATAAAATTTCATACAAATTGGATTTGAATAGCCTAGTGAAAAGGGGTCCTAAAGTTGGCAAAAACATAAGGGTCAAAAAGCTGCAGAATGGTGCCTGCAGCAGAGCCAACCACGGCCAGTGGTTGGTGCTACCTCAAAACTTGAAAAAAATGCCATTCTAGTGGTTTGGACAGAGCCAACCACGGCTTGGTGGGAAATCACGGCCAGTGGTTTGGTCACTGTCAGGAAATTTCCAACTCCTGCTTTTCCCTTGCTGTTTTTGGATTGCTTAGGTATCTTAATAACATTTTTGGCCTTTAACTTCTTCATGAAATTTATAGATAATAATATTACGGAGGTGTGAAAAATATTACCCTAATTGGATTTTTCTAACTCTTATTATTCATAAAATACCGAACCTACTACATTGTAAAACTCAAGTTTAAGAGGGTTTTGGACCCAACTTTTTATGGTTGTCAAATTGGGACTAATAGGTGATATTTGTGACATGTCCCACTATTTATAAGACTAAAAATGAACTTTTCCTATATCACTTCTCATATCTTCATATATGGGAAGTGTGACTAATCAAAGATCTAGGGCGCGATGTTAAATGACTTTCTTTTAATTTGTGGTGTCTCTTGGGTGAGGTGATGAACTTTAAAATGTGAAAATTTATCCTCATAATTATTATGTCACATCTATTATATTTACTTATATAAGACTGAGGGGCGCCACAATTGGTGGTATCAAAGCATTGTTTGCTCATTACTTGGTTATACGGATTCAACACCAAAATGGAGTGGTCTTTCTCATTGAATTGAAATTGTTTGACATTGAAATAAGGTTGGTTGTTGTTGAAACATGGTTGTACCTTACTAGAGCACTAGTTGCTCAATGTTGTGATGTTATTGCTATAGTTAAGTATTGTTGGAGCTTGAATTACTTACTACTTCATATTATGAATGATGGTGATAATTGTGTGATCATTATTAAGCCCGGTCAGGCATTTCCCTTCCATTATTTACCTTCAAATTGTGAATATATTATGATGATACATATGTTGATGATAATTGTTAATGATTGATAAATCTTGAGGAAAGAAACACAAGGTTTCTAAATATATTTGTGTTGTGTGTCTAGATTGATCGATGATGATTAGACGCAACGTTGATGTAGCGGCTATGGCTGAAACTTTTAACCTTTTTACCGATATTCTTGAATGGCAACAACAACCCGTGAGTCAACCAAATCATGGTCTTGACCGATTCCTCAAGCGGAAGCCTTCCGAATTTCATGAAGGTTATAAATCGAAAGATGCTTATGCTTGGATCCATGACTTGGAGCGGATATTTGCTAGCATGGAGTGTAGCGAAGCTTAAAAAGTTGAGTACACGGTATTTATGGTTCGAGATGAAGCTGAATCTTAGTGGATTCTTACTCGTGGACGTATGATGGTAGCCCACACTCCTTTGAATTGGGAGAACTTTAAGGTGGAGTTCCTTAGGAAATACTTTCCTGAGAGTTATAAGAACAGGAAGGAGCTTGAGTTTATGGAGCTCAAACAAGGAGGCATGTCGGTGGAGGAATATGCCTTAAAATTTGAAGAACTACGTGTGTTTTACCCTCTTTTCTAACAGGAAGGTACTGAAGCTTTGAAATACGTCAAGTTTGAGAACGGATTGCGCCAAAAGATTAAGAAGGTAATTTGTCATCAAGATATTAGGAGTTTTCCTACTCTTGTGAACAAATGTAGAATATTTGAAGAGAACGATGTAGTGCCTAAGAGTTATGTGGGGCATGATCATAGATTGAAGGGCCAATCTTTTAGCTTCAAGAAAAGAGGCAATTTTAAGAAGAATAGACAATTTGGGTGTGGTTCCTCTTCGCTTAGAGGTGGACGTGGTGGTGGAAGACATGGTGTTAATGGTGGCCGAGGAAATGGCCAAGGTCTCCATTGTTTCCGATGTGGCGAAAACCTCTTGGCTCGTGAATGTAATCATGAAGAGACGGTGGTGTGCTATCGATCTAACTAACTGGGGCACATCCGTCCCGATTGTCCCTTGAATGCCACGGATGTGGTGAATGATGGAAACCATGGAGGCTATGGTGCTTTTAGAGGCTGTGGTCGTGGAAACGTAATGGCGGTCGTAATGGTGGTCATAATGGTAATGGTGGTAACGGTCGAGACAATGGTAATAGCCGTGGTAATGGCAATGGTTGCCGGAATGGTCACAACAAGAGTCTTCGCTGTGAGTGGTGAAGAAGCTGTACAAGCTGGTGATCTGATTCAAAGTAAGTGCCAAATACTTGGTAATTATGTTGATGTGTTATTTGATTCCAGTGCAACATATTCCTTCATTTCAGAAGATTGTGTAAGGCGATTGAAATTTCCAATAAGCATGATGAAAGACTCTATAATGGTGTCTACACCAACTGGTACTTGGTTACGAGCTGTCACTCGATGTAATGATATTGAGATGATCCTTGAGAATAGGGATTTTTGGTATCTCTTATTTGTTTACCCATGAAGGACTTAGAAATTATCTTGGGGATGGATTAGTTATCTGCCAACAAGGTCTTGGTAGATTGTCAGAATCAAAGTGTCATTTTTCCTTCTTCGAATACTGAACACTTTGATGTGCAAGGTATATCTCAATTTCTTGTTATGCTATGCATAATGGATGGGGACAATAATGTTCAAACTTGTGATATCCCTGTCGTATTTGAATTTATGGATGTATTTCCTTATGAGGTACGTGGTTTACCTCCTCCACGGGAAGTGGAGTTTTCTATTGACCTTGTTCCAGGTGCAGAACCTGTTTCTCGAGCACAGTATCGGTTGTCTCCTACGGAGTTAGCCGAGCTAAAGAGACAAGTTGAAGAGTTATTAGAGCAAGAATTTATTCGCCCAAGTGTGTCTCCTTGGGGTGTGCCTGTATTATTAGTGAAGAAGAAGGATGAAAGTATGAGGTTATGTGTGGACTATTGACAACTTAACAAGTTAACCATTAAGAACTGATATCCCCTACCTCGTATTGAGGATCTTTTGGATCAATTGAAGGATGCAGTGGTGTTCTTAAAAACTGACTTGCGTTCCAGATATCACCAAATCCGAGTAAAGACCGATGATATTTCAAAAACTACTTTTCACACTCGTTATGGCCACTACAAGTATGTGGTGATGCCTTTTGGTGTGACAAATACACCTGTGATTTTCATGGATTACATGAATCGCATCTTTCATGAGTATCTTGATCGATTCGTTGTGGTGTTTATTGTTGTCATTATTGTCTATTCCAAGAGTCATGAAGAGCATGAAGAATATCTTCGCCTCGTTTTGAGTATTCTTCATAAGAAAGAGTTGTATGCGAAGGTTTCCAAGTGTAAATTTTGGTTGTCGGAGGTCCAATTTCTTGGACATTATGTTATCTCTAAGGATGATGTTGTAGTTGATCCATCTAAGATAGAAGCCGTGATGGCTTGGGAAAGACCGACGTCCGTGATCAAAATAAGAAGTTTTCTTGGTCTTGCCGATTATTACGGGAGATTTATTGAAGGTTTCTCCCGTTTGGCTTTGCCATTGACAAAATTAACTCACAAGAATCAACCATTTGTATGGAGTCTTGATTATGAGAAAAGTTTCCAAGAGTTGAAAGTAAGACTCACTTCTGCTCCCGTGTTGGCTTTGCCGAACTTATTGGATGACTTCGTGGTGTATTGTGATGCTTCCAAGCTTGGTATTGGTTGCGTGTTGATGCAAAAAGAGCGTGTGATAGCCTATGCATCAAGACAATTGTGACCGCATGAGGTTAATTACCCCACGCATGATCTTGAATTGGCGGCGGTGGTATTTGCTTTGGAGTTGTGGTGACACTACTTGTATGGCTCGAAATTTATGGTCTTTAGTGATCACAAGAGTCTTAAATATTTGTTTGATCAGAAGGAGCTCAATATATGCCAACAATAATGGATGAAGTTCTTAAAAGATTATGAGTTTGATTTGAGATACCATCCCGGGAAGGCAAATTTGGTTGTCGATGCCTTGAGTCGGAAGTCGTTACATGTTTCCGCAATGATGGTGAAAGAGATGGAGCTAATTGAGCAGTTTAGAAACTTGAATGTGGGTGTAGAAATATATACCCCAAAGATGATGTCCTTTGAGGTGTTGATGGTTGCTAATGTGTTCCTTGAAACCGTGAAATTACAACAACCGAAGGATGAGTATTTAATTGAGATAAAGAAAGCTCAAGCTAATGGGAAAAATTCATTTTTGACGGAAGGTCATGATGGTATTTGGTGTATGAAGGGCTGAATTTATGTTCTATCTGGTGGTGAGTTAAGAAGGTTAGTACTCAAACAAGCTCACAAGAGTGTATTGAGCATACACCCTGGTTCCACAAAAATGTATCAAGATTTGAAGAAGAATTTCTGGTGGCCCGGTATGAAGCGTGATGTGGCAAACTTTGTAGCATCTTGCCTTATTTGTTAGAAGGCTAAGGTTGAGTATCAGAAACCATCTGGTTATTTAAAACCTCTTAATATCCTTGTTTGGAAGTGGGATGCCATTGCTATGGACTTTGTTTCTGGGTTGCCCAGGACATATGCTGGAAATGATGCAATATGGGTAATTGTTGATAGATTGATGAAGTGTGCCCACTTCTTACCCATGAACATGAAGAGTCCTTTAGAGAAGTTGGCACAATTGTATATTAAGGAGATTGTTAGGCTACATGGTGTGCCTTCGAGTATTATGTTGGATCGCGATCCGCGGTTCACTTCTTGATTTTGGGGAAGCTTGCATAAAGAACTGGGTTCTAAGCTCAAGCTTAGTTTGGCGTATCATCCGCAAACGGATGGACAATCCAAGCAAACAATTCAAAGCCTTGAAGATTTGTTGCGGGCTTGTGTATTGGAGCATAGGGGTTGTTGTTGATTGAGTTCACATACAATAATAATTATCGTAGTACTATTGGTATGACTCCCTATGAAGCTTTGTATAGTCAAAAATGTAGAACTCTGTTGTGTTAGCTTGAAACTGGTGAGAACTTGGCTTTAGGGCCGGAGTTGATTGTGGAGACAAATGAACAAATCAAGATAATACAAGAAAAGATGAAAATTACCCAAGATCGTCAGAAGAGTTATTATGATAAGAGGCAGAAGACACTTGAGTTTCAAGTTGGCGATCATGTGTTTTTGAGAGTATCCCGAGATAAGGGCGTTGGAAGAGCTTTGAGAGCAAGAAATTATGTCCAAAGTTCATTAGACCGTTTGAAATCCTCGAAAGGATTGGCGAGTTAGCATATAGGATTGCCCTCTCTCCGTATTTATCAAATTTACACAATGTGTTCCATGTCTCACAGCTGAGGAAGTATGTGCATGATCCTACGCATTTGGTATCCCTTAATGATGTTAAAATCAAGGAGAATTTATCTATTCCTCCTGTGTCTACTACTATTGTGGAGCGTTCCATCAAGAAACTATGGAACAAGCTGATTCCTTTGGTAAAGGTATCTTGGAGGCACAGAGATGTGGTCACTACAACTTAGGAGCATGAGGATGATATGCGGAAGTGACACCCTGAGATATTCAAATCAGGTTGGTAAATTTCGAGGATGAAATTTCTTTTTAGGTGGGATGGATTGTAACATCCTAAATTTTATATAAATGGATAAATGAGTGGAAAATTACCCATGGATGCATAAATGTCCTAAAATGTCAAAAATAATTAAATTGAGATTTAAAAGGATTATTCATAATTTATTGAGACTTAATGGGCTAAAATTATACCCGATTAAAATATGGATGCTAGACCAAGTATCTCCGATTGAGTTACTATTAGTCAGGGCTGTTAAGAATATTATTGAGAATCCAAATATATATTCGAAATAATTTTTGGAGTAAGTATTAAACCCGAACTGAGATCCTGTTTGAATTAAAACAGAGAAGTTTTAATGATGTGTTAAAATAAAACACTAAAACTCTTATTTTCCTTCTACACTTTACGTTGCTATTCTTCTTTTCCTATTCTCTTTTCTATTGTCCCTTCCATTTCTTATTCATCTTCTTATTCCCCAACACATAAGCAAAGTGGTGTGCCTTTTCTTCTCCTTCCATTTTTATTTTTGCTACAAGCATGGAGGAGATGATAATGGTGGTTTAAAGTTCTCTTTATCCTCTCATTTTCGTGCTCTCTTTCTTCTCCATTGGCACCCATTCATTTTCTTGGCTTAAGGTAGGTTCCTCTCTATTTCTAATGGTGTTATACCCAATGTTATGGATTAATAGGATTTTTAAGAGGGTAATGTATATGGGTAATCAATGGGAAGCATTTATAATGAGAAACCCTAATGTGGGGTACTTTTAATGTGAGTTTTATGAGGGGATATAGGGGTACACAAAAATGGCATAGAAGATGATGGAAAATGATGAACATTTATGATGGTTGTTGGGTTTTTAATGAAACCCTAACCCTATAATTTTGGGGGAAATAAGAAATGTGGCTGGATGCATATTTATTATTAATAGGAAATGTTATTTATGATGAGTGATAACTATTAATGATGGTGAATGGTTAATAATTGTTGTTGGGAACCATTAATGTGGGAACCCATTCATGGGTATGGCATTAAAGATGCATAATAATGAGTGAAAGCACTAAACCCATGGTGGTTATGGTGGATTAAATGAAATAAATGAGGTTTGAGAATTAAAATGTTATAAACACCAAGAAAATAAATATGAGCATTTGAATCTTGGTGGTTTGAATAGAAAATAATTGTGTGGTATATTGTATAATGTAGGAAACAACCCCATCGACAAGGTGGGACCTTCGAACTACTTCTCTTGAGGCAAGAGGGGGTTACATCTCTAAATGCTTGATTTCATCCGTTAGTTATGTGTATATGCTTGTGTTATGCTAAATTGGCTTGGATGAATGATTTGATGATTACTTGGTTAAAATGCATTTAGAGTGAATAGTGTATGTGGCATATGTTTGTGGGATGATGATTATGATGTGAATTGACTCATGATTAATGAGAGTTATTATTAATGGATTGGAACCATGATTGTATTGATTGTAATGTTATTAAACATCCCATGATATGTGAATTGATGGATTATGGTTGCCAGTAACTAGTATGTGTATGAAATCCAATGAATGTTAGTGATGGTTGAGAATGATGAGAACCTAGAGTTCCACTAAGTGTGGTGGTGAATTGTGAATGTGGAGTGGTATTTAGGATGCATAGTGTGAGAATGCATTTGATTTGCATTGCATTACATCCATGGCATATCATTTGCTGCTTATATGGAATGTTAGGGGTTCCAATAGGCGGGTCCAATGGGAAGGCAGCTCAGTGCACGAGTAAATTGTTATTATTCTTTAGTGATTCTGAGAATCACGAAGCTACCCTTAGTTTGGTGACGAAGACACCTTATGTAGGAGGCCTAGTGGGTGGGGTGGCTCTATGGTGAACAAGAGACCTCGGTGTCCCAATAGGACACGACTCTCTCAACATGTGTTTAGGAGGGTCCTGTAGCACTTGTGGCAAAAGAGGCCATGTAAATAATCCGCAAGTCACGGGGTGACTAGTGCTACAAATGGGCGATGGCGGTTTAGTACCTGTAAAATATGGTGTTAAGCATGCATGATTTGAGATATAAGTGTACACTTTTACTACTGCAGTAGGGGCATAGTAGCAAACCTATGCTTGACCTATACTTGTTATGATGTTAATTCCCATAGTCGAATTCGTAATTGTTATTGATTCCTTTGTGCATATGCATTAGTTATAAGAGCATTTGCATATAGCCCAAGATATGCCTAGTTGGTATCCCATGGTGGCGATAGATGATTGTTAAATAAATAGGAAGGAATTTGTGGTACAAACATTGAGTGTATGATGACCCTTATTGAGAATACCATGATTTTGACATATGAATTATGAAGATAATGATCTGGATATGTATGATGTTGAAATAAAATGAAATGATGTGTGAAAGGAGCTTATGATGCTTCTTAAGAAATATATGTTATGCACATATGTATATGTTTCATCATAATGTATGATTTTGAATCATTTGGTATATGTTACTCACTTTCTAGTTGTCATTTTTAAAGGTTGATGTAGGTATATTGGAAACCCTACCATTTTGAAGGTCGAGCTTGATGGAGGTAAATAGTTAGGAGGAAGCCTTTGTGCCCTGGCTGGCAATTGTGTTGTGAATAGCACAATATATGTTTTGTATATGACATTTGAATAGTTGTGGTTATTGATTTTGAAGGTCATGTGTAAAAATTAGACCTTACTATTTTGGAAGGCTAATTTTTGGTTATGACCTTAACAATAGTTGATGTTAATTATGATACAATGATTTTTATGCTATATAGATGAATGAATGGTGATATTATGAAATCTAAAGTCATTGGCAATGAAAATTTGATTTGTGTATCATTAATATTGTGAATTGAATGCAAAACAAAGAAGTGGATGGGTCATATTTTTATTTAAAGGATAAACGTTTATGTAGAGGTCACCTACAGGTCATAAGATATGTTTGAAACTTGTATGCATGGTTGATTATGGCCAAAGAGGCTTAGTTTGGAATTTGACATGCTTGGTTTAGCCAAAAAAGGCATGAATCGCCACTAAGACATATCTTGATCTAGGAAATGAGTTAGTGGATGAGACATGTTGGAGCAAGTCACATTTATATATATGAATATAGATCTATAGAGAGTTTAGATCAAAATTTAGCCAATTGCATTTTGGTATGTCATGTAAAATGTCCAAAATATGCATAAAACTACCCTATAGCTTAGATTTTGATTGAGATGGAATTTGGGCTTGAAAATTTGCCACATAATTGATATTAGGGTAAGTAAGTTGTGTATAAAATGTCATACAAATTGGATTTGAATAGCATAGTGAAAAGGGGTCCCAAAGTTGGCAAAAACATAAGGGTCCAAAAGCTACAGAATGGTGCCTGCAGTAGAGCGAACCACGGCCAGTGGTGGGAAACCATGGCCAGTGGTTTGGCCACTGTCAGGAAATTTCCAACTGCTGCTTTCCCTTGTTGTTTTTGGACTGTTTGGGTATCTTAATCACATTTTTGGCCTCCTACTTCTTCATAAAAGTTGTATATAATAATATTACGGAGGTGTGAAAATCGGTCTTACCCCAATTGGAGTTTTCTAACTCTCATTGGGCATAAAATACCGCCCCTACTACATTGTAAAACTTAAGTTTAAGAGGGTTTTGGACCCAACTTTTTATGGTTGTCAAATTGAGACTAGTAGGTGATATTTGTGACATGTCCCATTATTTCTAAGACTAAAAATGAACTTTTCTCATATTGCTTCTCATATCTTTATATATGGGAAGTATGACTAATCAAAGGTCTGAGGTGTGATGTTAAATGACTTTCTTTTAATTTGTGGTGTCTCTTGGGTGAGGTGATAAACTTTAAAATGTGAAAAATTTATCCTCATAATTATTATGTCACTCTATTATATGTACTTATATAAGACTGAGGGGTGCCACAACACTCAAGTCAGATATAATTTAAAATATTTAATCATTCAAAAGTGAGAACCTTTGACAACTAATTTTTAACAAATTAGCAATTAATGATATTTAAATATCAACTTTCTTATATTTAAATGTAAGGAATAATAATATAATATCATCTTAGGTTAGAAGTCTTTTTTTAAAAAAAATATAGTGTGAAAGTGAAATAGTATGAAAAAAAGGTAGAGTTTATTTAAAATGTAGTAAAAAGTTTAAATATAGACTGACCCGTAGGTTGGCTTATGAGCCCACAGGTTGGACCTGTTTAATCCACAGGTTAAACGGGCCAAACCTACAAGCCTGAATTTTAAATGATCCTTTTTTTTAAACCCGCAACCCTGTAAGGGTGAGTTAAACGAGCCTGCTTACGGGCCCAAGCCCGTATACCCAGCTCTAACTAAGAGGTGTCTTGTGTTACATGGCAATTTTTAATGATAAAGGATCAAGAAAGAACACCATGGCTAAAACAATACAACAATGATTAAGGAGTGTCTATAAGAGTTTAAGCGTTGGGGATGTCAAATAGTCCAACCACAAGGTAACATTACTAGGAATTAAGAGAATGGTGTTTGGTTTGGAGGGCTTTGGGAGGCAAGTTTACTCCTCTAAGACATTTCAAGTCTTGAGAGAAGATGACATGCTTGCGCAGGTTAAAGAGAACAAGACATAGTGTCACGACAAGAATAAAGTGTTAAAGTGAAAACAGAATGTTATAGTGAGTATAATGTTATAAAAAGTATAACGCTATATGGAGCTGAGTGTTATAGTGAGGCAAAAGCCAAGGAGAAATATAACAATACAACAAGTAAAGCGTTGTAGCAAGTAGACTGTCATAGCGAGAAAGTGGCATAGCTACTAGCCCCTTTCCCATCTTAGCATTGATAACATGAACAAGCTATAATGCTAGTAATTAGTCATCATCACATAGCTACAAACCATATTTGTTGTCCACTATGGAACCTCTACAAATACCTACTAAGAAAACAAAAGGGTCTTCTAATTTCAGATTTAACCCATGAAAGACCTCTTCTTCCCCATAAACTATGGAGCTAGAAAATAAGAACAAAAAATATAGAGAAAATGGAACTTTCTTTCATTAGTCACCCCTGTAATGGTAAACACATTCTACTTGCTTTCGTTCACCACGTAAATCAAGAGAAGCCGCTCTCTCCCATGAAAATGAAGCTTTACCTTACAAGTCTATGAAACCTCAAATATCTCATTTAGCAACACCTTGTAAATGTAGTTGCAATTTCTGTAACACTAAGTTGAGAGTATTCAGGATATACTACACAAACTATGCAACATTGTTATTTTTATATATGTTTGGAATAAATGTTTCTATCTTGGAAGTTACCAAGATAAGACTGGTTTTTCAACATAGTAAAAGATAATCTAAAATACAAGAATGCACTTTGGAAGATAAGGTACAATTATTGTTAAGAAAATAAAGTAATATTTTTTTCAGTTATTGACCAAGTCTTAGGGAGAATTTTACTCCACGTATCTTTCTGTTATTCCTTAACGTTAGCAGATTTTTAGATTTTAATTTTTTGTTTTCTATTATGTAATGGCCTATGTATTGGGCACAGTATTATTCATTTTGAATTAGACAAAAAATGCATTTTCTCTTTTTCTTTTGATAGTGGTATCAAAAGCCTAAAACTTGTAAGAGCTGAAAGTCAAACACCTGAACTAGTGAGATCTGAGAGAAAAACCCGTGAAACAAATCTCTTCATTAATTCTCTTCATTTTCATCAATGGCCATTGATTCAACCTTTGTGCAAGTTGCCATTCCTCGTTTTGATGGTCACTACAACAATTGGAGCATGCTTATGGAGAACTTTTTACGATCAAAAGAATATTGGATAGTTGTTGAATCTGTAATTCAAGAGCCACCACCAACAACCGCGACAGATGCACAAAAAGTAGACTTTGAGGCAAGAACACTCAAAGACCTAAAAGCCAAAACTTATCTTTTCTAAGCTATTGATCGTCTAATCGTTAAGACTATTCTTTGTAAAGATACTTCTAAAGATATTTGGGATTCAATGAAGAAAAAATGTCAGGGCTCTACTATAGTGAAGCATATGCATGACTTCAAATCTTGAGGAGAGATTTTAAAGTCTTTTAGATGAAGGATGAAAAATCTGTTACTAGCTTTTTTGGAAGGATTATGGAGATTACTAAAAAAATAAGATGCTATGGAGAAAAAATTGAAGATGTTACTATAGTAGAAAAAATTGTGCGTTTGATGACGTGTGAATTTAACTATATTGTTTGCTCTATTAAGGAGTCAAAAGACATAAAAACCCTCTCTCTTGATGAACTACAAAGCTCGTTATTGGTCTATGTGCAACATCCCAGATAATTGAATTAAAATCTATGATTGACGGAAAAATATTAATAAGTGTCCTCTAATTTATTTTACCATTTTAGAAATCATTATTAATTAATATAAATGTAATTTTAAATAATTAGATGTTGTGAAATTAAATAAAATTATTTGATTAGTGGATTACTAAATTTAGATAAAGTTAAATGAATGGTGTAAATTTAAAGTTACTAAAAGGTTAGAAGGTAAGTTTTAATTTAAGTTTTAAAAGAAAATAGAAAAGAAAAGGGTAAATTACAAATATGCCCTTAATGAATAAAAATAAAAACAACTCTCTTCTTCTTCCTCGTGAGAAACAACACGTGAATTCCTTCTCCCTTTTCTCTTCTCCATTGCCATGGAATAGAGCTCCAAATTGAAGGGTGATTTTTCATCAGAATCTTAAGTTGTTTACATTTTTGGAATCCCGGCAACGAGGTGGTGAAACGGACGCCGAAAGACCGATTGGTGAAGCAGGTGTTGGATTCAGAAGCGGAGAAGCTAATCAAGTAAGTGTGGGATGCGACCGACACTGTGATCAACTAGAAGAAGCTTAGAATCGAGGTAAAGGGGTGTTCGGGTCATATTTAATTAGAATTGGTATGTATATTAGGCTCGGAGTGATTATAAAATAATAATAGGTTGCGAGAAGTTAGGAAAATTAGTGAGATGGTAATTAGATATGCATGTGTACGTATGTATGTGGGCTTGTATGCATGATTTAGTGATTAATAAATTAAAAATGAGGTGAAAGATATAAAACATAAGTGAAATAATTAATTAATTAACTTAAAAGTGATGATTCAAGTTGTAAGAATTATATATATAGTATGTTATGAATCATGAATTAAAATACACAATGATTATGTTTTGAATATGTATATACTTATATGAATAGGAATGAGATAGTGGACTTGTGAAATAATGGCGATTTGTTGGTGGGTTCGGTCGATGTGGCCGCCCCAGTTGATATATAATAGTTGATTATCATTTATGGATAGTGGAGATGTGATTTAGCATGTATGTGTATATGATTATGTGGTGTGGGATGGCCAACGACATGATTCACCCCTCATTTTTTGGCTTCTGTGGTCCTTTGTGATCCAGTTGAGCTACCCAGTGGTCAAGTCGGACCCAATGGTTGAGGTGGAGAGCCAAGTCGGGCTCGCTGAACCAAGTCAGGTTCACGGGGTGTCAAGTCGGACCCCCAGCTGAAGGCCGATCCTTTAGTATCCAGATACTATGCGTCATATATTGCATGTGACTCAGATGTGCTAAATCCAATATGATATGATGCTTATGATGCAACGCACTATTAATATGAAATTTAATGTTGATGATGATGTATGAGAATATATGTAATTTATGTGTCTCTTGAGGACTTTGCTATGAACCAGATATGTAAGGATTTAAGAAAACTAGCAATTATAAGTATATGGTTATAATGGAACCGGTAAGTGTACAACATTAATAGGAATCTAGTTAATTGATTATTTTCTATTATACTTACCATTCTAGATTAATTATTATTTTCCAAACACTCACCCTTGTTGTAGTTTCTCAATTTAGTGACCAGTGACAGGGAAGGTACTAATGCTTCGGAGGGTGTGCCAAGCGGGTAGCTGATGCCAAGGAAAATGTGGGAGTATGGATATGTGTAATAGTCTAGTGATAAACTATATTTGATTTTTTTTATGTATCTTGATGTATGACACTTATTTGTGTGGCTTATGAGATTAATGCATTTTAGTTAATTTGGTGTGGTGACGTGTGATGATTAATTGATAATGATGATATGGATTTATGATGTGGATTGATAGTGTGGAAGAAAGAAATTTAGTATGACATTTATGTTATGATTACTAGTTGGTGAATTGTGGGATTCATGGCATGGAGCCAAGTTTTTGTGATTGAATGGTCATGGGCAGGTTCTGTAATATATGTATGCATTATATAGGTGTGATGTGATTGTGAAATTGATTGATGTATTGGTGAATTTTGATTATTTGTTGAAAGTAAGCATATAGTGGAAATAGGTGAAATTAGGAACTAAATAGATGAATTTATGATCCGGCGGGTTTTGGGACCCCTGGATGGAACCAATAGGTTCCCTATGACATTTAGAAACTGTGCATATAGGCCTTGTGTGGTTTAGGGCCCATTTGAATGGTTTGGTGCATAGGTTTTTATTACTTTTGGTTTTAATACAGTTTTCTACATATCTTGAGCATATGATGAAAATTTGGCAAACGAATGGCACCAATAGTTTCATAATGGCGAAAACATGTGGCCCGTAAAGTTTTGTGGCAATTAGAGCTAAAACGGGCTATTTGGGTAGGTCGAAAGTTTACAAAAATACAAAATTCTACATAATTGTTGTCACTGTCCTATGGTAATCAATTACCACTTTTGTCGGTTTGCCTATTTTGTCTTTTTATACTGGTAATCGATTACAACACTGTTAAAATGGGCCAAAACTCAATTTGTTTGAAACTAAACTACTTTTTAGGGTCATTTACGATAGAAATGATTAGTAATTAATGATTAGAGTTTAAAATATCACTAGTGGAAAAAAAGGATATAATCACGGTTAAAAAAGGCCTTTATTCACGGTTAAAGAACTGTGGTTGTTGCAGCCGTGGTAGTAGATGATGGTCTTTAACCATGGTTAACAACCGTGGTAATAACATCACATCTAACCACGGTTAAGAACAACTGTGAATATAACTTACTATTTATATTCACGGTTATGCTCGATAACCGTGAATATAAGAACTGAAAGATGTCAGTTACAAACTACTTATATTCACGGTTATGATGGACAACCGTGGATATAGATATATTTTATCCACGGTTGTCCATCACAACCGTGAATATAAGTATGGATTGGTTTCAGTTACAAACTACTTATATTCACGGTTATTATGGACAACCGTGGATAAAATATATCTATATCCACGGTTGTCCATCATAACCGTGAATATAAGTAGTTTGTAACTGACATCTTTCAGTTCTTATATTCACGGTTGTTGCCATAACCGTGGATAAATATAGTCTATATTCACAGTTGTTGCCATAACCGTGAATAAATACTGAGGTTTTTTTTTTAATATGGATTCTGTTTTATCGTTTCCCAACCCTGCATTCAGACAAACCAGTACAGTATACAGTATACCACAGTAACACTATGCCGAAAGAATGGCATGTATATATATAACAATTTATTTTCTATATCAATTCATAACAACCTAAAAAATGAAAGTATATACAATTAAGTTGAATGTAATCTAATAAAAGTAAACCCTAAATCCTACTAGATACATATATAAAAGAATAAAGATCCTATATCTAGCTTTGCCGTGAATCAAAGAAGTGTGAGGCCCATTGCCTTCTAACATTATCCACAAGTTCCTTTGGGAAAAATGACCGGTCATTAAAGTACTGCAAACAATTGCACAAAACAATTAGAACAAAAGCTTTATTTATTACATGAAATTGATGAAATTGGAGAAAAGTAGTCCAAATGATGAGAATTACCTCTGTCCATCCATCTACTAAATGATGTTGGACAATGGTCAGCATAGTGTGCATGACGAAATAGCCACACTCAAAGGAACCCTTCTGTCTGTAAGACTACAACGGACATATAGTATAGAATAAGTGAATTCGGAACTTAAAAAATATGTACTGAAGATTTGAATGAATACGATTGACTTACTTTTGGGTATACCCATACAACTGTTTTTCCTTTGGGCTTGTTTCCAATCAGTAGATTGTATCCAATCACCGCCCTGCGTCAAACAAAACACAAGATAAGTTAGAATTGTATAGTTCTAAAAATGATGTAATCGAATTTGTGGTTATTGTTTAGGGATGAACTTACCGGTCTAGTATATCTTTCAGGTCTTGTGGAGCTGTCCGATGCAAACTATCAAAGTACAGAGCAAGATAGTCCTTCGGACAGATCACCAGAAGCGTCCAGTGAGCCCTGCAGTTACGAGTGATAAGTGAGACTTCAAAATGCAAAATATCATGACAATAATTATGGAATAGAGTATTACCCTTTATGATAGGGGCCCATGTATATAGACTTCCCAGACTCAAACATCCAATTCTGGATGTATGTCTGGGTGTTCTGCGAGGTGTTTCCATGCATCTGTATGAGAGAGGGCTCTAAGAAACCGTAAGTTCCTTGGAAACCCAAGTCCACACAGAGTTTTGCCAGAAACCTAAACAAGTTAAGACATGGTTAGTGACAATTAACTTGTATAATGAAAAAATTGGACAAAACAAGGATATACTTACAGCTCCCACAACTGAAAGATGGAGCCGTTCAGCATCGACGTCCCTGTAATAATGTCACAAATATCAGAATTTGTAACGTAAACTGGAAAATCACTGGGACGGCCGAACACTAGTGGCTGCCATGGGACCTGAACAGTGTCGTCATCTTGCTCATACCCGATGCGCCATAGCATCCGGATGGGATCCATGGCCGGGTCTGGCTTCTTCAATGTCTGTTCCTGTTGAACAATTGACAACCATCACATTTTATACCATAATTGACAAGGAAATAAAGCTAGTTAGTGTTTAGGGTTTTTACCTGTCCAGGGGCAATCACCAGAAGTCTATTGGGCCATATCAGAAAGTGGCCCACCGCCTGACCGACGGTCTTCACCTCCTGAGTTGCCACTGGCACAGCAGCATCCTCCTCGAGGACGAGCACAATCGAGACCCTGGACATACCATCAGGTAATGTCTGATGGTGAACCACAGGGCCTAAGTTGTACACAATACCAGTGGCAACTGGCTCCTCCGACCCGTCAATGAACAGGTCATATTGACGGGTGTCTGGTGGCTCGACCCTGTCATCGTCAGGGTCAGCCGCAGCGCACGACCCTTTAGTGCTAACCTTCCGTACCTACATATTTACACATCAAGCAGAAGTTATTCAACAATGAAATAAAGTGATTACAAACAATAAAATTGAGGAAATTAAATAAAGAATCTAACTTGTGGGTCGTTGGCTGGTGCAGTAGTCTCCTGGTGGTGGCTGAGTGAGGCCTTCATCTCCTCCCTGAATCGGGCCATCTCCTGGTGGAGCCTAGATATCTCCTCCTGGTACTCAGCCTTCACAACAGCCACCTTTTGCTCCACCATTTGCTCAAGGGATGGGGCAGGGTCGGGAGCACCGTAATAGGCGCGGAGGCCTGTAAAATGTGAATGATTAGCCCATAATTGTTTAACAGATAACAAAATGAAGGCATAAAGTTAATTAACACTTACCTACACCTCGACCAATAGCACGCACTCTTCCTGGGTGCTCTGGCCTGCCAATGGCGGTAGTCAAAATATCCTCCCGTCCATGGGCTACGAAAGACCCTTGGGTTGATTGCTCAACCAAGGAATCTTGAAACCAAACAAGTTAGTATTCACTTCCTTCACTTAAACTGAAAAACAGACACTGATATAAACGGGAATACTTACTATCCGTGAGGCAACCTCCTGAGCCTGTGAGGAAGTGTATCCCCCACTCTTCTTGATCCTAGCCCGCTTCCATTTATCGTGGCGTGTAGGTGGGGAAGGGGGATCCACAATACCAGTGTCAGTCTGACACTGACTCAGCCTCTCCTGTGCCAGCCGCTCCTCTAACCTACCGTAATCCCCACATGACAGTGTGTGTGGGCAGTCATTTAGCTTCCTAGTCTCCTTGGCTTTCTTTCTGGTCTCCTACAACAAGAAAAAAAATATTCACAGTTAGCCGTATAAATTATACATAATTTAATCATCTAAAAACCAATGTACCTGAAACTCGGCAGAATGCCTAGATGCAACAAAAGCATCCCAGGTCTCCTGATCGATGAAGGGATATTTCTCTCCAGAGAACTTTCCTTGGTCGTCCCTGAATACATACCTACAATGAAAGGTACATTAAAACTAAGGATTGGTACAATTTGGTGAAGCGTTGATTAAGAATTTAAAGTTCAATATACCTCGTGGTGAGTATGGATTTGAACGACCTCCATCGCTCAGCCATGATACCGAGGACCTTCCTCCTCGCTATGTCGGAAGATGGTATGTCAAAAGAATCCTACATGAAAGGAGTTAGTCCATAAAGGAGTACTTATTAAGAGTTACATGAAATAATACACTAAAATAAAACTTAAATAATATCTAAGTTACCAGAACATCACTCCATAGCTGGTTCTTCACCACCTCCTCGACACTATCCCAGTCGGGGATAATGATAGACACCTTCGACCGTACCACAACCCCCAGATAACTGCTCAACTTCATGGCATGCGGTCCACTGAATCTACCGGTGTTGACATCCATCTCAACAACTACCCTCTCTCCCCGGTGACGCCTACGTGCGACGTCTGGCATCCGGGTAACACCTCTACTCTTTTGAGCAGAGGAACCACTGGCCTGTGAGTCGGACCTGGATCGTCCATCCTGGTCAGCCATGAGTATCTGTCCAAACAAGGAAAAAAACTATCAAATATTTAATATAACATTTAAAACAACGAATAACTAATATAACATGTAATTCAATGTCTCACCAACAAGATTAATACCCTATTAAGATGAAATATTTTCCCACAAGCCCTCATGGTAGTCATGACGACTGGCAACTACATCATCTATGTCATGTTCCATGACAGATGTTGGAATACGCATTGTAGTTGATGGAATGTCCACAATATCAACATCGGGGTCTCCAATGTGTCTACCTTGGATAACAATTGACCACCGTTTGTCAGCTGGGTCAGCCACATAAAAAACTTGCTTCACCTGCATTGCCATTATGAATGGTTCGTCCTTATGCCCTATCTTGTTGAGGTCCACCAACGTAACTCCTAAATCATCTGTTGTGACACCGTTCTTATTGTCAACCCATTTGCATTTAAACACAGGAACGGTGAAGGGATCGTAATCAACTTCCCATATATCTTCAATCACACCAAAGTAGCATGACTCGGCCATGACAGGGTTGTTGTCCTTTGCAGTTGAGAAATGCATTGACTGAGCCACAACCATCACTCCACTGTTTTGATTTGTACTCTTTTCATCCTGTGTCCTTGTATAAAACGAATAGTTGTTTATGTCATACCCACAAAAGGTGAGGACATCAAAGTTCGGGCCCTGTGCTAGTCGATGTAATGTCGAGGATGCGGATGCATCTTTCAGGACGGTCTTTTGGAACCACTGCATGAAACTCTTGTTGTGTTCATTCAACAACCACTTTTCAGTTATTTTAGGGTTGGTTTTCTTGACTAGCTCCTTGTGTGTGGCTAGATACGGTTGCACGGCGTCCGTGTTGTTTAAAATATACAAGTGTGCCTGAAGGACATCAGTACGTGGCATGCTCTTCACTTTTTTTCCAATCGTTCCTTTCCCATCCAATCTCCCTTCATGATGAGTCGTTGGAATACCAATGCTTGCAGCATGTGACATGTATTCAGTGCAAAACTTAATTGCTTCCTCTACAATATATCTTTCCACAATTGAAGCTTCGGGACGACGTTGGTTCTTCATATACCCTTTCAATATCTTCATATATCGCTCAACGGGATACATCCACCGTAAGAACACTGGACCACACCAACGGATCTCTCTCACCAAATAGATGATTAAGTGGACCATTATGTCAAAAAAAGAGGGCGGGAAATACATTTTAAGCTGACATAATATAAGTGATGCTTCCTATTCCAACACATCCAATTCGCCGGGCACGATTACCTTGCAACATATGGAATTGAAAAACATACATAACCTTGTTATGACATTTCTCACATTTTTAGGAAGAATGTCATGAATGGCGATAGGCAGAAACTGCTGCATCAACATGTGACAATCGTGAGACTTCAACCCAACTAACTTCAAATCTTTCATGGAAACACAAGACTTGATGTTGGAGCCATAACCAGACGGAACTTTCATACTTCGTAACGATTCACACAGACTTTGCTTTTCTTTTCTGGATAACGTATGACATGCTGGAGGCAAATATGTTCTTTTGCCCTTTGATTATGGATGCAAATCCTGACGTATACCCATCAACTCTAAGTCCATACGCGAGTTTAGGCCATCCTTAGTCTTCCCGGGTATGTTTAAGAGTGTACCAACTAAACTGTCGCACACATTCTTCTCCACATGCATTACATCAATGCAGTGTCTTACATCAAGCTCCCTCCAATATGGCAGGTCAAAAAACACTGACCTTTTCTTCCAGTTGTTTTGTGTCGGGTGTTGTTTTTCACACTTACCAAATTGCACGTTGACGTCCTTCACCTTTTTATATGCCTGGCGACCAGATAGTGGTGGAGGAGCCATTTCAAAATCTTGGGCACCGTTAAATGACTTCTTCAACCTTCGAAACGGATGATTCGCTTTAAGAAACCTTCGATGTCGAAGATAAACATTTTTCCTGCCATGATGCAATCGCACAGAACTAGTCCCCTCCTCACATACTGGACAAGCTTTATGACCCTTCACACTGTACCCAGATAAGTTACCATACGCTGGAAAGTCATTGATTGTGCAAAATAACATGGCACGCAATTTGAATGATCGCCTGGTAAACCCATCAAACACTTCAACCCCATCTTCCCACAACCTTTTGAGGTCTTCAACCAATGGAGTTAAATATACATCAATGTCGTTCCCTGGTTGTCGTGGACCAGAAATCATCATTGATAACATCACATATTTTCGCTTCATGCACAACCATGGCGGCAAGTTGTAAACAAACAACAAAACAGGCCACGAACTATGGTTTGTGCTCAGGTTCCCAAACGGGTTCATGCCGTCTGTGGCTAGTGCAAGCCTAACATTTCTTGGTTTATTGGCAAATTCTGGAAAAATCCTATCCATTTTCTTCCATTGCGACCCATCGGCCGGATGCCTAAGTAGTCCATCAATAACCCTCTCATCAGCATGCCATCTCATAAGTTTTGCATCATCTGCATTGGCAAACAGACGCTTTAGTCTTGGAACTATAGGTAGATACCACAACACCTTTGTAGGAGACCCTTTAGTGCATACCTCATCAGAATCCGCCTCTTTCTTCTTATACCGTGACACCCCACATCTAGGACATCGATGCAGCATTTCTAACTCACCTCGGAATAATACACAATCATTTGGGCATGCATGTATTTTCTCATACTCCAAACCCATAGGACACAACACCTTTTTGGCCTTATAGTTACTTTTTGGCAAGGTGTTTCCAGCTGGGAGCATTTCTTTCAACAACTTCAGTAAGTCAGTGAAACTTTTATCCGTCCACCCGTTTATGGCCTTCAAATTAAACAACCGCAAAACAGCTGATAACCTCGTGAAATTGAGGCAGTTTGGATACAACGGCTGCTCAGAGTCCTGACACAGAGTTGTATATACATGAGCTTTCTTAAAACCTTCTACCCCTACATCACGGATCATATCCTCGAGTCGGTCATCCATGTCGACATCGTTGTCATGCATTGAGCTTCGATTTTCAGTCTGAGAGTTGTTACTTGGCACCACCACATCTTCACCATGCCATATCCAACGCGTATAACTACGTAGAAAACCGTCACACAGTAGATGTTCTCGCACCTCTTCCAAGTCTACCCGACGTAGGTTGAAGCATTTAACACAAGGGCAAAAATACTTTCCATTCACCCCCACTACATTCCTCGCTACGAATTCTATAAATGATTCAACTCCCCCCTCGTACTCCAGACTTAGACGTGACGCAGAAATCCAACTCCGATCCATACCAACTGTTTACAAGGTGCTATGATCAACCTCACTTTTTATACAAAGGTGGTGGTCCTATACCCATTCAGCATGACAATTATTTTTATACGTCATTCATATATACAGGTTAGGACTTATTTTAAAATTTGATGAAATTTCGGCAGCATTTCGCATTGGTCTCTAAGTACACAAAATGAGAGTGGTCAAATCAAATTCAACCACAACCAAATATGCACCCAGAGAACAACACAAAATACAAGTTACCGAAATTTTATCAAATTTTAAAATAACTCCTAACTTGTACATACTAACAATGACGTATAAAAAATAATTGTTCATCCCAAACTGTCCAAACGGACAATTCAAGATTCAACACAAATGATGACATTAATTGATTTAATGACCATTTGTGTCGAATCTCAAACGGGGAACTACGGTTCACTCATATGCACAACAACTTTCATACTAGTTAACAACCACACACATACAACAACAATAAACATAACATATAAGAGCAACCAACAATAACAGAAATAAAATGGATAATAATTTAGTTAACTTTTTTCCTAAAATAGTATGATATTTTTAATTTATGTTATTTTGAAGTAGAAGTATGGTGTTGGAGTATGGATTATGGATTATGGATTATGATATTGGTTTATAATGCAGGTTCAAACTTTAGACTTTTATTTAGTAATTAATATGATATTTTTAAATTCTATTATTTTCAAGTAGAACTATGGAGTTAGATGATGGATTATGGATTATGAGAATTTTTAGATTTGAACTTTTATTTTATGGATTATGGCTTATGGAGCTATGGACCACCGCCACAGAAACATCGTTGGAGGATGCTGAACGGAGGTTGGTGAACATAGTTGCTGGAGCCAAACAGAAATGGTGGAAAACGTAGTTGGAGTAAGGTTTGTGAAACGGGGTTTGGAAAAGTGAGGTTTTAAAAACGTGGTTGGGAAAATTGGGGTTTTGAAGATAGTGATTTGTGTTTGGATAGTTTGTTGTAAAAGTGAGTTAGAAAGTAGTAATTATGTTTGGTTGGAAAATATTTTGGTAACCTTGGTTTAGAAAAATGAAATTTGAGGGTAAAATTACTAAAAAGGGTAAAATCATCATTGATAACTCTTGGAATGATGGCTAGATTTTAATATATATTTTTATTAGAAAAACGATAACGTTAAATTATGTTAGATAACGTGTCAATCACCTAATTACGTTAGGTGTTAATTCCTTTGTTTCTTAAGATCTGTGGTGACTGGAAGTATTTTTATTTCTCTATAGAAAAGATAAGAAATGGTTAGGAACTAGATTTAGAAACCAAACTTATTAGGCATGTTAGGATGACATTGTCATGATATTTAGTTACGAATTTTTACTGAATCTTTACCCAGTTAAATCTATGACCTATTAACATGTGCAACTAAACATCCTTAGCATTAAATCATGAACCAAAAATCTTCCCCATAAACCACACTACTTCACAACACCATGTCCCATTAAACATTAAAATTTCCAAAGTATCTAATTACAGCACTACCATGTGTTAGGCTTAATGACTTGCCACCTTGAATTTCCACTAATCACCACACTAACCCATCATTTGCCACCTAATCCTCTCCATGTAATGACATAGCCGAATCTTAGTGGCTAAAATTCCACTAAGAATTTCATGCTTAAACTCTAGCTTACACATGTGCCATTACAAGAAATTCTTGACATATCACCTTGTATTATTTCCTAAACCTTGGTCGTCAAAGTGAAGCTACTTCACTTAGCTAATTTCTTCATTTTTCATCTATTTCTCTCTTACCCTTTCTCTCAAATAAAAATCAACATCATCTCCCCACCGTCCAGCACCATTCAACCACTCCATCAACCATTTTTACGTCACGAACACCACCTCCAACCACCATCTAGCGAACGTGACCTCAACACCATTATTTTTCTCTTAAAAGGCCTAAGTTTTTTCTCCTTTAAAAGAAAGTTGATGGTGCATAAACAGAGTTTAAACATAAACAGGCACATAAATAGAGTTTAAACAGAGGGTACCGAGGCTAAAAAATGCATATAACCAAACAAAGTTTAAACGGATGGTGCATAAATAGAGTTCTAAAAAATGCATATAAACAGAGTTTATAACTTAAGCTTTTGACAAACACACATGACAATGGGGGTTCAGGGAACCTACCTGAATGAAGAAAGGAAGAAGATGCTGAACAGAGAGAAGGGCACGAAGCTCACAGATAATGGAGAAGACGACAACCAACGCGCAGAAGAAGATAAACTGAAAAAAGAGTGAAAGGCGCGACTTTTAAAGTTTCAGAAAGGATGTATATTCACGGTTCCCCTTGAAACCGTGAATATATTACACATATATTCACGGTTTAACAAACAACCGTGGATAAATGTTAACTATATATCCACGGTTACAACACCAACCGTGGATAAATATTAAATCTATATTCACAGTTATAGAAACAACCGTGGACATAGAGTACCCAGTGTTTAAACCCTAAAACCTGAACTATATATCCACGGTTGGAAATACAACCGTGAATATTGACATCTATATATATCCACGGTTAACATCATAACCGTGAATGTACCCATCAATATATATTCACGGTTGTGATTAAAACCGTCGATATATATTTCAGGTACTATATATCCACGGTTGACTCCTCAACCGTAAATATATATTGATGGTTACGTTCACGGTTATGATGTTAACCGTGGATATATAGTTTTCTCTGATTAAAACGTTCACCTTATAATTTCAAAAATGCCACCGTGCATGTTTTTATCACTGATCCTCTTCTACCCGTGAATATATCCCCGTTGTTATATCCATTTTTTCCACTAGTGTATGGTTTGTACTGTGATATTAAAATTGTAATATCTAAAAACATGAAAAAATTGTAAATTTGAGAGGATTAAAGATAAAAATAAATGTAAATTAGGGAGGATGTTATACTATAAGTAGAAAATAACAAAATTCAACTACAGATGAACAAGCTTTAAAAGCTTCTATAAACACCAGTTCAACAACTCAAGAGGAAGGGGCAGAGGTCGTATAAGATGAAGAAAAAGAGGAAAAAGAGATGAAGAACATAAAGATGACAACAAAAATAGAGAAGAAAATAGACATGCCAAATCTAATAATGACCAATTTCATAACAGAAGTCGAGAACGAGATCATACCAAATCTAAGGTAGAATGCTTTAGATGCCATAAATGTTGGTGTATGCACTACAAGCTATTAATGTATCATTTTGAACTTATCAATAAAATACGTCTTTTTAGTTTTAAAATTATTTGAAATATGTTTATCCTTTGAATAATAGGTCATATGAGAACTATTCCTAAAATGTTCCTAATATTTACATAGGGACATGTAAATACATTAAGATTAGTATGTGCATATATTGATGATCTGATCTCACAAATCATGAATATAGAAGATATCAAGTCTTTACACGAGTACGCATTAAGAGTAATGTTATAATGGACAAACCTACAAAGAGAATGTTGTATGAATAATTACATGAGTGTCATAAATGATTCTCAATGTGATAATGGTGCATGTAGTCATTCGACTTAAAGTCACTATGATTCCTACATGATGAGTTTGTTGTTTTAATACAATCAAACGTCATCTATAACAAGATGACCATAAAGGTTATGGTTAGACAATGAACAAATTATGCAGAGGGATGTTAGTGATATAGATGAGACTTGTCTCTCATATATGACACGAGTGATATCTGTGAGCCGCTTGATGGAGTGAAACTAATGAAATACATGACCATGCTAGGAAGAATAAATATTGAATATTTATTTAATAAAGTCTACACTAGTCTCAAGTAAAATGAATTGGGTTATATAAGGATGACGATGACCATGCCTTACGCCAATTGAATATCGTGACAAAAGGAATGCATGTATAAAATAATTATCACTTATAGGTTATGCCGACGATAAATAATATTCAGGCATAATGATGCATTACTAGATGTCGCCCTTATTTTATATTAACAATAAAATAGTTTATTATTAATATGATTGAATATTTTACCTGTAGGGTCACACGCATAGAGTAAGCCCACCAGAAGATAGTTTTTATTTTAGTTGGACTAAAATAAAGTTATTGGGTCTAACTCATTCTGAATGAGTCAGAAGCCCAATCTTTATAGAGAGCTCATCAGGTTAAACCTGAGCTTATATAAAGAAAAGGATTACTCATATTCTCGTATCTATGGCGAGGGTTGAAAATTTTAAACTAGCATTTAGAGGATCAATTACTGTTGGGAGTGCTCGTGTGGACTCTTAAAGAACAAAACTAAAATTGCTTTGATAAAGGAACTTATTTCACGTCTACAAGAGGTAATCCTAAAAATGTAATTTTAATTTGTTGTATGTAATGCTTTGAAACATTCTATTTTGTAATTTTAATGGGAATCCCATATGTTTCCACTACCTAACCCTGTGGGATTCCCTAACAATAAATATGGTCACTGTGCTTTTGAATGTTATACTTGGCTACCTACGGAAAATGACAAAATGGGAAAGCTCAAATTTCATGGAAAACATGAATGAAGAAGAAACCTTGTTAATGGTTGTCCATGAAGAAAACCAAATTAACTCAAACATCTAGTATGTGGATACAAGCTGCGGTAATCACATGAGAGGGAGCAAGTATTCTTTTTCTTATCTAAATGAAGATTTCACTCAATTGTTAGTTTTGGTGATTTTTCTTCTATAGAAGTGAAGAGTAATGATTATATCAAAATAAAAAACAAGAATGGTTTTATGGAAACAATCTCTAATGTAATGTTCATTCCTGATTTAAAAAGTAACTTGTTTAGTGTCGGTCAATTGCAAGAAAAGGGTTGTTATTACTATTAAACAAGGTGCTTGTGAAATCTATAATCCTGTTAGAGGTACTATTGATGTTGTACAAATGAGTTCCAACAAGTTATTTCCATTGAACATTAAAATTATTAAGTCTTACTTGGTGGCCGAAATCAAAGACCTATCATGGCTATGGCATTTTTGTTATGGCTATTTGAGTTTTGGAGGATTAAAAACTCTCAACCAAAAGAACATAGTTACAGGACTTCCTTCAAAAGTAGCTCCTTCCTAGGTATGTGAGGATTGTGTTGTTAGCAAATAATATCGTTCTCAATTTCCTAATAACAAGTCATGGAGAGCAAAAGATGTTTTAGAGTCGGTACACTCAGATATATGCGGTCCAATAAATCCATCTTCTAATGGAGGTAAAGGTTATTTAATTACCTTCATTGATGACTTTTCAAGGAAAACTTAAGTTCAATTTTTATAGGTCAAATCTAAAGCATTTTCAGCATTCAAGACTTTTAAAGCTCGAGTTGAAAATAAGGATGGAAAAAACATCAAAACCCTCTACACTGATCGTAGTGGTAAATATTGCTCAAAAGATTTTAACCACATAATATACAAAGAGAACTTACAACAACCTATACATCATAACAAAATGGTGTATCAGAAAGGAAGAATAGGACAATTTTGAACATGGTAAGGAGCTTACTAAATAGGGGAGGGTTCCAAATAAGTTTTGGCCAAAAGAGGTAAATTGAAGTGTTCATATTTTGAATAGAAGTCTAACTTTTGCTATTTATAATGTGACACCCAAGGAAGCATGGAGTGAGAGAAAATTAGATGTGGATCGCATCAAAATTTTTGGATGCATTGCTTTTGCTCATGAACTAAATCAAAAAAGAAAGAAACTTAATGACAAATCTAAAAAAAATGTGTGTTTCTTGGTGTAAGTAAAGCATCTAAAGCATACAAGTTATTTAATCCTTGTACAAAAAGTATTGTCACTATTAGGGATGTTGTCTTCGATGAAGAAAACACTTGGAATTTGAAAAGGCAAATGCCTATCCAAGTGTTACTAGATGAAAATGATGAGAAAGAACATATTTCATCCTCTTATGCATTTGAAAGAATTGCTAACAGAAATATGAGCATGTGACCAGTTTGTTACTTGCTAAAAGTCCTATTAGTGTGCACTTAAGTCCATAGGAAGCAATGATATGTTGTTTCTTTTTTACTTTAAATATGTTGTAATTACAATCATGTTTAATTAATATGAATCATGAATTCAGTGCATTTTCTCCTGTTTTCTTCTTCTTTTTTTTTTCTTCTTCTTCTTCTTCTTCTTCTTCTTCTAAAAAAATATGTGTTTCTTGGTGTAAGTAAAGCATCTAAAGCATACAAGTTATTTAATCCTTGTACAAAAAGTATTGTCACTATTAGGGATGTTATCTTCGATGAAGAAAATACTTGGAATTGGAATAGGCAATAGCCTATCCAAGTGTTACTAGATGAAAATGATGAGAAAGAACACATTTCAGCCTCTTGTGCATTTGAAAGAATCGCTAATAGAAATATAAGCATGTGACACATGTGACCAGTTTGTTACTTACTGAAAGTCCTATTAGTGTGCACTCAAGTCCATGGGAAGTAATGATATGTTGTTTCTTTTTTGCTTTAAATCTATTGTAATTACAATCATGTTTAATTAATATGAATCATGAATTCAATGCATTTTCTCCCATTTTTTTTTTTTTTTCTTCTTCTTCTTCTTCTTCTTCTTCTTCTTCTTCTTCTTCTTCTTCTTCTTCTTCTTCTTCTTCTTCTTCTTCTTCTTCTTCTTCTTCTTCTTCTTCTTCTTCTTCTTCTTCTTCTTCTTCTTCTTCTTCTTCTTCTTCTTCTTCTTCTTCTTCTTCTTCTTCTTCTTCTTCTTCTTCTTGTTGGTGTAAGTAAAGCATCTAAAGCATACAAGTTATTTAATCCTTGTACAAAAAGTATTGTCACTATTAGGGATATTGTCTTCGATGAAGAAAACACTTGGAATTGGAATAGGCAACAGCCTATCCAAGTGTTACTAGATGAAAATGATGAGAATGAACACATTTCATCCTCTTGTGCATTTGAAAGAATTGCTAACAGAAATATGAGCATGTGACACATGTGACCAGTTTGTACTTGCTGAAAGTCCTATTAGTGTGCACTCAAGTCCATAGGAAGCAATGGTATATTGTTTCTTTTTTGCTTTAAATAGGTTATAATTGCAATCATGTTTAGTTAATATGAATCATGAATTCAGTGCATTTTCTCCCATTTTCTTCTTCTTCTTCTTCTTCTTCTTCTTCTTCTTCTAAAAAAATGTATGTTTCTTGGTGTAAGTAAAGCATCTAAAGCATACAAGTTATTTAATCCTTGTACAAAAAAAATTGTTACTATTAGGGATGTTGTCTTCGATGAAGAAAACACTTGGAATTGGAATAGGCAACAGCCTATCCAAGTGTTACTAGATGAAAATGATAAGAAAGAACACATTTCAGCCTCTTGTGCATTTGAAAGAATTGCTAACAAAAATATGAGCATGTGACACATGTGACCAGTTTGTTACTTGCTGAAAGTCCTATTAGTGTGCACTCAAGTCCATAAAAAGCAATGATATGTTGTTTCTTTTTTGCTTTAGACATGTTGTAATTGCAATCATGTTTAATTAATATGAATCATGAATTCAATGCATTTTCTTCTTCTTCTTCTTCTTCTTCTTCTTCTTCTTCTTCTTCTTCTTGGAGATAGAACTCCAACGAAAAATGATCCATCTTAGAATCCAGCCTCTTCTATATTCATCCTGGCCAGAAACTATCGGTCGCCCTTGCCACTCTTCTCCTCACGGGGAACAATTATCATTCATGGTCACGATTGATGCATAGGATGTTGATTTTGAAGAACACGTTTAAGTTCATAGATAGATTTATTAGCATGTCGGGAAGGTTCAATCTGATGTTCGACCTCTGGGAAAGATGCAAAAACCTAGTTCACTCCTAGATTATTCATTCTGTCTCTAATTTAATTGCTCAAAGGGTTGTTTACATAGATCTTGCTTCTAATGTGTGGAAACATTTGCATGAATGATTTTTACAAGGAGATTTCATTCGAGTCCCAGAGTTACTATAACGCCCTCTATTACATCTTAATAAATTCTAGAAAAAATTTATAATTTTTTTTAAAAATGATTGTTAAAAAGACTATTGGAATAAATTACATATAATATTTCTGAAATACCTCATAAATATTATTAAAACTTTATAAAGTAATTTTACATTCATCTGAAGAAAATAAATATTAAACATTATAAGAAAGAGAGGAAACTCCATGGCCCAGAAGCAGTTACTTAATGTCATTATTTATTCATTGGACCACGGTATTCATACTGAGCTCCCTTTCTAGAACGTTCTATATTTACTGTCGAGATTCTCCGATCCTTCCCTCTGAACCATCGATTTAAAATATATGAAACAAAAACACAGAGAAAGGAGTGAGAAACAGAATAAAATACTCCCGAATGAGACATAAGCAACAAAGGGTTTTCACAAACTAATATATATAAGAATATCAATAACAATCACATACACAATCAATTATGAATGCATGAATGTTATGCAATGTCTTCATCATAACTTTCCTATATATGTGGGCCCTTAAATTTTAATTTGCACTGGACCAACCAGGAGTTTACACTGTTCCACAATTTCGGATAATAATAACATGAACAGCTCAACTGGTATGGAAACACTTAGAAACTAGCCAGATTGAGAAGGTTTTTATTGTGAAAGTACCCGACACTAGGGAGCTACCCCAGGTCCCCTAAAGCACCCTTTCACACTCTCTCATCCCAACACTCGCAATTAAGCCTCCTCTAATGTATCCTCGGTTTCTATAATCCGTCCCTAGACAATATTATTTTCTTTCACTTTAATGATTCATGATGCATGAACTACTCGCGTAATTAGTTGGTTAAGGCTTTTAGAAACTCAACTATTAAATACCATAAAGGTTTACAATATCATCTAAATAAACTGTACATTTCCTCAATTTCTTCTCTGAATTTCTGTCATACAAAAATAAATTTGGTACTGTTTTCAAATTCAAATCTCACCAAAATTAAGTTTCCAAGCCTTAAATATCTCAAAATTTTCTCATATAAAACTTTACATAATTTTTCTCAAATTGAATTTTAGCAAGATCGAATTTAAAAATCTCAATTATTTCCAAAAATCTTTAGTTATTAGGTTGAAAAATAGAATAATTTACTTTTGAAAATTTTATTTTACTAAAAGAGACTAATTCTTAATTCATTAACTAGACATACTTAAAACTATAATTTTTTTTTAATTCAAGAATTTAATTATTTCTACCTTTTTATAAATTAATTTTCATAAAATGTCTTTCTAAAATAAATACTAGATTTTTATTCTAAAGATTAAAAGTAAAGTTAATGAAAATAATTTCTAAGAAGAAATAAGAGATTAAAATAACTATAAAATACTTTCTCTTAAAATAAAAATTTAAAGAGTAAGGTAAGAAAATTCTTACTGAGTTTTAGCCTTCCGTCATGCTTGTTATATGCTCAACTCCACATCACAAGATCATCAATCACAATCAAGTATTACCAATCACAATTACATATCATCGATCACAGTCTAATATTATAAATCATAATATCATTAATCAAAATCAAATATTATTAATTATAATCAAATCAAATCAATTAAATATCACTCATAAATATAATTTAAATTTTAATGGTTATTTAAATTAGTAGAGTTGATTTTTGAGTCCTTATAGTTCATTCCTCATACAGGTCTATATAAGTCCATTTATAATCCAATCTTCGTATAGGTATAGTTCAGTCCATACAGGTCATAATAGTCCAAGTCCTTGCATAGGTTTAGTCCAGTTCATATAGGTTATACAGGTCTATGCATAGGTATTTTAGATCAAGTTACACAAGATACTCAATTTAAAATTTATTATAAATTTTAAGTTAAATAGTTATTATTTTAAAATAATAATATTATTATTAAATTTAAAAGGAGTAGGGGACTCCTCCCATTATTCTGATGTCTTTTCATATTATATTCCTATCTCACTCCCGCTTACCTCTTGTATCTTGGTTCGTTATGGAAAGTCCGTGCGCGCCTCGTCTCTGAGTTCTAAAATATACAAATTTCATTTTAATATAGTCATAAGATGAAAATTTAGATTACTATTTAAAACAAAAAGGGTAAATAGTAATTATGCATAGTAATAGTAAATAGTAAATTTTAAATAGTTACCATGAATAGTAATAGTAAAAGTAAAACGTGAATAGTAACAGTAAATAGTAAAATGTAAATAATAATAGTAAATAATAAAACGTGAATAGTAATGATAAACAGTAAAACATAAATAGTAATGGTAAATAGTAAAACATGAATAGTAACAATAAATAGTAACAGTAAATAGTAATTTACTATTTATAATAATAATTTACTATTCATAATAGTAATTTACTATTTGAATAGTATTTTACTTTTGACATAGTAATTTACTATTTAAAATAGTAACTTAAAATAATATTATATCCAGTATAATAATAGATTTTTAAATAATAACCTTCATAATCATAAAAAGAATATAAAAGAAATTTATTATTACCTCAGAATTTTTGCAGAACCTCTTTACTTTGGAAAATATCTTCCTCTATTCACTTAGTACTCTCCTCCTAACACTAGTAAGTTTTCAAATTTCAACGAAACACTCGGTGCCTCGCCCCTCTATTTATACTTAAAAATTTCATTGTATATTTGAATATTTTATTATAAAAGTACTGTGCAATTTTGAAAATTTCATTCCTGGTTACTGTGCAACATTTGAAATTTTTGTTCATGCACAATGTTTTGCGTAGTAAATGTCGGCTGAATTATTAAGCCAAATAGTAATCATTCACTCGGTATATTTTAAATATTTAAAATCAGTTCTTTTTAAAATTTAGAGATATTATATTAGTCCTCACTAATTTTATAATAAGTAATATAAAGTTTAAATTTTAAAAATCTAAAATTTTCTATTAATAAAATTTATTGGTACGTTTCTGATTTTTTTACGATTGGTAAAAATCAAGATTTTACTCAAATCGATCATTTTTAGATAAGTATACTTGAAATAGATTTTAAAAAATTTTCTTATTATTTAACTTCACTTTCTTGTAAATATTTTTAATTTTAAGTCACTTTATATGAATTTAAAATTATTAAAAAATATTATTTTATTAAAATATTTCCAAAAGTCCAAAAAAAATCAAAAATTATAAATAATACGTAGATTAAAAATTTCTAAAGAACCATAATCTAATTCCTTCAAAATTTTAATATAAAAATCAAAATAGGGGTGTTACAACTCTACTCCCCTTAAAAAAAATCCGTCCTTGAAATTTACACTTTTCAATAAAATAAATGGAGATGAGACTCTTTCATCTTAGTTTCTAGTTCTTATGTAGCATCTTCTCCTCTCATTTCACTCCAAAGGACCTTTACAAGTGGAATTGTCTTGTCTCTTTGAATTTTTTATTCTTCTTTCAGCTATTCTGACAGGTGATGCATCATATGTAAGATTATCTTTAACTTGTATGACATCAGGTTCAATAACGTGTGTAGGATCAAATATATACTTCCATAAATTTGACACATGAAAAACGTTATGGATATTAGAAAGAAAAAGTGGTAATGTTATTTGGTAAGCAAGAGGACTAACTTTATGAATTATTTGATATGGACCAATAAATCTAGGAGTTAGTTTTTGAGATTTCATTGCCCGACCGACCCCAGTCATAGGTGTGACTTTCAAGAATACATGATCGCCTTCTTGAAATTCGAGCGGCTTTCTTCTTTTGTTATAGTAACTTTTCTGCCTGCTTTGTGTTGCCTTCATCTTTTCCTGAACCATTTTGATTTTATCTGTGGTTTGTTGTACTAACTCTGGTCCTAGCATCAAGTTTTCACCAGTTTCAAACCAACATAGCGAAGTCCTACATTTTCTTCTATACAATGCTTTAAAAGGTGTCATGCCAATGTTAGTATGGAAACTGTTGATGTAGGTGAACTCCACATATGGTAAGAATTGATTCCAACTTCCTTAATGCTCTAACACACAACCTCGTAACAAGACCTCTAGAGATTGAATTGTTCTTTCTGATTGTCCATCTGTCTGAGGATGATATGCTAAACTCAGACGTAATCTTGTTCCTAAAGCCTTGTGTAAGCTCTTCCAGAATTACGATGTAAAATGAGGGTCCCGATCAGAAATGATACTTGAAGGAATTCCATGCAATCTCACAATCTCCTCGATGTATAATTTTGCCAGCTTCTCCATAGAGTAACGAATATTAATGGGAATAAAGTGGGCAAACTTGGTTAATCTATCAACTATTACCTATATTGAATCATGTCCTAATGAAGTTTTAGGTAAAGAAGTCACAAAATCCATGGTAATGCTATCCCATTTCCATTCCGGTATTTCTATTGATTGTAGCATTCCAGGGGGTTTTTGGTGTTCTACTTTAACCTTCTGGCAAATTAGACATGCAGCCACGTACTCTGTCACCGCTTTCTTCATTCTAGGTCACCAAAACAACTTTTTTAAATCTTGATACATTTTAGTAGCTCCAAGATAAATGTTCATATAACTTTTGTGGCCTTCTTCTAGAATTGCTTTCCTTAACTCCTCTTGGTCAGGGATACACACTTGATCTTTATACCTCAGCAATTGGTCATTTCTTACATTGAACTCAACTTCTTTTCCTTGTTGTAAAAGTTCTTTCTTTTCTTGTAGGAATTTGTCCTCCCGTTGAGCCTCGAACACTTGCCTCAGGAATTTATTTATCACTTACAATACTCCTAATCTGTAGCTGTTAGCATTAACCTTTACTGGTAGGTTAAGATCTCTGAAGTTCTCTATCAATTCCAGCTCTTTAATCATCATTGTGGATGCATATAGAGACTTTCGACATAAAGCATCAGCTACTACCTTCGTTTTTCCAG
This sequence comes from Clitoria ternatea, assembly GCA_037962975.1. NCBI lineage: Eukaryota > Viridiplantae > Streptophyta > Magnoliopsida > Fabales > Fabaceae > Clitoria > Clitoria ternatea. The sequence goes on from CM075672.1 coordinate 229,450,256, forward strand.
GATGGTACTGCAACTCAAAGTCGTAATCCTTTAAGAACTCCATCCATCTTCGTTGCCTCATGTTTAACTCTTTTTGGTCGAATAAATACCTGAGACTCTTATGATCGCTAAACACATTGAATGTTATGCTGTATAGATAATGCCTCCAAATCTGTAAGGCAAAAACTACAACAGCTAACTCTAAGTCATGGGTAAGGTAGTTAATCTCATGTTGCCTTAATTGGCGCGATGCATAGGCTACAACCTTCTTGTCTTGCATGAGTACACTTCCTAGTCCTTGTTTAGACGCATCATAGTAAACTTCAAAACTTCGATGTGGATCGAGAAGTACTAACACCGGTGCAGAAATAAGTCAATCTTTCAGTTCTTGAAAACTATTCTCGCATTGTGTCATCCACACAAAAGGTTGTCCTTTCCATGTTAGCTTGTTCAGTGGGTATGCTAACTTTGAAAATCCTTCGATGAATCTTCTATAGTATCCAACCAAACCTAAGAAACTTCTGATCTCAATGATTGTGGTTGGTCTCTCCCATTTCAAAATTGCTTCCACCTTGGAAGGGTTTACAGCTATTCCTCCTTGACTAATTACATGTCCCAAAAAGTTCACCTCTTCCAACCAGAATTCACACTTTGACAACTTTGCATACAGTTATTTCTTTTTCAGGATTTCCATCACAACCTTCAAGTGTTCAACTTCTCTGCTTTTAAAGTACACTAATATATCATCAATGAACACCACTAAAAATTTATCTAGATATGGATGAAAAATCCTATTCATGTAACCCATGAATATGGTTGGTGCATTACTTACACCAAAAGGCATTACTAGATGTTCGTAATGGCCATAGCGTGTTCTAAAAGTAGTTTTTGGTACATCTTCTTTCTTCACCCTTATTTGATGGTATCTAAACCTCAAATCAATTTTGGAGAACACAGTGGCACCACATAGTTGATCCATTAAGTCGTTAATTTTTGACAGAGGATACCTGTTCTTGATCGTCACCTTGCTCAGTTGCCAATAATCTACACACAACCCCATGCTACCATCTTTTTTCTTAACCAATAACACTGACAGGGCCCGTAAGCGCATGAGTTATGTTGCGTAATATAAAAGATTATCGTTCTCCACAGGGACTATGTTCAAAGTACTAGCATATTGAAATTTAATTATCCATACAATTGATTTTTAATGTTTTTGTAAAATAAAGCACAAATTAAAAATAAATTTAGAAACAAAATTTACTTGACACTTAAAAATCAGAGTTAAGAGTATCTTGGGATTTCAGGAGATCAAGACTCTATTTTATGTTAATGAATTTTAACTTTTCATAAATAAGAATCAAATTAAGTTTTCCAAGGCAGATTTTCCTTAAGCTAATTAATATGTTCCTCTCGGAATCCTATTAATATACCTAACCTATGGAAAACGCTGCTTAATCCTTAGAAAAGGCTCATTATCATTTTGTAAAAATCCCTTATTTATTCCCCAAAAAAATTTGATTACTTTCACGGTTTTACCGAGGTCACAAAAAGTATTTCAAAACCTTAGGCTTAATTCAAAAACTTTCCAGTAACAATAAATCTCTCGATTCTATTAATTACTTAAACTTACTAATATACCCGCAAGTATACAGTTTTATCACTTAGGTTCTTGTTAGGAATCACTAAGAGCATTGAGCATTTTTGGAACTAAATGGAAAACAGAAATTTATTTAATTCAAAGTCAAAATAACATTATCATAAAATATTATCACACCCCCTTCATCCCAAGATAATTAATTTAGTTACTCATGAAATAATTCAAATTCATATACATGATGGAAAAATAAAACATACAAGACATGGTAAAAATAAAGACTTACGGGTTTCTCCAAAAGCTCAAAATAATTTTACCACTGTATTTCCTTGTTACAATATTCCTCCACCAATTACAAACTGGAATACTCAATTTTACAACCCTAACAACTCTTACAAAACAGAAAGAAAAAGAAAAGAAAAAAAGAAAAAAAAGAGAGAAAGAAACAGGACAAAGAAAGAAAACGAAGGAAAAGAAAATGAAAGAGAGAGAAAATGAAAGAGAAAGAAAAGAAAAGAATGAAGCTGATGAAGAATGGGATAAAAATGACGTTGTTGTTATGGCTTTCGACCTCTCCCCTATTTATAGAAATAGGGAACGACGGCTAATGGGACTTCTCTTTTGTCTTCTTATCAGCCGCCCCACAAGATCAACAAATCAACTTGGAAACAACCTGGACCTTGACAACTATAGGGAATGACAGCTAGTAGGAATTCTTTATTATTTCCCTTTTGTTTTGTTATCAGCCGCCCCTTCATAATTCAAGGATCCACTTGGATAGTGGGAATCCAAGTCAGCATGGGCAATCGGTGGGAATATGGAACCGGTGTTCTCCTTGTGACTCGGATTAGTGCCTCAGCCAGTATCCATCCTCAGTGGGAATGAATCCGAGCGGAATAGGTGCTCTCAGTAGGAATTAATCCGAGCGGAATAGGTGCTTTCAATGGGAATTAATCCGAGCGAAACAGGTGCTTTCAGTGGTAAAAGACCGAGTGAAAGCTTGAATTCACAGATCTGATCCGACCTCTGACACTCGGTGTGAAGGCCTAAATTCACAGATTATTGACTCAGAAATTGCTTTCCGAGAAGCATTAATCAGGACCTCTGTTCATTCGAAATTGCTTCACTCGGTGTGGCTTTATCCAGAAATGTCACTGCTTGAAGCATTCATTCGGAATTGCTTCAAACAGAAACAAGTTCCGAGCAAAGCACCTCTAATTGCTTCACTGATTGAAACATTCATTCGGAATTATTTCAAAAGTAACTTACTCGGAGATCATTTGCTCGGAGGTGCTTCTGCTTGAAGCACTCGTTCAGACCCTCTTCTTTCACATGTGACCTACTCAGGATCGGGAAGTCTTCATTCAAATGATTTAATCGGTACCTTCAAAATGTTTCACTCGGCTATGTCTCTGGAATTGAACCACTCGAAGAAACCTTGCTCGGATATATTGCTTGGGAGTAATTCAGTTGAGAACGACCCTTTCTTCACTCCTTGAAATGATCCACTCAGACACATTCACTCGGAAGTCTGACTTGCTTCTCACTCAGAATGACCTCAATCGTCAATCAACCCATTCGGTTGTATTCACTCGGGAGTCGGCCTTGCTTTTCACTCAGAAATTTAGAACTTGAGAGAATTTTAGCCGATAGAAGCTCCTTCCAAAGTCGGAACCATTTAAACTTCATTCGCTCGGGAATTCTTCACTTGAATGCCTCAGCCCGAGAGGTATTCCTTCAAAGTCCTTCTTCAATCGGAAACACATCTCTCAAAAGTAAACCACTCGAAGATGATTCTTTGCTCGAAAACATCCCACTTGGGGTTAGTTTGAAACTTGGGAGTCTGCTAAAGAGACTCATTCCCGGTCGGACCTTTTCCTTGCTTGAAAAGACATTTTCTCTGAAACACACTACTCGGAAAGGCCTTGTCTGACAAGTGTTCTTCCGAAGTTCAGAGTTTTTTATTCAGAATCAACTCCTTCGAGAATCTTCCACTCAAAAATACCCTACCCGGAGATAATCCACTCGGCAACGCTTCATTCCGAGTTATCCTACTCAGAAATGATCATTCCGAGTCATCCTACTGGGAAATGATCATTCCGAGTCGGAATTCAGTCCTCTCAGAATTCTTTCCACTTGGGCCGAGCCCATTTTCATGCTTTTGTTGCTTTTTTTTTCACCGGGGCTTGTTCTTCTTATTTCTTTATCATTTGATGGTCGTTTTTCTCTTATTATTGACCCTTGGATTATCTTTGTATTTGTTCCTTAATTTTATTAATTTCTATAAAATAAAATACCCAAGTAGAATATAGTGGAAAGAAAGAAAAAATCATAAAAATTAAAGAAATACAGTGCATAATGATTAAAATCCTAAGCAAACTAATTCTAATTTATTGTGTTATAAAACACTTATCAAACACTGATGCACCCCAGGGGGATACACTGGTCATATAAACTGCTTCTCTATCATCTCTTCAAGTTATTTCTTCAACTCTTCTAATTCTAGAGGTGACATTCGGTATGGTGCAATTAAAAGAATCATGGTATGCATTTTTGTGTACTAGCTAAAGCGTTACGTTTGTCTGGTGGAGATCATATTCACGCCGGTACCGTAGTAGGTAAACTTGAGGGGGAAAGAGAAATCACTTTAGGTTTTGTTGATTTACTACGTGATGATTTTGTTAAAAAAGATCGAAGTCGTGGTATTTATTTCACTCAGGATTGGGTTTCTCTCCCAGGTGTTTTTTGACAACAGTAAAAAGATGGGCGCCTAATTCCAATACAATAGGGGTCTATCAGTGCAAGTCAGTTGAACACCGTGATTGATGAGTGGGTAGGTGGGTTAGGTGCGCCTCTCATCCAGTGGGAAGTATTGAGGCGAGTCTTCTCCCCCCGTCTAACTCTAGGTACTAGATCAATGGTGAATTCCACATCTCTTTCTAGGGGTAAACCAGGGATATCTTTTGGAAAAACATTAAGAAATTCACACACAACCGGCAGATTTTTGATTCTTGCTCTTCTTTCATTGAAAGCAATAGCATGAATCCTTGAGCCCCTCCTTTTAAAGAGGCACTCACTTGGTTGACGGTTAGAAATCTTGAATCCTCAGGATTCAAATTCACTGGTTCTTTAAACATTATGGTTTTATTATAATAATCTATTCGAACATGATTGTCATACAATCAATCTAGTTAATAATAACTTCTAAGCCAGAAAGGGGTAAGCAAAAGAGATTAGCCTTAAAGTCCCTACCATCTATGACAATAGGTTATTTTCAATAGCTATAGAAGTGACAATGGGATTATTCCCAGGAGTATGAATAGATAACTTAAATGGCAATTCTATCACTGGTAATTTTAGTTTTTCTACACAGTCATTGGCAATGAAGGAATGTGATGCACCTGAGTCATACATAACAGTTAAAGAAATCTTATTAATGATACACTTACCTTCCACCATAGAGTCAGAATGAGATGCTTCTTCCCCAGTAATTGTAAAAACCTTTCCTTTTGCCTTCGGCCTACCGACTGCACTGTGTATGCCTCCTTGAGTATTTATGGTTGTACTCGTACCTTTAGGGTTCTCCCTCTTTATCTCTGGGAAGTCCTTGATGTGATGACCTGGTTTGTTACACTTAAAGCAAATATAAGTATTTTTAGGACAATCCCTTTTCAAATGGGGTCCTCCATAGATAAAGCATTTAAAATCTACCGCAGGTGTTGGATAATAGCTTCCAGATGAAGCTTAGGGTTTGTTAGGAACATATGCTGCTCCAAACCGATAAAATGGCACTTGATAAGGCTTTTTCCTCCTGAAGTCTCTTCTTTGGTGATGGTGAGCTCCTCCACTTCTCATTTCTCCTGCCTTGTGAATAGGTTCACGGCTTTTGATCATTCAGTCCTTATGATCCTCTTCAAAGATCCTGTAACGATTTACCAATACATAAAATTCATGGATTTCCTGTATTCGTATAGCTTCTTTAATTTCTAGCCGCAATCCATTTACAAACTTTATGCATCTATCACCTTCATTAGTAGCATCGTTATAATGAGAATGAAAACGAGACAGCTCTTCAAACCTGGATGCGTACTCTCCCACGGTCATATTTCCTTGGGTTAGCAATAGGAATTCGAATTGCCTTTTCTCTTTAACATCAGCTGGAAAGTATTTTTCTAGGAATATATCCTTGAAATGATTCAAAGTGATCTCCACGTGGTTAACTTCGAACTGTCTACGCATATTATCCCACCAATGTTCAGCATCCTTAGATAAGGCATAGGTAGCGAAGACTACTTTATTAGCTTCAGTACATTGCAATGCTCAGAAGATCTTCTCTATCTCTCGAATCCATATTTATGCTCCATCAGGATCATATCCTCCCTTGAAACGAGGTGGATTACGCTTTTCAAAAAGGTCCAACCTTCTCAAGGCATCATTACCTTGACCTTCACGTGCTCCCATTGCATTGATTAAGCGTTCTACAACTCCAGCAAGATCGTTTCCAGCCATTAGTTTCCTATTTCACAGTAACTAAGACTTATCACATCAATTATAGTTACTACCAAGTTTGATATTCTATTTTCTATCGCCTATACAGAGTTTACAGACAAAGCAAGATAGACCTTTTCCCCAGGCCTATGGGATTAACTGCTCTGATACCACTTTGTAACGCCCTTTGTTACATCTTAATAAATTCTAGAAAAAATTCATATTTTTTTTAAAAAAATTATTGTTAAAAAGAAACTATCGGAATAAATTACATATAATATTTCTGAAATACCTCATAAATATTATTAAAACTTTATAAAGTAATTTTATATTCATCCGAAGAAAATAAATATTAAACATTATAAGAAAGACAGGAAGGGGGTGAATTGAGTGTTTCAAACTTTCGTGCGGAATTCCCTTGAAAACGATTAGTAGTATACAAATGATGCAATAATGAAGAGACAATAACTTTTATGCACATATCACACTATGAAACACTTAATGTGCAATGACAATATTTAGCTTTAAGTGTGATAAACATGACAAGTTATTGGTTTAAACAATTTATCAATCAGTTAGAGTGCATAGATTTATTTCACAAATAATATGATGTTTCCTATAAGGGTTTAGCTCATTCAATTTATCAAACAGCTTGTGTGCATGAAATAAGTGAAAGCAATCAAGTAAGTATCACACAAGAGTTGATAGGGAATAATGTTCTAAATAGTTGGCAAGTTATAACAAATTCCAATTTTTAAGAACTTCACCAAATATTGATTCAAGCAAATTATCAAACACTTGACATGCAGAGTTAAGTTTCTACTTGAACAACAACTTTGATTCAAATATTCAGCTCATGCATTTCAACAACCAGATTATATGCGCAGTTGTATAAAGAGTTCAAGGTAGAGAGAAATGCAAACCAATTTAATGAGTTCCACTTAAAGCACTTTTCCCATATTCTGACACTATAGTAATCGATTAACCCTCGAGCTGTAATCGATTACTCTTCGTTTTCTTCAGTGTAACAGGCCTTGTAATCGATTGTGCTTTTTCAAGTAATCGATTATGGTACAGACAAAAACTCTATAATCGATTATGCCATTAGTTGTAATCGATTAGCTAACAGATAGATCCTTGATAATCGATTGTCTTGTGCCTTGTAATCGATTGTGAATGATACCTGATGCCTTTAATTCTGTCACGCAGCATGGTAATCGATTGTGACTTGGTTGCAATCGATTAGTGAACTAACAGAGACTTTGTAATCGATTGTATCTTTCCTTATAATCAATTAGTAATAACACAGAAGCTCTGTAATCGATTATTTTCTTATCTGTAATCGATTATGTTCACTCCAGAACCTAGGTAATCGATTGTGGCAATGGTTTAATCGATTAGCACATATACCTGATTACATTATTCAAGGTCTTTGATATGTTCTTGATATGTATTGACCCATGGCTTATTCCTTTGATCCTCATGCCTTGTTTCCTTGATTCTTCTTCAACTTATGAGCTTGTTCTTCATGATTTGAGTTCATGTTATCAACCTTGTCTTCTATAGCTCATGTTTCCATCTTGTTTGTCCATTGGTCTCTTTGTGAAGCATCTTCACCTTTTTGTTCTTTATCTATTGTCGTTGTGCTTGAACCTCCTTATTTGTGATCCTTTGTTATTCCATCATCATCATGAATACTTTGTCATTCATCAAAACTATTTTGCATATTTGTATATGCAACTTCATTCTCCCCCTTTTTGATGATGACAATTGATGTTACATATTGCATTCATTCCTTAATCTTTATGATGTTAACTTCTTGAATTCTTTTTGTTGAAGTCTTAGCCTTAAGCTTCATGTTTGTCATTATCAAAACCTAATTCAATATTCAAACACATTCTCCCCCTTTTTGATAATGACAACCAATGTTTATCTCATGGGGTGTTAGTTTCACAGAATAATGCCAATCAATGTTTACATGTATTCTCCCCCTTTGTGATGTAATGGATGCTAGTTAAGTTCATTATGTTAACATTGTTTAAGTGTTATTCTAACTCTTAATCTTGTAACTTATACCAGCTTATTTTAATCATGCAATTGATATTACAAATCCTTTCACTAATCTCTCCCCCTTTGGCATCATCAAAAAGATCATTATCTTAATCATAATCTATGCCACCAACATATAAACTCATTTGTTTGAATAAGAGAGATTTAGAGAAAGTATTTCATAGAAAGTAATGGATTTCAAATCAAGGCTCAAAACATGATACCATTCTATTGCATCTAGAGTCAATAATCAATCACATAATTCATTCATCATGTAAGCATATAATTGATTGCTAACTCATTTTTAATCATGTAGTGAGTATCATTTTCAAGTATGGAAAGTGTCACATGATTAAGAACACATATCATTACTTGTACAGTTGTAAATAAGTCAAATATAAGTAAGCAAGTAATTTTCTCAATTAGGATAGGCACATAAGCACATAATCATTTCAAATAAGCACATAATTTTCTCCCTTTATGGCATTATCAAATGCATAAGAATATTTTTCCAAGTAAGCATATTGGAGAGTAAAATCATGAGTGCCATAAACATAGTCACAGAGAAGTTAAATCAAGGATAATCATTCATGTGTATGCTCCCCCTTACTACTGTAATTGATACCACTTATAAAAATGTACCACTTATTAACATGTGAGATTAATTATACCAATTTTATCAAGTCTCATACCACTTGTAGGTCAATTAAGTCTGATACCATTTGTTTACTTTTTAAGCACATGAACTCCTTCTTAATAGATACCACTTGTTCAAACAATAGATACCATAATATGAATAGATACCACTCAAAGGTTAGATACCACTTGCATATAACAGTCCACTTGTTAATCAATTAATTAATATTGCTTGATGCATTTCTCGGTATCAGAGTAGTAACATAGAAAATTTTTCAATAATGTATACTTATATCTAGGTATCAGAGCAGGGATAAAGTGATATATCCAGCTTGTGAAATTTTTTATTTATACCACTAGTTAATATGATTTATATAATTCACAGATCATAATGGTAGAGCAAAATTCAATCATACCTTGGTATTTTGCAAGTTTTATACCCTTTTTCACATCCTTGTGTGGCATTTCGCTTTATCCATGTTGCATTCCTTGAACAATTCTTTGTTCGCCCAGTTTGGTAGTTTGATTTGCCATTTTGAATCATCCTATATAGCCTAAACAAACTCTTTTCAAAGCATTTTGTTAGTAGCATTGAGTCCACAAGTGTTTGTACCAATTTTAGGTCTTTGATGCAGTATTAAAAAAATTCTAAAGATGATTTACTCAGACTTTCATACCACTTGATAAAGATATAACATATCATTAATAAATATCACTTGTTATAAAGAAATGTTATGAAACTCCCCCTTAATCATGCAATTTAACAAGGATAAATATAGATGTTGATACCACTTGTTAATTAACATAATTCATATGATTCAGAGCATAGTGGTAAAGTAAGCACTGACTTCAACATAGGCAATGGTAATAATCAAGTGTAATAATCTTTTCCTTTCAATGGATACCACTTGTTGATACAATTTCACTTATGTCTAGGTATCAAAGCAAAGATGGAATGATTAATACAGCTTGTTGGCTTACTCATGCATTTGTATTATAACATATGCCAATATATCTATATTCTTTTTCATATTACCCTTTTATCTTAAATATTGTCTTTTTAACTTATGCTATGATGTCATATATAGGTTTAGTCAAGCATTTACCTAGGGCACATATAACATTTATCAAATATGTAAGAGAAAGCATTTTGCATAGATAATTAGTAGCACATATAGATAAGTCATAAAAGCATATCATGGTCATCATGTGGCTGTAAATGTGTAACGCAAGTCATGCACTCATTGTAATCAATTTGCCATATCATATATGTCATACCTCTTATTATCTTGATGTTATGTATGATACCACTTGATGGATTTACCAATTTAAGCTCTTGATATCAATTTATAACATTTAAGCATTTAAGCATTTTAGCATTCAAGCATACATCATTCTTGATTCAATTGTACAATAATTCTTTTCAAACTCAATGATGCAATACTTTCAAATTTCTTTTCATAGTCCAGATTATGCATCATTAAACATACGGTGTAGATAAGAATTACAATGTCAATCAAGATAGATAACAATTGCTCAAGCATGGTGTATCAAGGAAGATCATGTCATGCATTATCACTTAATATATCATGTATTGTTTCTTAGCATTTCATGCATTATCTCTTAATATACCATGATGCATTGAAATTTAACATTAATCTCTTTTGTTCATGCCTATGATGTTATGAGTTTTAAGTCTAGGCAATCACTTGTTATGACACACGTAGGGCATACATACTTTCTTTTAGGCATTATCAAAAATCATATAATTGCGTAGAAACATCTTTCCTAAGATTGATAGCTTTGTAAGTCATAGAAGCATAACATAGTCCTAACTTACAGCAATTGTAAAATTTATCATTATCAACATGTCATAATATTTTCTTGATATGAAGTTCAATACCACTTGTTATGAAAAGATACTTGCTTGTTAGGAAAATTTTATGACATACCATTTTTTAAAACATCATACCTCTTTTTCAGTAATTGATACATCATCAAGAATCCATATTTAATCAAGAGTTCATGCATCATGAAGGGTTTAAACATTATCAAAGATTCATACATGTTTACGCACAATCAACTTTAATCTCAAGTTTTTCATAGACCATGTTATTCAAACAATCATTCATCATACTCATCATCAATCATTACTAATCATCAATCATTATGTATATACACTATTGATTCTAAGGTTTTCATGAGTTTAAGGGGTTCTAAGATTATTTGTTCATCCATCTCAAAACTTCATATCATTTATGCTTAAACATACATATCAAATCAAGGTTAGATTTTCACATATCAAGATTCATTATGAATGAGCGTTCGCATAAATTGTATGATAAGTACTTACACCTTTTTGTTGTATCACCTTTAGTGTTGTCCATTGGATTTTGTCTTGGTGCAATTCATCTTGTGTGAGTCATATTGAAGCTTCTTGTCCACTTCCTTGTTTTGAATGTACCTTTTAGATGTATGATGAGTCATCATAATCTTGGCTTGTTTTATTCTTCTCCTTTATCTTTTGGAGTGGAGATTGAGATACTTGATATCTCCTTAGGCCATGAGTTTTGATCATCCGTCAATGAGAAGTTGTTGCTTTGAAGTTTGCCTACAAGATTTCAAAAATTTTAAAGTACCCTTGGAGAGTTGGGTCCTTCCTTGTTAGTTTTGGATTTCAATATTGTTTTGGAATCCATACCTTTCTTGTACATTTTTTATGAGATTTCTTTATAAAGCAATTTAAAGATATATGACCATATATTCCACAATAGAAACATGTTACATTCAAAGAATAAGTCACTTTATAATTATAAAGATTCCTATTATGTTCTATGTTCTTCTTTTCAAAACAATTTGACATTGAATGCCCCTTTCTTTCATGGTTTGTACATCTTAGAATGAGTTTAAATTTTTCCTTATAAAGTGCAAAAGGGTTCTTGTAATGACCTATTTTTCTTCTATCAAGTGTATGCTTTTGATCTCCAAGAGATGCACTTAAATATGTTTGACTACTTGTGAGCTTCTTGAGTGCTTCTTTTAGTTCTTTATTTTCCTTTTTAAGAAGCATACATTTATCAACAAGCATGCATTCCTTATCTTCATTACCATTCCTGGGAGATACACTTGAAGCTACTAATTCATCATTTTGAACTCTATGACTTTTCTTTTCAATGTGAGCATTATGCAGATCATTTTCAAGTTTCAAAATTGTTTGTATTGAACATGCATACTTCTTTAAAATTGACATAAATTTGTCATGCAATTGTCCAAATGCTTTTAACAATTCATCTTTGTCAATTTCATCATCATCATCATCATTATCACTAAATGCATTTAAAGAATATACTTCATCATCTTGGGAATGCTTTGTCATTAGACATGTAATGTCTTCTTCTGATTCGTTGATCTCTTCTTCCGAACTTATTTCGAAGCCTTTATGTTGACTAGAAAGAGTACTAATCCTTGCATCTTTATCATCATTAGCGTTTTCATAAATTGTTTCAATAATTTCCCATATTTCTTTAGCATTGACACAATTAATCACTCTTGAAATTTCATTAGATTCTAATGCTAATGTTATAAGGATTTTCGCTTTAAGATTGAATTGTACCTTTCTTTTCTCTTCACTAGTCCATGAGTTCATGGGCTTCATACACTCTACATTATTAACAATATGTTTAGGAATGAAAGGACCAAATTGAATAGCATTCCATACCTTTAGGTCATAAGATTGGACAAAGATTTTCATTCTTTCTTTTCAAATAGCATAGTGTTTACCATTGAAGATTGGAGGTCTATTTAGTGTACCATTTTGCGAAAATACATCATAAGAAGTGGAGGCCATCTTGATCTCCTGCAGCTGTTAAGCCTTATGGCAAGAGTCAAGCTCTGATACCACTTGTTATCCAAGGCCTCAACACTTAAGAGGGGGGGTGAATTGAGTGTTTCAAACTTTCACACGGAATTCCCTTGAAAACGATTAGTAGTATACAAATGATGCAATAATGAAGAGACAATAACTTTTATGCACATATCACACTATGAAACACTTGATGCGCAATGACAATATTTAGCTTTAAGTGTGATAAACAAGGCAAGTTATTGGTTTAAACAATTTATCAATCAGTTAGAGTGCATAGATTTATTTCACAAATAATATGATGTTTCCTATAAGGGTTCAGCTCATTCAATTTATCAAACAGCTTGTGTGCATGAAATAAGTGAAAGCAATCAAGTAAGTATCACACAAGAGTTGATAGGGAATAATGTTCTAAATAGTTGGCAAGTTATAACAAATTCCAGTTTTTAAGAACTTCACCAAATATTGATTCAAGCAAATTATCAAACACTTGACATGCAGAGTTAAGTTTCTACTTGAACAACAACTTTGATTCAAACATTCAGCTCATGCATTTCAACAACCAGATTATATGTGCAGTTGTATAAAGAGTTCAAGATATAGAGAAATGCAAACCAATTTAACGAGTTCCACTTAAAGCACTTTTCCCACATTCTGACGCTATGGTAATCGATTAGCCCTCGAGCTGTAATCGATTACTCTTCGTTTTCTTCAGTGTAACAGGCCTTGTAATCGATTGTGCTTTTTCAAGTAATTGATTATGGTACAGACAGAAACTCTGTAATCGATTATACCATTAGTTGTAATCGATTAGCTAACAGACAGATCCTTAATAATCGATTGTGTAACACCCTCTGTTACACCTTAATAAATTCTAGAAAAATTCGTAATAATTTTTTTTTACTAAAGATATGTTTGTTAAAAAGAAACTATCGGAATAAATTATATACATTATTGCTGAAATACCTCAATATTATTAAAACTTTATAAAGTATTTGTACATTCATCCAAAGAAAATAAACATTAAACATTATAAGAAAGAGAGGAAACTTTCTGACCCAAGAGCAGTTACCTAGTGACATTATTTATTCATTGGACCACGGTATTCATACCGAGCTCCCTTTCTAGAACGTGCTATATATACTGTCAATGTTCTTCGATCCTTCCCTCTGTACGAACCATTAATTTAAAACATATGAAACAAAAACATAGAGAAAGGAGTGAGAAACAGAATATAATATTCCCAAATGGGACATAAGCAATAAAGGGTTTTCACAAACTAGTATAATAATATCAATCACAATCACAAGCACAATCAATTTATGAATGTATGAATGATATGCCATATCTTCATCATAACTTATCTATATATGTAGGCCCCTTAAATTTTAATTTGCACTGGGCCAACCAGGAGTTTACACTGTTCCATAATTCCGGATAATAATTACATGAACAGCTCAACTGACATGGAAACACTTAGAGACTAGTCAGATTGAAAAGGTTTTTATTGTGAAAGTACCCGACACTAGGGAGCTACCCCAGGTCCCCTGAAGCACCCTTTCACACCCTCTCATCCCAAGGCTCACAATTAAGCCTCCTCTAATGTATCCTCGGTTTCTATAATCCGTCCCCAGACAATATCATTTTGTTTCTCTTCAATGATTCATGATGCATGAACTACTCGCGTATTTAGTTGGTTAAGGCTTTTAGAAACTCAATTATATTATCAGGGCCTACGAATCGCGACATAGCCACCCCAGTAAACTGTACTTTTTCAACTTCTCAAATACGCACATAGAATTTTAGTACAGTTCCTTTTCAAATCACAAATCAAATCTCCTTATAAATTTGAGTTTCAAAGCCTTAAATATATTTCACAACCTTCTTTAGAAAGTTTATAGGTCAATTCAAAATCAATTTCTAAAAACTCGAATTTGGAATTATCAATCTTTAAAACCTTAGTACTTGAAAATTTTGTATAATATTTTTATACATTTAAATAATATGTATATATATATGTATATATTAAAATATTAGTAAAAAATTTATTTTTATAAAATAATTTCTCTTTCTTTTTCTTTTTAATAAACTAACTAAAAAAATCTAAATTTTAGTAAAGATATATACATATATATTAAAATATAAAAGAGATTTCTAAAAACTTATGTAGTTTTATTGAAATCTAAGAAATTTCTTAAAAGTAATTTGAATAAATATGAATAAGTAAATAAAGAAGTAGGAGATAAGTAAATTCTTACTGAATTTTAGCTTTCCGTCATGTTTGCTATATGCTCAAACTCCACAATACAAGATTATCAATCATAATCAAACATTGTCAATCACAATCAAACATCATAAAACATAAATAAATATTAACAATCATAATCAAATCAAATAATTAAGCATCAGTTATAAATATGATAATTTTAAAATTCAATGGTTATTTAAATTAATAAAGTTTGTTTTAAGTTCTATGATCAATTCCTTGCACAGGTCTATGTAAATCCAAGATAGTCCAGTCCTTGCATAGGTCTTGTTCAGTCCATATAGGTCATAAATAGTCCAAGTCCTTGCATAGGTTCAGTCAAGTTCGTAATAGTTTAAGTCCTTGCATAGGTTCAATCCAGTCCGCATAGGTCATAATAGTTCAAGTTCTTAAATATTTTAGATATTAAGTTACACAAGATACTTAATTTATTAATAACAATTATTATAAATTAAAAGTTATTATTTTAAAATAATAATATTGTTATGTTTAAAAGGAGTAGGGGACTCCTCCCAATATTCATATGTATTTTCATATTATATCCTTAATCTCACCCCCCCTACCTTGATTTGCTACCAAAAGTGAATTCGCTCTGCGCCTCCAAGTTCTAACAAAATATTAATACTAACTTATTTTAGTATAAGCTTAAGATGAAAATTAAGATTGCTATCAAAATGATAAATAGTAAATATGTATAGTAATAATAAATAGTAACGGTAAATGGTAAGTCATTAATAGTAACGGTAAATAGTAATTTTTGAATAGTAATAGTAAATAGTAAATTATGAATTGTAACTTTTTGAATAGTAGTGGTAAATGGTAAATCATGAACATAACAGTGAATAGTAAATTTTGAATAGTAACAATAAATAGTAAATTTTGAATAGTAACAGTAAATAGTAAAAATAACACAGTGGTAAATTATTTTTACTATAGTGACTTATTCATAATAGTACTAGTATATCAATGGTTTAAGAATGCTAAAAAAATAAACTAAAATTATAAAAAGAATATAGAAGAAAGTTATTACCTTACACCTCCAGCAAAACTTCTTTTTACCAAAAGAATTTACTCCCCACTAATTTCTTACGCACTATCTCTCTAGATTCTCTCTCTGATTTTTGGTGTGAAAATGTTGTAAATGAGCCATCTATTTATAGGAAGAAAATTTTACTATTTAAGATTATTTAATTATTTATTTTACTATTCATGATGTAAGCGATGATGTAAGCGATGATGATGTAAGCGATGATGTCAGTAATGGCATTTTGGTTATTAGATGAAAGGTTAAGGGTATTTTTGTCATTCTTAAAAAAATAAATAATAATAATAAAATAATAAAAAAATAAAAAATAAGAAAATTCTAAAAAATTATAAATTATATAACAATCAAAAAGTTCTAAAGAACTATAATCAAATTCCTTTGAAATTTTATTTTAAATAAGAAATAACAAAATTAGGGGTGTTACAGATTGTCTTGTACCTTGTAATCGATTGTGAATGATACCTGATGCCTTTAATTCTGTCACGCAAAATGGTAATCGATTGTGACTTGGTTGCAATCAATTAGTGAACTAACATAGACTTTGTAATTGATTATCTTTCCTTGTAATCGATTAGTAATGACACAGAAGCTCTGTAATCGATTATTTTTTTATCTGTAATCGATTATGTTCACTCCAGAACCTAGGTAATCGATTGTGGTAATGGTTGAATCAATTAGCACATATACCTGATTACATTATTCAAGGTCTTTGATATGTTCTTGATATGTATTGACCCATGGCTTATTCCTTTGATCCTCATGCCTTGTTTCCTTGATTCTTCTTCAACTTATGAGCTTGTTCTTCATGATTTGAGTTCATGTTATCAACCTTGTCTTCCATAGCTCATGTTTCCATCTTGTTTGTCCATTGGTCTCTTTATGAAGCATCTTCACCTTTTTGTTCTTATCTATTGTCTTTGTGCTTGAACCTCCTTATTTGTGATCCTTTGTTATTCCATCATCATCATGAATACTTTGTCATTCATCAAAACTATTTTGCATATTTGCATATGCAACTTCACAGTTTTCAAATTCAAATCTCATTAAAATTAAGTTTCCAAGCCTTAAATATCTCAAAATTTTATCATATAAAACTTTACATAATTTTTCTCAAATTGAATCTTAGCAAGATCGAATTTAGAAATCTCAATTATTTCCAAATATCTTTAGTTATTAGGTTGAAAAATAAAATAATTTACTTTTAAAAATTTTATTTTACTAAAAGAGAATAATTCTTAATTCATTAACTAGACATACTTAAAACTATAATTTTTTTAATTCAAGAATTTTATTATTTCAACCTTTTTTAAAATTAATTTTTATAAAATGTCTTCTTTCTAAAATAAATACTGGATTTTTTTCTAAAGATTAATAAGTAAAGTTAATGAAAATAATTTCTAAGAAATGAAAGATTAAAATAATTATAAAATACTTTTTCTTAAAATACAAATTTAAAGAGTAAGGTAAGAAAATTCTTACTGAGTTTTAGCCTTCCGTCATGCTTGCTATATGCTCAACTCCACATCACAAGATCATCAATCACAATCAAGCATTATCAATCACAATTACATATCATCGATCACAATCTAATATTATAAATCACAATATCATTAATCAAAATCAATATTATTAATTATAATCAAATCAATTAAATATCACTCATAAATATAATTCAAATTTTAATGGTTATTTAAATTAGTAGAGTTGATTTTTGAGTCCTTATAGTCCATTCCTCGCATAGGTCTATATAAGTCTATATATATAATCCAATCTTCGTATAGGTATAGTTCAGTCCATACAGGTCATAATAGTCCAAGTCTTTGTATAGGTTTAGTCTAGTTCGTGTAGGTTATCCAGGTCTTTGTATAGCTATTTCAGATCAAGTTATACAAGATACTCAATTTAAAATTTATTATAAATTTTAAGTTAAATAGTTATTATTTTAAAATAATAATATTATTATTAAATTTAAAAGGAGTAGGGGACTCCTCCCATTATTCTTATGGCTTTTCATATTATATTCCTATCTTACTCTCCCTTACTTCTTGTATCTTGGTGGTTCGTTATGGAAAGTCCATGCGCGCCTCGTCTCCGAGTTCTAAAATATACCACTTTCATTTTAATATAGTTATAAGATGAAAATTTAGATTACTATTTGAAACAGAAAGGGTAAATAGTAATTATGCATAGTAATAATAAATAGTAAATTTTAAATTGTTATTATGAATAGTAACAGTAAATAGTAAAACTTGATTAGTAACAGTAAATAGTAAAATGTGAATAGTAACGGTAAACAGTAATTTACTATTTGTAATAGTAGTTTACTATTTGAATAGTATTTTACTATTGACATAGTAATTTACTATTTAGAATAGTAACTTAAAATAATATTATATCCAGTATAATAATAGATTTTTAAATGATATAAAAACAACCTTCATAATCATAAAAAGAATATAAAAGAAATTTATTATTACCTCAGAATTTTCACAGAACTTCTTTACTTTGGAAAATATCTTCCTCTATTGACTTAGTACTCTCCTCCCAACACTACTAAGTTTTCAAATTTTGACGAATCACTCGGTGCCTCGCCCCTCTATTTATACCTAAAAATTTCACTGTGCATTTGAATATTTTATTATAAAAGTATTGTGCAATTTTGAAAATTTCATTCTTGGTTACTGTACAACATTTGAAAATTTCATTCATGTACAGTGTTTTACATAATAAATGTCAGCTAAATTATTAATCCAAATAATAACCATTCACTCGGTAAATTTTAAATATTCAAAATCGATTCTTTTTGAAATTTAGCGATATTATATCAGTCCTCACTAATTTTATAATAAGTAATATTAAGGTTAAATTTAAAAAATCTAAAATTTTATGTTAATAAAATTTATTGGTACGTTTTTAATTTTTTAGATAAGTATACTTGAAATAGATTTTAGAAAATTATCTTATAATTTAACTTCACTTTCTTGTAAATATTTTTAATTTTAAGTCACTTTATATGAATTTAAAATTATTTAAAAAATATTATTTTATTAAAATATTTCCAAAATTTCCCATAAATAATACGTAGATTAAAAAGTTCTAAAGAACCATAATCTAATTCCTTCAAAATTTTAATATAAAAATAAAAATAGGGGTGTTACAATTACAACTAGAAATTTACAATC
The DNA here is from genome assembly GCA_037962975.1 of Clitoria ternatea. Lineage (NCBI taxonomy): Eukaryota > Viridiplantae > Streptophyta > Magnoliopsida > Fabales > Fabaceae > Clitoria > Clitoria ternatea. The sequence continues at coordinate 229,469,360 of CM075672.1, forward strand.
TAAGACAAGGTACTCTATATGTCACTAAATTTTTTTACCGAGATGAAATCACTCTATGAGAAGTTAGACAATTATAGACCTACTCTATATTGTAGCTGTCTTGTTCCTTGCTCATGTGTAACCGTGAAAAACATAAGACTATACAAATAGCAAGATAAAATTATAAGATTCCTGACTGGTCTAAATGAGGAATACTCGTACTTAAATCTCATATTCTGATTATGGACCTTTTACCAGCCTTGAATAAGGTGTTCTCAATGGTGCTTCAATATGAATGACAAAATGACCTAGGTCCTGGTCCTTTTGATGAGGCAAGAATTAATGCTAACTTAATTGACTTAAGGAAAAATTATGGAAGAGGCTATGGCAAAGGAAGGTTGAAAGCATGCTTATACTGTGGGAGATATGGACATACTATAGAGGTACGTTACAAGAAACATGGCTACCCATCTAATTTGAAGAAGAAGGGAAATAGCTCTATCAACTATGCTAATGTAGATGATGAATATGCTGACTATGAAGAGAATGCAAAAGAGAGTGATCTAGGTGGAAGTGTAGGATCTACTCACTGATGACCAGTATAAAAGTTTAATGAGCCTCCTCAAGCAAAGTGGAAATGTTAAAAGTAGTGGTGCAAAAAATGCTAGAATTACTAAAGGCAATAAACATGTCTCAAACCATCTTTCTATTATAAAGCATAGGCTGAATCAGAGCAATGAACATGGTAGTGTTGATTAGATCCTAGACTCAAGAGCTTCATATCATATATGTAGTTCTCTGTCCTTATTCCAATGCTATGATAAGATAGATGATTTAATTATTCACTTACCAAATAGAACCACTTTAGCTACTAATATTGTTGGCACAATGGTGTTATCACCCAAATTGACATTGCATAATGTCCTGTATCTGCCTTAGTTTTCTCTCAACCACACATCTGTCTCTAAATTATGCAATGACATAGATTGCCACCTAATCTTCAATAGCAATTCATGCATGATACAGGAAAGAAGAAAGAGCTTGATGATTGGTTTAGCTAAAATACATGGAGGTCTATACTATGTTGTTGGTACTAAAGGTAATGAATCTTTTCTAATAAAGTCTTGTAATGCAGTAGATTGTAACCTTTAACCAATTATTCCCTTGAGTAGTCTATGGCATTTTAGACTAGGACAGTGTTCAAATAGGAGATTATTAATCAAAGGCCAATATGACTATGTATCAGGACCAGATTGTAGTTTGTGTGATGTTTGCTAAATAGCTAAGCAAAGGAACCATGCTTTTACTCCTAGTAATTTGATAACCAGTAGCAATTTTGAATTAATGCATATGGATATTTGGGGACCTTTCTCCACTATTTTTGTTGATAGTTATAAATATTTTCTGACCATTGTGGATAATAGATCTAGATTTGTTTAGATTGTATTGATGCATAACAAATTAGAAACAAGGAAGCACATCCAGGATTTTGTCAAGATGGTAGAAGTTCAACACAGTAGCAGAATTAAGACCATGAGGAGTGATAATAGCCTTGAATTTGTAATGCCTACTTTCTGTAAGGAAAAAAGGAATAATTCATGAGATCACATACCCTGAAACTCCTCAACAGAATGCAAGGGTTAAGAGGAAACATCAACACATTCTTAATGTAGTAAGAGCCTTATTAATTCAAACAGGATTTCCCAAGAAGTATTAGACATATACAACCTTACATGTTGCGTATCTTATAAATCGACTTCCCATACCTATATTGCAAAACAGATGCCCATTTGAGATTTTATTCAAATCACAACCAAATTTTCAAAATCTAAAAGTATTTGGCTTATTGTGCTATACTTCAACACTGGTAGCTAGGAGGAAGAAGTTTGATCCCAGAGCTAAGCCTTCAGCGTTTCTTGGATTTAAATCTAGCTTCAGCTCTCTTTCCAAACCTGGAAGTATATGCCTCAGGCAGTTGTAGATCCTGTAACCCAATCACTTAGCCCATAATTTCATGTTTATGAATTTCTGATCCTCTTTCACCACTCACACCTACCAATTCATCCTCACTTGGTCTACATACTACTTTATCCTCTATATCACTTAATACTACACTTGACCTTCAACCACATAGCCCTGGTACTCCTAGACCTGTTAAAAATAAAAAAACCACCAGCCTACCTATCAGATTATAAATGCAATAATTTGACCTCTTAATCCAAATACAACTATCCCATATCCACTTTTGTCAACTATACACAATTTTCACCTACCCATCAAGCATTTATCCTTTCTTTAGACATGGGAAATGAACCTACCTACTATGCTTTAAGACATCTCAAATAAAGAAATGACAGGAAGCAACGAGCAAGAAATTTACTGCTTTAAATAGAAATTGCACATGGCAGGTTGTGACATGTCCACCTAATGTTGTTCCATTAGTAGTAAATGAGTGTATAAAATAAAGAGGAAATCAAATGGCACCATTGAGAGATATAAGACATAACTTGTTGCAAAAGGTTACCACAGGTTGAAGGATCAAATTACTTAGAAACTTTCTCCCTAGTTGTGAAGCTCATTACCATTCAAATGCTTTTGGACTTAACTTCTATTAAAGGGTGGTACACTCACCAACTTGATGTTGATAATGCCTTCTTACATGGAGATCTCAAGGAATATGTGTACATGACACTACCTCAAGGACTTTTAGTTAACCAACCTAATCAAGTGTGTAAGTTGCTTAAGTCTCTATATGGATTGAAAAAAGCTAGTAGGAGTTAGCATGAAAAGCTAATTGGTTTCCTTTTGTAGCTTGGGTTTGTGCAGACCGAATCTAACCATTCACTCTTCATTAAAAAAGGACTCTCATTCATTTGTTGCTCTCTTAATATATGTGGATAACATCATTCTTGTGGGAGACAGTTTGTAGGCCTTTACTTTAGTCAAATCATAACTCCATGACTCTTTGGCATCAAGGATTTGGGTACTTTGAAGTATTTACTTGGACTTAAAGTATCTCACACGTAAGATGGTATTTGATGGTTAAGAGAACATACTTAGAAGGGGGGTTGAATAAGTCTATTAATTCTTTGAAACCAAATTCTTCATTTAGAGGAATGAACCTTTTACACAACAGATTAGGTAATAAACTTTTGTATACAAGGGAAATAAGTATGAATGCATCAAACTCTTGTAAGAATAAGGATAAAAAGAGCACACAAGAGATTTATATTGGTTCACTTCCAATGTGGAAGCTACGTCCAGTACCTTTAGACTTGAAGGGTTTTTCACTATATAAAATTGCCCTTTTCACATATGCTGCACAGACCGTGCCTTTGAGTATGATTGACTACAACCACTCTTGACTTAAGCACACCACGTGCTTCTGAGTATTCTTGACACCAGCCACTCCTGGCTTAATTTGAGTATTCTTTTATAGCACCCACTCCTGGGGCAGACCCAAGTATTCTTTCACAAGTTACTCCTAACTTAAACCCAAGTATTCTTTCTAAAACCTTTTTAGGCCAGCACTATTTCCCAATATATCCCACAGACCTATACTATAAAGATTTAGAAGAATTCACATAATAAGATTAACAAGCTTTTGACTTAGTTGAGCTAAGTTAAGAGTCTGTACTACATAGTTGTATAGATGAGAAAGGCTTGTCTTCTTTAGAAATGACTTAGTACAAGAGAATATATAAATAAAGTATGATACATACTAAGTCTGAAAGCTGATCAGAGACAATGTGCTCACAAAGGAGATGGATTAACGAGTAGATTGCATGTTTTTGACTTAGATTGCTATGGCTTCTGAATAGGAATGAGGTGTGTAACATCCCGGATTTTTAAATAAAATAAATTTATTGGATGACGATAATTGATTGTTTATGGTCAAATAATTATGGGAGATATTGTTAGATATTAGAGGTGAATTATCAGTAAACTAAGATTTACCAGAACCGGGTGAATTAACAGATGACGTGGGACCCACTTGATTTAATTAGATGTTTGATGGGTCTAGAATGTTTGGAAAATTATTGTGGTTAAGATGGTATACTTAAAATGATTTTAGTGTCAAGGAAATAATTAATTGGACTCAACGTATGATATGAAACGGGGAAAATACGAGTTAAATAGAATTAAAAGAAAATATAAATCCTCATTTTCTCCTTTCCACTTAACCGTAGTATCTTTTCCTCTCTCTTTTGGCCTTTTATCCATTGGACAATGAGGGATTATTAACCATTGGTAAAAGCAACTTGATGCACCCTTTTGCCCATTGGGTAATACCCAATTTACACTAAAATTTCCTCTATCTTTCTCCTTATCACCGTGGGGTGCTTTCTCTCCATTCACTCTTCATTTCTTTTCTCCTTTATTCTCCCTTCGTCCCAAAACTGTGACAACCCTCTTCAAATAATATTTATTTTATTCAATTTATTGATTTTCACAATAAATTTTTCACGTTTCTAAAATTTAATTACAAAAAAAATGCATCTTATAAAAATTACCCCAATTATAATTTAAAATAAATAATTTATAGTCCTTAAAATCATTTAAGTTGAAATAATCTCAAAACCTGAAACAGGGGTCTGACGCTACGCGCCAGTACCACGCTAGGCGTGAGAGTGCATTCGTAGCCCTGACGCTGAGCGTCAGGATGACGCTACGCGTGGGCTTATCAGTGACAGCACCTGATGCTGTCACATATTTTAGGCCTTTTAACCAATTACTAACTTATCCAATTAGCTCATTTCAGGTCTAATTGCCACAAAACTTAATGGTCCATATGTTTTCCCCATTCTGAAACTATTGGCGATGTTCGTTCGCCAAAATTCCAACATATGCTCAAGTTATGCACGAAATACAACTTAACCACTTTATGTGCAACACTTTTACACCAAACACCCTAAATGATTCTTAAATGATCCAAATCCAATGCATACCACTTTTAAATATTCTTATGGACTTATTGATACTTAGCAAAGGTATTGAAACTCACTGAAACTCAAATTCACCTATCCCGTTTCTCAAAGTCATAGGGATGGCTACTAATTCAAATCTCTAAATCTATTCAATTCATCGATACAACATTCAATCATTTCAAATAACCATCACAGCACAAAGACATCCACAGAACCTGCCTATAATGCATAATTTACTACAGTATAGCTCTATGCCATAACCATAGTCATCCAACAGTACCTGGTCATCACAGATGCATAATATCTAATGGCTCAATGCCATTACATAATCACATCACCCAAACCACACACATATTATACTATGCATAAGTTCACACTCCCACAGATTTACACACATATCTACATATATCTACTGACGGCTCAGTGCCATTAGGCATCACGAACAAGTAACAACAACACATACTTCTACAAATCTATGAGATAATATATTCACATATAAATATATACAAGATATACATTCCAAACTCCTTTGGCATTACTCCTTGCTCATTTTTGTACTAGTTTCCGCAGCATCCGCAACATCCCTGGGTTTATTCACTGTGAACATAAAATAAGGGTGAGTATATATATCACAAGAATGATACAACTACATAATCTGAGTTGATATCACCTGGAGAATCTCATTCTCCTGCCTGGGTTATTGATCCACTAAACTCTTCCATATGAACCCAACATATCATAATCCATCATAATCATCATAAATTCATTATGTTCACATCATAACAAATATCTCGCAACATTGAGATAAATTAATTTTAAGCACCCATACTTAATCAATTCATTTCACAATTCATTATTTCAATCATATCATTATCATATCAATGCAATAATCTGCATATCAGTCAAGGAGTATAATTCACAACTGACTCTCATATACATCAGACACCTAGTATCCGGATACTAACGAATCAGCCACCAGCTGGGAGTCCACCGACATCCCGTGAACACATCCTGGTTCACCGAGCCTGGTATCATAAACCGTCTCCCCACCTCAACCACTGGATCTCTTCCTGGATCACTGGGTAGCTCAACTGGGCCTCTACATGGACCACGGGAGCCAAAAGCGAGGGGTAATCTATACCGAATGGCTGTCCACAATACATATCATGCATACACAGCATCTAACAATATATCTCATCATATACACATTATTCATTTTAAATCATGAATATACATTATACAATCATTAAATGATTTTGGCATACAAGCCAACTCACAACATAAGAATCGCATCTCAGCATAAGAGCCACATCTCAACATAAATACCGTATTTCTCGGCATAAAAGCCATATCTCGGCATAAAAGCCACATCTCTCGGCATAAAAGCCACATCTCGGCATAAAAGCCATATCTCTCGGCATAAAAGCCACATCTCGGCATAAAAGCCATAATCTTTAAATATCATAAACATACTTTACATTCGTAATATTCACATAATCAAACATAACTTTATATCTTATATATCACGATAATTCAATATTTCATCACTCTCCATCATGCATATTCTAAGCATACTTTATACATTATTTTCCATCTTATTCACAATTCACCTCTCATTCATTACCATTCTATTTTCCATAATTGTTAAATACAACGTATAACCATATACATAATCTAATCACATATTCTCCTATATATATATATATATATATATATATATCAATCTCATACTTTCACAGATTTAATTTTTTTCCAACATAATTATCACAAATCTGTAATCAAATATATACTATAATACTCCCCTTACCTCACTGTCGACGCTCTAAACTCAATTACCAAGATCAATGCGCCGCAACCACTAAAAGATAAAATTACAAAAAGGTTTAAGGTTTTAACCGTTCAAACATTAATCCAACTCAAGAATATGCTCAGAAATTACTTTCTAAAGCTTTAGAAACTTACCACAACTGAAACCACAAGTTCTCCGAGAAACCCCTTTTTCCGCTAATCTTTCAACGGCTCTTTCGCAACCTATATAAAGCGGAATTCAAATTCGTCACTCAATCCTTCTTTTGAACACCATAAGGAAACTTTTAATCGGTTTAGAATCTTAAAATTCAAAGTTCCCTTGTTTTCCCCAAAAATGGATAAAGGTAAAAATTCTCCATGGAATTCAAAATTGAAAGATCCCATGCGTTAATCTTTAAGTTTCTTACCTCTAATCCGCAATTAATTTTAGATTCCAACCTCTTGTTGGCCTTTAATTGTCGCAGGGAAAAGAGAGAAGAAGAAGAACCCCAAAACTTATGTTTTTAACTTCTGCTCTGCAGGCTGTCATCTTGGGTCTTTATTCTGCCCGCGACACTGACGCTACGCGTCCCCCTGACGCTATGCGTTAAGTCTAAATTTTTATATGGACGCTACGCGTCCACTAACGCTACTCGTCAAGTTTTACCCTGACGCTACGCGTCCCACTGACGCTACGCGTCAGGTCCCAAATCAAAATTTTCTTTTTATTTTAATTTTACATCTTATAATAATCTTACTTTATTAAATATCCAAACTCATGAATATAAAACATAGGGATGTTACACTCACCCCCCCTAAAAATAGATTTCATCCTCGAAATCAACATACCTATGTAAATAGATCCGGGTATTGTTGTCGCATCTCAGATTCTAATTCCCACGTGTGTGAAATTTCATTGAAATTCTGCCATAAAACTTTCACTAAAGGAATATTCTTATTCCTTAATTGTTTGGTTTGATAACCATCAATACGAAGAGGAATAGCCGGTACCGTCACATCTTCTCTGATTTCAATAATGTCATCTGGAACCACCATATCATCTCGAGGGATATACTTTCGAAGCTGGGAGACATGAAAAACATCATGCAACTTTGACAAGACTGTAGGAAGCTCAAGTCTATAGGCAACATTGCCTATTCGCTCTAAAATACGATAAGGTCCAATATACCTGGGACTCAACTTTTTACTACCAATAACTCGACCCACACCTTTCGTAGGTGAAACTTTCAAAAATACTTGATCATCAACTTGAAATATCAGAGGTCTATGTTTAGCATCATAATAGCTTTTCTGACGGTCTTGAGCAACTTTCAATTTATTTCTGATCAATTTAATCTGTTCTGTCATTGATTGAACCATTTCAGGCCCCAATACAAGGACGTCACTACCATCAGCCCAACATAAAGGAGTTTGGCATTTTCTACCGTATAAAGCCTCATAAGGAGCCATACCAATACTGCTATGGAAGCTATTGTTATAAGTAAATTCAATCAAAGGTAAATACTGCTCCCAACTCCCTCCATGTTCTATCACACATGCCCGAAGCAAATCTTCCAGAGTTTGTATTGTACGTTCAGATTGTCCATCTGTTTGAGGATGATATGCGGAGCTCATTTTCAACTCAGTGCCTAGCTCACGTTGTAAACTTCTCCAAAATTTAGAAGTAAAACGAGGATCACGATCTGACACAATACTGGAGGGTACACCATGCAACCTTATAATTTCTTTCACATAAATATTAGCAAGCTTTTCCAAAGACCATCTCATATTAATAGCAAGAAAATGAGCATTTTTCGTTAATCGATCAACAACAACCCATATGGCATCACATCCAGCACGAGAACGAGGCAAACCTGATACAAAGTCCATAGAAATACTATCCCACTTCCATATCGGAATATCAAGTAGTTGTGCTAACCCTGAAGGTTTCTGATGCTCCACTTTAGACTTTAAGCACACTATACAGGATGCCACATATTCAATTATCATTTTCTTCATCCCCGGCCACCAAAATTGTTGCCGTAAGTCTTGATACATTTTCGTCACACCTGGATGAATACTTAATGAACTCTTATGAGCCTCTGATAGAATCTGTGTTCGAAATTCACCATTGGAGGGCACTATAATACGATTTTTAAACCGCCACAACCCATTAGAATCTCTATTCAAAGGTAGATTCTTGCCTCGATCTTGGGCATCAATCAACTATTTTACATCAGTATCATCCTCTTGACATTCAGACAAGGATTTTAAAAACTCATTAGTAATTTTTAGCATCCCAATTAGCATACAACCAGGAGAATAAACCACTACAGCTAGGTGCATATCACGAAAACTTTCTAGCAGTTTATATTCTTCTATCATTAAAGATGCAATATGAAGAGATTTCCTGCTCAAAGCATCAGCAACCACATTCGCTTTGCCTGGATGGTATTTTAATTCAAAATCATAATCTTTTAAATATTCCATCCATCGCCTCTGCCTCATGTTCAATTCTTTTTGATCAAATAAGTACTTCAAACTCTTATGATCACTAAACACAACAAAACGGGAGCCATAAAGATAATGTCTCCAAATTTTCAATACAAATACAACCGCCGCTAACTCTAGATCGTGAGTAGGATAATTCTGCTCATGAAGTCTCAACTGCCTAGAAGCATAGGCTATAACTCTATCTTCTTGCATTAACACACCCCCCAAGCCAGATTTAGAGGCATCACAATATACAACAAATTCTCTGGTCACATCGGGTAAAGCAAGCACAGGGGCAGAAGTCAATTTCTTTTTCAATTCATTAAAACTTTGTTCACATTCATCAGTCCAAACAAAAGGACATCCCTTCCTAGTTAATTTGGTCATAGGAAGTGCAATACGAGAGAAACCTTCTATGAAACGTCGGTAATACCCAGCTAAACCAAGAAAACTTCGAATCTCAGTAATAGATTTGGGCCTCTCCCAATTCATAACTGCAATTGTCTTGGAAGGATCAACAGAAACTCCATCACTAGAAATTACATGCCCCAAGAACTGAATACTTTTAACCCAGAATTCACATTTTGACAATTTTGCATATAACTGTCTCTCTCGCAAAATCTGTAAAACAATACGGAGATGCTGAACATGTTCACCCTCGGATCTTGAATAGACTAGTATATCATCAATAAACACTACTACAAACTGATCCAAGAAAGGATGAAAGATTCGATTCATATAACTCATGAATACCGCCGGAGCATTAGTAACTCCAAATGGCATCACCACATACTCATAATGACCGTATCTTGTTCGAAAAGCGGTTTTCAGAATATCCTCAGGTTTTACTCTAATCTGATGATATCCGGATCGTAAGTCAATCTTAGAAAAGATACATGCGCCCCGTAACTGGTCAAGTAAATCATCAATCCTTGGTAAAGGATATTTATTTTTAACTGTCAATTTATTTAACTGACGGTAGTCAATACACATTCTCATACTCCCATCTTTCTTTTGTACCAATAGTACAGGAGCACCCCAAGGAGAAGCACTAGGTCTAATAAAACCTTTACTTAACAGTTCCTCAACTTGCTTTTTCACCTCAGTTAACTCTATAGATGACATACGATACGGTGCACGTGACACTGGCTCGGCACCCAAAACTAAGTCAATCACAAAATCAATTTCCCGGTTTGGAGGTAACCCAGGAATATCTTCCGGAAACACATCCAAAAATTCACTTACAACAGGTATATCAGCAAGAATCAAATTACCTATCCCTGTAAAATAACAATAACAAAAAGAAATATTAACATACCAAATCATTAGGAGTGGATTCAACAGGAAAAACCACCATTTTACGATAGCAATCCACCAGAATCTGATTGGCAGACAACCAATCCATTCCCAGAATAATATCCAGATTTTTCAAGGGCATACAGATTAAATTTGCATTAAAAGTTCGACCTTCAATAGATAAATTTACTCCTTCACACATAGTCATAGTCTTAACCTCAGAACCAGTCGGTGTAGACACAATTATAGCATTATTCATCAATACCATAGGTAATTCAAGATCTCTAGCACAACTTTTAGCAATAAACGAATGAGTAGCTCCAGAATCATATATCACATCTACAAGATTACCAAAAAGAGAACACTTACTGTGTACTAGTTGATCATTATGAATAGCATCAGAAGCATCAAAAGCAAACACTCTCCCAGTAATAACATTCTGAGCACTAGCAGACTGTGTGGTATCAGATTGTCGGATTGGGCCTCCTCGAGCCCCACTACGTCCACCCCTCTGAAACCTACCACCCTGATTCACGGGAGTAAAACCCCTACCCCCTTGTACATTCTTGTGTTGCCTCATAGGACAATCGGGCCTAAGATGCCCAGTCTGACCACAATGATAGCATATAGGCAATTCAAATCTACAGTTTCTAGCCAAATGTCCTTCTCCACCACATTTAAAACAAACTCGATTGTCAGGACGAGTACTGCCTCGACCTCTAACTGGAGAAGAAGATGAAGAAGAAGATCCACTTCGACTAAATCTCTGCTTTTTAAATTCAACTCCTTTAATTCTCAACTGAGATTTATCTTTTCTGAAAGAAACCCTCTGCATCTGAACATTTTCAGTCAACTGTGCTTTATTAACAAGTTCAGCATAGTCCCTAATCCCCAAAGGTACAATAGCAGTACGAAGCTCTATTCTCAAACCAGACTCATATTTAGCACTTTTGTTACTTTCAGTACCTTCTAAGGAAAAAGGGTAATAAAAGTCACATAACTCATCAAATTTAGCTGTATATTCAGCTACAGACATCCTTCCCTGTTCAAGATGTAAGAATTCCATCTCTTTTCTAGTTTTATAATTATCAGGAAAGTATTTTGCCAAAAACCTCTTTTTAAAATTGACCCAGTTTAAGGCCTCATTAGCATTGATCATCTGAGGTTTGGCTCGTGTCCACCAGACCCTAGCTTCATCACGCAACTGATAAGTAGAGAATACCACTTTTTGTTCCTCAGTACATTCAAAATAATCAAACATTTGTTCAATTTCTCTGAGCCACATATAAGCTCCATCATAATCACGTCCACCCTTATACACTGAGGGATTTTGCTTTAGAAATTTATCAAGGGTTGGGCCAGATTCAGCCCTTCCCATCAGCTGAGAAAACTTTTCTAAGAAGTCACCCTCAGGGGTTGAATTAGAAGTACCAGCCATTCTACAATTAACATATCACACCATTAATAATCAAACAAATTAAATATAATCCATAATCAATACCTCAATACCAGGAAGTGCGGCTAACGGATAACCAGTGAGCACAATGCCAGGATTCCTGAAAATTCACCTTTTACACATATATAATTCCATACATACAAATGAATACACAAACAAATCTCATTACTTTCTATCATTTCTACCCACAAGGTTTACAATCCTGAATAGTCTTGCTCTGATACCAATTGTGACATCCCTCTTCAAATAATATTTATTTTATTCAATTTATTGATTTTCACAATAAATTTTTCACGTTTCTAAAATTTAATTACAAAAAAAATGCATCTTATAAAAATTACCCCAATTATAATTTAAAATAAATAATTTATAGTCCTCAAAATCATTTAAGTTGAAATAATCTCAAAACCTGAAACAGGGGTCTGACGCTACGCGCCAGTACCACGCTAGGCGTGAGAGTGCATTCGTAGCCCTGACGCTGAGCGTCAGGATGACGCTACGCGTGGGCTTATCAGTGACAGCACCTGATGCTGTCACATATTTTAGGCCTTTTTAACCAATTACTAACTTATCCAATTAGCTCATTTCAGGTCTAATTGCCACAAAACTTAATGGTCCATATGTTTTCCCCATTCTGAAACTATTGGTGATGTTCGTTCGCCAAAATTCCAACATATGCTCAAGTTATGCACGAAATACAACTTAACCACTTTATGTGCAACACTTTTACACCAAACACCCTAAATGATTCTTAAATGATCCAAATCCAATGCATACCACTTTTAAATATTCTTATGGACTTATTGATACTTAGCAAAGGTATTGAAACTCACTGAAACTCAAATTCACCTATCCCGTTTCTCAAAGTCATAGGGATGGCTACTAATTCAAATCTCTAAATCTATTCAATTCATCGATACAACATTCAATCATTTCAAATAACCATCACAGCACAAAGACATCCACAGAACCTGCCTATAATGCATAATTTACTACAGTATAGCTCTATGCCATAACCATAGTCATCCAACAGTACCTGGTCATCACAGATGCATAATATCTAATGGCTCAATGCCATTACATAATCACATCACCCAAACCACACACATATTATACTATGCATAAGTTCACACTCCCACAGATTTACACACATATCTACATATATCTACTGACGGCTCAGTGCCATTAGGCATCACGAACAAGTAACAACAACACATACTTCTACAAATCTATGAGATAATATATTCACATATAAATATATACAAGATATACATTCCAAACTCCTTTGGCATTACTCCTTGCTCATTTTTGTACTGGTTTCCGCAGCATCCGCAACATCCCTGGGTTTATTCACTGTGAACATAAAATAAGGGTGAGTATATATATCACAAGAATGATACAACTACATAATCAGAGTTGATATCACCTGGAGAATCTCATTCTCCTGCCTGGGTTATTGATCCACTAAACTCTTCTCATATGAACCCAACATATCATAATCCATCATAATCATCATAAATTCATTATGTTCACATCATAACAAATATCTCGCAACATTGAGATAAATTAATTTTAAGCACCCATACTTAATCAATTCATTTCACAATTCATTATTTCAATCATATCATTATCATATCAATGCAATAATCTGCATATCAGTCAAGGAGTATAATTCACAACTGACTCTCATATACATCAGACACCTAGTATCCGGATACTAACGAATCAGCCACCAGCTGGGAGTCCACCGACATCCCGTGAACACATCCTGGTTCACCGAGCCCGGTATCATAAACCGTCTCCCTACCTCAACCACTGGATCTCTTCCTGGATCACTGGGTAGCTCAACTGGGCCTCTACATGGACCACGGGAGCCAAAAGCGAGGGGTAATCTATACCGAATGGCTGTCCACAATACATATCATGCATACACAGCATCTAACAATATATCTCATCATATACACATTATTCATTTTAAATCATGAATATACATTATACAATCATTAAATGATTTTGGCATACAAGCCAACTCACAACATAAGAATCGCATCTCAGCATAAGAGCCATATCTCAACATAAATACCGCATTTCTCGGCATAAAAGCCATATCTCGGCATAAAAGCCACATCTCTCGGCATAAAAGCCACATCTCGGCATAAAAGCCATATCTCTCGGCATAAAAGCCACATCTCGGCATAAAAGCCATAATCTTTAAATATCATAAACATACTGTACATTCGTAATATTCACATAATCAAACATAACTTTATATCTTATATATCACGATAATTCAATATTTCATCACTCTCCATCATGCATATTCTAAGCATACTTTATACATTATTTTCCATCTTATTCATAATTCACCTCTCATTCATTACCATTCTATTTTCCATAATTGTTAAATACAACGTATAACCACATACATAATCTAATCACATATTCTCTTATATATATATATATATATATCAATCTCATACTTTCACAGATTTAATTTTTTTCCAACATAATTATCACAAATCTGTAATCAAATATATACTATAATACTCCCCTTACCTCACTGTCGACGCTCTAAACTCAATTACCAAGATCAATGCGCCGCAACCACTAAAAGATAAAATTACAAAAAGGTTTAAGGTTTTAACCGTTCAAACCTTAATCCAACTCAAGAATATGCTCAGAAATTACTTTCTAAAGCTTTAGAAACTTACCACAACTGAAACCACAAGTTCTCCGAGAAACCCCTTTTTCCGCTAATCTTTCAACGGCTCTTTCGCAACCTATATAAAGCGGAATTCAAATTCGTCACTCAATCCTTCTTTTGAACACCATAAGGAAACTTTTAATCGGTTTAGAATCTTAAAATTCAAAGTTCCCTTGTTTTCCCCAAAAATGGATAAAGGTAAAAATTCTCCATGGAATTCAAAATTGAAAGATCCCATGCGTTAATCTTTAAGTTTCTTACCTCTAATCCGCAATTAATTTTAGATTCCAACCTCTTGTTGGCCTTTAATTGTCGCAGGGAAAAGAGAGAAGAAGAAGAACCCCAAAACTTATGTTTTTAACTTCTGCTCTGCAGGCTGTCATCTTGGGTCTTTATTCTGCCCGCGACACTGACGCTACGCGTCCCCCTGACGCTATGCGTTAAGTCTAAATTTTTATATGGACGCTACGCGTCCACTAACGCTACTCGTCAAGTTTTACCCTGACGCTACGCGTCCCACTGACGCTACGCGTCAGGTCCCAAATCAAAATTTTCTTTTTATTTTAATTTTACATCTTATAATAATCTTACTTTATTAAATATCCAAACTCATGAATATAAAACATAGGGATGTTACAAAAACCATCCCACACTCCTTCTTCTTCTACCTCTTACTAAAATCAAGAGTTGAGTTTGGAAATGTGAGGCATCTATGGAGCTTGGGAGCTTGTGGAATCATCCTCTTCCTCTTCCTCACTTCATTTTCATTTTTGGTGGAGCTTGAGCTTGAGGTAAAGATTTCTTACCTCCACCTTGTTTTATTTATGGTTTTAAGTTGTTGAGTTGAAGATGATGATGTTAGAAGCCTTGCATATAGGTGGAAATGGAAATCCCAGGCTTGAATATTTGGGAATGAAACCCTTGATTTAGGGCTTTATGATTATGTGAGATTTAGAGGTTGATGAGGTCCTTATGATAAAATAAAATAGTGAACTAAGTCATGAGTTGTAAATGAAGATATATGCATGTATATAGGTATGTTGATTTGAGGGATTAATCTTAAGTGTTGATGTTGTTGGGTATAGTTAACCCTTAAGACTTAGAGAATATTAGCTTTGGGGAAAGGAATTCCCGAAGCCTAACATGGGTAAATGAATTTGGAGCTTAGACAAGTCTAGAACTTGATCATAAGTTAAGAGATGTGATGTCTTATGATGATTTATTGATTACATGTGTATGTGTAATTGTGGATAGGGTTGCATTTCAGGTGATGATGCGGAATGATCGATGTAATTGTATGGCGGTTCTTCTCTCGAGGTAGGAGAGGAGTTTTCATTTCAAATTGCATGAGTGAATTAATTGTTAATTATATATATGTTGAAGTCATGCAATGCCTTGCCATGAATGTCTTATGTGATTAATTTGATGAAGTGATGAATGATGGCTTGGCTTATGTTGTTTGTTATGAAAATTGTATGTATTCATATAGTATTGATAATAAGTGGCTGATGGTCCCTTGGTTGGACATAATCGTAATAAGGGTGATAAATTATGAATGAATGAACCACATGATTGTAAAGAATTGTTTTGAAGTGGTTATGTGGAAAGATGAATGAAGGAATGGTGTGGGTTATAGATAAACCTTTTTCCCTTGTAAATTTAAATAATAAACAGTGATTGATGAGGTGGAATGAGGATTTTCTGAGTAAGAATGAGTAGGGAGAGAGTTATATATACCTCATGTGATGTGTATGGTGCATTGGAGGTGATTCAATTGGCTTAGAATAAGATTCTGAGTGTTAGAACTTCATTACTGCATATGATCTGATAGTCTCGCTCAAGAGAGATGGGATTCCGCCCAAGCGAGAGTCCCCTGCTTCAGTGAATTAGCTACTGGAGTAAATTCACCCAGGTGAAGTGAGCTTCGCCCGAGCGAGGGGGAAGGAATTAGCTACTGGTCTGATTTCGCTCAAGCGAATGGCCAGTTCGCTCAAGCGAGAATGTTAGTAGAACAGAGATTTAGCTACTGGACGAAATCCGCCAGAGCGAAGAGTCTTGAGGGATGGTATTCGCCCAGGCGAGACAAGTAAATGGTGATTGGGTAAGTTTCTGAACAAACTTTGTCTAATGGGAGTTTTGGAAATGAATCAAGAGGTGGTGGAATTTCCAGGTGAATTCCGAGTGACTCATGTCCGAGTCATGACTTTCTGAGTGAGGAAGTGGGCATAATCCGAGTAGAAGGCTCGTGAATGTGATGATCTGGGCAGTGGAGTCCCGAATGGGGAATTTTCGAGTCCAGTGTAACCTGTGACGAGTGAAGTGCCTTCTAATGTGCAATTCCGAGTGAGGTTATAGCCATTGGGCCTTTTCTGAGTGGTAAAGGCTTATGAGGACTCCGATAGAAATGTGTTCTGTGAGAGATCCATTTTAATACCAAATCCGAGAGGGATCTTAGTGAGAGAATTCCCCGAGTAATGATAGGTCTAATTATTCCCGAGTGGAAATCCCGATTGAGCCTCCTGTGGGGAGAGTGATTGTGATTGTTCTGATTGAGGTATCTTAGGGGTTCTTTTCTAAGTGAATAAAGATATATAATCCGAGTGGACAAGACTTAAATAAGCCCGAGTGAGACTTAACTTAGTAATTCTTCGAGTGGTGTAAGGATAGAGTAAACCTGAATAGAATTTAATTGTGGCGACCCCTTCTGAGTGAAGGAAGGTCTAAGTGTTCTCCGAGTGAGAGAAGTGAAGATATACCGATTGGTGAATGTGTAATACATTCCGATTACGTTGAGACTGAAATATACCAAGTGGTATTTGATTGGGAGTTATTCTGAGTGATGAGAGTTTATGGATTCTGAGTGGAATAGCCATCATTCCCGAGTGAATGAAACCCCTGATTCCGAGTGAACAAATACTGAGTAGAACCCTGTGTGAGTGGAGACTCAGATTTAGAATGAATTTACCGAGTGGAAGTCTGAGTAAGTGATGGTCGGTCTTGTATTAAGTTTACCGAGTGCAAAACTGATTGAGATGACTCGGTTTTCGAATGAAATTGACGAATGAAAGATTGATTGAGAGATGACTCGGATTTGAAATTAATTGGCCGAGTGAATGATGGGTCGGTCAGGATTAAATTGCTGAGTGGAAAACCTGAGTGCTCTGAGCCGGTTTCAAGGAGATTCTGCCGAGTGAAAACCCGAGTGTTAGGAGTCGGTTTTGATTGATTTTACCTAGTAGACAACCAAGTGAGATGAGTCAGTTTTGAATAAATTATAGAGTGAAAACCGAGTGTGGAAATGACTAATGGTGTTATTTCACTTGAGCGAGTGACCGAGTGTGCTGGAGCTTCGCTCGAGCGAGTGAGCGTGAAAACGCTACTGGACGTATTTCGCCTACGCGAAGGGAGTCGCCCAAGCAAACTGACCTGTCTCGCTCAAGCGGAAGTGAATCTCGCTTGAGCGAGTTTCCACCAGAAATTGAATTTGCCATATTTTAATTATGGAAGGCTTATGTGGACCCCTTTCTTAGTGTTATGAGATGAATAAGAGATGGTATGAGGGATATGCTATGACGATAAAGCATGATAATGGCCGAAATTAATTAATATTATTGGGGATGAAAAAATTGTGATATAAATTGATGAATTAGAGAAAAATGACATTTAATAAAGATAGATGACGATGTTAAGCACTCTCTTACATAAAGAGGTGTATATTTATATTAATGAATTGCTGTGTACCATTGTGTGTGATACAAGCATAGTCTTGTATGTGTGGTATGAATTATGAAGTTGAAAATGTTGTGAATGCCACACGATTATATATACCTATGAGTATACTTGAGCAATGGTAATGAATAATGAGATGAAAATCCACTAAATGAAGTGTGATAATATTGATGAATAATATGTGATGTTGAAATGCCATAGTGGCTGTTTGTGTAACGTCCCAGATTTTTGAGAAAATAAATTTATTGGATGATGATAACTAATTATTCATGGTCAAATAATTATGGGAGATGTTGTTAGACAGTAGAGGTGAATTATTGTTAAATTAAGATTTACCGGAAATGAATGGATTAACAGATGATGTGGGACCCACTTAATCGAATTAAGTGTTTGATGGGTCTAGAATGTTTGGAATATTATGGTGATTAAGATGGTGTAGTTAGAATAATTTTTAGTGCTAAGGAGATAATTAATTGGACTCGACGTATGATATGAAACGGGGAAAATACGAGCTAAAATGGAACTAAAAGAAAATGAGAATTCCCTTTCTTTTCCTCACTACCACCGTCCACTTCTTCTTTTCTCTCTCCCCACTCACTTTACACTCTATTACACAATGGACCAAAGGGGGGAAATATCATATGGGTACATTTTAATAACCAATGGTTAATGAGCCAATAAAACACATTTTTTTCACTCTCTTTTTCCCTTCATTTTCGGCAGCTTCTTCCTCCTCACCATTCTCCACTCTTTTACTTCCTTCTCCCTCCTTCCATGGTAAAACTGTCCCACACTCCTTCCTCTTCTATTCTTTGCTAAAATCAAGAGTTATGTTGGAAATGTGAAGCATGCATAGAGCTAGGAAGCTTGCATTGGTCTTCTCCCCTTCTTCTTCACCCTTATTTTCGTTTTGGTGGAGTTTGGATTTAAGGTAAAGATTTCTTACCTCCACATTATTCTATTATGGTTTTGTGTTATTGGGTTGAAGATGATAATGTTAGAAGCCTTGCATGTGGATGGGTGTTGATTATGTTGGTTAACCTAGAGTGAAACTTTAAGCATGAATATTAGAGGTGTGAAATTGAACATGGTTGATGTTGTGGGATAAAGAGAAAGTTATAGTGACTATAAAGATTTTAGGAGATTGATTGAGAATATTGTTAAATGATTTTAGATGGAAAACCCTAAGTGTGATAAATTGGGGATTTTTGCCAAATTGATGATCTTAGTGATTTTGATGCCTTGGGAGTGGATTTATATGAGGAAATGAACATTTAGAAGTATTGGGATTGAATATTGATGTTGATAAAATGGGGAGCTAAGTCATGAGTTGCAAATGAGGAACTATGCACGTACATAGGTATGTTGATTTGAGGGATTAATAAGTGTTGATATTTATGATGTTGACAATGATTGCGAACCATTAATATTAGACTAAGAGAATGGATGTTTAAATTGATGAAGCCTTAGGTCTTGTTATAGGCCATGGTGTTGTTGATGTTGGGTTGTTTAGCCCTTTGAAATCTAGAAATCTTAGCTTTGGGGAAAGGAATTCCCGAAGCCTAATACAAGCATATGAATTTGGAGTATTAGACAAGTCTAGGATTTGATCATGGGTTAGATGATGATGTCTAAGATGATGCTTTGTGATAGAATAATAATGGCAATTGTATGTATATTTGTTGTGATAGGATTACATCCCCGACAATGATGCGGAGGGATCGAGGCATTTGGAGCATTGGAATTGCGGATCTTCTCTCGAGGTAGGAGAGGAGATTGCATTTCAAGTGCATGAGTGATTAATTGATAATTATGTTATGTGTGAACTCATGCATTGCCTTGCCAAGAACTAATTGTATGTTTGAATTGTTGAAATAGTGAATGAAGGCTTGGCTTATGGGATTGTTGTGGAAATTGTATGAATATATGATGTTGATGATAAATACTTGATATCCCTTTGAATTGACATGAATCAAATGTTTGGTAATATTCAATGAATAGGTGAATTGAACAGAGCGTTGAAGATTATGTTGTGATTAAGTGGTATGATGATGAGGGATGGTTATATAACTCTTTTTCATAGCTAATGAATTGATATTTGAAATTGAGATGTATGAATGGTCGAACCAGGTTCTAAGTGAATAAAGAGAGGAGTAAGAAAGATTAATCTAGGCCAAACTTATATATATAAAGGTTTTGATGTGAGAAGAAGAGGGAAAGACTGAGTTTTTAAGCGTGAACTGGTATTCTCGCTCAGGCGAGATGGATTCTCGCTCAAGCGAGAATCCCCTGGACCAAAATTATGGTTTCTGGCTCCATCTCGCTCAGGCGAGATGGCGTTCCGCTCAAGCGAGGTGCGTACAAATGAGGATGGAAGATACTGGACGAATCTCGCTCAAACGGGCGTGGCCATGCTTGAGCGAGCGTGATGGAAAAATGGCACTGGGTGAATCTCGCTGAAGCGAGTGATGAGGCATGTTGGGTCTCGCTCAAGCGAGCGAGTATGAGATTGGATACTGGAAGATTTCCGCTTGAGCGAGAGTGACTCGCTCAAGCGAGATGGTGACCTGATACTCCAATATTTCTTCGCTCAAGGAGGACTTTTGGGCGCTCAAGCGACCCACTTCAATCTCGCTCAGGCGAGGGTGTGATTCGCTCAAGCGAGCGGGCGTGAAAATGCTACTGGAAGTATTTCGCCTACGCGAAAGGACTCGCCCAAGCGAGTAATGTTGATCTCGCTCAAGCGGTGGTGAATCTCGCTTGAGCGAGTTTCCCAGAAATGAAATCTGTTTCATTTTTCCTTGTGCTGGGTTTATGTTGGACCCCTTTTTCCTCATAAGATGAGATAATTATGGGAATGATTAGTACACGGGGATTAATTAATTGTAATATAATTACCTCTAAGGATAGAGTAATGCAAGGATGATATTGAGAGCCCAATTATAGAATTATGAGATATATCCTTAGGATGGATTTGAAATGTATGAAGGGATAAACAAATGACATTGTGTGAATTATAAATGGATGAATTAGAGGGAATATGATATTAAATAATGTTAGATGATGGTGTTGAACATTCTCTTGCACAAAGAGGTGTAAATTTATATTGATGAATTGTCGTGTACCATTGTGTATGATACAAGCATGGTCTTGTATGTGTGGTATGAAATATGAAATTGATAATGTTGTGAATGCCATACAATTTTATATATATACTTATATAAGTATACTTGAGCAATGGTAATGAATAATGAGATGATAATCCACTAAATGAAGTGTGATAATATTGATGAATAATATGTGATGTTGAAATGCCATAATGGCTGTTTGCAAGTATTGACTTGCGTGTGTAATGTGAAATATATGTGAAAATATGTTGAAATGGAAATGCCACATTAAAGACTTTAAAATAATAATGATGAAACCAACAATGTTGAATCCACTAAGGTGTATGGTGGTGTTGGTGATCGTGATGATGATGATGATGTTTGATGAGTGGCATTTAGGATGCACAGAGTGAGGATGCATTTGAATTGCATTTGCATTGCATCCATGGCATATCATAGCTGTCTGTGTGGAATATTAGGGGGTTCCACTAGGCAGGCCCAGTGGGAGGGCGGCTTAGTGCACAAGCGTATTGTGATTTTTCCCCTGTGACTCGGTGTATGAGTCACGAAGCTGTCCATAGTTTGGTGACGAGGCACCCTATGTGGCAGGCCCAGTGGGCGGGCGGCTCTATGGTGAGTGAGTTTACCTCGGTGTCCGACGGGGCACGGCTCTCTCGATGTGTGTTCGGGAGGGGCCCGTAGCACTTGTGGTAGTTGAGGCCACGATGTTGATCCGCAAGTCACAGGGTGACTAGTGCTACAGATGGGCGATAGCGGTTTGGTACCAGTAAAAGATTATGATGATGTAAGCATGCATGAATTGAGATATATGTGTACACAATTTTTCTACTGCAGTAGGGGCATAGTAGCACACCTATGCTCGTCCCACAATTGAATTAATGTTATATTCCCATAGTCGGATCCGCATTTGTTGTCTATTCCATTGTGCATATGCATTAGCCATAAGAGCATTTGCATATAGCATAGAGATATGCCAGAATATGATAATGATTGATGATGATTGAGATGATAATATTGGTGTCGATGAGATGCGAAGTTAATATGATGAAAGACCACATAAAAGTAATAAATGATATGAACATATGAAATGAAGTTGAATATGACGATATGTATGATAAGGCCCAATATAATGAAGGGCGTATTTAATTATGATTGGAAATGATGATATTAGCCTATAGTGGCTTGATGAAAGACCAAGATGGTCTATATTGATGAGTTGGCCCATGGGGGCGATATGATAGATATGTGTTGGCCCATTATGGCGGTGTTATAGATGTGTATGTGCTTGCTTTGCTATGATTTGATGAATAAGCATGAAATGAATATATATTGTTGAATTAATAATTTATGATGATTGTTGATGTGTTTAGCAAAGCATACATGATGTTGATATGCATATGCACATAATTTCAATTGTATTCATATCGTCATTTGAAATGTAAACTCACTCTCCCATGTGGTCTACTTTTTAGTATTGATGCAGGAAAACCATGGGGTGAGATGTTTATGAAGTGAAGTTTTGGGAAGGTAAATAGCTGTAGAGGAATGCCTTGGCCGGTAGCTTTATAACGTAATATGTTATGTATATGATGGACAATATGATGTTGTAATCATTGATATGGATGGACGAATTATGAGTATAGTTATACATTTGGTTGATGTACTAATAGTGGATATATAGGAATTGAAGTTAGGCTGATTATGGGCTTTTATGAATAAGAATTTTAATGATGTATGATGCATGACCATATAGATGATTACATGTTTATATCTTAGGTATTGCATGCTTAGGAGATTGTGCAAAATGGTGATGGTTGTCTACTAGGCCTATGTTATGCCACTGCATGCTTTGCCGAGCCTTTTCTCATATCTTCATATATGGGACTAGGCGTGTGCCCGGTATACATATTTTTCTTCCACTGTAAGCTCTGTTATTTTGTATACCGCATGGGCAACTATTTATTGATCCAGTTATAAGTTTTGAAATCTCGCTCTTTGGTTTTCTGTGATTTGAGTCTTGATGTGGTCATAGTGGTGTTTTGGAAATGTTTTCTAACGCGAAAAATTTACTCGCATTTTTATTAATTATGTCGATCACATCGGGATTCGAGTATAGAAAATCAGGGGTGTTATAATCTGGTATCAGAGCGTATATTGCTCTGAATTAGAGATCTTGATCATTGTCATTGCAGGATTGATTGGTATTAAAGTTGATTCTATGGATGGTTGGAGCACGACTGCTCAATATTGGAACATTTAGGTGATTATTGGAATAAGGTTTTTTGTATAGATTTTAGAATGATAATTATCTAGAGAATGATGATATTATGTTTGATTGTCCTACATGGACATATGATGGACTAAGTGCCTAGGAATTATGGATTGATTATAAGGGCATTATTGCTTATTGAGGAATTATTGTGAATCATTAGAGTTGAGTTGGGATTGATGCGCAATGAGGACTTTTTATGAGATTGTGATTCATAAGATGTGGTTGTTTATTGGGAGTATATTCCTTATCCTTAAGGTTGTATGATGTACATGTGGAGCCTAGTTGCTCAAAATATAATCATGTATGAATCATGAGATTGAATATGTTTATGGATGAATTCCTCAATGTGATTGATGTGGTTGTTCGTGTAAGACCGGCCAAGTTCCTTTCACTATTTCCTTCTAATGACGAATACATTGATATTATGCATTTGAATATTAATATTTGAGTATGACTTTAACTGATGATGAAATGGAACCATGTGTGATCATGGATATGATATATTGAGTATGGATTGATTTGAGGGTGAACCTATGCCGTATGTTGAACACGGATAGGAGATGTTAGATATGAATGATTCATATGTTGAAATCTAATTGTATGAGAGATGGTGAATAAATTCCCTAATATGGACGTTTATAAATTAAAATGATTGGTTGTGCTAATTTGAATTACGGATTTTATATCCTGGAGCACAAAGGTATGGTATTGTGTAATACAAGTGATTTATTATATTCCTTTTTTGGATGAAGGACATGAGTAAGTAATAAGATGGTTGAATATTAAAATTGTGTATGTGTAGACTTGGGGTATGTCTCGGTTTTGTATTTGTGAACCGAGTGAATGATTGATTTAGTTGTGACCCACTAAGTGTGGTAACCCCGAATGACTCAAAATGATCATGAACGATCGAACCTTATTGAATTTGACCCTATGGTGGTCGAGGCTCTATGATGTTTCTATGAGACATGTTTATTGACTTTATGTGTTGTGGAAGTATTCCACGATGGGTACTAAATGACCCTTGAATTTTCTAGGACTAGTGATGAACTGAATCTCATGAAGGGTTGAGCCGTAGCGAAATAAAGTATGGAATGAGTTGATGAAGCGAGAACCGATTTACGATTGGATTGAAAATGAGAACAGGAATCCATACGTAATGGGTAAATAAAGATGTTGAATTCGGGGTATACCTTGGTATTGACCAAGATATATAATTTTATGGTATGATTTTGAGCTAGATTATATGCCCTTAACGTTATGAAGATTAGATTGAATTATGAATTGCGGTATGATATAGAGGTAATGCATGTAAACATGAGTTGGTTATGGAAATTAATTCTATAGATACCTCCCTTTTTGCTTTGGAAAGAAAATATATTGGTGATAGGATCGGATGCCGATGTGATACAATATGAATTGTATGTCCAATATATGGACTTTGACTGTGATAAAAGAGGCAAACCACTAGTGTGGAAGATTATTATATGAACATTGACCTTATTTTGACCTTGGGAGCATCTATTTGATATGCGTTTGGTGATTCCTATAGGCTTGAACCGAATTATCGTTGACAATATCTGGATTCGACAAATGATTTATAAGTTATTTGACTGTGATTTTGAGATGAACGAGGTCCAATGGTGGGGTGATTACCCTATGGTGATTGGAAATCTGTGGTTGTTATGTCAATATATGGTTATGGTGACTGAAGAATAATGAATGGTATGACATGAGTTATGTCGGATCACGATTAAATAACAATATGATTTGAGTATATTGTTCGTAAGATTGTGTGACTTCTTGGGAAGTCTCGTGTATGAAGGAATAGTATTAGAATTGATAGGAATAATGTGAGCAATAGGACATGAAGGTACTTACCCTGATATGTCTTTACGTGCCATAGGCATTGTGGCAACGTGCACTCATGCGCCGATCTTATGTGTTTGTAGTAACCACTACGGGATTGGGACGCCTTCCTGTATGTCGGATGCAGCAACACATAGACCGGGCAAGTGTAGAGTTGTAACTGCTTACGGTGAATGTATTAGACCTATCCGGAGGTACTGGATAAGAATGCAAGAGTTGTGATCAATAAACCGAGAATAGATGAGTGGTGACTCATGAGGAGTATGTGAAGTTTCATACTTGGGTAAAGGGATGATAATAATTATATCCTGCTGGACTTTGGAAAGTCCGATGTTACATTATGATGATTTTGGACCTTAATGGTGTCTGGCTGAAGTGTGGCCTTATGATGTATGCCAATGTTAAACTTCGAGGACGAAGTTTCTTTTTGGTGGGGTGGATTGTAACGTCCCAGATTTTTGAGAAAATAAATTTATTGGATGATGATAACTAATTATTCATGGTCAAATAATTATGAGAGATGTTGTTAGACATTAGATGTGAATTATTGGTAAATTAAGATTTACCGAAAACGAATGGATTAACAGATGATGTGGGACCCACTTAATCGAATTAAGTGTTTGATGGGTCTAGAATGTTTGGAATATTATGGTGATTAAGATGGTGTAGTTAGAATAATTTTTAGTGCTAAGGAGATAATTAATTGGACTCGACGTATGATATGAAACGGGGAAAATACGAGCTAAAATGGAACTAAAAGAAAATGAGAATTCCCTTTCTTTTCCTCACTACCACCGTCCACTTCTTCTTTTCTCTCCCCCCACTCACTTTACACTCTATTACACAATGGACCAAAGGGGGGAAATATCATATGGGTACATTTTAATAACCAATGGTTAATGAGCCAATAAAACACATTTTTTTCACTCTCTTTTTCCCTTCATTTTCGACAGCTTCTTCCTCCTCACCATTCTCCACTCTTTTACTTCCTTCTCTCTCCTTCCATGGTAAAACCGTCCCACACTCCTTCCTCTTCTATTCTTTGCTAAAATCAAGAGTTATGTTGGAAATGTGAAGCATGCATGGAGCTAGGAAGCTTGCATTGGTCTTCTCCCCTTCTTCTTCACCCTTATTTTCGTTTTGGTGGAGTTTGGATTTAAGGTAAAGATTTCTTACCTCCACATTATTCTATTATGGTTTTGTGTTATTGGGTTGAAGATGATAATGTTAGAAGCCTTGCATGTGGATGGGTGTTGATTATGTTGGTTAACCAAGAGTGAAACTTTAAGCATGAATATTGGAGGTGTGAAATTGAACATGGTTGATGTTGTGGGATAAAGAGAAAGTTATAGTGACCATAAAGATTTTAGGAGATTGATTGAGAATATTGTTAAATGATTTTAGATGGAAAACCCTAAGTGTGATAAATTGGGGATTTTTGCCAAATTGATGATCTTAGTGATTTTGATGCCTTGGGAGTGGATTTATATGAGGAAATGAACATTTAGAAGTATTGGGATTGAATATTGATGTTGATAAAATGGGGAGCTAAGTCATGAGTTGCAAATGAGGAACTATGCACGTACATAGGTATGTTGATTTGAGGGATTAGTAAGTGTTGATATTTATGATGTTGACAATGATTGTGAACCATTAATATTAGACAAAGAGAATGGATGTTTAAATTGATGAAGCCTTAGGTCTTGTTATAGGCCATGGTGTTGTTGATGTTGGGTTGTTTAGCCCTTTGAAATCTAGAAATCTTAGCTTTGGGGAAAGGAATTCCCGAAGCCTAATACAAGCATATGAATTTGGAGTATTAGACAAGTCTAGGATTTGATCATGGGTTAGATGATGATGTCTAAGATGATGCTTTGTGATAGAATAATAATGGCAATTGTATGTATATTTGTTGTGATAGGATTGCATCCCCGACGATGATGCGGAGCGATCGAGGCATTTGGAGCATTGGAATTGCGGATCTTCTCTCGAGGTAGGAGAGGAGTTTGCATTTTAAGTGCATGAGTGATTAATTGATAATTATGTTATGTGTGAACTCGTGCATTGCCTTGCCAAGAACTAATTGTATGTTTGAATTGTTGAAATAGTGAATGAAGGCTTGGCTTATGGGATTGTTGTGGAAATTGTATGAATATATGATGTTGGTGATAAATACTTGATATCCCTTTGAATTGACATGAATCAAATGTTTGGTAATATTCAATGAATAGGTGAATTGAACAGAGCGTTGAAGATTATGTTGTGATAAAGTGGAATGATGATGAGGGATGGTTATATAACTTTTTTCATAGCTAATGAATTGATATTTGAAATTGAGATGTATGAATGGTCGAACCAGGTTCTAAGTGCATAAAGAGAGGAGTAAGAAAGATTAATCTAGGCCAAACTTATATATATAAAGGTTTTGATGTGAGAAGAAGAGGGAAAGACTGAGTTTCTAAGCGTGAACTGGTATTCTCGCTCAGGCGAGATGGATTCTCGCTCAAGCGAGAATCCCCTGGACCAAAATTATGGTTTCTGGCTCCATCTCGCGCAGGCGAGATGGCGTTCCGCTCAAGCGAGGTACGTACAAATGAGGATGGAAGATACTAGACGAATCTCGCTCAAGCGGGCGTGGCCATGCTTGAGCGAGCGTGATGGAAAAATGGCACTGGGTGAATCTCGCTGAAGCGAGTGATGAGGCATGTTGGGTCTCGCTCAAGCGAGCGAGTATGAGATTGGATACTGGAAGATTTCCACTTAAGCGAGAGTGACTCGCTCAAGCGAGATAGTGACCTGATACTCCAAGATTTCTTCGCTCAAGGAGGACTTTTGGGCGCTCAAGCGACCCACTTCAATCTCGCTCAGGCGAGGGTGTGATTCGCTCAAGCGAGCGGGCGTGAAAATGCTACTGGAAGTATTTCGCCTATGCGAAAGGACTCGCCCAAGCGAGTAATGTTGATCTCGCTCAAGCGGTGGTGAATCTCGCTTGAGCGAGTTTCCCAGAAATAAAATCTGTTTCATTTTTCCTTGTGCTGGGTTTATGTTGGACCCCTTTTTCCTCATAAGATGAGATAATTATGGGAATGATTAGTACACGAGGACTAATTAATTGTAATATAATTACCTCTAAGGATGGAGTAATGCAAGGATGATATTGAGAGCCCAATGATAGAATTATGAGATATATCCTTAGGATGGATTTGAAATGTATGAAGGGATAAACAAATGACATTGTGTGAATTATAAATGGATGAATTAGAGGGAATATGATATTAAATAATGTTAGATGATGGTGTTGAACATTCTCTTGCACAAAGAGGTGTAAATTTATATTGATGAATTATCGTGTACCATTGTGTATGATACAAGCATGGTCTTGTATGTGTGGTATGAAATATGAAATTGATAATGTTGTGAATGCCATACAATTTTATATATATACTTATATAAGTATACTTGAGCAATGGTAATGAATAATGAGATGATAATCCACTAAATGAAGTGTGATAATATTGATGAATAATATGTGATGTTGAAATGCCATAATGGCTGTTTGCAAGTATTGACTTGCGTGTGTAATGTGAAATATATGTGAAAATATGTTGAAATGGAAATGCCACATTAAAGACTTTAAAATAATAATGATGAAACCAACAATGTTGAATCCACTAAGGTGTATGGTGGTGTTGGTGATCGTGATGATGATGATGATGTTTGATGAGTGGCATTTAGGATGCACAGAGTGAGGATGCATTTGAATTGCATTTGCATTGCATCCATGGCATATCATAGCTGTCTGTGTGGAATATTAGGGGGTTCCACTAGGCAGGCCCAGTGGGAGGGCGGCTCAGTGCACGAGCGTATTGTGATTTTTCCCCTGTGACTCGGTGTATGAGTCACGAAGCTGTCCATAGTTTGGTGACGAGGCACCCTATGTGGCAGGCCCAGTGGGCGGGCGGCTCTATGGTGAGCGAGTTTACCTCGGTGTCCGACGGGGCACGGCTCTCTCGATGTGTGTTCGGGAGGGGCCCGTAGCACTTGTGGTAGTTGAGGCCACGATGTTGATCCGCAAGTCACAGGGTGACTAGTGCTACAGATGGGCGATAGCAGTTTGGTACCAGTAAAAGATTATGATGATGTAAGCATGCATGAATTGAGATATATGTGTACACAATTTTTCTACTGCAGTAGGGGCATAGTAGCACACCTATGCTCGTCCCACAATTGAATTAATGTTATATTCCCACAGTCGGATCCGCATTTGTTGTCTATTCCATTGTGCATATGCATTAGCCATAAGAGCATTTGCATATAGCATGGAGATATGCCAGAATATGATAATGATTGATGATGATTGAGATGATAATATTGGTGTCGATGAGATGCGAAGTTAATATGATGAAAGACCACATAAAAGTAATAAATGATATGAACATATGAAATGAAGTTGAATATGACGATATGTATGATATGGCCCAATATAATGAAGGGCGTATTTAATTATGATTGGAAATGATGATATTAGCCCATAGTGGCTTGATGAAAGACCAAGATGGTCTATATTGATGAGTTGGCCCATGGGGGCGATATGATAGATATGTGTTGGCCCATTGTGGCGGTGTTATAGATGTGTATATGCTTGCTTTGCTATGATTTGATGAATAAGCATGAAATGAATATATATTGTTGAATTAATAATTTATGATGATTATTGATGTGTTTAGCAAAGCATACATGATGTTGATATGCATATGCATATAATTTCAATTGTATTCATATCGTCATTTGAAATGTAAACTCACTCTCCCATGTGGTCTACTTTTTAGTATTGATGCAGGAAAACCATGGGGTGAGATGTTTATGAAGTGAAGTTTTGGGAAGGTAAATAGCTGTAGAGGAATGCCTTGGCCGGCAGCTTTATAACGTAATGTGTTATGTATATGATGGACAATATGATGTTGTAATCATTGATATGGATGGACGAATTGTGAGTATAGTTATACATTTGGTTGATGTACTAATAGTGGATATATAGGAATTGAAGTTGGGCTGATTATGGGCTTTTATGAATAAGAATTTTAATGATGTATGATGCATGACCATATAGATGATTACATGTTTATATCTTAGGTATTGCATGCTTAGGAGATTATGCAAAATGGTGATGGTTGTCTACTAGGCCTATGTTATGCCACTGCATGTTTTGCCGAGCCTTTTCTCATATCTTCATATATGGGACTAGGCGTGTGCCCGGTATACACATTTTTCTTCCGCTGTAAGCTCTGTTATTTTGTATACCGCATGGGCAACTATTTATCGATCTAGTTATAAGTTTTGAAATCTCGCTCTTTGGTTTTCTGTGATTTGAGTCTTGATGTGGTCATGGTGGTGTTTTGGAAATGTTTTCTAACGCGAAAAATTTACTCGCATTTTTATTAATTATGTCGATCACATCGGGATTCGAGTACAGAAAATCAGGGATGTTATAGTTTGCAAGTATTGACTTGCGTGTATATTGTGGAATATATATGAAATATGTTAAAATGGAAATGCCACATTAAAATTTGAAAATAATAATTATGAAACCAACAATGATAAAATCCACTAAGGTGTATGGTGGTGTTGGTAATTATGATGATGATGATGATGTTTGATGAGTGGCATTTCGGATGCACAGAGTGAGCTTGCATTTGGTTTGCATTGCATTGCATCCATAGCATATCATAGCCACCGATATTGGAACATTAGGGGAGTTCCCTCGGCCGACCCAGTGGGAGGATGGCTCAGTGCATGAGCAATTTGTTGTATCCCCTGTGACTCGATGTGTAAGTCACAAAGTCGCCCATGTATTGCTTCGGGGAGCTACATGTGGCCGACCCTTGTGGGGGGTGGCTCTTGATGAGCAGGTGACCCGGTAGTCCTTTGGATCACAGCTGCCATGTTGAGAATCATGGTTGGCCCGCAACACCATATGTTGAATATGTTGTATACCGCGGTCATGGTGAAAATAACCAGGTGTTGCATGATGGGCGATGCGGTTTGGTACCAGTAAAAATATGGTGAATATGCATGCATTATGATATATGTGTACACATTTTACTACTGCAGTAGGGGCATGGTATGTGATCATGCTTGAACCCACAACTTGGTGTTATTTCCCACAGTCGGATCCGTATTTGTTGTTGTTTATTCCATTGTGCATATGCATTAGCCGTAAGAGCATTTGCATATAGCATGGAGATATGCCAGAATATGATGATGATTGATGATGATTGAGATGATGGTATTGGTGTTGATGAGATGAGAGGTGAATATAATGAAAGACCACATAAAAGTAATAAATGATATGAATATATGAAATGATGTTGAATATGACGATATGTATGATATGGCCCAATGTAATGAAGGGCGTATTTGTTTATGATTGGAAATGATGATGTAGCCCATGGTGGCTTGATGAAAGACCAGAATGGTCTAGTTTGATGATGTTGGCCTATTGTGGCGGTGTTATAAATGTGTATATGCTTGCTTTGCTATGATTGGATGAATAAGCATGAAATGAATATATATTGTTGAATTAATAATTTATGATGATTGTTGATGAGTTTAGCAAAGCATACACGATGTTGATATGCATATGCACATAATTTTAATTGTATTCATATCGTCATTTGAAATGTATAACTCACTCTCCCATGTGGTCTACTTTTTAGTATTGATGCAGGAAAACCATGGGATGAGGACGTTTAAGAAATATAGCTTTTGGGAAGGTAAATAGTTGTAGAGGAATGTCTTGGCCGGCAGCATTTTAATGTAATGTGTTATGTATATGTTGAATTGTATGATGTTGTAATTATTGATATTGATGGACGAATTGTGAATATGTGTACACTTAGAGGATATACTAATAGTGGAGACTTATGAATTTAAAGTTGGGCTGGTTATGGTGTATTATAAATATGAATATTGGAGATGTATGACGCATGACCATATAGATAGGTATATACATACATCGTAGGCATTGTATGCTTATGTGATTATGTAAAATGATGATGGTTGTATATTAGGCTTACCATATGCCATTGTATTTTTGCCGAGCCTTTTCTCATATCTTCATATATGGGACTAGGCGTGTGCTCGGTATACATATTTTTCTTCCGCTGTAAACTCTGTTATTTTTGTATACCGAATGGGCAAACTATTTATCGATCCAGTTATAAGTTATTTAATCTCACTCTTTGGTTTTCTGTGATTTGGGTCTTGATGTGGTCATGGTGGTGTTTTGGAAATGTTTTCCAACGCAAAAAATTTATTCGCATTTTTATTAATTATGTCGATCACTTCAGGATTCAAGTACAGAAAATCAGGGGTGTTATAAGGTATACATAGCGAGCTTCCTTTTTCTTCAAGGGCAATTCTCAGATCTCACTTCTTCTTTATGAGCTTTTACCACTTCTGATTTTCTTGGACTTTTGGTGTATGGATGTTTAGTACTTGTCCATATTTTTCTTTCATCTTATTCACACGCTTGAGTATGTATGCCCACTTCATTCTTTTCTTTTTCTTTCTCTTATAGTATCTCCTTACTTTTCTGACTATGTGCCCATCTCTCTTCTCTTTTTGTCGCACCTCATATTTCTGAAGGAGAGAAGAGTTGTTATATATGGGTTTTCCTTGAGCTATACTACTAAGGAAGGAGATAACCGTTAGATGACCGTTGAGAAAGAATACAACCATTAGATGACCGTTGAGAAAGAATACAAGGGCTCTTGGTTAGAGAAAGGCTTCCTGACATGAAGCATAGGGCAAAGAGTTTCAAGACTTGTCCATACAGAGATAGAGTAGGATTTATATAAGTTTCACCAAAAGGAAAGTTCCCATGGTCTGATCCGGGGTGTAAAATCTGGTGTAGGACTAGCCACAAGAATCAACTACAAAGAGAATCTTTACACCAGTTTAATGGATATCCGGTATTGATATCTCAATGGGGAAATACCGGTCTTGAAGTCCTGGAGATCCTTAACACTAAGCTTTCACGTTGAAAGTGGGTGAAAGGTGGTACCACCTACAAAGGTTCTCCGACACTCAAGTCAGTAATGAGTATGAAGATACCAGTTAAGAGAGCTCGAGCGTTGAAACAGTATATAGAGAATAAGAACAACCTACCCTTTTTGCGTATGAGAATGGACTATTTATAAGTGACCATGGAGAATGAATCGCCAGGTACAGGTGGGGCCAGGAGACAAAATAGTGTTAGGGAATCCATCAGGGTCAGGCAGCGGAAACATAAAGGATTCCAAAAAAAAGGATTGCAGAAACAAATGTCTCAAGGCATTATGCAAAATTAAATTTTTTATTTAGGGTTTACCTCTTATAGACGCAAAGCGAGTTCCTCGATCGAAGCAATTGTAGCTTCACCCTTAGGAGTCCACAAGAGCACTCCCACTAGAAAAACAAAGTTTTGAATGCTAGTACAGAAATTTGATAATAATCTAATTTCTGAGCAGCAACCTATGAGCATCTCATGCTCTATATATAGGCTAAGGTATTAACCTGAGCTCTCATTAAACATTGGGCTCTTGACTCATTCTAAATGAGTTAGGCCTAAATAGTTTTATTTTTAGTCCAACTTAAATAAAACTATCCTCTGGTGGGCTTACTCTATGTGTGTGACCCTATAGGTAAAATATTCGGTTATATTAATAATAAACCATTTTATTATTAATATAAAATAAGAGGGTATCTAGCAATACATCATTATGTCTGAATATTATTTATCATCAACATGACCTATAAGTGATAATTATTTTATATATTTATTCCTTTTGTCACGATATCTAATTGGACCCAAGGCATGATCGTTGTCATCCTTGTATGGCCCAATTCATTTTACTTGATACCAGAGTAGACTTTATAGAATAAATATCTAATATTTATTCATCCTAGCATGGCCATGCATTTCGTTAGTCTCACTCCATCAAGTGGCCCATAGATATCACTCC
Organism: Clitoria ternatea; assembly: GCA_037962975.1. Classification (NCBI taxonomy): domain Eukaryota; kingdom Viridiplantae; phylum Streptophyta; class Magnoliopsida; order Fabales; family Fabaceae; genus Clitoria; species Clitoria ternatea. The sequence goes on from CM075672.1 coordinate 229,504,007, forward strand.
TGTCACATAGGAGAGATAAATTCCATCTACATCACTCACATCCATCTGCATAATTTGTCTATTGCCTAATCACAATCTTTATGGTCATCTTATTACAGATAACGTTTGATTGTATTAAAACAACAAACTCCTTATGTAGGAATCATAGTGACTCCAGGTCGTAGGACTATATACCATTATCACATTGAGAACCATTTATGACACTCATGTAACGATCTATGCAATGTTCTCACGATAGGTCTGTCCAGTAAAACATTACTCTTAATGTGTACCCGTGTAAGACTTGATATCATATATCCATGATTTATGAGATCAAATCATCAGTACATTCACACACTAATCTTAATGTATTCATACGTCCCCATATAAATACTTGATTAGGGACATTTTAGGAATAATTCTCATATGACCTATTATTCCAGGATAAATAGTTTTAAAAACAGTCTTAAAACTGAAAATACTAATTTTATTGATAAGTTAAAATTGATACATTAATAGCTCGTAGTGCATACAAAAACAAATAGTACATTGTACAGTGTACAATTCTGACACATGACGCGGGAGGAGCCGCATCTCCTACGAATGGCTCCTGGCAACTATACCTTGTACTCTGTTGGGTGACATGGATGCTTTCCAGTGTGTGAGGTGTTAACCTGGATATACCGGTATAGGGAGATCACCTGATGCGGGGTTTACAGTTCGAAGGTCTACCTACAGCGTCGATAGCATAGTGAGGATGGATGAAATTATGTCCTTATCCTGGTACCAGTATTGAGACAGGATTAAGAGGTTTTCTGAAATGATAAGGTATAGGTGAAACTAGATGCTTTGAGATGAATCTATATCTGCCTTGCTTGGATACTCTCCTTGTCGTAAATATCTTCTTCATGCTTTGATGGAAACTGCTTCAGAGAGACAATATTCTAAGGACCAAACTTGTGTAAGGGAAGCTTCTGAAATGATTCTGGGTCTGATGATCCATTAGGTGTTGATGATGAGACTCATGAAACAATAACAAATCTGTTTAGGCTCTTAATTAAGATATTTCATAAGATCCAGAGAAGCTATAACTTAATGATGTATAAAGATAGAGTCAGGTTACAAAAGAGCTTCGCTTTAAGGAGAGGAACTCTTGCACAGATTGTTACATGAAACATGGCTCAATAAGTCTGGGTGTAGTGTAAGTCTAGATGTGAAGTACTTCATTTTATAGCATTTTTCTCAGACTTCGTTTCTTCAACTGATGCTTCTTTCTCCTTGATTTGAAGAGTCTTGAAGTGGAGTGACCTTTGACCTTGATTTTCAGATTCTTCTTTATGTTGTAGCTTGTTTAAGATCGAGCGTCCTTTTAATCAGACTTTTTGTTGCATGGGCCCTCCTTTGTTTTGTAGTCCAAGCCTTTTATTCTGAAACCCTTAAACAAACTTTCAAATATTAACAAAATATGACTTGATTTGAATTAGAATACATAATGTTAGTTATTAATAAATCTAATATTTCTTCAAAGTCTTATTGACTCTAACAGTATTGTTGTCACTCAACATAAATATTACTTGGATCTACTTAATAATGCAGGTTTGCTATCTTGTAAACCTGCCCGAGTGCCAATGGACTATCATAAGCCTTCCGCTAATTCCTCTTCCTACACAACAGTCTTTCTTGATCCATTAGAATATCGTATGCTAGTGGGAAAGTTGCTATATCTAACTCACACTAGACTTGACATTATGTATGTTGTCCAGTAGCTCAGCCAATATATGCATTCTCCTACCAATAATCATTTCAAAGTTACAACATGAGTACTAATGTATCTTAAGGGAGCACTAGGGTTAGGGATTCTACTAAGCAAAAACTCTACACTTCAAATTACTGGTTATAATGACTCTGATTGGGCTAGATGCCCAACAACCAAAAAATCTGTAACTAGTTATTCTTTTTAGCTTGGCAACTCTTTTATTTGTTGGAAATCAAAGAAACAACCCATTGTGGCTAAATTATCAATTAAGGAAAAATACAGGGCTATAGGAGAAGTTGTTTCTGAGCTAACTTGGTTAAAATATCTACTACATGATTTAAGAGTTGAGTGTGAGAAACCTGTTGCTCTATTTTATGACAATGAAAGTGCTAGACACCTTGCCTTGAATCCCACCTTTCAAGAGAGGACCAAACACTTGAGATTGATTACCATAAGAAGATTACAAATGGTACTTTCAAGTTGTTATGTATAACATCCAAAAACCAACTTGCAAATGTCCTAACTAAACCTTTGCCAACAAGTCTGTTTTCTATAGCAATTAGTAAGCTAAATTTGGTAAACTTATACCAAACATCAGCTTGAGGGGCTTAATAGAAATATGAGCATATGACACATGTGACCAGTTTGTTACTTGTTGAGAGTCCTGTTAGTGTGCACTCAAGTCCATAGGAAGCAATGATGTGTTGTTTCTTTTTTGCTTTAAGTACATTGTAACTGTAATTGTGAACACCTCTTTTGGTCCGGCCCAAATTGTTATGACACCGGACTCATCCTCGAAATTGGGAACACCGGACAAGGCCTAAGTTAACACCGCACCTCAACTCCATGAGTCCTCATCTTAACACTCCGCCCATGAGTCCTCAATACTCCGCCCATGAGTCCTCAACACTCCGCCCATGAGTCCTCAACACTTCGCCAACCGCCCTCATTTGCACTCCGCCCCCATGAACGGTGTGGAACTCCGCCTCTTCACACACCGTCCCATAAACGGTGTGGCACTCCGCCCTCTTCACACAACGTTCCACAGGGTGTTAGCCAACATCAACTCCGCCCAAACGTTCGTCCTCACCTCAGGAGTACCTTAAAGGCCGATGTCGCGGATCTGACAACAAAAGACGAGGCGAGTCCGGCCTAAGTAAGACGATCTCATGGTTTGACCGAGGTCAAAATGGGCACACCGGCTGGTAGTAGATCCGGACCAGGAAGGAGAACATCGGCCCCTGTGATTACATTGAAAGATTCAGCCGGTGTGAAGACACATGCAATGGTTCTTAAGGCCCCACATCGGATCAGTGGAAACTCCGTCCAACCAATGGCTTTGCTAACCGGTGTCACAAATTTGACAACGGAGGGGTGAGGTCGGAAGATTGTGCGCGATGACCTGGAATCGCACTCCCTGGAAAATGGCAGACAGGGAGGCGAAAGTGGGCAATTAAAAAAATCCCACTGAAAACCCTGCTCCCCACCAATGGTAATGGCCAGAGCAGCACACCACTACACAGATGGGCGAGTGGGATTTCTGGTTGTCCCAAAACCCTCAGCCCATGACTCAAAGGCCCTATAAATGCCCCAACCAAGGAAGCTCAAGGGGTTGGCCTTCAGATTCTCCCTCTACGCGAGAAAACTCTTCTGAAATTCTCTCTGATTCTTCAAGATCCTTAACTGACCTCCCCACCTGAAACCAGTGACTTGCCCTAGTCATCACAAAAGGACTCCTTAGTTCGAAAAAGGGTTTGAAGTTTTCTTTTCTCATTAACACAAAGTCACTGCTCTCACACCGTCCGTATCCCGAACGTACCTCGTCACCACAGAGCTGATTCCACTCCAATTCCCATACGTTATCAATCCTTGTCACTGCTCAACAGCGTTCACTCCGGATCAACCTCCCACAACACCGGTCGCGACCCTCAGATCTCCAGTTCGGGTCCAACTCCGGTTCATTGTCCCTGCCAGCGTACGGGTTCGAAATCAGTCCGACACCGTCACTGTGCTCAACCTCTCACGTCGGTTTGTAGCTTGTCACACCGGTTCCACTCCTTTCCTTAGTTCTTTTGCTGTTAGTTCCTTTTTTTTATTTTATTTTACTTTCCTGTGAGTTTACTGCTTGTTGATTGTAGTTGTCTGCGCACCTTTAGTTTACGCTGTTAATATTTTTTACCCTTTTCCATAATAAGTTGACATAATAAAAAACAGTTTTGTAAAAAACAGTGTCGTACGGGAGCACTCCTGTCTACACCACCCTCTTAGGATTCGTGCACGTGCGAAGAATTTCGCTTTGTATGAATTCCCCTCTTTAATGATATCCATCAACATCTTTCTAATCCCTCTCTAAAATAGCAATATTCAGAACTACGTAACCCTGATTTCTTGATAACTCAAGAATACGTAGGAGCGGGACTTTAACTCCTGTCGGGCCCATCTTTCTTTTTTTTTTTTTTTTTTTTCTCTGTTGTTGATTTACTGCTTTACTTTTTATATTTCCTTCATAAACTTCCCTTTTTTAGTCACTTCCGTGAAAATCAATTTAGACGTGACGTCTTGTTGGTTTCCCCATAGTTTTGTGCCCAAGCCTCGCCATAATTTCATAGGGAAGGGGTACTTAGGACAAGACGTCCCGCTTATCCCTTTCCTATCCCTATCCTTTTATTCTAGGATGTCCAATTTAGACGCGACGTCTTGATGGCATCCTCTCACCCCTCTGTCTCATATCGAAGTCGAGCTTAATTCGGACAAGAACGTCCCATTAACCTCGCTTTGGCCTTCTATGTCTGTACAGTCCTTTCCTCCATTCCATCATTTTTCAAAATAAAAGGGAAGAAACCATGTTTTATTTAAGGCTATTTATGTCGTGCTTTCAGTCTTGGTACTGTCTTTGACAGGCGATGTAGGGTGCTAATACCTTCCCTACTCGTAACCGACTCCCGAACTTGGATTTCAATTTTTTTAAACCAGTGCTTTACTGAACCTAGTTTTTTCCCAATGTTTTTCCCTATAAAAAAAAACGTTGGTGGCGACTCCCTGTTTCATCTTTTCTCTCTCGTTCGCCGCGCCGTCGCGATCCAGGTTGCGACAGATGGCGACTCCACTGGGGACTTACTTAAGAGAGTCAGGCCAGTTTGATTGAAAGCGCAGGTTCTTTTTATATAGCCTTTGTTATCTCGGATTTCTTCCCATTGTCTTATTTTCTATTGACTGACGTGAATGTTTGTTTTTGTTTTAATCGTCTTGTTATTTGTCTCGGTGTCTATGTTTTGCATGTTTATTGAACCCTAGGGTAGGAGACCATGTTACTTTTCCGCAAACATTGAACCCTAGGGTAGACGACTTTGTATATTTGTTCTGTGTTTGTTCTTTGTGCAGAATGGGTAAGGTATAAGGTATGGACTGCCCTTCCACACACTACACTCACAATTATTCGCACACACTTATGAGTGGCGCCCTATACCCGGGCCCCAAATGAAGCTTAAGTTAGGAGGGGTTGGTAACGGAATCGTATGGGATGTACTTCCTATCCGGTATTCGTGAGAACCTCAACCAGAGTTCGACCTCTTATGATATACGCACTTAGTGAATTCCTCACTGTTTGCGTCCCTGTCATGATTAGGATCTTGGCTCTGGTGACCTTCTAGATGTCTAGCGGAAGCCACCCCAATGTGAGAAATCCACTGTTAGATAAGCTATAGGTCCCAGAAAAGACTTTCAGAGAAAACCCTGACTTAAGGCACAAAAGGGCAGACTTTACCTTGTCTCATTCTCACTTTCCCTTTAAATCCAAATTGATGAATTGCTTACGTGTTCAGAGGGTTACTTTATTCCAAACAAAGGGTGAATCATTTTCCTTTTTCAAAAAAATAGTAATCCTTTAACAAATAAGCAATTCCCTCACTTTTTGTGTACTTATGAGTCCTGGGTTATAGACCTTCCCAATCGTCAAAATGAAAACAAAATTCTATTCAAGCAGATGTGGATGAAGTTGGGAAGATCCATAACCCGTGCGACTTTAGTTTCACATGAGTTTTGCCGACCGCTACTTCTCAAACTGAAAATGTTTTCCAATAAATTGATGAAGAAGTAGTGGTTCACAAAACATGGCAGTAACTGATTTCTTTCTCCCTCTCATTGCTCTTGCAGGAAGCTGTTTGGAATTTAGCGGGTACCTTTGAGCAATATGGAAATTAACATGAGATCTGATAGTTGTGACACAAATGTGACCGAATTAAGGAAAGTATTGCACCTTAAGGCCAAGAAGATTGACATGGGTAGTCTGCAAACAATGGGGAGAAAATTAAGCCTGACACAGAAAATGGCTTTTACAAGAAAGTATGGAAAGATTCTGAAGTTGTTAGAAGTGGAAGTGCAAACTGAGGCGATCACTGCCTTAGCACAGTTCTATGACCCACCTCTCAGATGTTTCACGTTTAGAGACTTTCAGTTGGCCCCATCTATTGAAGAATTTGGACAAATCTTGGGGATGCCTTTGGAAGGACAGATACCTTATCGTCATCTTGACCATCATGCGACTATCGCTTCCATCGCCCGTGTTCTGAAGATCCGTCCTGACACCTTAAGGGATGCACAACTAAATAGAAATCAGATCCCCGGATTCACTCGGGAATTTCTCGAGAAACATATGCAGGTCCTGGCAGAAAAGGAAGATTGGGAAGCCTTTATGGATGCTCTAGCCATTACCATCTATGGTGTTGTGTTGTTCCCCAACATTGATAATTATGTGGATTATGATGCTATCGCCGTATTCCTAGCTCGCAAGCACAGGCTTGAGAATCCTGTCACGGCTGTGTTGGCAAATGTGTACTGCACCATGGATTTCTGTCACACACAAGGTGGAAAAAGGGTTGTTTGTTGTCTACATGTTTTGTATGTATGGCTCACATCACACGTTTTCCACCAAGTTTGTAGGGCCGAATGTCCGGTTTCTGATCTGAAGCTATGTCAGTTGACAGTGAAAAGTGGGCGCGAGTGGGCCAATCACCTCATAGGGCTCACAGCTGAGAAAGTTAGGTGGTATCCCCAATGGTTGGAAGTTGAATCAATTGTTCATCACTGTGGAAATTACCCAAATGTTCCCCTTATTGGTACGCAAGGATGTATCAACTATAATCCCATCATAGCCAAGCGTCAGCTAGCTTATCCTTTGCTTGGACCACCTGATGAAGAGTCTCTCATTCCTTTCGTCTCATATTACTCGAAAGGAAGCTGTGTCCTTGTTATTCGGGATATAGCGAATGCATGGAAGAAAGTCCACCGAAAGGGAAGAGAGCTGGGGGCCCGAAGCCATGATGTCAGAGGAGAATATTATGAGTGGATCTTGAATAGGGTCTCTATTGTTAAATTACCCTTCAGGAGTCCCCCTCGTCTCCAGGAAAATCCTCCTGCTCCTTCACCTGTTGCGGAGGATGAAGCAACCAAGGCGCTGAAGACCAAAATAGAAGAGTTAGCTGCCAGGAACAAGAAGCTAGAGGAAGACTTATTGAGATGTCAGCAAGAATACACCCTCCAGAAAAGGGAGAACCTGGAGAACAAGCAAGCTGTTGAAGAGATCAGGAAGAAACGAAAGATTGATGAGAGCTACATGATAAAACAAGACCAATGTCTTCAAGCGGCCAATTCTCAACTAAAAATGAAGAACAAGCAAAGTGATACCATCCTGGCTGAGAAACGTCTTCTGAAAGATATGCTGGCACAATCAAAAGAAAATGAGCAGAATATCATGGTACAAAAAGAGCTCCTACAGACACAAGTCCACAAATTGGAACAACAGCTCAATGAAATGAAAAAGGCTTGCGAACAAGAGATAAGTGGGGAACGACAACGCACCGTAAACATTGAGCTAGATTGTCAAGAGACCATACGCCTCTTAGAAGCTGAACAAAACGAAACCATTCACTTATGGATGGATCGTTTTGCTAAGTTGGCGTACCTGGCCAACGGGGCTCTAGAAGATCTCCCATTTTTGCTCAAACAAGCGGAAGGAATTGCTAACCCGGTCAACACTCCTAGGGAAATTGCCACGTTCTTAGACTACTGCAGAGGACGAATTTGTAAAATGAGGGAAATGATTGCCCGAGCTAGGGATGGCTGATTTATTTTCCGCTTTGTAACTTGGCACTTTATGGCAATAATGTACTCTTTTCGAAATAATGGATTCCTTTGTCTTCACAACTATCTCATGATAATTTCCATTCAATGCTTTACTTAGTACTTTTGAACGTGACGTTCTGAGGAACAGTCGAAGGATCCGTCAAGTTCCAACATCGCTTCCCGCGTAACCTCGTTCCACTTAATTTTTTTCTCTAATTTGCTTATCTTTTCTAAATTTTCTTTTGTGTTTCTTTCTAAAGACATTACGGGTAAACATTCTTACGGGACCAGGCTCAGGAAGAAACTCATGGCTGACATAGAACAAGAAAATGAGAATTTGAAGGCTGAGCTCGCCCAGGTCAAGGAACAGATGGCCGAGATGGCCAAGCTCCTGGAAAGGAGAGTCACAGAAGGGGGATCTTCTACAGGGGTTGAAGACGCCCGGCAACAACCACCCACCTCCCATCACGGTCAAGGTCCGGCTACAGGATCTGACCCCAGGACCACCGCACCTCCTCTCGTTGTTCGCATAAGAAGGCCAAATCCTGCAAACACCCAACAACACACCTTTGTGGATGAGGAAGGAAATGTTATTCCCTTTCCTCCGTATGGTTTGCCACACGGATATTTTCCACCACTCCAGGAAGAACCTTGCCACCAAGACCCAGTTCCCATCACTGCCCAGCCTAACACTAATCAATCAAACAACCCGCTTGCCCAAGCACAAGCCACCCTGGTGCCACCTACTCATACACAAGCCGCCCAAGCACAGCCTGCTCATACCATTCATATACCCCAAACCACTGCCAAACCAGATACCTTCATACCAAACCCTGACATGTTTCATTCCTACCAGCAACACGGGAAGGTTAGTCAACATACTGCTGCCAGTCCAAATGCTGTGGCTACTACCCAAGAAGAGAGGTTGGAATTCTTGGAAAGGCGTTTAAGGGAGATGGAAGGAACAAGTAGATTTGGGACAGGCACTGCTGCTGAACTTTGTCTAATCCCTGATGTCGTCATACCTCCTAAATTCAAGACGCCTGATTTTGACAAATACAGAGGGTTGACATGCCCGAAGAATCATCTAACCATGTACTGCCGTAAGATGGCTTCGCATGCGTCAAATGACCCTCTGCTGATTCATTGTTTTCAGGACAGCCTGGTTGGGGCTCCCCTGACATGGTACAATCATCTAGAGCGCTCTCGTATACGCTGCTGGAAAGACCTAGCAGACTCGTTCATGCAACAATACAAATATAACCTGGACATGGCCCCGGATAGGGGACAATTGCAGAACATGACTAAGAAAGATAACGAGACGTTCAAGGAATACGCCCAAAGGTGGCGCGAAGTAGCGGCACAGGTTGACCCACCTCTATCTGAAAAGGAGGTGATCACTATGTTCATAGATACACTTCAAACTCCTTTCTATGAGAAGATGATTGGAAGTGTCTCGTCCCATTTCTCTGATATTGTCACTATTGGAGAAAGGATAGAAAATGGACTAAGGACCGGCAGGATAGTCCGAAGTCCATCTGGGATGGGAGCTGCAAGGAGACCTACACTCGGCGAAAACAGGAGAAGAGAAGGGGAGACCAACTTTGTCTCTCACAACCAGAGAAGGAACCTGGCAGGGCCACCTACCCCAGTTAGCCTTTCACCAGTATATCCCGGCGTGTCGCACCCGTATGTGGCAGCTATTCCAAACCATAATCCACCACAATTCAGACCAACCGTTGTACGGCCACCTGCGCCACCACAGATACCACACCAAGCACCACAAGCCAACCCACCGCCAAATATCCAAAGAAGGAACAATGACCGTGCTCCACCCCAATTCGATCCCATCCCAATATCCTATACCGAACTCTTGCCTCACCTCATTGAAAAAACTCTAGTAGTACCCTGTCCCTTGAGGCCATTACAGCCACCTTATCCTAGGGGGTATGACCCTAATGCCCGGTGCGATTATCATGCGGGTGCACCAGGCCATTCTACTGAAAATTGTCTGGCTTTGAAATATAAAGTAAGGGACCTGATTCAGGCAGATTGGATAAGCTTCCGAGAAGGAAGTCCAAATGTGACAACAAACCCTCTGCCTAATCATGAAGGACCCGGGGTCAACGCTATCGGGGAAGATGTGGAATATACGTCCAATGTTGAGGACATTCAGATGCCTCTAAAAGGAATTCACTCCCTTATGTTTGAGGTAGGGTTAGTGAAGGACAAATGGGACGAAGACTTTGATGATGCCCAATCGACAAAGCAGCAAGAGTTTCGAAAAACTCTCCAAAGGTTTATGGACAGTCACACTATACGAGTCTGCAAGCGCCATGGCGATGAGGTAAATATGATACAGGGACAAACTGGACCTCGGGCCCCAAAACCCCTGGTCATATTTTATAGTAAAAACGCGTCGCTAACACAGACCCCTGCCAGAACTACTATTACGGCACGGCCACCTGCTCCATTCCCGTATGACAACTCCCACGCCGTGCCTTGGAAGTATAACACGGACATAGTTGTTTCCAACCCCGTAATAGTTGATCCGGCGCCTGCTTTGTTGGTTACCAACATCGCCGGTGTAGGCGGAATGACCCGAAGTGGGAGAGTGTATGCGCCTTCGGAGCCAAAGCAAGACAAGACGGCCGTAGAAGGCAAAAACCGGGAAGGTTGGGATCACTGGCGAAGCAAAGAAGGTTGTGCCAGAAGAAGAGACTGGGGAGTTCTTAAAATTTATCCGCCACAGTGATTACCAGGTATTGGATCAGTTGAACTATACCCCCGCCAAGATCTCCTTATTATCTCTGCTGACAAGTTCTGAATCACATCGGAACGCGCTGATGAAGGTGCTAAGTGAGGCGCACGTGAAACATGACTTGCCTGTTGATAAGTTCCAAGGTATCGTTGGGCATATAGTGGCTAGTAACTATCTGACTTTCACGGATGACGAGGTGCCGGTGGAAGGGAAAAGACACAACAAAGCGCTCCACATCTCTGTGAAGTGTCAAGACCATATTATGGCAAAAGTGCTCGTCGATAATGGATCATCCTTGAATGTGATGCCCAAGTCTACATTAGCTAAACTACCCGTAGATGGGGCATGCATGAGACCGAGCTCCATGATAGTAAGAGCTTTTGATGGGACCCGACGGGAAGTCATAGGCGAAATTGAGCTACCCATACAAGTTGGACCCCATATCTTTCAAGTTCTCTTCCAAGTAATGGATATCATGCCCGCCTATAGTTGCTTGTTAGGGAGGCCATGGATCCATTCAGCGGGGGTAGTTCCTTCCACTTTACACCAGAAACTAAAGTTCATCGTTGATAACAGACTGGTAATCGTTTCTGGAGAGGAGGATCTTCTGGTCAGTAAGCCAGTTACTACCCCCTATGTAGAGGCAGCCGAGGAAGCCCTCGAGACATCTTTCCAGGCTTTGGAGATAGCCAACGCCACAAGTATGCCTTTCCCAAAGGTACCGCTAGCAGTAGCGAAGACCATGCTACGAGGAGGATATAAGCCGGGAAAAGGACTCGGAAGAGAACTGGAAGGAAGAATTCAACCTGTCTGTCTCCCTGAGAACAAAAATAGGTACGGCCTGGGATACCAACCTACCACTGAAGACCAAAAAGGGGAAGAAAAAGAGAGGAGAGGGAAGAGGATTACTCGTCATATCGGGCATGCACTCAACACTGCGAAAATCCCCATCTGTGACCTCTACCAGAGCTTCAAGAGCGCCGGAGTAATGTTTCCAGATCAAGTGGCCGTGATCCAGAGTAATCTTGATGAAGGCCCCGGATTTGTGTATGCTGGCTCACCTGGTCAGGAACTGAACAACTGGGAGGTCATAGAATTCCCCACGATTTGTACCATTTCATCAAAGTAATCATGTTTTCTGTTCGATCCTGTAGCTATGCTTCGGGATCTCCTTTTGTAACAATAAAAACTTGTTCGTTTGTTTAATAATAAATGCCGTCAGTTTCCAAATAGCTTGATCTGTTTAGTAACCTATTATTTAAACCTTTCTCTTGCTTGTTTTCCTTTTCATTTGCTATGATACACTGAAAATGCAGATCCGAAAGCGATTCATCTGAGAATATTGAGGATTCGGTCTTATTTCACGATTTTGACTGTCTAACTGATTGCGCCAATGAGGAATATGATGAAGACTACGATCCCTCGCCTGAGTTAACCCGGTTATTGGAACAAGAGGATAAGGAAATTCTGCCCTACTTAGAGATAGTCGAGGTTATCGATTTGGGAATTGGAGGAGTTAAAAAGGAAGTCAAAATTGGTACCTCGTTAAGTAAAGAACAGAGGCAGGAACTGATTGGGTTGTTGAGAGAGTTCAGCGATGTTTTCGCCTGGTCTTACCAAGATATGCCAGGACTGGACAATAGCATTGTCGAACATAGGCTACCATTAAAACCCGAATGTCCGCCAGTAAAGCAGAAGCTGCGACGTATGAAACCTGAGATGCTTTTGAAAATCAAGGAAGAAGTCAAGAAGCAATTTGATGCCGGGTTCTTAGTCGTGGCAAAATACCCACAGTGGGTAGCAAATATCGTCCCGGTCCCGAAAAAGGATGGCAAAGTACGAATGTGTGTGGACTATCGCGATTTGAACAGGGCTAGCCCCAAGGATGGTTTTCCCCTGCCTCAGATTGATGTTCTGGTCGACAATACCGCACAACATACGATCTTTTCATTCATGGACGGTTTCTCCGGATACAATCAAATTAAGATGGCGCCCGAGGATATGGAAAAAACCACATTTGTCACCTTGTGGGGAACTTTCTGTTATAAGGTGATGTCTTTTGGTCTAAAGAATGCCGGAGCAACTTACCAAAGGGCCATGGTAACCCTTTTCCATGACATGATGCACAAGGAGGTGGAGGTTTACGTCGATGATATTATTGCCAAGTCTAAAACAGATGAAGGGCATATGGAAGACCTAAGAAAACTCTTCGAAAGGCTGAGGAAATTCAAGCTTAGGTTGAACCCAGCCAAGTGCACCTTCGGCGCAAGATCCGGGAAATTACTGGGATTCATAGTAAGCAAGAGGGGCATAGAGGTTGACCCTGACAAAGTTAAAGCCATTCTTGACATGCCTCCTCCCCATACAGAAAAGGAAGTTAGAGGTTTCCTAGGGAGATTAAATTACATCGCTCGCTTCATCTCACAGTTGACGGCAACATGCGAGCCAATTTTCAAGCTGCTCCGTAAGAACCAACCAGTTCAATGGAACGAGGATTGTCAAAAGGCTTTTGAAAAGATAAAGCAGTACTTACAGAACCCGCCAGTTTTGATCCCACCTATCCCGGGAAGACCACTCATTTTATACCTTACAGTGTTAGATGAATCCATGGGTTGTGTGTTGGGACAACATGATGAGACTGGGAAGAAAGAGCATGCCATTTATTATCTAAGCAAGAAGTTCACTGACTGCGAGATGAGGTATTCTGCTCTGGAAAGGACCTGTTGTGCGTTAGCATGGGCAGCCCGATGTTTGAGACAATACATGATAAACCACACTACTTGGCTAGTTTCCAAAATGGACCCTGTCAAATATATCTTTGAAAAACCTGCCTTAACCGGGAGGATTGCTCGATGGCAGGTCCTGCTAACTGAGTACGATATAGTCTATGTCACTCAGAAGGCTATAAAAGGAAGTGTTCTGGCTGACTACCTAGCTCATCAACCCATAAGAGATTATCAGCCCATGCAGTTTGACTTCCCGGACGAAGATATCATGGCCCTGATTGATGAAGAAGGAACCCAAAAGGATAAATGGACCCTAAGGTTTGATGGTGCTTCTAACGCATTAGGACACGGAATCGGAGCAATCCTCATTTCACCTGACAGAGAACTTATCCCCGTTTGCGCTCGATTATGTTTTGATTGCACCAATAACATCGCTGAGTACGAGGCGTGTTCTCTGGGAATCCAAGCAGCGTTAGATGCCAAAGTGAAGAAATTGGAAGTATACGGGGATTCTGCCTTGGTCATTCACCAACTAAAAGGAGAGTGGGAGACTAGAGACAGCAAATTAATTCCCTATCAAACTCGCATCAAGGAGTTGATTAAGGAATTTGATGATGTTTCTTTTCACCATGTTCCCCGAGAGGACAACCAAATGGCTGATGCTTTGGCTACCCTAGCATCTATGTTCAAGGTGAGCAATGATTACGACATGCCTCTCATTGAAATAGTGCGGCACCACGAACCCGCATATTGCCAGATGATTGAAAGGGAGTCAGATGGGAAGCCTTGGTATTACGATATCAAGAGGTATGTCCGAAATCAAGAATATCCCGAAGGTGCTACAGAGAATGATAAGAGAACCCTGCGACGGCTCGCCATGGGTTTCTTCTTAAACGGTGATGTGCTTTATAAGAGAAACTACGACTCTATCCTTCTTCGTTGCATCGACACCGACGAGGCAAGTAAAATCATGAGAGATGTCCACGAGGGATGTTTTGGAACTCACACCAACGGGCACGCCATGTCGAGAAAGATCTTGAGGGCTGGTTACTACTGGATGACCATGGAGTCAGACTGTTTTGCCTATGTTCGTAAGTGTCATAAATGTCAGATATACGCGGACCATATTCACGCTTCACCGTCTTCCCTAAATGTCTTGTCAGCTCCCTGGCCCTTTTCAATGTGGGGTATGGACGTCATTGGACCCATCGAGCCAAAAGCCTCTAACGGTCATCGTTTCATTTTAGTCGCTATCGACTATTTCACGAAATGGGTAGAAGCTGCTTCGTACGCCAATGTGACAAGGAGTGTTGTGGTTAAATTTGTCAAGCGTGAACTGATATGCCGGTACGGTCTGCCGAGTCAGATCATCACTGATAATGGCATGAATTTGAATAACAAAATGATGAAGGAACTTTGTGAAGACTTCAAAATCCACCATCATAATTCCTCCCCATATCGCCCTAAAATGAATGGGGCAGTCGAGGCAGCCAATAAAAACATCAAGAAGATTGTACAGAAAATGGTTGTGACCTACAGAGATTGGAGCGAAATGCTCCCCTTTGCTTTACATGGGTATCGTACCTCGGTCCGAACTTCAACTGGGGCAACTCCATTCTCCCTAGTTTATGGTATGGAAGCGGTCCTGCCTTTCGAAGTAGAGATCCCTTCTCTTCGAGTAATAATGGAGGCGGAATTAAAGGAAGCTGAATGGACCCAGGCTCGGCATGACCAGTTAAATCTGATTGACGAGAAGAGATTGGCGGCCCTTTGTCATGGACAGCTGTATCAAAAGCGTATGAAACGAGCGTTTGAAAAGAAGGTACGACCTCGACAATTCCGAGAAGGAGACCTAGTCCTCAAGAAAATCTTACCAATCCAAAAGGACATCCGAGGGAAATGGACACCTAATTACGAAGGACCATACGTCGTGAAGAAGGCTTTCTCTGGAGGAGCTCTAATCCTTACCAACATGGATGGAGAGGATCTACCAATGCCTGTGAACGCCGACGCGGTGAAGAAATATTTTGCCTAAAAAAAAAAAAAAAAAAAAAAAAAAAAAAAGAGGGGTGCTCACTGGGCTGAAAACCCATGGGGCAGCCTAGGCAAAGATTAGAGCTGCTTGATGAGTCGAAAACCCGGAAGGGCGACTCAGGTAGAATAAAAAGCTACAAGTTCAGGCATAAGGACGAGAACTCTTCAGAGAAGGAAAACTGGTCAGGCAGGCGTATCTTTGTCAAAAGTCATTTCCCAGAAGTAAAATCAGAGGACAGTCTCGAAGTCGTGAGGAAAGATCCGGATTCTTATCACTCGCGGGGAGTCGCTGGAGGGTTCAAAAGGCCTTCTTTCCCTCCCACCTTTATACATATGTTTTTGTTACCTTTACCTTCGTTACCAGTGTACATACTTATATTCAATAATAAAATGAGCTTTCCCTTTCCTTCCCCTGAGTCAACGGCTGAATCTTATAAACGAACAAGTTTTTCTTAAGAGGAAATTTTTGAAATGAAAAGTGATGAAATGAAAAGTCGTGGTGAAGCAAAATGTATCCTGGCGTCAGACCTGGCCCGTGAGAAAGCATAACCAATTCTGTTAATTATGTTCCTGGAAGATAGAAATTGTCTCTATCTCATCCATGAGTTATCCTGAAAGCCTATCTTTCGAGAGAGGTCGCTCGAAATGTCGATTCTTTTGATTACTCTTGCTTCTAACCATCTGTTTTGAAGGGTGATGGAACTACGTCACACAGAAATGAAGAACCTGACGCCAAGGATCCTGACCAGAAGTTTTCCCTAAGAGAAATTAGTAGATTGGCATCCCCAGTGAAATCACAATCGCCAAAGCTAGCACTTCCCAAGTTCTCACTCCCCAGCAGAACCATAATCATCAAAAAACTACACTCCCCAAATCCTTCCCCAGTGGGACTACACTTCCCGGTCAACCCAAACTGGGGCATCTCCCTGAGTTCGTTCTTTCATTCAAAGGGACAGTTCCCCAAGATTTCATCCAATCATGTCAAACTGGAGCATTTTCCCAGGTTTATTTTTCATTCAAGGGGCAGTCCCCTGACAACCTTCAGTCATATCAAACTGGGGGATCTCCCCAGATTCCCTTTCAAAGGTTGATTCCCTAACAGCATGCAGTCATACCAAACTGGGGGCATCTCCCCAGATCTCATTCTCTTTCCTTAGAAGGACAGTTCCCCGATAACCCCCAGGTTACTCTATCCCAACTCACCTAATACTTTCCCAGTGGTACCTTGAAGGTCACTAAGAAGAGTTATCCTTCCCCAGTGGAACTGTACTTCCTAAACAATTCCAACAGGAACATCCCCCAGGCAGCTTCCCAAAACTCGCAGTCAGGACAACCGAGGGGCAATCCCCCACCTTTACCTTTTGCAAACCAAGGGCCACACCCCACATTTGTTTTCCCGTCAGTCAAGGGGCAATCCCCCACCTTTACCTTTTGCAAACCAAGGGCCACACCCCACATTTATTTTCCTGGCAGTCAAGGGGCAATCCCCCACCTTTACCTTTTGCAAACCAAGGGCCACACCCCACATTTATTTTCCTGGCAGTCAAGGGGCAATCCCCCACCTTTACCTTTTACAAACCAAGGACCACACCCCACATTATTTTCCTGTCAGTCAAGGGGCAATTCCCCACCTTCACCTTTTGCAAACCAAGGGCCACACCCCACATTTATTTTCCTGTCAGTCAAGGGGCAATCCCCCACCTTTACCTTTTACAAACCAAGGGCCACACCCCACATTATTTTCCTGTCAGTCAAGGGGCAATTCCCCACCTTCACCTTTTGCAAACCAAGGGCCACACCCCACATTTATTTTCCTGTCAGTCAAGGGGCAATTCCCCACCTGTACCTTTTGCAAACCAAGGGCCACACCCCACCTTTATTTTCCTGTCAGTCAAGGGGCAATCCCCCACTTTTACCTTTTGCAAATCAAGGGCCACACCCCACATTTATTTTCCTGTCAGTCAAGGGGCAATTCCCCACCTGTACCTTTTGCAAACCAAGGGCCACACCCCACATTTATTTTCCTGTCAGTCAAGGGGCAATCCCCCACCTTTACTTTTCTGCAAAACCAAGGGCCACACCCCCAATTTATTTTCCTGTCAGTCAAGGGGCAATCCCCCACCTTTACCTTTCTGCAAACCAAGGGCCACACCCCAATTTATTTTCCTGTCAGTGAAGGGGCAATCCCCCACCTTTACTTTTCCACAAATCAAGGGCCACACCCCATATTTTATCTTCAGTCAAGGGGCAGTTCCCCGCTCTTACCTTCCTATCACCCACTGTATGAAAAAAAAAAAAAAAAAAAAGAGAACGGTGTTGATCCGACGTGAATACTAAGTGGAGGAG
This sequence comes from Clitoria ternatea, assembly GCA_037962975.1. Classification (NCBI taxonomy): domain Eukaryota; kingdom Viridiplantae; phylum Streptophyta; class Magnoliopsida; order Fabales; family Fabaceae; genus Clitoria; species Clitoria ternatea. The sequence goes on from CM075672.1 coordinate 229,521,729, forward strand.
GTCCACTTTATTCTAAGACATGATGACCCAAAGGACGATGTTATGACCCCCAAGGTCGAATGAAGGAGACCCTGTCAAGTTGCGAGAGACGGTGTCCCAATGGTTTCACCTCTTACTACTTCGAGGCGTAACAAACGGTGTCATGAAACCCACCTCGGATAGAATTGGGTTGCTGCCAAGACCGATGTCAGGTCAACTACAACGAAGGTTCAAAGGTTAATCGAAGTTGTGGACGGGGTGGCCATGATACACCGATCCGATGTTCTATGCTTCGCAAAAGACCGAATTAAGTCCATGTCCCAAGTTGATGATTAGACGGTGTTACTTCAAGTCATACCGGTCACAAGAAAAAGATACTTAGAAATATTTTGAAAGAAAAGAGAAGACAAGCTGATGGATGAAAATTGCATTGCATTAATAAAGGGCACTGAGGCCATTACAGAATTAAAACTCCGGAGCCCATCCCGGAACAAGGCTAAAAAAAAAAAGAAAAAAATCAAGAGTTGGGTGCTGGAGAGTCCGGTCTAGCAGAGGCTGTCCTCTCAGATTCCTCCGACACCGTCCTCAGTTCCATGCTTTGGCCTTCGGGGAGAGGCATCAGTTCGTAAGGAATATCCTCAGGTTCCGAAGCCTGACCCCGGTCCATAGCATATAGGTGGCCACCATGAAATTCATAGTAGACACCTATACCGTTCAGGTTAAGTTGAACAGCGGAATTCCGGTGTACAACCTGGCGAACGGCAGAACTGAAGGCAACATCGGCCAGTACCGAAAATTCAGCCATCTGCTCCTCGGCTTCCATCCGCTCCTTCGCTTGCTCTTCCTGCACATCGGCAAGCTTCCCAGATAGTTCTTTATTTTTCTTGTCCACCTCGGCCTTTGCAGCCTTGGCTTCATCCAGTTCGGTCCGGAGAGCTTTGAGAGCGTCCTCTGAAGCTTTAGCCTTAGCCTCAGCAGCATCTGCCCTCTTGGCAGCCGATGTGTAGGCAGCAGTGAGTTCGGACAGATCCTCCTTGCTCTTAGTCAGCTCCTGCTCCTTCTGAGTCAAAGCAGTTTGAGCCTCGACTCTCAAGGCCTCAGCTTTTTTCATCCGGTCTAGGCATTCCTTAGCCTCGATACCGGAGTAGTAAGAGCGGCCTAAAGAGCTGAGGACCCCGGCTGCCTCAACCAAATTAAAAATAGCAGCTTCAGCAGCAGTCTGAGCTTCAGAAGCAGGGAGATCGGCCTTGAGCTTGAAGGGGATGTGGACCCGAGCCGGTGTCCCTCCAACGTACTCTAGAAAGTCCGAAAGGCGGGAGTTGACGACGATGTCGTCGGGTTGAGACCGGACCGGAGAAATATTTACAGGACCGGCCTCCTCCTCCCTTGGTGCCTCCACCTCGGCCACAACCGTTGGAGCCTTGCGTTTTTTCGGCCTGGAGGTTGAGCCGATGTTGGACTTCCTTTTAGCTGGGGCCCTTTCAGCCGGTCCCAGAGTCATTGCCTCAATGTTTTCTGCCGGTATGCTCACCACTTTGGCCGGCGTGCGACGAGGAGTCACCCTATTCTCCTGTGCAGCAGCAGCAGCGTTTCGGGCTTCGGCAGCCTCCCTCAGTTTCCTGAGGATGTCTATCCGAGCCATCTCGCCTGGAAGAAAAAAAGAGACAATGTTAATACCGGTGTGAATATATAATGGAAAAGAGTAAAGTTAAATAATATCTACCAAGGTAAGCATCCCGGCCTGACTCCGTCCCCAAAAGCCTCTTGCAGGAGAACTTGGCAATGGCCGAATAACCCTTCAGAGCGTCCAGGACTCTCTTGGACTCAGTGGACAAGTTACTCTCACTGACGATGTAGGCATTGCTTGTCAGGAGAAAGTGTTCATGAGTCCAGCCGGTGTAAAACTTTCTAGAAAAATCAGAATTTTCCCAGAACACCGGCCTACCAGCATTGACCTCGACTTTGACATAGGAGTGTTTGAAACTGACCCCGTCCGTCTTGGCCGATTCGGTGTAACTTTCGAAGTTAACCACCTTTGAGTCGCAGCGAAGGTTGATGAAGCCTAGACCCCCTCCAGAGTTACCCCGGCGCATCACCCTGCAATAGGTAAAAAAGAGGGCCACTGTGGGGACGAAGTGGAAGTACTCCCCAAGCACTTCCAAAGACCTTACCAAGCCCCAGCCATTGGGATGAAGTTGGCTAGGGGCGCAGTCAAGAAACCGGAGTACCCCCATCTCAAACTCCGTCAATGGAAAACGGACGCCGATCTTGGAGAAGACCATCTCATACATAAAGAGGTTCCTTGACCCCGGTTGATGGCAGATCCTGTCCGAGGTTAGGGGGCAGAATACAGTAAAGTCGTTTTCATGCTCCACATCGGCATGGACAACGACGTCTTCGATGGTGACATCGGCAGCATCTTCAGCATACCGAGAGGCAATTGTCTTTGGGTCTTCATGAACCCAGAAGTAGGGATCCCTGGCCTTCTCAGCTAGCCAGTTGATCCGGTGTGCCAGAACATTGGTCTCGATAGGGTCAGTCATCACAGCAACACCGGTGGAGGAATTTTCAGAAGCCATTCGGACGGTATGGCGAAGAAAGGGAATACAACTGTAAAAGGCCACATCGTCAGTAAGATATAAATCGGCACTGCTTCCCCCTTCACTAGCAGCGCCAAAGTTAAATGAGGAGCCTGACGATGTGTCAAACCCCTCTGTTTCCCACAAAGGCAATTCGGAGAAACGATGCCCTGATGAGACGAACCGATGTGAAGCTCCCGAAGTTGCCCCACTTTGGTGACTCGGACCTCGGCTCGAAACTCCACCCGGCTGACGCCGGGATGTAATTGAAGGAGGACCGGACAGGACCTCAATGGAGTCATTACTCGAACCGGTGTCCCCCATGACCTATCTACGAAATTAAAGTGAAGTTTGGGATGGCTACCTGCTGAGGCGATGCGTGCAGTTCTTTTAGTGCGAGCCAGGTCGTACACCGGAGGAAAAGCTTTAACGTCGGAGGAGAACTTTGAACACCGGAGAGGATGAACGTCGGAGAGACAGCACTTCAATATCAAGAAAGGAGTGAAAATGATGGATCCCCGAAGTTGCTTTTATAGAGGGAGGAGCGGAGATCCAGAACCTTCCGCATTCCGGCCCATGGCCCATTAAAAAGGGCCGACTTTTGGCATTCCGGCCCAATGGCGCGAATTTTAAATTTTGAAAGAGCCAGTTAGCTGATGACACGTGGGATGCTCAGTCACCCAGTGACGTGGACCACATTTGAGACACGTCGGCTGTTTTAAATGCCACATCATTAAGCCCCACACCGGATTTTGGTCTTGCTTAACCCCTACATCGGTGTTCATATCTTTACTCCCCTTTCACCTCGGAAATTTACATTTCTCTTGTGAAAGAGAGTAAAGAGGGGCATCTGTGAACACCTCTTTTGGTCCGGCCCAAATTGTTATGACACCGGACTCATCCTCGAAATTGGGAACACCGGACAAGGCCTAAGTTAACACCGCACCTCAACTCCATGAGTCCTCATCTTAACACTCCGCCCATGAGTCCTCAATACTCCGCCCATGAGTCCTCAACACTCCGCCCATGAGTCCTCAACACTTCGCCAACCGCCCTCATTTGCACTCCGCCCCCATGAACGGTGTGGAACTCCGCCTCTTCACACACCGTCCCATAAACGGTGTGGCACTCCGCCCTCTTCACACAACGTTCCACAGGGTGTTAGCCAACATCAACTCCGCCCAAACGTTCGTCCTCACCTCAGGAGTACCTTAAAGGCCGATGTCGCGGATCTGACAACAAAAGACGAGGCGAGTCCGGCCTAAGTAAGACGATCTCATGGTTTGACCGAGGTCAAAATGGGCACACCGGCTGGTAGTAGATCCGGACCAGGAAGGAGAACATCGGCCCCTGTGATTACATTGAAAGATTCAGCCGGTGTGAAGACACATGCAATGGTTCTTAAGGCCCCACATCGGATCAGTGGAAACTCCGTCCAACCAATGGCTTTGCTAACCGGTGTCACAAATTTGACAACGGAGGGGTGAGGTCGGAAGATTGTGCGCGATGACCTGGAATCGCACTCCCTGGAAAATGGCAGACAGGGAGGCGAAAGTGGGCAATTAAAAAAATCCCACTGAAAACCCTGCTCCCCACCAATGGTAATGGCCAGAGCAGCACACCACTACACAGATGGGCGAGTGGGATTTCTGGTTGTCCCAAAACCCTCAGCCCATGACTCAAAGGCCCTATAAATGCCCCAACCAAGGAAGCTCAAGGGGTTGGCCTTCAGATTCTCCCTCTACGCGAGAAAACTCTTCTGAAATTCTCTCTGATTCTTCAAGATCCTTAACTGACCTCCCCACCTGAAACCAGTGACTTGCCCTAGTCATCACAAAAGGACTCCTTAGTTCGAAAAAGGGTTTGAAGTTTTCTTTTCTCATTAACACAAAGTCACTGCTCTCACACCGTCCGTATCCCGAACGTACCTCGTCACCACAGAGCTGATTCCACTCCAATTCCCATACGTTATCAATCCTTGTCACTGCTCAACAGCGTTCACTCCGGATCAACCTCCCACAACACCGGTCGCGACCCTCAGATCTCCAGTTCGGGTCCAACTCCGGTTCATTGTCCCTGCCAGCGTACGGGTTCGAAATCAGTCCGACACCGTCACTGTGCTCAACCTCTCACGTCGGTTTGTAGCTTGTCACACCGGTTCCACTCCTTTCCTTAGTTCTTTTGCTGTTAGTTCCTTTTTTTTATTTTATTTTACTTTCCTGTGAGTTTACTGCTTGTTGATTGTAGTTGTCTGCGCACCTTTAGTTTACGCTGTTAATATTTTTTACCCTTTTCCATAATAAGTTGACATAATAAAAAACAGTTTTGTAAAAAACAGTGTCGTACGGGAGCACTCCTGTCTACACCACCCTCTTAGGATTCGTGCACGTGCGAAGAATTTCGCTTTGTATGAATTCCCCTCTTTAATGATATCCATCAACATCTTTCTAATCCCTCTCTAAAATAGCAATATTCAGAACTACGTAACCCTGATTTCTTGATAACTCAAGAATACGTAGGAGCGGGACTTTAACTCCTGTCGGGCCCATCTTTCTTTTTTTTTTTTTTTTTTTTTTTTTTTCTCTGTTGTTGATTTACTGCTTTACTTTTTATATTTCCTTCATAAACTTCCCTTTTTTAGTCACTTCCGTGAAAATCAATTTAGACGTGACGTCTTGTTGGTTTCCCCATAGTTTTGTGCCCAAGCCTCGCCATAATTTCATAGGGAAGGGGTACTTAGGACAAGACGTCCCGCTTATCCCTTTCCTATCCCTATCCTTTTATTCTAGGATGTCCAATTTAGACGCGACGTCTTGATGGCATCCTCTCACCCCTCTGTCTCATATCGAAGTCGAGCTTAATTCGGACAAGAACGTCCCATTAACCTCGCTTTGGCCTTCTATGTCTGTACAGTCCTTTCCTCCATTCCATCATTTTTCAAAATAAAAGGGAAGAAACCATGTTTTATTTAAGGCTATTTATGTCGTGCTTTCAGTCTTGGTACTGTCTTTGACAGGCGATGTAGGGTGCTAATACCTTCCCTACTCGTAACCGACTCCCGAACTTGGATTTTAATTTTTTTAAACCAGTGCTTTACTGAACCTAGTTTTTTCCCAATGTTTTTCCCTATAAAAAAAAACGTTGGTGGCGACTCCCTGTTTCATCTTTTCTCTCTCGTTCGCCGCGCCGTCGCGATCCAGGTTGCGACAGTAATTATGTTTAGTTAATGTGAATTAGGAATTCAATGCATCGTCTTCTTCTTCTCGTTCTCTTTAAGTTTCAATAATTTCTCCAACAATCACTGAAACGTCTTTAACAAATCATGATGATAAAGAAGAATTATCTCCCCACATTAGAAGAAGGCTAGCATGGATGGATGATCTTCTTCTTCTTCTTCTTCTTCTTCTTCTTCTTCTTCTTCTTCTTCTTCTTCTTCTTCTTCTTCTTCTTCTTCTTCTTCTTCTTCTTCTTCTCCTTCTTTTTAAGTTTCAATAATTTCTCTAACAATCACTAAAACGTCTTTAACAAATCATGATGATAAAGAAGAATTACCTCCCCACATTAGAAAAAGGCTAGCATGTGTAACATCATGGTTTTGAAATTAATTACCAATTAAGGTTAATTACATAATTAAGATTTATTGATTGAATAATAATAATAATAATAATATATAGCCAGGAAATGACATTGGTGCCCTTGGTGGTGTGTTGGAGAGCTTCAGTTTTCTCTCTCCCTCATGATTCCCACGCTGATGGGATGGGAGCTGATGGAGATATGATGGCTGATGGGAGAGGGCTGTCACGACAGAGAGGGATAAGGACTTTGGCTTTTCATTTTCCACCCACTCCTTGCTCATTACACTTTAGGTTCAAGGAGAAACACTCCTCCTTTCTCTCTTGAGTTCCTGTGGCCTCTTCATCTTCTTCGTTATTTGTCTCCCCCTTCATCTTCTTCTTCCACTCAACGCTGAGTAGAGCCCAAGTGGGAAGTGGAACATGAAGAGGAACAACATGGTTGAGAGAGATCTGTGTGGTGGTTGAGAAAACAGCATAGTGCTGTGTGTTTAATGGAAGAGATTCTCCCCTGTTCTGCTTAACAGCGTTGGTGCCTGGAAGTCTGGGAGTCCTCCATTGTTGGTGAGGACTGGGCTGTTCGAGTATGGAACAGCGTTTGGAGTCCTCCATTGGGTTACGTGAGGACTGTGTTGTGCTACAAGGAATGTCATGGAGGAGAGCTGATCGTGTGGCCGAGTGGCTCGATGTTCCTCCAAAGCTGTGTTGAGTACAATAGCTGGGTCGTTCTATTGAGAACGTATGACCAAGGAGCAGTTGGTCAGACCTGGAAGCCCAAGGAGTTGCTGGGATCTTCATTCCAAGTAGGGGGGCTAATTTACATCTCAAATGTATGGTTTATGGACGGGTTCTGGGTGGTTTTGCTTAAACATGTTGTGATATGTTGAAATATGTTGATTGATGTGTTGTAGTACATGCAACGCCTGGATATTTGTGATATTTGTGATTTGTCTTGTGTGTGGTGAGTCCGTCCATGAGATGTATGATGATAAATATGAAATGTTGAGTGAATGCATGGAAATATTGGCTTTTAATGAGTATGCCGAGTGCATGTACCTTGAACCAGTGTGAATACCGAATGCATGTGGTGTGTAAATGTTATGCTGGTTCTGGCTATAATTCTATGTGAATGTATGATAAGTGTGGTTGTTAATGCCGAGTGGATATTATATGAAATAGCATGTGATGCTTGTTGTGAATGATAATTCCGAGTGGATGGCATTATGATTGTCGAGTGCATGAGATGTGGGTCGGTTATGATTAATTCTCGTTTGGGATTCTATGTTGGAGTGCATATAATGCATGTTGATTTTATTGAGAATGTCGCATGCATGTGTTTGCCGAGTGCATGTATTATGTATGGTTACGCCGACCCCTGTTTATGAATAATAATCATGAAATGCATTGGATGCATTTTATTGATATTTGAATGTCGTGTGTGCATGTATGTGGAAAATATAATGAAAGACCTTGGGTTGGACTCAAGGCAATACCGAGTGCATTGGCGTTGGACGCCTGAATGAATAAGACCATATGCATCTGATTCGCCACTAGAAATGCTTGGAGCATATAGCGTTGGACACTTAATACCGATCGGCAATCAGATGAATATGTGTTGAAAGTCCTTAGGTTGGACTCGAGGCAGTGCCGAGTGCACTATAAAAAGACCCTGGGTTGGACTTGGGGCAGTGCCGAGTGCACTAAGCGTTGGACGCTTAAAGACCATGGGTTGGACTCAAGGTAAGCCTACCGGGTTGGACTCGGGGCTGCCCGTAACACTTTTGTTGTCGCTTGGAGTGACTGTGTTACATGTGAGGGCAAACGGTTTGGTGCCAGTAAAACGGCCGAATCAGCTTGGATCTGAGAAAAGGCTTGGAGCCTATGTTGCAACAATAAAAATTGATAATTAACCAGATCCAGGTGAATTGATGTGTGCACACTTATGAATGTTATTGAGCTCAATTTAAATTGTTGTATATGTGGATATGATATGATTGGAGTAGAATCCGATTGGATTAATGCATGTATACTGATATATTTGCCGAGTGCAATATGATGTTGTGGTTGTGATACATGCTGTGGTGAATAATCTGTGTTATATAGTCATGTACGAATGGATTAATCCCGATTGGAATATATGCATGTTAATGTTGTTGCCGAGTGCAAGATGATAATATGGTTATGATATATGTTGGGGGTGAATAAAGGGAATTATATAGCCCTGATTGAGTTGAATGAATTCTGATCGGATGTTGTGTGAATATTTATATTGAATGACTAAGTTAATGTTAATTGAGATATGTATTATATGGTTGAGGATTCGAAGATTAATCCGAGTCAATAACTGTCATTTAATATGTAAAAGCTTACCCCTACAATATTTTTCAATATATGCAGGTCGGGCTGGGAATGAGGAGATGGCCTCAAGTCCGAGTGTTGGGCACTCAGATTGTTGAAGTGCACATATAGTATGTATATACATTGTAAATAAATATGTTAAAGCCTTGGTCGGCTCTCTTGTAATCCGAACAGATTTAATTATATGGGTTGACTATGGGGATTGTGAACAAATATACATTGTATATATATATATATATATTAAGTTGATATGATGTTATTTATACTGACTGAGATGTGATGTCGAATGAATAATGTTAAGTTAATAAATTCCGAGTGGAATAATGATGTGAGAGCCATTGCCGAGTGGGGCTTTAGTTGTGTGGCCTTTGCCGAGTGAAAATATGAGTAAATCCCGAGTGGGGAAAGGTTTAATTATTCCCGAGTGGGAAATCCCGAGTGAACCTCTTCTGAGGGAAGAGTAATTGTGATGGTTCTGATTGAGGTATTCTAGGAGTCCTCTTCCGAGTGAACGAGGCTATATATATATTCCGAGTGGATAAGTTTTAAATAAGTCCGAGTGACTTAACTTGGTGAATTCCTCCTAGTGGGAATGAGTTAATGTATTACCTGAGTGATGAATGGTTAAGATGTGACCGAGTGATTTATAGCCGAGAGGTTATGTAATCTCCGAGTGTGGAAGATCAAATTAAGCTGAGTGCTGAATGGATAATGTAATCCGAGTGAATTGTGGTTGAAATATACCGAGTGGTATTGGACTGGGGAAATAATCCATGTGGGGGAAGCTTATGGACTCCGAGTGGAGTATCCGAGGGAATCATTTCCCGAGTGGAGATTTTGACGCTTTCGAATGAAGCATGTGTGTGGGCTTCTTGAATAAACTAAGTATATGGCTAAGTATGAATTTGCCGAGTGAAGCATGACCCTAAGGGGACAGTTCCCAAGTGGACGTGGTCCCGAATCCGAGTGATGGAATTTACCGAGTGTGGGTGTTTGCTTCAGCGAACAAGGTATTCGCTCCAGTGAGTGTGAATGGAAGGAAGGTTTCTGGTTGGTTTCGCTTAAGCGAATGGGTGCTTCGCCCAAGCGGGATGGGTTGTCTCACTCAAGCGAATTTGGGTCTCGCTTGAGCGAGTGAACACTGTAATGGGCTCGCTCAAGCGCTGTGTTCTGCTGGGCTTTCTTGTGAATGGTTTTATTTTCCCTTACCTTACGTTGATTTATTTTACCCCGACTGTTTGGTGAATTTTGGAAAAATTTTCCCTGGTCTCGGTTTGGGTTTAGTTAAGTCAGGTTGTTTCAGCATGGATGGATGATTTTCATGTCACTAGAATTCCATATTCAATTACTCATTTTGCCTTATTTGCATATTACACTCCTACAACATATGAGTGCCATGTTAAGGAAGAGAAGTAGAGAAAAGCAATGAATGATGAAATTGATGCCATTAAAAGAAATGATACTTGGGAACTATGGTCTTCCTGAAGAGCACAACACCATTGGTGTAAAATGGGTGTTTTAGACAAAGTTGAGAGAAATTGGTGAAGTTGAAAAGTTCAAAGCACAATTGGTGGCAAAAGGATACAAACAATATAGAATTGACTATATTGAAGTTTTTTTCCGGTTGCAAGACATGATACAATAAGATTAATGTTGCTTTAGCGGCTAGAAATGCTTAGCCTATTTACCAATTAGATGTTAAATCAGCATTTTTGTATGGGCACTTGAAGGAACAAGTCTTTGTTAAACAACCATCGGGTTATGTCTAAATTGGAAGTTGAGCATAAATTATATAAATTAAAGAAAGCCCTTTACAGGTTGAAACAAGCTCCACGGGCATGGTACAATCGCATTTTCTTAAAGCCGGATTCACAAAATGTCCCTTTTTGAGCACACACTTTTTGTTAAAATTGGAGATAAAGGTAAATTATTTATTGTTTACTTGTACGTTGATGATTTTATTTTTAGTGGAAATTACAATGTCTTGTTTGAGAACTTTAAGAAATCTATGATGGATGAATTTGAAATGAGTGATCTTAGCTTAATGCATTACTTTCTGGGCATAAAAGTGATTCAATCAGTTGATGGAATTTTTATTTGTTAAAAGAAATATATGGGAGATGTTCTGGATAGGTTTTAAATGAAGGATTGCAATCCAATAAACACTCTGTAAGTATGATCAATAGATACAGAGAGAATCCAGAAATGCATTTATTGGTTGTAAAGAGAATCCTTCGCTACTTGTAAGTAACTAGAGAATTTGGGCTCTTTTATAAAAGGGGTGAAAATTCCAATTTATTGAGATTTATTTATAGTGACTATACAGGTTATCAAGATGATAGGAGTACTTTTGGTTGTGTTTATGTTGGGAACAGGTGTTGTTTCATGATCATCTAACAAGCAACCAAATGTTACTTTATCAAGTACTGAAGATGAATTTGTTGCTGTTACAACCTCTGCATGTCAAGCCATTTGGCTAAGGAGAATTCTTGAAGAAATGAATTTTAAACAACCGCAATATTTTGTAATAGCAATTCAGCTATTAAATTGTCCAAGAATCCAATGTTGCATGGAAGAAGCAAGCACATAGATGTGAAGTATTATTTTTTAAGGGAATGCAACAATGATGGCACCATTGATCTCCAACACTGTAGAAGTGAAGAGCAGATAGCACATATATTTAGAAAGTCCCTCAAAATTTCTCCTTTCCGTAATCTGAGAAATTTGATGGGGGTCTGCACTATGAATAAGATTCTGTTGCCCAATTAAACTGAAGCACTGCAGTTCTGCGTTTAAGGGAGGGATTGTTAAGAAAATAAAATAATATTTGTTTTTCAGTTATTGACTAAGTATTAGGGAGAATTTTACTCTACGTATCTTTCTGTTATTCCTTAACCTTAGCATATTTTCAGATTTTAATTTTTTGTTTTCTGTTATATAATTGCCTATTTATTGGGCACAATATTATTCATTTTGAATTAGACAAAAACGCATTTTCTCTTCTTCTTTTGATAGTTATTATTTACTAGTGTTAATTAAGAAATTAACAGTTGTGATTTTCTTAATATTATAACTTATTTTGCACAGATATATGTGCTATCAATCACAACTTCTGATTTCTAAATCAATAGTTAACATTACACTATATCTTCTAAATGCATTAATACACTTCAGGAACCAAATTCTTCAAAGGAAACACTTATTTTCTTATTCTAAATTTCTAATATGTGCACAGCCAGATCACATTACTGTGGCACATGTGCAATTTCTCCATGTACAGCACACTTACATTTCAGAACATAGAAAATAATTAGTAATTCAGATTTCAGACATGATAAGGAAGAATATAAATTGGGGACAACAAAACCAAGAGTAAATAACATGGCAAGACAACAAAAAACAAAAAGAAGAAGAAAGCACAAACCTTAGGATTGAATTTATTGTAATTACAAGGAAGGAAGAATCAGAAAGAGAGGAAGGCATTGAATTTGAAGAGGGAATGCAAATACTGATATTGAACAAATGAATGGTTTAAAAGGTTCATGGTTCTGCTACAATTTGCGGCGGTTTTTCACAGCTTAATTTGGATTTTCTTTAATTTTATTTTCCTAAGAAGTTACCTAATGACGGTTTATGTCAAAGACTGAGAAAAGGCCATCAATAAAAGTAAATTCTCACTAATAACAAAAACAACAACAAAAAAAAAAATAACAAGGAATAATAATATTATCCAAAACCAGGGATATAGTATCATTTTAAGAACATATATATAAGAGTACAAAATGGTGTTTGGAGTCTTAACAAAAAACGCAGTTAATAGTCAAGTGAAAAAAAAAAAAGAAACCATTTGCTCAAATTATACAAGATGTGTGCATAATTTGGACCATTCAAGAGAAGTTAGAATGAGATTAAGGTATGATCTAATAACTTGCATGGACATATGAATTACACATGGATGTAAATTTAGACAAGCATGCAAATGAAACACTATGAAGCCTTCCTTTATAAGCAAATGTCATAATTCAAAGGGTTCAATTATTCATAAGAGGAATTTCATTATTCAAAGGGTTCAAAAATTCTACCACACTTCAGGCTGGCCTCAATAACTTTACAGAATCTCAGGTTCTGTGTATAATTTATAACTCTTTTTCAAATTCACTGTAGGAGTGTAGTTGTTTTCTTTTGCCTGGTATATCTCTCCATTGTCCAATGTCCAAACAAGGCAAGAGGGAAAATGGTGTTAGTTCCATAACCATTGACACAGCCAAATAAATCATACAGGAATGATATTAAAGTCAGATGTGTAACATCCTAATCGAGCATTGATGGGCAAATTAAAGTTAATAGCTGAATAACTAAAAGTGGCATGGAAATTATACATGTGCCCCTCTTGACAATATAAGTGATTTCAGTCTCACTCTTCCACTCACGCTGAGCTGGGAAAAGGAAGAGAGAATTGAGCTCACTTCTCCTTTCATGCATGCAGTGGCACCATTCCTGTTTCCCTCTAAAATTCAATCAAGCTTCTTCTTCTTCTCCTCGTGGGCAGCATGGGGTGTCTTGGAGTCTTGAAATCCTCCATTCTTTGTAAGGTCAGGGCTATTCGAGAGAGCGGACAGCTCGGGGTTTCTCCGAAGTTGAGTTTGGAGGTTGACGACTTGAATCGAAGGTTATTTAATCGAGAAAGAGTGATCGGAGAGCGATCAATCAACGTTTGATAGCTCGAGGAGCTTCTGGAATCTCTTATTCCAGGTAGGGGGTGCTTTACATTTCAAATGAATGGTTTATGGACGGGTTCTAGGTAAAATTGTTATATTGATTGTTATATAACTTTGAAATGTGATGATTGATGTGTTCTGGTTGTACGATAACTTACGAAATACCTGGATATGTGATATCTATGAGTTATGGAGTGTTATGTTGATTTCCGTCCATGATTGCATATTGAATTGCATGAGATACATGTTGATGATAATGAGAATACACAGTGCATATAGCGTGAGATGCTTGATGATTAAAATGGTAATGATGTATTAATGATAATAACAATATGCATGAGATGCACCATTGAAAATGCTAAGAGCATATAGCGTGAGACACTTATTATTGAAATGGTAATCAAATGTATATGCATGAGATACTATGAAAGACCTTGAGTGGGACTCAAGGCAAGCCTATTGAGTGGGACTCAGGGCTACCCGTAACACTACCGTTGTCGCTGAGAGTGACTATGTTACATGAGAGGGCAAACGGTTTGGTACCAATAAAATGGCCGGATCAGCTGAGAGCTGAGTATAAGGCTAAGAGCCTATGTTGCAACACAAAACTTAATAATGAACAATTGGATTCGATTGATTGAATGTATGTACACTGATAAATGTTGTTGAGAGTAATGTGACTTGTATGGTCATGTGTATATGTTATTGAGAATAACATGAATTATATAGCCTTGAATGAGTTGAGTAAATTCTGATTAGATGATGTTATGTGAGTAATCATATTGAATGACAGTGTATGTTGTTGTTTGTTTGAGACATCATATTGCATAGTTAAGAATTGGATGATTGATCCGAGTCAATAACTGTCATTTAACATGTATAATGCTCACCCCTACTTGTGGCTATATTTTCAGTGGATTTAGGCCAGGATGGCGAACGATGAGAGATCATCAAGCTCGTGTGAGGAGTACTTGTACAGATGTAGTGTACATATTGTATATAGTTATGATATAGCCCTGGCCGGCTCCTATGTATACCATTTTGTTTTGAGTATATACATGAGTTTGAACTATCCAGGATTGTGGACATATACATACGTAATGCTATGATGTTGCTTGAAATATCCAGGGAGTGTTGTTGTATGAGAAATGTCAAAGGTCAAAATATTTCCGAGTAAGACATGACCGAGAGGACCAATTTCGAGGGAAGGAAGGTCAAGATGTTTCCAAGTGAGACATAACCGAGAGAACCTCTTCCGAGTGAAGAAAGGTTAAAATAGTTCTGAGTGATACATGACCGAGAGGACTACTTCCAAGGGAAGGAAGGTCAAGATGTTTCCGAGTGAGACATAACCGAGAGAACCTCTTCCGAGTGAAGAAAGGTTAAAATAGTTCTGAGTGAGACATGACGGAAAGGACCACTTCTGAGAGAAGGAAGGTCAAGATGTTTATGAGTGAGACATGACCGAGGGAACTACTTCTGAGTGAAGGAAGGTTAAAATGTTTTCGAGTGAGGTATGACCGAGAGAATCATTTTCAGATGAAGGTTAAAATGCTTCCGAGTGAACCATGTCCGAGATGAGATCTTCCAGGCGAAGAATAAGGATCTGACTATGAGTGAGAAGTTTCCGAGTGAGGCGTGACTTGATGGGACTATCCCCGAGTGAAAGGAGGTTCTGATTTCGAATAAAGGAACACACTGAGTGTAGGGACTCGCTCTAACGAGTAGGAGCTCGCTCAAGTGACCTTTACTGGTTTCTTTTAACCGAATCAGGATCTCGCCAAGCGAGTGACACCCTGACTCCATTTTCTTTTTCCTGATTCTGGATTTGAACGCGAAAAATTTCTCCGGGTTTTTAGGCTTGTCTTTATTAAGTCGGGATGTTTTATTTTGGTATCAGAGCGGACTTGAAAGGTCCAAGGCCAAGGAATACTTACTATATGCCATAAATTTATATGATATTGCGTGATAAATTGTTAAGTGTTGGAACTGTAATGTGATCAGCTATAAATAGTTGGGTATTCTTATCCTTGAAATGGTGTTGATTTCAGGATAAGACATGACTAACCGTCACGGCATGGATGCTATGGCAGCGGCATTTCAACGCTTTGCTGATATTCTCGAGAGGCAGAACCAGCCTCAAGCCGATAATGATCATGGTTTAGATCGCTTCCTGAAACGAAAACAGAGTGAATTCTAAGGTGGATTCAATCCTGAGCCAGCGTACACTTGGATTCAGGATCTAGAGCGGATCTTTAGTAGTCTTCGCTGCACTAAGGCCCAAAAAGTAGAGTATGCTATGTATATGCTTCGTGGGGAAGCTAAAAATTGGTGGAAGATTACCAAAGCCAGAATGATAGATGCTAGTACCCAGTTAATCTGGGAGAATTTCAAAGTATGTTTTCTAGAGAAGTACTTCCCTGATACCGTGAGGAATAGAAAAGAATTAGAATTCATGGAACTGAAATAAGGTTATATGACTGTAGAAGAGTATGCTGCTAAGTTTGAGGAGTTGTGTCTATTTTATCCTCCTTTTCAGTAGCCATGAACCGAGGGTTCCAAATGTATAAAGTTTGAGAGTAGTTTAAGGCCTGAGATCAAGAAGGCGTTCAGGCATCAAGAGATCCAGAGTTTTCCGGTGTTGGTTAACAAATGTCGAATCTTTGAAGAAGATGACAGGGCTCACTCGAGCCAAAGTAGCAAGACAGATATTTCCTTGAAGCCACAGCAGCCTAGCTTCAAGAAGTGGGGCAATTCCGGTAGAGGTAGACCCTCCTCCAGATTCAGAGGTCGGGGTGCGTGTGGTGGTCGTTCAGTTGGTCGTCCAAGGGACAGCAAATGCTTTAAATGTGGTGGTGACCACTTTGCTCGAGACTGTAATAGTGAAGATGATGTTGTATACTATCAGTGTAACGAAAAAGGGTATATCCACCCTAACAGCCCTCAAATACAGCAAGCTAATACTAATGCAAACCATGGAGGCTTCCGGGGAAGAGGCCATGGAAACGGTAATCATGGTGGCCGAGGAAATGGCGGTCGTGGTAACATGATGTTTGGTCGGAATGACCGTGGTGGAAATGCTAACCCACCAGTTGCAGGCAGAGTCTATGCTATTAATGCTGAGGATGTTACTCAGGCAAATGACTTGGTGCAGAGTAAGTGTTCACTCGGTAGACATACACTTGATATTATGTTCGATTCTGGAGCTACATACTCCTTTATTTTTGATGATTGTGTGAGGCGTCTGAGACTGCCTGTTGTTGATATGGATCGGACTTTGGATGTATCCAATCTGACCGGTATTAAACTGTGGACATCGATGATGTGTAAAGATATATCCTTCACGTTGGGTGATAGGAGTTTTACTGCCGACTTGATATGCTTACCCTTGAAGGGCCTTAACATTTTGCTTGGCATGGATTGGCTATCAGCCAATAAAGTGATGGTAGATTGTCAGAACCGACGGGTGATTTTTCTGAAGCGGACTGCCAACAACTACACGGTCCAAGGTATATCCCAATTACTTGTGATGCTTTGTTTGGCTGATGGAGAGGTGGTGTGTAAATCTTGAATTAATATTGACTTATTGTATGACTCTCAGAGGATTTATTCTTTGGCAAACGCACCAATCATTAAATTTGTAATATATTTGATCATTCCCACAGGGATTGTCGTAATTACCTCAATCTTAGACTAGTACAAGCTAAACCAACACAATGCAGATAGAGTTCATTCTGTTTTTGTTGTTTTATATTTCTAATGTTTTTGTATTTTTAGAGACAGTATGAAAGATGAAATATGATTAATGGAAGATAGGTTAGGTTTGCTTCAGCTTACAATTTCATCAAGAGATATGCAATTAAGGTTTAATCAAAATTCAGACTCAAGACGACAATTCACAAATGGTTAATCCCTAATTCCTTAGGTGAATAACACTGATTCCTAAGCATTAAACCCTAATCCCTTAGGTGCTCAATTAACAGAGAAATCTAATGCGAAATTGGGAGTTGAACCCTAACTATTCACCTAATTACTAGGCCTGAATTAGTTAGGAAGCTAGAAGTTACCTAAGTCTCAACCATGATTCCTCACTGGTGAGATTCTTCATCAGATCTAGATTTGCCAATCCAGTAACGTAGATCTACTCCTCAGCTTGTTCTCCTTTTGATTTAGAAGTTGACTTCCTCAATACACTTTCAAGAGTTCATTGCAAACCTTCGCAATCCCAACCCTAGGGATTTAGAAACCCATAGACCTGGATTCTATCGAAGGAATATGGAGAGACATGGATGAGAGAATTTTAGAGAGAGAAAAGAATTTGAGAGAGATTGAAAATGGGAAAATGAATCGTATTATGTATTCTATCGTCTCCGTGTTCTGTTTTACAGAATAGGTACCAGTATATATAGGCATCTAACTAACTAAGTAACTTAATTAATTACAAAGAAAGCTTAATTAATAATTAAACTAACTAAACTAATTACATAATTACAAATAAGTAAATAATTACAACTTGATACTTAAATTACTAAAGTACAACAGGCGAACAGAAACAACAACGGTGCAGAGCTTCTTTTGGAGGGAAAAATAACTGACTGTGCAACAGAATCACGCTTGAGCGTGATGTACTCGCGCTTGAGCGAGCTTGAAATATACACTGCACTATGGGAGAGACGCTTGGGCGTGATGAAGAAGCTTGAGTGTGGAGAGCTATTTTGGAGTCAGGCTTGAGCGTGACTTTGCTCGCTTGAGCGAGATCGTGCTTTCCTTTCTTTCTTTTCACGTACTTTGCATGGACCTCTCACTTGAGCTTGCATCTTTCAAGCTTGAGCGTGAACTGCTCCTGCACATATAAACAAACAATTGTCTAGCGTTTGTACGCTGGCTGCCCAGCGTATGTACGCTTGGTTAGTGAATTTATAAATAAACAAATTTCTTTATCTAATTATTATTTTTAATCATTTTCTTTCATAAATTAAACACTTATGAAATAAATAAATAAAATAAGAATTATTAACAATTTATTAAATAATAATGCTAAACTAAACAATATTTAATGAATTAAGTTAAATAAAAGATGAAATAATTAAGTCTTTTCAAGACTTATCACATCCCCAAACTTAAAACTTGCTTGTCCTCAAGCAAAGACTTAGATTAATCAAATCAATTGCACTTACTCAAGACAATCCACATTTCCTTAACTTAGTTCATACCATAATTATTGAATACCAATCATGCTTTCTTTTCGTAAATTCTAAAAATATAATTACTCACACCTCTTTTAGGAAAAAAATTGGTGATATTTTCCTCACTGAATTAGTGTTTCACTCTTCTCTTAGTGTATAAGGTTCAATAATATGCACTCATCACCTGCATAATTGTTAGATCAACATAGGCTTGCAACAGTTCTAAACATCATGACATATGCTAGCACAATTGGATCAGTAAGGGTTTTTTAAGCTTGTAATGAGGTTAGGCTACAGGCTCTATTTTTGTTTTTCTAGTCAATGTTGGGTTAAAAGATGTGGCCACTGATGCCTTGCCTCAATTTTAACTTAAATGCCTTAACTAACTAGCTATTTTATTTTCATTATTTTTCATATGAATGGTAACTCAATAATTTATGGTGCTTTGCTCTCCCTTTTTTTTTAGTCCTTTGGACTCTTTCTTTTCTTCTTTTCTTCCATCTTTTTCAAAAAAAAATTTCAATACCATTTTTTTTCTTGTGGTGCTTTGCACCTTCTTTCTTTGCTGATTTTTCACTTTTCTTTTTCTTTTGCTGTTCTTCCTTTCATTTCTCAAAATACTCATCTATACTTAAGGTCAGAATGTGTCCTTTAATTGCTGTTAGGCACACTCTTCATCCCCAAACTTAGAACTTGCTAGTCCCTAGCAATAAGATAAGACTCAACAATTCATCAGTGGAACATCTAAGGATTATTCACTTGGTTTTTCTTAGATAAACAGGCTTATAAAGTTAGGTACATAATAAGAATGAAAGGGTCTCAGGCTCAAATATAATTATTGGGTCAAAGGATAATTAATAATATTAGGATGACTAATTTTTGCCCTGGCTAATTAACAAAGAAGGCCTTCATCATTTCCAATTGGCAAACATATAATCATTTAGCAAGCACTGAAGCAAATTCTGTCTCACTAACAAGAATACAGGCTCACTCAGAAGAGAATTAATAAAGGCTCAAAAGCTAATAATAACAGGTAATCAGTCAATCATGTCCCCAAACTTAATGCAAGATCATAAATTCAGATTGCTAACTAGCATGCTGAATATACAAATAATTAATAATGAAAAATAGTTATGGATAGGGATCGTGAGTTAAGCAATGTAAATTAATTAATTTATCCAATTAAAGCCTGAGAATCAGCAAACTTTAAATTATTACGATGGATTCTAAATTAAACATAATTAACATAGTTTATTAGTTAATGAGATAAAAGGATAGATTACTTCCCTTTTTACCTGAATGGCAATGAATGGTGAGGGATGGTTTGCATGAATTTAACAACAATTCAGAAAAGAAATAACAACAAACACTTAACATGGAAATAAAGTTTCATTACAACTGAAAAAGAATTACATTGTTCAAGAAAAGGAATTCTAAAATAATGTCATTAATACACAAAAATAAATTAGCCTAAGTGAAAATGGTATGGGTGGTATTTATAAATCCTAAATGGGTGTAAATGTAAAAATAACATAACCACAGCAAAATGAAAATGTGAAATGAATGAATATGATGGATACATTAAATTCAAAATTGAAACAGTGGAATGTACTAATTCTAACTATTAAGTAAAATCAAGGAAGGAAGAGATGTTACCTTTCAATGGATATGAGTCATGAGTACTCGTAGGTACACTAGGTCTTTGGCGTACATACGCCCAAATCAAAAACACACAGGTAGCATCAGGTATGAATCACGCTTAAAGCGTACCATTATTCGCTTAAGCGTATGATATAACATGGCACAGGCATGATCATGCTTAGAGCATGATATTACTTCGCTCAAGCGTGAACAGCTTAGGGATATTACGCTTAAAGCGTCAAGGAACCCACTCAAGCGCTAGTTCCAACGAGAAGGGTCACGCTTAAGCGTGAACCCGAGCTCAAGCCTGTGTTTCATATCAGGCACCAGTGATCATGATCATGCTCAAGCGTGGGTAGTATGCTAAATCTCTGTATACACTGAAAGATTGAGAAAAAGAATGAGTGAATGAAACAACGAGTGAAAGAGATACCGAGTGGATGAAGGACCAAGTGATGGAATGAGAGACCGAGTGAATGAAAGAACGAGTGAAAGAGATTGGGTGAGGGAACCGAGAGAGTGACAGAATGAGAGTGGATGAAAGAATGAGTGAATGAAATCAGGTGAGGAACGAAAGAGTGAAAAAATGAGAGTGGAAGACCGAATGAATGAAGGACCGAGTAAGCTAGTGACGAGTAGAAGAGTGAAAGGGTGACCGAGTGAATGAAGGGCCGAGTAATTGAAGGGCCGAGTAATGGAGAAAGATACCGAGTGATGGGTGAGAGAACCGAGAAAGAGATCGGGTAAGGGAATGAGAGACTGAGTGAGGAGTGAGGGAACCGAGAGAAGGAGACACAAGTGAAAGAGAGACCGAGAGGGAAAGACGAGTGAAAGAGTGAAAGAGTGACCGAGTGAATGAAAGGGCGAGTGATTGAAGGGCCGAGTGATGGAGAAAGATACCGAGTGATGGGTGAAAAATCCGAGAAAGAGATCAGGTGAGGGAATGAGAGACTGAGTGAGGAGTGAGGGAACCGAGAGAAGGAGACACAAGTGAAAGAGAGACTGAGAGGGAATTTTTCAGTTAGTAAGGGTCAAGCGTGAGCATCAGTGGCTTGAATATGGCACTCTTGCTCAAGCTCATAGTAGCATGCTTGAGCGAGAAAATGAACAGTACATCCTCAGCCCTGATCACGCTCAAGCGAGAGCTTAAGGCGCTTAAGCGTGACACTTATTTATAAGGCACGCTCAAAGCGTGAAACTACAAGGTTCAAGCGCGAGCATCAGGCACTTACAAACAAGCTCACGCTCAGGCGAGGGTAGTATACGCTCAAGCACAAGGAGGAACAGATCAATCACGCTCAAGCGTGGTAAGCTTCCGCTTAAGCGTGGAGGAGCGACACGAGCTTCTCGCTTAAGCTTAAATGGTTTTCGCTTGAGGGAACAGACAAATCTTTAATAATTTACATTCTGTATTAAATTCGCTTAAGCGTAAAGTGTTTCACTTGAGCGCAATAAAAGAAATGGATGCACTCGCTTAAGCGCCAGTATATTCGCTTAAACGAATGGAAGAAATCAAGACCAGGAACAATTCACGCTTAAGCGTGACAGAATCACGCTCGAGCGCCAGGGGGGTCTGATGCTTATTTATTTATGTTGTTCAGTTTTGTTTTTTTCTCTTTTTTTTCTTCCTCTCTTTTTTTTTCTTTCTTTTCTTCTTCTTCCTCTCTCTCTTCTTCTTTTTTTCTCTTTTTTTCTTCTTTTTTTCTTTTTTTTTCTTTTCTTCTTCTTTTTTTTTAAAAAAAACCTCTCTCACTATTTTATTTATATACAAGAAAAACAAACATAAGATCATCCTCCAAGATCCCATTGCTTATGACTATACACTCTTGGTCTTTTTACTTCTTGTTTCTCCTTGTTGTGTTTGAGGCTAATGCTCAACACAACTTTCCTCCAATCTTTATTTTTCTAAACTTTCTGCTTTTTCTTGTTTTTCTTTCTTTCACTCTTTTTCTTTTTCTGTTTTGTGTTAGTCTTCCTCTTTTTATGCCACGAGCAATGTTCTTCTTGACTTGAGAATTCACGTTTCCTTTTGATTTCTATAGCTGCAGTAGTCACCACTAGTAAACACTCCTCATGACCTGGTTGAGTTTCTTCTTCTTTTATATTCTTAACATCTAAACATGTTAACTCTTCTTGTGCATGAACCTCTACTTCTTTCTCTGCATTCACACTTGGCTCTAACAAAATTTTAGTATCATTATTGTGTTGCCAAGATATGGTTTCCATCTCAGCTGAGACCTCAACCTCTTCTATCACTTCTTGCTCAATAATAGTATTTAATTGATTCTCAGGTTCCTCAATGGCTTCTGTTGTCATTTGTTCAATTTGCACTCCTGCAACACTTGCATCATCAAAGAAACTATTCAATGACAACTCTTGCTCTTATTCTTCTTCAGACCAATCTTCTTCATTCCAATCATCAAAGAATGCTTCACTAGATATACTATCATCGTCCACTTCTGAAGTATAATTCATATCACTTTCTTCTTCACATTCTTCAACTGACTCTTCTTTCATCAAATATCCCTGAACTTCCTTATTTTCTTTTTCTTCTTTTGTTTCTACATCAACTTCAAGTTCAGGTTCATCCAGTTCAATGTTTTCTAGCTGGTCTTCTTCTTCCCCAAACTTAGTTTTTTCAGCTAGACCAACATCATCATCCCATGGCTCTTCATATTGGTCTTTTCTTTGTACAACCTCTGTAGTTCTTTGTTCTTCGGCCAATTGCTTTGCAATAAAATCCACTTGCTTTTGAATATTCATGATTGAATTATCAAAATTTTGGAGGCCGGTTTGAGTGACTTTTATAAATTGAATTAAAATCCTTTCTAACTCTGATGGCTCCTCCTCAATTGGTTATACCTCCTCTACATGGTTCATGCATAACGTTTATGAATATTGAAGAAACTCTGCTAAGGTGTCATCAAGATCCATTACCTACAACTTTTTACTTTCTAAAGCAACTACAAAAACCATAAATGCAATAACTAACCACAAACAAAGCTACTGTAAACAACTAAACAACTAAAATCAAAACAGCAGTAACTATGAACAACGATTAAAGCAAGACTTAATAAATCCTACTCTTACAACGAAATTTACTAACAACTAACAACATGTACAGAAACTAAAAAAAATGGTTCAGTCTAGTACCGGTCTAAGGATTGTTGATATTACTCAACAATCCCCGGCAACGGCGCCATTAACTTGGTGTGTAAATCTTGAATTAATATTGACTTATTGTATGACTCTCAGAGGATTTATTCTTTGGCAAGCGCACCAATTGTTAAATTTGTAATATATTTGATCATTCCCACAGGGATTGTGGTAATTACCTCAATCTTAGACTAGTACAAGCTGAACCAACACAATACAGATAGAGTTTATTCTGTTTTTATTGTTTTATATTTCTAATGTTTTTGTATTTTCAGAGACAGTATGAAAGATTAAATGTGATTAATGGAAGATAGGTTAGGATTGCTTCAGCTTACAATTTTATCAAGAGACATGCAATTAAGGTTTAATCAAACTTCAGACTCAAGACGACAATTCACAGATGGTTAATCCTTAATTCCTTAGGTGAATAACACTGATTCCTAAGCATTAAACCCTAATCCCTTAGGTGCTCAATTAACAGAGAAATCTAATGTTAAATTGGGAGTTGAACCCTAACTATTCACCTAATTACTAGGCCTGAATTAGTTAGGAAGCCAGAAGTTACCTAAGTCTCAACCATGATTCCTCACTGGTGAGATTCTTCATCAGATTTGGATTTGTCAATCCAGCAACGTAGATCTACTCCTCAGCTTGTTCTCCTCTTGATTTAGAAGTTGACTTCCTCAATACACTTTCAAGAGTTCATTGCAAACCTTCGCAATCCCAACCCTAGGGATTTAGAAACCCATAGACATGGATTCCATCGAAGGAATGTGGAGAGACATGGATGAGAGAATTTTAGAGAGAGAAAAGAATTAGAGAGAGATTGAAAATGGGAAAATGAATTATATTATGTATTCTATCGTCTCTGTGTTCTATTTTACAGAATACGTACCAGTATATATAGGCATCTAACTAACTAAGTAACTTAATTAATTACAAAGAAAGCTTAATTAATAATTAAACTAACTAAAATAATTACATAATTACAAATAAGTAAATAATTATAACTTGATACTTAAATTACTAAAGTACAGTAGGCGAACAGAAACAGTAATAGTGCAGAGCTTCTTTTGGAGGGAAAAATAACTGACTATGTAACAGAATCACGCTTGAGTGTGATGTACTCGCGCTTGAGCGAGCTTGAAATATGCACTGCACTATGGGAGAGACGCTTGGGCGTGATGAAGAAGCTTGAGCGTGAAGAGCTATTTTGGAGTCACGCTTGAGCGTGACTTTGCTCGCTTGAGCGAGATCATGCTTTCCTTTCTTTCTTTTCACATACTTTGCATGGATCTCTTGCTTGAGCTTGCATCCTTCAAGCTTGAGCGTGAACTACTCCTGCACATATAAACAAACAATTGCCTAGCGTTTGTACGCTGGCTGCCCAGCGTATGTACGCTGGGTTAGTGAATTTATAAATAAACAAATTTCTTTATCTAATTATTGTTTTTAATAATTTTCTTTCATAAACTAAACACTTTTAAAATAAATAAATAAAATAAGAATTATTAACAATTTATTAAATAATAGTGTTAAACTAAACAATATTTAATGAATTGAGTTAAATAAAAGATGAAATAATTAAGTCTTTTCAAGACTTATCAAGAGGGTAGATCCAGAGTGCATGATATTTCAGTTGTTCGTGACTTCCCTGAGGTATTTCCGGAGGATGGGTCGGGTGTTCCTCCTAATAGAGAAATTGAGTTCTCTATTGATCTGATTCCTGGAGCCGAACCAGTCTCCAGTGTTCCCTATAGGAGGGATTTTGGGCAATATAGTGTATTTTTTAAAATTAATTTATGAAATGGGGTTGTTTTGAAACAATTTGGTTGTCTGGGGTTAAAAATGTCACATCATCTTTCTATTACGCATTTTGGAAATACGTAATAGCTATTACGTATCTCCAAAATACGTAATAGCTGTGAGTGCGACATGTGGCGGTGGAACAGTAATGTTACGTATTTGGGGGCTGCGTAATAGAGCATTGTCAGCGGTTAAAGATACAAACCGTTGACAATTCTTCTAAGTATGGGTGTAGCCTGATTGCATTATTGTCAGCAGTTAAAATAGAGAACCGTTGACAATTAACTTTTAAGTAAAAATTAAAAAATTACTTACAACAAATAGTTTTTAAGCATACTTCAAATAATACAAATATGAAGTAAAAATTAAATATCATAAATATATTACTTCAAATAAATATAATAAAATAAAATATTTGAACAAACAAATTCAAATTTTTACTTTAAATAAATATAATAAATAAAATATTTAAAATATTCAAATAAATATTATAAAATAAAATATTTAACATATTCAAATAAATATTATAAAATAAAATATTTTAAAGCATAAATATTTATGAATACTTAAAATACTTTAGCATAAAATACTTAAAAATATTTTATTTTATTATATTAATTTGAATATTTTAAATACTTTGTCAGCAATTCTGTATCTTAACCGCTGACAATAATGCAATCAGGCTACACCCATACTTAAAAGAATTGTCAGCGGTTTGTATCTTTAACCGCTGACAATGCTCTGTTACGCAGCCCCCAAATACGTAACACTACTGTTCCACCGCCACATGTCGCACTCACAGCTATTACGTATTTTGGAGATACGTAATAGCTATTACGTATTTCCAAAATGCGTAATAGAAAGATGATGTGACGTTTTTAACCCCAGACAACCAAATTGTTTCAAAACAACCCCATTTCACAAATTAATTTTAAAAAATACACTATATTGCCAAAAATCCCCCCTATAGGATGTCCCCTATTGAGTTAGCAGAGTTAAAGAAACAAGTCGATGAGTTGCTAGGGAAACAGTTTATCTGACCTAGTATATCACCGTGGGGTGCTCCGGTGTTACTAGTGAAAAAGAATGATGGCAGTATGTGGTTATGTGTTGATTACCGCAGCTGAACAAACTTACGATAAAGAATAAGTATCTGTTACCAAGGATCGGTGATTTAATTGATCAATTACAGGTGCTTCAGTCTTTTTGAAGATTGACTTACGATCTGGATACTATTAGATCCGAGTTAAGGCTTCTGATATTCCTAAAACGGTGTTTAGGACCCGATATGTTCACTATGAATACGTAGTAATGCCATTTGGTGTAACCAATGCCCCTATTGTATTCATGAATTATATGAATAGTATCTTTCATCCATACTTAGACCAATTCGTGGTTATCTTTATCGATGACATCTTGATTTATTCCAAATCTTCTGAAGAGCATAAATAACATCTTCGCTTGGTGCTCCAAGTACTGAGGGAAAAGTAATTGTTTGCTAAGCTATCTAAATGCGACTTCTGGATGGATAGAATCCATTTTCTGGGGCATGTGATCTCCATGGAAGGTGTCTCTATTGATCCTTCCAAAGTGGAAGCTGTTATGGCTTGGGAGAGACCTAAGTCAGTTACTGAAGTTAGGAGTTTCATAGGTTTAGCTGGGTATTATCGGAGATTCATTAATGGATTCTCTAAGATTGCATTGCCGATGACTAAGTTGACCCGAAAGAATGTTCCTTTTGTGTAGTCTCCTGAATGTGAAGAGAGTTTCCAGGAGCTAAAGGCTAGATTGACTTCCACTCCGGTGTTAGCATTGCCTAACTTACGGGAAAACTTTGTTGTATATTGTAATGCATCCAAGATGGGCCTTGGGTGTATGTTGATGCAACATGATCGGGTGATTGCTTATGCCTCGCGACAACTGCGACCGCACGAACAGAACTACCCCACCCATGATCTAGAGCTAGCAGTTGTGGTCTTTGCACTAAAAATTTGGAGACATTACCTGTATGGATCTAAATTTAAAGTGTATAGCGACCATAAAAGTCTGAAATACTTATTTGATCAGAAGGAGCTAAATATGAGGCAAAGGAGATGGACCAAATTTTTGAAGGATTATGACTTTGAGTTGAGATATCACCCGGGAAAGGCGAATGTTATTACTGATGCCTTAAGCCAAAAATCCATTCATGTTGCTACTATGATGGTAAAAGAGATAGAGTTACTTGAGCAGTTCAGGGATTTAAGTCTGACTGTGGACGTTTCTTCACCTGAGAGGGTGGTTCTTGGCACCTTGAAGATAGAAAATGAGTTTTTGAAGCTTGTACGTGTACAACAATTAAGCGATGACTACCTAGCCGAGTTAAAAAGGACTCAGGCGGGTGGAAAGGACCTGTCATTGTCTGAGGGTCCTGATGGCATTTGGCGGGTGAAAGGCCGAATTTATGTGCCTAGTTCTAGTGATTTGAGAAGGATGGTGCTTGATGAACCTCACAGAAGTATGTTGAGTATCCATCTGGGCACTACAAAAATGTATCATGATTTAAAATTGCACTTCTGGTGACCTAGATTGAAGAAAGATGTGGTTGATTATGTAGCTCATTGTATTATTTGTCAAAAGGCGAAGGTTGAACACCAGAAACCGTTAGGTGGCTTACAACCCCTCGAGATTCCTGTATGGAAATGGGATGCAATCGCTATGGATTTTATGATAGGGTTACCTAGGACCCGAGCGGGTCATGATGCTATCTGCGTCATTGTGGATAGATTGACGAAGTCTATATATTTCTTGCCAATCCATATGAGATATTCACTGCCGAGACTAGCACAGATTTATATCAGTGAGATCGTTCAACTGCATGGTGTTCCATCTAGTATTGTGTCGGATAGGGATCCGAGGTTCACTTCCCGGTTTTGGGGAAGCTTACACCGGGAGTAAGGCTCGAAACTCCGGTTGAGTTCAGCCTATCATCCCCAGACAGATGGGCAGTCCGAACGTACTATACAGAGTTTGGAGGACTTGTTGAGGTCCTGTGTGCTAGAACATGGTGGTGGCTGGGAGCAGTACTGAACTGGTCTAGACCGGGGTCTAGGATCCGGTGTGGGACCAGCCATAAGAATGTAGGTGTTTTTAGGGTTTGCACACTGGAACAGTGTAAATCCGATGTTGTAATCCGGTCTCTCAGTGGGAGAGGCCGGTCTTGCTATCCTGGAGATCCTTCACACCAACGTTTCACGTTGCAGGGGGAAAAAGGTGGTGCCACCTGCGAAGATTCTCCGACGCTCAAGTTAGAAGAGTGTAAGAACTCAATGAATGCTCAAGCGGAGTAACAGTAAAGTGTGTGATAGAACAACGATACCATGCATGTGTGTTGAAATATGCTACTTATAGTTATACATGAGAAAATGAGTCGTTGGATGCAGGTGGGTCCCTTAGCTCTGATAGCATGTATATTATGTCAATCAGGGTGGCTCAACTTTTAGAATGTGTCAGGAGGGTGGGTCAATTATCAGAGTACGATCCTCTAGGATGAGGGGAGGATAATCACCTTTTTCGCATAATCTGCTGACACATCGACTTACTTTCTGAGACCATTGATGTGACGTATTTTGCTACAAACAGTGTCTTCGCTGATAAGTTATTAGGGGCTCTTATCTTGCTGTGACTGAAAAGCCAACAGTTATACAAATGTTCCTGTGAAAATGAACAAAGAACCGTTATGGGATATATAAATGGGGCAATCGTGTGATGAGGATGGACGGCCAGACATCGGATATCCGGTGTGGTAATGTTAAACCAGGACACCGGTTTTTTCCTTATATGAGGTCACTCTGTCGTCACAAGAATGGGGGCCGGTATCCAGACCGGATCATTTATCCCCTAGCTTGTATGAGGGACTGTTAAGTTGCTCATATGAGCTACACAACTCTAGAGAAGTCTGGATGCTGGTAGTACATTCTGGAAGGTCTCTGGGAGCTCCGTGGCGTCCGCTCTAATAAACGGGTGACCGCTCTTCTCGTGTTGAGTACAACGGATTCAGACAACATAAAATAAATGATGGAAATCCCAAGAGTCTTCGAGAATCGAAACCCTTGATATTCGAAAAGTGGTTGGGAGGCATTAAATACGCATGGCATGATTGGACAGTAAATGCGTTTTTTACGCACGAGCCATCATTTCCCAAGAGTGTAACCGTCGATTGGGCTTATTGGGCCTGGATTCAAACTGAATGGGGGCCCATTTTGCCAAAATGTTTACTGAAACGTTACCATTTTCGCGCCTGTGCGTGACGAAACGACGGAGTCGTTTCAATTTGAAGTGGTTGCGTTTTGATGCGAGCCTTGTGACCTTCGACGAAACACAGTGCTTCTTCGTTACCTATAAAAGGAGCTCTTAGCAGATTTTGGAATCCACTCTTGTTTTCAAGCTTAGTAAAACTCTGCTCGAATTTCTTTGGAATTTCTCTGTCGTCTTCAAACATCTCAAAGATCTTCTTCCTTTAGGTAACCTCCCTTTCCTTCAACTCCTTGTAATTTTTGTCATTCAATTTCCACCATGCGATCTAGAGCAGGCCACGCTGGTCCTTCAAACAGGGGGAGTTTTGGCTCTCACGCCCCCCTTAGCCACCGTGGTGGGAGGATTCCAGCGAATCCTCCTGTGGCTGGGCCCCGTCGCTCAGAGAGAGTCGAAGCCTCTTCCTCACGAGCGTCTTCTTCCCAACGTCGCTCTGAGGCTCCCCTTGAATCGAGGGCTACCAGCCGTTCTGATGAGGGGTCAAGTGCTGAAGGTTACCTCTCTGACGATGTTGCTTTTTACCACAGTACGTACGTATTCCATCGTGCTTGCACAACCATGGACCTTCCAGGACGTGGAAAAACACCGGTTCTCCGCTCTGCTGAAGGGTGTGTCAATGTGGTGGCACACCAGCTTGACTGGGAGAAACTCAACAGGGAAAAACCTTATTGCTGGGTGGAGGAGGAATTCCTAGAGATCCCTTCGCACCATGCAAGTGAAGAGGAGTGCATGGTTTTTTTCCGCTGCAAGATATATTCGGATAAAAAGTACAAGGCACGATACGCCGTGATGGCACCACATCCGTCTGAGAGAATATGCCACAGCGTCCCTGATGTGAGGTCGGTCTACATGTACGACTTCGTCTTCTTGAAACTGGGAGTACGCTTCCCCCTTACGGAGTTCCAGATGGCCGTCCTGCGTTTCCTAGACTGTGCCCCCTCACAACTGCATCCCAATGGTTGGGGTCTTGTCCGAGCTCTGGAAGTTCTGGGGGAGCATTTCAACTTCTCCGCCACTGTGGCCAAGTTATTTTATTACTGCCAGGTGGTCCGCCGTGCTAACAAGAAGGGCGGCCTTGGGTTCATTACTCTCCGTAGTGACTCAAGGGTTGTAAATTTCAAGTCTTATACGGAATCCGCGAAGGTGGATGGACGCTCCTTCAAACACTACTATACGCGAGTCCGGATTCAACCAAATAAGCCGGTCTTCTGGTGAAACAAGGAAGGGTTTACCAAGTTTCCCCTCAGCTGGACGCACGAGCATTTTCTCCTTATGAGCCGTGCTTATTATACAGATGAGAGCGAACTCTCCCCTCACTCTGTTGAGGTCTTGAGTGCCATGCAGACGGCCTCTAAGACCCTCAAGGGATTTTCCAGCCGCCTCCTCTTGGCTGAAGATGACATCAGAAACACCTACCTCCGTAATATCCACTCTTAATCTCTTTGTGTTGTATAGTTATTCCGCTCTGATTATTTTTTCTTCTTGTATGCTTATTCAACCTTTCCTGTTTTGCAGAACAAATCGAAAAAGCCTGCCCAGAGATGCTGTCGTTAAGGACCATGATGGCTGACGATGATTCCTCCTCTGAGGAGAACGAAATCCAGGCTAAGAGAAATGCCACCAAGACTCCACTCATTCCCTTGACCTCTGCTGTAGGTGAAGAAGTTCCTCTGTTTGACGAGGAAGAAACAGAACAACAACCTGAAGCCACTGGGGCAGGCGATGAGGAGGCCGTCCCAGAGAAGAAGAAAAAAAGGCACCTGGTCAAGAAGGCAGATCAGGAAAAGCCCTCCTCTGGTGACCCTGCGAAGAAGCATCAGAGGACGGCCGAAGAAACTGGATTGAAGAAGGACAAGGGAAAGAAGCCCGTTCCTGAATCCTTCACCCCTTCTTCACAGAATGCTTCAGAGCCGGACTCTGGGAATGGTCCTTCTCCGGCGTTTGAGCCTCTGCGTGACTCCTTCCTCTCCCCCTACTTGTGGTTTCAGGGGTCTATGCCTCCCACTCTTTGAAAGGCACGGTATTGCCTCCGCCCTTCCCTCGACGCTGCTGGGGTCCGAGGTGCTTGCAAGGCTGGGCGCTGGCAGCTTGATGAACTGTCTGGCCTACTTGAGTCCCTGAGCGAGAAAGCTGATTATATGGATCAAGTTGAAAAACTTGAGACCGAACTCGCGGTGAAGGAAAAATGGGCGACCAAGCAGGCTGAAGTTCACAGGGGCGTGGAATCAGAATTGAGGAAAACTAAAGAAACGCTCCAGAGGAAAACTGAAGAGGCAAGCCAAGTTCATTTTGCGAACAAGGCCCTAGAGCGGGAAGTTGCCGACCTCCAGAATAAGAATAAGTCCATACCCCTCCTTGAAGAATTACAACTGGAGAAGAAGAGATCGGCTAAGCTTGCTGACGATCTCAAAATTATGGAGGACGGTCGCAACAAAGACCTTGGGGAGTGGGAGACCGTTCGGAAGGAGATGCAAGCCCAAATTGATGAACTCAAGAAGGGTGGTGCGAGTGTTGGGCCTTCAGAGGAGGATTATGCCAAGGTTCAAAGGAGATTAGCTGCTGCAAAGGCCAAGGCTGCCAAAGCCTTGGAGATATGCAAAAATATGGCGTATGAATCCTTCGGCCTGGCCCTTCGTCAAGTCTACTATCGTAACCCTGGAGTGAAGCTGAATTTGTACGGATTAGATCCATTCTTCGAATTCCATGGGGGAAGACTTGTCGAAGTTCATAAGGACGGCTCGCACCATGAACCCCATGCATCTCTATATGAATTGCCTCCCCTTCCAGAAGGTCAGAGTATGGAACCCACAACGTCCACCGCTGCCTCTGGAGCCGAAGCACAAGAAGGTGCCCAAACTGGAGTGGAGGACAAAATAGAGAAGGCAGGAGTACCCACTGCGGAGGATCAAGCACCGGCCTCTTAATTTTATGCTTTCATTCATAGCCGTGTTCTGGGATCGGCTCCAGCTTTAAAACACTTTGTAACCTACACATTTTCTTATTTTTGAAAATAAAATTCACTATTGCTTTTCTTCAACTGCTTGCGTCGAATGTGTGATTGTTGAATAACTTAGTGTTATACAAAACACTTTATTGTTTTCAATGCTTTGCGAATCCGTTCTGCGTGGTTACCTAGCTGCTTAGAGCGTACTTATCACACCGGATTAAGATAACAAATTGTAACGAATAATTGATAATTAAGTTAAAGCATGCCCTGTCCCCAAGTGTAAGTACATTGGGAAGGGAAAGTTTATCTCAAGGATTACTTTTTAACTTCTTAAAAAGATAGAAATGCTTATCTGTCCTCAAAGATGTAGAGCGGGTACGTTAGCGTTCAACCGCTCCGGGGTGGATGTTCCACAACTGAGGATGGACATTGCCTTTGAATTTTAGTATAGCTTTGACAAGGGTAAGCTTTTATTTCTCTTGAGGTTCGGTTTGGTTTTACTCCTCAAGTCTTCACACGGTGTTCGGTTCGATCCTACTAACCGTACTTGGAGTTCGGTGCAATCCTACAATCCAAGCCTTCAACACGGGGTTTGGATCAGGGCTAATCCTGAACCTACTGCGCCCGTTACTTGGGTTTCAGCACGGTTTTCTATATGAACCGGCCTACTGCGCCCAAGCCTTCGCATGGGGTTCGGTTTGTGGCCTTGAAAAAGGACTAGCCCTATAACCCATGTAGTCTTCGAATGGGGTTCGGTTTGTGGCCTTGAAAAAGGACCAGCCCTACAACCCATGTAGTCTTCGAATGGGGTTCGGTTTGTGGCCTTGAAAAAGGACCAGCCCTACAACCCATGTAGTCTTCGAATGGGGTTCGGTTTGTGGCCTTGAAAAAGGACCAGCCCTACAACCCATGTAGTCTTCGAATAGGGTTCGGTTTGTGGCCTTGAAAAAGGACCAGCCCTACAACCCATTCCACCTCAAGGAGTTACATCGTCAAAACACACGATGTGTGATTGAGATCATCCGTCCCGAGGGGTCTTCATCCGTTCCTCGAGGAATTATCTCATCAACTACAGAATTGGTAGTTGCGTTCATCCGTCCTGAGGTGTATCCGTATTAAACTACGGCTATAAATCACAACACATAAGAAAAGTGAGAATGATAGGGCAGTTAAGATGTATTCTCATTAAAATTGAAAGTACATTACATGAAGAGCGTAGTTGGGGCCATGCCTCGTTAAAACCTTCTTGAGAAAACCCAATGGGAAAAAACTCAAGTAAGGAAAAAGAGTACACACCGTCTTACCAACTAGCTGTAATAAACTCGTAAGTTCTGAGTGTTCTATTTGTTGCGGATTGGAGTTCCATCAAGTTCTTCCAACCGGTATGACCCTCTTCCAGTCACCTCAGAAACTCTATAAGGACCTTCCCACGTCGGTGCTAGCTTTCCTTGGTGGGCGAACTTATTCCCCACACTAGCCTTTCTCAGAACGAGGTCTCCGGTGTTAAAAGCTCTGTACTGGACATGTTTATTATACCGGAGTGCTGCCTTTGCTTTTATTGCCTGATCTCTGACGAAAGCCTTTTCCCTTAGCTCCTGGAGGACGTCCAGTTCTGATGCCAAGTTGGCGTTGTTATCTTCAGCTGAAAAATACTCCACACGAGCTGATCTTGTTTGTAACTCCACTGGAATCATCGCCTCAACCCCGTACGTCAGCCGGTATGGGGATTCGTTAGTTGAAGAATGAGGCGTAGTGCGGTATGCCCATAAAACATGACATAGCTGGTCAGTCCATCCTCCCTTCGCTTCTCCCAGACGCTTCTTCAACCCCTTTAGCACTTCTCGGTTAGCTACCTCTGCTTGCCCATTGGTTTGGGGGTGTTCAACAGATGAGAATATCTGGATTATCCCCAGTCCTTCAAGTAAATCCGTGAACTTTTTGTCTGTAAACTGGGTGCCGTTGTCGGTCACAATCCGCCCTGGCACCCCGAACCGAGCTATGATATTTTCATAAACGAAACGTCTTGTTCGTGCAGAAGTGATATACACTACTGGTTCTGCCTCGATCCACTTGGTGAAGTAATCTACCCCCATGATCAAATATTTGATACCTCCTGGCGCAGTGGGGAATGGGCCCAAAATATCAAGGCCCCACTGGTAGAACGGCCAAGGCACAGCAGATGAAGATAGCTCTTGGGCCGGTGTATGGTGAAGGTTGGAGAATTTTTTACAAGCATCGCACTTCCTCACAAATCTGCGGAATCCTGCTTCATAGTGGGCCACCAATATCCAGCCCTGAGGACTTTTCTCATTAGGCTTCGGCCTCCAGCATGGTGCCCACATTGTCCCTCGTGCACCTCCTCCAAAACCGCTTGAACTTCGTCTTCTCTTAAACATGAAAGATATGGGACAGAGAATCCCCTTTTGTAGAGAACACCATCGACCATAGTAAAATATGGCAACTCCCTCTTCACTCGTCTCCTTTCCTTCTCATCAGTGGGAAGTTGACCATCAGCCAGATAGCGAATATAGGGAATGACCCAAGAATCCTCATATGGATAGCTCACCATGACAGCATTCAGAGAAGGATACAGAGGTATGTTGGGCGATGTCAAAGTGCTTTGAACCACCATTGTTGTGCTGCCGGGCTGCTTTGTACTTGCCAATCTAGACAAGATGTCCGCTCTGGTGTTTTCTTCTCTGGGCACATGCTTGAATTCTAAAACTTTGAATCTTCCCTTTAACTCATTAATACAATTCAAATACAATTGAAGTTGTGGTTCCTTCGCCTGGTACTCCCCCTGGATCTGCGAAATCACCAGTTGGGAATCACTGCAGAGTGTAACTGCTGATGCTCCGATATCAATCGCCGCACGGAGACCGGCCAAGCATGCTTCGTATTCAGCTTGGTTGTTGGAGGTTTTGAAATTGAATCGGAGGGAAATTTCTAGGTACACACCATCATCACTTTCTACCACCACACCTGCTCCGCAACCTTTGCTGTTCGACGATCCATCAACGTAAATGGTCCAATGCGCTCGAGGGGTGGCCGGGTCCGCCCCAGTCATTTCCACAACAAAATCGGCCAACACTTGCGCCTTGATGGCTCCTCGAGGCTCATATGAAATTTCAAACTCAGACAACTCGATAGACCATTTTATCATCCTCCCGGCTAGGTCGGGCTTGCTAAGCACTGAACGGAGAGGCAGATCCGTTCTCACCAGTACTGGGTGCGCGTGGAAATAGGGCCTCAACCGTCGTGACACCCATACGACTGCTAAAGCAGCTTTCTCAATCTTCTGATACCTTCCTTCCGCCCCCTGAAACGTCTTACTAGTAAAGTACACCGGCCTCTGTCCGTCGGGGGTTTCTTTAACCAAGGCCACTCCTAAGGCTTCATCAGAGATTGCTAAGTACAAGATCAAAGTCTCACCAGGGTCAGGATTAACCAGAATTGGTGGACTCGAGAGAACGGCCTTGAGCTGCTAGAAGGCTTGCTCTTGCTCCTCTCCTCATTCAAAACTCTTGTGTTTCTTCAACGCCTTATACAAGGGGAGGGACCTGTGTGCCATCTTAGGAATGAAACGAGCTAGAGCGGCCACTTTCCCATTCAACGATTGGACCTCCCTCAGACACTTAGGGCTCTGCATGTCCAGGATTGCTTGACATTTCCCAGGGTTAGCCTCAATGCCTCGTTGGGTCAACATAAATCCCAAGAATTTCCCAGCTGGAACGGCAAAGGTGCATTTTAAAGGATTCAATCTCATGTTGTATTGCCGAAGTCTAGTGAAGACTTGGCGTAGATCTTCAACGTGGTCTCCTCCAGCGGGCGTTTTGGCTATAATATCATCAATATAAACTTCGACCAGCCTTGTATGCATCCCTTTAAAGACTTTGTTAATCATGCGCTGATAGGTAGCGCCTGCATTCTTCAATCCAAAAGGCATGACGGTGTAGCAGAAAACACCATGGTCATTGATAAAGGTAGTTTTCTCCTGGTCTCCCTCCCACATCGGAATCTGGTTATACCCCGAATAGGCATCCATGAAACTAAGGTATTGGTAACCAGATGAATCATCCACCATGCGATCGATGTTGGGCAGGGGATATGGATCTTTGGGGCAGCAGCGGTTAAGATCCACATAATCTATACACATTCTCCATTTGCCATTAGCCTTCTGCACCATGACCACATTAGAAAGCCAAGATGAGTAGCGTATCTCCCTTATAAAGCCTGCCTTCAACAACTCCTCTGTCTGCTCGCAAGCCGCCCTCTACTTCTCCGGTCCCAACCTCCTCTTCTTCTGGGCCACCGGTCTGGTTTCAGGATACACTGCAAGCTTGTGACAACAGAAATCAGGGTCCATCCCAGGCATGTCTGCTGCTGTCCATGCGAAAAGATCTTTGAACTCCTGCAAAAGGGCTAATAAGCGTTGCTCCATAGCAAACTTCAGCTTATCATTGATGTGCGTGACCTTCTCTGGGGAATCTCCTAATACGATGTCCCTGGAACCACCATCCGGTGTGGGCTTAGAGGGATTGAGTGGATCAATCTTCAATTCTGCTCTGGGGTCCAGATCAATGAGACTGACAGACCCTGTCGCTATTCCTCCATCATTCAGCTTCCTCTTCTTGTTGAACGCTTCCAACTTAACCATGTTGAGGATCAGGTTATAACAATATCGAGCCATCTCCTGATCACCACGGAGAGAGGACATACCGTTGTCCTTGTCAATGAATTTGATCAAGAGGTGAGGAGTGGAAACAATTGCTTCCATCGCATTCAGTGTTGGAT
This sequence comes from Clitoria ternatea, assembly GCA_037962975.1. NCBI lineage: Eukaryota > Viridiplantae > Streptophyta > Magnoliopsida > Fabales > Fabaceae > Clitoria > Clitoria ternatea. The sequence continues at coordinate 229,558,758 of CM075672.1, forward strand.
GGCCTATGATACAGTTGTATGGGGATTCCACGTCAATCACCAGGATTCTTGACTTGACCGTTCTTGCACCGGGCTCTCCTTCAAAAGAAATCAAAGTGTCAAGATACCCCTTGGTGGGTTGCTTGGCTCCATTAAACGCTGTGAGTTCTTGTGTGTAGGGTTGTAAATCTGCATCATTGAAACCCATTCGTTTGAAACAATTATAAAAGATAACATCACAAGAACTTCCCTGATCGACGAGGATCCTCTTGACATCCTTGTTGGCTATGACTGCCACGATAACTACCGCATCATCACCCCCTGGAATTGTTGGGCCAAAGTCATCATCAGTAAATGACACCGTCGGGGCTGTCATACCGTCCCTGAAAGGGCGGTTATCCCTCGGTTTACCCTGGACAGACAGAATCATCCTGTGGTGATTCTTCCGTGCTGTGATTGATGTTCCTCCTCCCGCAAATCCTCCAGCTATCATCTCAATCACTTCTCGCCTGCCCTGCCTCTGCTGCCGGGGCATGTTATTTTGTTGGGCACCTTCAGCAATCACTACTCCCTTCTGCTTCTCAGCTGCAGTGAACTTCCTTGCTGGGTTGCGCGTATTATCATCTTCGTCATCAGGATCTCTATTCCTTTTCTCCATCCTCTGAGGCTCGTCCACAGATTTCTCCTTAAACAAATACTGCTTCAGCTTTCCTTCCCGAAGAAGAGTTTCCACCGTATTTTTTAACGCCTTGCACTCGTCAGTGTTGTGCCCTGTTTGTTCATGGAAAGTGCAGTACTTACGTGGGTTACCACCCCTCTTGACTGGGGCTGGCTTCCTTATACCAAAGACGTTCAGAGTTGGCCAACCAACCTCCCTCATGATTTGTGAATGCCTGGTGTTCAACGGAGCATAGTTGTCGAACGATGATACACGCCTATCTCGTGGATGCTGACGAGCGTTCACAAAGTCTTCTCTAAAGGCATGCTTCTTAGGCCTCACTCTCTTCTTTTCTCTCTGTGGCTGCTGAGTGGGTGTAGAAGGCTTCATTCTTGTCGCAGTTGCCTCCAGATGCATTTCTATGCCCATGTACTTGGAAGCTTTCCTTCGAAACTCCTCGAAGGTTGTAGGGGGCTCTTTGCCAAAGATAGGGCAAAGGCTGAACCAGGCTGGAGAGCTTCCACTACAATATGGAGTTGTATGGCCTCTGTGAGGTTGGGGACCAAGGCAGCCTCCTTATAAAACCTTTTCAGAAACTCCTTAAGAGTTTCAGTTTCTCCCTGCCTTACCTGGGCCAGGGTGTGAGAAGTTCTGGGGATATCCCTAGAGATGACAAAATGGCTTTCGAATGCAGCAGCCATTTCCTCCCAAGAGTCTATAGATCCTGAAGGTAAGCTTTTAAACCAGCTGAGAGCCTCCTCCGTCAACGTTCTTGGGAACATTCTGTACATAACATCTTCGTCTGCTCCCAAATACATAGCTTCATAAACATAAGCATCCAAATGCTTAGTGGGGTCAGTCTCTCCATTATACTTCCCGATCGACAGTGGCTGAGTTGTTTGCAAATGTTTTGGGATGGTAATGCTCATCAGCCTTCTTGAGAAAGGGACACTGAGCTTGTACATCCCTGAAGTCACCATCGCCTGCTCCCTTCTCCTGGTACTGACTCTATCACCAGAGTCCTGCGTCTGCTCCCTCACTTCATACGTGGGGATCTTCGAATACTGGAGGGTTGTAGATCTATCCCTCACTGATGCATGATGAGCATCCTCTGCATGAGATGCTACTCTGTCCCCAGCTCCTCCTCTCTCCCGCTTCAACTCCATCAGCTCCTCCCTGAGTTGCCTGATAACCTCATTGCGAGGGTCAGGCGTCTGCACTTGCACCATCCTCCAGGTTTGAGTTACAGGGGACTCGAAGACGAGTCTCCTTCCAGCCTGTTGATGGGTCACATCCTCCACGTGACCATCCACGAAATCTCTCCCATCGCCTTCTATCGTGACAACCAAACTTCTGCAAAAATGGAAATAACTCTAACAGGTCCCACTGGGCGTGCCAATGAACTGGTCTGGACCGGGGTCTAGGATCCGGTGTAGGACCAGCCACAAGAATGCAGGTGTTTTTAGGGTTTGCACACCGGAACAGTGTAAATCCGATGTTGTAATCCGGTCTCTCAGTGGGAGAGGCCGGTCTTGCTGTCCTGGAGATCCTTCACACCAATGTTTCGCGTTGCAGGGGGGCGAAAGGTGGTGCCACCTGCGAAGATTCTCCGACGCTCAAGTTAGAAGAGTGTAAGAACTCAATGAATGCTCAAGCGGAGTAACAGTAAAGTGTGTGATAGAACAACGATACCATGCATGTGTGTTGAAATATGCTACTTATAGTTGTACGTGAGAAAATGAGTCGTTGGATGCAGGTGGGTCCCTTAGCTCTGATAGCGTGTATATTATGTCAATCAGGGTGGCTTAACTTTCAGAATGTGTCAGGAGGGTAGGTCAATTATCAGAGTACGATCCTCTAGGATGAGGGGAGGATTATCAGAGTACGATCCTCTAGAATGTGTCCATGATTATATATTGAATTGCATGAGATGCATGTTGATGATAATGAGAATGCCGAGTGCATATGGCGTGAGACGCTTGATGATTAAAATGGTAATGATGTATTAATGATAATAACAATATACATGAGATGCACCATTGAAAATGCTGAGAGCATATAGCGTGAGACGCTTATTATTGAAATGGTAATCAAATGTATATGCATGAGATACTATGAAAGACCTTGAGTGGGACTCAAGGCAAGCCTATTGAGTGGGACTCAGGGCTGCCCGTAACACTACTGTTGTCGCTGAGAGTGACTGTGTTACATGAGAGGGCAAACGGTTTGGTACCAGTAAAACGGCCGAATCAGTTGAGAGCCTATGTTGCAACACAAAACTTAATAATGAACAATTGGATTCGATTGATTGAATGTATGTACACTGATAAATGTTGTTGAGAGCAATGTGACTTGTATGGTTATGTGTATATGTTATTGAGAATAACATGAATTATATAGCCTTGAATGAGTTGAGTAAATTCTGATTAGATGATGTTATGTGAGTAATCATATTGAATGACAGTGTATGTTGTTGTTTGTTTGAGACATCATATTGCATAATTAAGAATTGGATGATTGATCTGAGTCAATAACTGTCATTTAACATGTATAATGCTCACCCCTACTTGTGGCTATATTTTTAGTGGATTTAGGCCGGGATGGCGAACGATGAGAGATCATCAAGCTCACGTAAGGAGTACTTGTACAGATATAGTGTACATATTGTATATAGTTGTGATATAGCCCTGGCCGGCTCCTATGTATACCGTTTTGTTTTAAGTATATACATGAGTTTGAACTATCCAGGATTGTGGACATATACATACGTAATGCTATGATGTTGCTTGAAATATCCAGGGAGTGTTGTTGTATGAGAAATGTCAAAGGTCAAAATATTTTCGAGTGAGACATGACCGAGAGAACCTCTTCCGAGTGAAGAAAGGTTAAAATATTTCCGAGTGAGACATGACCGAGAGGACTACTTCCAAGGGAAGGAAGGTCAAGATGTTTCTGAGTGAGACATAACCGAGAGAACCTCTTCCGAGTGAAGAAAGGTTAAAATAGTTCCGAGTGAGACATGACCGAGAGGACTACTTCCGAGGGAGGGAAGGTCAAGATGTTTCCGAGTGAGACATAACCGAGAGAACCTCTTCCGAGTGAAGGAAGGTTAAAATATTTCCAAGTGAGACATGACCGAAAGGACCACTTCCAAGGGAAGGAAGGTCAAGATGTTTCCGAGTGAGACATGACGGAGGGAACTACTTCCGAGTGAAGGAAGGTTAAAATGTTTCCGAGTGAGGTATGACCGAGAGAATCATTTTGGGATGAAGGTTAAAATGCTTTCGAGTGAACCATGTCCGAGATGAGATCTTCCAGGCGAAGAATAAGGATCTGACTATGAGTGAGAAATTTCCGAGTGAGGCATGACCTGATGGGACCATCCCCGAGTGAAAGGAGGTTCCGGTTTCGAATGAAGGAACACACCGAGTGTAGGGACTCGCTCTAGCGAGTAGGAGCTCGCTCAAGCGACCTTTACTGGTTTTGTTTAACCGAATCAGGATCTCGCCAAGCGAGTGACACCCTGACTCCATTTTCTTTTTCCCGATTCCGGATTTGAACGTGAAAAATTTCCCCGGGTTTTCGGGCTTGTCTTTATTAAGTCGGGATGTTTTAAGATGAGTGATCAACTCAGGTGTGATATTAAGTTATTGAGTTAATGCTACAAACAGCAAATCATTAATTGAACTAATTAATTTCATAAAATTTTAAAAAGTAAAAAAATTATTTTTTAATTAATATAATTAATCATTTCAACATGTTGTTATTCTAACGAGCTGGATCAATGAATCAACCGGTCTAATCACCGATTTAATAAGTGTCAGATTATTAATTATCACATGTTTATATGTATAATTAGTTTGTTAACAAAGTCAATCTAATTTGATCATTTATTCCCAATCGAATCAACTAGTTTGATCTTATTTGTTTCTGCCACGAGCTAATGCAATCAATTGGACAAGTTTGGTTTGAAATTATTTTAGCAACAAAATATGATTGAGAGGAATAAAAAATTTGCACTTCCATCAAACAAAAATTTGTGGTATAATAAATCATAATCAACCATTTATCTCCATGATGTGTATATCACATTAGATCCACTATAAATCAAATAAGCACCAGAAAGCAGCACTAGGTAGACAGATATTTCCATAACAGCCATTACCAATCATCCTAATTCTCAATAATCATCAAGCCATGAAAATGAAAGTGAAAGTAAAAGTAAATTGTACATGTTTGCCATGGTGTAATTTAGCTTTTCATTATAATATAATGCTAGTCAAAGAAAGAGAGTGTATTCTGTTCGGAAAAAGTTTATAAGTAATTTATGAAAAATAATTTATAACTCTTAGATTGATTTTGACTTATTTTAATAAGTTATTTAATATAATTTATTAAAATAAATTATTTTTAACTTATTTAGATAAGTTTTACGATTAAATTTATAATATGAGTTATTATTAAAAACATAATATTGTAAAAACTCTTTAATTAAATTTCCTATTCAACCTCACCCTGGTTATGCTGATAGACAATCTGATTCTGAAACTGGGGAAGTAGATTCCAAAAATGAGTGAAAACATTGAATGGTGTCTAAAGTAGAATGCTTTGACTGGGCAACAGCATTAAAGGGACCAACTTTTTTGCTTCATTCAACCCAGGTTTTGCTCATTGATCATAAGGTCAAAATGTGAAGCCAAGTAATATTCTTCATACAAATATATTTTTATATTAATTTATCAGATGAGTAATTTACCCTAAGTTTTATAATAGTATTATTTTTTCACCTCACCAGTCATTTCTTTCTTTCTTTCTTTCACTTCCTATCATTTTCCTTGATATATAATTTCCCATACAAATTTTATGTATAGCACTACGAGGATAACTTCTCATAATGGAAAATGAGGCTTAGTTCTACATTTAGATCTCAAATATTGACATTTGTGTGATTTTAGCCTTCCAATTTCGGATTTAATAAATTCTGTTTCCAAACATTTGCAATTGTAAAAAATGATTTCCTCTATTTTTGGTCCAGTTGTTAATAGAAGCATGACATTGATAATAACTACTCATTTAAATCGTGACATGTTATTTGACTTTAGCAGTCTAAAATTGATAGAGAACCTAATTTTTACATGTGGATGATTCGTTTAGTAGATTTAGATTATAAGGCATTTAGAAATATGTAACTTTTCAAAATTCAGTAAAATGACTTGATAAACAATGAGTTTAAAAGCTATTTGAACTTTTCTTCTTAATTGTTTAGTGATTATTTTTTATATATTTTTTAAATAATAATTTTTCCTTCTTATATTATATGATTATAATATCGATTTTTTTAATGTGTCTCATAACACATTTAAAATGATAAAAAAATATAATTTTTTTTCTAATTTTTACCTTATAGTTTTTTAGTGACAATTTTTATACCGTATAGTATGAAACATATGTAATATTTGGTAAAACAAAAGAAGAAATTGTTTTTCAGACGCTACTTGTGAAAACTTATCAATTTTTTTTTATTTTTTAGTAACTTTTTCTAGTTCTATTTATAAGAAATATATATATATATATATATATATATATATATATTAAGAAAGCATATTAATACATTTATTTTTTTTTATAAAGAAGACATTATAAAATTCTAATTTATCCCTATTTGAAATAAAATTCTATTTTAATGTTAATTGTTACATTTTCTAAAACATTATTAAATATAAAAAATAAAAAAATATTTTTAAATAGTAAGTTTTGTCTTATAATAAAACGACTAAGAAATTTCCTCATTTGTCTTTAAATATAACCGGAAAGAGTATATTTTTGTCTTTAAAAAAAATACAACTTTTATTGTCAATATAATAACAATATTTTATATCATATTAAAAACACTTTAAAATAATTTTATCGAATAATTTTAATTTAACAAACTACATAGAAAAATAATAAGTTACACAGTATTAAAAAATCATAAGATATAAGCTAACTATAAAATTTGAGTACAAAATTTAAAATTGAGATTAAAGTGAAATAGAAACCAAAGTTGCAAGATTGGCAGTGCAGTGAGCCTAAAACTAAAATGAAACGCTTTGAAGTTCAAATATAACTTATAAGTATGCTTGTTGATATTTTAAATGCTAGTTCACATTCTAGGAAGAAGCTATAGCTATAGTCCAGACAGTAGAAGTGAAAAATAACATAATCATTTGGCTATGAGAGAGACACTGGTTCTAGTTCTAGACTGATAGTGCTAGGCAGATAAAACCTAGAAAGAAGGAATCCATTTTCAAAATCAACACACCAACACTCTCACCTTCTTAAAATAAAATAACCAAGCAAAAAGTTGTAGTTTGATTGATAATATAGATTGAAATGATATGAAGGATTTTAATTGTAATTAAATCTCAGAATATAATTGTTATCGAAAAGGATATCTACTACTAACATTAAAAAAAAGACTATTAAATTTATTCACAGTGATATTACCTTTTTAAAACAATCTAGTTTTACAAGAAATTTTATTAAAACATATTTCACAAGAAACAATCTTAGTGAAGGTTTAGTTTTACATTTATTAAACATAAATCCAATTTTTATATAAAAAACTGAAATTTAATGATACTTAAACTCTTACTTTTAGAGCCTGTTTGGATTGCTCCTGGTTTGACCAACCCAAAAATAAATCCTACGGTCAAACGGAGTTTTGACTATCTCGAACGGCGTGAAGGATCAATATCAACCCTTAAATTTCTCCATTTCCCCAACTCCGTTTCCCCAACTGGAAACCAAACGGACCCTTAGACCGATTGTGAACCTGTTTAGTTTACAGTTTAAAAAACAGAGTTATATAAATAAAAAAATCTAAAGATTAATATTGATTCTTTAACACTATTTGACAGTAAAATCTCTTTTTTTAAATGTTGGTGGTTTAACCAACCCAACTGAAAACCAAACATAATCATTTTAACTTAAATCTATTTTAACACAGTTCAAAAGTAATGTTTCCATTTTAAGTTTAAGTTTGGTCTGACTTGATTTCTTTTAGAAAATTAACTTAATATTCACAATTTGTTAGGCATAGTGATGGAGATTTATTTGTCATTCACATTCACATTACACACATTCCAAACTTTAATTTATTCAAAGCAAACAATTTATTGTTTCTCTTTTCACATTATTCGTGGTCGTTACATTTTGATGCTGTTTCTTAAATGGATTTCCTATGCAGCTTCCAAAGCTACCTCTTCTTTTGATAATGTACTATTTCGTCCCTTTGCTCATCCAAAATCCATGCCCTCTAGATAGGAAAGACTATGAGGTGTGAGTGACATGAAGACATGACTATGTTTTTGGCTTCTTACATGTGCCTTATTTCAGAGCAGTTCCAACCAAGTCTACACACTTTTTTTCGTTGTTCAGTATTCTGTATTCTGTTGCTCTGCCTCCACCGTCCCTTTCCCCTGACCCACTCTCTTCACCATCATACGAAGAAGCTATGCAAATAATAACCCAACCACACTCCATTTTCTCTCACTTCTGTTACCACCCCCACACACTCTAAATCCTCTGCCATGGAACTCCCTAACCACAAATTCTTCCAACCTCCATCTGCATTGGTACCACACCGTGTCCTTTAGTTCCTATTCCTTTGTTTCTCTGCATCACAACACAAGGTATTTTTCTCACTCTTTTTTTTTTTTTCTTATTCTTGTGACCCAGGAATCACTCACTGAGACCACCATGAGCTTGTATGGGAAAAGCAAAGACAACCCTTTTGCAGATACCTTTCCTGACCCACTTTGTAAGCTGAATCTAAAGGAGACTTCTGAGTTTGTCAAGTCATTTCCAATGTCAAATGGTAATGGTGAAATCAGAGGACACTCTGTTTCGCAGCAGAGGAGGGTAGTTGAGGCTCCTTCTACACCTGGTAGACCACTTTTCTGCTTCAGTTCTGGCGTTGCTGGAAGAAACCTTCCAAGGAAGAGTTTCCCTTCCAAATGGGATGATGCAGAGAAGTGGCTCATGAGCAGTTCTTGCCATGACTCACCTGCTCATAACAACACCTTGAAGGGTTGTGAGTCCTCAAAGATCACAAGCAGACAACAATGTGACAACTTTAAGCAACAAATGCAGGATTTCTCGGAGAAATCAAGGGTCACTGAAGAAAGGGTGTCCAAAGCTGCCCCAAACTTGCAGTGGTCTTCTTCGTTGGACCACCACCACAACACATTTGGCAGTTCCAATGGTGTTACAGACATTGTACTAAAAGGTGATAGCACAATCTTAGCTTCAAAAATTGACCTTTGCACTTGTTTTTCTTTTACAACCTTGCCTTTTTGCCATCATTATCATTCTGTTTCTTTCCTTTTCTCTTTTGTCTTTAGATTGTGGTCCAAACTTTTTCCCCTTAACTCTAGAATTAGAAGCTCATTTGAACCCAAAGCTGGGGGTAAGTTGAAGATTCTAACTTTTTACAAATTATTGTTTCCTTTGATTCTAAAGCTGTTGATAGTAACTTTCGCTGATACTTTCCACTCACATAATATATCATTATATATATTTAATGAATAAAAATGTGAATAGAACCCAAACTCCTCATCCCGTTGAGGGTGTAGTTGGAAATGAAAGGTAAAATATATTGTAATAACAAAGGATTTATCTAACCCGTGCCAGATTGCACGGGATAATAAGTAGAGGGCAATCAAATGTTGGAAATTTTCATTTAAATTTCACATGAATGGAGTCTCATGTGATTTCCAAGGCAAGGCCAATGTAACTTTCAGTCAAACTTTTTCCATTTTTTGATTTCTTATTTTAATGAAAGTTGCATGCTTTAGATTATTCCATAATATAAATAATGATTCATTTCTCGATTTCACATATAGTGAATAATTGCAATGCAGATAAGTTCACAGACAGCATAGAGCCTATTTTAGCAAATGTGAGATACTCAGAGCCAGCTAAAGAAGGGTTCTTGTTTAGAAACCAAGGTAGGGAGGCATTGCAAGATGCATGCACAGAAGTGGTTCAACATAGGGATGTTGGGACAGAGATGACTCCTCTGGGAAGTTCCACAACCACAAGATGCCACACACCACTGAAGAGTTCATCACCTGCTAGGCATAACACTCCTGCCAGTAGGTCAGGACCATTGGCCTTGGCTGACACCAATGGCAATGGCTGCACTCTTGATGTTATTCAGCTGGAGGAGTGCCATTTTTCTAAACTGCAGCTAGGAACACAGTATGATTTAGTGACCTCAAATTGGAGCTCAAGTGAAGAGGAAGAAAAGGAAATATCAAAAAGCTTGAGGCATAATGCTGGCCAGAAAGCTGATTCAGATTGCATAGCTGCTACATGGGAAGAAGAGGAGAAGACCAAGTGCTGTCTTAGGTAATAATTAAACGGTCCTCAAGATTCAAAGTAAAAAGGTTTTATGGAAATTTCTTGTTGAGGTTTCCTTGGAAATTTGGGGAATCGGCAATAATGGTGAATTTAAATGAAGACTTTTCATTTTCAGTTTAGTACCGGTTAACATGTTCCACAATTAAAAGGCCATTTGTTTTTATTCCTCCATTTTTTTAACTAAAAAACACAAAATATACTTAATGTTTTTAAATTTTGTAGCACTAGTTGTTTATTTTCTTATTTTATCATGTAATTATAAAGAGTATTCTTAGCTCTCATTTATTATCCTTTAATTCATCTATTCTCAAGATTACTATAAGGATATTATTGGAAAAAAACCAATGAATTCTCTCTTGAAATTATAAGTGGACAGAAGATATATAAAAACAAGTTTTTTTCTCTTTAGGGACTCAAGAGTATCTTGATAGAATTAGTTTTGAATTGTTGAAAATAATTGAGATCTAAGTCTAAATTAATCCTAGTTATAGATTTTGCATTTTGCATTGAAACATATTTTACAGTGAAAGGAATTGATTTGGAGGTGCAAAACAACAAGCCATGAACCATAAGTTTCAGCAAATTATAGTTTTCATCTAATACATGGCTAAACCTGAATTGTGTTGAGTTGGCCTGTTGCAGGTACCAGAGAGAAGAAGCAAAAATCCAAGCTTGGGTTAACCTCCAAAGTGCTAAAGCTGAAGCCAGGTCAAGAAAGCTTGAGGTATTGCATGGTCAATCCTTTTTCTTATGAATTATGGTTAGTTTGATGTGATGGTTGGTTTATACTTCCTACTTTGTAGTCAAACCATTCGTCATAAAATAATCCAACTGAAAACATCAACAATGGGATATTATAAAAGACAAAGGCTACTCTAAGCTATGGCTGTAATTGTTGACCAAATAACTGCAGCTTAACCCTCTCTTGGATTAAAATATAAGTACAAGTTACTTTCCAATCTGGAGATGAAGTCCACTTCAGATTCTTTAATATTTTAACTTGAAAAGGCAATTTTCCCTTTTTTGTAGAGTAACTTACCATTTTGGTTTTTACTTTGTAATAGTGATTCACTTTAGTTCTTAATTCTAGTAAAACATTTTAGTTAAAAAAGGGATAAAAGGGAAATAAATCTCCCAGTAAGAGGGAAAGACACAAACAACATGTGTCATTTAATGATCTGTTGATTTGACATGATATTCGAAACACCTATAAACTTTGTTTGACCAACATATAAAAACTTGCTTTCAATCAACCCAGTTGAGGTCTGGCATTGAAATTTGAAAAATATATGATAGCTCAAGTACAAAGGATATTGTTACTGGAACATTACACTTTTGGAAGCAGTATGAACTGTTTGTGTGGTACCCTTTTGTCCTTATTAACTCATGGAAACCCAAGACTATCTTCATTATGTATACAAGTATTATACATTAGTTCCTGGTATGAACTTTTGACTACAATTGAACCCTTTGCCGGGCATGCTATTGCTGGTGTTCTATATCCTCGAGCCACATCCCACTCCTTGATACCATTATCATAATTATTTATTTTCTTGACCAGTCTAAGTTTCTTCATTCATGCTTCCAACTTAATTTTTTTTTACATAAAGAATAGAAAACCTTGAAATCAAGAAGTAATAATGCTCATAGTTTAGTATTATATTGGGGAGCACATGTGAACATTACATTTAGAAATTCGTGTCAAGTTTGGGTAATAATCTGAGTTGGCTAGAGTTATATCAACTTGCATATGAAATTTAATTTATAATGATTATTTCACATTATAAGATATTATCCTATGTATAATGCTTGGACGGCTTAAACAATTAACGAATTGCATTCATTTCAGATTGTTTATAGTATACTATGTGGGATGTATGTGGAAAAGGTTTGTGAATAATTATATTCTTTTCTTTATTATTATTGTTATTGGTTTGATCATACACTTCACCCTGCATTGATACTTCAAATTTGATTATTTATTTGGAGGATTGATGTGCCTTGTTTGGGTTATAAAACAAGGGTAGAAACATAATTTTCTTATTTTACATTGTTGGTTAGGAACTTGGACAGCTGGATAATGGACTGTATATAGAAAAAGAACCAATGTAGTACTATTATATCCAAACCATGATTATAAAAACAAATTCCATAGTTGAAAACTACTAGGCATGTTGTCTTTTTCAGCTTCTATTTGTATAATAAAAATTTTTAAGTTAACAAAAGCATTGGAAACCTATATATGTTATATATTAGTATTGCAGATTACCAAGCAAGGTTTCAAATTCAAAGTTGTTGTTATTTATTCCTTAGTTTACCAAAAAAAATCAAAGTTGTTAATCATGTGCTATTGAAAACATTGCTTAGGTGAAAATACAAAAGATGAGATCAAACCTGGAAGAAAAGTTGATGAAGAGGATGTCAGTAGTTCACAGGAAAGCTGAGGAATGGAGAGCAGCAGCTAGACAACAACATTTGGAGCAAATGCAAAAAGCCTCTGAACATGCTCAAAAGATGATCCATAAGCATAACTCACAGTTTTCAAGGCCCAGTTCATGTGGTTGCTTCCCTTGTAATAACAACCATCATTAGAAACAGGGGTGTTGTTAATTAGGAGTGTATAATATAATGAGACTTGCTAAGGAATTAAGAATAAAAAAAAGTTCAACAAAAATCTAATATATGCTTTATTTTTATTTAATGTTATTTATTTTTGGTTTTTTAACAAGTCTCCAAAAATGTTCATTAGCATTTGCCTCAGTACATTAATGCAAATATTGATCACTTGTCTGAAATCAATTTTTTCATGTCAAGATCTTTATAAAAAGAAATTGTGATTTTTCAATTGTAATAGTAAATGACATAACTTCAGAGTCATTAGATAAGTCCAAGCAAGGTACAGTATATCTAAAGCGTCACTCATGGGACTGCACAATACTAGTTAAGTGAAACCTGAAAAATACAGAGAGAAAGTAACGTGGTTTTTTTTTGTTGTTGTTTTCCACATGTTCCCATGCTTGTTTGTGTCGTTTTGTATTTGGATTAGGAAGTGGAAAAATACAAAATTGGCAAGTAAACAATAAAGGGTATCCAACTTTTTCAGATTTGCCCTCATGAGGTTACGTGAACTGTGAACATGCCCATTCACTGCCAAGCAGAGGCGTGTATAGTAAACATGATCATGTCATTTCTCTAATGGGACAGACACAATATTAGACAATAAATGAGAAGAACTATTTATTAAATATTATCAGGAAATTAATAATATTAAATATTTTCACCAAATTTTCTCCCCATAACCATTCTCTTTTCTTAACCATTCTCAATAGTTACTAGTAGAACCCTCTCCAATTAACATATATTTTGGTTAGGGACTTCGTGCTTACCTGGGGTATTTGCAAAGAAATGTCTGCATGTTAAATTTTTCAGAAGCGTGAGATTCATTTAAAGTATTTTTTTTTGTTTGTTTGTCGTAATAGCTTCTCTTGTATCATAACTAGAAATATTACCCGTGCAACGGGAAAATATTGAATGTTCATTGAATCAATAATGAATAACACAAAATTTCTAAATTTAATAGAAAAATAATTTATTACTTTCATAATACAAATTGAAGGTAACATGTTTCACGTGGTGTTAGTGTTTGTTTGATGAGACATTTCAACGAGTTGAAAGTTGAGACTTAAAATGTCACAAAGTATAAATTAAAAGTGTTTTGGTGGTTACTGAATAAAATGTAACTTTTTAACTAGCTGGTAGCATTTCTTGAAACATTACTTCAAGTAACATTTTTCAATTTTAGCTATTAGTTAAAATCTTTATTTACTTTATTGTTCCTACATGTTTTTAATAATTCCTACTACTACCATTTATTTTATTTTTTAAAAATCTATTTCTAAATCTTTATTTTATTTTTAAAAATATTTATTATGGAATGCTCTTTGATATTGATATTTATTGTTATTATTATTGCTTTTATCAAAACTTTATGGATACGTAAAATTGATTTCTACAAAGAATACTTAAATGAATTATCATATTTAAACTATGTATTTTTTAATTATATATGTCCTAAGTTTTTTTTGTTTTAAAGAAAAAATCTTAAACATTATTTTATTAATCATGATATTAATTAAAATATCTTATAAAAGTTACAAGTTGTGTGTATATATATAAAAATAAGTTTTGCATAATTAATTAAACTATGTTTTTTTATGTTATTTTATATTTTTAGCTACTAAAATAGTTAATTTTACCAAACACTTTAAATACAATTAATTAGTTTATTAGCTTTCAGCTAGTGCTACCAAACAAACACCTAGTCGAAAATATATATTTTTGGGGGTATAGTCAACAATATACATTGCTAAATAGTCATAAATTTAGATAATGAAAATTGAAGCAAGTTAAATTGACCTAATAAATTGTTGTAGTTAACTTTTAATAAGTAGTTTAAATTAAAAAAATTAGTGTATTTAATTTATTGTGTTTAATTCTTGTTCTTTAAATAGGATAAAATCTCTTGGTTAATAATAGGAAAAGTAGTTATCAGATTTCACATTATAAATTATTTAAATTATGTATGCTCAAACAATTGAACATTTTTGGCTATATTACATGTTTCCATAGTACATGGTCAGAATATACACACACATACATATATATATATATATATATATATCTGTAAATTTATATTAAAATATTTATCATACAATAAAAATTAAAACAAGTTAAATTTACATAAATGAAATATTATACTAAAATGATCAAAGTAATCTTTTAATTTAAATTATTATAACATCTTATTAAATAGAAATTGTCGACTTTTTTCTCAAAATTAAATTTAACAACAAAATTGATATGAAAAGCATAATTTTTTAAATGAAAAAAATGTTTTTCCACTATTATTTGAAATGTAATAGAAATGAAAAATATAAGTTTAACAATTTTATTTTAGACCAGACCATTATCATTTCTAACTAAAATACGAACAGCTAACATTTTCAAATAAAAAATAGAAGAAAAATTTGAATAATAATTTAATATGTAGAATAAGTAATTTAATTAATATATAGAATAATAAGTAATGTCAACATTTATAAATATCCAAAATTAAATTAATAGATAATTATCAAGCTTAGTCTCTTATGTTCTATTAATGCTTCTGAGATGGCATAAAATGCTTAGAGTTAAGTAATTAATGGAAAATATAATTTTTAAATTTCATTATAGAAATTATTATCTAAGTTCAAACAATTAAACAAAGGTTGACATGTTTCTTGTGATACATAAAAAATATATATTGTTAGCATAGACAATAAAATTTAAAGTGAAGAAGTTAAATTGATGTAAAAAGTGGCTAATGGATCATGATAATATATTAAGCAATTCAAAATAAAATAATTTTTTTCTGCTCAGTATTCAATTCTTGTTTTTCTAAAAAATATGAAATGTTTAAGATAAAATAATAGAAAAAGTGTAACATCCTAGTTTAAATTTAATGTTTAAATTGTCGACAACCATTAGTTAATTAGGATTATTAATTGAAACTAGAAAGAGGTAAGTTAATTATATAATGAATCTGGTTAAGTTTGGGTAACTTAAAGTTACCACATTAGTTTTAGAAATTAACAAAATGAGTAAAATTACTTTATCCAGAGATTAAAGGAAGTTCTATCCAAACCCCTTATTTTAGTAAGACCTGACCCTGGTGAATGTTTGATCCTTTACTTATATTTCAGATGAAGCTTTGGGAGTTGCCTTGGTAAAAGAAACTTTAGAGGGCTAGAGGCTGATGTATTTCACTGGAAAAACGCTGCAGGGGGTAAAATTCTAGTATCAAAAGATTGAGAAGGTAGCTTTGGTGATCATCTTGGCATCCTATCGTTTAAGGCTTTAATTCCATGCTCATCTGATAGTGGTTTAAATTGATCTCCTACTTCGGAATGTTTTGTTCAAACCCGACCTCGCTGGGAGAATGATCAAATGAGCAGTAAAGCTGTCTGAGTTCAATATCACGTACATACCTCAAAGCACCATTAAAGCTCAAGTGCTAGCAGACTTCATTGTAGAGCTCACGTGTTCAGACCCCGTGGAATCCCGCTCCTATTGGACGCTATATATTGATGGTTCCTTCAATAACAAAGGGTGTGGAGGTGGAGTTGTTGTTGAAAGCGATGACAGAGTCCACCTCAAAATCTTATTGCATTTCAACTTTACAATCTCAAACAATCAAGCTAAATATGAGGCTTGCCTCACGGGACTCAAAGCGGCCCTGGATATCAAAGCAAGCCCAAATAATTGGAAAATATCAAGTGAATGAGCCTTTATTGCAATAATGTTTGACCTGTGTCAACAACTTGAAGGAAATGTTCTAATTCATTTCCTTTAAGCATGTCCAAAGGGAGGAGAATACATGCGCTGATATCCTCTCAAGGTTGGCTAGTACAAAGAAGATTGGGAGTACAATGATAGTGATCTAAAATACGCTGACGGAGCCTAGTATCTCCCATGTACCCTCTCTTTATGCTATTATCCACGCCCGCGCCTTCAACGAAGACTCTTGGATTATACCATTTCTCCATTATTTGGTAAATGGCCATCTCTCTGCTGATGATTTTGAAAGGAAAAGAGTGAAAATGAAGCTTTTTTTCTTTACCATGGTTAATGGGATCCTATTTTAGAGAGGATTTGAAACATCCCGATTTAATAAAGACAAACCCGAAAAACCCGAGGAAATTTTTCGCGTTCAAATCCAGAATCGGGAAAGAAAAAGGAGTCAGGGTGTCACTCGCTTGACGAGATCCTGATCCGGTTAAACGAAACCAGCAAAGTCGCTAGAGCGAACTCCTACTCTCTAGAGCGAGTCCCGACACTCGGTGTGTTCCTTCATTCAAACCCGGGACCTCCATCCACTCGGGGGCTGGTCCCAACAGGTCATGCCTCACTCGGATATTTCCCACTCATAGTCAGATCCTTATTCTTTGCCTGGAAGATCTCATCTCAGACATGGTTCCCTCGGAAGCATTTTAACCTTCCTTCACTCAGAAGCGATTCCCTCGGTCATGTCTCACTCGGAAAACATCTTGACCTTCCATCCCTCGGATGTAGTCTTCTCGGTCATGTCTCACTCGGAACTATTTTAACCTTTCTTCACTCGAAATAGGTCCTCTCGGTTATGTCTCACTCGAAAACATATTGACCTTCCTTCACTCAAAAGTGGTCCTCTCGGTCATGTCTCACTCGGAAATATTTTAACCTTTCTTCACTCGGAAGAGGTTCTCTCGGCTATGTCTCACTCGAAAACATCTTGATTATCCTTCCCTCGGAAGTGGTCTTCTTGGACATATCTCACTCAGAACTATTTTAACCTTTCTTCCCTCGGAAGAGGTCCTCTCAGCTATGTCTCACTTGGAAACGTCTTGACTATCCTTCCTTTGGAAGTAGTCCTCTCGGACATATCTCACTCGGAACTATTTTAACCTTTCTTCCCTCGCGAGAGGTTCTCTCAGCTATGTCTCACTCGAAAACATCTTGACTATCCTTCCCTCGGAAGTAGTCCTCTCAGACATATCTCACTCGGAACTATTTTAACCTTTCTTCACTCGGAAGAGGTTCTCTTATAACAACACTCCCTAGATATTTTGAGTAACATCATAGCATTACATATATATATATATATATATATATATATATATATTTGTCCACAATCCTGGATAGTTCAAATTCATGTATATCTATTCAAAACAAAACGGTGTACATAGGAGCCGGCCAAGGCTATATCACAATTATATACAATATGGACACTACATCTATACAAGTACTCCTCACACGAGCTTGATGATTCTCTCTGTAATATCCTAAATTTTTGAATGTTAGAAAATAATTTATTAAGGATCAGTGAGGAATTTCCGAGTGAATATTGTTGGAAATAAGCTATTCTGAGTGAAATGGTACGATACCGAGTGAAAATAGAAGTAATTCTGAGTGAAAAGGTCTCTAACTTCGAATGAACACATTTCGGGCAAAGACGCTCTTAAATTTTATGTTTCCGAGTGAAACATGACCGAGAGAGCTACTTCCGAGTGTAGGAAGTTAAGATACTTTCGAGAGTAATAAGTTAAGATACTTCTGAGTGTAGAAAAGTTGAGATACTTCCGAGTGTAATGAAGTTAAGCTGTTTCCAAGTAGAGCATCTCTGAATTGTGTAACTTTTCGAGTGAGGTGTCTCCGAGTACGACACTTCCGAGTGGGATGACACCGAGTGAGACGTTTCTAAGTGGGACAACGTCAAGAGACATTTTGATTTTTGAGTGGTATAGCACCGATTGAGACATACCGAGTGAGTCTTTTCCAGGAAAGGTACTTCTGGACAGAAAGACTTCAACTCCGAATGAGTATATTCCAAGTGAATAGTTACCGAGTGGATAATATCCGAGTGGTGAGTTCCTGAGTGGTGAACCCTTCGTTTAATTTATGCACAGGTGTTTTAAAGAGTTGCTGAAAGCTTGTACTCGGGTTCGTCATAGAAATTGACTTTGACCCTGAGTGATCCTTTCAAGAGGAAAGATTCCGAGAAAGGACTGAACCTCGATTCCGAGTAATAATTTCAAATGAAATACTTCTGAGTGACGGCTTTGACTCAGACAAAAATACATATAACCGAATAAGTTATTTTTAAAGGTATTTCTGAATGATATATTTTCGTGTAGGACATTTCCGAGGAAGGAAAGCTGAGTGTTTCATGGGATGAAACCATTCTGAGTGAATTTTCTTCTAAATAAAGAAATTCTGAACGGACAAAGGCTATGTTGAATCCTCTCGGAAAGATGTGCCAGAATACTGAAAACCGAGTCGGAACATATTGAAACCGAGTCGTAATTAATAATCACTTCAATTATTGGTGCGTAGATTCTTTTTCCTGATTTTGCTAAGTGGTGGACCCTTTCCATAATCCTATCCTCTTTTAGTTTATTATTTCGTTGTTAAGTGCGTATCAGTGCTTACTCCATTCACTTATTCAATTCGTTTATGTCATTTTCATGAACAAATTATGTCAAATCCTATTATTAGACTAGCTTGGAATCATGTGAGTGTCAACATCACCTTTAATCTTTCCTTATCGATAAAAAGAGGAGACCAATCTTCATTCTTCTCTTTAATGTGAAACTTGGTAAGAACTTAGAGAAAGAAAGCTGTGGACTGTGCAGAACTGAAGTTTCAGTCAAAATTTGCATACTCCTTACTTCCAGAACTGAAGTTTCAGTCGGAATTTGTGTACTCCTTACTTCCAGAACTGAAGTTCCAGTTGGAAATTGTGTACTGTGGTTGAATATAGCTTGAGGAACTTCTTAATTCCAGGTAGGGGGAGCGTTACATCTTAAATGCATGGTTTATGAACGGATTTGGGATAATATTAAATCCTGAATATGTATATAATATGTATGATAAATCTGCAATATTTTTGTTTATATGATATTGATGTTGATATGTGATTGATGATGATGAACAAATATGAAATATATGATGTGGTTTTGAGGATTCCACAAAAGACCTTGGGTGGGACTCAAGGTAAACCTTTTGAGCGGGGCTCGGGGTTTAGCCCGTGACACTACCATTGTCGCTGGGAGTGATTGTGTCACATGAGAGGGCAAATGGTTTGGTACCAGTAAAATGGCCGGATCAGCTGAGAGCTGAGTTATGGCTCAGGGAGCCAGTGTTGCAACACAAATTAAAAGACTTGATAATGGATCCATTTGATTGAGCATATATTTGTACTGATATGATATTGAGAGTAATTTGATTATTTGATCGGTTAATATTATGAGATGTTATGATGTGTTTATGTTTTTATGAATTGGACTTTTAATCCGATTCAATAACTATCATTTGATATGTTTATGCTCACCCTCTACTGTTGTTATTTTTACAGTGGACATAGGACCCAACAATAACGTGTGAGATCACTCAGCCGATTGGAGCATTATGTATTTGTGTATTGTACATAATGCACATAGTTGTTGTAGTAGCCTTGGCCGGCTCTTGTGTATACCGATTGTAAAACATTTGTAAACATTAAAATGAGCTGGATTATGTAATACCGACTGCTTTATTGTTTTAATTTGAAGATTTTAACAGAATTTTCATTTATTTACAAAAAATTTATTTTGAAAAATTTAGGTGTTATATTTTGGTATCAGAGCAGACTTGAAAAGGTCCAAGGCCAAGGTTAATCTACTAATGCTATGAATTGAGTGAAATCATATCATGATTGTCGAGTATTATAGTTGGGGAAATCAACTATAAATAAATTGCCTTTGTATCCATGAGAGGTACTAAAGTATAGTGAATTATTTTCAGGATAAGAAAATGGACTCTCAATGTATGGATGCAATGGCTGCTGTCTTCCAGTGTGTTGCTGATATCTTAGAAAGGCAGAACCAGCATCAACCGACTGACAATCAAACTATTGATTGTTTTCTGAAGCGAAAACCGACTGAATTCCATGGAGGATTTCAGCCCGACCAAGCTTATGCCTGGATCCAGAACCTTGAATGGATCTTTGGCAGTCTGCAGTGCACTAAGGCACAGAAGGTCGAATATGCTGCGTTCATGCTTCGGAAAGAAGCTGAAAACTGGTGGAAAATAGCTAAAGACCGACTGAC
Organism: Clitoria ternatea; assembly: GCA_037962975.1. Lineage (NCBI taxonomy): Eukaryota > Viridiplantae > Streptophyta > Magnoliopsida > Fabales > Fabaceae > Clitoria > Clitoria ternatea. The sequence goes on from CM075672.1 coordinate 229,579,464, forward strand.
AATTATGGGAACTGAGCTGACCTGGGAGAATTTCAAGGGATGTTTCCTTGAAAAATATTTCCCGAATACTGTTAGAAGCCGAAAAGAATTGGAATTTATGGAGCATTATGTATTTGTGTATTGTACATAATGCACATAGTTATTGTAGTAGCCTTGGTCGGCTCTTGTGTATACCGATTGTGAAACATTTGTAGCCGGATTATGTAATACCGACTGCTTTATTGTTTTAATTTGAAGATTTTAACAGAATTTTCATTTATTTGTGAAAAATTTATTTTGAAAAATCTGGGTGTTACACTCTCATCATTCGCCATTCCGACCTAATTCCACTGACAATATAGCCACAAGTAGGGGTGAGCATTATACATATTAAATGACAGTTATTGACTCGGATCAATCATCCAATTCTTAACCATGCAATATGATGTCTCAAACAAACAACAACATACACTATCATTCAATGCGATTACTCACATAACATCATCTAATCAGAATTTACTCAATCAATTCAAGGCTATATAATTCATGTCATTCACAATAACTCATACACATGACCATACAAACCACATTGCTCTCAGCAACATTTATCAGTGTACATACAATCAATCAATTAGATTCAATTGTTCATTATTAAGTTTTATGTTGTAACATAGGCTCTTAGCCTTATACTCAGCTCTCAGCTGATCCGGCCGTTTTACTGGTACCAAACTGTTTGCCCTCTCATGTAACACAGTCACTCTCAGCGACAACGGTAGTGTTACGGGCAGCCCTGAGTCTCACTCAGTCGGCTTGCCTAGAGTCCCACTCAAGGTCTTTCATAGCATCTCATGCATATACATTTGATTACCATTTCAATAATAAGCGTCTCACGCTGTATGCCCTCGGCATTCACATTATCATCAACATGCATCTCATGCAAGCACTCGGCATTCTCATTATCATCAACATGCATCTCATGCAAGCACTAGGCATTTTCATTATCATCAACATGCATCTCATGCAATCACTCGGCATTCTCATTATCATCAACATGCATCTCATGCAATTCAACATGCAATCATGGACGGAAGTCAACATAACACTACATAACTCATAGATATCACATATCCGGGTATTTCGTAAGTTATCACTCAACCAGAACACACCAATCATCACATTTCAAAGTTATAAAACAAACAGTATAGCAATTTCACCCGGAACTCGTCCATAAACCATTCATTTGAAATATACAGCACCCCCTACCTGGAATAAGAGATTCTAGAAGCTCCTCGAGTTATTAAACGTTGATCGATCGTTCTCCGATCACTCTCTCTCGACTAACGACCTTCGATTCCAGTCGTCAACCTCCGAACTCAACTTCGGAGAAACCCCAAGCTGCCCGCTCTCTCGAACAGTCTGACCTCACCAACAATAGAGGATTTCAAGACTCCAAGACACCCCCAATGCTGCCCACGAGGAGGGGATGAAGAAGAAGAAGCTTGATCAAATTTGGAAGGAAACAGGAATGGTGCCGTTGCATGCACGAAAGGAGAAGTGAGCTCAGCGTGAGTGGAAGAGAGAGACTGAAACCACTTATATTGTCAAGAGGGCACATGCGTAATTTCCATGCCACTTTTAGTTATTCATCTATTAACTTTAATTTTCCCATCAGTGCTCGATTAGGATGTTACAGGATTCTCGATTACATACCTCAAGTGCCTTAACGAAAATGAAGCCTAGGAGATCATGAAAAAGGTCGATGAGGGGCAATGTGGGCATCACTCCAGATTGGGGAGTTTAATGTAAAAGATACTCCAGGCTGGATACCGGTGGCCCACAATGAAGAAGGACACTTTAGAATATGTCTAAAAATGCCACCCGTGTCAAAAATTCACTAACCTACACCATACACCAGCAGAAGAATTGTCCACCTCTATAGTGCCCTGGCCATTCTACCAGTGAGGGTTGGACATCTTGGGTCCTTTCCCTATAGCCCTAGGAGGCATCAAATATTTGATCGTTGGAGTTGATTACTTCACTAAGTGGATCAAGGCTGATCCAGTGGTGTATATTACTTCCACTAGGACTGATATTTTATTTATGAAAACATCATTGTAAGGTTCAGCGTCCCAGGAAGAATTGTAACAAACAATGACACTCAATTCATTGATCACAAATTCACTGAGTTGTTAAAAAGACTATAGATTATACAAGTGTTCCCTTCTGTCAAGCACCCATAAACCAACGACCAGGCTGAAGTCACCAACCGTGAAGTGTTAAAGGGGTTAAAGAAACGTTTGGGTAAAGCAAAAGGAGATTAGACCAATCAGTTATGCCATGTCCTCTGGGCATATAGAACCACCCCTCATTCATCAACTAATGAGTCTTCATTCCAGTTAACATACTGGATCAAAGCTATAATCCCAGTTGAGCTCCAAACTCCTCTGTCAGGGTACAACATTTCTCAACCTTGAATAAGGATAAGCACCTTCAAAATGAGTTAGATGTCACTAAAGAACTCAAAGATGAAGCTTTCATCTGTGATTAGGCTATCAAGGCTAGGACAACACTATGGTACAATAAACATGTCTCCGAGAGGCGTTTTGAGGTTGGAGATCTGGTGTTACGCCGAGCTAACATTGGAAATAAATTTTCCCATCAAAGCAAGCTTGTGCCAACGTGGGAAAGACCATACCGTGCATCTGAGATGATTGGGAAAGGTACTTATCGCCTTGAGTTGTTAAACGAGACTCCAATCAGAAACAAATGGAATGTACAAAACTTAAGAGTTTATTATACCTAGTTGGATAACAGGCATGTACTATTTTTCCTAACTTGAGGTTTTTTCCCACTAGGTGTTCCTCAAGAAGATTTTAACGAGACATATCCCAAGGTAGCCCCCATATACAATCAGTATTCAATAAAAATTGCTTTGAGTCCACAAAGTTGTTTCACTATTGATATCTCTTTCACATGCATAGGGAAATTTCCCTAACGAGTGATGAGGATTGGACCTTTTTTAAGGTCATACTAGACCCCAACAAGCGGTATCTCAATCCCTTTAAAAGGATTGGCTACTTGGCTCCAAGGAGTTACGAGGATTGGATCTCTTTGAGAGCATACTGGACCCCGATGAGCGGTGCAAGTAGAACCTCTTAGCCCTAACGAGTGGCGAGAATTGGACCTTTTTAAAGGTCATACCAGACCCCAACGAGTGGCACCTCAGTCTCTTGAAAAAAGATTGGCTACTTGGTCCCAACAAGTGGCGAGGATTGGTTCTCTATCAAGACCATACCGGATCCTAACGAGCGGTGCAAGTAGATTCTTACAAGTGGGAATGCCAAAACTTTTCAAATGGTTTTATATTTAGGGACGATGGTAGTACATTTTTTCCTCTTCCCCTAACTTCTAAATGCATAGCTAAGTTGGCTGGGTTGAGGGGATAGTAAAGATAAATAGATAGTATTTAAGTAACCAACTATATTCACGGTTCGTAGATGATATAAAATTATAGATGAACTAGATAGTTCATAGTTTTAACTTGGATTGTGTCTCTTTAGTTAAAAATTGTATTAATTTTGTTGGGAAAAATAGGATTAAAAAATTGATTGAGTAAAATTAATTTTGACAAATATGATTTGTGTTTGGATATATTAGTATAAAAATTTAAAAAATATTGATCTGTATTTGATAAATTTAGTTGGGTAAAATAAAGTTTTCATGATAAATTACCAAAATAAGTTTTTGTTTGTTAATTAGTACCATCATAAGGGTAATATAGTAATTAAAGAGTAAAGAACCCAACTAGTCGACCACACTCAATCAAAGCATCTCCATTTTCAATTCAACCCGTAGGATTACCTTTTACACACGGAATATTGGAGTACGTTTGATTGAGCATTATTTCAATGTCCATCATAGTTGAAAGAAAGTGAAATTTTTTTACGACATTAAAATTTATATCATAACAAATTACAAATATAAATTTATGTTCGTAACATATAACACGTGGGTACAATGGTAAATCAAATTGACACTTAAGCTTGTTGACAAAAGAAAAATGAGGGAAAAGATTGAGTATCAAGTTCCAATTGATCCCTTTTCATTTTATTTCTAAAATTTTTACGTTTTAAAGTTTTAAAATTTATATATGATTTTGGACTGAAGCTGTTGGTCGACGGAAAGGTAAGCCAACGGTTTTTCCAAAAGCAAAAAAGCTATGATGCAAGCCGGACGAATTTGCCGGTTTAACAGATAACAATTATGGCCAAAACAAAGATGATGTTTTAAATAAAATGAAATGAGAACTTAAATTCAAGCAAAAGAGATATTGAAGGGAAGAAATTTGAGAATGAATAAGAGAGCTGTGTTATAATTATGCATACCCAAGTTCTATTTATAGAACTTGGGGAGGGGACAATATTGGGGACATCCACCATAAATTAGGGATAATTCATAATACTCCCCCTTGGATGTCTATAATTTAGAATGTGCCTCGTTAAAACCTTACTAGGAAAAACCCAGTGAGATAAAAACCTAGTGAAGGAAAAAGAGTGCAACATTCTTTACAAAGTGAATAAATAATTAAATATATAAGTACTTAATTCTCCCCCTCATCAGAACATTTGTGTAAGCATCGAAGACCAATCTTCTGTACTAGTTGCTCGAAGACTTTGGTTGGCAATGATTTTGTAAAAATATCTGCCAAATTTTCACATGATCGGACTTGCTGGACATTTATTTCACCATTCTTTATGAGATCATGAGTAAAGAAGAATTTTGGTGAAATATGTTTTATTCTGTCTCCTTTAATATAACCCTCCTTTAATTGAGAAATACAGGCTGCATTATCTTCACATAAGATTGTTGGTGGTAATTTTCCAGCGTGCAAGCCACAAGTTTCTTTAATATGTTGAATCATAGATCTCAACCAAACACATTCTTGACTTGCTTCATGTAATGCTAGAATTTCAACATGATTAGATGATGTTGTTGTGATTGTTTGTTTTATGGATCTCCATGAAATTGTTGTACCACCACATGTGAACAAATATCCTGTTTGTGATCGACCATTATAAAGATCAGACAAATACCCCGCATCTGCCTAACCAATTAGGTTTGCCTTAGATACATATGGGAAAAATAAACCCATGTCCATTGTACCTCTAAGGTATCGAAATATGTGTTTAATCCCATTCCAATGCCTTTTTGTGGGTAAAGAACTGTGTCTTGCTAACAAATTGACAGCAAATGATATATCAGGTCGTGTATGACTAGCAAGATACATTAGTGCACCAATTGCACTGAGATATGGTACTTCAGGACCAAGTAGTTCTTCATTTTTCTCCTGAGGTCGAAAAGGATCTTTGCTTACTTCAAGTGACCTTACAACCATTGGACTGCTCAATGGGTGTGATTTGTCCATATAGAACTGTTTTAGCACCTTTTCTGTATAAGTCTTTTGGTGCATTAAAATTCCTTCCTTTAAATATTCTAATTGTAATCCAAGACAAAACTTTGTTTTTCCTAAGTCTTTCATCTCGAATTCCTTTTTCAAACAATTTACAGCCTTTGAGAGCTCTTCAGGAGTTCCGATGATGTTTAAATCATCTACATAAATTAAAATTATAAAAAACTCTTTTCCTAATCTTTTCATAAAAACACATGGACAAATCGGGTCATTTTTATACCCTTCTTTCAACAGATATTCACTGAGGCAATTATACCACATACGTCCAGATTGTTTCAGTCCGTAAAGAAATTTATTCAATTTAATTGAATAATTTTCTCTAGGATTTGTCTTGTATGCTTCAGGTAAATTAAATCCTTCAGGGAGTTTCATATATATGTCATTTTTAAGTGAGCCATATAAATATGCTGCAACAACATCCATGAGGCATAAATCAAGCTTTTCACGAATCGCCAAACTTATTAAGTATCGAAAAGTTGTTGCATCCATCACTGGTGAATATGTTTCTTCAAAATCAATACCAGGTCTTTGTGAGAAACCTTGTGCAACAAGTCTTGCTTTATATCACACAACTTCACCATTTTCATTTCTTTTTCTCGTAAAGACCCATTTGTACCCAACTGGTTTTATACCTTTAGGTGTTTGGACTACAGGTCCAAAAACTTTTCGTTTTACAAGTGAGTTTAACTCTTCTTGCATTGCATCTTTCCACTTTGGCCAATCATTTCTTTGTGCACATTCCTTAATAGATTTTGGCTCATGATTCTTATCATCATTTATAATATCAAGAGCTACTTTGAATGCAAAAATTTCATTAACATCGACTTCAGGTCGATTCCATTATATACCATCCATGACATAATTTATCGAGATCTCTTTGTTTGTATCAATTTCAGGTACCTTAGTTTCTTCTGGATTTGAAACTTTGATTATGTCAGGACTCTACTGGAGTCTTCATATCCTTGATTCGACCATCCTCTTTATTTATTTTTCTTTTCTGAGGATTTTTATCTTTAGAACTAACAGGTCTGCCACGTTTTACTTTGGCTTCAGACTCATTTGCAATTTTAGATTGTCCTTCAGGGATATCAATCTTTATTGGAGTATTAACAGCTGGTATATGTAACTAAGTCACTCTTTTTGGATCAGCAAATGCATTAGGCAATTGGTTTGCTAAATTTTGCAAACTAATTATTTTCTGAACTTCTAGTTCAGATTGCTTTGTTCGAGGATCAAGATGTGATAGAGATATCTCATTCCAGCTAATCCTTTTATCCAACTATTTATTTTCTCCCCCTAATGATGGGGAAACAGATTCATCAAAATGACAATCAGCAAAACGAGTTGTAAACAAATCACCTGTTAAGGGTTCAAGATATTTTATTATTGATGGACTTTCATATCCAACATATATTCCTAACCTTCTTTGAGGTCCCATCTTAGTGCGTTGTGGAGGAGAAATAGGAACATATACCGCACTTCCAAATATTCTTAGATGGGAAATATTTGGTTCTTTACCATGAACCAATTGTAAAGGGGAATATTCATAATAACTTGTAGGCCTGATGCGAATAAGTGCTGCCACATGCATGATTGCATGTCCCCAAGTTGAAATTGGGAGTTTTGATCTCATTAACAATGGTCTTGCTATCAATTTCAAACGTTTAATTAATGATTCCGCAAGTCCATTTTGTGTATGAACATATGCTACAGGATGTTCAACATCAATTCCAATGGACATACAATAATCATTAAATGATTGAGATGTGAATTCACCAGCGTTATCAAGGCGTATTTTCTTAATTGGATAATCAGGAAAATGAGCTCTTAAACGAATTAATTGAGCTAGTAATCTTGCAAATGCCCGGTTATAAGTTGACAATAAGCAAACATGTGACCATCTAGTTGATGCATCAATTAAAACCATAAAATATCTAAATGGTCCACATGAAGGGTGTATTAGCCCACAAATATCACCTTGTAGACGCTCTAAAAATGTGAGTGATTCACTTCCAATTTTCATTGGTGATGGTCGAGTAATTAATTTCCCTTGAGAGCAAGCAGTACATGAGAAATTATTAGTTTGGAAAATTTGTCTACTGGACAAGCAATGACCATTTAAATTCTCAACTATGTTTTGTATCATTATTGTTCCAGGATGGCCTAACCGTTCATGCCAAATAACAAAGTTATTCTTATTTGTAAACTTCTGGTTTACTATGGCATTTGTTTCAATTGTACTAATATATGTGTAGTATAAACCGGAGGAAAATGAAGACAATTTTTCTAATATACATTTCTTATCAGAAATTAACTTTGTAATGTATAGATATTCATCATTTCCTTCATTTGTGGTCTCAATATGGTATCCATTTCTACGGATATCCTTAAAACTCAACAAATTTCTTTGAGACTTCTTAGAATATAATGCACTTTCAATGTGCAATTTTGTTCCTCCAGGTAACAAAATACTGGCTCTGTCGGAGCCTTCAATTATATTTATACTACCAGATATTGTATTAACATTTGCTTCTTGTTTTACTATATGGTAGAAATATTTCTCATTCTTGAGAATGGTATGAGTTGTTGCACTGTCTGCGAGACATATATCTTCGTCATTCACATGAGCATTCTGATCCGGTCTTGATACCGGTATCCGATCTGCAAGACATATTTCAACGTCTTTATCAAGTCATCAACGTTCAACCGGTGTCATCGGTATACATCCGGACTCTAATTCCGTATCAGGCGCTCTCCCTATACCGGTTGTCCAGGATAACACCATGACGCCGGATAACATATACGTCACTATGCAGAAGACAAAAGGCATTGCTACAGGGACCGATCAATAATTCCCTGCACTACGAGCCAAAATCTACTCACGGGAATGATCAATTTGTCCCTTAATTCTAGCCTATACTCCCTACGCTCAATATAAAATGGCCACTTGACCCAATCATACTGGTAAGTGCGTAATAAAATAATAATTTAAGGTGTTATTGGAGGTTAGTGGTTCCCCACTAACGGATCCTCGAATATCGAGCCAATCAGGTATATGAACTCTCTTCATCAATGAAGGGAAGGATCTTTTCGACTCTATCAACTTACAATTACTCTCTGAAAAACATTCCTCACTTGGAATATCATCGCTGACTTGAGCGTCGGAGAATCTTTGCAGGTGACACCACCTTTCGCCCACATCAACGCGTAAGGACGGTGTGAAGGACCTCCAGGACGCCCAATCCGCTCTCATCATATAAAGACGTTGGATACACAAATCGGATACTCATATAACCAGTCTTCAGAGACATAATCATCTAACTATTTGTGATTGACCCGATACCGGATCTCTTGATCCCGGTTCAGGACAGATCATTGGCACACCCGGTGGGACACGATAAAGTTATTCCCATATCCTGTGAAAGAACAAGTAATCATCAATGGAAGGCGAGGCACATGATTTCGTGGAAAATCAACCTAAAGACAGGACCAACCCCAACGTTTTCAGGAAGCTTAACTTCAATTCTCATGGGGGTAGCGTAAAGAAGATAGTAACAGTGTCTAACCCCGATCCTTATGATGAGTTGATCAGTCAACTCCAAAGAGAACTCGCAAAATTGCAAAGAGAGAGGAGGCAGAGTGAGGACAAGGAGTCATCTCGCACAAGAGACACTCCCCATACAACCGATGGAGAAAAATCCACAACTCTTCAATACTCAAATATCCCCACGTTTAAGGGGAGAGAACAGACCCACGATTCTGATGGTGGAGCCGCTCGGGGAAGGAGAGAGCTAATTACAGCACCCCCTGTAACTTACAAGCTCAAAGTTCCTTTTTCAAGGAGACTTATGAGTGTCCATATCCCTAAACATCTTCAAACCACTCAGCCACTCTCCATTGGAAAGTATAATGGCAAAACTGATCCTACTAAGCATCTTGATGCTTACGTATTTGAAGCCATGTACTTAGGGGCTGATGAAGATGTGATGTGTCGAATGTTGGTTTAAAGGTTTACCTTCTGGATCCATAGATTCTTGGGCTGAAATGGCAGCTACTTTTGAAACTTACTTTGTCATCTCTAGAGATGTGCCCAGGACATCTCATACTTTGGCTCAAATTAAGCAAGGCGAAAATGAAAGCTTAAAAGATTTCGTGAAGAGATTCTACAAGGAAGCATCCCTGGTTCCTAATCCATTAAGCTGCATATCGTTATCGAAGCACTGCATCCAGGATCAGCCTTTGCTCTCTCACTAGCAAAAAGCCCACCAACAACATTTGAGGAGTTCAGGAAAAAAGCCTCAAAGTATGTGGGTATAGAGATGCACCTAGAAGCTATGGCTGCGAAGAAAAAGCCACCAACACCACCTTCACAGCCGCGGAGAGACAAGGAGAAAATGAGGTCAGAACGCATGGAGAGGCCATTCAACAACCCCGAGGTTAATAACTCTTCTCCTCGACCTCGAGAAAGGCGTGTTAATTCCTTTAGCCATTATGCACCTCTGTCAGCCAGGCCATCTCAAATTCTGAGAGAAGTAGGATGGCCAGCCTTCAGCATCTATGGCATCAGAAGGCCAGCCCCTATGAAGAGACCAGGGAATCCCCGTAAGTACTGTGACTTTCATGAACAAACAGGTCATTCCACTGATGAATGCCAAGCTCTAAAGAACGCAGTCAAAACGTTAATTAGAGAAGGCAAATTAAAGCAGTACCTGTTCAAAGAAAAATCCTTTGACAGTGCAGATCGGAATGAGAAAAGAGAAAGAGATCCAGACGATGGGGATGACAATAACCGTAATCCGGTTAGAAAATTCTCTGCTGCGGAGAAACAAAAAGGTGCAATGACTGATGATACAGCACATAGAGATAACATGCCTCAGCAACAGCGTCAAGGCCGGCGTGAAGTCATTGATATGATCGCTAGAGGTTTCGCTGGGGGAGGAGCTTCAATTACAGCCCGAAAGAATCATCATAGAATGATTCTGTCTATACAAGGAAAAGTTAAAGACAATCATCCTTACAGAGGAGGGGTTGAAGCTCCAATAATTTCATTCTCTGATGAGGATTTTGGTCCTACCATTCCTGGTGGAGATGATGCTGTAGTCATTGTTGCAGTCATAGCCAACAAGGATGTCCGAAAAATCCTTGTTGACCAGGGAAGTTCCTGTGATGTTATTTTTTATAATTGCTTTAAAAAGATGGGTTTTAATGACTCAGACTTACAACCTTACACACAGAAACTAACAGCTTTCAATGGTGCAAAGCAACCAACAAAGGGATACCTTGATACCCTTATCTCCTTTGAGGTGAGCCAGGAGCTAGAACGGTTAAATCCCGAGTGCTGGTAATCGATGTCGAGTCACCATTCAATGGCATCATAGGACGCCCCACCCTGAATGCTATGGAGGCAGTCGTGTCAACTCCATATCTCCTTATCAAGTTTATCGATAAGGACAATGCTGTTTCATCCATCCGAGGTGACCAAGAGATGGCCAGGTACTGTTACAACCTGAGCCTAAATATGACAAAGTTGGAAGCCTCCAATAAAAAGGGGAAACTCAATGATCGTGGGACAGCTGCTGGTTCTGTGAGCCTCGTCGACCTGGACCCTAGGGCGGATTTATACATTGATCCGTCCAACCCATCAAAGCCCACACCGGATGGAAGTTCCAGGGACATCGTATTGGGAGATTCTCTAGAAAAGGTCACCCATATTAATGACAAGCTAGATACAGAAACGGAACAGCGACTGTTGATGCTCCTACAGGAGTTCAAAGACCTCTTCGCATGGACTGCAGCCGATATGCCTGGCATAGATCCTACTTTCTATTCTCATAAATTGTCCGTCTACCCAGAGACGAGACCGGTTGCCCAAAAGAAGAGAAGATTGGGACCAGAGAAACAGAAAGCAACTTGCCAACAAACCAAGGAATTGCTGAAGGCTGGATTTATCAGAGAAATCCGTTATTCCTCTTGGCTTTCAAATGTAGTAATGGTCTGAAAAGCCAATGGCAAATAGAGGAAGTGCACGAAGGACAATATGGACACTACGCCGGAGGAAGAAGTCTGATGAGAAAAATCCTCAGAGCAGGATATTGGTGGCCCACAATGAAGCAGGACTCCATTGACTTTGTCAAGAAATGTGATGCCTGCCAAAAATTTTCTAATCTTCACCACACACCGGCAGAAGAACTCTTCACATCCGTTGTTCCATGGTCGTTCTACCAATGGGGATTAGATATTTTGGGCCCTTTCCCAACTGCTCCTGGGGGCATCAAATATCTTATTGTAGGGGTCGATTATTTCACTAAGTGGATTGAAGTAGAGCCGGTGGTGCATATTACTTCAGCCTGAACTCGTCGTTTTATGTATGAAAATATCATAACACGATTCAGAGTCCCAGCACGGGTTGTCACAGACAATGGCACCCAATTCACGGACAGGAAATTTACAGATTTACTTGAAGGGTTAGGAATAACCCAGATATTTTCCTCCGTCGAACATCCCCAAACTAACGGCCAGGCTGAGGTGGCCAACAAGGAAGTGCTGAAAGGACTGAAGAAACGTCTTGGTGAGGCCAAGGGCGGATGGACAGACCAATTGTGTCACGTCCTTTGGGCATATCGCACAACGCCTCATTCTTCCACCAATGAATCCCCATATCTCCTGACCTATGGGGTGGAGGCAATGATACCTGTGGAACTGCAAATTGCTTCTACCAGGGTCAAATACTTCTCTGAAGAGGGCAATAACGCTAACTTGGCATCAGAAATGGATGTCATACAAGAACTCAGAGAACACGCATTCATTAGAGATCAGGCCATCAAAGCCAAAGTCGCTCTTCGATATAACAAACGAGTCCAATCAAGGACTTTCAACGTCGGAGATTTGGTTTTAAGGAAAGCAAGTGTGGGAAATAAATTCGCTCATCAAGGCAAACTAGCCCCAAACTGGGAAGGCCCATACAGGGTATCCGAGATTGCTGGCAAAGGCTCTTACCGCCTTGAAATACCCAGAACTTGTGCATTTATTATAGCTAGCTGCTGGAACAACATGCACTCTTTTCTCCTCACTTGAGATTGTTCAACGGAGAAATCATTATATCATAATCTCAGCTACGCTTTTATTGTAATTCTTATTTTTGTTCAATAAGAATCTCATACGTCAACTTAACTCTTCCGAGTTTTTCTTATGCTGTGATTTTCAGTCTATCCGGCATGCACAGACATATTCAGGACGGATGATCTCAACTACCCATTCTGTAGTTGACGATGTAACTCCTCGAATAATGATGAATAATTGAAGACCTGGGCATAGTAGGTGTAACATCCCTGATGTTTTAATGAAAATTATGAAATAGGAAATGTTAGTGAATGTTTAAAAATTCTATTTAGTATTTATTCTGTCTGAGCCGGTGTCGAGATCGGTCTCAGAAGCGCAGACAGGCAGAGCCAAAGATCGGATGAGTAAGGAAGAGCGGGCAGGGCTAGGCGGTCTGGTCCAACCGTTGTGAGGAGAGCGCCTCACACGGTGTCATAGCCCGGATCAACCTCATACTAACTGAAACAACGGGTGTGTGTGACAAAGAGACGAGAGCGGATGATATACCCGACCTCTCAGGTTGTAGCTCGGATTTCCGAGGTATGAACATTAAGTTAGGACGGCGGGGCCGATATTTATATCGGGCCTATACTCTTGTGAATTATTAGAGGATTGTGACTACTTAGACGTTGAGGGGATAAACACGTGTAATTGATTTGATAACTATGCAATAGTTTAAAATAGTGAGATTGATTAAATTTAGTAAGAATACAAATAAAATAAAGGAAAAGACGATCTTGCCCATGAGCCATATATATATAAGAAGATTCCCTTCCTTTCCTCTTCATTTTTACAAGTTACCTTGCTATTGGTCTGTTCCTCCTCTTTCGTTTTACTCTTCTCTCTTAACGCTGATCTGCATGCACTGGAGAGAGACTCCATTGGTGTCTGAACTTCAATTTAACCCTATTTCTGTGATCGAGACTTCAAGGTGAGTCTACTGATCCAATCCAATTGTAATTCCCTTATTTCTTTTATTCTTTGGCCGTTAAGAGCCATGCATGGCTATATTCGTGGCTGTTCTCCACTTCTCTGTGAGTGTGAGCCCAAATGTTGTCCATGAACTAAGGACGTTGAAGTGATGAAGCTGTACTTCATGATCCGTAGGTGGTAGGCTAAGCAACGGAAGACTGAGTGAAGGAGTTGAGATTGCAGAACAGGTGCTCAGAGAAAGAAATCGGCACAGAGAGCAGATCATCGAAGCGTGGAACCAAAGTAAGGGGGTGTTCGGGTTATAATTAATTAGAATAGGACTCACTTCTTATTCAGGTTTTTGAGGTAACGTAAACAGACTAAGGAAAATGTTGTTAAACGTAATTGTGTGTTTATGCTGTGCATGTGTGACTGAGTTTATTAATTTATGGATGATCGGATGTGGATGAGTTTATCATGTATGATCTTGTGAATCTAATGGGAAATGATCAGTGTTATGTGACGTCGGGTTAGCAAGCAGGCTACCCGAGTGATGAGAAATTGATATTTTGGTGAGAAAGGTAAACTGTTGAATGATTATGTGGTATGGGATGGCCGACGGTATACGATAGCCCCTCATTTCCGGCTCCCGTGGTTTTTGTGCCCAGTTGAGCTACCCAGTGGTCAAGTAGGACCCAGTGGTCGAGGTGGAGAGTCAAGCAGGACTCGGTGAACCAAGCAGGGTTCACGGGGTGTCAAGTAGGACCCCCAGCTGAAGGCCAATCCTTTAGTATCCGGATACTAGGAGTCAGATTATATGAGAGTCATTTATGATCATGATGCATGTAACGAATATGATGTATGTAATGACTGTGATGAACGTGAGGAATGTGATGGAATTGCGTAGTTGGTTTAATACAGTTACTGCATGAAATACTCTATGTTTTAGTATGTATATTTACGGGTGATGCTTGATGTGTATGTATCAATGTGCATGTATAGTGTTAAATTCCGTTCTATATTAATTATTATGCCAAACACTCACCCTTGCATATTTTTTTTTTTAGTAACCAGAGTCAGGGAGGGGGATGGAGCCATGGAGCCGCACCAAGGGGGAGAACGGTGCCAGGGTCCAAATGAATTTGAGTGACTCTTTATAGAGTCTTATGTGTGTATAAAAACTTCGTATTACAATTATTCGTTGTGTTTAATACAGACCGGATCGAATGAAAAATATATTTTAAAAAATATATTACTGTTATGTGCATATGTTTTCATGGTAGCTATGGTAACTCCTTGGGTTCACAAGACCATTTGTTAGAGCGAAGTTCTGAGAGTCCGGTTGCATGTTTTGTATAATCCGGTGTGCGAAAGGTGTTAGTTCAACGAATAGCACCTCGTCTAAGTGAGAGTCCGGAATCTCGCTTAGACGAGTAGGGGCCTCGCTCAAGCGAGACGCTCTGATTTCCCTTTCTCTCATCCGTTGTGTTCAAATTAAATTGTTTTTCCCTAAATATCGATTAATTTTCAAGATAAGGGAGAATTTATCGAAAAGGGTAATTGTTTAAATAAAAATAAATGTAAAAATAACCTAGGATGTTACACTTGGTATCAGAGCGGTTCTTTCTAGAGCCGGTGTGTGGGCCGATCTAGTGATTGTGATAGTTTTCTAAAAGTTAATTGTATTTTGTTGTGTTGAGATTGTGTGTGGTCTGGCACCGTTTCCTTGGCACTCCACTGGTGTATTATTCTATGAATATAAGGTAAATTTATGATCCCCTGACTGATCTTGGTTATTAATGGTGATGTGTTTGCTTATTGTAGAATTACTAAATGGCCGGAGAGACTAGTTCTGGGGGAAGAGATGATTTCTTCTCTAGATTTACTCAGCTGATGAGTAGGACCGAGTCCGGTCCCACTCTGGATAAATTCCTGAAAAGGAATCCTCCGACTTACAAAGGGGGACATACATCTGGATTAGGGATATCGAGCAGGTTTTTGAATATTTTGAGTGCTCTGAGGAGCAAAAGGTTTTATTTGCTACATACCAATTGAAAGAAGAGGCTAGGGTATGGTGGTCAAGAGTGAAGGTGCAGATGAACACAGCAAATGAGCCGTTGTTATGGGCAAATTTCCGAAGGAGGTTCCTTGTTAAATACTTCCCAGACAACTACAAAATCCGGAAAGAAATGGAATTCCTGAAGTTAGAGCAAGACCGGATGTCTGTAGCGGAGTACACCAGCAAGTTTGACGAGCTGTGTGATTTTTACCACCCTTTCTCGTTAGAAGGGACTGAAGGCAGCAAGTGTGCCAAATACGAAGCTGGACTACGGATTGAGCTCCATAGTGTAATCGTACCGATGGAGATTAGGGACTATCCGACCTTGGTGAACAAAGCAAGACTGACTGAAGAAGTGCAGTTACAACGGATGTCCCAGCCGAAAGATAAAAAGCCACTGAAGGCGAAAGGATTCAGCTTCAAGAGGATGAGTCAATTCTTCCGAGGTGGCAAATCCTCTGCTACCTCCTCATCCTCCTCTGGCCGGGGTTCCACTGGTCGATCGGGTAATCCCCCTGGGAATCGTACATGTTACAATTGTGGTCAGGAAGGACACATTGCCAAGCTAATCAGATTGTGTGCTTCCAGTGCGGACGACCAGGGCACCTCAGGCCCGATTGCCCTCAGAGGCAGCAGCAGGGCAGGACGGATAACCGAACTAACGCTTCTGGGACACGGGGTTCCAACTTCTCGAGAGGAGGTCAGAATGGAGCTGGTAGAGGGAACCCACAAGTGGGAAGATATGACGCCCAATCTAGTGATGCCCAGAACGCCATGACTGGGCGTGTATTTGCGTTTGATGCTTCAGAAGCTACGAGGAACGACAATCTGGTGCAGGGTAAGTGCCTCATCTGTGGTTATCTGGTTGATGTGATTTATGATTCAGGTGCCACCCATTCCTTTATTTCGGAAAGCTGCGTACGACGGCTTGGTCTGCCAATCAGTTTAATGGAGAACGCTCTTATTGTTTCCACTCCCACTGGTTCTACTTTCCGTGCAACTACAGTGTATAGGGAACTATCGATGCAAATTAAAGCCCGTACTTTTCGAGTAAATCTTATCTGTATGCCATTGAAGGACTTAGATGTTATTCTAGGTCTTGATTGGCTTGCTGCTAATCATGTGTTGGTCGACTGTTATCGGAAGAATATTGTTTTCTCCCAGGAACTTGACGTGAAGAACGGGGTGAGCGATGTCTTAACCACGTATGTTGTTTTATTCGCTTCGGAGGGTCGGCATAACCTCCTGCTAGGTGATATTCCGATTGTTTGTGAATTTCCTGACGTTTTTCCGGAAGAAATTCCGGAGCTACCTCCCAGTCGGGAGATTGATTTCTCTATTGATTTGATTCCCGGGGTAGAACCGGTGTCCCGAACGCCATATAGAATGTCTTCGGTGGAATTAACCGAAGTGAAGAAACAAGTGAACGAATTATTAAAAAAGGGCTTTATCCGACCTAGTGCCTCACCCTGGGGCGCTCCGGTGTTATTGGTAAAGAAGAAGGACGGTAGTATGCGAATATGCATTGATTACCGACAGCTGAACAAACTGACGATCAAAAATAAGTATCCACTACCCCGGATTGACGATTTACTGGACCAGTTACGAGGCGCCGTTGTGTTCTCTAAGATTGACTTGAGGTCGGGATACCACCAAATCCGAGTGAGGTCGGAGGATATCCCAAAGACAGCATTCCGGACTCGTTATGGGCACTTCGAGTACGTAGTAATGCCCTTTGGAGTAACGAACGCTCCTGCCATTTTTATGGATTATATGAATCGGACCTTTCAACCGTACTTGGATCAGTTTGTGGTAGTATTCATTGATGATATTTTGGTATATTCGAGGTCGGACGAGGAGCATGCTCAACATCTTCGACTTGTTTTACAAGCACTCTGCGAGAAGAAGTTGTACGCTAAATTATCTAAGTGTGAGTTGTGGAAGAGTAGTGTACAATTCTTGGGGCATGTAATTTCCCAGGAGGGAGTCTCAGTTGTTCCGACAAAAATTGAGGCGGTTATGACTTGGGAGTTAGAATCCGATATGAGGCGGATGTACCCTCATCTTTTTCAACCGGAACACTGATTTCGGGGACGAAATCTCCTTTTAGGGGGGGTGAGTGTAACATCCCTGATGTTTTAATGAAAATTATGAAATAGGAAATGTTAGTGAATGTTTAAAAATTCTATTTAGTATTTATTCTGTCTGAGCCGGTGTCGAGATCGGTCTTAGAAGCGCGGACAGGCAGAGCCGAAGATCGGATGAGTAAGGAAGAGCGGGCAGGGCTAGGCGGTCTGGTCCAATCGTTGTGAGGAGAGCGCCTCACACGGTGTCATAGCCCGGATCAACCTCATACTAACTGAAACAACGGGTGTGTGTGACAAAGAGACGAGAGCGGATGATATACCCGACCTCTCAGGTTGTAGCTCGGATTTCTGAGGTATGAACATTAAGTTAGGACGGCGGGGCCGATATTTATATCGGGCCTATACTCTTGTGAATTATTAGAGGATTGTGACTACTTAGACGTTGAGGGGATAAACACGTGTAATTGATTTGATAACTATGCAATAGTTTAAAATAGTGAGATTGATTAAATTTAGTAAGAATACAAATAAAATAAAGGAAAAGACGATCTTGCCCATGAGCCATATATATATAAGAAGATTCCCTTCCTTTCCTCTTCATTTTTACAAGTTACCTTGCTGTTGGTCTGTTCCTCCTCTTTCGTTTTACTCTTCTCTCTTAACGCTGATCTGCATGCACTGGAGAGAGACTCCATTGGTGTCTGAACTTCAATTTAACCCTATTTCTGTGATCGAGACTTCAAGGTGAGTCTACTGATCCAATCCAATTGTAATTCCCTTATTTCTTTTATTCTTTGGCCGTTAAGAGCCATGCATGGCTATATTCGTGGCTGTTCTCCACTTCTCTGTGAGTGTGAGCCCAAATGTTGTCCATGAACTAAGGACGTTGAAGTGATGAAGATGTACTTCATGATCCGTAGGTGGTAGGCTAAGCAACGGAAGACTGAGTGAAGGAGTTGAGATTGCAGAACAGGTGCTCAGAGAAAGAAATCGGCACAGAGAGCAGATCATCGAAGCGTGGAACCAAAGTAAGGGGGTGTTCGGGTTATAATTAATTAGAATAGGACTCACTTCTTATTCAGGTTTTTGAGGTAACGTAAACAGACTAAGAAAAATGTTGTTAAACGTAATTATGTGTTTATGCTGTGCATGTGTGACTGAGTTTATTAATTTGTGGATGATCGGATGTGGATGAGTTTATCATGTATGATCTTGTGAATCTAATGGGAAATGATCAGTGTTATGTGACGTCGGGTTAGCAAGCAGGCTACCCGAGTGATGAGAAATTGATATTATGGTGAGAAAGGTAAACTGTTGAATGATTATGTGGTATGGGATGGCCGACGGTATACGATAGCCCCTCATTTCCGGCTCCCGTGGTTTTTGTGCCCAGTTGAGCTACCCAGTGGTCAAGTAGGACCCAGTGGTCGAGGTGGAGAGTCAAGCAGGACTCGGTGAACCAAGCAGGGTTCACGGGGTGTCAAGTAGGACCCCCAGCTGAAGGCCAATCCTTTAGTATCCGGATACTAGGAGTCAGATTATATGAGAGTCATTTATGATCATGATGCATGTAACGAATGTGATGTATGTAATGACTGTGATGAACGTGAGGAATGTGATGGAATTGCGTAGTTGGTTTAATACAGTTACTGCATGAAATACTCTATGTTTTAGTATGTATATTTACGGGTGATGCTTGATGTGTATGTATCAATGTGCATGTATAGTGTTAAATTCCGTTCTATATTAATTATTATGCCAAACACTCACCCTTGCATATTTTTTTTTTAGTAACCAGAGTCAGGGAGCGGGATGGAGCCATGGAGCCGCGCCAAGGGGGAGAACGGTGCCAGGGTCCAAATGAATTTGAGTGACTCTTTATAGAGTCTTATGTGTGTATAAAAACTTCGTATTACAATTATTCGTTGTGTTTAATACAGACTGGATCGAATGAAAAATATATTTTAAAAAATATATTACTATTATGTGCATATGTTTTCATGGTAGCTATGGTAACTCCTTGGGTTCACAAGACCATTTGTTAGAGCGAAGTTCTGAGAGTCCGGTTGCATGTTTTGTATAATCCGATGTGCGAAAGGTGTTAGTTCAACAAATAGCACCTCGTCTAAGTGAGAGTCCGGAATCTCGCTTAGACGAGTAGGGGCCTCGCTCAAGCGAGACGCTCTGATTTCCCTTTCTCTCATCCGTTGTGTTCAAATTAAATTGTTTTTCCCTAAATATTGATTAATTTTCAAGATAAGGGAGAATTTATCGAAAAGGGTAATTGTTTAAATAAAAATAAATGTAAAAATAACCTAGGATGTTACAGTAGGATTGGTCCTCTTGCAAAAACCATACTGAATCCCAGGAAAAGGGCGCAGTAGGATCAGACCTTTATATAAGGCTATACCGAACCCCATTCGAAGACCCAGATTGTAGGATTAAACCGAACTCTAGGTACGGTTAGTAAGTTTGGCTGAACACCGTTAAAGGCTTGGATTGTAGGACCAAACCGAACTCCAAGTACGGTTAGTAGGTATGACCGAAAATCGGAGAAGGCTTGGTCGCATTAAGCTGGTTCTCTTTCAAGACCACGCTGAACCCCGAGTAATGGGCGCAGTAGGTTCAGGATTAGCCCTGATCTGAACCCCATGTTGAAGACTCGGATTGTAGGATTGAACCAAACCCCGAGTACGACTAGTAGGTTTGGCCGAACGTCGGTGAAGAACGGTTAGTAGGATTAAACCGAACGCCAAGAAAGACGTGGGTTGCAGGATCAAAATCGAACCCCAGTGAAAGGCTTAGACTGTAGGATCGAACTGAACTCCAAATACAATAAGTAAGTGACACCGAACTCTAAATTACCCAGAAGCACTTCTCCTGGAAATTCTCAATCGGTAATACTTTCTGTTGAAATTCCTTATTCAAAGGCTCGGGTCATATTTTATCGAAGCCCGACTCATTATTTCCGACTCGGGAATAATTCACTCGGGCATGTCTCTATCTGAGGCGTATTCACCCGAAGCATTTCGTTTGGAAATCCTTCATTCATTACTGCGCCATGAAGGAATCAAAAATATTCCATTCGGTGCCATGTCACACGTGAATTGGAAGTATTTCACTCGGCCTTTTTTCCTACTCAGAAATGCTCCACTCAGAGCTATGATATTCAAAAATGCTTCACTCAGTGAAATCGTTGAAAAGTATTTCCTTAAGAAATTCCCCACTCGGAAATACTTTCCCTTGGAATTCCTTACTCGGAAATGCTTCAAGTTCGATACTATACTATTAAAATTCTTCAGTCGGCAATATTTCATTAAAACCCGACTCACGAAGAATCAATCATCACTCTCATTAACCTTACTCGGAAATACTTTTCCTTAGAATTCCTTACTCAGAGACACTTCAAATTTATTGCCCGACTCATGAATTCTTTAAGTCGAAAAAATTTCACTTCGGAGTTTCAATCAGCAATACTCCACTCGGAAAAATTTGCACTCAGAAAATTTGAGCCTGAATAGAAACTCAAATTGTAAGTCTAAACTCCGAGTGCGGCTGAAGAATCACTCGGAACCTTCCACCCAAGAAGGTTCACTCAGAAGAATTTCCACTTGGAGCTCTCACTCAGAGGAGTTTCCAGTCAGAATTCTCAATCAGAAGAACTCCCACTCGGTATCCTTATTCGAAAGAAATTCCACTCGGAAATATCACTGGAAATCGTCCTTGATGAAAAATAAGACTCAGTTAAAACGTATATGCTTTTACTGAGCAACTTTAGGGGTAATGGAATTTCCCGGATGACATAGCCAGAACCAGCCTCACCCGGAGTCACTCATTCAGAGTCAGTTGCTC
This sequence comes from Clitoria ternatea, assembly GCA_037962975.1. Taxonomy (NCBI): domain Eukaryota; kingdom Viridiplantae; phylum Streptophyta; class Magnoliopsida; order Fabales; family Fabaceae; genus Clitoria; species Clitoria ternatea. The sequence goes on from CM075672.1 coordinate 229,600,921, forward strand.
ACTCGGAACTGATCACCCAATAATGCTTGGGGACAGTATCGAACAACTAACACGTATTCCGAGTGATGAACACTTAGTAAAACGTTCTCACAATCATTCGCCCTCAAGATTAACATCGCAAGCCGTTCTCATGACAACAACATGTTTCCTAACAACGGCGACCCCCCCATTATGGTACTTATAATCGAAAAGCCTAATCATCAAAGATTAAGGTGCACCCTTTACCAGGCTTATGTATGCCAAACATATGATTTAAGTAAACAATTTCGATACAACAAAAGATATTCTATATTTTCTATCAAACCGAGCCTTTGGTTATTTAAATACCCATACATGAGAACTAAACTTGTTTGCTGCTATCCGATATAATATTTACGCGTCTACATCCGGATTGGATCATTACATATACAACGATTCTATTGAAATTACTCTCAACGGACAAACGTATAAAGCAAGTTGTATTTTCATTTGATCAAATCATGAATTACATTAAAGAATTGATTCAGTAATCTGGAGCTGATCCCGGAACACAGTAGATTTGAATCAATAAAAACTACAAGACAAGGAAGGCACTATTTATGTTGGCTTGTCTCTCCGCCCTTTCCTTTGCCTTTATCTCCGGCCTCGCCTCCCCTTTCACTAGCAGCTTTACCTACATCAGCACTTATTCCTTCACTTCTAGGCTGCTGGGTGATAGGAGTCAGGAGAGAAGGTCCCATTGACTGACCTTTGGGAAGAGGAGCTAGCTTATATATGGTGTTTGGCGATTCCTCCTGACGATCATCAACCAAAGCTACCAGTTTCCCTCCATGAAACTCATAGAACGGATTAATACCGTTCAAATTGAGTTCCACTTTGGGATTCCGGTATTGAATCTGACGAACAGCAAGCCCAAAACATTCCTCGACTGCCTGGTTGCAGATATCCACAGCCTCTTCTGCTCGGGTATTTGCAGCAGTCAGATCCGCTTTCAGAACTTTGACCTCGTCATTCGAACTCGCCAGTTTTAGTAACAACTCCTTCTCCTTACGGGCCCAGTCTTCAACTCCTTGTGAGTAAACGACCTTGGCTTCTTTCAGTTCCTCTCCCAACTTGGCCGAATGCTCCTTCTCCGTACAGAGGCTGGCGTGGAGGTCGGAATTGATTTTCTTCTGGTCAAGTGCTTGAGCCTCCAACTCGTTAACAAGATATTTCAGCCTGGAGATTTCCTCGTCTTTCTTGTACCCTTCTTCCTTGGAAGCCTCCAACCGACTTTCCAAGCGAAGAATGGTCGCTCTGTCCTTAGCTACGGCAACGTTCAGGTCGTTAACCTTGCCCGTTAACTGGTCAAGTTTTTCATTATCTTCTGACAGCCTGTGAACCGATCTCAGAAGACCAGACAGTTCAGCCAGTTGCCATTGCCCAGCGTCACAAGCTCGAGTTACTTCTCCAGGCTCTAAAGTCTTCAGCTTATACGGAGAATGAGCGATGCATTGAGGCACTGGACCCTCATACACCAGGTATGGGGCAAGATTGGAGTTCCCTGGAGGAGGACAGGAAACCTTGGGCGCAAAGTAAGAACTTATTGGCCTGGCGTCAAAGGTAGTCACATTACTGGGGGCAGCCATTGTTGTCTCCTCAATCCCCTTTCCTTTAGAGGCCCCAGGATCAGCTGCCCCTTCGGAAGTCTTTGGTTTTTTGGGAGAGGGTTGAGGCTCCGTTTTCTTAGAAGAGTCATGTTCTGCTTTCGTCCTCTTCTTTCCGGCCTTTGGTTTTTTGGGGGAGGGCTGAGTTTCCGGTATGTTAGATCCGCCCTCCAATAAAGGAATATCGTCACCAGCAGACAAAGTGAGTATGATGGTCTCGACAGTAGCCTTCTTAGAATTCCGCTTTGGCTGAATATTGTTTTCAGCCGCGACGGATTTCCCTCCAGCTTTGAGGCCCATCCGTTGGGGTGAAGCTGTGAGGGGGCACAGTCTAAAAACCTCAAGACCCCCATTTGAAACTTGGTGAGAGGAAAGCGAACGCCTAAGTTCAGGAAGAGGAAGTCATACATATATATCGACCTCTTATCCGGTGTATGACATATCCGTTCTGAGGGTAGAGGGGCCAACACCATAAAATGCTTCTTGTACTTTTCCTTTTTGAAGACACTGAAGCGAGGCTCCAACCTTGCTCCGTCCTCCCGAGCGTGTATGGACGGTATGGCGTGAAATTTATCCGCCACCCAGCTGTATGGACGTATCTGCTGGAACTTCACCCAGTCAATCCGGTGTGCAACTACATTGCACAGTCCAGATGCTGTCTTCACAATATATTGTTGAGATGGTGCGCCGCTGGCAGAGGTACTCTCTCCAGTCATCTTCTTTACAGCTAACTTAAACACCTTTACGCTGCGATAAAAACTAACATCATCAGAGAGGTACAAATCAGCGCTCCCCTCACTCTCGCTAGAAGAGGATTCTGAGGAGGTATTATCACCCTTCGCCTCGAGTAGGGTGACGCCTCCCTCTCTGAATGAAGTGGATTTGAGTGGACGATCACGGGGATCCTCCCACCACAACTCGGGGAAGTCCGAGACAACACTCTCTCTCCTCTTCCCCTACGGCCAACGTGGCTCGAGCTAGCAAAGCCTCTCCCAGACATTTAGAAAAACTAGAAGAAAAAATGAGAAGATGAAAGAGAGGTTACCTAAGAATGAAGAGAAGTAGAGAATCGAATCTCACACAAGCAAACAGGAATGTCTTCTCGAAATTTTTGCAGAGTTTCATCAGGGAAGCAAAGACTGAGTGACTTCTGAATCTACTAAGTTCTCCTTTTATAAGGAGTCGAAGGTTATGTCGTTTACGACCAAACGACACTTTTAAACGACACCTTTTCATAAACATAAGACTGCCGTTTCGAACATTGAGGCGCGAAATCAGCGTCAATTCGTCAAAGGGCCTCTCAAATGGGCCTCAGAATTTAAATTTCAGGCCCATGAAACTCCCGAGTGACGGTTATAAAGACATGCGCATTTAAGGCAATAATGGCTTGTCCACGTTATTAAAGGCATTAAATGTCCAATCATGAGAAACGTTGCAACTGTTTCTCGAATACCAAGGGTTGCAAGTTTCAATAACTTCTGGGATTCCCACACAAAAAAACTTTTTGTACGGATCCGTCCTAAGAAGATCTACGACAACGGAACTTCATTCCAAGAACGGATATTTATGCAACCATGTAATGACTTTCTATAAACGACAAATATCATCTGGTATCCAAATTCATTACAGACGATGTAGCTTATATGAGCCACTTTACTAGTCCCTCACACAAGCTAGGGGACAAATAGAATGATGACCCTGTCTCGATACCGGATTCGATAACAAAATTGAAAACTCAGTTCCGTACCCTGACGATCGAAACGTACTTCTCCAGGACGGATGATCTCAATCACCCAATCTGTGATTCGATGATGTAACTCTTGGCGTAGTGTACTTCCCCAGGACGGATGATCTCAATCACTTATTCTGTGATTCGATGGTGTAACTCCTGGCGTAGTGTAGTTCCCCAGGACAGATGATCTTAATCACTTATTCTGCGATTCGATGATGTAACTCCTGGCGTAGTGTACTTCCCCAGGATGGATGATCTCAATCACCCAATCTGTGATTTGATGACACAACTCCTGGCATGAACAAGTTCCCATCACTATCCCTATGATGGAAGACACAACCATCATTTTTATGTATCTTTGCAGTTCAATGAGCTCGGAACAATACTCTCACATCGAACAGCAGATTGACTCTGTGAACCTCCCTGTGAGAATAACACCAATTAATGCTAGTCATCCGTCCTGAGACACCGCTCCTGTGAACAACGGATCGACCCCTTTTCTCCCCAATAGACTTAAGGATGATGCCCTATGACAGGTATCTATCCCTTAACATATTTATACTTGGGGACAGTATTCATGTGTATATTTCTCCGTTTTAAATTTATTTATTGTCTAATTTTCCGAGACAATTATTTCAATCCGACCTCAATGTTTATCATACGGAACGGATTTTCAATGACTCAAACGATATATACATGAAGTATTAAAGACAAATTTATGAAGTGAATTTTATTCATTCATAAAAAGCAAGATTACATATAATTTACCCAAACCGGAGTTGATCCCGGTACACAACTTTACATACAAAAAATAGCAAAACTACGGAGGAGGAACTTGCTCTTCTGTCTCTTTTTGTCCTTCCCCTTCTCCAGGTTCTTGTGTCCCTTCTTTTGGGATTTCTTCTGGAGCTTTCTCTTCAGGTGCCTCAGCACCTCCTTCAGATGAGATGCCCTCTGGTTTAGGAACAACAGAATCTGGACCCATACTTTGACCCTTGGGAAGAGGGGGCAAACCGTATAAGGACTCCGGAGGATCTTCAAGACGATCTTCAACCACTGCGAATAGCTTCCCTCCATGAAATTCATAAAATGGATTCATTCCATAAAGGTTTAGTTTCATAGTGGGATTGCGGTAGAAGACTTGACGTATAGCCAGGCCGAAGGATTCTTCAGCAACCTGGTTGCATATATCAATGGCTTCCCCCGCCTCAGCTCGTGCTACAGCCAATTCTTCCTGTAATCTCGAAAGATCTCCATCCGATCCTTGGGACTCCGTGCTCCTAGCTTTCAGTCCCTCGATCTCAAGGAGGAACTTCTTCTCCTTCTGGGACCACTCCTCTGCTTGTTTGAAATAATCCTCTGCAGCAGCTTTGCTTTTGTCTTCAAGATCAGCTTGTTTGGCTTGATTGCTACATATTTCTTCTTGTGATTTACCAAGCATCTCCTCCTTCTCCGCCAATTTACCCTCCAAGTCTTTAAGCATGGTTTTGAGCTTGAGATTTTCCTTGTTCATAATATCTCCGAACTCTTTAGACTTGGCAAGGCGATCTTCCATTAATCTTAGGGTGGCTTTATCCTTCCCCGACGAGAGGTTGAGCTGTTCTACTTTATCACTCAGCTCATCAACCTTGTCAACATCATCAGCTAACAAACTGAGTGAGTGAAGCATCCCAGTCAGTTCTGCTAACTGCCATTTTATTCTCGCCTTCTACATCCGAGGTCAGAATGATCAACTCGGAACAATCCTTTGCAGAATCCTTCTTAGGCAGGATTTTATTCTCGCCAGCTACAGTTTTGCCTCCTGCTTTCAAGTCTTTCAACTTGTCCATGTCCGGAGATTTTTGCTCTATTTCACCTACATACATAAATAAAACGTGTTAGCAACGAAGAAATGCTCAATACAGCTAACAAAGGAGGAAAAGAAGAATAAAACGAGAATTACGGAGATATTCATCCCGGACTGCACTTGAACTACTCAAAAGACGTCTACACAAAAATGCTTTAAAACGTGTAGAATATGCTTCAAGGGCGAATAACACCGTCGCCGTCTCAGTTGTAACACCCCTGATTTCCTGTACTCGAATCTCAATGTGATCGTCATAATTAATATAAATGCGAGTAAATTTTTCACGTTCCAAACTAAGTTCAGCATCACACCGAAACTCGAATCACAGAAAACCAAAGTGTACAATTTTAATACATTAAACCTGGATCTATAACTAGTTCGCCCATAAAGGTATACCAAAAATAATAGAGTATACAGCAGAAGAATGTGTATACCGGGCACACACCTAGTCCCATATATGACGATATGAGAAAAGGCTAGGCTAGCATGCAATGGCATAATTATAAGCCTATTAAACAACCACCTCTTACACAATTACATATATTTATTCATCATCCATCAATTCAAGGGATTATCTTATACATACTTAAAATCTCTAAATCATCAATATCATCATACACAATTTGTTCATTACACATGAATTCATAAATGATGCCGGCCAAGGCACTTTCTCTACCACTATTTACCTTCACCCAAGTTTGATCTTTAAATCCGAATTTGTCCCATGGTAACCTGCATCACAATGCTAAAAAGGAGACCACATGGGAGAGTGAGTTATACATTCAAAATGACGAATAATATATATATTGTGATCATGTGTATATGCATACAAACATCATGTGTGCTTTGCTATCAAAACATTAAATTATCATTCATTCATTATCTCATTATCACAATGGGCATACAGGCCTCATGAATCGCAATTCATATCATAAGTAAGCACAACCTATACATAATCACAAACACTGTCACTTTGCTACTTATCAACAAGGGCATTCATAATCATTATTCTTATCAAATTCATTATATCTTTAATCAATACCTCCTCGCAAGGGGTTTCTCAACACTCGTGGTCATCCCATTTCAAATGCATATGCAACGGATCAGATTTCATATCACGGGTGATCGCAACCACCATAATCAATCAATCATAATCATTGGTTTCCCGTCTCGCAAGGGGTACTCCCTATAGCAGCCTCGCAAGGAGCTTTCTCGTGATCGCAACCACGTTTAACAATCCTCATAGGTTTCCCGCCTCGCAAGGGGTACTCCCGCCTCATGATCGCAACCATGGGCATCATAGGTGCTCGCAAGCCCTTTATCATATCAAATACCAAGTGATCGCAACCACTGGCTCATCATCATACAATGGTCCCCGCAGGGCCTTTCACATTCCATAATCAGGTGATCGCAACCACCATTACCATATCATATCATCATCACATTGGTTTCCCGCCTCGCAAGGGGTACTCCCTTCATAGAATCCCGCAGGATCTTTCATCATTGTGATCGCAACCACATAATATCAATGCTATGCCATGCCATGAATGCAAGATGCAACAATGCATATGCTCAATAACAACCTCACAAGGATATCTCACCCTCTCAGTTAGGGGTATATTATATATTTTAGTTTTATCATCAATGGCGTATAAATATTCACAAGGCCCTTCAAGGCACATCATTCAAATAATTGGCATTCAATGGCCACAAACACCACTCATAACAATCCACACATGGATATCAAAGGCATAGCAAACATAATAATATCAATCCACACATAAAATCATTCGAGGCATATTCATCATTCACATATTTGGCAATCATCATTGCCTTACACACATACAAGTCAACTACTTGTATCCACCGCTAGAATGTCATAATATTTCATTTTATCTATCAATATCCTTATATATATTCATTGGGGATTTCCAACCCAACACAAGAGTATCATAATAATTTTCCATAATTATCAAGTTGCCATTCCAAACAATTCAATACATATACATGGCAATGCAAGCATGAGTATCAATCACATACACAATCTCTATTAAATTTACTCATGCAATTTGAATGTTAACTCCTCTCCTACCTTAAGGGAAGAGCCGAACCATTCCAATGCTCCAAGAGCTCCTTTGCACCCTTCGGAATACGATCTACATATTATACATATACACTCATACAATTAATAAGCCGTTACAAGGCATTCCTCATAGTTTTAGACATTTTCTAGCTTATCATCAAGTCTTAGACTTGTTAAATACCAAGTTATATAATTGTATTAGGCTTCGGGAATTCCTTTCCCAAAGTCAAGATCCTTTAGATCATAAATGCCAACTAACCCAACAACTGCTACCAATACTCATTAATCACCATCAATAGCCATCTTCCATCATTAATATCCTTCCCCAATGTCATTAAACATACATTTTACTCTCCTTTCACACTTCCCCCAATTTATTAAAGTTAGGGTTTCACCAAAACCCATCAACATCATAATTGCTCATTTATTTTCCACCCATCCAAATATTAATTCATGCATCTCCATAATAACCCACTATTAAAGTCATAATAACAACACCCCACCTAGGGTTTCCTCACTTTAAAGCTCTCCCAACAACCCATATGCCATAAACACTCCCATAAATACATAGGACCCAACATCTAGGGCATAAAACTCATAAAGAATGGTGGAGAACGTACCTCACCCAAGAGCCAACATTGGGCTTCCCATAAAGGGAGAAATCCTCGCGGAAATAGAGTGGGAGAAAGGGAGGAGTTCCAGCATAAGCTTCTCCTTCAAGCATCCATAAAACGAAAATGGTGAAGGAGGAGAAGACACTCCACACGGCTTGGGTTTTTGGAGAGAAGAAAGGAGGAGATGGAGAACAGCATGAAGAAGACGAAGAAGAATAATGAAGAAAGGAGGGGAAGAAGTGACGTAAAAGGTAGAAAGAAAGTGAGAGTTTTTGTTTTAATAATTGTTTCCCCTTAAAATATCTCACTATTACCTCATAATTAAAAATGGCAGTCCAATAATCCATCATGCCATGTTATATTTACTTTAATATCCTTTTATATCCTTAGAACCGAGTAAAAGAAGGGTCCACATAATTAAATCGAGAGAAAAGGGAAGACACACGCAAACAGGGTATCACTCGCTCAAGCGAAACCCACATTCGCTTGAGCGAGACAGCTCCATCTCGTATAAGCCTCTCCATTCGCACAGGCGAAATAACCCCAGTATCTGTTTCCACACTCACTCGCCTGAGCGAGGTATTAATTCGCTTAAGCGAATCCAACCAGAAATCATCTTTCCCAGCACTCGGGTTTCTGTTGGCAGGATTCCTTAAAACCGACCCAATATTAATTCGATTTTCACTCGGCAAACTTCAACTAAATCCGAGTCATCTCACACTCGGCTTCCCACTTGACATAACAATCTAAACCGATCCACTTTCCATTCAACCAAGACATTTTGGGCCGACTCATACTCATATAGTCTCTCACTCGGCAATTTCAATCCAATCCGAGTCATCTCAATCAACCCTTCACTCGGTAATTTCTCTAAAACTGACCCATCACTTATTGGGTCTTCCACTCGGTAAATGAGAGGCATCCTACTCGGAATCCCAAATCCTTCCTCACTCAGAATATTTGCTTGTCAACACCACTCGGTGTATCGCAACTATAAGTCACTCGGAATGTATTCCACATTCACCACTCGGTATATTTTCACATTTCTCACTCGGAGAATACGCAGACCTTCCTTCACTCAGAAGGGGTCTCCACAATCATACTCCACTCGGAATATTCCAGCCAGATTCACTTGGCATACGATATCTTACTCACTCGGGGAATTCATTAAGTCTCACCCGGACTTGTTCAGATCCTAACCACTCAGAGTATATAGTCTTATTCACTCGGATTATATATATATTTCCTACACTTAGGATACAGTCCAATCTAAATCATTACAACAACTCTTCCCTTGGAAGAGGATCACTCGGAATTCCACTCGGGAATATCTAAACCCATCCCACTCGGGGTTTACTCATGCTTTTCCACCCGAGAAAAGGCCACACAAGGATCACTCAGGAAATTCTCCCATCTAATCCTACACCGAATGGGTTCATCAATGGCAATTCCCTAAAAATCCATTTAAGTATTCTCCACTCAGAAAAGAAGGACAAACATCATAGCCTCACTCGGAATTGGATCCAAGCCTCCTATATTTCTCTCAAAATTCATCAACTTAGAATTATTCACCTAACATCATTCATATTCCAGTCGGTAAGAAGCATCAAATCAACATAAATCCCTTATGTATATATGTATATTCTCATAAATACAAACCTGTCCACAAATCCAATCTACCGACCCACATATATAATCATACACTCGGAATGCTTATTGCCTTCACACTCACTCAGGATTCCACTCGGATAAACAATCCAAAGGCTGACTTCCTTTATTTTTCCCACGAGTGAAGTCATTCCAAAATACTTCTGGACAACACACCCCACTCGGTGCCATTTCCACTCGAAATTACACTCACAGAGAGACTTCCCTCGGAATGAGTTACCTTGAACTCGGATACTTCCACTCGGAACACAACTGCTCAGAATTTCACACAGAAAGCCTCTCACTCAGAATTTTATCTACTCCCTCACTCGGAAGGTTCTGCCTTGACAAGGCCACTCAGAATTTCACTCGAAAATTCACAACATCACAGAATTATTTTCTAAGGTTCTTACTCAAGGGAAATCTCGTTCAAAATCCCACACACTCACCATATACTTACCACACTCAGTCTAGTACAACTGTACCAGTCACACCTGAGTGAGCATCACCCAGCATTCATACTTCCACTTTTGCTCAAGCTACTCACATTCGCTTGGGCGAAGAAAGATCCAGTGACCAATTCTTCACTGGCTCGCTCAAGCTGATCCCTCACTCGCTTGGGCGAGACTCCATTCGCTTGAGCGAATTTCCTCCAGAGAGCAAACACTGATACTGTGAATCCCTTCCAGAGAGCAACACTGATACATAGGCAATTTTGCTTGAGCGAAATTAACCTTCGCCTGAGCGAAAATTGCCCAGAAACCATAAGGCCAACATAGGGAATCCTCGCCTGGGCGAGATCCCTTCTCGCTCGGGCGAGACTATCAACACAGAGGCAGGAAACGCAGATTTCGCACAGTCCAACTTATGAAACTTCATCATAAGCCAATTTAATCATATCCATGCTATCATATACATCATATAAGACATATATAACTTGTTCCTAAGCATTCTCACTTAGAATTCCTCATTATAAATCAAATTGGATTTATTCCACATATTCTCACCCATCTTCCTCAATAAGCATCAACTATTTGTCATTCACATTAATTATTCATTTTTATAAAATTCGGGGTGTTACATCAGTAGATAGCTCAGACTGATGAGTGAAGTATGCTGAAGAATTCAGGAGAAAGTGCTCATGAGTCCAGCTCAGGGGAAATTTATTAAGACCCTCTTCGTTCTTCCAGAAGACGGGCTTACTCTTCTTAAGTGATATCTGGGTAAAGAAGGACTTAAATGACTTCCCGTCAACTTTAGCCGAATCGGTGTAGGATTTGAAGTTTACGAAGGAACATAGAGTCCGGAGTGTGATTAGGCCTACACCGCCTTGCTTGTTAGCCCTCCGAACTACCTGAGTGTAGTAGAACAACATCGCTACGGTGGGCGTAAAGTTGAAGTGGTCTCCCAATACTTCTAGAGCACGGACGAGTCCCCAACCGTTCGGATGGAGTTGAGAAGGTGCACAATTTAGGAACCCTTATACACCCATTTGAAACTCGGATAAGGGGAAACGAACTCCGAGGTGATGAAATACAAATTCATGCATATATACCAAACGCTCATCTGGGACAACGTGGTATATCCGTTCTGTAGGGAGCGGTGCAAATACCCTGAACCATTTTTTCATTTCCTCCTCAGCGCAAACTGTAAACCTTGGCTGAATCCGAGCTCCGTCCTCATTCGCATGATGGAAGGCTAAGTTTTTAAACTCGTCAACTATCCAGCAGAAGGGCCACTTAGCCTGGAGTTCTTCCCAATTTAGCCGAGAGGCGACTACGCTATACAGACCTTCTACTGTTTTCAGAGCAATTTGGTCCCCAGAGGTTCCTTCTCCAGTCATCGTGTGAGTAGCATGAACAAAAATCTCTGCTCTATGATAAAAAGTCACATCGTCAGAAGGGTAACAATCATTACTCATCTCACTTTTCAGAGCGACTACAATCAGAGGACGACTCTGAGAAGGGAAAAGTGATTCTCCACCGTGAGTAAGATCCCCTTTCTGAGCGACATGACTCAGCCCTTGGAAGAATCACAAGGATTCTTCCCCCATGATAATTAGGGTTGCGAGAAGTTAATCTCCCCCTAGTAAGATACATTCTTTTCAAGCAAAAACAGCAGAGCAAAAGAAGACGAAAATAACAGGGGAAAGAAAAATGGTTACCTCAGATGATAAGGAAGATGAAGACTGAGAAAAGCTTCACAAAACAAGCGGCAAGCGTCCTTACAAAATTTTTGCAGAGTTTTGCTAAGAAATCAGAAATGAGTGGAACCCAGAATCCACTAAGTGTTTCTTTTATAGGAAACGAAAGGGTTCGGTTACCAACTCTTGAGGTTGTGTCGTTCACGACCAAAACGCGTTGATTCATGAGTCAAACGACACAGTCGTTCTAAATTCATGGGCGCCAAAACAATATCAATTCGTCAAAGGGCCTCTCCGTTGGGCCCAGAAGTTTTAAAAATTGTAGGCCCATTAAGCCCCAAACGACGGTTACTGAGATTTCCGTCTTAAATGCAATAACTGCTCGCACACGTGATTAAAGGCATTTAATGTCTAATCATGCGACGCAATCTATGCTTTACAGACGTCACTCGAATTTCAAGGGTCTTCAATTTTCAAAAAACTTTTGGTATTCTCCCGCTGCGAATCTTTGTCTGAAACCGTTATGACAACATTATGACAACGGAACATTCAACCCTAGGACGGTTCCTCGTGACATAATAATGTTGAACAGCACACATGCATAAAAACGTCTCCTGCAAAGCTATACCGGCATCTAGACCGTTCGCAGGTTGAGTAGCTCATGTGAACAACTACACAGTCCCTCACACAAGCTAGGGGACATATGATCCGGTCTTGATACCGGTATCCGATCTGCAAGACATATTTCAACGTCTTTATCAAGTCATCAACGTTCAACCGGTGTCATCGGTATACATCCGGACTCTAATTCCGTATCAGGCGCTCTCCCTATACCGGTTGTCCAGGATAACACCATGACGCCGGATAACGTATACGTCACTATACAGAAGATAAAAGGCATTGCTACAGGGACCGATCAATAATTCCCTGCACTACGAGCCAAAATCTGCTCACGGGAATGATCAATTTATCCCTTAATTCTAGCCTATACTCCCTACGCTCAATATAAAATGGCCACTTGACCCAATCATACTAGTAAGTGCGCAATAAAATAATAATTTAAGGTGTTATTGGAGGTTAGTGGTTCCCCACTAACGGATCCTCGAATATCGAGCCAATCAGGTATATGAACTCTCTTCATCAATGAAGGGAAGGATCTTTTCGACTCTATCAACTTACAATTACTCTCTGAAAAACATTCCTCACTTGGAATATCATCGCTGACTTGAGCGTCGGAGAATCTTTGCAGGTGACACCACCTTTCGCCCACATCAACGCGTAAGGACGGTGTGAAGGACCTCCAGGACGCCCAATCCGCTCTCATTATACAGAGACGTCGGATACACAAACCGGATACTCATATAACCGGTCTTCAGAGACGTAATCATCTAACTATTTATGATTGACCCGATACTGGATCTCTTGATCCCGGTTCAGGACAGATCACATTCATTCTTCATTAAATAAATAAAAATAAATTATGAGTTAAAATATAATTAACAATAATATTTAACAAAATTTTATTGATAAAAGACAAAATTTACAACAAAACAAATTACATAAAACATTAAAATAATTTATTTAGGGGCACTCCCTTCTCCAACCGAGTGGTCAATGTCTTCTTCAGGAAGAGTAAGAAAATCATCAACACTAAAATCAGAGAAATCATCATCTACACCAGTAAAATTTGTCTATATTATTTTTCCTTTATTTTTAAGGGATTTTTAATATAGATCTACGAGATGCTTTGGTGTGCGACAAACTCGAGACCAGTGTCCCTTGCTACCACAACGGTAGCAGATATTTTTAGTTTGTTCGCTATTTTGAGCATCTGTCTCTTTTTTCATATGTTCTTTATTTTTCCATGTGAATGACGACCTCTTATCATTTCGACCATGGCCACGGCCATAACCATATCCACGACTATGACCAATACCATGCCCCCGAGCATTACCTCGTCCACGACCGCGACTACGGCCACGACCACGACCAGGAGTATGATGATCGTGTGTTGCTACATTCACTTCTGGGAATGGAGCAGTTCCAGTTGGACGAGATTCATGATTTTGCATAAGCAATTCATTATTTTGCTCAGCCACAAGGAGACAAGTAATTAATTCAGAATATTTTGTAAAGCCCTTTTGGTGATATTGCTGCTGCAGGAGCAAATTGGATGCATGAAAAGTGGAGAATGTCTTTTCTAACATGTCACTTTCAGTGACTTTTTCTCTACATAATTTCAACCTCGAAGTAATTCTAAACATTGCAGAATTATACTCATTTACGGATTTAAAATCTTGAAACCGTAAATGCATCCATTCATAACGGGCTTTTGGAAGAATTATATCCTTTTGATGGTCATATCTCTCTTTTAGATTATTCCACAAAATGAGAGGGTCTTTAACTGTTAAATACTCATTTTTTAACCCTTCGTGGATATGGTGGCGTAAAAAGATCATGGCTTTAGCCTTATTCTGGCTAGATACATTATTTTCATCTTTAATTGTTTCCCCAAGACCTTTTGCATCTAAATGGATTTCAGCATCCAATATCCATGATAAATAGTTCTTGCCAGTAATATCAAGGGCCACAAATTCAAGGTTGGTAATATTTGCCATATGTATTTCTATGCAAGAAATTACAAATAATAAGTTAGATAATACTTTAATAAATATATTAACAATAATTATTATGATGGTAATCATAACAAGTCAATGATGATTATAAATATACATATATATATATTATTTTATTTAATTATAAGAGTAATCTTGGTTTCCCTTTTTTTAAATAAATTATAAATTAATTTAAATAACATTTCACATAAATAATTCAGTAGTGAAAATTTAAAATTTTCATAAAATATCATTCAAATACTAGATAACTTATTATGTTATAAATCCTAGGTTTGAATCCTTCTTAATGCATATCTTATTTATTAATTCCTTTATTTATATAAAATATATTATATTATTTATAAATACTAATTATGAATTTAGAAATTAATTTCTAATTCAAAGGTGAAGTATAATAAAACATGTACAGCATAATATAACATACTAATTCAAAGCATAATTATGTACAGTAAGGTAGCCAAAGTGAAGCAAAGTATAATCACGTGAAAGCAAATGTTCAATATATATATTAGTTAGTGACAATTATATAAGGTAGCAAAAATTAGAAGAAAAAAAATCAGGCAGCCAACGTGCAATTAAAATAATATGACAACTACAATATGTAAAGTTTATTAATATAAAAACTAAGTGCTACCAATTTAATAATATAACATGACAATCCAAATGCTAGCAAGTATAACATGACAATTTAGAGCATATAATATGCAGGAACATGTCTCGCTGATGGATAACATAATGGACAAGTGCATGAATTTAATAATAATGGAATTAAAGGTGGTGGGTGCATTAATGAAATTTATAAAATGATCAAAATGGCAATGGATCAATAGCGAGCAGATCAGGACCAATAAAGTATATAAACATAATACCAAATAATAAAGAAATTTATTCTTCAATATTTTATTTTAATTTATTATATTGTTATAGTTCTTCTAGAACTATCAATAAATATTTTAAGAATTCTTCAAGAATTCTAAATTATTTGACTATTAATTTTATACATCCTACAGGGATGTTTATGAATAAGTTCTTCAGTAACCTATATTTTTTTATATGATACAGATATAATTTTATACATCCTTCGGGGATGTTTAAAATGTAAGTTTTTTGGGAACTTTTATAATATATATAAATAATATAAATTATTATAAAGAATAATAATAATAATCATCATATATTACCTCTCTTTGTCGAATAGATCTCAGTTGGTCAGAACTTCGTGTTGATAACGTGTTTTAAATAAAATGAAATGAGAACTTAAATTCAAGCAAAAGAGATATTGAAGGGAAGAAATTTGAGAATGAGTAAGAGAGTTGTGTTATAATTATGCATACCCAAGTTCTATTTATAGAACTTGGGGAGGGGACAATATTGGGGACATCCACCATAAATTAGGGATAATTCATAATAGATGAGACTTTTTTTCTTTTTTAAAAAAACTACATGCATATTTTATGCGATGTAATGAAATAGTTGACTGTCATACTATAGATTTTTTTCCATCACACAACGTAAACCTAAAATCTTACTTAAAAAAATTAATTATATATATAACTTAAATTAATCACATATTGGTTAATTGACTCTTAATACTACCTCCGGTTCCAAATATAAGCAAATATACCTAACTTTACACATATTAAGAATAGTAGTTGAAGGTAGTTATTTGCATTAATGTTACCACATATTTGATTTAATTTTCTAAAATACCCTTAGTATCATTTATTACATAAAGAATTAGTAACCTTGAAAATAAAGAATTAGTGACCTTGGAAATATATATGATGAGGACATATTTAGTAAACAAGCATTTAATGACATTGGGAAAGTCTAATTTTGTTTATATTAAGGGACCAAAAAATTCCACTAAAATTTGCTTATATTTGGAACCGGAGGTAGTATTATTTTTAGAAACAAATTAAAAATTATTTGAGGATCTCGCTAATACTTTTATTAAATTTAAAAATTTATACAATTATAAATGCGTTAAAATACATAACTTAATTAAAAATTTACGCTATCTATATATAAAATAACTTATTAAAATAAAATCAAAACCAATTTATAAACATTATAAATTATTTTTATAAGTTATCTATAAACTCCTCCAAACTCATCCTATAACTTTAATAGGTTATTTTTTACTTATCTTAGTAAATTACTTCATTTCTTATTAAAATAAATTATTTTAAACTTATTTTAATAAATTTTATCAAATTTATAATATAAATTGTTCTTATTACATAAATTCTTAATTTATATATCCAAATCCACGTAGTATTAAAAAAAAGTATCACTCTGTTGAACAATTCACATTCAAAAATATAAATGTCAAGTCACAACTTTTGACAACTCGACCCAGAACAAGGGAAGGAAGAAAATAGAAGGAATAAGTCTACAATTTGTTTGGTTTACATTTAATGTTGAAAAAGATAGGATTTAAATTGTCATTTTCATTCCTTTCCTCTTCGTGAAGCAAAAAAATGAAAGAGAATATGAAACCATGTATTATTAATCGTCTAGCATGTCAAAATGCAACTATAAGTTAAATTAACAACAAATTTATTCATCCAAAAAACAATAAAGGGACCTATTTTCTCTAGCCACAAAATCCATCGGCATTAAATTTCAACTGTTTAAATTCAACTAAGACTCAGTCACGGAACTCATCCATGAATTTTTCATGGAATTCTGTCAAGCGAGAGACAATGGCCGGAATCTTATCTTCTTGAGGCAATATGGTGCACCTAAAATGCCATGTTCCAGGAACCTTGCAACACACAACAACATATATTAACAAAATGAACTCTTAAAAAAGTTATAAGCTCCTAAATAACTAACAAACCATCTTTACGAAAGAGATATGTGATTTTAATTTTACTTTTTTTAAAAAAGTCATGTTGATTTTGATCTTTATAATTTTTACAACTGTTGAATTCAATTCCTATGGCCATATTACATATTAGTGACATATGTATTTAAACATTTTGCCACCTTCAGCATAATTACTGATGTGACACATCAAGATGCATGCCACATCATTAAATGATAACAATGATCATTTCAAAAATTGGATATTTATTGTAGGACCGTTTGGTTTCCCAACTTGGTTGGCCAAACCCCGGTTTGACCAACCCCAAAATTAAATCCTACGGTCAAACAGAGTTTTGACTGTCTCGAACAACATGAAAGATCAATATCAACCCTTAAATTTTTCCATTTTCTCAACTCCGTTTCCCCAACTGAAAATCAAATGGAAAGAAATATTTTTTAAAAGACTAAAACCAAAATGAACAATATATATAGGGAGTAAACATATGTTTAAGCCTAAATTTTAGAATTAATAAGTGCATAAACTAACCTGTCCAAAACCAGAACCAGGAACAACAACTACTCCTGTGGCATTAAGCAAGCGCTTACAATAGAATGCATCAGGTGCTGTATTTGCAGTCCCTGCAGCTTTGATAGCCTTTTCAGGCAGACGAATTTGGGGGAACAGGTACATTGCTCCTTCTGCTTTGTTGCATGTTACACCCTCTAACTTGTTAAATGCTTCTTCCAGTGTCTGTGTTGAGAAGCAAAATATTAGTTAATGGTTTTCCATAAAAGTGGGAATGAGGTAATAGAATTTGTAAACTTTATGTAGCAATAGTATTCACTTCGTACTGTATACTATAGGAGAATGAATCCCTTCTCATAAAAATGAACCTTGTTAAACTTTATGTAGCCCAAAAACAGGTGTACAACAACGTTAAACTGATCCAAACTTCCATAGGGGACAAGGAGGAAGGGCAGTATAGAAATATTCTATATTGAAACATGGTTAAAACACTCAAAGTTGTCTTGTCTTTACTATGTCAAAACTTTTCCAAGGAAACTAACCTTTGCACGCCTAGCAAGGGATGCCAAGATATTCTCCTTCTCCGCCATGAATGACTCATAGGACTCATCTCCAACCTGCAGACATTCATTGAATTCACTGAATGTTAAGTGTGTAAGCCAATTAGTATAAAACAAGAAATGGTGATCTTATTGTACCAAACACATATCCTTCTTGTAAATGTTCAGAATAATTTAATACCACTGTTAGGTGTATTACATTTTGTTTACTATAAATATGAATAGCAAATGGGGCTGCCGCTAACAGGCATGGGATATAAAATCTCAAACAGGCGGATCGGCACATGGTATCCTAGAGTAAATGTATTGGTGTCATTAATCAAGTCAAGTAACTGTTATTGGATGGCAATCCTTCAATCAGGGTATAACACCTTTCTACTCACCATTTATACTCTTTAGCATAAGAGTACACTCCTGATACATTGACTTTAAGCTAGCATTCATGTACCAATCTTATGATGGTCAGAATTATGATCAGTGTTCTGTAAACTCAAACTAAAGATCTATTCACCAAGAAGAAATTTGACTTTAGAGGTAATACCTTAGGTGGACTCATGACCAAGCTTGCAAGAATTTGACCAGAGATATTAGAACAAAGATTCACAGATGCAACTTTATATATCTGTTCCCTCACTTCCGGAGTAAACCCTGTCACCTCCATATAACCCCCTCGTTTTCCACACTCCCCATGATAGCCTGAGGACAACAAGAAAGGTGTCTTCCATCAGCATGGGTCAGTGGGATCACCAATTAGCACATAAGTCTATTCTCTAGTTATAATAATTGGTTGTTGCACCAACTTACCTTTAGAGACTGACTGAAAAGATACCAAGCAGATATCATTCTCACCGTATCCCATGGACCGAGATACCTTCTTGAAGGAGTGAAATTTTTTCTCAGGAACATAAACATTTTCTTGATATACCTTCAAAATGAATTCCATGCATTAGAATAGTACTATGCTACATAAGCTTCAACAGTAGTTCCAGACATATATATATATATATATATATATATATATATATATATATATACACACACACACACTTAAGCATGTATTTTTGACATGATAAAAAGTTAAGATACAACTCAATAACTGTCATTTACAAGTTTCACGAATCATGATAAGATGTTTGTAAAAGATTGGTTACCTCATCAGCTAAAAGAACCAGACCTTCTTGCTTGCAAAATTCTACTATATCACGCTGATTTTCCTCAGCAAGAACCTGTAGGCATGACAAAAAAATCCATGTTATCAAATTCAATGACAATGTTCACATTCTAAGCAGTCAGCATCCTCCTATATAAAGCGTGTGTTAGGTAAACAACTTAATTAAGCACTTACTAGATAACCTTATATCACATGAGATTCTATATCATAAATTGACCATCAAACTAATAAAAAAAATGAGTTAGAAAAGCTTATTTCAGTATGCTTCATCAATAAGTTTATCAAAATAAACTAAAAGGAGATTATAGCAGGCATAAAGCATTTCCATAAACTCAAATAAAGTCTACATAAGCTTTTCTAATCACCCCACATAGTTTTTTAGTGCTCACCTGCCCTGTTGGATTTCCAGGATTTATAACAACCAAGGCCCTAACATTGATACCCTTAGACTTGGCAGCCTCCAATTGCCTCTTGAGTTCAGGTATTTCCAATCCCCAACCAGTTGCTTCATTTAGATAATAAGGTACCTTTAAGGGGGAAAATCTAAGTTAAGTTGAGATTCCAACCAATGTACGTATTACACCAAGATAGTTCAAATTCAAAGTTTCAAGTCATTCCAAGCCAATCATGCACATAAAATATGCCAACATATACATTAACTGTTTTTTCTTATTTGTCCTCCCAAAGCTGGCATATAGTCCGTAAATCATCAAAATGGAGTGAATCTAAATAGTGACTACTGACTAAATTACATTATGCATTGCATAGAGAAAACATTACCAGGCTGCCACCGTGGAGGGCAATTGAGGCTGAGTACAGAGGGTACTGAGGAATGGGGCAGAGAATACCATCACTTTCTGATCTTAAGAGTAATTGCATCATATTATGAACCTGAAAATCAAGGAATTATGGTCTTCAAAACTTATTAAGATTTTAAATGAAATGAACTCTACAATATCATCAGAATTTAAGCACAAAAAAGAAAACATCAGTAGCAAAGTAAGAATCATACTGCTGGGCTTGCACCATCTGTCATGAAAATGTCATCCGAATTGGCAGGAAAACCATCACGCTCTTCAATTCCAGCAGCTATCGTATCACGCAAGCCCTTGACACCCTGCATGGAAATAAAAACAATTTCGTGGCCCTGCCTTTGTATAGCAAAGAAATAAACTGCATGTGATTTGATAACACAGTCAATACCTGACTATGACTATATGCACCAGTGGCTCTCCCAGGAATCTGATCCACAATCTGCCAAGCTCGCTCAATTGAGTCGGCACTGCAATATGTCAAAGTGCAACTTATACCAATTCATCAATAACAAACGCAACTTCCACTTTCTTCAACAGGATAGACTACCACATTGCAAAACTGAATTTAAAATTCATTAACATATTCAAATTTAATTTGCAATCATTTGCGTGTATTTTCATATAATTCTATACCCAAAGGCTATGAGAAAAGTCAATCATACATTATAATGAAATGAAAACAGTGCTCCTAGACCATTACTTGTTACATTAGCAACTTTAGGCGTATGATCCAAGGTCTAATACAATTGCTCCATCCAGAAGAATATCATAAAGATAGTTTCTGTTTCACATTATTAGTTATCTAGATGCTGTCACATTTTTAATCCTGGTATACCTGAACAAACCCTGTGTTTCACTTTTGTCCAAAATAGTTGGATGATCACATAATGCAAGAACCTGAAAGAGATGAGATGATCATAATAAGCATTGCTCAATTTGTATTAAGTTTGTTATATTCACTGCCCAGAACTATAAGAAGCAAACCTCTCGGAAAAAAGTTATTGGAGCCTGGCCAAGAGACTGAGGATTTCCAATGTTGCAATAAATTATCTGTTTTCATATCAAAGAAAAATGAGGGAAAGAAAAAACACAACAAAAGTAGAATCACAGCTTAATGACGTAAAAATGAAGTATGTTACTTGTGAATATGTTTGTCCACTCTTTGAAGTGGCAGGAGAAATCACAGATAGAGTTTACCCCCTCAAGGCCTCAACCATTTGTTTTGGGGGGGGGGGGAAGAGAGGGAAGGGAAGAGATAAGAGATTTTACAATTAAAAAAAAATAAAGATGAAACTACATCCTATATTTAATTCTTGTGATCTTGTCCTCCTGAAGGTGACTTCGTATGCCAAAATAATTCAAATATATTCTGCAAAATTGGTTCATTTCATATATAAGCTTTAGGGTTTAGGGTTTAGGGGGGGGGGGGGGGGGAAGAGATAAGAGATTTTACAATTAAAAAAAAATAAAGATGAAACTACATCCTATATTTAATTCTTGTGATCTTGTCCTCCTGAAGGTGACTTCGTATGCCAAAATAATTCAAATATATTCTGCAAAATTGGTTCATTTCATATATAAGCTTTCTAAACAAGTTCCAAAAAGGAATTTTCTCTATTCCAATTACAAACCATCACATGATCAAAGGATGTAGAATAGAAGCATGCCCAAGCTAAATTGAAATGCCAATAGTAATAGTCAACTCATGCAACTATTTCATCCATTTATATTGCATCATGATTAAAGCACTTGATCCAAAGGATTAAGGAATAAAACTAAATAATAAATCATAGAAGGAAAGCCTTGGCACAACAATTGGAGCTGGCAATTCACAGGTTCACAAGTCATGGAATCAACCCATTGCAGGGGCAAGTTAAGGTTGTCTACTATAGACCCACATAGTGGTCAACCCTTCCATGGACACCACATGTCTCAAAAAGCTTTCAGAAGTCATCTTGAGAGTTAAAAATCCAAAAGTTCTACTCAAGAAGATATGAAGTTGAAAAAGAAAAGTACCTCATCAAATGGATGAGAACCTGGATTGGCCTGTAAATCTTTTTGCAAATTCTGCAACATTAGGGCATTGTAAGCTGAGAGTACTGTAATAATTGCCTATAAAAATTCTGTAGAGATCCATTTTAAACTTGAACCAGCAAAAGAACTTCATTTTCATGCTGTAAAGTCATACTGTTAATTTAGTGTCAAAAAAGCACAGTGGACTTAGTTTATCAGTTATTTTGTCAATGTAAATTACAAAACGTATCCATCTTGGAATAAACCAAGACCTGATTCTTATATGTGCAGCCAAATCACAGTACCTGGGCAAGTGTGACAATCTCTCCTCTAACAGCATACTCACATTTCAGAACCTATACAACAAAAAGGAAACATAGTTTCAACTTTCAAATAATCAATTGAAGTATAAACATCGGTGTCAAGTGTCAATAACCAACTTGGCTTTTAAGAAAAACCACGGGGGCAAATATTCAGGTCTACAATTCATAAATAAATAAAAACTTCATTTGTCAATAAGAAAACTAACTTAATAGAGTAAACCATTCAACTTATTCTATCAATCCCTAAATAAAAGAGTATGGAGTATAATCAAACAACAAAATCAAGAAGCGAAAAAAAAAACTCAACTGAATATAATAATAGAGAAATGAGCTATTAATCGGTCATCAATCACACAACTAACCGAAATCAAGGGAAGGAAAAAGATCAGAATCAAACCAGAGTCAATGATCGATGATAGTAACAATAATTAACATTGCATGCAAGGCAAAAACACCGATAATTTAATTGAAGTTGGATCCTTTTGACAAACAAACACGTTAAACACTCACTTTCGAGCAAGGAGACATACATAAAGAAAGAAAGAACAAACCAAAGCAAACCCCACGGAATAAAAACACTGATAAATTTGAAAGTTTGCAACTTTAGCACACATAGAAACAAAAGGCCGAAGATAATAATTTGGGTAGGAGTAAAAAGAGATTTAGAGGGAGCAAAAACCTTGGGATTGATGTTGCTGGCAGTAACAGGGAAAGGGGAATCGGAAGCCATGGAGGTAGAGGAGAAGAAACGAAATCGAGATAACGAGGGGATGGGAGTGAGAGAAGGAGAAGGAGGGTGATGGTGATGGTGATGGCGGAGAATGAGAAGTGAACGGTTAAAAAGGTGCCTGAATCTGTCTGCAGCAGATTTCCGCATTGGAAGGGTTATATAGAAAGAGAAGTGATGGTGTGAGATGCGTTAATATTTGATGTTTCAAAGTTGAAAAAAGACACAAGGCCGAGCGTACGTGTATCTAGAAAGATGCGAAACAACAACCTAGGGAGAGAAACACACAACTCTCCAACTAAGTACAGTCTCTACCACCTCAAATTAGTTTTACCTTCCGCCCACTGTATTACTATACACAACAACAGAATAAATAAATACCCTTTACACATTCCACCAACAATCCCATTTTTTCTACAAAAAAGGGTTATAAGGGTCCAGTGTCGCTTGCTGCACAGTTGGAATTTAAAGTGGCTTGCTTAGAATTTCATGGCTATTTTATGGTTAATTAAATTAAGGTTAAACTAAAAAATATATTTTATTGGTTTAACAAAAAATTTTACAATATTAATATTAACTATTAATTTTTTATATTTTTATAACTTTGTTTTCACAACTGATTACTACGTCTATTAATCAAATTTTGTTAGATCGCTTATAAATGACTTACTAAATTAATATTAACTATTGAATGATTTTTTTTCTATAACTTCATTTCCATATTTAATTACAAATCAATGAGTTATTAAAAAAATTATTAATTAAAAAATGACTAGATTTATTATACTTATGTTTTAGTGATATAACGACTACATTTATTTTAATAAAAAAAAATTTTATAGTGATTTAACCTGAATTCATAAGATCAAGGTTAACAAAACCTAAAAAATAAATAATAAAATCTTTTTTTATTTGAAAAATCTTCTATGATACCCTTATGAATACACGGACAGAGGAGATTTTAAAAAATGATGTTTGAAATGGGATATAATAAAAAAGCATAAATTGATCAGTCTAATTTTGATATAATATATTTATGTAAACGTTGACGCACGGTTAATATAGAAATTTGTATACTCTCAGCTCATTAACATATGTCATAAGTGTACACAATAGAAAAATCGATTCATGAATATTTTGATTTGGTTTTCCGGAAAGTGGTAGTTAGTGACAGAATTCACTCCCGTTGTTTTGTGTAGACTGTATAGAGAGGGTGATCTGAAATCATGGAATACCATCAAAGGCCGTAGCTGGTTTTGATCATTTACAATTACATTTGTCAAATTTCTGCCAGACATGTAATTACGTGACTAGTTTTTCACCCATGTGGTACCGTAAATATAAAATACTATGATTCATATCGCACTGCATTTAATTTAATGTTGGAAATTCGAATGTACGGGTATGCATGAAAACTATGTAACAAATGGTAAAATGTCTTTCCAAACCGCATTAAGATTTAAGCCGTTAAATAACTAGAAAAATTTTACAAACCAGAGGAGGTTTAAGAAAATAAATGTGTGTAGTGTAATAATACAAGAGTGTGATAAAAGCTAAAAAAAAAATGTGATTAGTAGTTTTGGTCTAATCTGGTCCAATCACAATGTAGAATCAAACTCTACAGCAGTATCCGTCAACCACTCAGGGCCTTGGATAAAGGACTGAACTGTGTATTTGCCCGCTTCAGTATCCGTAAGAATGGGCTTATAACCCGCCCATTTGACCCTTTGTGACACGTCTGCTCCTGGACCACTATTTTGATATTCAGCATAAAGGATTGTATTTGCAGGTTCAACATTGGGGACCCAACTTATCCACCCTACTGGTTTTAAGAATGACCCGATATCAGATTGCATGATAACAGTAGTGGAATAGTCTTTCCATGGCCTACCAAGGTATGTAGGAGCTGTAAGAGTGAGATTGTCCTTATCTAAGGGAGTGATAGTTGATTTCTGGATTATTATTCCAGTGTTCTGGTTAGGGTCTTTCTTACCCTGAGCTGTGATGGTGTTAAACTGGTTTGGTAGAGGCTGCCTAGGCATTATTTTGCAGTTTTGGAACACAACTGCTGCATTTCCAAAGATGAAGTCTATGGTGCCTGTGATGTCACAGTCACGGTAGAACTGACGGTTGGAATGAGCATAGAGGGTATCTTGGAAGCCTTCAAATGAACATCTGTAGAACACAGAACGATCAGAGCCAGATCTCAATGCCACAGCTTGGTGCTTAGATGCACCTGCAGTGTTCACAAATCCTATGTCTTTGGCAAAGAACCCCTTGCCTTTAACAGCTGCGAAAAAAATAACAATGTTCACTGTTAGCTCACTTTGTAGCATCAATGCATTCAAAGATCTCATACAAAATAATTGGTGGGTCATAATTTATAAACACACAGAATGATAATATGTCAATTGAAGGGAATTTGCAAATAAAATGTTCATTTATTTAGGAAAGACTCGTCAAATTTTGCACCATAATTATAGATTAAAGAATAAAACAGCATGATGTTTTGTGGGTCATAAAAGTGGAAGAGCAGATCAGGTTCACATGATGACACATTAAAACCATGTGGCTCGCCAGACAAGTAAGTCATATCCGAGTTCCCACCATAGCACTTAGCACATGCCACATGTTTTTCCATGGAACTTATTCTTTCCATGGTAATAATTAACGACCCGATTGAATTCTGACAAATTCATCCCTTCTTATGAATTGTGTAAGCAGAAATTATTGACTTGTACAATGAATGCATTAAAAATTCTATTTATTGCGATTTCTAATGGGTTGATAGTTATAAACTTAAGCTATAAATAAACCAATATTCTATAAAACATTTCATCATAAATTTTTAGAATTCAAGCACTTCATATACTTTAGTACATGCAGTAAATTAGCTGTCAACAAATCCATGTAATCATCTAATAGCCTTTAAATTAGTAATAAAATCAATATATCTTATTGTCAGTATTCGTTATATTAAAAAAAAAGGTACCCAGTCAAATTTATTTTATTCACCATCAATCACATTCATGCACGTAGAGCTAGTGAACTCCATAGCAAAGCATCATCAACAGCACAGCACAAAGTAGAATCATCCTTAACTTTCTCAAACAAACCACCAATTTTCCAAATACTACTACTTATTCTGAAAAATTACAGGACCACCATTTAACATTATTTTATATATAATTGAAGTATTTAATTTAAACAATAAATAATTTGAAAAAGTATTCGCAAAGAAGTTACCGAAGGTGGCAGTTTCAAAAGTGGGAGTGCCGTCCATGAAGTTCCGGCCACCGTAGATGACAGTTTTGGTCTTGTCATCACCGTAGATCATCACATTCCAAGTATTCTTATCCAAATCAATGTTCTCTTCGTAACGCCCTTCCTTCACATACACCACGAATCTATTTTCGCTTTTCTTCTTCACCAACTTCAGCGCCTCTGCAATCGTGGTGAACTGTCCGGTACCGTCCTTCGCCACCACCGCGTCAGGCTTGATCGTCCCGTTCACCTCCAGCAGCCTCCGCTCCGCCACACCGAGCCACTTCGGAAACCCTAGCAACCGCCGGTGTGGTATCGGCGCATCGAACGTCGACAGCAACCCTAGGATCCGTGTGACGATGGCCAAACTGTTGCTAGCGAACTCCGTCGAGTTCCTCATGGCAGTTCCAATCTCCCGGAGAGCGCCACGTGCGGAGGTGGAGTTGAGTTCGCCGAGCGCGTCGAGGCACGTGTCATGATTGGTGATGGCGGCGCTGAGCCAGGTCTCGATGTCAGCGACGGTGGCGGCAGAGACAACCTTGCCGGCATCGGAATCACCGCCGAGCGAGGAGATCGAATCGTTGAGGCGGTCGAGTGCGTCGTCGAGAACGGAGACGCAAATGTCAATCACTTTGTTGAGGCGTGCGTCACCACGGGCATTGACGCGAAGCTTGGAAGGAAAGTTAGATAGTTTGGAGAGTTCGTCAATGGCGGCGCGTAGTGAGAGCTTGAAAAGGAGTTTGGGATCGGTGGTGTTGGAATTGGGAAGAGAGGAAATGGCGGCAAGGCAGGAGGTAGGGTACTGAGTGACGCTGCACACAGCCTTGAGTGACGCGGCCGGGGTTAACTCGGTATGAGGGGGCGAATCAGATGAGGGTGAGGATGATGATGTGTTCCGCTTGTGTATCACGATTCCTGCAACCGCGGCTACTATCACCGCTACAAGGACGATTGAGGAAACGCTGATTATTATCAAACGCTTACGTGTCCTTTTCTTAAAGGCTCTTTGCTCCTCTTCGTCTACTTTGCCGTAGCCCTTGAAGGACTTGATTGTGTCCATTCTGCTGTTACTCACAATGCTCTTTCCAAACTAGCTACTCTTTTTTATAAGAGACACGGAATGTGAAAATTTGAATTGTTTTTCTACTCTTTTTCTTTTCAGAATAAAGTTATAAAATAAATTTGCAACTATCTAATGTTTAATATTACTTTTATACGTTTTTTGAAATTAATTAAATTTTATTTAATCAATGAATTACAAAATTATTTTTAATCGGCCCGATTAAAAAACTGCAATGAGAAATCAAACTAGTGTTGAAGAATTGTTCATTCTTAATTAATCAAACATGTCCTCAATTGTTCATTCTTAATTTTATTATTTGTTTTTAATCTGAGAGTTGATAATAATTTATTGTTTCTAATGACAAGAGAACTAATGGATGCATTAGAGGGGTGTCTCTTTTGTGTTTTTTTTTCCTCCTTTTGTTGTTTTGGGATAAGAATGTGGAGTCTTTGTCCCTTCCACGATGCTTCTTTGTTAAGATTCACAAGTAATAAGCATCTTAGAACAAATTCATTTCTATGTGTAACAATAATAATCACTTGAGAAGTAACCATCATGGGTGTTTCGTGGATTGATTGCATAATCATGTTCTTTCTTTAAAAAGTTTTATAAACCAATTCAGGTTTCACTATTCACCAATACAAAACAAGCACGTATTGAAAAATTGTTGATTTTGATTATATTAAACCAAACTATTGGGTTACATATTTTAGTGGTTAGGTAAGTTTCTAATTTCTTGTTTGAGTTTACGAGTGAATTAACTTAGCCACATGCAAGTGTGTTGAAGGTGTCAATTCTAATTTAAAAATTTTATACACGGTTTGGGAATGGCTAAAACAGAACAACAAACCGCGGTTTCATTGTGAATCTGAGCTGTGTTTTATGCCCTAACAGTTTCAGCTTTTATGGATACATGTTTTAATTAAGCTATCAAACTATTAAATTTTTTCTTTTTTTAAAAAAAAATTATTGTTAAACGACATAAAAGGTAATTTATTTTTTCGATTATGTACCGTTTTACGATTTACGGAGGCCACGGATAAAATATTTGGAGAGTATCTTCACCATTATTTTCTTTTAAAAAAAAAAACGCGATTCCATTGATTGGTTGTGGGGCATGTGGCAATGTGAGTGAGAATAGCACGCTGAGCGGCAATTATCCGGTAATCGCGTCGTCATACACATGCCTTCATTTCTTTATTTTCCCAATTCCCACGATAGAGACATTTGATCAATTGAAAAAAAAAAAATTGGTGGTTTTATAAAGTCTCAAATTATATGAAAAATCTATATTAATTATATTTTTTTTATTTTTATACTCTTATTTTTTAAAGTAGTTATTAAATGGATACGTAGTGGTTGTCAACAAATCATGTTAAACTAATAAAAAAATTATTAATACAACAAAAATTTAATTTTATCAAAATTGTTCATAAATAGAGCGTAATACACAAAATAGAATTACTCAATATGATTAGGGTTATTATTATTCTTAATGTGTCACTTGATTACAGAAAATGACTCCTATGACATTTTATACATTTGGAAAAGCATGTAAAAATTAAAAAAAAATAATAGGTTCAAATTCAGACCTGTGATGACATAGGGTAGAGGGGAATAACCGCATCAG
The DNA here is from genome assembly GCA_037962975.1 of Clitoria ternatea. Lineage (NCBI taxonomy): Eukaryota > Viridiplantae > Streptophyta > Magnoliopsida > Fabales > Fabaceae > Clitoria > Clitoria ternatea. The sequence continues at coordinate 229,630,153 of CM075672.1, forward strand.
AATGGGATTTGAAATATCTCGAATCCTTGTCTAAAATGAGGGAGAATGAGGATGTTGTTGGACCCCATCCGAATCGGGGGAACAAATATGAAAAATCAACATTAATCATTAAATTTTTTTTATTTGTACAACTCTTTTTCTATAACTAATTACTAAACAAATAATTATTCACTTTTTTAATTTGTTCAAAATACCAGGAAACTAAAAAATGGCAAATATGTTTTCTTTTTCAACTTGAAATTTGAAATTTAAAATTCAGCCTTTGCCTTTTTCTAAGAAGGATCATTTTTATGTTTAAGAAACAAATAAAAGAAGTTTCAATCTTTATATTAAAAAAATGCATTTTACAGGTTACATCCAAATTAGGCTGGGCTAGTGAAGGAACTATCACATTCTATAGACAACCCATAGACCCTAGTATGTTTGGATATGGACCAACAACAACAAGATTGGGCAACTCAAATAAACATTCTGCCACTCTCCAGCCTACATTATGTCTTTAATTTTTGGTCCAATTCCCCACCTTAATTCTGTTTTTATTTTCCTTCTAGCCCACTCTCTGTTTTTTAAGGAATAATTCAATTGATGCCTGTTACTTCACCAAAAAAAGTGATGCCTGTTAAGATGGTAATTTTTTATATTTATCACAGGCGATTTTATTTTATTTTATTTTTAAAAATAAATGGTGACAGTGAGTTTTCTCCTTCTCAATAAAGTTTTATTTTTTCATATATATGGTAGGATTTAAACATTTGCCAACATGTTTAAGGGAATCTAATAAATTAATTAATCTTTATTGAGGTGTAAGACATGGTTGATCTTAAAGAGGTAGCTTCTCATCTCTTAAAATTTATATGGCCAACAATAAAAAGCCAAAACCTTGGCATACACTCAGTATTATTATTTAGCCAGGTGGCAATATCACTATAAATAAATATAGCCCAAGGTAGAACATGGTGTTGTTCCCAAATCTATCCAATAATACAAGTCAAAGGCAAAATCAATTAAAAAAACAAAAAACCCTCAATTTTTCCCCTCAAGGTTTTTTTTTGGTCAACTATTTTGTCTCTCTACCACATAATAATAGATTTATTTTTTTGGTCAAACAAGATAATAATAGATGACAAGTACAAAATACAAAGTGGAGCCAATAATTTACAGCCCAAGAGAGAAAGGGAAGCCAGTGGAGGGCAACCAGTTAGAGCCTGCAATGAAATTACCAGAGGTAAAAGGTTGGGCCTCAGCAGCATTAGTAATGACCTTATACCCTTTCCAAGTAACCCTCTTAGAAGTTCCAGCACCAGGCCCAGTATTTTGGTACTCCCTATAGGTCAAAGTGTCCAATGCAAAATTACCATTCCACTCATGCCACCCAACAGGGTCAATAACATCACTAATAGTACTTTGCATAATCACAGTCCTAGAGTACTCCTTCCAAGGCCTCCCAAGGTAAGTAGAGAAATCCTTCTTAACAGACTCCAAATCTTGAGTGGCACCAATTCTACACTTTTGGATAACAATGCCACCATTTTGGTTGGGATCAACCCTGCCTTGTGCTGTGACCATGTTCTTTTGGCCTGAATTAGGACGCCTAGCATGGATGTCACAGTTTTGGAACACCACAGCTGAGTCACCAAAGATGAAATCCACTGTCCCTATTATGAGGCAGTTCACAAAATACTGGCGGTTCTTGTGGACATAAAGGGTATCTTGATATGCTAAAATGTCACAATTATAAAATGCTGAAAGGTCCCCACCAACTCTTAAGGCCACTGCTTGGTGCTTTGAGGGACCTGCTGTGTTTTGGAATGTTATATCTCTAGCCAAAAATCTCTCACCCACAGCCGCTGCAAAAATAAAATAAAAATAAAAAAGTTTTAGCTTATTGATTTCATTTATACATTGAGAAACTGGTTGAAAATTGACTACCAATGAGGAATCAAAAAATGACAGATAAAAAGGCAATAAATTTTAGGCACTAGTGCCTGAGTGCTACGTTCAAACTAATCTTTCCCTTGTCCAATGCCTATATACTCATGTATTTTCTAACAAAGGACATATTTTGGAATGTGACCTTTGCTCTGCCAACTATCAACCTGATTTGAATTCCTTGAACGGCATGATTTTGAGCTATTAAGAAAAAAAGTAAAACCACCATCATGGTCTATTAATTTTCCTCTAATAAACAATATCTCATTTTGTTTTAATTGGTAATAAGTTTGGATTGTGAATCAAATTAGATCACTATGGGAATGGTCTTCTTCTAGAAAGATTTTATATAGAGAACGAATCTACTAATACTTCATCATGGTGGTTAAATAAATTTGAATTATAGGTGCCATAAATAGAACTAGTGTGGTTGAGTTGAATGGGTACAAAGCAATTGAGTGGTCCAAGTGTTAGTAAATGGAAAGCATATTTGGTAGCATTTTGTACAACTACAAAATTGTCGTCACCACACTTGTCTAGAGATTCAAGTTGAGAGGAAATGGTCACCTAAGTGCGTACAATTACAGCTCACAAAGGTACAAGCATGCATTGAATGGTCATCCAATTCACTTCACTCGGGGCAATTGTTTAATTAGGCCAAAAAATTAAGGGTAATAGACTAAAGAATCCAAGAAAATTAGATAGCTGTGAGAATGTGGGATATATATACTACAGCATGCATATAGATATATGATGGTATAAGACAACACTAGAAGTTGGACATTCTTATATTTTTGTTTTTGGTCAATGATTTATCTTAAATGATATTTTGGTTTCTTGGATGTTTACGCGAAAAAAGATAATGGCAAGTCAGTGAAACACATGCAGGAAAATTAACTATGGTGCTTTCAGATTTCCTCGATGTGTCATGCAAGTTTTCATATGTGCATTGAAGCATATACATAGATATGTGCATGATTGAAGCACATAGGTGGAAGGAAGCATCACGGAATGTTCTTGGCCTCACATTGGAAAAGAAATGCTGAAAGGACAAGAGAACCAGAATGGCACATATAAAGTCAAGCTAAATCAAACATTGTCTAGCTGTATCCCTACCCTTTTAATTGCTTCATCCAAAAAGAACATCTTTATAAAAATGTGTGTTCATTAAAGGTATTTTTTAAAGAAAAAAAGTCATCCACACGAAAATTAAATCAATGGGTAAACTTCATGTGATTTTCAGATAAAATTTAAAACACGTTAAAAAGTACAAAAGATAGTGCCATTTTTCATAAAGAAACTCTTAAGTAAAACAACCCTCCTAAATCTTCTATGTATGCAATCCAACCAGGCATCGCATGATCTTATTTTAGAGAGTTTATATATATCGTTTAAACAATACAACTTTATTATTATTGAAAAATTAACTCATTTACTGAAACGTGTTTGCAATTTTAAAAAGCATTTTCTTTTAGAAAGCAACAATAAATGGGGCCCACACCATGTAAGAAAGAATATCATATCTTTATCTGCTGGGCAACCATAAGTCAATAAAAAATACCCTTAGAACTGTTATAGTGATACATAGTAGTTTGGGTAAATTTAATTTGCTTTGTTTATAAGACAATATGCTTTTCACATGTTTGGGAAAGAATATTGGTTTGAGTTATATAATTTATGTTGGAATATAAAAAGTGATGATGAATAAATACTATTTTACTTATATAGCCCCAACCCATTATTATTTTATGCTATTAACCTTTTGATTTATGTAATCATTATTAATAATGTATGGTCATAGACTATGGAGAGAAACCTTTTTCTAAGAAAATTCAGGCAAATTGATAACTAGGTCTCTACTGGATTCTCAAAAGGGAGAAGAAAACGACGGGAAAAAATTTATTATATGGTTTTTCATTTTTCAGAACAATTATATTTTTAAACTGTAAAAAGAAAAGTTTTTACAGCATACGAGAACATGACATGGACGCATGGAAATCACATCAATCCTAACCGTGTAATTTGATACCATTTTAATTAAAATATCTCAAGTTAATTAATTATATTAAATTTTTATTTTATTAATTGATATATTTTAACTTTTAAAATTTTAAAGATTAGTTTTTTTATATCACTTATTTTAATAATTGATAAAAATAATTATATTTTGCATCGAAGTAATTAGTATAAAATAATAATTTTTTATATTTTTTGTTTTATTGAAACAACTAGGATAAAATATTAATTTTTTTATAATTTTTATACTAATTATTAAGACAATCAGTATAAAAAATTGATCTATAAAATTTAAGAAGTTAAAATGTACATGTTAATAAAATAACAATTTAATATAATTAATTATTAACGGACGTATTTTAATTGATGACAAAAAAAATAAAATGACATTAACATAACCGAAAAGTAGGAGTAAGAAATACTAAATTTAGAGGGTGTTTGGTTTGCAGTTGGGAAAACGGAGTTGAGTTGAAGTGAAAAATTTAAAGGTTGATATTAATTGTTTACGCCGTTCGAGACAATCAAAACTCCGTTGACCCGTAGGATCAAAAACTTGCTTCAATTTAACGGAGAAACCTCCGTTGCTTTTTCCATCCCAAACGTCCTCTTAGCCCCTCTTCGTAAATAATTTGACAAAAAAAAAAGAAAAAAAATTATTCTCAAAATTGAAAATTGAGAACAACCCATGTGCGTGCTGACCCATATTATTATTTAGTAAACGGTAGTTTTATTTGAAGATTTAGATTTGTATGATCATAATTTGTTGTTTCTGTTGTCTCACAACTGGCTGGGACCTCAATTTCCCGAAATTATTGGCGTTAACATGTTTATACTATATATATTATATGAAACACAAGTCAGTGCTGTTGCCATTGGTCAAACAACTCAATGAACCAATTGAAAAAGTGCCTATCTCATCACCTAAATCTCTCCACTCTTTACTCGCACATAAAGTGTAATACTAAAATATAAGAGGAATAGTATTTATTTGTAATATTTTATGAATATATTAAGGGAATAAAGAAAAAAAATGTGTCATGATGTAATATATGAGAAAAGAAAAATATGATATAATAAATATTTATTATATACAAATAATAGATTTTTCCTATATATATATCAGACTGGTGTAGATAGTTGTCAGAAACCCCTGAGCTTTTCCTCGTGCTGTCATGTCAACGTTAAAAACAACAATGTTGCCTACTTCGAAATCAATGAACAAGCATTGTCTGAGGACACCACATGCACATCGTTTTCTATATATGTTTTTTACGCGATAAAATTAGAAAGTGTGTGGAACATCCAAAATCCCACCCTCACATAACCGTTACATAGTGTAATAAACAAAACTAAGTACTTACTTGATATTCAGTAAAAATAAAATTAAAAAAAAATTAAAATTAACTAAACTGAGATTTAACAAATTTCAACTTTTAACCAAAAGTATGGTAAACGTGTTATAAAATTTTAATTTAAGAGTTTTATAGTTGATAATGAATGTTTCAAACTCTAGGATGAAACGAAGAAAGATAATGAACTTACCGACGGTGGCGGAGTGGAAAGTAGTGCTACCATCAACAACATTTCTGCTAGCAGTGATGATAGTGTTAGTCCTTCCATCACCAATGATCATAATATTAGTCTTCTTCTTAGGCACTTCCACATTCTCCCTATACACTCCAGCCTTTATCTTTATAACAAACCTCTTACTACTCTTCTCAGGCGCCGCCGCAACCGCCGCCGTCACTGTCTTAAAGTCTCCACTCCCGTCCGCCGCCACCACCACATCCGCCGTAACAGTCGACGCTTGCAGCAGCCTCCTATCGGCCGCCGAAATCCACTCCGGCCATTCAACCTCCAACAATTTCCTCCCATTTTTTTTGTCCACCTTCATCTTCTCCTCATAGTTGGCAATGTCGGTGTCGGTCATGTTCTTGGTCATGGCAAGCGCATTGCTGCACAAGTGTTCCACGTGAACCTGCCCTTCTTCGAGAACCTTCCGCACCTTCTTGTCGGCGTTCTCGTGCGAGAAGCCGTCGAGGCACGTGACCTGGTTGGTGATGGCGGCGCTGATGAGGGTGGCGAGGTCGTCGGCGTGTTGGTAAAGAGTTTTTTTGTTTGGATAGAGGTTGAGCTCGTCTTGAGCTTTCTTGAGCTCGTCGAGGGTTTCGTCTATGGTTTCAAGGCAATCGTGGAGCGCAGTTTTCTCACGCTCCGTGAGGCGCGTGTGGGACGAGGAGATGAGTTTTTGCACGGTGAAGAAGTTGTGCTCGACGGCGCGTGTGGTGACGTCGAGGGAGAGGTGGATGACGTCGCGGTGAGAGGTGACTTTGTGGGTGACGTTGGGTTCGGAGGAGATGGCGGAGAAGCAGAGTTCCGGGTAGAATGTGGAGCTGCAGGCGCTCTTTATGATGGCATGGGAGTGGTGGGAGAGAGAGAGGGAGGTGGTGGTGGTGTCGTTGGAGTGTTTGTTTTTGGATTTTGTGACGGCCACAATGGCTACTAATGAGGATGCTACTAAGAGGGTGGCTAAGAGGGATAGGAGGAGCTTCTTCTTTGGGAGGTTGCCGGAGTCTTTGGAGATTCCGGCGAAGGCTTGTTTTAGCTTACTCATTGTATGTATATCGGAAGAGGAAAGAAAGAGCAAGAAATTAAGAATAAGAAGGAGATTAAGGTGGGGATATTGAAAGAAGGGAGAAGGACAACTACTTATAATGTAGGATTAGGTTGAGTGCATGTTTATTTGGATTAATTTATTTTTGTCTTAATTTTAATCTATCATAGAATAGACAAAGGTATCGTATATTAATATTTGATAGAGATTACTTCCATATTAGGTATAGAATAATTTTAATAATCTTTTTAAATAAAAAGAAATTACACTTTTTTAAACTCCTATTAATGTTAGGACCTAATACCTTAGAGAAATTATTTAAGAAAATTAAGGTTGAATTACTTGGAAATAAAAGTGTAGGATTTTAATTCCATTTTTAAGTATAAAAAAAGTTCTACACCTATGTTTTTTAACTGGATTTTCCTTAATATTATTTTATGTTAATTCATGTTTTAGATTTTTAGGTGGAAAGTTAAAGATTAAGCCTTTAAACATAAAAATAGATAATACATCTTCTAATTAATAAAATATTTTTTATGTGATTTTAAGGGAAGTAATTGGGGTTTTTTTTATATATGGGGCTGCTGGAGTAAATATTTACGAAACTGGGGCTCTTTTGGTGGAATTTTCGTGTCTGGGGTACTTTTATGAGTCGCCCAGGGAGAAGACGACATACAAGTCGTATAGGCGTGGGGCGACAGAACTGCAACGCGTAAAAGTCGTACGTTGTCAGTACGATTCAGCTATGGTGCACCTGCTGGGTACGACACATCAGGGGTGGTGCACCTGGGGCATGCGACACACCATGTGTGGTGTATCTCGCCAATACGACACCCTTTTCTCCATGCGACACGCCACCTGTGGTGCACCTCCTTCATGCACCATAAGTTAGTATTTATACCCGCACCGCTCAGGCACTCTAATTCAGTCTCCACTCCTCACCTATATTACATTTCTTGCTCTAATCTTCTTGTTTTTTTATTTTTGTTTAAATTAATTTTTTTGTAGTATTTATTTATTAAATATTAAATATGAATTATTTATGTGATGATGATGATAGTAGTGGTTCTGATTATGATTTACCATTTGAGGTTGATAGTAGTGATTCATGTGAGGATGACGAATTATTAATGGCAGATTCAGACGTTGAAGATGATACAGGTTGGGGAGCTGTAATAGGTGTTGGTGGATCATCTAGTCCAATCATTTGTCAACCCTCTGGTAATTATGTTGAAAGTTGAGTTATTTAATTTGAAATTAAATTTTGGTTACATTTGTTAATTTGACTTAACGTAGGTACTAACGAGACGCCGTTTTGGAACGTGACACCACATTATCAAAATCTAAATATGGAGCATGAAGTTGAAGAAATTGAATTTGATGATGGTAGTAGTTGGATTGTCGGGGATGAATTATCAGTGGGGTTAGAATTTGAATCTAAGAGTGAAGTGCAAAATGCACTCAAACAATATACAATGAAAATGCATCAATCTTATATAGTTGTGGAGTCGAAGCCGAATAAGTTCGTTGTGAAGTGTCCCAACCAAATTACTGGTTGTGGTTGGCGAATGCGTGCAATTCTTTCCAAGAAGTCACAAAAGTGGGTTATTAGTCAATATAGTGGCCCACATACCTGCTTTAACATAACCTTCTCCCAAGACCACGCAAAACTAGATGCTGACCTCATTTGCTTTGTGATAGTAGGTAATGTGATTAATTGTTGATATTATTTTATATTATGTTTATTTTCATTATTTTATAAATTTGATACATGTAGGGATGGTGAAGAAGGAACCATCGGTATCAATTGCTTTAATTCAAGAAAGAGTTAAAGCTGAATTTGGGTTTGCAGTTTCCTACCAAAAGGCATGGAGAGGAAAACAAAAAGCCCTTGTTAAAGTATTTGGCGACTGGGAGGAGTCATTTGTTTTACTACCTCGTTGGCTAACCCGAATGACCCAAGTTGCTGAAGGCTCGACATTTGTTTTGCAAACACATCCATTTGTTGTAGAAGGGCAGGTTAACCATAGATTTCATATATTTCATCGTGTTTTTTGGACATACAAGGCTTGTGTTGATGGTTTTAACTTTTGTAAGGCTGTGATCCAAGTAGATGGCACGCATTTGTATGGGAAATACAAGGGTACCCTGTTGATCGCCACAACCCAAGATGGTAATAGCTCTGTTCTTCCCTTGGCCTTTGCAATTGTTCAGGGTGAAACGTTGGATGATTGGACTTGGTTTTTAAAGTTGCTGAGGAGGTATGTTACCCAAAAGACTGGAGTATGTATCATATCTGATCGTCATAGAAGCATTTTGGGTGCTTTGCGTGACCCAACATGCGGATGGACAGCACCTATGGGTGTTCATAGGTATTGCATTCGACATGTTGCCAGTAACTTTAACTTGAAATTCAAGAACCAAGAGCACAAGAAAGCTCTGTTGAAGTTAGGTATGACATTATATGTGTAGGGTGCACTTTAGTTGAGATTATTTTTTAGATTAATTGGCGTTTCCTAACATGGTTTGTGCTATATTTGTAGGGTACAATCCAAGTAAATATTCATTTGACCGGAATTTGGAGAAATTTCGTTCATTGAGTCCAGAAATTGCTACCTAGATTGACAATATCCCAAAGTCAAAATGGTCGCTAGCATACGATGAGGATGGTCATAGGTTTGGACACATGACAACCAACTTATCAGAAGCTGTAAACAAGGTCTTGAAGGGGGCAAGGAATCTGCCCATAACAGCATTGGTGAAGTGCACGTACGCTCGTTTAGTGCAGTACTTCGTTGATCGTCTTGGACATGTGATGGCTGAAATGGCAAAGGGTCAACTATACTCAACCAAAGTGCTTGAAAAAATTGCATTGTATCAAGCACAAGCATCTTCCATTGATGTGCGGAGGTATGATGCCGAGTCAACCAGGTTCGAGGTTGAGGAAAGGATGAATCCAATCACTCAAATAGGAGGTTTTGTATGGATACTTAATCTAAAGGAACGATGGTGTGAGTGTGGCCGCTTCCAAGCATATAAGTACCCGTGTATGCATGTCATTGCAGCCTGCAACGCAGTTAACTTGAATTATTTTCAATTCATAGACAATGCATACTCATTGCATAATATTGCCAAGGTTTATTCAGGTCAGTGGTATCCGATAGGAGATGATCGGACGCTCCCCCAGACCAATGACACATACATCATTCTCCCAGACGAAGACATGTTACGTGGCAAGGGGCGACCCAAGTCAACGAGGATTAGGAATGAGATGGATTGGGCTGGTTCTCAGAGCAGGTCAAAATGAGCTTAGTTTTTTCTAGGTGCACGTTGTGACTGAAACCCTACTTGGAACATGAGAATGTCAGTTTATTCTTGTTAATGTTATTTACGGTTTATTTGATATGTCTCTGTCTTTTTTAATCTCAACTATAAACGCTTTTACAGTTTCATTTACGTGCATATATATGTAAAACGAAAGGCAAATATAATCATAAATAAGTCACATTAAAACATAGTCCATTTGCATAATCAAACATCACATCATACAGAACACACTAATGTCTACGGGGGTGAGCATCGGGGGACAGAAAACAAGGCCTAGGTACTCCTCGGTTGAACCTAGGAGGCAAACGACGAACATTTTCAACCTCATCTTCAATTTGAGAGTCATCTACCGGGTTTTCTTGTACAGGGTCTTCAACTCGTTGATTAGCTTGCCCAGTTTCAGCCGCAACAGTATTTAGGTCAAGCATTTGAGGTACATAGCCGGATGAACTGCCTATTTCAAAGCCCCAATTGTCATGTTGAGGTGCTGCTAGAGTCGTCAAATTTAAAACATAGGGGGGTGGTGTCGGATCCGGTGACTCCGGTATGTAATGTGATGATGAGGCCTGACCAGATTGGAAGCCTCCCCCAAAATCCGATAAGAAGGGTGGCACCTCAAATAAGGGGTTCATGTATTCGTTGGTGTTCATCGGCTGATGCGTCGACTGCGAAGGGTGTGACATCCCAAAAATAGGGGTAAATTTTTCGCGTTTTTATTATTATTAATCTCTAAAACATGTGGGTGGTGAAGCCATTTAACAAATTCCCTGGATCTATCAGAGACCTATCTCATATATGAAGATATGAGAAGGTAAGTTAAAGGAATTACTCTTAAGAAATCCATTATTAATAATAGCGGAAGAATCTTTGGTAAAATAACATTATGGAATTAAATTCTTAAGAGATCATTCGTTTGCAATTTAATAGCCAAGGTTATCCCAAAGTGATCATGAAATAAGATAGAATCATGAATTAGTATGAAGAAAAGGAAAATAATATATTTCAAACTATTTGGGAGAATCAGGTCCCTCTCGCTCAAGCGGAATCCCAATTCGCTTAAGCGAGCTTCGAATAGCACGCTTGGGCGAACCTTAAAATGCTGAGCGAAAGAAGAAAGTGGAGGTTCAGGGCCACTTCGCTCAAGGGAACCCAACTCGCTTGAGCGAGTGACACAAACCTCGCTTGGGCGAAGCCAGCGAGTGTAAAGCAAAAACGCCCAGAATCCATTCCACGCTTACTCGCTCGGGCGACACTATCCTCGCTTAAGCGAGATTGCTCCCGAGAGCAATTTCCTGATAAACCCGAGAGCAAAACCTGAGGGCAGGACCCTCTCGCTTGGGCGAACCCTTAGCTCGCTTGAGCGAACACCAACCAAGGTCCAAACTCTGATTCTAATGCGATTTCGCTTGAGCTACATGTGCATCCGCTTGAGCGAAAATGAAATAATGTCCCAACACTGATGCTGGGACGATCTCGCTTGAGCGAGTTTCAATTTCGCCTGAGCGAGAATCATCCAGAAACTAAAATTCAACACAAGGGCATTCTCGCTTGAGCGAAAAGCCCTCTCGCTTGAGCGAGTTTGACAGAAAAACACGGGAAATGCAGAAATCACCCAACTCTCTACATCAAAACTCATTCTAATCAAATTTACCTAATTTTAACACTTCATATATAACATATTTCACATTTGAGACTTGTTCTAATAAGTCATTCTTATCAAGTTCCATTACAACTCATCTATTGTATAAATCAACTCACTAACTCCTCCATTTCATAAATCTAACATTCCATATATAAACTTCATTCATTCATCAAGATATAGAGAGTTTCATCATTCATTCATTCATAGGGTCATGATTAAAAATGAGTCATAAACAAAAGATCTCATTTTCCTCCATGACCTCCTAAACTTATCATTCATACAATTATCCATTCTAAATCCACACTATGTCAACATATATTGTACTATAAACATTACATCTATTCCATATATCTATGTAAACCAAAATATTGCCGGCCAAGGCATTCTTTACCAAAAAGGGGCCTTCTTCACACTCTTCCTCCACAATAGCTCCAAAGCCATACCTACAACATAGGAGCTAAAAAAAATGTACCACAGGGAGAGTGAGTATACTTTCTCAATGACGAAAATCCAATAAATAGAACAATATATGCATGAATGCAATACAACTAACTCCTTCTCAAGAGGAGTTTATTTAATATCAATTAATCAATCAACAATTTTTCATTCCAATACAACTATTTCCTGATTCTCTCAGAATTCTGTCAATCAATCCACCATCACAATTTAGTAATTAAAAAGGGAGTTTTCATTCATATCTCATCATCAAAGTATCACACTATACCATGCTTTCAAACTGATGCACATGCTAGTGTCATTAAAATGCATATGCACGGATCCGATTTCATTTCCTCAGGTGATCGCAACCACCATATCACATACTCATTCTCAATGGTTTCCCGCCTCGCAAGGGGTACTCCCTCTAGCAACCTCACAAGGTGCTTCTCGTGATCGCAACCACGTTCAATATTTCACATAGGTTTCCCTCCTCGCAAGGGGTACTCCCGCCTCATAAACATTTCATATAGGTTTCCCTCCTCGCAAGGGGTACTCCCGCCTCATGATCGCAACCATGGGCATTCAATCTCATTGGTCCCGCAGGGCCTTTCATTTCAACATCAAGTGATCGCAACCACTTATCAACATCATCATGATATGCATGTCATGCCATGTATACAAAATACTCATGCATGCTTCAAGCTCATTTGGATTATCCTACCCTTTCATCTAGGGTATATTCATTCTCAACCACACAATTTTCCATCAACTCATACACAAGAATCAATCTTCATATGAACTCAACCATGTACCACGCATAATAAGTCATCCATAGCCACACACAGGCTTCATCATATAAACACCAAATTCACATCATCATACACAATTCACTTCACATACACATAACATCGCCTTTAACCACTCAAACATGTCATACTACATTAATACATATATTATCAGTACAGTTTTCATGCATTTAGAAAATACACCCCTCTCCTACCTCAAGAGAAGTAGACCTCTGGGGTTGATGTTCCTGTTTCACCAATATTGCCAAGCCCTACACCAATCATTTATAGGGCCACATCAATTATTTATTCAAACACCAATTCAATATATATATATATATATATATATATATATATACATAGGTGCACACATGATTCTTATCATGTGAAAACTATTTACCAATTTCATTCGTTTGCCTACTTAGGCTTCGGGAATTCCTTTCCTTGAATTACAATCTCTTAGTATCAAAGGCTACAACCTAATTATTAGGTTATTTCACCTAGTAGGTCTCCACCAACACCTTGGTGAGTTTCCCACCTATTATGACTTCAAATCAACTTTATCATCATTTAATGTATCTACCACATCACTTATATCATTCTTCCCATCAACAAATGTTAACTTTTTCAATAAATGCAATATCCTTCAATATCCTACCTCTCCTCCTAGGATTCAAATTTAAGGTTTTCACCAACCCACCAACCTTCATAAATGCTCATATACCTTCTTCTTTTCTCACCATAGTTATAACTACCTCATTAATCATTCATAAGCTTGTATTTATGTCAACTTATCTTTAGATTTCTACTTTTAAACTTTCTCCAACATTACCCATACATTTAGTGTGTTCTAACACCAAAACCTCAACTAAACTTCAATTATATACTTATGTACATGGAAAATGATCATAATCTTACCTCAATGAAAGAAAAGAGTAAGTTTGCAAAAGATGAAGAGATTCACACGAATTTGAGGAGGAAGGAGGAGGAAATACTTTAGTTCCAAACTTCCTTGAAGTCTCTTGAAGGTTGTTAATGGAGAAGGAAGATATATTCCCTTTTAATTTATAACTCAAAAGGAAGGAGAAAAGGAATTATGAAGAAGGAAAAGGAGAATATGTGAAGAAGAAGATAAGAAGAAAAGGGTGTCTACGTGAGGAAGAAAGAGTGAAACCGCCTCTTGAATGGGAAAAATAGAAATTTAGCATTTAAATTATTAACTCTTCATTAACTCTTCCGTTTTTTAACAAACAGGTTCGCCGTTCGGGCCCAAAACATATTCTAAAAATTATTCCGAATATAAATTCGGAATCCCATTAACATTATCTACGGCCCTGACCAACGGCATCTCAATCGGAGATACTTGGTCCGACACCTATATTTTATCCGGGTCAGTTTTCAGCTCATCTGACCACCATATTTCACCAACAGTTTCGAAAAACCTTCTTTAAGTCGTTTCAAGAATTTTGGGATATTTATTAGCCCAAAGTTAATTATCCAACATTTATTTTCCTAATTTATCTTCCTATTTTAAAAATTCGGGGTGTTATAAAGGGTAACAGTACGTCGGCCATGGTGAAGGCGGAGGCTGCTGTGAAGGAACATAGTACTCTCCCGGCTGCCGAGGAGGAAAGGAAGGGATAACATACTGTTCATCGGGCTCTCGTAATCTTCGGCGCAGTATCCCTTGACGTTCCACTCGATTCCCAGGCATATTAACGTCCACCTCCACGAATGGTCCCTCCTCCATAGGCATGGGTGCATGCACCCTAGCCTCGATAATTCTGTCCTCCTCGTTCATTGACATTAGTATGTTTTCTGTTTCCTTTCGGATGGAATCAAATCTGAAAGCGGGAGGCTCTGCTGGGCTATGCCCCTCAGAGGATGAAAGGTACTGTATGTACTCCAGGCCGTCGTACTGAAATAGAAAACATATTCATTAATTACAGAAACCGTATTCCTTATAATTGAACAGACAAAACAACTAGTTTAGGGTCCTTACAGAAGCTCCCCTTGCAGCCCCTTGTCTAGTAACCCATCTTCGAGTACAGGTCCGGTACCATCTAAAATATTCATGGTTTGCAGACATGTCACCACACAATGGTTGACCCAACCACGCATGCGTCTCCCGATTATTCCACAGTATAACCAAGGGCTTCAAGATGTTTGGCCAATTATCTTCAACCTTCCCCTTTAGAGTTATTGCATGCAAGTCTTCACGCTGGGAAGGCTCTCGTGGAATATGTTGTTCCATTCCAAACTGCCTAAGAACCCTATCAGGTTGATGCCACTCAGCAATTTGGAAGCAAAGCAATGGGACCACCGATCTCCAAGCATCTTGTCCACGCTTACAAATATCAGGTAGATGATCAAACTCGGGCACAACATACGGTAGCCAAACAAACTACAAAAAATGTAAGAAGTGTTAAACTAAGTCGTTAAATATTCATTAAAAGCAACTTGAAGCCAAGTCTTAAACACTTACATACCTTATTCTTTTTCAGGCCGTCAAAGGTCGAACGATAGTAGTCCAGCTGGTAGGAATTGTGCTTGTTACCATCCGGCTTGACCCATCTACCAGCATATGGAGCACCATTTTCCCTTGCATTTGGGCAGGGTGGAGCAACTTGTGGGATTCGCTCCCAAGCCCACAACTGTACCAACAGAGTCAAGCCACACATATCTTTTTGTGCATAGTCAGTAGCGGTGCATAACTGCCGGTATAAATAACCCAATGCTGCTGCACCCCATGCATACTGACTACATGTGTCCAGATCCTCTATCAAATATAAGTATCTCAGTGGCACTCTACTTGAGGATTGATCAGAGAATATACAACCACCAATCAACCTCAGAATGTAAGCACGGGCGAATCTTTCAAGAGCCTCTTCACTACCCGTATGGTCATCGACGTTTCCAAAATTGTCTTGAAGCCAAGACAACCTCAAACACTGTCCGTGTAACATGCTACGAGGTGGTCGTCTACCCAGTTGTTCTTCGACAAACCTCTGCCAATCATTGCAACCCGTTGGGGCTACAACAGCAAGTCCATCAATGTTTAGCCCTACCAATACAGCAATATCCTGGAGAGTAATGGTGCACTCTCCAACTGGGAGATGAAAAGTATGCGTCTCCGGCCTCCATCTCTCAACCAAGGCAGAAATCAACTCTGAAGACACAGGAAAATGCGCAACTTTTGCAAACTCATAGAAACCAGCTCGTTGTAAGTGAGGAATAATGGCTTCTGGTATTTCGTTTCTCATCCTAAGTGCTTTCCTAATCTTTAGTACACGATCAGGTCGTCCATTCCAGACGTATGTTGAAACGTGTTTGTCTTGAAATTTTAACAGGGATGGGTCTAACGGTCCAGGATTTATAGACCTCTCCTCAGTCATTCTGCAAAAAATATTAACAATTCATTAATAAACTAAATATTAAATAATAACTACTTATTAAATAAAATTGTAAATAATAACATCTTAATATAAAATCCCTATATAATAACAAGTTAACATCACCATTTTTTCTAACAATATTATATTGAATAATCACTTAATAAAAATTATAAAAGATAATTACAACTTAAAAAAAATTTCTAATAAGTGATTACAACTTAATGACTATTTCTAATAAATAATTACAACTTAATAAAAATTTATAATAAATATTTACAACTTATTAAAAATTTATAATACATAATTACAACTTATTAAATTTTTATAATAAAATATTACAACTTAATATAAATTTATAATAAAAACTAGTACTATTAAAAATTACAAAAAATAACAAGTTAACCTCACCAACTTATCTACTAACATTATTTTCAATAAGAACTTAATAATATCTATTTTATGTTGTAAGATTATTTTCACTAATAACTAAAAAACAAAAATAACAACAACTTAATATCACTACTTTATTTAACAACATTATTTTCAACAATAACATAAAAAAAAATTCTAATAAATAATAACAACTTACTATCACTATTTTTTCTAATTACACTATTTTCGGTAATAACTTAAACACTTATATTACATAATAAATATAACTTTTAATATAAAAAATCTCAATAATGACCTAACAAAAATATTTACTAAATAATAACAACTTAATATAACTATTTTTCTACTAACATTACTTTCTATAATAATTTAATTATAATTTCTATTTTATAACAATAATATATAAAATGATTTTTTTAATCTAATAAAGTTAATTTCAGTAATAACTTAATATAACTATTTTCTATAATAATTTAATAAAAATCTAAATTTTCTTGTAACAGGTTAAAATTATAAATTTATATATAAACTCTATATAAATTTATAATATCATTATCTAACTACAAAAAATTTAACATAATAAGAACTAACAAGCTACACTAAACTAAGCAACTAAACTAAAACTAAATTTAACTTGACTATATAGCTTTAATCATGAAAGCATAAATTACTAACCTTTTAAATAAAATGTGTACTTGGAATAAAAAACTAATACTGGGACCACTGCCTTGAAGGACCACACCCTTTTCAAAGGAAAATGCCAAATTGGGGGACCCTTTTGCTACACACCAACAGCTTCAACAACTCAAAAATGGAGGATGAAGGCCTGGAATGAGCAAGATGAAGCTGGGCACATTGAGCTGCTCCCGTGAAGCCATAACCACACAAATAAATAATCCCACTTCCTGTGCATGACCTGCTCCCGTGACTCCTGGCACAGGCGCGCTTTCCACGTGGCGCTTCCCCCTTGAGTCGGACCTGCACCAGACGACTCCCCGTGCCTGTGTCGTACTCACGCCAGACGACACACTCTTTCGTACTGAGCCAGGGCGACAGGGTCACGTCCCACCTGTGTCGGACACTTCTCATGCGACATACAAGTCGCTCCTTTCTCATACGACACTCAAAAACAACACTACTTTCGTAATATTTCAAAAAACGACCCTACTTTTGTATATTAATATATCAGCAGCCCCATATATAAAAAAAACCCAAGTAATTGAATAACCAAAATAGATTTAAAAAAATGTGATATTCTGGGCTCTTTTTCTGATATAACTACGCATATATAAATGTGTAAAAAGACGAGGGCACTTAAACTTGTCATCTATCTCCAGATTTATATATATATATATATATATATATATATATATATATATATATATAAAATAATTTACGTTTACAAGAGACATAAAGGGTATGCTTGGATACCCAACTCGGTTGACCAACCCAAAAATAAATCATACGGTTAAACGGAGTTTTGACTCAAACAGTGTAAAGGATCAATATCAACCTTAAATTTTTTCATTTCCCCAATTCTGTTTCCTCAATTATAAACCAAACATACCCAAAGTGGTCGTTTAATATGTAATTGGAGAAACAAATTTATAAAAATAAAAATTCTAAAAGTCATTTAAGATAATTAAAAAAAATTTCTTTCTACTTCTAAACCTCCTTTGCAACTATCCTATATTAGTTGAGTAAACTTAAAATACTATATAGGATAATATTAGTAATTAATTTTATTTATTTATAACTGTTTACACTGACATGAAATGGAGTCGCGTATATAAACAATGTGGGCGTGCAACGGTTACTGGCAGGGGTAGCTAGCTGGTGGGAAATAGTTTTGTATTAGATGGACAAATTGAAGGTTGGCCAATACCAATAGCGGCCTTTCCTTGGGACATGGATAGGGAACCATTGCAATCATTTTAAATGGCTCAACGTTGCTTTTGTTTTTTAAAACTAAGATTTCATTAACCTCTAAAGTAATAACTTATTATTGAAAAAATATAATTATTGCATCATAAAAATAAAGAATATATACATTATTTTTAATAAAAATTTATTGTCTTTCAGAACGATAATTTAATCTTAACTGTCTTTTTTATTCTTGAGAAATTATGAAAAATAAAAATATGAAAAAATTAATGTTAGAAACATGTAAAATAGGTATTGTTTGGTTGATAAGAAAATCTTATAAAAACTAGTTTTAGAAGTTGTGTAATGCACATTTTGTTTTTTCAATAGAGATAAAAAATGGTAGGTGTAAAATTATTTAAGTTAACCATTTAATTTAGATTATCTACCGTTGGTAAAATATGTAAATACATAGGCAATAATATGAAAGATTCATAAGTCATTGTCCATAACAATTAAATGAAAGTCGAATATAAAATATTATGAAAAAATTGATAACTAAGAAGTTACACATTATGTAATAGAGGAGAATAACTATGTAAATGTTTTGTATTGTGAGTTCATTAATAGAAAAAGAAAAATAGATGTTTCAATCAATTTTCAAGTTTTTGAAATAGCTGATGGAAACGTTCAACCATTGTGATGACCTGCACCATCATAAAAGGATGTTTGGTGGACAAGCATCTTTGATGTGATGATTTAACCTTCGGCACTAGACTGATGCAATCCCAATGTATTTTTACTTATGATGTACCTAATACAAATTTTGTATTTGTCATGCTTCAATTGTCAAATGTGTGACAATCTAATCAAAGATGCCTCATGCTCTGGTCCTCATTCAAACTTCTTGCTCTTCTTAAGGATCTTATAAAGGGGGAGAGACCGATGGGCCATCTTAGGCATGAACCACGCCAAGGCTGCAATTTGGTCATCAAGAGACTGCACCTCCCGCAAGTTCCTGGGGTTCTAGAGCTCTTGGATCACCTTGCATTTGTTTGGGTTAGCCTCAATGCCTTATTGGGTCAGCATGAAACCCAAGAATCTGCCTCTGGGCACTACGAAGATGCACTACAGAGGATTCAGGCACGTGTTGTATTGTCGGAGACGTAGAAAAATCTTTTGAAGATCCTCAATGTGGTCTCCACCGCCTGGGGTTTTGGCCATGATATCGTCAATGTATACCTCCACCAGCTTGATGTGTATGCCTTTGAAGACTTTATTAATCATACGCTGGTACGCGGCCCCAACGTACTTCAAGCTGAACGGCATAACGATGTAGCGAAACACACCTCTGTCATTTACGAAGGTCGTCTTCTCCTGGTCACCTTCCCACATAGGAATTTGATTGTAGCCCGAGTATGCATCCATGAAGAATAAAAACTGGTACCCAGATGAATCATCCATCATTCTGTCGATGTTGGGTAAGGGGTAAGGGTCCTTAAGACAACACTTGTTGAGATCAACATAGTATGTGCAAATGCCCTACTTGCAATTGGATTTCTGGACCATGACCACAATAAAGAGCTAGGAGGAATACCGGATTTCCTTGATGAACTCTGCCTTCAACAACTTATTTGTTTGCTCACAGACAGCCTTTTGCTTCTCTGGGCCCAAGCGTCTTTTCTTCTGAGCCACGGGTCTGGTTTTTGGATACACAAAGAGCTTATGACAACAAAAATCAGGGTTCATACCAGGTATGTCGGCTGCAGTCCAAGTGAAGAGGTCTTTGAACTCCTTGAGCAAGGCCAACAATTGCTACTCCATCTCAGGTTTAAGTTTCTCGTTGATGTGAGTCACATTCTTCAGGGTATCCCTAAAACAATCGCCTTGGACCTTCCATCCAGGGTGGGTTTGGATGGATTGAGTAGATCGATCTTCAACTCCACTCTAGGATCCAGATCTACCAGACTGACTGAAGTTGTAGTTGTTCATCCTTCATTTAGCTTACACTTCTTGTTGATGTTCTCCAGCTTCACTACATTAAGGCTAAGCTTATAACAATACATTGTCATCTCCTGGTCACCCCGGACCGAGGATACCCTACGTCCTTGTAAATGAACTTGGTGAGGAGGTGGGGAGTTGACACAATGGCCTCCATAGCATTCAGGGTAGGACGACCTATAATGTCGTTGTAGGACTCTGGACTTCACAGTTCGGGCTCTAGGCTCGCCATCAAAGGTAATGTAAGTGTCAAAATACCCCTTTGTAGGTTGTTTGGCCCTATTGAAGGCTTAAGATCCTGTGTGTAAGGCTACAAATCAACATCAGTGAGGCCTATCCTCTTGAAACAATCATAGAAAAGGACGTCACAGTAACTCCCTTGGTCCACCAGGATCCTTTTTACATCCATATTGGCAATGACAACAATTATTACCATAGCGTCATCGCCTCCCATAGAGATGTCAATGCGGGTTACCCACTCTGCCCTGCCATCAACCTTCCAAAATACGGAAAGAGGCGGGTTTGGCTCCTCACGGGAGACAGGTTAAAATTTCTGTCGCGCCCCGTTTTGGTGGTGGGGCGGGGCGGGTTAGCCCACCAACTTTTAAAAATTAAAATTATTTTTAGTATTTGAAAAAAATTACTAGGAGGTTGTTAATGGTTAGTCCCTTAAAATATAAAACAATTGAAATTAATAAAAATCAATTAACTTATTATTTTTAGTAAGAAAAAGTTAATTAAATTAAAAAACAAAGTAGTATACCACTAAAATAAAAAAATTGAATATAATTATATTAATAATTCTAACTCAAACTCTAATCAAAGTAATATATTTAAATGAAACAATAATAAATTAACGATAATAAATAAGAACAAAACATTTAAGTTTCCATTAATATTCAATAATAAAAAGTTTAATCGTCTATCTAAAATAAATAATCAAACCAACATCAATAATTAAACTAGTCAAGTTCATTTTCCAAAATAGGTGATTAAAGTTATCAAACTACCACTAACACAAAGAATCAAACTAGTAAAGTGCATTCTCCAAAATTTTTATGGTATTATTAATATTATATTATTATTTTTTAAAATAAAATATTATATAACCCGTCGAGTCAACATGCCTCGCCCCGCCAAAAACCTGTAAAAATACGAGGCGGGGCAGGTCAATTTTGAAACCACCGCAGAATAAATTTGGTCAACTTGCCTTGCCTCGTTTTAGGCGGGTTGACGGGCAGGCCTGTCAAGCTCGACCCGCTTTGACATCCCTAGCCTCCTGGGATAGTGAGTCTGAAATTATCATCCGAAAAAGAGATTGGCATGGTATGCACACTGTCCCTAAAGTCGGCTATCCTGCTTCTTGCCTTGAACAGACAAGATCATACGATGATGATTCTTTTGTGCCATGATCGACACGCGTCCTCCTGTAAAACCATCCGCGATCATACCAATTACCTCACACCTACCCCGTTGGGGAGGGGACAGTATCCTTTCCTCCTCTTGGACTGCCTCAATGAGCAATCTCTTTTACTTCTCCGCGGAGGTAAACCTCTTAGGAGCCCATGTGCCATCAGGATCCGAAGAATGGTCCTTGTGCCTTTTCTCCATGCGATCAGACTCATCCAAAGACTTGTTCTTAAAGAGGTACTGCTTGAGTTTTCCCTTGTGGATCAAGACCTCTATCGCGTCTTTCAATTGTCTATACTCATCAGTTGAATGGCTGGTCTGCTCGTGGCAATTTGGGCTTGACCCATTAAAAATAGGCGGGTGGGCCAAGAATTTGAGTTTGTTTTCCCAAATAAGTCTGGTCTGTTTTAGCCTGTAAAAAATGGGCCCTATGCGGGTCGGCCGGGCCGGTCCGTCAGGCCAATTAACATACTTAAAAAAATAATTTTATATTAATATATAATTTATATATGTTAAAGAGGTTATGTTTTCCTATTTTCTTAATTTATATGTTATTATAAATTTAATAGTATAATATTATGAAATATGAATAATAAAGTTTTGTTTCCATTTAATGCAAATATAACTTATTTGAACTTTTAATGAAATAAATTAGGTTAATTATAAAAAAAACTAGTTTTAAAAAAGGTAAAATCTAGTTTTTATATCTAAAGTTTTTTAAAAAAACCTTAAAATAGTACAAATTTAAAATTAAAACTAGCATAAATAATTTGAAAAAAAACAAGTCGGGCCATTGGCCTGCGGGCCACATAGAAAATGGGTCGGGCCAATGTCTTTTGCATGTTTTCCTTGTTTGGTCCGGTCCGGCCCAGCCCGTATTTTAACAGGCTTATACGTATCTTGACCTGGTCTAACCCGTTGGCCCGTTTTGCCACCCATACTCCTCCCTGATGTCAGAATTATAAAGTAGTGATAAAAAAGAATTATACAACTATAAGATGCTAATCTTGGAGTATTCAGAAAGACTGAAGAGGGAAAGGAATAATATATGAAGCACCAGTAATCTTCGTTTATAACAAGGGATTCAGGACTAATTAATTAATTAAGGCTACCAGCCATGCACGTTGAGGTGCAGTATGGGTTGTTAAATTAATTAATTGCTTGTTTAATGAGGCCTTCTGCCTGGATTAATATGCAAGCCATGCCAACAACCAAAAAGGATCACATGCTACAGAGCCATGGAATATACAAATATTTCTTCCTTAGTAACATTTACATAAAGAGGAATATTTTCTATCATCTATACTAATATATACCACTTCCATTTTGACATTTTTACCCTTCTTTTAAAAAAATTACACATTAAAATCGACTGAAAACTGTATTTGGTTAAACATGAGTGCGATCACCAAATAAACAGGAATTGTGGTAATTTGTTACTTTATTTTTAAAATATAATATTAAATTTATAATAAAATATTCTTTTCTTTTTCAATATTTATAATTTGCTGAGAGGTAAAGAAAATAATATAAATTTAGTATAACTAACGGAGGAGTGAAAATTACCTGTCTCCTAACCGTGTTTTATTTCTTATCTCATCAATTAAAATACGTTAAGTCAATTAATTAATTATATTAAATTTTTATCTCATTAACTAGTGTATTTTAACTTCCTAATTAGTGAAAAAAAAATATTTTGTTACATTAGTTATTAAAACAACCATTATAAAATAATAATTTTTATATTGTTTATTTTAATAATTAGTATAAAAATATTTTTTAATTAATTATTGTAACAATTCGTATAAAATATTAATTTTTATATATTTTTATATTACTTATTTCAATAGCTAATATAAAAACATTTTTTTAGAGTAAGGAGATCAATGAATTAATTGCATATATGTTGTCCTTATCATCACCCTATCTATCTTAGTTTCAATTATCTCTTTTCCAATTACCTTCTTGGCATTTTTAATAAACATGCTCAAGTTTAAAAAGTTCTTATCATATAAAGATATTTACCGTTCATTCCACACCAATTTCTAGAGAAAAATAATAAATTAATATTTATCTATTAAAAAATAATTAAAAATAATTAGGTGACTGGTCAATGAAGTTTAATTCCTTCTCCTACCACTTTTATTAAAAAAAATTTCTTTAATTCCTACTATGACAAATGTCAACATAAATTTCTTCTTCAATTTAAGTAAAGAATTTGCTTTATAGCCTAAAACGAATAAAGCCAAAAAAAATAAAAAAGCGAATCCTAACCGTATTCAGTCATCAATTATCTCACATAAGAAGTTGCAATCCTAACCACTATTGAACTATATATGGCTCTTTTTAAAATCTTTAGGATATAATACGCATTTGGGTTAAGGTTGTCTTTGTACCCATATATAATAATTTTTTTTTTGTTTTGCTTATTAAAAAAATTATCACTATATATCGAACACACTTTTTCCAAAATACATCGTGCTGTGCTATGACAACGTGTTTAGTTAATGCATGATATTAATATACTACTTCATACTTCATATAATAGTAAGAGTGTATTTGATATGTATTTTTCTTTCCCCCGATACGGTCTAATGTTGAAAAATATATATTAATTAATTAGGATATATCCGTTAAATATTAAGACATATTATGCGTGGTGAAATTAAAGAAATAAATCTTAATTATTGATGATGGTGATGATATCGATCAACTTAAAAGAGAAAGAAAAGAATAAATGGATAAATAAATACATTTTAATAACCATAAAAAGATAATATATTTAATGAGTGTTATGATTTTTAAGTTAGGTATATTACAAATTGAAAAATCTAAAGGAATCCAATACGTATCATAGTTTTTTATAAAAGAATAAATAAATAATTCCAATACTTTCACGATACATATCAATTGAGTATCAACATATTCATAAATTCAACTTGTATAGAACATTGATACATGGACCATTTTCAATCTCAAACAAACAAATATATGTGTGAATATGGCAAAGCAATAATTAGTAAGCAAGTTGCAATTGTTTAATTAAATTTATAGACACTTTTGAGTTTTGTCTTCTTTTTTGTCAATTTGAACTGAGGCTTTTTGTCTTTAACACGGCTATTTCCGAATATTTTATTTACCCCATGAAGGAAACCATATGTATTAATTTTTTCTATTATTGTGCCACATGTTTAAATGGTTAGTTTTTACTTACTTTAAATAATTACACGCATGTGGAAGCATGATTTGATTAATTGCTATTCCGTTGGACCTTTTACTGACAAAGAACCCCCGGTTTACCTTTATGGTTTTTGACAAGCACCAAATGGTTTACAAGATGAATGTGATCTTTGTTTCAAGATGTGTTTAATATTGTAAAAGAAAATGTTCAACAACTAGATAAAGGAGTAAAGGTTTGTAAGTGTACATTAAAAAATGTTGAATAGAATGACTTAAAAGCTTTTTGTTTTATAAAACGTTTATTAATAGATAGATTCTTGTATGAAGTTTTACAAAGCTAGTTCAAACTACTTTTTAAAGATGGTTTAGATAATGTTTTATTTGATTTTCAAAACCCTTTTTAAGACATATAAGTTTTTAAGTTAAAAGTAGTTTACAAAGAGATATCAACATAGATTATCATACTAGTTCACCTCAAAGCAAAAGGCTACATATAGTCTTTATTTATCCCAACAACGGTTTTATAAAACATAGCCACCTGTTCCACCTAGGGTCAGAGAGGGGTCCACTGGAACCCCTAATCCCTCCATCATTAACAGGCAATTGATTCTATGATTAATCTTATGTTGGCTATAGTCTTGTGGGCCTAGGCCTGGTTGCCCCAGTCCTAACCTTTGTATAAATACAGCTTGTAAACACGTTTGTGGGTTAAGTGACAATTAAGAGAATAAACCCTAATTCACTAGAGTGATTCTCTAGGGTTTCTGGTAATCCTAGTTCTCATTGTGAACATTTTGACGCACATCGTGGGGTCCAGTAAAACGGATCCCAGCACCTTGCTTCAGTCGATTCAGCTAGCCCTAAACGGTGCAGATGGTAAACACGCGCAATACCCGTCGCGAAGAAGATGCCGGACAACGACAGGAATCCAATCATGGTGATCAATTGTAACAATTAAAGAGCATGGTAGAAGCTCTTCAACAGACCGTAGTAAACCTACAATAGGAGAACACAGAATTGTGCGGGCGAAGAGAGGAGGAACGTGAAGCTTCAAGTTATAACGACACCCGATTCGCCCATCATAAGACCGATGGCCATGCTTCACACCAGACACAGGAGACAACAAAATATGGGCCCACACATCCTTATGCCGCTCACCCGTTTATTGAGCGAATTATGGATGCACCGACCCCCCTGAATTACAAACCCTCGTCCATGGAAAAGTATGATGGTAAGGGAGACCCTGAGGAACACCTCACAATGTTCACCACCACGACGTTGATCACCCGGGCGTCAGATTCCCTTTATTGTCGAACCTTCCCCATTACGCCGACTAAAACATCCTAACCCCAATATGATTAATTAGAATAATAAAATTGAGGGTAAATTTTTCACGGTTTATAAAATTAAATAAATTGTAGAAAAGCCTTGAATGAAAATTTAATAAATACCCATGGACCATTTAAAAGAACCTATCCCATATATGGCGATATGAGAAGGTGTAAAAATTAATTAAAAGTGCTCCTTGGATAATCAATATTGCGATCATCACAAAGATTAGCGGAAAACGTAATCTAATTATTGAATAAAAGAAAATACAATTTCGTAATAAAAATAATAAAACTATATTGAAGAAAATAAAGAAAATAAAGAAAATTGTAATTTGGACCAAACTCGCTTGAGCGAAGCTCTTACTTGCTTAAGCGAGTCCTGCAAAGGTCGCTTGAGCAAGGCATGGCTCGCTTGGGCGAGTGTACGTCCAGCATCAGACTCCCGTTTTCGCTTAAGCGAGTTATGCTCGCTTGAGCGAAATCCTTCCAGAATCCATTCCAACCTCTATTCGCTTGAGCAAGAGTTCTGGGTAAGTTATCTCGCCTAAGCGAGCTTGGCCCAAAACCAATTCTCTTGGCACTCGCTTGAGCAAAGTCAGGCTCGCCTGAGCGAGTTGAGAACATGTATCAGACCCCCTTCCTCGCCTGAGCGAAACAAGCTCGCTTCCTTCTAGAAGCAATTTTGCTCATTCTCGTTTGAGCGAGATTGTTCCAGAATCAAATTCCCATCCATTTCGCTTGAGCAATAGGTTCTCGCCTGGGCGAAATTCGTCCAGAACCATTTCCCTTTTGCTCGCTTGAGCGAGTCTCTTCTCGCTTAAGTGAGAATACAACTTTCGCTCGAGCGAAGCCATATTCGCCTAAGCGAAATTTTGTCAGTGAGCTTCTTTCCTAAACTGACTTATCTTGCTTGAGCGAGAAACGTCTCGCTTGATCGAGTTATGCAGCATGGACTTGGAAGCTCGAATTTTTCATGCCAGATAACATGCAAACCACATAGAGTAACTTCCAACTTACGTATTTTGCCCGTTTCTAGTCCGATTACTATGAAACTTCATGGGCACTATATTTTCCCTATTTTGGAGCCATTAGCGAAGTCTGTTCGCCAAAATTCTCACATATGATTGATTTATGCAGAAAAATGCAATATGATCAAACTATGCAAATTCCATGCATCATATCTTTCTAATTTCATTTAAATATGTCAAAACCTGTTTGGACAATTCATAAATGATATAGGGAATTAATGGATCCCTTTCGACAGTCTAAAAACTCATCGGTTCATAATTTCACCCTTTCAGTTCCTAATTTTTCACTTTATGCATATGCATCATTTCATTTTTATAAATTCAAACTCATATATCATATCATATATTCATATACATACTCAAATTTCAAGCTTCCAAGTGAAGCAATCCATTATCCTAAACCACTAATCATTCATACATATCATAATGTATTCTCAAGAGCCGGCCAAGGAAAATACATACTACTATCCATGCTATGTACAAATATACATATGACAACCCATGTTCATGTTGAGTGATCTCTCATATGCCTTCATTTCTTCCTATATCCACTGTAAAAACAACCACAAATAGGGGTGAGCATCTTACATGTTAAATGACAGTTATTGAATCGGATCACTTATCCAATTCATTATCATATATAAATAATATTCATATTTAATACATTCTCATCACATTTCATACATTCATATATATTCTCAATGGCCATACAATCCATGTTGTTCTCAACAACATTCATCAATGCATATACATGCTCATTCAATTGGATCCAATCATTTATTATTAAGTTTTATTTTGTGTTAAAACACTGGCTCTCAGCCATATACTCAGCTCTCAGCTAATTTGGCCATTTTACTGGTACCAAACCGTTTGCCCTCTCACGTGACACAATCATTCTCAGCGACAATGGTAGTGTCACGGGCTAAACCCCGAGCCCCGCTCAAGAGGTTTTGCCTTGAGTCCTACCCAAGGTCTTTTTGTGGAATCCTCGAAACCACAATCATATTTCATGTTTATTTATATATCAATGCAGCATCTCATGCTATCTCAATTTACATCTCATGCATATAATTCATATCAATCAAGTATCCTATTACATCTCATGCATAGGAATCATTCATTCTTCTTACATCTTATGAATACATCTATATATATCACAATGATTTCACAAATACAATCTATATCCCATGTTAATTCAATATCAATATTATGAACGGAAAACATCGCAACATAAATATGTCACACATATCATATATTCAGGGTTTCACACTAATAATTCATAACATATAGCATAACAATACTACCCTGAATCCGTTCATAAACTATATATTTAAAATGTAAAGCTCCCTCTACCTTGAATAGAGAATTCCCCGAAGCTCCGTGAGCTATCAAACACTCACAACTGTGAATCGTATGCCTCGACCTCTATTCCTTGAATCAAACAACTTCCTAGAATTAACAATACATGTACTTAAACAAGGTATTCGACATTAACTTTGTATTCCGATCAATAAACGTCAAACCACAACCATTTTCGGTATATTTTAACTTACCGACAAGCTTCGACAACCTTTGATATTTAACTTTGATTAACTCCAAACTCTAAAACTTCTGAAATCTTCTGAAACTACATTGTTTAATTGAATCAATCATTTTTAAGCTCTTATCCTATAGAATTTATAATCTAGAAGCTATTCAATGCCACTTTTCATGAAAATTCTTCATTCTTGAAGACTCTAAAGTTGTCCACTCATATGAATAGCTTCAAAGTGCTTCAAAATCCATGAAATTACAAGAATTCAAGGAGGAAAGCTATGATATCACAAGTATGATAAGAACTAATTAATTTACCTTGAATTAGAGAATTTCAAGCTCTCCCTCCCTTACTCCATGGTTATCCACGTGAAAGAGAAGAATTGGGGAATGAATTTCCACTTCAATTTAATGATCTTGAAAGGAATTTGGAAAAGAAAGGATTAGAGATGCTGATTTTGGAAGGAATGAAATAGTAGAAGCAAGATCTCTCATTCTCTAATGTTTTCGAAAATGAAAATGAAGGAAAGAGAGAGAGTTTTGATTTTAAATATCTTAAGGACGCGTTAGTCATTACAACAATTGTAGGGACACATTTGTTATTTTGACAATTGTTCTAATTAATCTCTCATTTTCCTCTAAATTCCTCTTTAAACCATGCTTTAATAATAAATCCTATTTTTAGGATGTTACACTGACTAAATCAACATTGTGCTGGTTCTCCCATCTTCCCCAGGGGAGCGTCACCAATTTCTCTAACCTCACTAAAAAAATTCCTCAGGTAATTCGCCACCAGCCGAGTGGTGCAACAGACTTCTCACAGTCTGGTGAACCTACGACAGCTCCCCCAACGAGAATCAAACAATAC
The DNA here is from genome assembly GCA_037962975.1 of Clitoria ternatea. Lineage (NCBI taxonomy): Eukaryota > Viridiplantae > Streptophyta > Magnoliopsida > Fabales > Fabaceae > Clitoria > Clitoria ternatea. The sequence goes on from CM075672.1 coordinate 229,659,906, forward strand.
ATGGCTCATTTTTTCAAGCAAGCCATCCAAATCCGAGACCTTAGTTTCAAACTGGCCTTACATGCCATGCAGACTGGCCTTCGCTGGGGTAAATTTTTTTACTCCCTGGTTAAAAAACCACCCCTTGACATGGACGACTTCAAAACGAGGGCCTCTCGATACATCAGCATGGAAGAAAGAGAGGCAGACCGTGTAGAGCACACAAACCGGGTCAATCACTAAATGGATCGTGTAGAGCACTCGGATTGGGCAATCACCGATCGAACCTAAGAAGAAGAAGCCCTAAGCAGGCTGGGACAAACGTTTTGAAGCCTATACAGCTTCTAAGTACATCAACTTCACACCCTTGAATGATCGTTGTGATTGAATCATGCATGAGGTGAACAACATTGGCCTCCTAACACTTCCTCCCCCAGGGGAGGGGCCCAAGGGGTCGATAAGACCAAGTTTTATGAATTCCACTGAGCCCACATACACGGAATAAAATATTGTCATTCCCTTCAAAACCAAATAAAACACTTGATTCGCCAAGGTCACTTGGCCAGATTTATCGCTCAGAGAGATAATAACCAAAGGAAGGAAACCAGAAGAGAGAAAAAGAACGCCCTGATCGAGTTGAACTTCAGACTTAAGACCGCCCATGAGTACACCACTCCCGGTCGTCAAGACCAGAAGAAGGTAGAGAAGATGGAAGCTTGATTATTCACACAATTTCAGGGGGATTCCAAGGCATGCGAACACGCCAACAACAGCAGGGAGGATAGGTGAACTTACTGTGAGAGGACTTGGGGTCAGAAGTCATAACATTTGACAGGTCAGATTTCCCTAAAGGAGACCCCAACAGAGATGAGCCAATGGTAGTCACTATAGGAGTTACAGATTTTGTGGTAGAGCGAGTGCTTGTAGATTAAGGAAGCTTTGTAGATATTTTACATTGGAAGACATACCAGAAAATGGGCCTTCCCCCATTGGTTGAAAAGGTATAATGGAACCTTACTTAGTTTTTCTGGTGATTCTATAAAAGTCTTAGGGTTCATCAACTTGAGAACCACTTTCAGATCGGGGAGGAATAGCCGAGCCATTATGGTCAAGTTCCTGGTCGTTGATTTTCCTAGCTCCTACAATGGATTGTTAAGGTGACTATCCCTAAACACCTTGGGAGTAATAGTCTCTATCATGCATCTAACTATGAAGTTCCTACTCAGAAACAGGAGAATTGGAGTTGTTAAAGCGGACCTGGAGGTAGCACAAGAATGCTACTATGAAAGCCTACGGCCCAAGGAGACTTTCATAATTGATGAAGATATTAAGACAGGTTTTGACCCTCGAGACGACAGGCATTATGAGAGACCCCAACCAGTGAAATCCCTGAAACTTGTCCAGGTTGGTCCCAACTCGGGCCAATTCACACGACTTAGTTCAATACTTGACCCGAACCTGAAGGAAGCCTTTATCAAATTGCTAAAAGCCAATGCGAACCTGTTTACCAGGAGCCCCGTAGATATGCCCGGTATCGACCCTGCCATAATCTACTACTCACTCAATATTGAGCCGGAAATGAAGCCTATAGCATAGAAGCCCAGGAAGATGAGGCCCAATCGAAAAGACGCAGTAAAAGAAGAAACTGACAAGCTCGTGTCTGCAAACTTTATCAGGGAAGTAAAATATTTGACTTGGCTGTCCAACGTGGTCATGGTGAAAAAATCAAGCAGAAAATGACGGATGTGCGTCGACTTCACCGACCTAAACAAGGTATGTCCTAAGGATCCTTATCCTTTACCTAGCATTGATCATTTGGTATATGGTACTTCAAGTGACAGGATATTGAGTTTCATGGACAGATACTCAGGCTATAACTAAATCCAAATAGACCCCAAAGAAGAGGAGAAGATAGCCTTCATCATAGGCGGGGCAAACTTCTGTTACCGAGTGATGCCCTTTGGTTTGAAGAACACGGGAGCCACCTATCAAAGGTTGGTGGACAAAATCTTCGCTAAGCAAATTGGTCAGAACATGGAAGTATATGTAGATGATATAGTCATTAAGGCCAAGATAGGGGACTTGCATGTCCAAGATCTAGAAGAAATGTTTGCTAAGCTGCGCAAACACAACACACGCCTAAACCCCGAGAAGTGTTCCTTTGGGGTCCAAGGCAGGAAGTTCCTGGGACATATGCTTACCCATCGTGGCATCGAGGTAAATCCAGACCAGTGTTGAGCCATACTTAAAATGTGAAGTCCTTAGAATGTTAAGAAGGTTCAACGCCTCACCAGTTGGATCGCAGACCTGTCCCGGTTCTTCTCAAAGTTCACTAAAAAGTCCATGCCCTTCTACAAAGTGTTGAAGAGAACAGACTCATTTGAATAGAGTTCAGAGTGTGAAAAGATGTTTCAAGATCTAAAGGCCTACCTAGCATCCCCCCCGATCCGGACATGACCAGACCTAGGGTCAAAGTTAATCCTTTATCTTTCGGTAGGAGTAGATGTAGTCAGCTCGGTTTTAGTTCAAGAAGATGGCCCAATTCAAAGACTAGTATATTTTATCAGTAAAACATTACAAGGGGCATAAGTACGATACCAAAAAGTGGAAAAATTCACATACAACCTTGTTGTAGCAGCGCGCTGACTTAGGCCCTACTTTCAGCCACCAAGTTGTGGTTAGAACCGACCAACCCCTTAATAAAATACTCCAGAAACCTAAGCTAGTAGGGAGAATGGTCTCTTGGGAAATTGAACTCTCCGAGTATGGCATCCGATACGAAGCTAAGTGTCCCATCAAGGCCCAAGTGTTGGAAGATTTTTTAGTAAAACTCAGAGATAACAAAGAAGCCTACGATGATGAGCATGGCCTATCGACTCTCTCAGTCGATGGATCCTCTAATGTAAAAGGTAGTAGGGTGGGAGTCATACTAGAATCCCTCACAGGACTGATAGTTGAAGAATCACTCAGGTTTATGTTCAAGGCTAACAACAATCAAGCAGAATATGAAGCCCTCATCGCCGGGTTGCAAACGGCTCTAGACCTGGGGGCCCAATGTGTCCAGGAAAAAATTGACTCGTAGCTAGTCGCCACATAAGTAGAAGGATCGTAGCAGGCGAATGATCCAACTTGGGCAAAATACTTGACACGAGTAAAACAGTTAGCCAGTGAACTTAAGTATTTTCGAGTGGTCCATATTCCGCGGGTAATGAACAAATGTGCCGACTTGCTCTCCAAACTGGCCAGCACTGTCAAAGCTGGAAATTTGAAAACAATTGTCCAACTAATCCTAGAAGAGCCCACGATATAAGAAGTTCAACAAACGCTTAAATGAGGTACCGTTCAGGAATACGTGGATGGCCTCGATTCTCTTTCACCCGGAAGATAGGAGTACTCAAAATCGTTTATTTAGAACCATCTACTCGAAACCAATTAGAGCCAACTGACTGTTACTAGGGGACTCCATTTGAGAAGATAACTCAGGCTCGTACTCAGCCACTTCACTCGGCTTCACACCTAGAGCTCGTGGCTAGGGGGCTTCTGTTCCCACCTAGGGTCGGAGGAGGGTCCACCGGACCCCCTAATCCCTCCATAATTAATAGGCAATTAATTCTATAATTAATCTTATGTTTGCTATAGTCTCATGGGCCTGGGCCTGGTTGCCTCAGTCCTAACCTTTGTATAAATACGGCTTGTAAACACGTTTATGGGTTAAGTGACACAATTAAGAGAATAAACTCCAATTCCCTAGAGTAATTCTCTAGGGTTTCTAGTAATCTTAGTTCTCATTGTGAACACCACCTAATAGCCGCAACACTATGTTACAAGTAATCTTTCTTCACTTAGCCTTTTTAGGCTAATTTACAACTGACAAATATTCTTTCTTAAACTTAGCCTTTTAGACTAACAACAAGTATTCTTTCTTAGACTTATCCTCTTCAAACTAACAACAAGTATTCTTTCCTTAAGCTTCTTCGAGCTCTAAAACATACAATAATATTAAAAAGATATTTTAGTTCTAATTCTTACAAGCAAGACTATAAGGGACTAAGCTTATGATAACTGAACAATACGTTCATGATTGCTAAAGATGAACCTATAAAATTTGAACAAGCCATTCAAGAACCTATATTGTTGGATGTATGAAAAGGAACTGAAGTCAATTAAGAGGATCATATATAGGAATTGGTAGACTTACCAGAGAACAAAAGACCAACTGGAGTAAAGTGGGTATACAAGGTAAAAATAAAGTCTAATGGAGAGTGAATTGTCCGCTATGGGGGATAATTCTTCTAGAGTAAGAGTCAGAGTCAGACTCAATATCTCTCTAATATATTACACCGACCCAATATTTATAAAGGTGGATGGTAGTTGAGTCTTATGTGGTGTTGTGCCCCCAGTAAATGACTGAGCCTGTTGTATTGTAGTGTACATGGGCTTTAGTTATATACGGGAGATATCTTCTAAGGAGGTTACATCTTAATGCCTTCCACGTGAGGGCTCCCTACCTATGCTAAGGGTAATTCAATGTAGTAGATTGGCATTGGTATTCAGACCGGATCAGAGAGATTGTCAAGATGAAGTGTGATGAAGTGTTTGCTCCAATTGCAAAGATTGAAATAGTCAGGTTGGTTGTTGGAATTGCAAGTATGAATAATTGGTCACTGTACCAGTTGGATGTAAAGTCTGCCTTTTGAATTGAGTTTTGGATGGGGAGGCCTATGTCACTTAAGCACTTGGTTTTGAATTGAAAGGATGGGAAAGAAAGGTTTACATGCTAATAAAGTACTGGATAGATTCAAACAAAAACCAAAAGCCTATAATAAAAGAATTAATAGTTTCTTAGTTGATTAGGGATTTTTAAAGTGTAAAGCAAAATATGATGTATATGTTAAAAGGATTAGTGCTGCTAATTTAATCATTGTGTGCTTATATGTAGATGGCTTATTGATAACTGAAAGTTATGATGATACTATTTATGCCCTTAAGGCTACAATGAAAAGAGATTTTAAGATGACATGCCTGGGTGAATTGTCCTATTTCTCAGGACTAGAGTTTTCTAAAACTAGTCAAGGTGTCTTCATGCATTAGAGAAAATGTTTGACAAATATGCTAAAGAAATTTAAAATGTTTGAATGCAATTCAGCATCCACACCAGTTGCCTTAGGAGTTAAACTTGAAATTGAAGGGAGTGATCATTCAATGGATGGTTAGTTCACTGAGGCATGTATGTAATAGCAAACTTGATCTAGCTTATAGTATTGATCCGATTAGCAGATTCATGAACAAACCCAGAACTTCCCACTTGCTTGTAGCAGAGAATATCCTTCAATATATGAAAAGGACATTAGATTTTGGTAATGTTTCCTAATAAATACAATGAAATTGAATCTGGTCTAGTTGGCTATACTGACTCAAATTGGAATGGAAGTTATGATATTAAAAGTACCTTTGATTATGTATTCATGCTATGTAAAACTTCGATCTCATGGAGTTCAAAGAAGTAACCTGTAGTTGCACTATCATCATGTGAAGCAAAGTATGTTGCAGCCTCTTTTGAGGCATGTTAAGCACCGTGGTTAAAAATTATGATTCAAGAGATGAAAATGGGACTAGAGAAGCCTACTATGTTGATGATTGATAATAAGTCTTGCAAAACATCCCTCAATTCAAGGTAGAAGCAAACATATAGAAACTTGATTTCATATTTTAGAGATCAAGTTGACAAAGGAAGTATGAAGCTTGAATATTATAACAAAGGACCAAAAATGCCTCTCAAAGGTTGCTCGATTTCATGAATCAAGGAAAAAGTTGGAATCAGAAGTTTACAGGAAAACTAAATCGAGAGAGTGTTTTAGGAAGTAATTTAGTTCTAGTTGTTAGTTTGTTAATAACTGTTTGCAAACTTTATTAGACATCTAAGTCTATTAAGTGTACTATGTTAATTCTACGAGCATTGTTATGTGTTAACCCGGCGATAGCGTCACAACCGTTTGTTTTTACCACCGGGTTATTAATTGGCAAGCGCACCAATCGTTTGTAGTTTTCAAAATTTAGATATCGTTCCACTAGGATTGAAAGTCTAATAATAACAGTAATTTTCTATTCACTATGGTAAATGTAAAGAAAGTTATGGACAAAAGAATGATTTATATACAATTTATAAAATATTCACAGGATAGCATGGTTGAGTTGTTCATGAGATAAAAAGAAAATAAAAATCTATCTAAAAAGTTGAGTTGCAATCTAGAATAGGTAAGATACTTGAGATAAACACAGATAAACAAATTATGTTGGAAATTGGATCCCTACTCTAGAATAACAATGAGGAACTCAAGACATGCATATTTAATCATCAAGTTTCATGTCATTGCAGCTAAAAATCATTATAACCGATCCCTCGTGATATAAATTCTAAGAATTCACTGTAAAGTCCGATCCCTCGTGAGCTTTCTCAGTAAAACTTGCATTAAGACTTGGCCTTATGGCAACAATGGTTAACAACCCCTATAGAATTGAGATACCAAGGGTATTCCAACTTTTACTTTCGTCAAAATAAGTTTCAATACGGCATGAATAATCATTCTCCCGTTTGACATTCACACTAATAAAACAAGTTTCAATACACATGAAAATCATTCTTCCGTTTGACATTCATATTAATAAAAGGTTGAAATACTAACATGGACTTGAATCATAAACATGCAGAGGTCGAATTCACAACATTATACTCAAATTTTTATTAACCAAATTTTCTAACATGGAGAGGTTGAAATACTAACATGGACTCAAATTTTCTAACAAATTAACCAAATTTTTATTATTTTTATGAAATTTTTATTAAAAGATTTATTGTAAATTTGAGGACTAACAAATACCCCTAACTTAAGACATTGCTCGTCCTCGAGCAAGAGAGAAAAATAAAAAATAAAAATGTGAAATCAAATATTTGAGTTAGTCTGAAAATTTACCACAAAAAGTAATTACACAATTTACCATTTTGAGATAATCAATTATAGACATCTAATATAACAAAGGTTTAATGATAAAATTCTTTACAATATTTTATTAACATACCAAGCATAATTTCAGGCTTACCTCTCCAAGTGTTTATCTCAATACAATTGGTAACCTGTTTTACTCAATCAATCATAAAATCAAATGAATTTAATTTTGATTTTCATCTAATCAATGGTTGGTTATACAGAGTTAATTTAGAAATCACAAGGTCTTTTCACGGGTTGTAATGAGGCTTGGCTTACAAGAATCAATGGTTTTTCTTGGAATTCAAAAACCTGAAATTATAAAAGAGCATTTTATAATTCTTAGGCTTTCTCTTGGCCCAAACTTCTCATTTTCTTTTATTGGTGAAAAATAAATACCCCCAACTTGATTCTTTTCACTATTTTTGACTTTTCTTTTTCATACTTTATTTTCTTTTGAAAAGAATCAAGTTGCTTATTTTCACTCCCCATTTTTGTAAGAACACTAAAGATATTTTTTATTTCAACTGCTCTTTTAATTAATCAAGTATAGGGAATGGTTAAAACAGATTTAGGTTTTAAGGGTACCAAAAAAAATTTATTTTAGGCTCAAATTAACTTTCAAAGGATAAAATAATTTTTACCAAGGTAAGCTGTTTGGCCCAAGGTTTCTTTTTACCAATAAATATGCCTTGATCATTTTCCTGAATTCTCTGTACAACAACACAAATCAAAGATTAAAGCAAAATCAATTCGAATGAAGTTATGTCGATTAAACCCTCAAGTGTTTAATAAGATCTCTCAACTTACCGGGTTTTTGAAATTTGCTTGATAGTTAATAAACTTATTGTAATTAAATTTATCAAAATCTCTAAGTTATAAAATAATCAATAATTGATTTTACAAAATTGGTTTTATTGTGTAAAAATGTTAAGTGAATAAATTAACTTTCTAACAAAAAAAAAAATTTTGAGTTTTTTTTTTCATAATAAAAGTAACAAATAACAAAATGGGTTGCCTCCCATTGAGCCTTAGGTGTAGTGTCTCCAGCCTAACATTCCTGCATTTCAAGGGTCAGTTAAAAGATAACTGGTGGTAATTTTGTTAATTTCACCACCCAAATATAGTTTCAACCTTTGCCCATTTACCATCCAACTTCTTTTGGAAGTTGGATCTTCAATTTCCACTGCTCCATATGGTTTAACTTCTTTAATCAAAAATGGGCCTGACCATTTTGATTTCAATTTTTCAGGAAACAATTTTAATCTTGAATTGAACAATAAAACTTGCTGACCTGGTGTGAAGTGTCTTTTCTTTAACTTTTTATCATGGTAAGCTTTCACCTTTCTTTTGTAACATCTAGATGATTCATAGGCATTGTTCCTCATTTCCTCTAATTCGAGTAGCTGTAACTTCCGTTTATCTGCTGCTACATTTTGATCAAAATTGAGGAATTTTAAAGCCCAATATGCTTTATGTTCCATTTCAACTGGAAGGTGACATGATTTTCCATAAACCATCTGGAAAGGAGAAAGACCAATTAGTGTTTTAAATGCAGTTCTGTATGCCCAGAGTGCATCATCAAGTTTTTGTGACCAATCCTTTCTAGAAGATGATATAGTTTTCTCTAAAATTCTTTTCACTTCACGATTTGAAATCTTTGCTTGTCCGTTGGTTTGTGGATGATATGTTGTGGCTACTTTATGCTTTACTCCATAATGTTGTAATACTTTCTGAAGAATTTTATTACAAAAGTGTGAACCACCATCACTGATTAAAGTTCTTGGTGTCCCAAATCTGTAAAAAATATTTTTCTTCAAAAAATTCACAACAATTTTAGTGTCAGCATTAGGGGTAGCAATTGCTTCCACCCATTTTGAAACATAATCAACTGCCAAAAGAATGTATTGATTTGAGTATGAGTTAGGAAAAGGTCCCATGAAGTTAATTCCCCAACAATCAAATACCTCAACTTCTTGTATATTTGTGAGAGGCATTTCTTGCCTTCTTCTAACATTACCTGTTCTTTGGCAGTTATCACAAGATTGAAAAAATAAGTGAGCATCTTTAAAAAGAGAGGGCCAGTATAAACCTGATTGGAGAACTTTTGCAGCTGTTCTTTCATCATTAAAGTGTCCTCCATATGGTGATTTATGACAATTGACAGGGCCCGCAAGCGCACGGGTTATGTCGCGTAATATAAAAGATTATCGTTCTCCACAGAGACTGTGTTCAAAGTACCAGCATATTGAAATTTAATTATCCACATAATTAATTTTTAAGATTTTTATAAAATAAAGCACAAATTAAAGTTGCACAGAATATGAATAAATATAAAAATAAAATTTACTTGACACTAAAAAAATCAGAGTTGAGAATATCTTGGGATTTTGGGGGATTAAGACTCTATTTTATGTTTAATGAATTTTAACTTTTCATAAATAAGAATCGAATTAAGTTTTCCAAGGCGAATTTTTCAAAAGCTAATTAATATGTTCCTCTCGGAATCCTATTAATGTACCTAACCTATGGAAAGCGCTGCTTAATCCTCAGAAAGGCCCATTATCGTTTTATGAAAATCCCTTTTATTTCCTCAAAAGAATTTTGATTACTTTTACGGTTTTACCGAGGTCACAAAAAGCATTTCAAAAATCTTAGGTTTAGTTCAAAGCTTTCTGGTAAAAATAAATCTCTCGATTCTATTTATTACCTAAACTTACTAATATACCCGTAAGTATACAGTTTTATCATTTAGGTTCTTGTTAGGAATTACTAAAAGCATTAAGCATAATTGAACTAAATGGAAAACAGAAATTTATTTAATTCCAAGTCAAAATAACATTAAAATAAAATATTATCATACCCCCTTTATCCCAAGATAATTAATTTAGCTACTCATGAAATAATTTAAATTTATGTAAATAATGGAAAAATAAAACATACAAGACATGGTAAAAATAAAGACTTACGGGTTTCTCCAAAAGCTCAAAATAATTTACCACTTGTATTTCCTTGTTGCAATATTCTCCACCAATTACAAATTTAAATTCTTACTTTTACAGCCCTCACACTCTTACAAAATAAAAGAAAGAAAAGAAAATAGAAAGAAAGAGAAGAAAAACGAACAGAGAAAGAAAAATGGAAAAGAAGAAAACTAAAGAGAAAAGGAGAGAAAGTAACGAAGAAAATAAATCTGATGGTAATTGATGGGAAGAGATGATTGATTTATACTCCTGGTTGCTCTCCCTTTTATAGGCGAATGGATGAATGAATCCAGCTAAGGAAACGCGTTAAAATTTGCAAGTGGGAGAAACTTTCGGTGCATGTGAATTCCAGCTGTGCCAACTTGTTTCCAATTTGCATATTTAATATTTCCAATAATTCGGTGCTTGGATTTTAGTGAAGATTGGTGCAGAATGATGAAATTCATGGTGAAAAAATGTTATTTTCCCACAAATCCGAGTGAAAGCTTGCTGGACGGTGTTGGTGAGTGAACTGGACAGCGTGGAGAGGAGTTGCTGTTAGATGGAGATCTGGACGTTGTGGGCTGGACGGTGTTGAATTGATGAAAAGTCTGGGCGGTCTTGAGAGGGTTACTGGGCGGTGTTATGTATTAGAAGAAGAAAGGGAGACGGTGTTGGGAAGTTGGGCGGTGTGTTGAGGTGAGGACGGTTGGGCGGTGTGTTGAGAGGTGAGGACGGTTGTGGATGGAAAGGAAAAGAGTCTGGGCGGAGTTGTGGATTAGGAGCCTGGGCGGTGTTGGTTGGAGAGAAGAGCCTGGGCGGTGTTGGTTGATGGATTACTGGGCGGTGTCATGGATTAGGAGCCTGGGCGGTGTTGGTTGGAGAGAAGTCTGGGCGGTATGGATGGAAAGGAAAGGTGAAGTGGGACGGTGTGTGGTATGGATTAGAAGGGGACAGCGGATAGAAGAGAGGAATGTGGGTCGGTTTTGAAAGGAGAAGGGACGGTGTTGTGGCTTGAAAGAAAGTAGAAGGAGGCGGTGTTGATGGAGGTAGTGATCCGGTGTTGCATTTGTGAAGAATTGGGTCGGTGTTTGGAGGAGAACCGATCGGTGATGAAGCTGAATGAAAGGACGGGTGAAGACTTACTGAAGAGCATCTTTCATTCAGTCGGAATTGACTGCAGAAAGACTTGGAACCGTCTGAAACATTCACTCGGCTGTCTCTGAATTTGGACCACTCGGTTAAAGCTCTGCTCGGATTTTGCATTGGAATTCACTCAGACAAATTTATTTACTCATTCAAATGATAAAATCACATCTTCACTCGGAAGTCCGAGTTAATTTCCACTCGGATTTGACTTCACTTTCACTCAAAAACTTGGACTTTGAAGAACTGGAATCTGGCTGATAGAATTCTTCCATGTCCGAGCCTTGCTTTGCTCGGAAATGCATCTTTCTGACCCAACTTACTCGGAATTCCTTTCCTTGGAGACTTCTCACTCGGGCTCAGTGTGAAACTTGAGAGTCTGCCCGAGTGTGATTCATTTCCGGTCGGATGTTTCCTTCCTTGCTAAGAATTACTCGGAAATGCTTTGTTCTGCTTGAGAATGTCATTTTCTCTGAGTGAGACCACTCGGATTCCTCCTTAGTCAGCATTTATTCATTTCAGTGGCCTCTTCTACTCGGAATCCATTCACTCGGAACAGCTTTCACTCGGATTAGTTGCAATCAGAAAGCTCCCACTCGGATTCACTTCAATCAGCAAGCTTTTCACTCGGAAAATAGCTTTGGACATATTTATTGGAGGTCAGTCTCCTTTTTTCACTCGGAATGGATGCAGTCGGGGAGTTTCCACTCGGAATCACCTTTAACCGAGACTTATTCCATTTCAGCATTGGTCCTTCACTCCAGTCAGCTATTTATCACTCGGAATGGCTTTGTCAGGGAACATTTCACTCGGATTTTCCTCCAGCAGTGCAGTATTCCACTCGGCAATGCTCTATTCTGAGTCCTTCCACTCGGATTTGGTCATTTCTGAGTTATCCCACTCGGATTTGGCCATTTTGAGTCGGATTTCAGTGCTCTGAGTCAAATTTTTGCTTTCTGAGTCGGATTTCAGCTTTAAAAAGAGAATTCTTTCCACTTTGGGCTTGTTCTTCTTGTTTCTTTATCATTTTATGGTCGTTTTTCTCTTGTTTTTTGACCCTTTATTACCTTAATTCCTACAAAATAACATACCCAAGTAGAATAGAGTGGAAAGAAAGCAAAAATAGCAATAAATAAAGGAAATACAGTGGATAATGACTAAAATTCTAAGCAAACTAGATCTAATTTATTGTATTAAAAAGCACTTATCAAAATACCCCAAACCAAAACATTGCTTGTCCTCAAGCAATCACCATATTCACAAGATAAAATACAGAAAACACTAAACTTAATAAACTAAGGAATCCAAAACAGAGAAACAGATTTATTCAAATGCCAGTTTTATTTTTCTTATGTGAATCAATTTTCAATGTCAAGACTTGAGATACTCTTCTCACAATTTTCACTCAAGTGTTTAAAGGTTTGTGTATCTCTCAAATTATCATAGTCAAAAAAATATTACCATAAGCTTGTTAATAAACCAGAAACTCCACAGTTTAGATAGAAAATATGTCAAAGTCTAAAGGTCTTTCAAAGGTTGTAACGTGGCCTTGGGTTGTATTGGTAGGAATTTCAAGAAAAATGGAATACAAAAGGGCTTTAACAGTCATGAATGATTCAAATCACCATTATAAATTTAACAGAGCAAATTGTTGAACTTTTATGGACTTTTTCATTCATTCAATATCATCCTTTTGATTTTCTTTTCTTTTTCTTGCTTTTCTTTGCATTCAATACATATTTTTCTTAAGTCCTTTTTTTTTATTTCTTTGCTCCACTAAATTTCCAACTTTTTCACTATTAAGAGAATATTAGTCAATGAAAGGTTTCAAAGAAAAATTTTCACTTTTAGGCTCAAAAGGGGCAACTAGGGGTCAAATTATACAAAATTCTGAGGCTTAAGAATAAGACCTAATTGTGCCTTTATCATCCTAAGACATATAATCAAAAACCATTTTGAATTGGTTGAAAAACAAGTTCTAGAATATTAATGACTATGAGATTCACTCAATCAAGAAAATATGGGTTTTGAAAATTTGTTTGATAGATAACCCATTTTGGCTCAAGTCTAACCATGGAAAGTCGTTTCAAAGAAAATTTTAATCACATAAGGTTCATTTAAGCATTTATTTGGCATTTAAACAATCAAATTTTGAAAATTTTACTCAAAATTTTGAGATCCTTAGATACTTTAGCCTTGTATTCAAAGTAAATTTATCATGCAATCATGGTAAATTACAAGATTACAAACAAATCAAAGAAAACACACATGCATAATAAAATGACAATCACACAACGTAAACAAAACAGTTAAGTTTTCTTACCTACCACCCCAAACCAGAATTTGACATTGTCCTCAATGTTAAAATGGATGATAAAAGGATAAGAAAACTTACCTGGAGTAACCCCAAACTAGCATCTGACATAGTTGGTTTTTTTTTTATTTAAAAAATAAAAATAAAGACATGGGGTTACCTCCCCACAAGTGCTAAGTTTTAAGTCTTCAGCCAGACTTTTGTAAACCAGTTTCAGCTATACAATTCATACCTGAACACAGGTTTTAATGGTCTGAATTCTACCTTAGGGATCAGTTCTCTTTTAGCCAAAAAATCACAGAAGTGTGTTTTTGAAATGCCTGAAAAGTCATAAGATAAAACAGATTCAAGTGGATTAAGAGGGAGGTTTTGGATTGCCTCTTTCTCTACCACTTGGTCAATAAAATCTATTTCAAGCATAACAAAGTTAACAGGTATGTAAAATTTTCCTACCTTGATAGGAATAATCTCTAAAATACCTGGATCTTGAAGCTTGGGCAGTACCTTCTTTTGGATCTGTGTACTGCTCTCCTCAATTACCGGATGAGATAGAGATTCATATAATTTCTTCTCTTCCTTAACTTCTTCTTTAGTTATGCCAACTGGATCATCATAATGAGTACCACTCCTAAGAGTGATGTCCATGGTGTGGTTAAATGGTTCCACCTCAGGTTTTACAGGAAATGTTTCTGGTGTTCTCATAGAAAAAGAGGTCTGTTGGACAATTTGATTTTCCAAAATTTTGTTATGGGTGGCTAGAGAGTCCACCTTTGAAGCTAAGGTTTTTATGGCATTTGAGAACTCTTCATTTTGTTTTTCTTGGGTGCTCACAAAATTTTCCATCAGTATTTCAAGTTTGGATTTTTGTGAAGGATAGTTTTGGAATACTGGTAAGCTTCTAAAATCACTGCTATGGTTATAGTTCCCAATAGCATCCAACTGATGAAATTCTTGTTCATGGTGGTTTAAGGATATTGTAAAATAGCAATTTGTAGCAGCATGTCCTGAATCACCACAAATACAACAATAAAAGTCAGTAGCACCTGTTAAGAATTCCATAACAGACCAAGATCAAGGGTGATCTTTGAAAATAAAAATAAAAATAAATAACTAGAAATAAAACAAACTAAAAATAAAAATATTAACAAGTATGATCTAATTGAATTTCAATATTGCCGATATTTGAGGGACAACAGTCCCCGGCAACGGCGCCAAAAACTTGACACGGCCCGCAAGCGCACGGGTTATGTCGCGTAATATAAAAGATTATCGTTCTCCACAGGGACTGTGTTCAAAGTACCAGTATATTGAAATTTAATTATCCACACAATTAATTTTTAAGATTTTTATAAAATAAAGCACAAATTAAAGTTGCACAGAATATGAATAAATATAAAAATAAAATTTACTTGACACTAAAAAAATCAGAGTTGAGAATATCTTGGGATTTTGGGGGATTAAGACTCTATTTTATGTTTAATGAATTTTAACTTTTCATAAATAAGAATCGAATTAAGTTTTCCAAGGCGAATTTTCCAAAAGCTAATTAATATGTTCCTCTCGGAATCCTATTAATGTACCTAACCTATGGAAAGCGCTGCTTAATCCTCAGAAAGGCCCATATCGTTTTATGAAAATCCCTTTTATTTCCTCAAAAGAATTTTGATTACTTTCACGGTTTTACCGAGGTCACAAAAAGCATTTCAAAAATCTTAGGTTTAGTTCAAAGCTTTCTGGTAAAAATAAATCTCTCGATTCTATTTATTACCTAAACTTACTAATATACCCGTAAGTATACAGTTTTATCATTTAGGTTCTTGTTAGGAATTACTAAAAGCATTAAGCATAATTGAACTAAATGGAAAACAGAAATTTATTTAATTCCAAGTCAAAATAACATTAAAATAAAATATTATCATACCCCCTTTATCCCAAGATAATTAATTTAGCTACTCATGAAATAATTTAAATTTATGTAAATAATGGAAAAATAAAACATACAAGACATGGTAAAAATAAAGACTTACGGGTTTCTCCAAAAGCTCAAAATAATTTACCACTTGTATTTCCTTGTTGCAATATTCTCCACCAATTACAAATTTAAATTCTCACTTTTACAGCCCTCACACTCTTACAAAATAAAAGAAAGAAAAGAAAATAGAAAGAAAGAGAAGAAAAACGAACAGAGAAAGAAAAATGGAAAAGAAGAAAACTAAAGAGAAAAGGAGAGAAAGTAACGAAGAAAATAAATCTGATGGTAATTGATGGGAAGAGATGATTGATTTATACTCCTGGTTGCTCTCCCTTTTATAGGCGAATGGATGAATGAATCCAGCTAAGGAAACGCGTTAAAATTTGCAAGTGGGAGAAACTTTCGGTGCATGTGAATTCCAGCTGTGCCAACTTGTTTCCAATTTTCATATTTAATATTTCCAATAATTCGGTGCTTGGATTTTAGTGAAGATTGGTGCAGAATGATGAAATTCATGGTGAAAAAATGTTATTTTCCCACAAATCCAAGTGAAAGCTTGCTGGACGGTGTTGGTGAGTGAACTGGACAGCGTGGAGAGGAGTTGCTGTTAGATGGAGATCTGGACGTTGTGGGCTGGACGGTGTTGAATTGATGAAAAGTATGGGCGGTCTTGAGAGGGTTACTGGGCGGTGTTATGTATTAGAAGAAGAAAGGGAGACGGTGTTGGGAAGTTGGGCGGTGTGTTGAGGTAAGGACGGTTGGGCGGTGTGTTGAGAGGTGAGGACGGTTGTGGATGGAAAGGAAAAGAGTCTGGGTGGAGTTGTGGATTAGGAGCCTGGGCGGTGTTGGTTGGAGAGAAGAGCCTGGGCGGTGTTGGTTGATGGATTACTGGGCGGTGTCATGGATTAGGAGCCTGGGCGGTGTTGGTTGGAGAGAAGTCTGGGCGGTATGGATGGAAAGGAAAGGTGAAGTGGGACGGTGTGTGGTATGGATTAGAAGGGGACAGCGGATAGAAGAGAGGAATGTGGGTCGGTTTTGAAAGGAGAAGGGACGGTGTTGTGGCTTGAAAGAAAGTAGAAGGAGGCGGTGTTGATGGAGGTAGTGATCCGGTGTTGCATTTGTGAAGAATTGGGTCGGTGTTTGGAGGAGAACCGATCGGTGATGAAGCTGAATGAAAGGACGGGTGAAGACTTACTGAAGAGCATCTTTCATTCAGTCGGAATTGATTGCAGAAAGACTTGGAACCGTCTGAAACATTCACTCGGCTGTCTCTGAATTTGGATCACTCGGTTAAAGCTCTGCTCGGATTTTGCA
Source organism: Clitoria ternatea (assembly GCA_037962975.1). Classification (NCBI taxonomy): domain Eukaryota; kingdom Viridiplantae; phylum Streptophyta; class Magnoliopsida; order Fabales; family Fabaceae; genus Clitoria; species Clitoria ternatea. The sequence goes on from CM075672.1 coordinate 229,676,577, forward strand.
TTGGAATTCACTCGGACAAATTTATTTACTCATTCAAATGATAAAATCACATCTTCACTCGGAAGTCCGAGTTAATTTCCACTCGGATTTGACTTCACTTTCACTCAGAAACTTGGACTTTGAAGAACTGGAATCTGGCTGATAGAATTCTTCCATGTCCGAGCCTTGCTTTGCTCGGAAATGCATCTTTCTGACCCAACTTACTCGGAATTCCTTTCCTTGGAGACTTCTCACTCGGGCTCAGTGTGAAACTTGAGAGTCTGCCCGAGTGTGATTCATTTCCGGTCGGATTTTTCCTTCCTTGCTAAGAATTACTCGGAAATGCTTTGTTCTGCTTGAGAATGTCATTTTCTCTGAGTGAGACCACTCAGATTCCTCCTTAGTCAGCATTTATTCATTTCAGTGGCCTCTTCTACTCGGAATCCATTCACTCGGAACAGCTTTCACTCGGATTAGTTACAATCAGAAAGCTCCCACTCGGATTCACTTCAATCAGTAAGCTTTTCACTCGGAAAATAGCTTTGGACATATTTATTGGAGGTCAGTCTCCTTTTTTCACTCGGAATGGATGCAGTCGGGGAGTTTCCACTCGGAATCACCTTTAACCGAGACTTATTCCATTTCAGCATTGGTCCTTCACTCCAGTCAGCTATTTATCACTCGGAATGGCTTTGTCAGGGAACATTTCACTCGGATTTTCCTCCAGCAGTGCAGTATTCCACTCGGCAATGCTCTATTCTGAGTCCTTCCACTCGGATTTGGTCATTTCTGAGTTATCCCACTCGGATTTGGCCATTTTGAGTCGGATTTTAGTGCTCTGAGTCGAATTTTTGCTTTCTGAGTCGGATTTCAGCTTTAAAAAGAGAATTCTTTCCACTTTGGGCTTGTTCTTCTTGTTTCTTTATCATTTTATGGTCGTTTTTCTCTTGTTTTTTGACCCTTTATTACCTTAATTCCTACAAAATAACATACCCAAGTAGAATAGAGTGGAAAGAAAGCAAAAATAACAATAAATAAAGGAAATACAGTGGATAATGACTAAAATTCTAAGCAAACTAGATCTAATTTATTGTATTAAAAAGCACTTATCAACAATTTCACAACACATCTTTTACTTCCCAGTCAGGCACACAACGTCGTAACAAATTATCCGCTCCAATTTTGAATAAATGAGGGTCATCCCAAACAAAATATCTTGCATCTCTAAAGAATTTTTTTCTTTGTTGCCAAGTCAAATCATTTGGAAGAACTCCTGCTGCTATGAAATTGGCCATGTCAGTAAACCATGGCCTTTGTGTTATTTTGAAAAGTTTTTCATCAGGAAATTCTTCCAAAATTTCTTTTTCTTTGGCAGTAATTCGTTAATCTAGAAAGATGGTCAGCTACCATATTTTCACTACCCTTTTTATCTTTGATTTTAAGATCATATTCTTGAAGGAGCAAAATCCATCTGATTAACCAAGGTTTTGAATCAGATTTAGTTAAAAGGTACTTGATTGCCGCATGATGAGTAAAAACAATTATTTTTGAGCCAATCAAGTAAGATCAAAATTTTTCTAAAGCATATACTATGGCTAGTAATTCTTTTTCAGTGGTTGCATAATTTATTTGATTTTCATTCAAAACTTGACTAGCATAATGTATGACTTTAAAAACTTTTTCGTATCTTTGACCTAAAACTGCTCCAACAGCATAATCACTTGCATCGCACATAAGTTCAAAGGGTAGATTCCAATTAGGAGCAACAATTACAGGGGCAGAAACTAATTTTTCTTTCAAGGAATTAAAAGCTTTAAGACATGCCTCATCAAATTTGAATTCAACATCTTTATTCAGAAGGTTTGATAAAGGTTTTGTAATTTTTGAAAAATCTTGAATAAACCTCCTATAAAATCCAGCATGTCCTAAAAAGCTTCTAATACCTTTTACATTTATAGGAGGTAGGAGTTTAGAAATTACCTCTATCTTGGCTTGGTCAACTTCAATGTCTCTAGAAGAAATTTTATGACCAAGTACAATTCCTTCTTTCACCATGAAGTGACATTTCTCCCAATTAAGCACCAAATTTGTCTCAATACACCGCTTCAGTACGGTGTCCAGGTTGGATAGACATGTTTCAAATGAATTCCCAAAAACTGAGAAGTCATCCATGAAAATCTCAATGCTCTTTTCAATTAAATCTGCAAAAATAGCAAACATGCATCTTTGAAAAGTAGCAGGTGCGTTACATAATCCAAATGGCATTTTTCTGTAAGCAAATATGCCAAAAGGACATGTAAAGACAGTTTTCTCCTGATCAAGAGGGTCAACAACAATTTGATTATATCCAGAATAACCATCAAGAAAGCAGTAATATTCTTGTCCAGATAATCTTTCAAGCATTTGATCCATAAAAGGCAATGGAAAATTATCTTTTCTTGTTGCTTGATTTAATTTTCTATAATCAATGCACATTCTCCAACTGGTGACAATTCTTGTAGGAATTAGTTCATTTTTTTATTAACAATTACTATCATACCACCTTTTTTTAGAACAACTTGAACATGACTTACCCATGCACTATCAGAAATAGGATAAATAATACCTGCTTTCAGCAATTTCAGAACCTCCTTTTTAGTTACCTCTTTCATAGTTGGGTTGAGGCGTCTTTGAGGTTGAGCAACAGGTTTGAAATCATCTTCCAACAAGATTTTGTGCATGCAGTATGATGGACTTATACCTTTCAAATCTTCAAGTGTCCACCCAATTGCTTCTTGATTTCTCTTCAATACTTCCACCAGTTTTTCTTCCTCTGTTTCACTTAACAGATTACTAATGATTACTGGTTTTAAATTACCTTCCTTAAAAAAGATGTATTTTAGATTGGAAGGTAACACTTTTAGTTCAGGTTTCTGGATTTCTTCAACAGGTGATTCTTGAATTTCTTCAATCTTTCTTGATTCAAAGGAAATTTCTTTCCCTTGATCGAATTCTTCAAGATACCTTTCAATCTGTTTCTCCTCTTCTTCATTCAAAAATTCAACAGAGTTAGTCAATAACTTATTTAATGGGTCAGAAATAGTCATACCTTTTGATGAGGAAAGATAAGTTTCATCAAGGATGTCCACTTTGAAACAGTCTTGCTTCAGGCTAGGATGTTTCATTGCTTTGAAGACATCGAAATTCACTTCCTCATCATGCACCCTTACTGCTAGCTTCCCATTGTCCATATCAATCAGTACTCGAGCAGTTTTCATGAATGGTCTTCCAAGAATTAGAGGAATATCAGCATCTTCCTCCATGTCTAAGATCACAAAATCCACAGGGAAGTAGAATTTGTCAACCTTTACAAGTACATCTTCTACAATCCCATAAGGTCTCTTGATGGATTTATCAGCCAATTGCAGAGTCATCCTTGTCTGCTGCGGATCAAGGTCACCAATACGCTTCATCATACTTAGGGGCATTAGATTGAGGCTAGCCCCTAAATCTAATAAAGCCTTCTCGATATTTACTCCACCAATAGAGACAGGAATAGTAAATTTGCCAGGATCTTTGGATTTTTCTGGCATCTTGTATTGTAAAATAGCGTTGCAACTTGCTTCAAGTTCTACGATCTCTTCATCATACTTCCTTTTCTTTGTAAGCAGTTCTTTCATAAACTTAGCATATGTAGGCATCTATTCTAATGCCTCAGAAAAAGGAATGTTTATGTGCAATTGCTTAAAAATTTCAAGGAATCTCTTGTATTCCTTTTCTTTATCTTTTTTTTTTATGGTGGATGAGGATAAGGTAAATCTTGGACAGGAGGTGTCTGTCCCAAATACTGATTTTTTTGATTTTTTTCTTTTCCTTTTATTTCATCTTTTTCTTTATTTTCTTCACTTTCTTTTTCTTTTTCTTCTTCTTTTTCTTTTTCTTTTTCTTTTTCTTTTTCTTTTTCACAGTCTATACCTACAGTTTTACCACTTCTTATAAAAATAGCCTTACATTGTTCTTTCACTTTGAATTCCTTGATGTCGGCTACTTCTTTTACTAGCTGACTCAACTGTTGATCTGATGCTTTACGTGCAGCCTTAATTGTCTCCATGTATTGCATCAATTGTTGAATATTTTCTTTAGCCTTTGTCAATCTAGTATTGTAATCACCTTGATTGTTGAAGGGTCTAGCATTTTGCCTCCAACCATAGTTTTGGTTTTGCCTTCCCTGTAGGTAATTGTTAGAAAAAGAATTTACAAGAGGATTTAGAGAATTACCTGTAGGTAATCTCTGATGAATCAAGGAATTAGCTTGTTCTTGTTCATTTTTGTCAAGAACACAGTAACCACATGGTTGTTTGCCCATACAATACTTACATTGTTTTAATTGAGCATGAAGTTATGGCAGTACATGGGTAACTTGAAGTTTTCCAAGTGGTTTACTCATTGCCTCAATTTGTTGTATCAATATTTTTTGTTGAATTAACACTGTATCATTTACTCATTGTTCAAGTATACCTTGTACATTACCTCTTTCTGGTTTAGCTTGATGATCACTAATGGACATTGATTCCAATATCTCAATAGCTTCCTCCACAGTTTTGTTCATTAAAGAACCACTTGCACAAGCATCTAACATCATCTTGAACTGAGGTAATAAACCATGGTAAACGATCCTTACCTTTTCAGCATCATCTAGGTTGTGGTTTGGACATTTTCTCAAGAGTGCCTTGAATCGTTCCCATGTTTCTCCTAATGATTCATCATTATTTTGAGAAAAAGAATGTATGGCTATCATGGCTTCAAAATATTTTGAAGGAGAATAAAATCTTTCCAAAAATTTTCTTTCAACATCGGACCAGTTTGCAAAACTACCCGGTGGGCAAGATCTAACCATTCTTTAGCTTTACCAATCAATGAAAAAGGAAATAACCTCATATAAATAGATTCTTCTTGATTGGGTTCAAAACTAATTGTACTGCATAACTCATAAAAAACAGTTAGATGTTCATATGGTTCTTCATGATTTAAACCAGCAAATTGATTATTTTGAATAATATTTAAAGTAGCAGGTTTAATTTCCACTGGTAAAACTGGTCCTTGAAACATTCCCGAAACTCGGGGTGGACCATTAATAGCAGCAAACTATCCCAATGTTCTCCTTTCAGCAGCCATATTTGAATTTTCAAAATTTTTAGAAGTAGAAGAAGAATTAGTTTGTGTTTTAAATTTCAAAGACTTGATTTTCTTTACAAACTTTTCTATCTCAGGATCAAAGTAAATTTTACCTGCAGTAGATCGGGTTTGCATACACAAACTAGACAAAGAAAGTTAGTGTAACAATAAGTAAAAGTAAACAAAATAAAACAATTTTTTAACTAAGGTAAAAAAATATTTACCATGGTAATTAAAAATTTACTGTTTTACTGAAACAATTCAATCCCCGACGACGGCGCCAGAAAACTTGTTAACCTGGTAATAGCGTCACAACCGTTCGTTTTTACCACCGGGTTGTTAATTGGCAAGCGCACCAATCGTTTGTAGTTTTCAAAATTTAGATATCGTTCCACTGGGATTGAAAGTCCAATAATAACAGTAATTTTCTATTCACTATGGTAAATGTAAAGAAAGTTATGGACAAAAGAATGATTTATATACAATTTATACAATATTCACAGGATAGCATGGTTGAGTTGTTCATGAGATAAAAATAAAATAAAAATCTATCTAAAAAGTTGAGTTGCAATCTAGAATAGGTAAGATACTTGAGATAAACACAGATAAACAAATTATGTTAGAAATTGGATCCCTAATCTAGAATAACAATGAGGAACTCAAGACGTGCATATTTAATCATCAAGTTTCATGTCATTGTAGCTAAAGTTCATTATAACCAATCCCTCGTGATATAAATTCTAAGAATTCACTGTAAAGTCCGATCCCTCGTGAGCTTTCTCAGTAAAAACTTGCATTAAGACTTGGCCTTATGGCAACAATGGTTAACAACCCCTATAGAATTGAGATACCAAAGGTATTCCAACTTTTACTTTCGTCAAAATAAGTTTCAATACGGCATGAATAATCATTCTCCTGTTTGACATTCACACTAATAAAACAAGTTTCAATATATATGAAAATCATTCTCCCGTTTGACGTTCATATTAATAAAAGGTTGAAATACTAACATGGACTTGAATCATAAACATGCAGAGGTCGAATTCACAACATTATACTCAATAGATTAGTTCACCAATTCCAACATAAACAAATTAGTTACACATGGTAAAAGTAGAAACAACACTTACAGCGTTTGACATTACGAAGACGATGGAAACTTCACGATACAACAATCACAATACACCACAACACTCTCAAGTATCTAGAAAACTATTCTAGAACTACAAACTCTAAAAGAAATACTCAAAACTCGAGTATAGAAGAGAGGAAAGAACTCTGAATGCAGAGGATAGCATGTGTTGAATGGTGTTGGATGGCCCTATTTATAGGGCTGAGCAAGGGTGCTGACGCTACGCGTCAGTGTGACGCTAGGCGTCAGACCCCTGACTCAGCTTCCATTAAACAGCTGATAATGGTCACTTCAAATTATTAAATTTGATCATGCTTGGCCACTTGGACGTGCCTCCACTGTGTTTTGGCCATTTGTGTTGAGTGGAGTGGCCATTGGTGCTGAGTGGAGTGGCCATTATTAGGTCAAAGATGAGTGCTTGGCCAAGTTGGATGTGGAGTCCACGCAGCACTGACGCTACCCGTGGCTGTGACGCGTAGCGTTAGCATCAAAATTCAAAGTCCACGCTACGCGTGGGATTTATGCTACGCGTCAGATCCTCCAGTATAATTTTCTCTTGAATTCTTTACTTTTTCACTGCAAAACTAGAGAAAATTGATCAAGGGCAGATTATTTCCAACAACATTCATTTATTGAATTAAAACCTAATTTTCTAACAAATTAACCAAATTTTTATTATTTTTATGAAATTTTTATTAAAAGATTTATTGTAAATTTGAGGACTAACATTATGTTGAGTTTGTTAGTAGTCACTGAGTTTGTTATGATTATTCAGTCTAAAACTTAAGTTTTCCCTATATAAATCCAATGAAGGATCGTTATACATAATTCTTAAATTAAACTCTAAATTTCTATCACCTAGAAACATTTAATGTCTTTTCTCATGTTTACTATTACTTTGAAAAAATGCTACTATTAATAAAATTAAAAATGTTATAATGTTTTTTATAAAAATTAATATATTAATATATTTTCTTAATATGTGTATTTTAATCTAAATTATCTTATAAAATAGGAATGAATGAATATGTTATTTGATGTTATTTCATACAAGTTAAACAAGTTTTATCAAAGACTTTTATTTTAATAAATTCTCTAAAATTCATAAAATATAAGTTAACTGAAAAACAGCTAAAACTCTACAACTAAGAGTAATAAAGCTCGTTTTATTTAACCCCCTTAATTACATTTGTGTATTCTTTTATTTGTTAGATAAGATAATATAATATAATATTCTAATTTGATATTCTAATTTTCAACAAAATAAAAAAATGAATTGAAGTGGATAGTAGTGATTTTCTAACGATACCTATTAAATCAATCCTCACACTCGGGTATAATATTATATATACAAAATAATAAGTTTAAAATTTTAAATGCATTACCAAAAATTGTCCATATTTCTAAATATAAGACGATTTTATTTGATTTACAAGTATTAAGAAAGTTGGGTTGTTTACTTAAAATTATTAACTTTGTTTGAAATAAGGAGTAATTTTTCAAAACTACTTTTAAAACTATTGAGAATGCCATTTTCTCTCTCTTCACCAATTCTCTCCATTATAATTAATGACTTGTATTTTATAAGATAAAGTTAATAAGGTGAGAAATTAATCTTTGTGGCAGTCAATTATAATAAGATAGATGAATATTTTAAGTAATATAATTCATAAATATGTACTTTATGAGAAAAATTTTCTTATGTGAAAGTTTGAGAAATAAATTTGAATTGTTAGATCTTATCATGGATGGTTGAGATTAGAATATATCAGTCATATGACTTTTAAAGTGATCTTGTGATTTTAAATATTTTTTAACCATGACCATCCATGTATAGTTGTAAGGCCTAAATTTACTATTCTTACTCTCACCTAAGATAATCTTTCTCATAAAATACAACATCTGTAATTCATTTATTATCTTTTTAAACTCCCATAAAAGCTACTCATTTAATAGGGGTATTTTAGTCTTAACATAATTAATGACATTAAAATTTAAAAGAGAGTCTTATATTAAGAGACAAAAAATTTCTCAAAAAGATCTTATATTTAGAGACGGAGGTAGTGTATAATATCAAAATATTATATGAATTTTTATATAATGATAATTATAAGAAATATTTCATTATTATATTATTCATATTATTAATTTCGAAGATAAGATTTTATGAAGATCCAAAACCCAACATATTTAACTAAAAGCTAAATTATTTTTAAAAAACCTCAAAATTATACAAAACTAAGATCATCCCCTAAAAGTTTTTTTCCTATAAAACACCCCAAAATATTGTTAATGTCTGTAAAAGACCTCTGCCATCAAACTCCATCACTTAAGTGCTAAAATGGCCAACAATTAGCCATCTCTATTATTGACATGTTAATTTTTTTAAAAAAATAAAATGCTTATTATATGCGGTTCTTTTGTTGAACTGCAAAGAAAAACAACCACATTACTGAAAAGCTCATTGCCAATGATCATTTTATTTTAATAATAAAAATAATAAACACACTAGTATCAAAAATCCTCTATTTTTTATCCATTCACCACCATCACCATTCAAAGAAACCATCCATCCATCAACTTCAACCCAAACACAACCACCACCCATCAACAAACTAAGAAACCACCTGCAACAGCACCCATCAATCACTTCTAACCACAACCACCATCTTCAACCCTAAACCTCAACCACCCTCACAATCAAATAACCAAACCTCACCAAAACCACCATTTTCAACCTCTATCAAGCAAAACCCACAATCTCCTCCAATCAAACACCTACACAAGCAAACACCACAACAACACCCACACAATCAAACACTCATAACAACACACAAAAACATAACATAATTTGAATACAATGAAAATTAAAATAGAATAAAAAACAACAACTTAGCTCCATGTTCCCTTTCTTCTTCAATAACAACAACTCCATCATCTTTTCTTCTAACCCAGAGCCCCTCACAATCTATATTCCCAATATGATGTTGTCTTTCTCTTCACCTTTCTCTCCATTGCTGAAGAGAAAAAGACCCACCAAGCTTCACATTCCCTTTTTCCTTTCTCATTTTTAAAGACCCGTCGGTGGGTGACGTTGTCGAAGTTGACGGAGATAGATTTTTAGTTTATTGAAAAAGATGAATAAGGCAATTAACCTTCACAAAAAAACCAAAATAGGTGATTATCGATGGTCGTAAAGATCAGAGGATGAGGTGGTGACCTGGGTTGGTTTGGTGAATAGGATAATGATTTGGGGGTTCGGGGTTTACGGGTTTATAAGTGTTGATTTGGAGGGGCTAAGGGGATCATGATGTATGGTGAAAAGGGAGAGAGAGGATATGAGAAGAGGAAAAAGAAAGAGAATGAGAAGTGAAGAGAAAACTTAATTGTTGAGGATGAAGAAATGAAGAGGAAGAAAAGGAAAAATTAAGAAGTGAAGAGGATACAAATTTAGGGTTTTAGGGATTTGGAAATTGAGAATTTACATTTGCTCTCTTTTTTGCCTACTTTTAAATTAAGAGGTGAATATAACGATGAATGGTAAGGATGAAGAAGTGAAGAGGAAGAAGAAGCAAAATTAAGAAGTGGAAAGGGTACAAAATTAAGGTTTTGGGATTTGGAAATTGGGAATTCATATTTGCTCTACTTTTTGTTTACGGTTAAGCAAATGAACCACTGACAATAAGCATTTTCTTAAAAAAAATTACATGCGTCAATACCAAGGTGACTAATGGTTAGTCACCTCAACACTCAACTGACGAAATTTGACGGTAGAAGTCTTTTACAAACATTAAAATATTTTAGAGGTGTTTTAACATTAAAAATACCATCTAAGGGGTGATTCTAGTTTTTCATAATTTCAAGATTTTCTTACATGATTTAGCCTTAACTAAATAAGATTTCAACAAAAAAGTAAGTCTATTTAACAAATTAATCTAGTCTAGCTTAAGCCTAATATAGGGTAGACCATGAAATCTTATTAAGTAGTGTCACATATCCTTATTTGTGCTTATCTAGCAAGCATCAAACATTAATCCTTTTTAAGTTTTTCAATTTTTTTTTGGTGTTAACCACAAGTATCCTTCTTGAGAGTCAAAGACAATCTTGCTCAGAATTTAATCGAAGTTAAGGCTCCCTACCCCTCCTAATAAGTGTGTTTAGTGAGGATCGAGCTCAAAACTCTTTCCTTATACACTTTCAAGTTTTTCAAATAAGAATTTATAAGCCCTATATTAAAGGATGGATTATAAAGGTATCATTTGAGGTTTGGGTTTATTACAAACAGCCTTAAACCTTAAGGGAAATTACAATTGACCTTAAAGTTTGGCATACCTTATAATCCACCCAAACATAAAATAACAAATTAGGAATATTTGTTAGAATATACCAAATCCTTGGTAAGGTTAAAGTGTGGGCCGTATAATTATAAAAATGTGAGTTTTTAATTAATAAAAAGAACAATTAAAAAAAAATGAGTTATATAACTTTGTGCCCCTTCTCTAATCTCACCTCTTTTGCTATTTTTATTTTTGTTTTTATCCTTCAACCTCTTTTCTATTCTCTCATTACCACTAATGTTGTAATAGTGGGTGGGTGCGCATCAATGTATTTGTGGGAATGACATATATGAACTTATAAAGGACAATCTTCAACCCTCCGTCACATCACTGCCGCAGAGCCTGTTTGATCTTCATCGTTATTGGTGTTGTTGTTTACCCCGCTCTGGTCTTCACCTACACTGCAATTTAGTTCGTTGTCGTCGTTTTTAGGCAAAATGAATGTGAAGATTTCTCTTTTTCCTAATTGCTTTAACTCCCACAATGTGACCTAGCTTCTCATTGGTTGGAATTAGGGTCAATAAACCATGGTCAACGAGGTTGAGTAAAGTTTGGGGCGTATTGTAATTTCCTTTGAGGTTTGGTGTTGGTTATAATAATACAAACGTGAGTATATTGAATAAACTATTTAAATGGATAAGAAAACTAATCTTATATGAATTTAACTAAAAAAGGCAAATGTAAGTATCCATAATGGTGTTTTTTTAAATGCACTCTTAGAAAGTATTTGTTGATTTATGATCGTTTAAAAAGTATTAACCTATTTGATGTTGCTTACATAACAGTTGCGTTTTGTTCCTGATGCAACATATTCATAAAATTTGAAAAGAATCTACATTGCACATTACTGTGACACAACATTAAAAACCACAAGAAGATGAACAACATTGTGCTTTCTTTATTTTCAAACAATTTCTGGCAGTTTTATAAACTTCCATAAAAATATTAGACAAATAAAATTAGCTTAAATTTTAGAAATTTAAAAACTAAATATAATAAATATATTTTATATATTCTAATACACATAGCTTAAGAAATTTTAATAAAATATATTAAATTATTTACAAATTTAATATTTTATATTAAAATTTAAAACTACATATATATTAGAATATAATAAATTTTAAATGATTTAACATATTGTATACATATAGCTTTTAAATTATTATATTTTTAATAAAATATATGCATCATAAAATATTTTAAAAAAATTTACCCTAATATTCTTCTAGAGGTTATAACCGCCAGAAAAGTTTGTAAATCAATGGTTAAGTGCGTAATAATTGCAAATGGGGCAAGTGGTGAAAATAATTACAAATCTGGGGCTGTTTTAAGAGTAATTACACGGTCTGGGGTGCAAACTTGTGTCGTGAATAATGAAGCCGACACATCTGTCAGAGACTGTGGCAGCGACACAGCGGGGAGACGACACCTGGCGAAACGCAGAAAAAGTAAGCTGTGTCGGTTGAAGGATTTCCGACACAATTAAAGTGGTGTCGTATGGTCTGAATCCGACACACGCTGATTGGTCCTCGCGCGCGGTGAAGGCTGTGTTGCCTTTCTTCTCTCCGACACCAGTTTGACCAGCGTCTTTATCTCCTCCCCGCCCACGTCCAGCCCCACACTTACCCCATTTTTGGCACTGCAAGTGTTTGTGTTGGATCTGGTTGTGAGGAGGCAGCTTCAATTTTTTAAAGGAGTTACAGTTTGAAGAGTAAAAGTGTGGTCCCTTGCAAGCTTCCATTGCACAAAAGGTATGTCGTCAAAATATTTTCTATACATAGTTTATGAGTTTGTTGATTATATTTTTTAATGGTTATTATTAGTGTAGGGTATATTATGTTAAAAATATTTTTGGTAGGAATATATGATTGTTTCGTATTTAGGAAGGGCAATTTTTCATCCTATAATAAAATGATATATGCTGTTATAATAATTTAAGCTGAAGGAGATTGAAGTTAGGATCAAGTTATAAAAAACAAAAATTTAAAGAGTTTAATTTTAACAAATGTAATAATTATGTAATGTATATTAGTAAATTTTTTATTTAAAAAAATCAGTGTTATGTAGGGAAAAAATCATTTCTTGGCCTGTTAGACCCAATAAATTTTCCTAAACCCAAATATTATGTAATATAACATACTAATTTGAAAATAAGAAAACATAAAATTATATTTTTTTAAAAAAATTCGAAATATATAATTAAAAAAATTAGTTATTAATTAAATATTTGTTAAGGTATTTTTAAAAAAATAAATGATGGGGTTATATATATATATAACATTGCACGCATGTTTGAAAGTAGATCACAATATATATAAATATAATTCAGGAAAAAAAATTATGTTATAAGTTAGAAAATTGTTTCGTTATTTTGAAAAAAATGAATGATGGCACAATATATAAAAATATTTACAGATTTGGAAATTTGATAATCATATATTTTAAAATAAAATAGGGAAAATAAAATTATATATTATTTTATGAGTATATTCTGTATTTGTTAAATTTTTTAAAATACTATATTATAATATATGTATATGTATAAGAATTTTAAGAATTAGAAAATTGAGAATTAAATATTTTTTAAAAATAGAAGAATAAAAATAAAAATATTTAATGATAGAAATTCAATATTTGTTAAGTTATTTTTTTTCAATGATTGATTGTATATTACATCATAACAAGTTTCAGAATTAGAACTTTGATTTGTTTTGAATTTAAAATAGTATTCGAGAATGAAAAGTCAAATATAATTAATGTTAAATATTCTATATTTGTTAAGTTAAATTTTGGTGATTAAAATTTGTAGCATTAGTAAATTTTAAAATGGCATTGATGAGTTAGTTGTTTAGATTTTAGGTGATATACATGGTTTAACCTTTTAAAACATTACTATTGAAATTATAATTAATTGATTAAGTTTAAAAAGATGGAGTTTAGTATTAACTGAAGTAATAGCTAAGTAGTATATTTGTTAAGTATTTTTTAATGCATTTTTAATGTATATTAATAATGTTATGTTTAAGTTAAACTTAAGAAAAAAAATGATATCAAATATATTAGTTGATTTTTTATTTATCAAAGGCATAATACTTTTGTTGTACATCTCTAAATGCAGTATGGCTGAACAGATGAAGATAAATCCTGGGCCGTTAAACCCACAGCTATTAACGTTACAAGAGAAGCATGTATCCACGCATGTTTGGAATGGAAAACCAGACCGAGTACTAAGAATTAGAAAAGCACTCCGTCTCAGAAGTGATCAAATACCGGAAGAAATCATACCACATTTAAGAAGAGCTGGTTTTTATCACTTTGCGAAGGTTGCACATTTGCCAGTGTCTGCAGAGTTTATCACTGCACTGGTTGAGAGATGGAGACCAGAGACACACACATTTCATCTTTTTGGGTGGTTGGGTTGAACCTCTCCTCAACCTTAAATCTGGTCGACTCCGCATCAAATCGTTTAACGTCGATAGAACATGCTTCTGCCTGATACAATGCCAACTTTTCAAGAACCTTAGTGCAATAAATCTGCCCGGCCGCCATTTCTGACACAACACGCCCAGTGCGATTAACAAAATATTCAACTAAACGGGAGTAAGTGAACTTCACCAAAGCTGTGATTGGTAAGTTACGAGCGCCTTTCAAAACTTTATTGACACACTCAGAAAGATTGGTTGTCATGTGACCAAACCTACTTCTGTTTTCATCATACGCCAATGACCACATTCCTTTAGGGATTGAATCCATCCATCTTGCAATTTCAGGGCTGGTTTCTCTGAATTTTTGATAGTGTCGATCAAACGAATGCTTGCTTGGATTATACCATGTGGAAAAAAATCATTAGTTCCATAAAACATCCATAATTCAGAACATAAACAATAAATAATTAAATAACTTACCCATTTTAATCAGGTCCTTCTTTAGCTCTTGATTCTTAAATTTGAGGTTGAAGTTACTCGCTATATGCCGTATACAATACTTGTGGTATGCAGCGGGTGGAGTCCATGCCGCCCCTAAACCCCGAATTGCACTAAGAATGCTCCTATGACGGTCTGAAATTATACAAATTCCATTTTTTTGTGTCACATACAACCGCAAGTTCGAAATAAACCAACTCCAATCCTCCAAAGTTTCACCAGGAACAATTACAAATGCTAGAGGTAACACTGCACTATTTCTATCTTGAGTCGTCGCCACCAATAAAGTCCCCTTATATTTTCCATACAGGTGAGTTCCATCTACCTGAATGATGGGCTTACAAAAGTCAAAGGCATCACAACAGGCCTTGAATGTCCAAAACACACGACGAAATTTGCGATGCCTTTGATGAACTTGGTCGCCAACGACAATGCGGCATGTCTCAATCACGCTTACGGATTCTACGACAACTTGCTTCATATGATTCAACCATCGGGGCAGGAAGGCATACGACTCTTCCCAATCACCCCACACCTTCGCTATAGCCTTTTGCTTAGCCCTCCATGCTTTTTGGTACGAAATAGTAAATCCATATTCTCCTTTTACTCTCTCTTGAATTAATGATATAGGCACGGACGGCTCCTTCTTTATCATGCCTGACAAAAACATTAACATTTTTAAAAAATTGAGGTAATATTCATTTGTAAAGTCACATAAGTTTACCTAAAATCACAAAGCAGATTAAGTCCGCATCGAGTTTCTTATGATCTTGTGATAAGAAGCTATTAACATAACTGTGTGGGCCCTCGTACTGTGATATAAGCCATTTGTGCGCTCTTTTAGACAAAATTGCACGCATCCTCCAACTACACGCACTAGCTTGATTAGGACACTTCATTACAAATTTAGTAGGCTTGGACTCCACAACAATATAACTTTGATGCAACTTCATGCACCATTGTTTTAACGCATTTTGCACATCACCTTTGCTCTCAAACTTTAACCCGACATATAGTTCATCCCCGACACTCCAGTTATCATCATCAAATTCAATTTCTTGATCTGGATGCTCCATATTTATATTTTGAAAGTGAGATGCTTCGTTCCAAAATGGAACCACGGCAGTACCTACATAAATCCTAACTATTTAAACTCGTAATCCTTCAAACCAAATTCACAGTAACATATTTCAACTTCATGCTTTGTCAAGTCAAAATCAACATTATATTACAGCCAACTAAAGGTTTCTAACTACAAACATAAGAAATTTTATTGAAAAATATAAATATTTTCATGATACGAAATCAAAATAATCAAAACATAAACATATAATACAATATTAACGACTAAAAGCAATATGTTTTTTTCTTTCACGCCCTTTTTTTATTCACCTTATTAAATCCAATTAATTATTAACATTGCCATTCACAATAAACTAAATATTTTCTACATATATTCATCAATTATAAAACAATTACCATTGATCTAAAGTACCTTATTATATATAAGCATGTAAAAACCATTTAGCATAAACTCAAAAATTACCACCGTGCAAATGTTGTTGTTCAATAGGCTGAACCTAGATCGGGTTTGATGCACCGGAATTACGGGAAACATCTAAGCCACCAACATCGACTTCATCATCATCATTATCAGAATCAACCATCAACATCAAATCATCCGCACAAGAGTCACTTAACACCTCATCTGATGGTACACTATAGTTGGTGGAATCATCATCAGACCAATCACTCATTTTAAATAAATAATTAAAAATCCTTGTTTTTCAAAAAACTAAAATACACACTAAACTGAAATACTTGAATGGGAAATAAGACACTGATGCTTCAAAAAGAACACAAACGTATTCGTATTTATAGACGAATTGGTTGGGCGGGAAACGTTGAAGTTGGTGTGTCGTGTGCATGCAGGACGACACACGTGTGTCATAGGAACTCCTGGCGACACAGCCACGTGTCAGCCAGGCCAGTGTCGTCAAGACAGATGTCGTTTCTTGTGTTCGTGTAAATATTTGACGACACACCTGTGTCGTAGGAATTCCTGACGACACAGACACGTGTCACACCAGCAGGGAGTCGTCACCATTTTTGCCACTACTTGTGTCGTGAAGAATTCCAACGAGACACAAATACAACACCAGACACGTAAATTCCCCCAAAACAGCCCCACATTTGTAAATATTTGGGTCAAACAGGCCCATAAATAATTTTTTTCCATGGTTAAGTTGTTTATCTCCTGTTGGTTCGAAACCCAAAGAAATGTTGCAGTCGCGCTCCACACATGTTTTTTTTTTTAATTTTATAGAGGCTTTTAACCCCCAAAATACATTACGCAGGAACAAAACACAACTGCTTTCAAAAATAGGCCCAGACAAACAAATATTTTTAAACCCTGAATCAACAAATACTTTTCAAATGTATATTATTGGAAAAAAGGTCATCCATAGCTTCCTGACATACTGTAATTATTAAGACAATAATTATGTGTTATATATATTAAATGAAAACAATTAGTTAAAAACATTTAATTTTATTTGAATGGTGAATATTAAAATATAAATACATATGACATTTTAAAGCAGTCATATTACTACTTATTAACTTTTAATTTTAACTATTTGTATAGTCATATGATTTAAATTAATTATTTTGATAATTTTTAAATAAAATTATTTTGAATTTAATATGATCTCACTCTCACACACGCATATAACTTCAATATTTTTTAACATTCAATTATATCTTAGTTTAAAATTGAAAAAAAGATAAGTGTAATTTTTTTTACTATCGATGGGAGTGTGAAAATGGAACCGCGTAAGCCCCATCCCTTTCACTGTTTAAGAGGATGTTTGGTTTACAGTTGGGGAAACAGAGTTGGGGAAATGGAAAAATTTAAAAGTTGATATTGATCATTCATGTCGTTCGAGACAATCAAAACTCTGTTGGACCGTAGGATGAATTTTCTCCCCTAACTACCTCCGTTCTGTTCGTTTAACTGGGTGAACCAAATACCCTCTAAATCTTTAAAGATGCTCCTCTCATTTTCCATGTTTTGTTTTCTTAATTAAAGTGTAACTTAAGTGTTTTTACAACATTATTTTTTATTATAGTAAGTTATTCCGAATTCCCATACATATTCTATTTATAGTAAAAAAAATTGTACAAATTTAAGTCACCCTTTTCTTCCGTGCTCAAATAAGAAAAGAAAGTGCAACAAGTGTAATTTTATTTTATTTTTACAACATAATGGTTGAACTTTGATATAACATTAAATTTTACCTTTTTTCCCTTAGACTCCTTCATTGATACAAGAAGGATAGCAACACACTTTTGAGTATACTTTTTCAATACATTTCATATGATTGAATAATTTTTAAAAAAAAATCAAAATTATGAAGTAATTTATAAGACACGTTTTTCGTCTTTTTTAAAAAACTAATCAATCATATAAAATGAGTTGAAAAATGTGTTTAAAAAATGTATTGTTAACATTTTTCATATAAACAAAGAAAGATGTTAATTAGTACGGTTAAGGAATCCAAAAATAATTTTTTTAAAACATTATTAATGTTTAACACCATGATCTCTAAGCAATTTTAACTCCATACTTTACAAGACACTTTACTCATTTTTTTAAAAAACTAATCAATCATATAAATGAGTTGAAAAATGTGTTTAAAAAATTATTTCTAACATTTCTCATATAAACAAAGAAAAGATGTTAACTAGTACTGTTAAGGAATCCAAAAATAATTTTTTGTAAACATCATTAATGTTTAACACCATGATCTCTAAGCAAATTTTACGCAATTTTTAATAAAAAATTCTAATTTTGATTCCAGAAATGATACCTTCAGAGCACTACTTAACACAATCGATAAAGAAATATATGAAGAGAGAAATAAAGAAAAAACAAGACTAATTAATCCATCGTCCATTTATTATGTGAATTGGCTCCAATGGTCCACCATCTATATGGTGGTCTCAGCATCCTGTTTGAAATATATTTGTTTAGTTTGAAATTACCGATTTAACAAAAAGAGGAAACAATTGTTCGTTAATTTGAGACTTAGGTAAATACTGATTTTTTAATTAAGGAACACTGTTAAGTTATAATATATTTTAATTTCAAACTCAACAGATCTCAAACAAAATATTATGACCACGAATGGTCACAAGATAATAGACCATTAAAATCAAACCATTTATTTTGGTTATATTTACTAAGAAAATGAGTACCAATTTAAATTAACTTGTAGCTTATTTTACTAGTTTAAAAATTTATTAGATAAAATAATTTTGTTTAATAAATAAGTTTATTTTAATAGCTTGTAGTGGTTTTTGAAAAGTTACTTAAGACTTATAAGCTCCAATCTTATTTTTTATATTTTATCTTTACTAAAATAATTAAAAAACATCCATCTACTTTTAACAAATATATATTTTTATATCATTTTAATTCGGGCTTTTCAGTTTTAAGTTGAATTCTCAGTTTTCATTTATCTATTAATTTTCCCATACAAACCCTTTATATTTTTTTTTTACAATAAAAGTGATAAAACTTATAAACCTAGGAGCTCAAGGGGTTTAGGTAGGTCACCTAGAGATCTTAAGCTCGAATTTTAGGTTTTATCACTTTTATTGTAAATAAAAATAAAATAAATAAGTGATAGATAAATTTCATTCGGCAATTTCTTATACTTCAGATTCTTTGATTTATGGAATTTTCTTTCTTTATATGTGTAGAATTCTAAAATAGCTGATCTGATGTCAAAACATTTTAACATCCGAAAGCACGTGCCATGATATGTTGCATTTCCATAAACAGCACAGTGAAATAAATATATACAAGGAGCCCAAATATCGACTATATTTAATTTAATCGGTCTAGGCATGGTTCTCTAAAAACCAAAAATCAACAACTCCGCAAACATAAAATACAAACATTTACTCTCACAAAAGGAAAACTTTGGAATTAGAAGTGAACTATGCATAAAATAAAATACAAATCGATCTACCTGGTCTTCCTATTCATGCCTATAAATATTTAGCAAGAAAGAACACTCAATTCTACTAAATCGGCCATTCAATAGCCTCCTATAATTCTGCATAGAACAAATTGTTAAGCAGCCTTCTAGCACCACCAAATGAATTCGGTTCAAACCTCAGTGCGGCCATAGCCATGAAACAGGTGAACGTAGTCATTCTGAGGGATTTCAGAATCACAAGCCAACATTTGTTAAGAAAACAAGGAACTCAATTTGGACGCAAGTTTGGCACTTTTGTAATCATCCCGAAGTTGAATAAATCTGGTGCATAGCAGAGAAAATAACATTTTTATCACCAATCATGAGCAACGGGCATTAGGTAAAATAATTTATTAGGATGTTTCGTGAGTTGGAGTTGGAGGGGGAAGGGGAGGGGGGTATGATCAGTCAACATCATAAGAGAATATTCATTTAGTCAAACCATCAATTATTGCAATAACTCATCCAATGTAAAAATACCTTTGCGCGTCTTTGCGAATGCTAGGTGTACCCTCGAACAAGGTTGCAAGGCTCTCCGGAGCAACAATAAATACATTGGCCATTCTGTAAGTGTTCAGAAATTAGATTGTTAAAAAGGTAGGGGCATAAATTTGGGGGAAAACGCATATATTGTTCAACTTACATGCCCAATAATTCAAATTTCTCATCAACAGAAGGAGCATTGAAACTACGCACAAATTCTCCATATTCGGTAATGTCACGCTTTAGTCGCAATCCCCCACTGCAAAGTGATTCGAGAGTACACGACAATTAGCAGGATGCTATACAACTAGTTAGTGAGAATTGTGAAGTTCGTAAAGTACAGTCAGCAGAAAAAGTGAAATACGTTTCGTTTTGGGATGAGGCCATTGACACTTCAATATTCCTATTCAGTATTCACACTTCCATTTTTTTTTGGACAGTGTGTGAATAGACATATTGAAGTGCAATTAGCCCCATCCTTCTTATGGTGCTAAAAATTTGAAATAAAGTGAAGACAGCAACACATGCCTTACAAGCTAAAGCACACACATATTTTGGAGAAAAAAGAGAGTTAAACCATTATAAAGGTAGAAGAAAGGAAGGTCAAATTAGTATCAAGGAATATGGCAAAAAGCTAGGCATATCAAGGAATGCAGGACCTAGGCATATTACCTTGGATTAAAAGTAAACTTCTGCCAATGGTTTAACAGCACCTTGTGCAAGCGATTCCCCTAAAAAGACAAAATCTACCATGTTATCAATGAAATTATACAAAGATGTGCATTTAATATAAATAGCTTAATGAAAGTGAGGTAATAGAGCTAACACGGTACATCACAATTATTACTTAGTCCAAATCAAAGGATTTGATGCAAGTGAGAAACATGTCACAGAACTAATGCATGTGCATTTAATATAAATAGCTTAATGCAAGTGAGATAATAGAACTAACACGGTACATCACAATTATTACTCAGTCCAAATCAAAGGATTTGATGCAAGTGAGAAACATGTCACAGAACTAATGCACAGTTGCTTAATCAAAGATGCTTTGATAACTTTTTGCTGAGTAAATTTTCATTTATACTTGCTTGTAATATCTCTGTAATTTTGTGTTGTTCTTATTTCCCCAACACACATCTAATAAAAAAATTTGGTTTTCCTTACTCTAAAAAATAGCTCAGCTGTGTCATTACAGGTGAGTCATTCCAAATGATACTATCATGGCAGAAACAAAAATAGTAGCAACCCTGATCCAACCCTGATAACAATAGAGCTATATGGTTGAAAGCAATAACAAGTTCTGGGCAATGTCACTGTCACTTGCACAAAATCAGCTGCCTAAGAAAGAATGGGTGGAGACCATTGGGTAATAATTGCAGCTTCCTTGGACATGACAAATGAATCATCTTACTTACAACCCTTCTCCATCATTAAAACATTGATTAGTCATAGACAAGGAAGTAAACAATTGAAAGAATCACCAACCTGCTCTCCCCCACTAAAAGAATGATAAACTCAAAAGCAGATTTTCCCTAATAAATAATGCCGTATACAAATTGCCATCTACAAACAACAACTTACAACCAATGGTATTGTTATAAGATCCAAGAACCTTATGAAAAGATCACCCACCTCTTTGTATACAAACAGCCACCTGTTTTTTTTCAACAAGATATCAAATCAATATATTCAAGGATCAGCAATAAAATAACATACCAACTCACTCAGGAATGCTTGTTTGTTGAGACCTTCTAGAGCTGTAAATGCAGACTCCAGCACACGAGAAAGATAAGCCACAACTCTGACAAAAATCCAAACCCAAAATATCCTTGTTAGGATTGCAAAGATATACTGATACACTCAGGGAAGGAAAAAAAAATAATGATCATGTCACTCTTATCTATTATCAGATAGTATGAAATGAAATCATACCCTAAGTCAACTATGCTACATATAGGCCCGATCTTTAAAAGTTCAAAACCAGATTGACAAGGAAAATTAGGAGCCAGTGGTCAACCCTCTAAAAGCAGAAGCTTAGAAACCAGTGAACCAGTGCTAAAGATAAATTTCAATTTTCCCTCCATGATTCTACTTATATTTGTGTACTCAACATATGTTATATATATTGTCATGACATTATGTATTTAGTACGTCTCTATACAAAATTATCCATATTATCAAGTAGAAATACTAGCTTCAGTTCTTCAAGTACCTTGTGCAGGCGATGGTTGCACGGTGATCAGGAAGTATTCCATCATCAGGTGACCGATAATCTGTAGCCTTTTGCTCAGCTGAAAGCAACCGCTCCACCTGCCAATGGGTTTAAAGTGGATTATTTAAGAATTTAGGAACTAGGATTCAAACTTTAATAGGGAAAAGAATACAATAAATGCCCAGACTCAGAAACATCTCATTTCTTATTACAGGGATAATTATGCAGAGAGCAGCCAGTAGGAAGGGTTTGTATATGTCTCTGGTAGTGGACTTACATAAATGTATTGGTAGAGGGTTTAAAAAATAGGTTTGATATAGTTGAACACTGCCTATAATGTCATACTAAGGCACAGGACAACTGACCTCAGCCATGACAGTTTCGATGCACTGTTGTAATCCTTTATAAGCAGCAGCCTCTGCACTTGCCAATGCTGTACCCATTTCTTCACAAGAAGCAGCATGTGCACCATCCACAGGAAGCAAAAGCCGAGATATAGAATTTGCAAAGTACTGTAGAGAAGTATTCATTTCAGTTATGAGTTTTATTTATGATTGAAGTTGAAAAAAAGAATAAGCCTTCATTGTACTTGTTGGATAATTGCAACACTGCTTCCAGAACGTTGTACAGCAACCATAAATGATCTGAAACTGCTTTCACCAGCAGCAGCAGCCGCCTCTGCCTGCATACCAACAGATAAATCTTGAATATGTTTCGTTAAATGAGTTCATATTTGATGCTACTATATATTTAAACAAGAGCATGCTTAAAATTCACAAAATTACAGCAGATGCAGCTGCGGCGGCGACTCTTCGGCTGACACTTGTACCCAGCACAAATCTTTCCCTCAAATTAGCTGCTTCAGTCAGGCTGTCTCTAGCCCGTTCAAGCCCATCTGCTATATATTGACTAACCTGTTAAAGATATTGAAAGCAACCCCAGAAGAATGAGCTCCAACACACTAAAATCAAATATCTGAATGTGACAACATTGTGAAATTAACTTACTTGGTCTAGCAGGCAAGTAAACACTGCTTTTACATGAGTTGCAAGTATAGCAGGCTGTAAAAGAACATTAGTTTCAATTGTGTTTACCAAGGATTCCAACATCAAGCTAAAATGAAACATCAGCATATTAGCTAGCTAAAAATTGGTAACTGCCAAAGACACAGGAAATATCCATCACAGAATGATGAATTACAACAGAAATATTTTGATAAACTATAATACAAAAGAAGTAAAAATAAAAAACACATTTCTTATGAATAATACATGAACAGGGTTATTTAATTTTTATACTTGTCTAGCTAATAGCATAACTATTTCCCTACTACATTTACCCAAACCAAATACTGCACCACAAAGGATATTATTATTGAAGAAAAATACCTTCCCAAAATCCCATCAGAGAAACAAATAAATAACTACCTGGGAAGCAAAAAGATTGCATCTTGATATTGCTTCTTCATTCCAACGCACAAACTCTGTCACAACAGTAACAGATATTTGTTGCTGAGAAGCTACTGAAGCTCCTTTCGAGCGTCCAATTGTCCCACCAGATGAATCAGAAATCTGCTGGCTTTCTGCTCTCAATTCTTCCATCTGCATTGTACTGGACCACATAAAGCTTTTTGCATTCTAATCAAATTTGTAAGTCGAAAAACTTCAAAAAAATAGCAAACCTTCATTTTATATAATTGTCTAAGAGATGCCTGCTCATATTCGGGGTATTCATCCTTGTTAGTTGAAAACAGGGACTCTGTTAGACCTGAATAATCACAGAAATTTCTGTTAAGTCGCCTATTAAAACTTTGGAATGTTCTAGTTAAAAGAGAGGAAAGCGAGAGAACATGATATAAATTCCGTGTATTGTGATCATAACGGAGCTTTTGCATTTATAAGAGATCGTGCATAGTTACAGAATATACAATTACCCTAATTAAGACTAATTACATATATATAAAATCAATCTAATTAATCCTAATATGCACAGTTACTGTATTTACATATCTCTAACACTCCCCCTCAAGCTAGAGCATATAGGTCATATGCACCAAGCTTGTTACCTATGTAGTCAATCTAAGGACCCATTAGGAATTAAATGAATATATCCGCTAATTGATCATTAGAGCTAACAAAACTAGTGAATATTTCACTAGCCATAACTTTCTCTCTAACAAAATGAGTCGATTTCAATATGCTTGGTGTTCTCATGGAATACTAGATTTGAGGTAATATTTATGGCAGCTTGATTATCACAGATAAGTGACATCTAAGCAATCTCTCCGAACTTGAGTTTTTGAAGCAACTATTTGAGCAATATGAGCTCCTGACCGACTATAGCCATAGCGCGGTACTCTATCTCTGCACGGGACATGGGTACGACAATCTACTTCTTGTTTTTCTAAGAGACAAGATTACCTCTGACAAAAATACAATACCTAGAAGTAAATCTTCTATCAATGAGAACTTGCCAAATCAGCATCAGAATATCCTATAACTCATATGTCCTCTGTCTTCATACAACAGACCCTTTCCTAGAGCTCATTTAACATATCAAACAATGCAAGTCACTGTATCCCAATGTTCCTTAGAAGGAGAGTTAAGGAACCAACTTACCGCACTCACTACAAATGAGATAGTTTAACTTGTCAACTAAGCACTTGTATCTTTCAGGGGAAAAGGCTCCCCCTTGATTTGATATGAGCTTGACATTGGGATCATTGTTAGCAGAAACTAAGGTGAGACCCGACGCCTCACATTCTAGGCAGAAACGGTAATGGGTGGAGATGAGGTAGAAACGGCCGGCGTGACTTAGAAACATGGAGACGATCCTGTTTCCGCCACATCAAAAACACACCTAATCATCCTGGGTCGGGTTCTGAAAACGCAACTCGGTTTTGAAAAAACCCTAACAACGCGAAAATGAAGGTCGTGGCTCCCACAATCACCTTATCCAACTATTGACGCACCACCCCTATCCTCAACGACCTCCATCATCATCGGAAAGCTTCTGTTTTGACGTCGCGCCACCCTTCCTTCACGTTCCCGTGTTCACGTCGCACCACCCTTCTCGCCATGCCTCCTGCCTCTACGTCGCGCCTCCTCCTTTGCGTCATGCCTCCTGCCTCTGCGTCGCACCTCCTCCCTTGTGTCTCGTGACTTTCATCCTTCTCCTTCCCATATTTTGTTTTGCTTTTGGTTCCTCCTTCCCCTATAACTAGTTTCTGTTTCTGGTTCGTCCATCCCCTATTTTATGTTTATGTTTGAACCTTTATATGTTTGTGTTACTTTGAACTTCCGTGTCGTCTTACGACACTATGAATCTGCGTTTCAAGAATCTCTGCCGTCTCAACGTAGAGTCTACGTTTTAACAACCTTGATTGGGATCCATGGGAGTGTCGACTGACTTGAAATTTAACATTACTGTTTCTTCTAGAATATCCATTGCATACTTCTTTTGGGATATGATGATCCCATTTTCGGATTGCGCAACTTCTATCCCCAAGAAATATTTGAGTCTGCCAAGATCCTTCATCTTTAAGTGTTTCAAAAGGTGTTGATCCACCTGTGTCTGTGATGACAATTCATCCACATAAACAACCAACAAGGCAAATGCAACCAGCAGCTAGATGGCGATAGAAGACAGAATGATCGGTCTCACTTCAAATTATGTCAAACTCCTGAATCACAATACTAAATCTACCAAACCATGCCCCAGAGATCTACTTGAGGTCATATAAAGACATAGTAGTCAAATTGCGGAATCGCGACCGCAATCGCACCACGGCCCCTCCCCGTGATTCCTCCTTCGCAATGGCTGTTGCAGACCAGCGTGAATCGTGACTGACACAAGCATAATCGTGTCGCGGTCGCCACGCTATTCTTTCTAGTATCCAAAACTACGTCATTTTGGGAATCACTTAAGGGTAAAAGGGCAAGTTTATCTTTCCCTCTCTTTAAACTTAGGGTTTTCGAAAAGACCCATCTTTGTTTCATCATCTCCTCCACCTCCCACTTTCTCCTCTTCCACAAAACCCCCTTGCCAGACACCGAAGGTCACACCCACTCCCAATTCTGTCTCCAGCGAGCACACCCACCCTCGTTTTCGTCTCCAGCGAGCAACCCCATCCCCATTTCTGTCTTCGGCAGGCAACCCCACCCTATTTACATCTTCGGCGAGCAACCCCACTCGCATTTCCATCTCCGGCGACCTCCAAACTAGCTCCAATCACTTGCAACAGGCTCCAACAGTCATTGTTGGCCTCCGACAGCCACTGTCTCCCTTTATGTGAGTATGAGTATCCAAAGAATTTGACATCCGCAGAGATAAAATACCTGTGGAGAGTAGGAAAGTAACACTTGTACCCTTTCTGGGAGTATGAGTACCCAAAAAAAACACACTTAATGAGATCGAGTTGAGAGTTTATCGATCCCAGGAGCAAGAACATGAGAAAAACATCTAGAACCAAAAACCCAAGTGGGTAAGGGATGAACGGAACGATGTGGATATAGGACTTGATGAGGGATTTTACCTTTCAGGACAAAGGAAAGCATGCAGTTGATGAGATAATAGGAAATAAGAACTGCGCCACCCCGGAATTGAAGAAGGACATGAGAATGAAGAAGTGTCTGAGTTGTCTCTAAAAGACGACTGTTTTTACGCTTGGTAACCTCATTTTGTTAGGGGGTATGAGGGTAGGAAGTTTGATGCAACACACCATGAGATGCCATAAAGGTCTTAAACTGATTAGACAAATATTTACATGCATTATCACTTTGTAAAGTATGAATAGGAATCCCAATTTGATTTTTTATTTCATGAAATACTGGAAAATAGAAAACTATGAACGATCTTTCGTTAAATATAACCAAGTACAGCGGGAAAAATCATCTGTATAAATCACAAAATACCTAGACCCTAAAGTAGATAAAATAATACGACTTGAACCCCAAACATTCGAATGAACCAAAGCAAAAAGGGACGAAGCTCGATTATTAATGCAATTAGGAAAGGAAGTACAAGTATGCTAACTTAACTGACATGAATGCAAGATAAAAAAACTCCAACTTAGAAAGACTGATAGCCAACAACTTTATGTATTAAGACCCGGATGTCCTAACTAAGCATGAACTAGAAGAGGAGATGTTGTCACCGACCCAACAAGAGAGGGCCTATTGAGTTGATAGAGGTCGTGAGACTCACATCTAAAACTAGGCTTTCACCCTTTGCTCCGATCCTGTAAAGAAACAGAATCTTTTGTAGAAAAAATTACACAATCAAGAGATCGCGTAAGCTGACTGATGGACAATAAATTAAGAGCATCAGGAAATAAAGGCCATTATGAACTGAGAGAAGGAAGGGGATGGACAATACCAACACCTCGAGACTATGTTTGAGAACCATTTGTCATAGTAACAAAAGGTAAGTAACCAAAAGTAGAAAAATAAGATAAAAGAGATCTATTACTAGTGATATGATTAGTGACCCCAAAATCAAGGACCCAAGGGCCTAAAAAGTTAGAGATGTCAATAAAGGAATTACCAGTTTGTGCAATAGCAACAGTGGAACCTAAAACCTGAAGATCTTCATATCACTTTAGGAAGCCATCGTAGGAAGACAATGGAGTCGGATCCGGAGGCAACGACGAAACGGAAGCTGGAAAGGAATAGTGCTCACCATCCAATTGTCCGGAAGAGTGCAATGCATTGACATGGTTGGTAAAAGTTGGAGTATCAGGCTTTGAGGAGTCGTGGGTAGCCATGGGTGTATCAGAGGAGAGAAAATAGTCATAGCCACATGAAAAGGGCTAAAACTAGGACAAAAACTTGTCAAAACATTAAAACGAAGGCAAATCCAGGAAGATGGGCTGACGGAGAGAAAAACCCAAGTAGCGTCGTCGGAAACAGCCGCAAGACACGCCACCGCGCGCGACTTGAAGGGGTGGCATGTGGTGAAAATCGCACTAGAAAGAAACGATGCGTGGGTGCATGGCAATGGTGACATGACTGGTGGGGTTTGGCCAATCTGGAGGAGCTGCTGCTGATGGCGGGGTCCTCGGTCGAAAAAGACCGGTGGAGGTGGCGGGCAGAGACAGGATTCATTGGAGGAAAGCCAGTAGAGAACTTTGAAACCCCAAAAAAGGACTAGGATTTCAAGGACGGGTGAAGGGGAATTACACAGTGAGCATTAGGTACACCAAAAAGTCACGGAAAAGAATGTCTCGAGTTAGGCTTTAGATACCATGTTAAAAGAGAGGAAAGCGAGAGAACATATTATGAATTCTATGTTATGATCACAACGAAGCTTTTGCATTTATATGAGAGTACAAACAATTACCCTAATTAAGACTAGTTACATAAATATAGAATCAATCTAATTAATCCTAATGTGCATGGTTACTATATTTACATAACTCTAACAATTCTAAATCTAGCACAAAGCACATATGACCAGAGGACAAGTTAACATTCATTTAATTTTTGTTTGTAAACATTAGGGAACAATGAATTATACAAGAATCAACCATATCTATCTTTAGGGCATACTTATAAAATGGGTAAGGTAATAAAGCTATGAAAGTCAAAAGTCCCACTTGAAAATTGCCAAGAGGCAAGACTGGAGCACTTGAAATTCCCATATTGAATAAAATCCTTTCCACACAGCGATATAAAAATTAAACTTCTGGGCCTACCATTTAAATTAAACCATCAAACAGAAGTTATTGCCAAAGCAAGCAGTTGGGTTTGAGGTTAAATAATCAAAACCATTCCTTTTTTTCCCACCCCCACAACAACTGCAGCATTACTCATTAGGTATTACATATTATATCATGGGCTGATGACCAACCTAAAGAAATCATGAAAATACAATTGCAAAGTCGGTAGAATTGTAGGTAAATTCAGTAGATGGGAAGGGAAATTAAAATTATATTCTACCGATTCTACCGAGTTTATTGTTTTCTGTTTTTTTTTCCTTTAAAACATCAAAAGTACACCATTTCTGGAAAGGGAAATTTTAAAAATAAAATATTGAACACTAATCCCTAATTTTTGCATGCGTTCTCACTCTCCCTCTTGACCCTCTGCATGACTCTGTGTTCTCCTCCTTCCCCCGGTGAGTCCTCCTTTGCGATAATGAGTACTATATTGTTTTCACTTTCTTAAGATAGTTACTAATTTAGTATTTTGTTTTTAGATTTCACATTACACAACATGCTCTTAAGAATCTTAAGCTAGTTACTAATTTAGCATTTTAATTTCAGTTTTCCCAGTATTACATACTGTTAAATCTTAAGATGGTTACACAAATTAAATACTGAACTGAATCTTCGAAATGTTGTTAATGTGACTTATGTTATCTTTTTATCTATTATTGTTAGTGTTTTGTGTGTTGTCTATATACAATTATGTTTTTTTATTTTTTATTTTCTAATAATAGGTAGAATATTCTACCTAGAGTCTTGATTTTATAAGTCGCTGAAGGCTCCACGATTCTAGGTAGAATCTCAACTCTGACAACTTTGATTGCCCAGAAAACACAAGTAATGAACAAAGAATATGATTCCTTCATATTCCAAACCATGATTGATGAATCCTTTTAGGGATGAGTTCACCCATTTGCAATGAACAAAATCAGACATATTTGAAGTTAATTCAATACCCTCAACATCCAAGTCACCACATCCCACAGCTTGCAGATCTTTTGCAAGTTCTCGAGTCTTTTCATATGCTACTGCCAGCATTCGAAGATACTGAAACCACAAATTAAATGCAAATCACTTCAAGATATGCTTGCTGTCTAAACTTGGCACTTGCATGCTAATAATAAAGGCTATTGGTTAGTTGTACTTACTAATAGGAGCCCACCTTCCTCCATGGAAGGTAAATTGACAAGAGATGGTTTCACCAACAGTTTGTCCAGAAGGGCGGTGACACGTTGCTCTAAAACTCGCTGCACACAAAATCAAAGAGTTAACAATTTTGGTTTCTATGAGCACATTAAAATGCACTATCTGTTCAGAGCCACAACATTCACCAAACATCATGTTGCCTAGTACCTGAACCAAAATCGACATAACTTCACTAGGTGAAGGGAATACAGCCGTAATTGTTGCAGCCTCTTTACGAACAGTATCTGTAAAAAATTATGGTTAATAGTTGATTCTGTCATGAAATTATTTGTTTTTCTAACAGAAGAAAATTATACTTCAAACCTGTGATTGTTTTGTACAAGGAGGAAAGCCCCCGAGCAACATTACTAGGACTCGCTTGGGCAGCCTGCTCACCAAGAACCAGCCTAGTATCTGCACTCATTACTTCCACATTAATGAACATTGGACGTGTTGCCACATAATGTTGCATGGCACTTGTGCCCCTGTTGAACTGCATTGTAAAGAGGAACTTAAAGCTGCTGGGTATCATAATTAAGGAGAGAATAACAGTTACAAAGTTACAATTTATCTGGTGATAATGACCAGAAAATTTGCCCATCAATGCTGGCTTTAATGGCCTGCTAATTTACTCATTAAATCCATTGACAGTAGATGCATTCAAACTAGTGAATTTATTTATCACCATTGTTATTAGTATCGTACAATTCTCGCGATTCGATATGATTCAAGACCTCAGCAAGACTTATTGGTTGACGCCTTGTTTTTGGGTAGGAATCGTGCCTCTTTTCACGATACTGTATCTCTCAGAATCGCAAACAAAACACGTATCATGCGATACTGAAACACACAGGTCACATCCTGTATGGGTTGGGTCATGCGGGACCTGCTTTTTAAGAACCCTATTTTTTTGGGAATTTTGGAAGAAGAGAGGAAAAAAAAATGAGAGGACAAACAGAACCGTTTGAGTGAAACCCATTATTATATTGGAAGAAAGCACCGCTTAAGGGTTTCTTCTTGCGCAAAGTGTTTGAAAATTGTTGAAGCTTCAAAGTTGTGAAGTGTGTTGCATTGAAGCTGTTTGAAACTACTGGAGGTGCCAGAACTGCCTGAAGCTTCTGGTGGTGTTAGTCGGAGCTGCTGGTGGTGTTGGAGCTGCCCGGATCTGCGCTGGTGTTGGAATGGGAAGAGTAACCAAGAGGTGAAGCTTCATAGTGGGCCCTGGGAGTATTGGCCTCCAGTGTCATTTGCACATTGATTAAGGGTCCTTCTCTTTGTTAATTTTAGAATATTTTCTCGTTATTGTGAAATGTTAGTGCTTGGTGGTCCCTTGTGTGATTTTTTTTTTGTTATTTCTAGTCACAGCTTTTTTTTTTTTTTTTGCTGCTGTTTGGGCCATTAAATTTTTATTGTGCTTTCTACCATTAATCATGAATTTGTGCTTTTATATGGTTATATTAGCTTTATATGCCATTTAGAATTATTGTTCATGAATCTTATGATTCACGATATGATACGATTCGAGATTCAAAAAATAGTCCATCCGATTCACAACTTGTGTCCCAATTTGATGATCATGTTTATCACCATTATAGACAAGTAGGCAGCATAAACTGTAAGCATATGAAGCAAAAGAGAAACACTTGAAAACAGCCTTTCAAACCACCCCATTGTACATCACAAATTGAAGCTTGTGAACTGTGTTAAATGTAAAATACCATTTAATCAACATCAAGATCCATTTATGTAACATTAAATTCTATTTAGTATTGGCTACTATACATGTCCAGCACAATCCAAAATACAATGCTGCCTAAGGAATAGGTAGACCAAACCACTTTTACTCTTAAATTTCAAATTTTCATTACTTAATGCTTCTATTCACAAGAAATTAGCACAGCCAATGGACAGATGATACAGAGGTATTTGGCACCAGGCATACAAAGGAGAAGGGAAATAGCAATGCTGAGAGATATTTAAGAAATTGACAGACTGAAAAAACATCAAGGTATTCATGAAAGCTATGAGAAACCTAGAAGCAAGCACACATGATGAACTGGGTCGTGGACCGAAATTGAATTCAACAAGTGAAACAAGATTATTAGATATCTAAATCTAACCATGGGACTAGAGAATCATAAGCTATAATGCAATGACGTAAGTAAACAAGGCTTACACAGACACATGAAGTCATTAACATGAGAGATAATATTGAGTTTTATGCTTCTTTTAGAAGGATATCAAGTACCAGTTCTACTACCAAAACTCCAGATTTTTTGTTTGAATTTATCAGTAAAAGTAATCTAGTAAAGGATTTAAATCACAGTGGTAATAATGGAAAGGGTTGGATGGAGTATGGAGAAAAGACAAAAGATTGAGTCTGGCGTAATCATGTACAGCATAACATAACTTTATTACCTGAGACAAAATTTTGGCGCATTCTGCCATTGTGGTCAGTTCTCTTTTCTGTGATGCTGCATCAAACCGAGAAAGCAACCTATTCTCCAGTTCTGCAGAAATGGTGAGGGAATTATGAATAGTTTATTACCGAGCAAACCCCAAAAGTCAGAGTTCAAACATCCATGGAATGCCACTAAATATTTTGGTCTTAGCAAGGCCATTACTCCAAAGGATCTGTTCACTCTCATATTTTTAAAGGAAAGAAAAATAAATTTCGCCATGGACCACGGACAAAGGACAAAGGTAGAATCGAGCTACTACTGTATTGTGTGCCACAAGTCTAACTTCAGTCATTTGCGACAGATCTTTAAAGAAGAAAAAAGGTAGTAAGGAAAATTTTATGTGGTTTAATTCTATAGTATTCCAGAGTTCCTTAAAAACTAGACATTTACATTTCAAGACAAAAAAACACAGTGTGCATAAAACCAGAACACTAGAAAGCAGGAGGAACTTCAGGAAATTTTTCAAATGTGAGCCTGTTGTTGTTCAGTAAAGTCAATTAGTATTGTGAATAAATGGCTGTTTTAAATTGTAACAGCTAACAAATACAGTAAAGGCCAGAAGATCGTAGAGATGCACTGCATGATCAATGGGCCTGATTAGGGGCTCCATGGCAATAATAAGCACAGAATCATTAATAAATCAAAACTGTCTTGGCACATTCAACCTAGACATAGCTAATCAGCTTTTAAAGGATGCTGACCATTCTATCTGCTCGATAGAAAGCAAATAATCCCAAAGATTACAAAAATCTTAGAAGGACTAATGTACTTTGCCATTCATAATAATCATCTGAAAAGAACGACCATATTGTAACAGTTTTAACAGGAAAGATATATAACCTCAGTTCTCTAAAGTCAAAATTATTTTGTCTGACAGAAATATACAATTTAATGTGTCCAATTTTTAATTTAAAATACTGACCATTGCAGTAGTCCTGTAAATTAGCAACTGCAACTTCTAATCCTCTGCTAGCAGCGGCATTTCCCACAGCTGATGGGACACCTATTCCCCGTCTTCCAATATCTTCTTCAGCAAAGGACCCTGAAAATTAACAGAATTAATTAGTCTCAAGGTTGACAAAATCCTGATTAAAATCCTATGATTTTGCGATTTTTAGGCGTCCAACGAATTAGATCGTAGCTGAGATACCAAATGAGTGAGATCTGAGTAAACTCCCGATTCAAATCTGTAAAATCCTTAAAATCCTACGATTTTCAACTCTGAAATGGTTCGATCTCAAGCATGGCCTGTTTTGACCCAGGTGACCCATTTGGTTAAAAAAAAGACCCAATTGCTAAATCAAGACCATCCTCAGCACAGAGACTTTTGCAAGGCCATCCTCTAATGCTAGCAACTAGCTTCTCACACCCTTCTAGGATTATGCTTTGGATGTGTTTACATTGTTTTTTGTTGTGTTTGTAGTTTTTAAGAGTTAATACTTATGAGTTATGACCTACTTATGACTTATGTTATGAATTATGAGTTATAAATGTTTTATGTAAGTTTAAGTCTTTTCAATAGATTTATGGCCTTTGCATTATGCTTGTATATGCATGTATATGAATTTATATGCATATAAACAAATATGTGCATAATTTGTAAAATCTTAGGATTCCATCTATGATTCTACGATTTGCGACTTTTTCTCCCCCTTCCAATTCTAAGTGTAATCCCGATTTTGTCAACCTTGATTAGCAAAGCACTAAGATAATTTGATAAAGCATTATAAAAAAATTCCAAAGGCATCTTAATTCTTACGTAATTTCTGAGCGATTGAAGCAGCCTCAGCAACACGGCTATCATCAGAAAAAAGAGGGGAAAGCTCCATCAGATCACCTGGGCTGCTATTGAACTCCATCAAATACTGCATAAATTAATCAACCATAGGTGAATTTCCGAACATGAATAATGGCAAAAACCAAATGAACTGATTGATATTACTTTTATCAGCTCAATTGTTTGACTGGCAGTTTCTCGCTGAGCATCTGCACTCTGACAAAAATATAACAGTATTAAAATGAGCATATATTTCAAAGACAAAGGACTAATTGACCAACTTATAAAACATTCCAGCACAAACAGATGCAAGAGCACAATTCATCTATTAAACATGGCAAAATCTTGGAAGAACTCCCTACCTGGAGATGATCACCAATCTTTGCAGCCGTCTGGCCAACACTTGAAATTCGTGAATCCAACCGCGCAAAGCTATCAAACAATCCATCCACACCTTTCTCTAGCTAAAAGGAAACAAAGACAACACAAATGCCCAAAAATTCAACACATCATTCCAATCCAAACTTTCCTACAGAATAAATTCACACCGAGTTAGATACCAAGTCATAGAAGATCCTTATTCCCCAAAAAAATCAAGCACCAAAAACTCTCTTTCTTAAAGAAAACAAAAAAGTTTCCAATTTCCGAATATCACCAGACCAGTAATATAATATAACTTTTTATTTATATTTTTCTATTCCATAAGGTTTGTTTAGAACAGAAAACAACTGTAAATTTGAAACTTGAGTATTTCTAACAACACAAACATACTAGATTCCAGACTAACCTCAGCAAGTGTCTTTCGATGCTTAGAATCCTGAACAGAAACATCCTTCTTAAGATTGTACAATCTCCCATCAATCTTCCATCCAAAACACAACAACAAACAACAGAATAAAATCAAAACCCGAACCTAAATCCCCAAATTAAATTCTCAAACTACAAAAACTGAAAACAAAACCTGTTTCCTTAGCTCGAGCAACTCCTTGCAGGAATCCTTAAACAAGGACAAGAGCTTCTCGACCTCGGGAAAAAGAGGACTGGCGAGCGCCTGCGAGTACTTGTTGGCATCGGACGGCGCTCGAAGGTGACCGTGACCGTTGGGGAGAGAATCAGCGGCGTCGGATTCCGCCTCCACCAATTTGAACGACGGAAGAAGATCGTTGACGAGGTTACCGAACAAGGCATCGAAAGAGAAATCGCCCTAACACAGAGAGAAAGCATGAGGAAAAGCGAAATTGAAGAATAGAAGGATGGGAAAGGGGAAAGTTACCTTGAAGTCGTCGATGTCGAGAATGAGCGGGAAGGAAGGGTTTGAGGAAGCGGATTTGGAGGTGGTTCTGGCTCCATCTTTGGGTTCTCTCATGGCGAATTCAATGTGGATCTCGCGAGTGTTGTTTCTTGGGTTGTATCGGAATCGTGTGTTGGAAGGTGAATAGTGAATGAAATCCCAAGGCTTTTGACACGTTGGAGATGGGATTGATGACCGAGCAACCAAGAAACAACGAAGCTCGCCAGTCGGAATCTGGAAGTTGCGATATTGCAAGAGAAAAATGTCGTTGAACTTTTTTCTTTTGAAAATATTTATTTTCTACCGATGTGACTATTATGAAGCAAGATGTTCGTTAGTCTACACACTTTCATCATCCAAGACCTGTCCTGTTACATTTTTAAGGGCTCATTTGATTATAAGTTACGTAAATAGAACTGTAAAAAAAAAATAATGATTAATATTAATTTTTTAGTTGAATCGCAGTTTTATTAGTCCAACGACCAATTAAACAATTACTAAGTAGTATTCGTTTAATAATCAGTTGAAACAGTTATAAAAATAAAAAAATTAATAATTAATATTATTTTTTTATACCGTTAAAAACAATCAAATTTAACCATTTTTTAATTTTTAAACCAGACCAACCACACATCCACTAAACTTAATTGAGTTAAAAAATCCTTCAAATTATTTCATGGTCATTTTTGTATGTAACCATTCAATGGACACGACTTCCTATGGTTGGTATGATAAAAACAACATGGGATTCAAAACCAGAATGGTAAGTGGGTAGACCAAACATGCCTCGTCTCGTCTGTCATCTTTTATATATTTTATAAATATAACCATCTCATCATTCCCTTACTGATTAACTAACGACCCTATAATCCATAATATCAGTCGAGTTATTACCCGTTCAACTTTTACGATACTGAAACAAACCAAGCTTTATTACACCATGAGATATTGAAAGACGTAAAATAATTATTCGTTTAAAGATTTTTTTTAAGTATCATTCAAAGATAATTTAAACATATATTTTTAACACTTTTAAATATATTTTTATTAAATATTTTCTTCATACATTAAATATTTCAAAAAATTAATATATTTAATAATTAGATAAACTACATGTTCCCTCCAAATATTCTATCCAACCCAATAATAAAGTCGTTATTATTTGGACCGGTCAGTCCAATAAAAAAATCTCCTATAATCTTTTATAAGATATAATATATTGTAAATCATCCGAGGTATCATATTATTTCCTTGTAGAATAAGATAATTTATTAGGAGATTGAGATAACATGTCGATTATGATTATCTATTAGATATCAGATCAAAACTAGAGGCCTCCCTCCTTATGTATAAATCGGTAAAGGTGGCACAGACACACATTAGAAAAGAGGTTAAATAGTGTGTATAAAAACTTTGGCAAATTCTTTTTCAAAAACAGATATTCAGTAACATCTCTGAATTGATTTATTTAAAATAGGAACACGAAAAAGCAATTTTGAACAAGAGACAATTTTTGTATTGGTTCACCTCTCAACCAATGCTACGTCTAGTCTTGCTCGAGCAAACCAAAATTCTATATTATTGATCAAGAAACTAAGTGCAATCCACGCATACTTACAACGATCTTAAGTATTTTTTACACAACTCTCACGAGACATTTCCAATGTGCTTTTGTCCTCACTCACATATTTCCTGAGAACTTCCCAGGAGGTCACCCATCCCAGAATTACTCCAAGTTAAGCACGCTTAACTTTGAAGTTCTTAAGTGATAGGCCACCGAAAAGGCTAATGCATTTGTTGGTATAGGTAGTATGAATTCATTTATTTAAGCTATCCTCGACTGTATAGTCCCATACCTATACAGTCTTTGGATCCCTCTCATTCTGGTATGTATTCGGTTCGTTCATGTGTCCCTCCCACTGGAAGCCTTCCAGGAGCCGCTCCTTGTCCGTGCCTATGCACCGGCGATCACTCCCCGCCCTCAACAGCGCTGGGATGTCACATGCCCACCAGCTTCCGCCTGGTTCGTCCCCGAACCATACCGTACTAGGAGAGGCTAGGCTCTGATACCACTGTAACGCCCCGGCCGCTTTTCAGGAATGAACGACTCTCTCTACAGACCAACACGAGACCTTTCCAATGTGCTTTTGTCCTCACTCACATATTTCCTAAGAACTTCCCAGGAGGTCACCCATCCCAGAATTACTCCAAGTTAAGCACGCTTAACTTTGGAGTTCTTAAGTGATAGGCCACCGAAAAGGCTAATGCATTTGTTGGTATAGGTAGTACGAATTCATTTCTTTAAGCTATCCTCGACTGTATAGTCCCATACCTATACAGTCTTTGGATCCCTCTCATTCTGATATGTATTCGGTTCGTTCATGTGTCCCTCCCACTGGAAGCCTTCCAGGAGCCGCTCCTTGTCCGTGCCTATGCACCGGCGATCACTCCCCGCCCTCAACAGCGCTGGGATGTCACATAAGAAATGTTGGAATAAAAACCCTATGCAAGGAGGCACAAAGGGACAAGCAAATGGATGAAAATGTAAAATTGTTGGGCTTCCTGACAATGTGAACCACGACCTGGTCATGGTTCTCCCTGCTAGGCCATGTCCAAGCATGAGCGCATCATAGTTTTTTGGGCATGACTTGAGCCACGGGACTCTAATTGAGATAAGTTCAGTTTGTACATTTTGGCAACTCAATTACCTACAATTTTGATGAAGAAAAGGAAGACTAATTTCTTTTAGATTGAGCCCTATAAAGTAATATGTAGCTGCTATGCAGAGAGAAATTTCAGCATTGGCATACTAAAGTAGTTTGTGCATAACTTGAGCAACATTGCTCGTTTTAAAATGAATCAAATTCGTAAATGTCTGTAGCTCAATTATTTATAACTTTGGTGAAGGTAGTAAAAGCTAATTCACATTGCACATATATGTTTAAGCCAGCTTTTGGCCATTATGCGAAAATTCTATAGCATTTTATAGGATTTTATGTAAAAATTGTCCCGGCCAACCACCATTTAGAATTGAAAGATGTTATTTTTGAATTTGATAATCTTATTGTAATTAGAGCTTGTAGAGGTGAGGGGAAATACCGTGAAATCGACCCAATGATTAAGGATATACTCTATCTTCGCAATTCTTTTAGCTCTGTAGGATTTCTTTGGTCTAGAAGATAGGCTAATGAAGCGGCCTATTTGGTGGCGAAGTTGGCCTCCGAGAACACCTTGGGAAGAAGATGGTGGTTGAATCCTCTTTTGGCCTTGAGGAAGGCCCTTGCTCATGACAAACGATGTATCCCACCTTCCTAATTCATTTGCTTCCTTTTTCTAGAACTCATGTTACTATCTATCTCATCCCGTGTAGAATGGTCCTCTTGACTGTCATTGTTTCAACTTGGGTAGGGTATCATCCTTCAGGGGGGATTACCCAAGCTAAGTTGAGATTAAGTCTTTTTGGTCTTTGTTGTTTTTGTTTGTATAAGCAGACTCATGCATAACTTTCTCATTCTCATAGCCTTGTATTGTGCATTTGGGTCTAGCCTTAATGAATTTAAGTCCTTTTAAGAAAAAAATGTGTTAAAAAAAGAAAAGAAAAGCACATGGGAGTTATTGCTGAACTTCTTAGAAAATGGCAAAGACTAATGGTTGATATGGCAAAGAACGGGTGTGTAAATTGCTTTATTTGCTTCTATTAAGATTGTGATATATTTTACCATCAAAGTGACAACATTATGGTAACAAAGCATAAAAATAAAGCAAAATTTTCCTAGGTAAATCATGATTTCTTTCATGATAGTGAATCGAGTGGCGTATTGATTACTAATCTAAATTAAATGATTGACATGTTGATAATGTCTTCATTAGATTATTTTAGTCTTTCAAAGCTCACTTAATATTCTTTTTTTAATCATGGTTTGCCATTTTTATTTCATTTTAATTCTGGTAATTATAGAGAGTCTAAGCACTCATTTTTATTATTACCATCACAGTTAAGGGTGTTCGCCATTAACATCATATTATGCCATCAATTTTTTATTTTTTTATTTTCAATATAACATTTATATATGCATCCGGATACAATTGAGATCAAAATTATAAAGAATCCATGTAAATATGTAATCAACCTAACGAGTTTTCCTCCACTTTATAATTTTATTTTATAGATTATTTCAAACCAAATAATCTATAATAACAATAATAACAACAATAATAATAATAATAATAATAATAATAATAATAATATCCATCAATTAAAAAAATTAGAAACGAATAGGAAGGTAAAAAAAATATGAAAACTCACCACCAACGGCTCGAGATCACTCGTTGCTTTTTGCAATTAAGATTTCATTTGGTATGCAATTTGGGAAACAAAGTTATGAAAATAGAAAAATCAAGAGGTTAATATTTATCATTCACACCATCAAAACTTCGTTTGACTATATGATCTTTTTTTGGGTTGACCAACCTCAACTTTTAACCAAACACGTTATAAGCCATTAATCTCATCGAAAGATACTAGGACGAGCTTCCTTTCCACGCTTGCGTCACCATGCTTTTAAATTAATTTTTTCATTTTTGAATTCAAGACACGTGAAAATAGATATCGGGAAGAAAAGGGTTTGTTTATATAAAATGTGACCCTTCGAAATTTGAAACTATCAAATGTATTTTTCTATTTTGTAATCCAGTCTTAAGAATAATTAGATCTTATTATGAATGGTCAATATTAAAATATATCAGTCATATAAATTTTTTAAAAAGTTATGTAACTTTTAAAGTGATTATGTATTTTTTTAATTATGATCATCTATGTATAATTGAGCGATCCAAATTTACTATTCTAACTCTCATCTAAGAGAACATTTCTGATAAG
Source organism: Clitoria ternatea (assembly GCA_037962975.1). Taxonomy (NCBI): domain Eukaryota; kingdom Viridiplantae; phylum Streptophyta; class Magnoliopsida; order Fabales; family Fabaceae; genus Clitoria; species Clitoria ternatea. Next base: position 229,717,151 of record CM075672.1, read on the forward strand.
ATATATCCTCACACATATACGTATGGGGGAGAAATTTTGATAAGAAAAGCTTCGATTAGAAAAATATGACTTGAGATTGAGAAGGAAATGAAAAAATAAGAAAATTTATTATGGACTAATGCGAATTAATTTTCAGAATCATATTAAAATATCCATTTTGAATGCAAATCAGGGTTGTTTCAATCTTAGTTTCTTGAAATTTCTTTTAAAATATCACAAAATTTATTCTCATTTACCACCAATTTTAGTTTCAGTCATATTTAAAATATCATAAAGTATTCAACATTTGTATATCTGTTTGTCACCATATTTGTTCAATTTAGGCAGATAGAAAGCGTAGGACTAAAGTGTTTTTTCCCTTTCTCCTAGTGATCTTTATGAAGTTAAACTAGAAAGAGCCAAAAAGAAAAATGGAAGACCGGAATTCTTTAAGAAGAGTGATGAGAAAAGTTGTCATGTAACATGAATAGCAATATGACATGTTTTCTGGTGTAGCTCTAAATAAGTTAGTGAGATTTTGAAAATTAAAATTAGTCCTTGTAAAAAATTATTCTATATTTTATTTTTTACTATATTTTTTTCCATGTTATTTTGATTAACATGGTTGTTCTAACTTCTACCAAAAGGTGACTCAAGTAACTGGGCAAGTTTTGTTGGTTGTTCATAGTTGGATGATATTTCTAGAACCTGCTACTGCTATGAAATTCACAGATACATTGATTGATGCTATTCAATTAAAATGTTTTGACTTTTGAGTCACGTTACTACTTCGAAACTCTCAAGGGTGTTAGCAGTTAGTCGTAGGATACCCACAAATAGTTATTGTTTGGTGCATCTTAAATGTGTTGTCACAATCACTTAACGCAGTAATATAATGTGCACAGCCTCCCACACTTTTACATTTATGGAAAAACAATTTTACATGTTTAATTATTTCCACATGACTTGAAAACTCTACAGATGACTTATAATATAAGCTCATGGTAAACACAGTTTCAATAATAAAAAAAACCTTTTACATTTTAATTTTTTATCCTATAGCACGTTGCACATGTTAAAGGTACGAGGTATAGTTGTTTTTATAAGGATTAATCCAACATGCATTGAAAATTATGACTTTGTTCAGATAGATGATTACTTTTGAATAGATGTAATTAACATAAAAATATTATTATATTATTTAAGTATATTGTTATAAGTTAAAATTCTACTACTTGCATATAAAAAAACTTTACTATGTGAAAAGGTTAATCTTAAAATTTTAAAAAAACTAATATAATTGTGTAAGACACAGGTACCCCTACTAGTTGTAAATTAAAATATACTTTAGGGTATGTTTGACAATTATTTTTAAGAATAGATTTCTATTTTACAAAATAAACAAACAAAAAAATTATTTAGTAAATAAATAAATGCTTTTAAAAACTAACTAGAAATAACTTTTAGATGTTTTCTAAAAGTTGTTTTAAAAATAATCTATTCTCAAAAATAAATTTAAAATATAAAATAAAACTTATCAATATTTTTTTTTATGACTCATTAGATTCATTCCAACAAACTTTCAAATACTATTTGTGACATCATGGGCGCTAACGAGGGCGGGGGTTGATCGTCGGACACGGATAAGGAACGACTCTTAACATACTTCTAAAGGAAGAGATGACATCCTTAGCGTGGGGAGTGATCACTGATGCAAAGACACGGAAGGAGGACATCATGACACGTTTCTAGCAGAAGAGACATATGAATGAATCAAATATACAATAATGAGAGAGATCCAAAGACTGTATAAGTATGAGACTATACATTTGAAGATAGTTAAGATAATTAATTAGTACTACCTATACCAACAAAAATATATTTACTTCGCAACAGTCCATCACTTGAGGATTTTAAGGTTAAACATGTTTAACTTAGAAAATTTTTAGGATAGATAACCTAAAAGTGGTCAGGGCGTTACACTATTGACCTTCATAAATACAAATATTTGTTCAAAATATTTTTTAACAGATAAATTTTACTTTTGCACTAGTTAATAATTATATTTTAAAGGATATTTATTTAAAATAATTTTTAAATAAAAATTTTATTTGAAGATCTAACTAATTAAATATTTAATACTTTTTGATTTTAAATATGTTTTTAAGAATGTTTTTGGCAACAAGAAAGAACAAAATCAATTTCAAAAGGATCCTCACATTCAATTTATTTTTGGCTGCAATGATATTGTTTGGTTTGTAAACATTACATGCTATTTTAGTAAATTAAGATGACATTAATTATTTGTAATAATATTTTTGACATTAATATTTTAGATTTGTGCGGAAAATTTATAGTCGTAATAACATTATTATTTAAACCAGTCAATTTTGTAATAATTCATTATGTATATCCACCGGACTTTTAATTTAAGTAGGTAATATTCTCATAATTGGTATTGTATATTTATAAATAAAAGTATTATGTATTAGTATATTATTTTATGTGTTATGTATTATGAAAAAAATATCAATACTTATATATTTTTATGAGATTAATATTATAATAAATATTTTTATGTAATTAAATAGAATAAAAAAGAAAAATTACAAATATTTTTTTCCTTTTTCATTTTCTTCTTATTTTAATTTTTAATATTTTCAAACAAACACAAAAAGCAAATAAAACACTCAATAAAATTGAAATAAATAAAGTTATTGATTAATATTAATTTTAATAAATAGATATATAAAATAAATATTAATATGTAAATAGTTTAAAACATATGCATCGTAAAATAAACAAACAATTTTATTATAGTATTAAATATATACAAAATTATAATTAAAGGAATTGTAAAATTGATTTAGTATTGTAAAAAGTGTTAAAAGGAAAAAAAAAGGAAAGGAAATATTCCAGATTCAAATCCTTCATTTTGATAATTAAATGAAAACTCTTTTTATTATAGATGACATTGTAATCGGAATGACATTATTATTTAAATAATGATAATATTTGATTTATTAATAAAATATTTTATTCTATTGTAACAAAATCCTAATATGGTAACCAAACATCCTGTTTATAGTTGACCCCTGCAATTCTAAGTGACTTCTAAATGCTCTTAACCACTTAGCTATAAGGGGGGTCAGGCCGAGCGTGTGTTGATTACATGTAGCTTTTGATTGGGCTGATCAACTATTTGGGCCTAGTTGATTAAAGATCAATTATTTTCAGTAAACATTAATAAATTATTTAAGATAAAAAATAATAAAAATACCAACAGGGTTGGTCCAAGTTAAGTTGCCAAAATGGACTAGCAGCATATTTGGCACAAAGAAATTTCTCTGTTGCTTTTAATGCAATGAGAATTTCTAAAAGTAAAAAATTCATTTTATAGTTAAACGAATTTTTGATTGTCTCGAACGACGTAAAAAATCAATATCAACCTTTAGATTTTTCTATTTCCCCAACTGCAAACCAAACACCCCTAGGTTCGTTGGCCTAGCCTATCAAATCCGTAAAAAATGATCAAGCAAAAAAAAACTCAGTCAATTTGTTAACTAAGACTTGTCTTATCAGCTGACGGTATAATACCTTGGCAGGACAAGCTAACCTTACAGGTCACCGTTTAAAGATAAAAATAATACTACCTCCGTCCCTAAATATAAGATTTATTTGAGAAATTTTTTTGTCCATCAATATAAGACCTTTTTTAAAATTCTGTCACTGATTATTTTTATACTACAATACTCATATTAAATGAGTAATTCTTATTGGAGTTTAAAGAGACAATAAATGAATTATATTGTTTAAAATATTTATCTCTCCTATTATAATTGATTGACATAAAGATTAATTTATCTTCTTATTGACTTTGTCTTCTCATATGAAATACAACTCATTAACTATGATGGAGAAATAATGAATTGAGAGACAATGAGTGGGAAGGAAAACCGATATTCCCAATAATCTTAAGAGTAATTTTGAAAAAATATCTCTAATTTTAGACAAAGTCAATGATTTTAATTAAACTAACTAACTTTCTTAATACTCATGCATTTAGTAAAATAGTCTTATATTTAGGAACTCATATAGTATAAATACTAATAATAAGATAATTTATACTTGATTTTATTCAAATTTATACTTTTATTTTTTAAAACTGAAAAAATGTCAGGTCTCATTTTTTTTGTACAAAGAGGGGGAAAAGTTACACTTAAACAAAAGACGTACTCATAACAACAACCAAAAGAATCTAACCAAGATCCGAAATTACGCTCTCAAAACCAATTAAAGCTTGATCATACGATGCTCCCAACTTAGCAAGATAATCATCAGAAACATTCCTCTCCCTGAAAATATGAAAGACAGAGGTATCCCAATCTCTAGCAAGTAACAATATTCTCTTTAACTTATTTTAAAAAATATTTTTAGTTTTTTGTATTAACTTGACATATATATTTTTTGTTTTAAAATTAACTGACTGATAGGCCAACCCTTTAACCTACCATCTTCTCCTTAAAGATCCGACTTACTTTGACAAGCTAACCTGTGAGCCTATTATTATACAATGCGAATCTTATTTTTAGATCCTTTAACTTAACGGATGAATCAATTCAATCTACTTTTTGACATATTTTAAGAGTCCGTTGATATGCAATTGAGAAATAAAGTTATGAAAATGAAAAAAATCTAAATGTTAATATTGATCCTTCATATCATTCGAAATAATTAAAACTCTATTTAATTATAATTTTTTTAAAGTTTACAAAATTGAAATTTGATCAACCTCAAGTACATTCCAAACACCTCATAAAAGAATACGTCATCAGATTTTACTATCTCTAATCGGGGCGGACTTACCCATGGGATACAATATAAAATATCATAGAACAATTTTGTGTGTAGTCTTGATTCTTTCAATGCTGTAACCGTAAAAATAATTTTGGTAAACGGGCCTACATTGATACGGGTTGTCGTGTTGAACCAAATTAAGCTTCGGAATTACCTAAATACCCTTCGTTATGAGGAGGATGAGGGTTTCATAATAGAAGGGTAAAATAGTCCATAAGGTAAAAGGAAGGTTCAGTTGGGATTGAGAAAGTGGTTGTGATGGCAGTGCATAACACTTGGTCCAGCATAGCATAGCCATACCATTGCAACGCATTTGCATTCTCTTCTCTCTCTCTCTTCCTCTTTATCTCTCTAGACTCTGCATCTCTCAACGCCGTCGTTTTGCAACTCTTTCCTTTGCCCTCTCTGTTTTTTGTTCCCAAAAGGGGCAAATTAGTTTACGCCGATTTCGTAACCATTTTTCTTTTTATAGGTTTGTTGCTTTCTGCGTCGAATCAAATTGGGACAGCAAGAAATCGGATCTCAGGTTAATCTCTCCCTCCCTCATCGTTCCGATACCCACCGTAACGTATCATGAAAATCCCCTCTGTTTTTCCATTGTTGAATTTGTGGATTGATTTTGTTGCAGTTTTATAATAAAATGTTTTTAATGTACCTGGGGTGTTTTATTTATCTGTTTGCTTGTTTTTTGATGGTGGGGTGTGATCAAGGTTTGATTTTTGTTGTCTGATTGTAGTGTTTTCTTGTTTTTAACTCATAGGTCATTGTTGTTTCTAGAGTTTGTTGTGGAAACAATGAGGGGGTGCATTACCTAAAGAGTCAATTTGCTCCCTTTTTTGGTTTTCCTGATTTTTTTTGCGTGGATCAGGTGTGTTGGTAGAATTAGTGCAGTGAAAGGGCGTTTCTAAGTTGTGAATTTGAAGGAATGGATGATATTGAAAGGGTCTAAGATTTGAGGGAGGGAAGCATGGTGTTTACCTCTGTACTGTAATTTAGGGTTGAACTTGTGGTGAGAGTGGTTGAGGACAGAAATTGTTTGATTAGAGTGAGTAGGGTTTGTTCAATAAGATTTTGTTACTAGGTAGGTATAATTTGAGAAATAGACGAATTTGGTGTTTAGGAGTGGTTTACTCCTAAGAACAGATTCATGGGAAGTTGGTGGCGGTGAGTGTGATTCTAAATCATTCCATACATTTCAAGCAAGCACTAGGTGTAGAAGTAGAAGGGTACATATTGCTGCACGAATTTCATAGATATTATTATGTATAGCAGCGGGTTTGCTGTTGTCTGTGACTTTGTGTTTTGGCCTTTATATGATGTTTGCTATTTCTGGTTGGGGCTCCTATTACATACTGGAGAGTTGATTTTGATTGTCATTCTTTCTTGAATTTCACTAGCTTTAACATCAAATACAACATATGATATTCATACAACTACGTGCGACTCTGACTGGGTTGGTGCTTTTTTTTGAATCAGACTCATGAATGGGTTTACATGAAATGACCAATTGTAATACCATGGAATTCAGATATATAGGAGAGTTAAATGTGGTTTTGTCTCTGGTCTCATGCCATCTAATTTGTTAATTCGTTTGTACCAATTCATTTGCACTGAATAACAGTTTACATTGTCTGTTTGTTTGTGTGCATGTGCTCATGTGTGTGAGAATGTGTATCTCCATCAATTTTTATGTTTTACATAAATCCTATTCCTTTGTTTTTGTCATTGTGGTACTGTCTTTTGCTGCCTTTTCCAATATTTTACGGAGGTTGCTTATTGTGACATTCTTTATTTTATATTCAATTTGTTTTTATTGATATATATGTTTTTGATCAGTGCTTAGCAGGAAACAAAATTTTGCTTCTGAGAATAGAGAGAGTATAGTGTAGGGCCTTGTTCTTGGTACTGTTCTGAAGTCGATTGAATGGCGGAAAAATCATGCATCAAGCGTCTTCAGAAGGAATATAGAGCCCTTTGTAAAGTATGTACAACATCTTTTGTCTTTCTAAAACTGTGCCTAACTATATTTTCATTCCCAGTTTGTATGCTTGCTTATTATGCAGTACACCCATATAGCTATGCTTTTTGTTATCTCACTGGTTATCAACTGGATGATACTTAACTTTAACACTGTATTTGCAGGAGCCAGTTTCTCATGTTGTGGCTCGTCCTTCACCAAGTGACATTCTTGAGTGGCGTAAGTTTGTTTTGCTGTTATGTTTCTTATATTAAGTTATGCTGAGCTTTAATGATCAAAAAGAAAAAAAGATTTGTTGAACTTTTGATATACCATGTGTTTATCAATGTGGTAGAATAGAACCCCTGATCAACCAATTATAAGGCAGCATCCTTTCCTTACCTTGCCTCTTATCCTCCTAAATGCCATTATATCACCAGCAAGAAGGAAGATATATTTTAGCATGATGACATCAATTTAATTTTAATTATTTTGTTAAAGAGTGACTGATATATGATGCTGATCTTATTCTATTTTATGTCTTAGATTATGTGCTGGAGGGAAGTGAAGGAACACCTTTTGCAGGTTTATTAAATTGTTATTATTGCATTTTGACATTTTACTTTTTCTGTTCCTATCTCAATTTATATAGTATTTATGCATTTTCTTGGGTCACATTTTTAGGTGGATATTACTATGGAAAGATCAAGTTTCCTCCAGAATATCCATATAAGCCTCCTGGTATTAGGTGATCCATCTTGCTGCAGTCTACTTGTTCATTGTAATTTTCATTTATCTGTTCTATTGTAATTTTAACTTAGTGTATACATTCTATAATGTAGTATGATTACACCTAATGGAAGGTTCATGACCCAGAAAAAGATCTGTTTGTCTATGAGTGACTGTAAGTTCTTTTATCCGTTTGAGCAGAAATCCATAAGTATCATGACTTACCCATATCCCATATAATTAAAATATAATATTTCTGTGTTTTTTGCTGCTTTCACAGTTCATCCAGAAAGTTGGAATCCCATGTGGTCTGTATCAAGGTCAGAATGTTCTAGTCATGAACTTCTTTTATGTGCTTTTTTTTAATATTTATACTTTGACTTTTGAAGTGTGTTTATACATTCTTTTCCACAAGGAACTGGTATCTGACAATACATGAGTAACTGTAGATGCGACTTTATTACCTTGTAGCTTTATACTGATGTTTCCGGTTTATGAATGCAGCATACTAACAGGGCTTCTTTCCTTCATGGTATGTTGTGGTTTCCTCATGTTGTAATTAAACTCTAGTTTTTTCCTCTGAAAATTTTAGGCTTTGTATTGCCTTAGTTTTAATTTTTTTTCTGTGGATTGTAAACTAGTGAGGATGGGAGTGGAGTTAAAGCTGTGTCCCATGCATGCAGTGGTTTCTTGAGTGCTTTTTGATATCTGATGGAATTCTCTTTTGCAGATGGACACCAGTCCAACCACTGGCAGTGTGAACACCACCACCGCCGAGAAGCAGCGTCTAGCAAAATCTTCCCTTTCTTTCAATTGTAAGAAGTAAGTATTCTGCACCAGCTGTTTTTTTGGTAGTTAAAAGTTTATGAGTTGGTATTTCAGATGAAATGGAGTAAAGTCTATGTAATTTGCCTGCCAATTAATTCATGTTTTGATTATTTTCCATACAGTGCAACATTCAGGAAAATGTTCCCCGAGTACGTGGAGAAGTACAACCAGCAGCAACTCCCTGAGCAAGTTCCTTTGGAGCGAGTCTCGTTGGAGACGTCCCATGCCAAAACTTCAGAGCCTGTTTTGGAAAAGAAGTTAGATTCCACCGGAGAAGACATGAGAAGAGTAGGTGGGTTGAAGGATGTGAAGAAAAACAGAAAGCAAACGTTTCCAACATGGATGATGTTACTACTCTTCTCCATCTTTGGAGTTGTAATGGCATTGCCTCTTCTTCAGCTGTGAAGGAAATCTTTATAGGAGTTTTAAGGGTCCTGGAAAACTGGTTCTATATGTTCTGTTTAGGTTCTTTCATGTCTAACAGAATTTGTATAGGGGGATGATGGAGGCTGCGTTACATGTATGGGCTGATTTTACTCCTTTGTGTTTATGTTACCAGCTTCTTGGTGGTGAATGCTAAGAAGTTTCATGCTTGATACTTGTGATGTTCCTCTAAATATGTTGAGGTTTGTCTTCTTCTAGTGTTACTTTTGTTAAATACATTGCACTTGCTGCTTGGGTACATTTTGCATTTTATAATGGGTAAATTATATATGATTAAACAATAAAGGTAATTTGCACTAAAACTTTTATTAATTTGGCAATGTTTTTTTCTATCAAATGATCCACGTTGGATTCTTGACAATGCTTCATAATTGATATTACCTAATAATCAGATAAAAGGTAGCACACTTCTCCTCTTGAATTGTTTAACACTGGCAAAATTTTCATTCTCGGATAATGAAAATTATTTGGCATGCTTAAATTAAAGAGATATTTGTTTTTTAATTCTTAGATAAAGAAAAATACGTGGTTATTGTTTTAATAGTTAATCAGTGTTTTAAAGGTATTGTTTGAGGAAATAAAAATGAATTTTTTTTTATTGAAAATTATGAGAATTGTTGTTTAGTAATGAGAATGGGCAGTTTTTAAATTGTATGGGAATTGCTTAGAAATATAAATCAGAATGTTTTAATAATTTAAAATAAAAATTTTCATTTTTATTTATTTATCAAGTGTCTTCAATTTTTATATTTTCAGTAAGAACTTAGGGCATTTTTTTCATTTTCCTTGACCAAACAGGCATATTGCATATTGAAATCCACCAGCAATCAAAAGCAAATTTGAAAATAAAGTGTCTATTCGAGCTAAGGAAATGACAAATGTATATTTCAACATTTTATATTATTTACATGAGAAAGACTAACAAGTATAAATTTCAAATAATTAAGAAATTATTAATTAATTTATAATTTAACTGAAATATTCTTATTTAATCTTTTATTTCATTAATTAAGCAAGATTCCATTAGTTATCTATATAAATATTAATGAAAAGGATTGAGTAAGCCTTTAACCTTTTTTATCTTCCTATTCCTAATCTTGTACCATCTCCGTTTCTAATCTAAATATAAGATTTTTTTTTAAATTTTTTAATGACACCTTTTTAAATTTTATTTCATTAATTATTTTTTTATCAAAATAACTTTATTAATGTAAAATTTTTTCTTGAAATTAAAATAACAATAGATGAGATATATTAATTATATTATTTATTTCTCCAAGTGTAAAGAGATGTGAAGAGAGATTAAGTGGAAAAAAATTAAATAATTAGTTATAATCAACTAAGAACAATTTAAAAAACTACAATAAATTTAATAATTTTCACTATATTAATAAATTTTCTTAATACGCGTAAATTAGATAGAAATATATTATTATTTTTTCTCAAAAAGGTAGTTTGATTTAAAAAATTTAATAAATGCCCACCCAAAAAAAGATAATTTGATTTAAAATTGACGGAATACGTAGTGAAATTTGTCGGGTTGAAGCATGGTACACTCCAAAACATGCGGCACAATTGATGCATCACCATGCGCTTCACCGATCCCAATCTTTCCATATATTACCGCGTCCGATCTATTTAACTTTTCATATACCAAAAAAGTTACTACTTACTCTGAAGAGAGAATAACTTAAAAAATCTAATTAAAATTATTAATTTTTATAAAACAATTAATTATTTTTTATTTTATTCTTCTCTTTTAGACTTTCTCCAATGGTGTAACCCCATATGCGGTATTTAAATAGGTCCTACAATAATATATCATTTTTATTCACTATATAGAATTTAAATAATTTTTTCACTTCAATAGTATAACTTTTGTAGGCACCTAATGCTTAATTAAATAAAAATTTAAAGAATTTTTTTCTCGATTAATTGTAAACCCTATTTGGCTGTTCGAAAGTCCCAAACATTGATTAAAATAACTTAGAGGGGTTTAGGCGGAAGCTGGGTGAAGTTCCGATGTATTTTTAACAAGTTATGGGGTCATAAGATGCTGTGTAATTGATTACAGAAATCCTATAATTGATTACCAACATTAAAACAATAATTTAACCAAAGAGCCTCCTGCACAACTTTGCAATTCTATTCTCTGGTAATCAATTACACCAATTTGGTAATCGATTACCAGGCAAAATGTAGAATTATGTAGAATTATGTAGAATTTTAGTCTTCGACCTAATTTCCACACACCTTAACTTTTCTAAATGACCTTCAAACACCACCAAACTTTGACACCACTTAAATCACACCACTTATGACATGTTCCAACAAGCCACACCCCTAAAATACCCAAAATTGAGTAAGTTATGTGTGAAAATGTAATTTAGCCAACTTAGGCATTTACCAAGCAACTTGACCTACCAATTCCTATGGGAATTGAATCATTCCAATTCTTATAAACTCTAAATGCCAAATACAAGCTATTGAGCCTAGCCGAAGGTTCCAAAACCTCACAGATCACATTTTAACCTATTCAGTTCCTAATTATGCATGAATTACATTATGATAACATGCCAATAAGCAAAACTAATTTCATTCATCTACGTACGTATCATTCACCTATCTTATATCCATCCATTATCATATTTTAGGCTCAATGCCATCACACAATACTTGCCTATAGACGATTTAATCATATTACATCATTAATTATAGTTCTTGGGCATAAACCTTATCAAAACTCATGGCTCATCATATGTACCTATGTATAGGTACCAAAACAACTCTACACCTTTAGTGCCTCTAGTGAGGTTACCAGATACCTAATCCACTACACAAAATACATACGCATATATTAGGAGTTGGCTAAAGCTTACTATATCAAAACTATACAATCATATACATCATATACCTACGCACAAATCTTCTAGATCAGCTTAACCATAGGCTTAGTGACCATTCACCATTCCTTGTCTCGGTCTAAGTCCACTGTAAAACAACCATAAACTTATGGGTGAACATTTATATGTTAAACGACAGGTACTGAACTGGATTGAACCACAACATATTTAGCTAAACATCCAATTCCACAACATTAACCAACATATACATATTGTCATTTAACATAGTTGTATTACCTCAAATGCATCCAAACACAACAATATACATCATAAGCTATCCAACAGCCTTTAAATCTCAACATCTATATGCAAATGCGTATGCATGTGGATCCGACTTAAATTGATGGGATTTATACTACAGTATATAATTTTGTCATCATATAATAAATCCGTTTTACCAGTACTGAACCGCTCACCCATAATACAACACTAGTCACTCTCAGTGACAATGATAACTCAACTAGGTGTTGCGGGTTGGCCTTGAACTCAATCCAAGGTGGTTATGGAATCCAAAGAAAACCACCACATGGTTTATACTTATCCAAAGGTCGCCCTCCCATCTGGGTCGGCATCACAAGCCCCCTATAGTTTTGGGTGCGTCTTTTAATGCAATGTTATGCAATGCAACCATCACAATGCATCAAGAACCACTTGATTACCATTATCAGCGGCCACCACTTGGTTACCATCACCAAGGGCTCTCAATTCGATTTCATCAATATACATAGCATGCAACAATCAATCAAATTAATTCACAACATTAACTAAGCAACCTTACGCATATGCAAACATCATCAATCACATAGCATCATCATCACCATAACATATTTACCATCAATTACTATCATCAATCATCATCATAACCTTCATCATCATCATTACAATCCAATGCAATTAACAACATAATCATCAATCAATACAAGAGTCATATCAAAAAGGGGTACGATGCCAACCAACATCATCAACATTGTAACTCGCATCAAAGCATCACAATCATCAAACATAACGTGCATATATACCCCTATCCGTTCATAATCTATACATTTAAAATATAATGTTCCCCTACCTGGAATTCATGATTCTAAATGCCCAAATGCTTCTCGAACGTTTTCAAATCAAATTCTTAACTCTTACAATACTAATCCTACATTGAAATAACATCGATAAATTCTAATTAATTCGCTGAGCGCTATATTCTCTTAATTTAATTATTTTTCCACCATTCGCTAACCCAAAACATAGTAACTGTTAACAAATAATTGAAACGACGAAGCTCCGAAAGCATTCGGCTTACCGAACGTCACTGTCAAGGTTTCAATACGCCGATTCCTAAGGTTCTAAAGCTGCCTACACTTTCTAAATAGTTTAAAAGCAACCCCTAGCCATGGAAATCAAAGGATTAATACACATATTTACGAAAGGAAGCTAAACCGAGCAATGGGTCATCCAAAGCTTACCTGGAATAAAGAGAATAAAAAACCCCAATCACGCCAACACTACACACAAGCTTGTTTAACTTCAAAACAACCTTGAAATTTATGGAATTAAGGGAATGGGTGGAAGAGACATGCCAAAAATAAAATTGGGATTCTATGGCACTATACCTTGAAATGGAAGAAATCAAAGGCTCCCCTTGCCTTGCCATGGCTATCTGCGAGAGAGGAAAGTAGGAGAAGTGAAGTTCTTGCCTTGCGTTGATGAAATTTAGAGAAGATGAAGGAGTATCGTGGGGTGTTATGGTTGCGGGTGAGGTGTGATGGGACAATGAATCATTTCTTTTCTTTCATCCAACATGCACGAGGGAGTAAGACAAAATAAGGGAGAAAAAGAATGAATTGTAATTAGGCATTAAAAGGTTAGGGGAAATTTAGTCCATTTATGCGTTCAGTTAATTTCTGAAACCAATCAGGTAACTTCTGGTTACCCGAAACCTACCTTGATAGATTCTAGAAATTAATTTAACCTCCTTAATTTAATTCAACACTCATTATTTAATTATTGATTAATAAAAATTAACCCAATAATTAAATTCAAGATGTTACAATTTTACTGAAGAGTTTTTAAATAGGTTTCATATCTTACCTCATATTACATATAATTTTTTTATGTTGCATATTTTTTTTGATAACAAAAATATATCAATGTTAAATACATAAAAATAGAATACCCACAAAATAATTTATTTTAAAAATTAGAAATCATTAAATAAAACACTAATTATTGTTAATTTAAATACTTGAAAAAATTAAAGAAATACAATTCAATTCAAATAATAAAGTTACATTTTAATGATCATTATTTTCACGTCGGAAACGTTCCCAGATACGCTCTACTAAGTCTGTCACACCTAAACGTTCTGATACCACTAAAAATATGAGTACCTAGTGCTCAATTAAAAAAAATCAAAGAATTTTTTTTAATTAATTGTGAACCCAAATTGGCCGCTCAGAAGTCCCAAACAATGGTTACTCTACCCTTAAAGGGTTTAGAAAGGAATTAGGTGGAGTCCCAATGCGTTTAAGCAAGTCTTGGAGGTCCTGAGGTATGTGTAATCGATTACACCAAGTCCTATACTTGATTACAACAATTAAAACAAGATTCCATAATTAGGGTATGCTTGGTAATCGATTACCAGGATATGTGTAATCGATTATCTGTGAGCTTCCTGCGCAATCCTACACTTTTGTTCTCTGGACAACTAGTATGCAAATTTTTATAGAATTTTGGCCCCGTGCCAACTTCCGCATGCATTAACTTCCCCAAATGACCTCCAAACACTAATAAACTTTGGCATCACCTAAAACACATCATTTATGATTTGTGGCAACTGGCCACACACAAATTTCAAAAAATGAACAAGTTATGCACCAAAATGCATTTAGGCTATTTATAAGCAACCTATCCATCAAATTATATCTAAATTGGTCCATTCCACTTCGCACATATTTTAAATACTGAGTATAAGTTATTGGGCCTATCCAGAGGTCTTAACCTCACAAATTTCATTTTGACCTGCTCAATTCCCAAATATGCATAATGCCAATATCCTAACATGCCATCAATAAATGTAAATAGTATTTAATCATTCTCACATCATTAAGTCATCATATGTTCATCCCTCATAACATTATACGCTCAATGCCATCACGTAAGACCTGCCTATATGCAATTTAGTTACACTTCATCATCAAATACAGTTCCTGGGCATGAATAATAATTCATTCACATCATTAATCTCATAATAGCATATTGACACATATCATCATTAAAACTCACAAGCCTTCATCAAGATCAAGTCTATATCATCTATCCACTACACAAAGTATACAAGTATCAAAAGGAGCCGACTAAGGCTTACTACATCAAAACTGTACAAATAGTTACACATACATATATACATACATACATACATACATACATACATACATACATACATACATATATACATACATACATATATTTAACAGTGGTTCTCATGACCACAGTGACTCTCATATGGAAAATCACCACTCATCGCCTTGGTCTAAATGCATTAAAAAATAACCACAGATTTATGGGTGAGCGTATATATGTTAAGTGACATGTATTGAACTAGATTTCACCAATACACAATATTACCTATCCACTTTTACAACATTACACCAATGTATAATCCTCATTATCATCATCATTCATATTACCATTTAACATATTGCATAAACATAATGCATCAATTACAACATCATACATCATAGGTTGCCCTACAATACCTCAATCTTAGCATTTATATGCAAATGCATATGCATACGGATCCGACTCTATTGATGCATAATGCAACACCGGTCACTCTCAGTGACAACATCAACTCAACTAGGTGTTACGGGTCATCCTTGAACCCAATCCAAGGCAGCTGTAGAATCTAGAGGAAACCACACAGGGTCTTTACCTATTCAAAGACCGCCCTCCCATCTGGGCCAACATCATAGGTCCTCTGCAGTCCTGTGTACGTTTAAAATGCAAATACTATGCTCATAGTAAATCATAATCATCATAAACCACCTGATTACCAACATCAGGGGTCACCACTTGGTTACCATCACCAAGGGTCCTCATTTCCATATATCAACAGGCATAACATGCAACAACCAATAAATCACAATCAATTCACAATATTACCTAAGCTACATCAAGCTTATCACATCATCACCAATACCATACAATCAACTGCCATATTCATTCATTGCAACCTCATGCAATTTAAAATCATAATCATCAATTCACATCAGTATATATATGAACGGAGTCTAAATTCTTCAATCATATCAAAAACATCATCCAAATGGGATATATTAGAAATTAAGCAACCAATATAATTTTAATCAATTTCACCAAACATAAATCATTTCATAAATAAAACTATATCCCCCTATACGTTCATAATCTATACATTTTACATATAATGCTCCCTCTACCTGTAACCGACGATTCTCAAAGCTTAAAACGCTTACTGAATGCTTTGATTTCGTTTCCAACCATTAGTTCCCAAATTTGAAATTCCTAAAATTAACAATAATTATTTTTTAATATTCCATACGCTACCATAATTAAGTTTCAGAGCTAAAACTACAAATTTACCATAATTTCGATAAGTTCCAACTTATCGAATAACGCTAACGACCTCTGATATTTTGAAAGGCCCAACGTTGCCCAAGATTCAAGAATGGTTTTGAAATAGACCTTAAATCTTGAAAATAGCAAGATTAAAGCCCAAATTTATAAGATGGAACCAAACCGAGCAATGGGTCTTTCCGATACTCACCGAAATGAAGGAATAAGAAATCCCAAGTATCCCCCAAAGCTGCCCACGCACAAAACAGGTTCTAAAACAACCTAAATACATGAAATTAGAGAATCAAGAAGTGAGGGTTCAAGAGACAAAAAAAACCAAGAACAGGGGTCATGGTTTCATACCTCACAATTAGAGAAATTAAGAATTCCCTTGGCTCCTAAGGCCGTCCACGTGAAGAGGAATGACAATGGGACCTTGAACCCATTTGCATGAGTAGAAATTTGAAGATTTGATGAAGGAGGTAGAGCTCATGAAAGGAAGAAGAGAAAGAGCAATGGCCTTGCTTTTGGTTTCCAACATGCACGAAAGAGTGAGAAAAGAAATGAGGCAATTTGACTTAATTGATATCAGGTGTAAACTTGTTTGTTGGCTCATCCAGTTAATTTCTGAAACCAATCGGGTAATTTTCAATTACCTGAAACGTACTCTAATAGATTTTAGAAATAACATAACCGCCAATAATTAATTAAACATTCCTAATATAATTATCAATTAATAAAAATTAACCCAATAATTTAAAATCACGATATTACAAAGTCCTCTTACAATTGATGATAAGTTTGCCTTTAATGAAAACTTGCTCTTTTTTGAAGGTATGGTTGACAATTAGGGTGAGGACTATTATATATTTTAATAGATGCACTGTTACTCCCTTCATGGTCATAAGAATAATCAAAGTTATTAGTATAATTTTGTTATTTATTCTCCATGATCATGTTATGCAATATGATGCAAGTATATATTATCTGTTTGAGCGTCTCCATGTGCCAAGGACATGTTGGATCATGTACAATTACAAATCGAGATTGAAGAACACCAAAAGCCCTTTCGACATCTTTTCTTGCTGCTTCTTGACGTTTGGCAAATAGTTTTCTCTTTTCACCTTGTGGCATAAGGATTGTTTTGACAAATGTAACCCATTCAGGATAGATACAATCTGCTAAATAATAACTCATGTTATATATGTAGTTGTATTCATTGTAAATTGTACTGTAGAGAAGTTCCATCCAAAATTTCATTGAAAACCTAAGATTAGTTTAACATATTGATGCCATTGTTTGACTCTGCAACCCCATAACAGTTGGTTTACCATGATCACCTCTATAAAATTATCCTTTTCATACATCTACACAATTTTCTATTGCTAATGCATACAATCAATGATCCTTAACATCCCAGGAAAACCATGTGCCTCTCCCATTTGCATTAAACGCTGGATGTCTTTATTATTACATTTCCTTAGGTATTTAGCTCCGAACACTACATTGATGCATCTAACAAACCTTTCTAAACATTCCACTACACTAAATTCCCCAATCCATATATAATCATTGACACTATCCACGGCTGAATTGTGTGCCAATATATGAATAGCAGTTGTACACTTCTGTGGTGGTTATAGACCTCTTCTACCAGTTGTGTCAACCCTATATTGGAATACACATCATGTGTGCTCAATGCATCTATGATATAAAGGAATACATGTTGGTGCATCCTGAACCTTCATCGAAATTACATATCGGAGTACATTGGAATTCCCTAGAAGTAGTCATTGTATAAACATTGATGACCATCTTCACGATTACTATGGCGCCCTTAATCCGCTAATTAATATTAAAGATATTAATATTTAGATAATGAAATTAGGATAAATTTTTCACGATTAAAAACAAACTTTGGAAGAAGGACACCACAATTAAAATTTTAATAATCACCCTGAATCTATATAAAGACCTATCTCACATATGATGATATGAGAAGGTATGTTATTTAAGTAAATGCCTACTTAGGAAAATCATTCACATAATTACAAATCATATATTTGCAAAATATTTAAAATTAGTTCAAAGATAAGTTTGGATTTTAAGAATGAGTTCCCAAAAGGGTCACATTAATGACTCTTACTCTTTTTCCCAAATTGCATAACACTTCAAAGATTTTAAATTACATAATCATGCCTCATCATATTCATAAATATACCTTTAGGTGCAACATTACCATGTTATTTTTAAAGTACAATCCAAAATCATTTTAGGATATCACTAGGTCTATTATCAATGTTTTAATTACACAATCTCATGTGTATATTTACATGTACCTAACTTCAAGTGTAGTAATCTAAATGCACCTATAATTTGCTAACACCATTCTAATACTTACATATAGAACAATTTCACATATTCATGTCAATAACCTTTATCATTTAATTCCCAACATCAAGGTGTCTCTATATGTCACTAACCAAGATTAATAATCTTTCTACAACCCATTATCACAACATTCATCAATTTATAATAAAAATTCAACATATAACATTAATAATCCGAATCACATATATCATTGGCAAGATTCCAATTTAATGCCATGTACTATCAATTTCTACTTTGTGATACAAAAAGATCACAATCCATCCCAATGATCCTAATATATCAACAATGTCCTAAGTATACCAAACCATCATCATAATCATAAGGGAATACATAATAGTAAGTCTATACAAAACAAATGTCATTTACAAGGAATTTCAAAAAATGCCATAGTCAATAAAATTCAAAATATGTCGGCTAAGGCATCTAGGCATCTCCTCCTTCATACTATACCACATCTCTTCAAAAAAAGCACTAACCCCATAACCATGCCCTGTATCCCAAAAGCTAAAAAGTAGACAACATGGAGAGTGAGCATATGTTCTCAATGATGAACAATTAAACAAATGTGATAATATAATTATGTAAATACAACTAAACATATTCTCCCATCAAGAATTTAACTCAATAATTAAAGACATAATCCATAATGCTTATCACTAAGCATAAACATAAACAGTTTCAATATCCATATCACATTATGGAATCCATTCATTAATTCAAATTCTCATCACATTTCACACCACACTTCATACCAATACATATATAGTCTAAGGTAACACTAACAACAACACAAATAATTAGTGTCCATAAATTCCAATTTCATTTCTCAATTCTTATCGTCAATAGATTTCAATTATTCTTAGGTACCTCAAAGTCATATGTCATGTTCCTATGACTAATGCATATGTTATGCCATCAAAATAATACATATGCAACGGATTCGATTTTCAAGAAATTATTCATAAGACTTGTGTACACAACTCATCAAGTGATCACAATTACGCATAGTCGTTTAAATATTTGCCCCCTGTGTAAGGGTCCTTTTCACAAGATCCCGCAAGACCTTAATTATTTCAACATGTCAAGTGATCACAACCACACATAGTCATTTAAATATTTGTCCCCCACGCAAGGGTCCTTTTCACAAGATCCTACAAGATTCCAATATATTATAATATGATATGTCATGCATGCCATGAAATGCAAGAATGCATATACTAGCCTCGGCTTCATAAGAATCTAACATTCTCTTATTTAGAAATTCCAATACATTTTAAGATTTATATTCAAGGCATGCAACTAATTATACTATCCTCCAAGGCATACAATCTATCATAAAAATTCTCTAAGGCATCATTTCACATCATCCACAACATGATAGCTAAGGAGTCATATCGATATCAACTCACACATGGGAATCAAGAAAGCATATCAAACAAATATATTCCAAATGCATATCATCGTCAAATGTGCCAATCCAACATCCAACAATCAATATGATTCAATCTTATTTAATCTCACATATAAGAGGTAGTATATCCATTCAAGGTGAACATACAAGTATTCACTAACATACATATATTATCAACAAACGATTGTACATGCATTTAGAAAATATACTCATCTCCTACCTCAAGAGAAGTACTTTGTAGAGTTAGATGGCCCGCCTCATTTGAATGGTCAAGTCTAGCGTGAGTTTCCAAGAGAAAGAAAAGCATGTGCATGAAGTGGAGGAAATTGAAGGAATTGAAATTGGAAATGAAGAGAAAATGGAATTGCAAGAAGTAATTACAAATGGTGCAGTAGCATAAACATTGCAATTACCAAATTAGAAAAGGAGAAATGGAGAGTTCTGGAAGCAGTGATGTTCAGTGTGAATTGAAAGAGGGAGAGAGAGAAAGATGTTGAAATAAAAAGCTTTAAGGAATTAGAAATAATTAATAAATAAAGAAATGATTAAATGAATAAAATATAAAAGTTGAAATGTGCAAGTGGTGACTTCCGTGGGCCATTATACACATTTTCCACTCACACACACGCATATATATATATATATATATATATATATATATATAACTATTATTTAAATGTCATTTTCATCTTGTCTCAATATTTATCAGTTTTTGACACATTCTGTGTCCGTTTAAGTCTGATAATCATCCTAAAATTGTTTCGAGCATATCTTCACACTCACCATAATTATCTTACCGATCCTAATCATACAGTGCCAAAAAAAGAGTCACTTGGTCCTATATCACTGGTTAAATTGATCAAGTTTAGTAAATTTTATTTCACTGATAAATTCTAATTAATATTTAATTAATTATCCTATAATTTTTGGATATTAAATAATTAATTTTTTATCATGTTTGTAATTTATTTCTAAATTTTTAAGAATCAAATAATTCATATTTGATTATTTAATTAATTATCTTTGTATAATAATCATTTATTTAAAATTTTTGGGATGTTAAAATTATGTTCTATGTGAATATGCCTTCTTGTTCATTTTGAGCTTGTAACTAAGACATAGTATTTCCTCCCTTGTGTTGTCTTTGAGTAAATCTACAACAAACTTCCACTTAAGTTTTTTCTGCATCCTTCAATGAGCAGGATCCATCATCTGTGTAAGTAAAATATGTAAGGTATAAAATGTTGGAGGACCTAGAGATATATTCAGAGAAGGGGAGAAGCTTTGCAATGGCCAATTAGCTAGTTTCTAACGTCTAGTTTCTAACGACTACTTTCAATAGTTTAAAATAAAATTGTGCAACTCTTGTATTAAACAAACAAATAAAAAACATTATCATTACATAAGAAAAATGCATTATCAAACATAAATAATAAATGACATAAGACTATTAGCTAATCAACATACTCATGCCTAGTTGTTAGATTATCATACCGGAATAATAAATGGCACAAGACAATTGAAGTAACACTCTTACATGAGTCTTTGTCTAATTGGATACACCATAGTTCTGCCTTATCAAACATACAACAAAATTCATGGTCTTTTCTTTGTCTTTTGAACATTAAAGATAAATCCTTCATAAGAATCAACATTTCATCAACCTTAAGTCGCTTCTTCTCTAGTTCTTTATCCTCCTTTTGCATAATGACTAATTGATGTAACATTCTCTCTTTTTCATCGATCTTCTCTGCCAGTGTATTATAATCAACATTCTTAGTAGATGTATCACATATTCAGATTTATGTTGAGCATATGTGTTATAGGATGATGTGTATGCTCCACTAACAAAAAATTTTAACCTCTTTGAAGAGTTCTCAGACGACTATATCAACCATTTTGGTTCATTTTTTAGTAGCCGCCATGCATGTTCCATCCTGAATGGCTTCTTTGCATTGTTTTTGAATATGTCGGATACTTGATTTATGGTGTCAGTTTGAGTAACCGCTTTGTTTCTTTCGAATGAATTGTTTGTGACAACTTGCAAACTTCTTAACCATCTTATTTATCCTATACCATTGAGATTTTAGTTGCACAATCTCCCTTCTGAAAATTGACTATGATACTTATTGTAATTTTCTTTAATCCTAAACCAAAAAATATCTGCTTTCTTATCATTCCCCACCACTGCATCTTTAGACACATTTAGCCGTGCCTAAATGAGAAGTTTATCCTCATCAACACTAAATTTATTTTTGCTTCTCAATTGACCAATTTTTGTTGTTCAACTTCAAAAGGAGTAGTGGAACTTAAGAATATGACATTGATCCAATTAGTATCTCAAATGCATTATCTAATAACTACATACTAGTTGTATTAGCTTAAGCTCCATAAAACATTGTTGGATTAAGGTGTAAGGACATGGATATAGATAAAGAGGGTAAGGGAATTGATAAGTGTTTAAATTTTGGGTAGTTGGAGAATTAGGATTAATGATAGAATTATCAATATTTGGATTGATGAGAACTTGATAATTATGCATGAAATTAAAATATGGATGAGAATTAAGTTGATTGGGATTCATTTGACAAAAAAATTTACAATCAATAAACTAATGACAAGAACAATAAGTTGTTTTTGAATGATTAATAATTTCACAAAGTATACATTATATATGAAGTATAAATAATATTAATTATTTAAAATAAACATTTTTATTCAAACTTTCCAATTTTATAATGTTCAATTTATAAAATTAAGTACCTTTCTCTTTGGACCGTGACAGAGAAGAAGAACTAATCTTTCTCACTTAGAAACTGAAAATGAAATCTGATTGGAAAATAACGTTCCAATCATATATATATATATATATATATATATATATATATATATATATAAAATTTTTGGTTGGCAAATGAATATGAAACCCAATTTTGATTTTTTTACCATTGTTGCCCACCATTGTCATTGGTAGGAACATTGCTTCTTCAAGTGACTATGAAAAACCTTTTTCCTCACATGGCCATATGCAATGGTGATCTTTGTCATTGGCGTGATTCCCAATGTATAAGCACGACTGTTGAAGAAGGTCTTACTTATTTGTTATACTTTTAATTTTTTTCTTTTAATATCAATAAGGCTAGCATTGAAAGAATAACAATTTATGCTATCTTGAAATTCTAAATAAATAATTAATACTCTCTTAAAATTCTAAGTGAACAGTTAATTCAAAATAAAGTTTTTGTTTTTAGGTGGACAAATAAATAGAAACGGATGGAGTACTTTACACCATTTAAGTAATTAATCTTATTTAACGTTATTGAATTCATCTAAAATTATGTATATATTTTACTATAATACCCTTCATCAGAACTTGATAAGGGAATTTACTATCTCTCCATTAAAAATTTAAGTATATATAAATTAAGAGTATTTTAGGGATACTTTTGTATTTAATGAACTTGAATTAGTTAAATTTACTTATATTATAAAATTATTATTTATTTTGCTTATATTCGAGGACAAAGGACACTAATTTACCATTTAGTTGTCCATTTGCATAGTTAGTGGGACATAGTTAGTTGTCCATTTAGTTCTCACTTTCTAACACTTATCTTTGGATTTGAGTTATGATTCTCCCACTACCTCTGACACTTAATCAAATAAAATTAATGGTCTTGTTAGTCAATCCTTTTATCACATTCCTTTTTTGGGCTAAATTTAAATTAGTAAAAGTAGTAATATTTCATTGGAATGAATTCAATCCTTTTAAAATAAAAATAAATATGTAATAAAATATATTCATTATATAAAATATTATCACTTAAACTTGGTCCAAACAAAATTCTAAAATTAAATTAACATTTTGAGGTTTAGTTTGAATAGGCTTATTCAATGCCTTATTTATTTTTATTGTTTAATTATAAGACTATTAATACATGGATAATAATATTAGATAAATATATTTATTTAATTTTTAAAAAAATATAGTCAATTTTCTCAGTAGGGATAATTGAATCATAAACTCTTTATAGAAAAAGATATACATTAAAAATCAGTCATAATCATTCAGTTAATGTTGTAAACTCAATTAGCATTACTAAAATATTCAACACACATAAAATCATATACTACCCTATTGCTGACGTTTTAAAATATTCCTATATAATGATAGTGTTAAGATAGGTTAAGGAAACAATTGACTTTTACATAAGGATACTAGTTAT
Source organism: Clitoria ternatea (assembly GCA_037962975.1). Classification (NCBI taxonomy): domain Eukaryota; kingdom Viridiplantae; phylum Streptophyta; class Magnoliopsida; order Fabales; family Fabaceae; genus Clitoria; species Clitoria ternatea. The sequence continues at coordinate 229,741,463 of CM075672.1, forward strand.
GTACCCGTGCGGACGCACGGGTTATGACTTTGATTAAAATTATTAACTAATATGTTATATTAATTGTTGTAATATTTGTAACATAATATACCATGCAATATATAAAAAATAAAATATAGAATGCCATATATATAGGATGGATATCATATCATATATATGGTATGTTATATATGTATATCAAAACATATAACCATAGATTTTATACATGTAATGTTTATCCAAAAACACATGTCTGATGATGCTTCAAAAATGTCAATACCACAGTCCCTGAAATTGAAGACTTATTGTCAGTGAAGGGTTTCCTGGGATGGGAATCTTTTGTTGGGGACTTTCCATAAGCGTAGGATCCTAACCTTCAACCGCCAAATCTTATCATCAAAGCCAGCATCAACATCCTTGACCAAGTCATAACGTGCAGGGACGACAGCCATTGGAGTCAAACAGAAGAATGTAACAGACAAAACAAAGAGTTCTTCAGAAAAGTTAGGAGGCTAAGTGGAAAAACTGGTAAGTTTAAAACCTTATATAAAAGGACATTTGCGGGAATTTTAAAGGGTATCATTTATCACTTATCGAAAACCACTTGTATTCATAAAGAAGTGACAATTGATTTCCCAAGATGTAGCGTCATAAGTGGCTATTATTGATTATAAAATAGCTGGGGACAAAACAAATTGTATAAAGGAAGTGACGATGCGTTTCTATATGTAAGTTGTCAGTGAATTAAATGAAGACATGCAAAAAGCATCACCTTGGAACTTGCAAAGGAAGAACCTGCGAATATTATTTGACAAAATTTTAATATAAGGATGATAGAATAATAAACGCGATAGGAATGTTCATAAACTCAGTTTCTGTTGCATTACAAAGCAAGGAAGAACCTGCAAATATTATTTGACAAAATTTTAATATAAGGATGATAGAATAATAATCACGATAGGAATGTTCATAAACTCAGTTTCTGTTGCATTACAACGCAAGGAAGAAGCTGCAAATATTATTTGACAAAATCTTAATATAAGGATGATAGAATAATAAACGCGATGGGAATGTTCATAAACATACCAGCGATATGCACACATTTGAATGACTTAGCTTAATGTATATGCCATACAAACGGAATTCGTTAAGCAAACAAATTTAAAAATGCGTAATGTTGAATAGTTTGAAGGTATGATTTTGACCTTATAACTTGATAACAACAACCAAAGTTGACTTTGACTGACCCATACCAAAGTTGCCTTTCAACGACCAAAGTTTAATCCAACTTTGGATGAGTGCTTCTATCGGAAAGGAATAATCCTAAGTGGATTAATTCTAAACGAAAAGGAAGCAGCTCTGACTTCGAATGACCACCTTTCGGGCAAAGACGCTCCCAAGTTAGATACTTCCGAGTGTAGGAAGTTAAGATACTTCCGAGTAAATTTTCGAGTGAATCATGTCTGAGACAATATCTTCCGAGTGAAAAATGGATATGATGCCGACTAAAGGAAGGTTAACATGTTTCCGAGTGGAAAATGATTGAGAGAATCATTTCTGAGTTAAGAAAAACTGCGTCCAAATGAGACACTTTTAAGGCAAATCCGAGTGAAACATATCTTTAATGATAAGGAAGGAATAAGATATTTAATGAAAAGGGGAAAGAACATTAAAGAGGGTCCCAGATTAGAAAAATATCTGAAAAGTGAACCTGCTAGAATGTAGAAGAACAGAGTGACGTGGAAAGCTTCAGTAATTAAAATAATCATTAATTCTGACTCGGTTTCAGTATTCTGGCCATATCTTTCTGTGAAGATTTATCACAGCCTCTGTCCGTTCAGAATTCTTTCATTCGGAGGAAATTCACTCGGACAAGTTTCATCCATGAAATACTCAGCTTCCATTCCTCGGAAATGACCCACTCAAAAATGTCTCATTCCGACATCTCACCCAGATATACCTCTGCCCGAGTCAAAGAGACTTAAAATGTTACTATTAACCATACAAAGAACTAAAGTTGCCATTTATTTATTTTCAAAACTTAAAATGTTACTCTCCTCGTGAATTATTCACTCAGAACATACTCATTCGGAGTTTAAGTCTCTTTGTCCAAAAGCACTTTTCCTGGACAGACTCACTCGGTATATCCCAATCGGTGCCACATCACACGGAAATTAGAATTTTCTCACTTGAAGCCTTTCCACTTGGAATCGTCTTACTCGGTATCATTTCACTCGGGAGTGTCACACTCAGAGACACTTCACTCGAAAAGTTACTCAATTCGGATATACTCCACTCAGGAGTCCACGACTCAGAAATATCTTAGTCAGAGAAGTACCCATTTGAAATCAAAGCTCTTATTCGAATAAGTACTTCTCTCGGAAACAACTCATTCGGAAACGTTCCTCTCGGAGACGTTTCATTCGGATAATGTTTTTCTTAACTCAAAATGGTTTTCTTAATAATGTTTCACTCGAAAATATTAACAGGTTTAGAGTATATTAGCAGACTCGAACTATATTCAAATAGCCATTTACTGTTACCTATTACACAGGTTGATACTATATTAAGAACCATGATACTATATTAAGAACCACAACTTAAAATGTTACTATTAACCATACAAAGAACTAAAGTTGCCATTTATTTATTTTCAGAACTTAAAATGTTACTCTCCTCGGGAATTATTCACTCAGAACATACTCATTCGGAGTTTAAGTCTCTTTGTCCAAAAGCACTTTTCCTGGAAAGACTCACTCGGTATGTCCCAATCGGTGCCACATCACACGGAAATTAGAATTTTCTCACTTGAAGCCTTTCCACTTGGAATCGTCTTACTCGGTATCATTTCACTCGGGAATGTCACACTCAGAGACGCTTCACTCGGAAAGCCAAACAATTCGGATATACTCCACTCCGGAGTCCACGACTTAGAAATATCTTGGTCAGAGAAGTACCCATTTGAAATCAAAGCTCTTATTCGAATAAGTACTTCTCTCAGAAACAACTCATTCGGAAACGTTCCTCTCGGAGACGTTTCACTCGGATAATGTTTTTCTTAACTCAGAATGGTTTTCTTAATAATGTTTTACTCAAAAATATTAACAGGTTTATAGTATATTAGCAGACTCGAACTATATTCAAATAGCCTTTTACCGTTACCTATTACACAGGTTGATACTATATTAAGAACCATGATACTATATTAAGAACCATAACTTAAAATAATACATACCTTATCCTGTAAGCCAGAACCAACAAATGGAGATTTCTCATCTTGCAACTGAAGGGTTTACCATTTACACAATTAATAGTATAACATGAAACAACAAATAAGCAAAAACCATAACTCAATGAAACAATGAAAAAACATTACAGTGCGTATACCCACAGATTCAACGAACAGACCAAAATGATTAAAACATGGTTTATGAAAACATACCGTGATGGATGAAGCAACATCAACAAATGGACCTTCCCCCTAATATAATGGGAAAAAACATGACCATCGTAGACGACGAAGGTTTAAAGAAACATGCAAAAAGAATTAAAGAAAAAAGACAAACATGGTTTTCGAATAGTTTTTTCACAGTGCGTATACCCACAGATTCAACGAACAGACCAAAATGATTAAAACATGGTTTACGAAAACATACCGTGATGGATGAAGCAACATCAACAAACAGACCTTCCACCTAATAATAGGAAAAAAACATGCCCATCGTAGACGACGAAGGTTTAAAGAAACATGCAAAAAGAATTAAAGAAAAAAGACAAACCTTTTTGGGTGAAACATCATCAAAAGTAGAAGTTTTCCCTTCCGTCATCTGAAAATTCAACACAACCGTTGAGGGAGACGGTTTGATAGAAGGCGACACTTTCTTGACGGTGCGTAACCACACCCACGGATTCAAGGAAGACAGAAATAGAAATTAAGAAAAAAAATAAACGTAGAGACGCATATGTGAGAGAAAAGAAACGGTGCAATGAAGTGAATGGGAATTTGAAATGTTGATTTTTCAGCGAAATTAAAATTTAAATTAAATAATTTAAAAAATAAAATCAGAGGAGAAGGTTTTTGGAGGGAATAAGGATTAACCACGGATTGACACCTGTTAGATTCCACTTTCTATCAAGTGTCTTTTATATTAGATATAGATATAATAGGAAGAATATCAAAAGTGAATTGAGGATTAGGAAAAGAAATTGAACCAACCCACCATTAAAAACATGTATAGTTTTAGTTGATTTTCAATTTTTTAAAATCCGTTTGACTGTTTGAGACCATTTAGTTTAATTTTGAACAACCTGGTGTATATCTCAAAGGAAAGAAAAACAGAAAATGAGGAAAAATAATTATAATTATTACGGAAGATATGATAAGAAAAGATAAAAATAACAAAAAATATAAAATAAGTAAAATTATTTTAGTTTTAGGTAACTATGATGGTATCAACAGATTTATTATTAGGGTTAAGAGATAAAAAATAAAAAGTTTTTATTTAAAAATATTTTTAATACTTACTCACTTTAATTTCTAAACAATCTCTATACAAATTTTAATAAAACAATTTTGTTTTTATCTTTTATACTATATAATATTATACAGATTAAATAAATTATTATTATTATTATTGATTTTTCTCTATTGGAGCTAATCATACACAAAAACTTGGTTTCCTAATATTATATTATTTATTATTATTATTATTATTATTATTATTATTATTATTATTATTATTGATTTTTCTCTATTCGAGCTAATCATACACAAGAGGTTTGTTTTCTAAATTCAATTTTACCCAGAGTTAACTTTCTGCAACTTTTGAAAGTAAAATAGTTTTCATCATTACTGGTTCGTACAATGTTCATGTAATAGTGTTATTTTTCTTTTTAAAATTCAAAACACTTTTAATACACATCAAATGTTAGGTGGTGAGAACAGCTTAGAAAAAATTTCTATCAATGGGTTAAACCAAATACATGTAGTTAATAATACCATATCTTGTCGTAAAACCTTATAATGTGCTTGGAGGGGTGTTTATGAACCTGATTTTGAATAATTTGGGTTTTATAAAATTGAGTTTTTGTTAATACCAGTTTGAAGTAAAATGACCTATGTTTACTATTTTTAATAAACAAAACAAGTTTGTAGTAAAATTAGAATAAATTTCTCCACATATAATAAAAGTTATGTTTAACAATTTCTAATCAAATGTAATATTAGGAGTGAAAACAATTTGTGAGATATAAAAATAATTTTTAAAACATAGTCAGTTTAATTGATGCATAAATCTTCTTTCGTATATTTAAATACACTTTTTTAATTTATGTGATATAGGTCTTCACCCTTTTCGAAGTTAAATTATTTTTTATTTGTTTAATCAATTGACAAGAAAGAAATAAGGGTAAGAGATATTGCAATGTTTTATTCCTTAATTGGATTTCGTCTTATGTTACACTTTTATTTTTCTTGGTAATTCTGTTCTAGTATGTGCTATGTTACATTTTCATTGTTTTCTTATGTATCTGTTTTAGTAGGAGAGATAAACTTCTTTCTATTTTTAAAACAGGAAATAAAAATTTAACATAACTAATTCTAATTAGAAACTAAAACACATAAATTCAGAACATATTATAATTTAGAGAAAGATGATAAGTTATTTTTCTTTAAAAAGCTAAGGTAAAGTGAAATGGAGTGATGAAAGATGGCCCCAGGTGAGGAAAGAAATGGTTGTCATGATGACTATTTACCTACCTTTAATTTCCTTCAGGATATTAGAATGCTTGTCCCTATCAAAAACTAAACATTTTCTCCAATTGGTTTGTTAACTCTCAATTAAACCTTAAAAGTTAAGTTTAGTTTATCAGAACACAGTAGACACTATTCAGCTGTCATTTGACTTTTCTTTTCCCCCCTTATTTATTTATTGAATAAACTATAAATATCCTATGATTTTTATATATTTTTTAATTACATGAATTTTTCACCGGAAATAATCTTTATTCAAATTAGAAATATCACATTATAATAGGTGTAACTTTTTCAATCTATAAATTTAAATTTGATACTTATTTAAAAAGAATAAAACACATACATTTAACCTAACTCGAAACTGAAATAGCATTAATAAATTAAAAAAAAACATCAAATAAAATATCTTTATGCAAAGACAAAGAATAACTAGTTTCTTAACACTTTATTTGAACCATATAATATAAAGGGACAAACTGATTATTTACTTTCTTTTATAATAAAAAAAATTCTACCATTTTCTTATTGGCATTATAAGCTAGCAATTTTGTCTGGTGCTAAGTGTTGATTAGATGTACTATGTTTATATAAGACAATCCGTTCCTATATTAATGCACCTTCTAATTCACACCAATTCTTCCTCAACAAGAACATGTGAGTGACAAGCCTAAAACTGCAATGCCACTCCAACCACCACAGTTACTGTCATCTCCATAAGCTGGTCCTGTGACTTTGATTCTTTTATGAAAAGTTGTTGAACTTTGCCTATTGTGATCCAAGCTAGTACATACCCCATGTGAACTAATTTGCTATGTAAATTAGAAGCTTTTATTTTTCCATTTGAAGCCTTTTTTTAACAATGAGACACAATTATTTTGCTCAGATGGAGCATCACACCCTAGAAAGTGGTTTCTAGTTAACTTGGACAATCCTTAGGAACCTCATTAATTCTTCTCTTTCTCTTCAGGTCTCTTGTTTTTCATATTTTTTTCCTGCTCAAGTTTGTGTTCTTTTTTATGATAATGATGAAATCTCCAGCCCAACCAACATATGAGGCATGCCATTATGATGACTATGGATGTGATCTGCAACAAGACTTTTGCCTGGTATTTTAAGTACTTGATAGTTGGTGTATAAATTTTAAGTTTTTAACGCAGTTATTGCATTTTATGAAATTTTCTTTTTTGGGTAGAGTTCATTTTATGCACTTTCTTATATAGTTTTTAATGCGTGTCAAAGCATGTGATTATGTGAAGTTTTTGTAAATATTGCTCCAATTGATATAAGTAGCTCTCTAACTTTGCATTTGATGATACATTTAGATGGTTTTCATTCTTATTTTGATCAGTTTAGTTCTTTCTTTTGTGGTTTTGACTAGTTCTTGGAGGAAGCAAAGCAACATGGAAAGGAAGTGAAGTTGAGGAGTTCAACAGTGCACCCTGAGGAATCTCGGAAAACAGGATCTGAGAAAGAGAAAAAGGGTAAGAAATCATGGAAAAGATCTTTGATTTCATGGTGGAAAGCTGACAAGAAAAGCAAGCATAGAGAAGAACACACCAACAATTCTAAAACAGAGGTTTGTGGTAGAAAGCAGGGTCATTTTTCTGGTCCAATATATAACTCAAGCAACGGTTCTGATAAGAAACACTGGCATCCATCTTCTGGTCCTCTTACAAGTCTGTTCAAACCTACAAAGAAAGAGGAGAATGAGATACCCTATGTGTCCCTCCACCAACAAAACAACCCTCGTGGTTTACAGAACTATGGTCCCCTTTATGTGGTAACTTGACTATGTGTATCACTGAGAAGACTTGTTAGTTTGTATTGGTTGTTGAGAGAATTTTGCTGGCCAATGTAACAGAACAGCTCTTTGTGAGATGAACAATTTTATTTTCTGTTTTCTTATCATTTGAAATTATGGCAAAGGGGAAGAGGATAAGTATAGTAAGAAGGGGATTTTAGATTCGAAACTTTGCTTTCACCACTTGGAGTCTATTTGTTATACCATTAACATGTTAACTGATACAAATAGAACTTAGTTTTAAAAAAGGAGGTGACAATGACAACCCAATCTAAGTAAACATGTTCCCCGTGGTTTGAAATCTTAAGCAAACATTAAGATTCTCTTTTACTTTTTTTTTTAATAAATCAATGTTGGAGGAATTGGGTCTTAGTGACTCCTCATAAAATGTGTCTTAAGACTCCATAAGTGTTTATAAATTATAAATGTATTTATAGACCACCCTCTAATAAAATATTTATAGGTGAGATTTTTGCTTATAACTTTTTAAATCACAGATTTAATCCTCAAACAAATAAACCCACCTTTAATGTTACCTAATGTTTTTTTTATTGATATTAAATAAGAGATTCTTTATAAAAATTAACAAAGAGAGTGATAAACACAATTTAGGCCTTACATGCGTTGGAGAAAATAATATATAAACCCTTCTGTATGCACATCTCTTTAAAGGATCATCTTTCCTTTTGTTGATATCCATTCTTATGGATTGCTTACTTTACAGATAAGTAATATTAATTTTGATAAATTTAATTTGAAATTTGAAATTATATATTATTATTAGAATACATATTTAAATTAACTTTCATAAACTAATAAGTGTCTTGACCAAATAATAGAAATATATTATTATTTTAATGAAAAACATCACTAATTTGGATTGATACAAACATTCGTCTAACCGTGCCCATATTAATGGTTAGACAACTTGTCGCAACCTGGATCGCGACGGCGCGGCGAGAAAGAAAAACTTGTATGAAACAGGGAGTCGCCACCAACGTTTTTATCCATAGGAAAAACATTGGGAAAAAACTAAGTTCAGTAAAGCACTGGTTTTAAAAAAAATGTGAGATTCAAGTTCGGGAGTCGGTTACGAGTAGGGAAGGTATTAGCACCCTACATCGCCTGTCAGAAACAGTACCAAGATTGAAAATGCGCAACATGAATAGCCTTACAAAAGATGTTATATTTATCCCCTTTTATTGTTGTACTTTGTGTAAAAAAAAAAAGATGGAACAAAGTGAACAAACATGGAGTGTAGGTCAACAGGACGTCGTGTCCAAATTAACCTTGGCTTTTGTATAAATCAGGAAAAGGGAAGGATACTAACAAGACGTCGTGTCTAAATTAGTCATCTTTTAATCAAAATACGGGGTTAGAAATGGGAAGGGGATAAACGGGATGTCTCGTCCCAAGTATCCCGTTCCTTGTGGTGATGGCCTACCAGAAATAGGGAAAATCAACAAGACGTCACGTCTAAATGGATTTTCATGAAATTTAATCGGGATACGGGGTTAGAAATGGGAAGGAGATAAATGGGACGTCTCGTCCCAAGTATCCCGTTCCTTGTGATGATGGGATGACCTACCAAAGATAGGGGAAAATCAACAAGACGTCACGTCTAAATTGATTTTCATGGAAGTGGATAGAAATGGAGTTGCAAAAGACAAATAAAGAAAATAAAAAATAGGAATAAAATGAAAAAGGTGGGCCGGACAAGATTTAAAGTCCTGCTCCTACGTATTCTTGGATAACCAAGAAATCAGGGTTACGTAGTTCTTTAAATGTTTTTTTTAGGAAATGAATGCACGGAATTTTCTTCTTTTTAAGTAAAACTCAAAAGTAAATGACAAAAAAAGAAGACAGAAAAGAGGGAGGGTAGCAGAAGCTACAAGAGAGAAAGAGAAACAGTAAGTTCGGAAAAGAGAGGGAAAAATAAGCTAAACCCGAGTGGGAGAAGAGAAAACCGAGTGAGAAAAAGGAAAACCGAGTGAGAAAAAGGAAAACCGAGTGAGGACGAGGAAAACCAAGTGGAAAAAGGAAAGCCGAGTGAGAAAAAGGAAAACCGAGTGAGGAAAGGAAACATACCAGTGTTCTCCTTTCTGAGAGGATGTGTGGCTGACTGTGCTGGGGCGGTGTGAAGGATTTGAGAGGTGCTGCTTAGTGCTGTTTGAGAGGAGCAGGACGGTGTGGTGTGAAGGGATGAGGTGCTGTGCGGTGAATTTGGATGGTATGGTGAAGGGAAGGACGGTGTTAGAGTTGAGGAGAAGGATGGTGTGGACTCGGAAGGGCTGTACGGTGTTAGAGGAGAAAGGACGAAGTGTGGGTTAGGAGAGGTGTTGTACGGTGTGTTGAAGGGAGAGGGACGGTGAGGTTTTGTGGAGGATGACTGGAGGAGAAGAGGACGGTATTGGTCTTAAGGGGGCTGTATAGAGAAGGAGTTAAGGGGGGCTATGGAGGATGATTTAAGGGGACGGTGTTAGGTGAGGAGGATGGACCGAGGGGAAGAGGACGGTGTGGAAGGGAAGGAGTGAGAAGAGAGAATGGATGTGGATGAAAAGGAGTTTCTTCTCTCCAATGAAGGCTCCAGGATCCTTCCAGCCAAAGTGCCAACCTTCCAGCCTCCAACCCCTTGTGCTCCTTTAGATGGGGTATTTATAGGAGCTGCCGAGTGCTTGGACAGCACAGGCTTCCACTCAGAGTGGAGGCCAGCCTAGCCACTAACAGGTAGTGGGGGGACAGCGGCTGGTGGGAATTTTTAATTTCTCCACTTCCGCTCCCCTGTCTGCCACCTCCAAGATTCATGGATCCACTTGGGTGGTGGAATCCAAGTCAGCACAGGCGAACAGTGGAAATAGGGGTTGAATTTCTCTTTCTAACTCGGATTTAGTGCTTCAGTCGGTATACACCCATAGTGGGAAATAATCCGAGTGGAAAAGGTGCTGTTCATACACAAAACCGACTGAAAGCTTTGCTCGGTATTGCTTTGCTGGTCGGTGTGAGGTTGCTGTGAGGAGCTGGACGAGCAAAACAATTCTGGTTGAAACATTCAATCGGAACCGAGTGAAAAGTGCCTCAGAAATGGTGGAGAATATGGCTCGGAAATGGTTGAAAGGTGACTCGGAAATGGCTGAAAAGATGGCTTGGAATTGGGTGAAAAGTGGCTCGGAAATGGGTGAAAATTGGCTCGGTAATGGGTGAAAATTGGCTCGGTAATGGGTGAAAGGTGGCTCGGGAATGGTTGAGAATTGGCTCGGTAATGGGTGAAAGGTGGCTCGAAAATGGTTGAGGAGATGGCTCGGAAATGGTTGAAAGGCATCACTCGGTGATGACTGAAGAGTGAATGACTCGGAATTATGTCAATCGGAAGTATTTTGCTCAGATATTATTTCTGCTTGAAACATCCACTCAGAATTTCTTCAAAAGTGACACTCAGAACTTCACTGCTTGAAGGATTCACTCGGAGTTATTCCATTCAGAAGTGCTTTGTTTTACCCGGATATATGCTTGGTCGGCAGGTCAGAACCATTCTTTCTTTGACTTTAAATTGATTCAAGCGTGAGTAAGTTTCACTCGGAATCACATCATTGGGATTGAATCACAGAGAAATTTTGGTCGGATACATGGCTCAAGAGTAATTCAATTGGACACATTCATCAATCTTGGTCTTTGCACTCAGAATTGTTCCATGTGTGCATCAACCCACTCGGATATACAATCAGGGGTCGTCTTTGGGAAAATTTGACCACTCGGATACATTCACTCGGAATTGACCTTGGGAGTCGGTCTTATCTTCCAATCAGAATGGTTTCACTCATCATCCAATCATTCGGATTCATTCACTCGGAGTCGGTCTTATCTTTGTTTGAAGAGGCACACTACTTGGAAATGCCTTGCATGACAATTGTTCTTCTGAGGTTCAGAGTTTATTTCACTCGGAATCAATTCACTCGGGGCAGCTTTGCCCAGAAAAACACTTGTTCCCTAATCAGACCTGCTTCAGTCAGCATCCCTTCACTCAGACAATAGCCTTGGGCAGTATTTATTCAAAGTCAGTCCTTTTTTCACTCGAAATGGTTGCAGTCGGACAGCTTCCACTCGGATTCACCTCTAACAGGGACATATTTCTTCAAGGTCAGCCATTTGCACTCGGAATGGCTTTGATAGGGAAGCTTCCACTCGGATTCACCTCCAACAGTGAAGTATTCCACTCGGATATGCTTTCCTTTGAATCTCATTCGGCCTTAGTTTGAAACATTGAGAGAGTTTACCCAAGGTGAATCGCTCGAAAATATCTCTGCCCAGAAAAAGCATTCATTCAAAGTCAGAGTCTCCACTCGGAGGTACTTCAGTCGGGAATTCAACACTCGGGTGTATCTTTGCCTGAGAGGCTTCAATCTAGATTTCACCACTCGGATTTATCTTTGCTTGAGAGGTATTTCCCTCAGACTCAAACCATTCGGAAATGCAACACTCGGAGACATCTCACTCAGTCGGACATATGGAACTTGAGTCTCTGTTTGGAAATATACTTACTCAGTCAAAGCCTTTTCTTCGTTCAGAGTAATTCCTTTTGAAGCCCACTCGGAAATGATCATTCGGACATATGGAAGTCTTTGCTTCGTTTGGAAATAACTCTCTCGGAAATAGTTCACTCGGGAATGACTCAATCGGAGACATTCCACTCGAAAATTATCAATCGGACCCATGAACTTGATTCAGAGCCTTCTTTTAGTTTGAAAGTAACTCCCACACTTGAAGCCCACTCAGAAACCTGTTAGTCAGAGGCATCCTACTCGGAAATGACTATCCAGAGCCTTTTCTCGTTCGGAAATATGTCCCACACTTGGAGCCACTTGGAAACTTGTCATTCGGAGACATCCCACTCGGAATGTCACTCGGAAACGGCTGACTTGGATATCTCACTCGGTAACAGCCATTTTTCACTCGGAAATAGCCATTTTTCACTCGGAAATAAACATTTTTCACCCGGAAATTAACATTCTGAGTCATTCTACTCGACAGATCATTCGGAAATGAAGTCCAGTCTTCTTAGAATTCTTTCCACTTGGGCCGGACCGAAAGAGGTGTTCACAGATGCCCCTCTTTACTTCTTTTTCACAAGAGAAACACGAAGCTTCTCGTGTTTTTGAGGTGAAAAGGAAGTAAAGATATGAACACCGATGTAGGGACCAAGTGGGACCTCTCGATCGGTATAGCGTCTGACGGTGTTCGCAATCACAAGTTGTTGTGACCTTTTCCTCTTTTCCACATCCGTCTCTCTCTTTTTTTTCTTTTTCTTTTTCTTCTTTTTTTTTCGAGTTCTGAATGGACCGGGAAAAATTCTTTCAGTTAACAGGAGGTGAGAAGATCGGGATTGACCCCCGGTAGACTGGAAAGTAAAGGTTGCCTTCATAGGCGACTGGAAAGTGAAGGGTGCCTGAATAGGCGAATGGAAAGTAAAGGGTGCCTGAATAGGCGACTGGAAAGTAAAGGGTGCCTGAATAGGCGAACGGAAAGTAAAGGGGGCCTGAATAGGCGAACGGAAAGTAAAGGGTGCCTGAATAGGTGAACGGAAAGTAAAGGGTACCTGAATAGGCGAACAGAAAGTAAAGGGTACCTGAATAGGTGAACGGAAAGTAAAGGGTGCCTGAATAGGCGAATAGAAAGTAAAGGGTGCCTGAATAGGCGAACAGAAAGTAAAGGGTGCCTGAATAGGAGAACGGAAAGTAAAGGGTGCCTGAATAGGCGAACGGAAAGTAAAGGGTGCCTGAATAGGTGAACGGAAAGTAAAGGGTGCCTGAATAGGCGAACGGAAAGTAAAGGGTGCCTGAATAGGCGATTGGAAAGTAAAGGGTGCCTGAATAGGCGAACGGAAAGTAAAGGGTGCCTGGATAGGCGAACAGAAAGTAAAGGGTGCCTGAATAGGCGAACAGAAAGTAAAGGGTGCCTGAATAGGCGAACGGAAAGTAAAGAGGTGCCAGCTTAGGCGACTGGAAAGTAAAGGGTGCCTGAATAGGCGACTGGGAAGTAAAGGGTGCCTGAATAGGCGACTGGAAAGTAAAGGGTGCCTGAATAGGTGAATGGAAAGTAAAAGGTGCCTGAATAGGCGAATGGAAAGTAAAGGGTGCCTGAGTAGGCGACTGGAAAGTAAAGGGCGCCTGAATAGGCGACTGGAAAGTAAAGGGTGCCTGAATAGGCGAATGGAAATGCAGAGATTGGAGGAGCTAACAGGACGTCTCGTCCAAATTAACTCACTGGACTTAAAGGCTCTTGGCGATGCCCTAGTTTGACATAACTAAAGGTTCTTGGGGAATTGCCCCTTGACTAGAATAGAAGAAACCTGGGGAGATGCCCCAGTTTGACATGATTTGAAGGAGTCTTTGAGGAATGGCTCCTTGAATGAAAGAGAGTGAACCTGGGGTGATGCCCCAGTTTGACATATTTTGAAGGAATCTTGGGGAATTGCCTCCTTGAATGAAAGAGAGTGAACCTGGGGTGATGCCCCAGTTTGACATATTTTGAAGGAATCTTGGGGAATTTCCCCCTTGACTGAATAGATCTGGGGTGATGTCCCAGTTTGAGATGGTCTGAAGGAGCCTTGGGGAACTGCCCCTTTGGCAGAAAGAGAATGGACCAGAGGTGATGCCCCAGTTTGACATGATTTGAAGGTTGTTGGGGAACTACCCCTTGAATGAATAAAAGAAATCTGGGGAGATGCCCCAGTTTGAGTTGTTTAGGAAATGTATTTCTACTAGGGAAGAATTGATGGTTCAGGGTACTGCCTCTTTGGGTGAAAGAGAATGAACTTGGGGTGATGCCCCAGTTTAAACTATCTGCTTCGAAACCTTGGGGAGCTGCCCCTTGAGCGAGAAGAAATGATCCTGGGGTGATGCCCCAGTTTGATTTGTCTGGGAAGTGTAGTTCCACTGGAGAAGGATTGATGGCTTGAGCATCGCCCCTTGATTGGGAAGGGAAAATCTGGGGTCCACCTGGTATGTGTGGATTTACTGAGAGAAGTGTGCTGGGGTTCTTTTGGGGAGAGTTCTTCTAAGCCTGAAAAGAAAAGTGTTCTTATTAGGGGGAAGAAGATGATTTGAATTTTTGGCTCACCGGGAGAGGGTTTGGTGATTCTGCTGGGGGAAAGAATTTTGCTGGAAACTATCCTTGGGCTTGGGAAGGGGACACGCTTGACTGTTGGAATGTATCAGGTAGATTCCTCGGAAGGGAGTTTGAAAAGTGTCCGCTTTGGCAACTGAGGAGAGGACTTCAAGAAGTGCCAACTTTGGCGGTCTAGGGAAGGAGTTCTGAGAAGTGCCAACTTTGGCAGTTGAAGAAGAGATTTTGAGCAGTACCAACCTTGGCAATTTAGGAAGGGATTCTGAGGAGTGCCAACCTTAGCGGTTTGAGGAAAGGATTTTGAGGAGTGCCAACCTTAGCGGTTTGAGGAAAAGATTCTGAGGAGTGCCAACTTTGGCGATTGAAGAAGAGATTTTGAAAAATGCCAACTTTGACGATTAAGGATAAGACTCTGAGAATTGCCAACTTTGGCGATGGAGGAAGAGATTTTGAAAAATGCCAACTTTGGCGATTTGGGGAAAGAATTCTGAGAAGCGCCAACTTCGGCGATTTAAGGAAAGGATTCTGAGGAGTGCCCACTTTGGCGGTTCGAGGAAGGAACTTGAAGGACTTGATTAAGGTGTCAATACTTGACATTATTGTCTGTTGTAATAACCTGCAGAAAAAAGGGTAAGTAGTGCAAAGATAAATTCAAAAACTGGGTAGGCCCTATGAAACCGCGACCCTTAAGATAACTCATGGACAGAGGAGAATGAAAGAGGCGATCATAGCTTTGAAGCGCGTGTCTGGCTGAGTCTTTGTGATGATCGTCTAAGACGAGGTCGAGTAGTGGGAGCGTCTTGTTCCTTACGACTTTAAATGTTCACCATTTTTTCATTTATTTTTATAAAAACACAATGTTTTATCAGATCAATGCAATTCATAACACGTATCGAAAAAGAGGGATAAGTTTCATTCATGTACGTCAAATAGAAAATAGAGAATGGAGAACAGGAAAATAAAGGGGATGAAATGAAGTCACGTAGGACAGGTCAAGGCCAGGAGAAACAGGGGAGGTTCAAGGATCCTCTAGTGAATTCCTGAGACTAGTGAGAACCTTAATCCCACGTCACGATCTCAAGCACATCGTTCAACTTTGCCTTTTGAGAGGGTAGTTTGACCACGGTCCACATGCCCCAGTTTGCACGTTTTGCATTGGGAACTTTAGTTACTTGGCCGGAATCCTGACCCTAATTTTTTACCTGAGCCGCCTTTTCATGTTTTCGACTCACTGTGTTGCTCTAACTTTTGCCTAGGCCGCCCTTTCAGGTTTTCAGCCTAGCGAGCTTTTCATGTGTTTTTCTCTTCTTGTTCATTTTTGGCTGCATCCTTTACAGTAAAAGGTTAAAACTGACTACACTCCAATTCAGTCTGCCCAGCCTTTCCAAGTTTGATCCTTTGGGGAACTAATGTCACTTCAAATAGGAGGCTCCACTCCTATGCCATGTACCCAAGGAAATATTGGTGAGTCTTTTGGCATCAATGAGAGGGAATTACTTTTGAATCATCATTTTGGCCTTTATTTTCTTTTTCTTTTTCCTTTTTTCATTTTCCATTTCTTTTTGTTTGCCCTTTTTTGTTTTTTATTTATTTTTTTTTATTTTTTTATCCCCTTAATGACACAATGACTCAATCTGACAGACTATTTCCTTGGCTACATAGGCATGAGGAACGGCGCACTCTTTAGGGTTGAGGTGTTGATGACGACAAGAATGCAAGTTCTTGGCTTAACGATATTCGTTCCCTTTATACAGAAAATGACAGCTTGCTCGAGGGTCTGGACGTAACCAGCTTGCCCCACTTGGCACGTGCATTGGACTTCAAGCTTGATTCTATTTTTTCATTTTTTCATTCTCTTTTTTTTTAATTATTTTTTATTATTTATTATTTTTTATTTTTTTTGAATTTTTGGCAAAGTCTCCCTTGACTGTATCTGCATTTGTAGGCATTAGCAATTTCCCCCTATTTATGCTGGTAACTGTTGTGGTTTCCTTAAATGACGGGCCCACCACTTGTCCAATTCGGGACTTGGCCATGTTGTCATTCCATAGATTCCTGCAAAATTCCTTCTGAGAGGTTGCCCCTGTGATTCTTTCAATTGTTCTTGACTTAGGGGTATACCCATCTTGATCTTTTCTCCTCTTTATTTGACGATCTTAACCGCCTCTTAAAACCTCTTTTTAACCTCTTGTTCTAACAATCTTGTTAACTTGGGCGGTGGCTCACAGTCTTTTCCGCCTTCTTCATTGGCATAGTCAACCGGGTGATCAAAATCGCGAAGCGGGATCGTAATTTCATTAATCCCAAGAAGATCATTTCTGGATCTACAATTTAGCATGTTATGGCAAAAATAAAAAAAGGGGAAGGGAACAAGTAAATAAAGAAAATGAATCAAAGCAAGGATAATGGGATGAGAAAAAACTTTTCCTTTTTTTTGATACGTATTTATTGATTGAACGATAAAGCAAGTTTTTTCGCCCTTATTACATGAAAAGTCCCAAAGCCTTAGGCATAGCCGAGGGATAAACAAGATATTTAAGGCAATGACAAATTACTTTGGTGAATCGTTTACAATCGTAAGGAGTTCGACAGCCTCCCAATTACCGAACTCTTGGCCCGGTGGGCAAGCGATCACCAAATTGGCATTATCATCAAAACCATCTTCAATATCGGCCACCACGGCATTAACTTCTGAACTTCCATGATTAGGCAGGGGATTTTGACAGGGCCCGCAAGCGCACGGGTTATGTCGCGTAATATAAAAGATTATCGTTCTCCACAGGGACTGTGTTCAAAGTACCAGCATATTGAAATTTAATTATCCACACAATTGATTTTTAAGATTTTTATAAAATAAAGCACAAATTAAAGTTGCATAGAATACGAATTAATATAAAAATAAAATTTACTTGACACTTAAAAATCAGAGTTGAGAATATCTTGGGATTTCGGGGGATTAAGACTCTATTTTATGTTAATGAATTTTAACTTTTCATAAATAAGAATCAAATTAAGTTTTCCAAGGCGAATTTTCCAAAAGCTAATTAATATGTTCCTCTCGGAATCCTGTTAATGTACCTAACCTATGGAAAGCGCTGCTTAATCCTCAGAAAGGCCCATTATCGTTTTATGAAAATCCCTTTTATTTCCTCAAAAGAATTTTGATTACTTTCACGGTTTTACCGAGGTCACAAAAAGCATCTCAAAAATCTTAGGTTTAGTTCAAAGCTTTCCGGTAAAAATAAATCTCTCGATTCTATTTATTACCTAAACTTACTAATATACCCGTAAGTATACAGTTTTATCATTTAGGTTCTTGTTAGGAATTACTAAAAGCATTAAGCATAATTGAACTAAATGGAAAACAGAAATTTATTTAATTCCAAGTCAAAATAATATTAACAATAAAATATTATCATACCCCCTTTATCCTAAGATAATTAATTTAGCTACTCATGAAATAATTCAAATTCATATAAATAATGGAAAAATAAAACATACAAGACATGGTAAAAATAAAGACTTACGGGTTTCTCCAAAAGATCAGAATAATTTACCACTGTAATTCCTTGTTGCAATAATTTCTCCACCAATTACAAATTTAAATTCTCACTTTTACAGCCCTCACACTCTTAAAATAAAATAAAGAAAAAGAAAGTAAAGAAAAAATGGGAACAGGACAGAGAAAGAAAAATGAAGAGAAGAAAACTAAAGAGAAAAAGAAAGAAAGTAACGAAGAAAAGAAAATAGAATGAAGCTGATGGAATTCGATGGGAAGAAGTTGATTGATTTTATGCTCCTGGTTGCTCTCCCTTTTATAGGCGAATGGATGAATGAATCCAGCTAAGAAAACGTGTTAAAATTTGCAAGTGGGAGAAACTTTCGGTGCATGTGAATTCCAGCTGTGCCAACTTGTTTCCAATTTGCATATTTTAATATTTCCAATAATTCGGTGCTTGGATTTATTCAGTTGGTCAAATTCTGAGTGGAAAGGTGCTGGAATTCCACAAGACCGAATGAAAGCTTGCTGTTCGGTATTGGTTGCTGGGCGTGGTTGGTTTATATGTGGCAGGTATGGTGGTATGAGGGACAATGGAGTTGCTGGACGATGTGGTGGATGGAGCCGGTGTTGGTAGGAGAGGAGTTTGGGCGGTGTGGATGATGGAAAGGAGAAAAGGGACAGCAGATAGAAGAGGGAATGAGACGGTGTTGAGAAGTGAGGACGGTTGGGCGGTGTTGGTTGGAGAGGAGTCTGGGTGGTGTTGGTTGGAGAGGAGTCTGGGCGGTGTTGTGTTGAATGGGTTGCTGGGCGGTGTTGGTTGGAGAGGAGTCTGGGCGGTGTTGTGTTGAATGGGTTGCTGGGCGGTGTTGAGTGATCCGTTGTTTGGAGTTGTGGAGTGTAGGTTGGTTTTGAAAAGAGAGGGGACGGTGTGGAGAGGAGTGTTGTTGATTGTGGCCGGTGTTGGGCCTGTGAAGAGATGGAAGGAGTCGGTGTTGATGGAGGTAGTGATCCGGGGTTGCATTGTGGAGAATTGGGTCGGTTTTCTCTCTAGAATCCGAGTGGAAAAGAGGCCTTTTGAGCAAAAGACCGAGTGAAAGGTGACTTTGGACACAGATCTGAGTGACAGCCAGTCAGTGTTGTTGGGGGGTCGGTGTTTACTGGATGAAAGGACGAGTGAAGATTGACTGAAGAGCAACTTCTATTCAGTCGGAATTGACTGCAGAAGGACTCGGAACCAACTGAAACCATTCACTCGGCTCAGGTTCATGGAGTTCATTCGGAATAGATTGAAGACTCACTCGGCTCAGATTCAATCGGTTCCTAATCATTTTCACTCGGCTGTCTCTGAATTTGAACAACTCGGTTAAAGCTTTGCTTTGGAATTCACTCGGAAGTGCCTTCTTATTTTTCACTCAGAACTTGCACTTGAAGGACTCTGGAAGCTGGCTGGTAGAAGTTTATGTCCGAGCCTTGTTTTGCTCGGAAGTGCAGCTTTCTGCCTTAGCTTACTCGGATGTCTTCCTTGGAGACTTTTCACTCGGATTTAATGCGAAACTTAAAAGTCAGTCCGAGTGTGATTTACTCCTGGTCGGATTTCACCTTGTTCGATTAAGACACCATTCGGAAATGCCTTGTTCTCCGAATGAAATCACTCGGATTCTCCTTAGTCAGCATTTACTCATTCAATGGCATTCCTTCTGCTCGGAATCAATTCACTCGGAATCAGCTTTTTGCCCAGAAAAGCACTTGTTCTTTGGTCAGACCTGCTTCAGTCAGCATTCTTCACTCGGATTTACTTCAATCAGCAAATTCTCACTCGGATTCACTTCAATCAGCAATCCTTTCACTCAGAAAATACCTTTGGGTAGCATTTATTAAAGCTCAGTTCCTTTTTTCACTCGGAATTGTTGCATTCGGACAGCTTCCAATCGGATTTTCCTAAAACCTAGACTTATTCCTTTTTAGCATTGATCCTTCACTTGAGTCAGCCATTTATCACTCGGAATGGCTTTGACAGGGAACTTTCCACTCGGATTTGGCTCCAACAGTGAAGTATTCCACTCGGAAAGGCTCCATTCTGAGCCATTCCACTCGGATTTGGTCATTTTGAGTCAGAATTCAGCATTTCTGAGTCGGATTTTAACATTCTGAGTCGGATTTCAGCATTTTGAGTCGGAATTCAGCATAAAAAGAGAGTTCTTTCTACTTTGGGCTTGTTCTTCTTGTTTCTTTATCATTTTATGGTCGTTTTTCTCTTGTTTTTGACCCTTTATTACCTTAATTCCTGCAAAATAACATACCCAAGTAGACTAGAGTGGAAAGAAAGCAAAAATCGCAATAAATAAAGGAAATACAGTGGATAATGACTAAAATCCTAAGCAATTTAGACCTAATTTATTGTATTATAAAGCACTTATCAGATTTGTGGTCACGTTAGGGCTTCCTTCTTGAAAACTAATCCAGTCGGCTTTGATCAAATCTCTCACTTTATACTTTAAAGCTATGCAATTTTCTGTGGAATGCCCCGGTGCCCCAGCGTGGTAATCACAATGAGCGTTTGGGTCATACCCCCTTGGATAAGGAGGTTGCAATGGCCTCATGGAAGATGGAGCTACCAGACCTTTCTGAACAAGGATTGGAAAAAGTTCGGTATATGTTATAGGAGTTGGATCGAACTGCACAGGGGTGCGCTCATTGTTGGGATTCCTTGTGTCCTGATTATGATTGGGTGGTCGAGTCACTTGCTGCGAGTGATGGTATGGCATGGGTTGTAGTATTGGTGCTCTTACCATGGGCAGACGGAAGTGAGGAGTATGAGCTGCCGGGCCATAAGTGGCTGCGGCCACATAAGGGTTGGGAGCTTGAATCATGGTAGGGGCGAATGGTCTCGGCGGAGCTGTCTTTTGATTAGAAGAGATGGAATTAGTTTCTCCATCCCTTCTCCCAGGCGCCGACTTTTTTGTCATGCTTGCCCCAGATGGGCCCTGAGTGATCTTTCCCGTTCGTATTCCGCTCTCTACCCTTTCCCCAATAGTCACGATGTCGGAGAAGTTGGCTGAAACACTACCAATCATCTTGCCGTAGAAAGGTGATGGGAGCGTGTCGATAAACATTGCGACTATCTTTTTTTCCGACAATGAGGGGTCTACTTGCGCCGCTGTCTCTCTCCATCGTTGGGCATACTCCTTAAACGTTTCAATGTCCCTCTTCACCATATTCTGTAACTGAACCCTGTTAGGTGCCATATCCATATTATACTTGTATTGCCTAAGGAAGGCATTTGCTAGGTCCTTCCAACAACGAATATGGTTCCGTTCAAGGTAAGCATACCATGTAAGAGCGGCCCCCGCCAGACTATCTTGGAAGCAGTGGATCAACAATTGGTCGTTAGAAGAGTAAGATGCCATCTTTCGACAGTACATTGTGAGATGGTTCTTTGGACAAGTCATTCCCCGATACTTGTCAAAGTCTGGCATCTTGAATTTGGGTGGGAGGACAACATCTGTGACTAGACATAGCTCTGAAGCATCTATTAGTCCAAAACCCCCAGCGTCTTCCATCATTCTCAAACGCTCTTCTAAGATTTCTATCTTTTCCTTTTGGGGAGCTGCGACCGTGTTATGACCGGCTACCGGGTTCATCATACGGGTTGTATCTTGGAGATTGTTCATATAGGGGGTTGCGTATCCGTATGGATAGCCGAGTGGTTGGTTGAAAGGAGGCAACGTATGGGACTGGTTCATTAGACCTGTATTCGGTGAGGAACCTTGGGGTAGGGCCATAGCTTGTACGGCATAAGTTGTAACATCCCAAATTTTAAAATAGAGAATTAATTACCGGAATAAATATTAGAAATTGGTATATGGAGTATTTAACATCCTAAACTATTGAGAATAATTAAATTAAGATTTTGGGAATTGTTGGTAATTTTGGAGACCGGTTAAGCTGAAATTAAGCCCGGTTGAGATATGAGTGTCGGACCAAGTATCTCAGAATGAGATGATATTGGTCAGGGCTGAAGAGAATAATATTGCGAATCCGAATATGTATTCGGAATAATTTTTAGATGATGTTTTGAGCCCGAACGGAGAACCTGTTGTTTATAAAACGATGAAGTTTTAATGAGTTGGATTAAAAATAAATTGAAAATTCTATTTTTCCCTTTCTTATTCACGTGTGTTTGCTGATGGTATTAGGCATTTTCACTTCTTCTTCTTCTCTTCATTATCTTCTCCATTTTCCTTCCTCTTCTTCTTCCAAACCCTAGCAATTTGACTTCATCTTCCATTTCTTCTCATTTTCGTTGGTGGAGCTTGAAGGAGGTTGTGGAGCTGCTGTTTTTCCTCCTCCTCTTCCTCATTTTCGCAGCTTTCTCTCCCTCTAGTGAACCCATTTTCGTTTTTGGGTTTTGAGGTAAGTATACCCATATTTTTGCTAAGGTTTTGGTTAAGAGTATGTGGTATTATGTGTTTTAGGAGCTATGCATATGAATGAATGTTCTTGAGGAGAGTAATTAATGCAAGGGTTTAATGTGGATTTTATGAAAGTAAGGTTTCTTTGTGAAGTAATGAAGTGGATGTATTTATTGTTGGAAGGAGAAGAATATTTATGAAGGTTGTTGGAAATTTTATAAAACCCTAACTTCATGAATTTCGGGGAAATGCATAATGGAGGTTGATGAGCATTAATTGTTGATGATAAATGTGAGATATGATGTTTAAGGGTCATTGGTGATGATATTTTGTTGGTGGAAGTTAATAATGGAGAAACCCATGAAAGGGTTTGGTTGTTGAATGCATAATAATAAAGGGTAGCACCTAACCCATGGTGGTTATGGTGGATAAAATGAAATAAAAGAGTTTTGAGAGTTATAATAATAAAAACAGCAAGTATTTATTGATATATAAGTATTTGAATCTTAATGAGTAAGTAGAAAATTGATTGTATAATGTATTGTGATGTAGGAAGTGACCCCATTGACGAAGCGGGACCATCGAACCGCGTTGATCACTACTTCACTTGAGGTAGGAGGGGGTAACTTTTCTAAATGCATGATTTCATCCATTGGTGATGTGAAAATATGTATATATGATTATGTTGATGATTGTTGAATGGATGATGTGATAATGTTATGATTTGAATGCATTTAGAATAATGATTGTTATGTGGCATCATGTTGGGAAAATATTATGATGTGAATATCCTAAATTGTGTGTATGATTTATTGAATGTGTATGCCACTAACTATTGATGTGAATGAGTTCAAAAGAGAATTGGGATTGGATGAGAATGATGAGAATATTGAAATCCACCAAGTGGTGGTGATGAATGATTGAATGTGGAGTGGCATCTAGGATGCATAGTGTGAGGATGCACTTGATTTGCATTTGCATTGCATCCATGGCATATCATAGCTGTCTATGTGGAATATTAGGGGGTTCCACTAGGCGGGCCCAGTGGGAGGGCGGCTCAGTGCACGAGCGTATTGTTATTTTCCCCTGTGACTCGGTTTATGGGTCATGAAGCTGTCCATAGTTGGTGATGAGGCACCCTATGTGGCGGGCCCAGTGGACGGGCGGCTCTATGGTGAGTGAGTTTACCTCGGTGTCCAACGGGACACGGCTCTCTCGATGTGTGTTCGGGAGGGGCCCGTAGCACTTGTGGTAGTTGAGGCCACGATGTTAATCCGCAAGTCACAGGGTGACTAGTGCTACAGATGGGCGAGAGCGGTTTGGTACCAGTAAAATTATAAAGATGTAAGCATGCATGAATTGAGATATATGTGTACACAATTTTTTTCTACTACAGTAGGGGCATAGTAGCACACCTATGCTTGTCCCATAATTGATTTAATGATATATTTTCCCACAGTCGGATCCGCATTAATTGTTGATGAGAAATTCTTGTGCATATGCATTAGCTTTAAGAGCATTTGCATATAGCTGGAGATATGCCTAGTTGAAAGCCTGTGGTGGCAACGGATGAATGAGAACTGATAAGGGAAAGAGTGAAATACTAACCCTATGTGTGTGTATGGCAATCCAAATGATTGATATTGTGAATGTATACTTGTGATTATGAGATGTGTTGTGTATAATGTATGATGTGATGAAATGAATGATATGTGAGCAAGTATACATATGTTTCATCATAATGTATGACTTTAATTCATTTGGATTATGTTACTCACCTCCCCGTTGCCATTTTTAAAGTTGATGTAGGTATGACTTGAATCCTACAATTTTGGAGGCCGAATATGAAGGAGGTAAAATATAGATAGGAATGTGTAAGCCTTGGCCGGCATGAAAAATCTGTTTTGGTAGGGTATATGAGGTTTATATGCTCAAACTTTGTAATGTTGATGATTTTAGAAGTCATGGGAAAAATTGGGCATGTGTATGTAAGGCCAATTTTCATTCATGACCTAAATGGTGTAAAGAACAAACTATGATGTTTGATGTTGTTGAATTTAATGTAATGACATGCTTGGTTAGCCCAAAAGGGCTTGAAACGCTATTGGAACCTACTTCGATATGGGAAATGAATCATAGGATGAGTCTTGTAGGAGCAAGTCACATTTATATATGTGAATATAAGTCCGTAGAAAGTTTAGACCAAAACAAGACCATTTGTAATTTGGTATGCCATGTAAAATGCCCAAAATATGCATAAAACTACCCTATAGCTTAGATTTTGATTGAGATAGAATTTAGGCTTGAAACTTTGCCAAACAATTGATATTAGGGTATCTAAGTTGTATATAAAATTTCATGCAAATTGGAGTTGAATAGCCTAGTCAAAAAGGGTCCTAAAGTTGGCAAAATTATAAGGGTCAAAAAGCTGTAGAAAACTGGTTACAGCAGGGAGATCCATGGCCAGTGGGTTTTTCCCACTGCCAGTGGATCATTCTGCCTCAAAACGGAGGAAAATTGACCATTTTGGGTGGTCCAGATAGTGGGATCCACGGCCAGTGGGAATTTCCCACGGCCAGTGGGTTTCCCCACTGTCAGAAAAATTCCAACTACTCTGTTTTTCTTGCTAATTTGGCCCGTTTGGGCATCTTAATGACATTTTTGGCCTCCGACTTCTTTATGAAAGTTGTAGACAATTAAGTCACGGAGGTGTGAAAATTAGTCTTACCTCAATTGGAGTTTTCAAACTCTCATGAGGCATAAAATACCGAACCCACTGTGTTGAAAAAATCAAGTTTAGGAGGGTTTAAAACCCAACTTTTTATGACTTTCAATTTGGGACTAATAGGTGATATTTGTGACATGTCTCACTGAATTCTAAGACTAAATATTCATATATTTGTCCTAATTTTAGAAATCAATTGAAGTATCCTTGAACTACATTTCATAATCATTTGTGCTTCTTGAATTAACGTATATTTCAACTATTCTTGTTGAAGATTATGTGATTGATTATCTAAATAGAACTCTTGTTTTGAAGTTATACACCCTCTCATATCTTCATATATGGGATGGGTTTCTTTAAAAGATCCAGGGTTACTTATTGAAAACTTACTCGGCGATGCTTTCTTTTCCTAAATTATTTCCTCGTTAAATCGCGAAAAATTTACCCCTACGATTTGGGGTGTCTCATAAGTCGGCTGGATCATCTGGGCTCGTGTGTTTTGGGCTTGTGCGTTGTAAGTTGGTTGGGCCATCAGGGCTTGTGTGTTTTGGGTTTGGTAGGTTTGTGAGTCATGGGCCTGTGTGTTTTGGGTTTGGTAGGCTTGTGGGGCATGGGCTTGTGTGTTTTGGGTTTGGTGGAGTGGTGGCATGTTTGGCTGGGTGGGGTATGAAGCATGAGGATTCATCGCTTGCTGGTCGTGGGTGTCTTGTTGGTTAGCGAGCGGGGGATAGTACCCCGGTGGTAGGCCATAAAGTGGAAAAGGTACTGGGTTGCCGTCAGGACCGACAAATGTATGCTGTTGTGCATAAGACTGGCCGTAAGGTGGCTGGGCCTCCATGGTAGGGTTAGGTCTTCCGACATGAATGGTGAGAGGGGGTGTCGTTGTGTTAGGGAGTTGGGTTCTTGCTGGGTCAGCACCAAGGAGGGGTGGCGCGGTGGCAGGCTGCTGTGGGGCGTCCTCAACACCTATAGAGGAGCCTCCTTCTGTGAGTTTCTTTTCTAAAAGTTTAGTTAACTCCGCCACTCGCTCTTTCAACTGATCGAACTCGGTTCTAAAGTCTCCGTCAACAGCTTCTGCCTCAGCCATGAGTTTTCTTTCTAGCCGGGTCTGGTAAGGATGCCTACCCGTGACACCTGTGTCTTGATTTAAAAAAAAAAACAAAAATGTTAGGTGGAAATAGAAAGAAAGAGAATGTCGTGGGAAGCAATTACAGGCTTCGGCAAGTATCCTTTGACTATTCCTTAGAACTTATCATTCAAAAGTACTAGGTATGGTAAACATGGAAATTAATATGGGATAATTGTGAAGACAAAAGAAATCTTTCATCCTGAGGCGGGAGCCTCAAGCTCAAACATTTTCTCCGGGCAACTACAGCCCTCATTTCTTAAGTTCAATCCCATGTTAATTTCCATAGATACTCAAAGGGTGTTCGTTAAGTTCTGAATAGCCTTCCACGAAAATGAGGATAAAGAGGAGAAATTAGTTGATGTCATGTTTTGGAACCGGTACTTCCCCATTGATTTAACATAAAGCAATTTTTCTTGGGGAAACAACGATTACCAAGGGTCCAAGTCGCAATAGTCATAAAATTTTTTAATCGTCATCGATGCCCCTGCTGGAGCGGAAATAAAGTTATATTTTTTGATTTTTTGACGATTAGGAAAATCTATGACTCAGGACTCAGAGGTACACGACCAAAAGAGGATTATCTATTCACCCGAAGAATACTGTGTGTTCCAAAATGAGTCATTATTTCAAAAACTCAGTAAATTTGTGGGTGGTAGATAATTCATTTTTTTTAGATAAAAGGGAAAGCAAAAATGACGTAAGGTAAAGTAAAGTTTGCCCTTTTG
This sequence comes from Clitoria ternatea, assembly GCA_037962975.1. Classification (NCBI taxonomy): domain Eukaryota; kingdom Viridiplantae; phylum Streptophyta; class Magnoliopsida; order Fabales; family Fabaceae; genus Clitoria; species Clitoria ternatea. The sequence goes on from CM075672.1 coordinate 229,768,610, forward strand.
TGGCCTAGGTCGGGTTTTGTTGAAAGTCTTTTCTAGGCCCTATGGCTTGTCTAAAAGGGACTCTCCACACCGGGTGGTTTCCACTAGACATCTAGAAGGTCACCAGAGCCAAGATCCTAACCATGATAGGGACGCAAACAGTGGGGAATCCACTAGGTGTGTATATCATGAGAGGTCGAACTCTGGTTGAGGTTCTCACGAACACCGGATAGGAAGTACATCCCATACGATTCCGTTACCAACCTCTCCTAACTTAAGCTTCATTTGGGGCCCGGGTATAAGGCGCCACTCATAGATGTGTGCAAATAATTGTGAGTGTAGTGTGTGGAAGGGCAGTCCATACCTTTTACCTTACCCCATTCTGCACAAAGAACAAACACAGAACAAATATACAAAGTCGTCTACCCTAAGGTTCAATGATTGCAGAAAAGTAACATAGTCTTCTACCCTAGGGTTCAACAAACATACAAAACATAGATAACGAAACAAATGACAAGATAGAATTAAAACACAAACGAACATTCACAACAATTAACAGAAAATAAAACAAGGGGAAGAAATCCAAGATAACAAAGGCTATATAAAAAGAACATGCGTTTTCAATCAAACTGGCCTGACTCTCTTAAGTGTCCCCAGCGGAGTCGCCATCTGTCGCAACCTGGATCGCGACGGCGCGGCGAGAAAGAAAAAATTGTATGAAACAGGGAGTCGCCACCAACGTTTTTATCCGTAGGAAAAACATTGGGAAAAAACTAAGTTCAGTAAAGCACTGGTTTTAAAAAAAATGTGAGATTCAAGTTCGGGAGTCGGTTACGAGTAGGGAAGGTATTAGCACCCTACATCGCCTGTCAGAAACAGTACCAAGATTGAAAATGCGCAACATGAATAGCCTTACAAAAGATGTTATATTTCTCCCCTTTTATTGTTGTACTTTGTGTAAAAAAAAAAGAAGGAACAAACTGAACAGACATGGAGTGTAGGTCAACAGGACGTCGCGTCCAAATTAACCTTTGATTTGGTATAAATCAGGAAAAGGGAAGGATACCAACAAGACGTCGTGTCTAAATTAGTCATCTTTTAATCAAAATATGGGGTTAGAAATGGGAAGGGGATAAACGGGGCGTCTCGTCCCAAGTATCCCGTTCCTTGTGGTGATGGCCTACCAGAAATATGGGAAAATCAACAAGACGTCACGTCTAAATGGATTTTCACGAAATTTAATCGGGATACAGGGTTAGAAATGGGAAAGAGATAAACGGGACGTCTCGTCCCAAGTATCCCGTTCCTTGTGATGATGGGATGACCTACCAAAGATAGGGGAAAATCAACAAGACGTCACGTCTAAATTGATTTTCATGGAAGTGGATAGAAAGGGAGTTGCAAAAGACAAATAAAGAAAATAAAAAATAGGAATAAAATGAAAAAGGTGGGCCTGATAGGATTTAAAGTCCCGCTCCTACGTATTCTTGGATAACCAAGAAATCAGGGTTACGTAGTTCTTTAAATGTTTTTTTTAGGAAATGGATGCATGAAATTTTCTTCTTTTTAAGTAAAACTCAAAAGTAAATGACAAAAAAAGAAGACAGAAAAGAGGGAGGGTAGCAGAAGCTACAAGAGAGAAAGAGAAACAGTAAGTTTGGAAAAGAGAGGGAAAAATGAGCTAAAACCGAGTGGGAGAAGAGAAAACCGACTGAGAAAAAGGAAAACTGAGTGAGAAAAAGGAAAACCGAGTGAGGACGAGAAAAACCGAGTGGAAAAAGGAAAGCCGAGTGAGAAAAAGGAAAACCGAGTGAGGAAAGGAAACATACCAGTGTTCTCCATTCTAAGAGGATGTGTGGCTGACTGTGCTGGGGCGGTGTGAAGGATTTGAGAGGTGCTGCTCGGTGGTTTTTGAGAGGAGCAGGACGGTGTGGTGTGAAGGGATGAGGTGCTGTGCGGTGAAGTTGGACGGTATGGTGAAGGGAAGGACGGTGTTGGAGTTGAGGAGAAGGACGGTGTAGACTCGGAAGGGCTGTACGGTGTTAGAGGAGAAAGGACGGAGTGTGGGTTAGGAGAGGTGCTGTACGGTGTGTTGAAGGGAGAGGGACGTTGAGGTTTTGTGGAGGATGACTGGATTAGAAGAGGACGGTATTAGTCTTAAGGGGGCTGTATAGAGAAGGAGTTGAAGGGGGCTATGGAGGATGATTTAAGGGGACGGTGTTAGGTGAGGAGGACGGACCGAGAGGAAGAGGACGGTGTGGAAGGGAAGGAGTGAGAAGAGAGAATGGATGTGGATGAAAAGGAGTTTCTTCTCTCCAATGAAGGCTCCAGGATCCTTCCAGCCAAAGTGCCAACCTTCCAGCCTCCAACCCCTTGTGCTCCTTCAGATGGGGTATTTATAGGAGCTGTCGAGTGCTTGGACAACACAGGTTTCCACTCAAAGTGGAGGCCAGCCTAGCCACTAACAGGTAGTGGGGGGACAGCGGCTGGTGGGAATTTTTAATTTCTTCACTTCCGCTCCCCTGTCTGCCACCTCCAAGATTCATGGATCCACTTGGGTGGTGGAATCCAAGTCAGCACGGGCGAACAGTGGAAATAAGGGTTGAATTTCTCCTCCTGACTCGGATTTAGTGCTTCAGTCGGTATACACCCATAGTGCGAAATAATCCGAGTGGAAAAGGTGCTGTTCATACATAAAACCGACTGAAAGCTTTGCTCGGTATTGCTTTGCTGGTCGGTGTGAGGTTGCTGTGAGGAGCTGGACGAGCAAAACAATTCTGGTTGAAACATTCAATCGGAACCGAGTGAAAAGTGCCTCGGAAATGGTGGAGAATATGGCTCGGAAATGGTTGAAAGGTGACTCAGAAATGGATGAAAAGATGGCTTGGAATTGGGTGAAAAGTGGCTCGGAAATGGGTGAAAATTGGCTCGGTAATGGGTGAAAATTGGCTCCGTAATGGGTGAAAGGTGGCTCAGGAATGGTTGAGAATTGGCTCGGTAATAAGTGCAAGGTGGCTCGGAAATGGTTGAGGAGATGGCTCGGAAATGGTTGAAAGGCATCACTCGGTGATGACTGAAGAGTGAATGACTCGGAATTATGTCAATCGGAAGTATTTTGCTCAGATCTTGTTTCTGCTTGAAACATCCACTCAGAATTTCTTCAAAAGTGACACTCAGAACTTCACTGCTTGAAGGATTCACTCGGAGTTATTCCATTTAGAAGTGCTTTGTTTTACCCGGATATATGCTTGGTCGGCAGGTCAGAACCATTCTTTCTTTGACTTTAAATTGATTCAAGCGTGAGTAAGTTTCACTCGGAATCACATCATTGGGATTGAATCACAGAGAAATTTTGGTCGGATACATGGCTCAAGAGTAATTCAATTGGACACATTCATCAATCTTGGTCTTTGCACTCAGAATTGTTCTATGTGTGCATCAACCTACTCGGATATACAATCAGGGGTCGTCTTTGGGAAAATTTGACCACTCATATACATTCACTCGGAACTGACCTTGGGAGTCGGTCTTATCTTCCAATCAGAATGGTTTCACTCATCATCCAATCATTCGGATTCATTCACTCGGAGTCAGTCTTATCTTTGTTTGAAGAGGCACACTACTCGGAAATGCCTTGCATGACAATTGTTCTTCTGAGGTTCAGAGTTTATTTCACTCGGAATCAATTCACTCGGGGCAGCTTTGCCCAGAAAAACACTTGTTCCCTAATCAGACCTGCTTCAGTCAGCATCCCTTCACTCGGACAATAGCCTTGGGCAGTATTTATTCAAAGTCAGTCCTTTTTTCACTCGGAATGGTTGCAGTCGGACAGCTTCCACTCGGATTCACCTCTAACAGGGACATATTTCTTCAAGGTCAGCCATTTTTACTCGGAATGGCTTTGATAGGGAAGCTTCCACTCGGATTCACTCCAACAGTGAAGTATTCCACTCGGATATGCTTTCCTTCGAATCTCATTCGGCCTTAGTTTGAAACATTGAGAGAGTTTACCCAAGGTGAATCGCTCGGAAATATCTCTGCCCAGAAAAAGCATTCATTCAAAGTCAGAGTCTCCACTCGGAGGTACTTCAGTCGGGAATTCAACACTCGGGTGTATCTTTGCCTGAGAGGCTTCAATCTAGATTTCACCACTCAGATGTATCTTTGCTTGAGAGGTATTTCCCTCGGACTCAAACCATTCGGAAATGCAACACTCGGAGACATCTCACTCAAAAATCATCATTCGGACATATGGAACTTGAGTCTCTGTTCGGAAATATACTTACTCAGTCAAAGCCTTTTCTTCGTTCAGAGTAATTCCTTTTGAAGGCCACTCGGAAATGATCATTCGGACATATGGAAGTCTTTGCTTCGTTCGGAAGTAACTCTCTCAGAAATAGTTCACTCGGGAATGACTCAATCGGAGACATTCCACTCGGAAATTATCAATCGGACCCATGGAACTTGATTCAGAGCCTTCTTTTAGTTCGAAAGTAACTCCCACACTTGAAGCCCACTCGGAAACCTGTCAGTCAGAGGCATCCTACTCGGAAATGACTATCCAGAGCCTTTTCTCGTTCAGAAATATGTCCCACACTTGGAGCCACTTGGAAACTTGTCATTCGAAGACATCCCACTCGGAATGTCACTCGGAAACGGCTGACTTGGATATCTCACTCGGTAACAGCCATTTTTCACTCGGAAATAGCCATTTTTCACTCGGAAATAAACATTTTTCACCCGGAAATTAACATTCTGAGTCATTCTACTCGGCAGATCATTCAGAAATGAAGTCCAGTCTTCTCAGAATTCGTTCCACTTGGGTTAGACCGAAAGAGGTGTTCACACAACTCTATCTGGTATTATCACTATTCTCGTAGTATAAGCATTGTAGAACCTAAGATAATTGATATCTATAATGAATTGGTATCAGAAAAAGGTTAGAAGCATACTTGAGAATATCAGCAAGTTACCTGCAGATGTATAAGGAATGTATGCACCTTTCCTCACACTTTATGGAAAAATAATCACATAGTCATCATGATACAAGATCATCTTTTGACCTCTATAAATATTATTTATTTACTGTCGTACGTCAAGATACATTCAATCTAACTAAAATACTTGAATACCTAGTTTGAACAAAAAAGTATTTTTACATGTGACATTCGCACTTCAACATGAGATACTAGTGAATTGGATTGGATACTTAAATATCTTATACCAGAATTAAAAAGATAATAACAAATCTCTATTAAATTACACTTAAATCTCACACCTCATATTGACTGGATTAACCACCATTAGAGAGATTGATTTTATGTTTAAACCAATGGAGACTTAGTTACTATTTGGATTACGTTGGCTATAAGCCAGCTTCACGATGAATTAACTGTAAATCCAACATGTTCTGGTGGATGTTACATTATCTTAACATTTTTTTTTTATAAAAAAAGCTATTCTAAATCCATTCTGGCAAATAGGTGGAAACGATATTTCTTAGCTGCTAAGATCTTACTATACTAGTTCAGATGTCATTAGGTAAACCGAGTGAAAGCACAATGTCAAAATCACACAATAATTTGACAAAAGACGAATTTGAATTTTGAAGGCAGTTCAAGAGACTGCAAATGTGCTTTCAAGGCCCATTCACTGCATGTGATGTATATAAAAGAACTTCTCGATAATCAAAATCTACCATATATGTGAAGTATAAAGAAATAAAAAAATTAGAGCTTATGTATGATTGATTTGAAATGACCAATATCTTTAAAAAGTATTTTAGTTCAAATCAACAACAATAGTATCTGAATTTTTCATTTTATATTGGTGAGAAGCTAAATCATTGAAAAAAGAGATACAATCTTCAAGACCCCATATGTCATTCTTCCACAAGAGTCAAGCTAGTAAACCAGACGTATGATCAACTCTCCTCATGAACCGGCCACAAAAAGACAAAAGTTATGTGTGAATCCATGGACTAGCTACAAAGTTGTTACCTTGTGATGGGAGAAGCACGTTTTCCACTAGTGATGAGTATGAACTAAGAACCACTTGGCTAAAAATTCAGGATGTGTGGAAAATCAGATTGAATATGACCAATAGCCGAAAAAAAGGATGTCAAGGGAAAAACAATAGGTTTGTAGGTAAAAACTAAAAAGTAAAAACAAAAAAGGCATTGAGTTTTGAGTAGCATTAGCCACGGGATGTGTGAAAAAAGACAGCATAATTGAGAAAATTTTGGATTTGTGCCTGCCACTACCTAGGCAACCGAAATTAACACAATATTTGTCAATAAAACTTGATTGTCTGGTTTGGTTAGCTTGAGGTATGGAGAAAGAACTAAACAATGGAGAGTGGACTGCCACCTTAAACTGAGCTTATCTGCCACATTGATAGTGAAATGGCCAGTCATATGTTTAGCTTTTTTAAAATTAAAAATAAACTACATAGAGGTGATGGAATTATGGACCTATTACTTTAGTAAATTTTCAGATGTAAGTTTCTCACAGTTAAGTCAGTTATAAAAATAAAGTTTGAATATTAATTTTATGTCATTAAGACATCTTTTAGTCTCATTTCATCAATGAATTAAAAATGGTTTCTAATCAACTCAAAATAGCTCTGGATTATATAACTCCCCCTTTCCTCCTTTTTTTTCTTTTACCTCCTTTTGATTTAGATTAATGTTTAGTTTTTTCAAATTCGGTTCAAAGTTATGAGCACAATCAATATCGTATTGACATCTTAGCCAATGTTTTTCAAAAGAAGATAAAAGCTTTATTAATATATTATACTTATTATCAATTCAATAATAGTTTGCCTCTGCTTCTCTTGCCAGAAAGTGCATTCTTTAATAATAGTAAAGTGATCCCATCTGGAAACAAAGAAAAAACATATACTCTACAGTAAATCGAACAATTCGCAGATTCCTCCTCATCCTTTTAAACATAGCATAATACTGCGTGAGGCTAATTGCAAATATACCTCAAAATTTAAACAATAATTCTATAAAATTCATCGTGTGAAAGAAACCGGGCCATTCATTCTACCCTTTTACTACAAAGAAACATGTCATTTATACAATATGAACACTTTAAAACGATTCCCTAAAATGTGCTTCAACTTCAAGCACATAAGTTATAAAAAAAAATGATTGTGTAACAAGACATTTATATAGTACACATCCTTAGCCATTATGTGTACAAGTTTTAGTGGTCATGTAGCATCACTCTTGACTCTTCTGAAAACAACAAAATAATAACGAATACCACCATCACCCTTAGCAAATAATATCTAGCCATGCCCTTGTTCCACATCCACAGAACTGGGACTACAAGAAGGACTTAACTTTTTGTTGTCCCTGCTTAAAAGCTTCTTAAATGACCTCAATGTAGCTGCCATTGGTGATTTCACCTCATCTTCACCACACCTACTCCCTGAAGGAGACAGAGTAGATGAATTGAACTCACTTGGTATATCAATCATCAACATGCCATTCCCATGACACCTACTACTATTAACACTGTCACTACTAGATGAAGATGATGAACAAGGTGGTTGTTGCTGAGAAGTAGTACTACTAGTAGCACCTTCTTCAAAGGGAACACCAACAGAACTAACTTGGGTATGATCCCCCCAAACCAACACATTTGTGGGAAAATTTGAAGACTCTAAGCCACTAACAGCACCTGAATCATTCTCCTCTATTGGTGACTCATTAACATTTCCTCCAACATTTGAATTCCCACTAGGTGTATTGCATGATGATTCAGGGGAAACAGGGTTCCTACAAAGAGGACAAGTGGAATGGGAATGGAACCACATATCAATGCAATCCACATGAAATCCATGACTGCATTTGGGTAAAAGCCTTGCCTTTTCACCTTCAACAATTTCAGAGAGGCAAACAGCACATTCCAAACCATCTTTGAAATTCTCTGGCTGGAACACTAACACTGGCAAGGACTTCAGAACTGAAGGGTCAAGCCCAGCTTGGTGACTGCTGCTATAGAAGACCGGGTCTTGACCGGGGGCGAACACGAATCTCCGGCGCCGGCGACGGCGGTTGCGCGGCGGCGGAGGAGCGGTGTTCTCCTCCATGGTCCACCAGAACCATTTTGCATAGAGATGAAGCAAAAGAACAAAGACAACAACTATGAAGAGGAAAATTATAGCCACAACCATGATCTTGCCGGTTATCTCAACTGGAACAGGAGAATCATTTGAAGCTGACGTGGCACCCATGTTGTTTTGTTCTTGTAGTTTCTGTTAAAAGAGCAAGTTTTTAGTTCCCGATGAAAAAAAATTTAAATTTTTAAGACACCCCAGAAGGGAAATTCAGGAAATAGGTAAGACCCAGATGAGTAATCGGTGTGAAAATGGTGGGTTTTAGAGGGGAAGAGGAGAAGGGAACAGCGGTGTGGAATGGAGGTTTGAATGGTGAAATGAGAATGTGGAGAAGGGGAAGAGAAAGGAGAGATGGGTTTGGCTTGTGGAATGGGGTTTGGGATTTGAAGGGTAAGGAATAAGAAGGAGGATAGCCTCTGCCTTGGGTTAGAGACTTGGACTTTGGAACAAAGGACACACACAGGAAGAAGGTGATGGCATTGGAGTCAATAGTCAATAGTCAATGGCACAAGGGTAATGTTTTGAGGTAGATAATTTTGTTTTACTTGATGAGATGGATTCTCCAAGTAAGCTTTTTTCAACAAAAGATTTGAATTCCAAAAATCATATTTATGCAATTCCTTTCCCATTCCCTTTAAATATAAATAAATTTTAGTAAAAATATGATTAAATGTTTAATTTCTAAATATGTTATTTTTACATATTTTTAAGACAATTTATTTTTTAGATAATAAATAATATTAAAAATATTTTAAAAAATTAAATAAAATATTTAATAATATTAATATAAATAACTACTTAGAATCGAGGGTAGTATTAAATAAATTAATGATTCATTAATTTTTTATTTGATGAAACTTAATCATTTTCTAGTCAACTTAAATTATTAAAAATGATAAAATCAGAAAAGTCTAATATGTCTTTAAGTATTATTTTATTTTTAGTTTTATTATAATTTCTACTTCTAAAAGTTTATACATAAAATTGTGAAAAATAGATTTTTTTATATTTAATATTTTTTTAAAAATTTTAAAATAGAAAAATGATGATAATTTTACAAATAAAATTTTAAAAAATTGCCAAACCAACCATCACCTATTGACATTTTTCTTACTAAAACAAGAAATAAAAGTAAGTTTTTCATACAAATAATGTTATCTATATAATTTCTAATATTAATATCTTTGAAGTACTAATTAACAAATTGCAAATAAAAATTTTACAATCAGAATTATAATTAATTAAAATTATTTTTAATACTTTAATTGGACACACTAAGAACTAAGAATATCGTATAACTATATAAGAGTTCCTTCTTTTTGCCATCAAAATTTAAACCAAAAAATTTCAAATTCTGAGACTATGAAATAATTCAATTTCTTTTTTGGAAAATAAAAATTTAGATGAGATGAGTTTTAGGGTTTATGAGGATCAAAGTTCAAAAAACGTTTAAAGAGTTATTTACAAATAACTTAACCCGTGATTTTATAGTTACAAATTCAATTTTTAACCAACTAGATTAATCTTTATTGATAAAATATTTTTAAGTTTAATTTTCATCAAACAATTATTTATCAATCTTTATTCGAGTCAAGTACAGTCGAGTTAATAACATATATATCATAATAAAATTGATTTTTCCATTAAATTTATTTTTCATTTACAAAGTTGAAACTTAAAACCTCACTTTAAAAAATCATACATTACTTCAATTACAATTTCACATAAGATACATATAGATACTACAAAAAAATACTACTCAAGTTTTATTATTAAGCCAACTACAGATAATTATAATTGTATAAGAAATTATTAAAGAAAATAAAATAAAGATGGCATGGAAATTCTACCTCTATTTGTCTCTTTACCGAGGACTGCTTGTTGACAGGTCGCGGTATCTTTGGTATGTCAAAGTTGAAAGCATTAGATTTACCTTTTTAGGGTTTTTTACCCCTTTGGGGTTGTTTATTAAAATATTTTTAGGTTTGGGGTGAAAAAAATAAAATTTAGTTGTCTGATGTGAATCTTGTCAAATCATATTTCGAAAACGCAGGGTGTCAGTACGTTTTATAAAACGTTAACTCACATAACGTTTTTGCCAACTGAAAACGCTATTTGAAGTAGCGTTTTATGTCTACTTTGACTGAGAAAACGCTAGGTGGACTAGCGTTTTATAAAACGCATGGTGGACTGCCTTCTTTGACTGGAAAACGCATTCCCATGCAGCGCTTTTAAGTAAAAAACGCACACTGCCCTTACGTTTTTTAATATTGAATATGTTATAAAATTTTTATTAAAATGTATAAAATTATGAATTTTGAATATGAATAAAATTAAAAATTTAAAATAAGATAACAAAGATTAAAAATAATAAACTATTTTATCCTTCTATTTTTTTATCATTAGAATATAAAATTTAGTATTTTATTAAAATTTAGTTATAAATTTTACAATTAGAAAAACAAACTAATTTATATATTTTAATAAAATACTAAATTTTATATTCTAATTATAAAAAAAATAGAAGGATAAAATAGTTTATTATTTTTAATTTTTGTTATCTTATTTTAAATTTTAAATTTTATTCATTTTCAAAATTCATAATCTTATACATTTTAATTCATAATTCATATTATTTTTAAAATTATCAAAAAGCTATATCTCTTGGTTCTTTTTTTTAATTAATAATTCATATTCTTATTATTTTTAGAAATAAAAAAAAAACTCTCTCCCTGTAACATTTGCTCTCTCCTGTCCCTTGATGTTCCTTCACGTCCCTTCACATTTGCTCCCTCGCTCTCAGGTCTCGCTCTCAGGTAATCTTGTGTAATCTTGCAATGCATGTAGGCTGAAGTTCTGTTTTTGTGTTGTGTTTCTGTTCACTAAATGTTCTACCTTGCTCCTTTCCATTCCTCATTTTAGTTGACTACAAATCACTAAACAGAATTATTGTCTCTTTTTGATATTTCAACCCATTGAAATATTTTACAATAAGTTTTCTAACATAAAAAACGCATTTCGGGGTTGCGTTTTTGCCTCTGCCCGCGTGCTGTCCGAGACCTGGAAAACGCAGCGTGGACCAGCTTTTTGACCACCTGGAAAACGCATCTTGGACCAGCGTTTTTGCCACTGTCGTGACACTTGTCGGGCATGCATAAAAAACGCTATTTTAGGTTGCGTTTTGCACCCTGGAAAACGTTACTTCACATAACGTTTTATAAAACGTACTGGTACCGTGCGTTTTCGAAATATGATTTGACAAAATTCACCCTAGACAACTAAATTTTATTTTTTTCACCCCAAACCTAAAAATATTTTAATAAACAACCCCAAAGGGGCAAAAAACCCACCTTTTTATGTATATTAGTTATTACCACTTAGACTTAGACTTGTAAAATGGGCAAACGAATAAATAAAATAAATCTTAAATGCAATAACTGTATTATTTAGGCTTTCACATTTAGTTGTATTACATTTTACTTTCTGGTATGGATATTACTCAAAATTTATCAACAAAGCCAAAATAAACAACAAATTATCTCACAAAAATTGTACAAGTAACATTTTTGTGTGTGCATATAATAAGTAGTATTATATTCTAATTAAATCAATAGTTTATACCATTAAATAGGTTATAATTCCATCTGTTTCACATGTAAAACTAATTGAAAACTAATTAAAATATGTTTCATAAAATTAGTTGTTAAATATGAAATATTATAAAAGATATATTTTCTTGTAAAATATATAAGACTGATTTTAAAAAAAAAATATAAATGAGTATAAAAATATAAAAAGTAAAATAACCTTAAGTTACTAAAAATACTATTTTAAATTGGCATTTTAAAAAAATTACCACAAAGGGTTGTTCATAGTCTTGTCATACATAACTATCATAAGGATTATTCTAACTTGATATGAAGTTTTAACTCTTTTTAATTTAATCAAGAATCAAACTTGTGTTAAATGACTCATAACAACTCATTTACTTTACTCAACCAATTAAGTTAGTCTTGTTCTTAAATGTAGCATATAGTTTTAATTGATTCCTATTGAAAATTTAACTGCATTAAAATTTAATTAAAAAATTAATATAAATAATTACGGATGTTAGTATAAGGTTTGTCTGAAAATGAAACACAGACGAACTAATCCATCTTTTAAAAGATTCATGCATTGGATTACCTGCAAGTAGCTTGATAATGTGCAGAATATTTTGTGGCGCTCGCAAGTTGTTGTTATTCTATTTTCTAGAATGTTGTGCTTGTCGAATTTAAGCTACACTTTACCTAATTTGTTGACCTTCAAATCTAAAATTATTTAAAAACTGAACGTAATTTGATAAAATTAACATACTTCCTCTCAATTATGTTTTTTTAATATACTGATTAAAGAGTTAAAAAATAATTTTTATTCAGCATTACATGAAAATTGTATTAAAATTCAAGAAAACTTCTCCAATAATATTTTTTTATAAGTTTTTAATTCTTTAAACGGTGCCTACTTAACAATTTCAAATTAACATAACCATTAATATAACACTTGTTATATAAAAATATGAAGGAAATTTAATTTATTTTTTTTTGTAATCCAATATGGTCATCGAATATACCAAAACAATGGTTAAATTAACCTAAAATGGTTGGTAGAAGATGGGTGGAAACTAACATGTTTCAAAAACAATATGAAGACCAAAAGTGGCTGTGTAATCAATTACATCATTTGTGTAAGTGAGTACTGATTATTTAAAAAGTTACACATGTCAAGGTACACCTGTGTAATCAATTACACATTATATGTAATCGATTAATAGACAGACAAAATACAATATACAGAATTATGCAGAATTTTGGCCATCGATAAACTTTCGCACACTCTAACTTGCCTATTTGACCTCCAAATGTTATGAAACTTTAACATAAACTAAACAATACCAATTATGACCTGCTAGTCCTATCCACACCCAAAAACTCCCGAAAACGAGGGAGATATGTGGAAAAAATGTGTTTAGGCTATTTTAGGCCATTTCTAGGAACCTAACTATTCAATTCTCCTTCAAATTAGACCAAACCAATTCACAGACCTTCTAACTACTGTATAGGGTTTATCAATCTCATTTTGACATATTCAGTTCCTTATTTAATGCATAGTCCTCACAATTCTACATACTAACTCATTCAACATCAATACTACACTACATCCATCATCATATACTTGTCAACTATAGTATTGGCTTAATGCCATCTAGCAAAACCTGCCCATATCATGAGTTCAGCATTATCACCATCATATTATTAGTTCCTAGGCATAAACATCAATTCACCAACATATTCACTTATATATATAGGCTAAAATACCTTTTCAGCCCTTTTAAAGTCTAGGGTTTAGGAAAAAGCCCCTCAAAAATAAACTCTAGACTTTTGGCCCTTAATTTTAGGGTTTACAAAATTAAAGAAATGTTAGGCTTGACTGTTAACTGATGAGATGACTAACGTCTGTGTCACCTCATCAGTGACACAAAATTGACAGGTGGCAAATTTTTTAAAAATAAAATATAAAAATTTCACATCATCATATCATCATTTGCATTAATTTTTTTAAAAAAATATATTTTCCTTTTCTAGAGGGGCGGGAGAGGGGAAATTTATGGAGGTAGGAGGAGTCGTGGAGGACTTTGAGGGGAAGACAGAGGGTGGCGACAAGGGGTTTGGAGGTGTCGGAGGGTTTGGAGTGGAAGATCTCGAGGGTGAGGAAGGAGTCGTGGAGTGGGGGGAGAGAGAGGGTGAAACGCTCATTCTAGACCGGGGAGGTAGAACCAGACTCATCAGATTTTGTGGCTAGGCGACGGTCAAGATCAACCTAGAAAATGACGTAGGGTTTCAGATCACCGTTTTTCCAATTGACGTTCTTGAGGTGCTTCGCCGACACGATTGTTAGGTCTAGATCTATCGACTTTGATGGAGGAGGACGCGATCACGCCATTGCTTTAGTTCTCAGCTTGATTAGGTTTCCGTTTCTCTTCTCTTTGCTTGTGATTTCTACTACACGCAAAAAAGGAGCCAAAAGTTGGTCCTAACTCCCCGGACGCATCCTCCTTTATCGACCTTCCCTCGTACGGCTGACGTTGTTCTCTCCCCTTTTGACGATGACACTAACAACGTCGATAGCTCCACGGGTAGGTACATGACTTATCTGATTCAATAGGTTCATTCAATTTCTATGGATGATTTGGATTTTGTGATATGATTTTCATAGTGGAAGTGTGTTTCTAGATATAAATTTGATCAATGATAAACTGATAATTTGTTCCTGTGTGGTGACTGTTTATGTTAAGGATTTACGTAATAATTCTTGCAATATGCAGTGTGGTTTCACTTTTAACAATCACATCTTTGATGGAACTAGCACAAACCATGAGGAAATTAGCTAACATGTCAATTTCACCATTTTGACTTGCTAAATGTAGAGAAGCTAAACCTTCTCTTCCTTTGACACAGACAGAATCTCTATTGATGTTTATGAAATGAAGCACCATTTTATTATGGCCATATTGAATAGCAAGATGAATAGGAGAGAGTCCTTGCTAATTTAGCTTCAAGGAAAACGAAGGTTTCTCCCTCTATATCTCATTTGTCTCCGAGAAGAGTAAACCACTGATTGGTCGATCTGGAGACTAACTTCTCAGCGCAAACCTAAAAGGACCGCTGATCCCCCGGACCCGAGTCTCGATGTAATTAACTATTAGTTAAAATAACAAAAAAATTCAAGTAAATTCTTTGCGCTCTCAAAACCTGAAGTATGTACCCCTACATTGAGAATCGAGCCATGGAAACTCAACGACCTAAGTTTAAGGTATAAAGAAAATGGATCGAGAAATATTCACCCAACATGTACACAAAATAAACACATTCAACGATGAAAGAAAATGAGTATACGAGGCATATGCCTAGTCTATGAAGATATGGGAAAAGGCCCAAAAATGAGGAAGAGGAGAAGAAAATTTCATTTTAGGTGGCCTTGCTTAAGCGAGGAAACTCTCACTTGAGCGAGCCCCCGAGCCTTGCTTGAGCGAGCATAAGCTCGCCTGAGTGGGCAAAGCCAAAGTATCACGCCCCCAATTCACATTTGAGTAAGTCACAGCCGCTCGAGAAAAATTTCTCCAGAACCAAATCACAACAACCTCGCTTGAGCGAGTCATCGCTCGCTTGAGCAAAAATCCCACAAAATCAATTCCTCATTTACTCGCTTGAGTAAGATGTCTCTCACATAAGAGAAAAAGAGACAGAATCCAAACCTCATATACTCGCTTGAGCTAGAACCTCACTCGCTTAAGCGAGAATCACCCAGACCCATTACTTTGCATTTTGCTTGGGCGAGATCGAGCTCGCCTGAGCAAAAATGGACCAGAATGCACCAATACGTTCAAGGTCCTTCTCGCTTGAGCGAGAATCCCCTCGCTTGAGCGAGAATATCAAAATGCAGAATTGCAGCATATGTTAATCAATCTACATGGCATACAATATTGAAAGAGGCAAGGATTTGATCCAAACTCTCAATGGACATACATTTATACACATAAACATGAATTGCTCTAATAAGTCTCATATAATGATTTAAATCCTAGATCATCCTATGCACCAATGGCAATTTAAGCATATTTAAGCTAAACCAAGCATGCCAATTTACAATGTAAGCCTCTTTCGTTACAATCAATCATGCACATAGGTTTCTTACATACATTATGAGTTGTGAATGACTTCTATATGAAGACTCATACATTAGATGGAAATATGACCCATGCACTTCTTTGTCTTACATTCATTTCAAAATGTCAATTTTGAGACGAATCTCATATGCAATATTAATAGTCATACAATTCAACGCATCATTCTCAATATCAATCGTTGACAACATCATATCTAAAGTTAACATTCAAGGCACAAGAGGCCTAATTTTCCTATAGGACCTACAAAACATGCATTCATATCTAACTCAATTATCATATACAAAAGATATGCTTGATACATTTGCCTCAACACATACACCGGCCAAGGCTCAAAAGCTTCCTTCCAATATTACCTTTACCCCAAGCTCACGATCCAAAAAGAGTAGGGTTTTAGCATACCTACATCAACTTTTAAAATGGCAGCTAAGATGTGAGTAACATATACCAAATGTATCAAAGTCATACATTATGATAATATATATATGCTCAACGTACGTTCCTCAATGGAACAATATATTTCAACCATAACAATATTATCACATACATAATCTAATCATCGGGTACCATAACAATAGCATATGTAACAAGTCACAACACATCATTCCGTTAGTGATTCATACCAACCATAACCATCCATTCAATGTTAGTACTACAAGTCTTTCCATTCACTTTCAATACTTCATTGCCTCCAAGGGCTACCAATACTTGGCATACCACTGACTATATGCAAATGCTCTTATAGCTAATGCATATGCACAAATAAATTAATATTGAACTGCAAATCTGACTGTGGGAAACAACATCATATAATATACGGGTCAAGCATAGGTGTGCTACTATGACTCTACTACAGTAGTAAATGTGTACACTTATCTCATAAACTTTGCATGCATAACAACATCTTTCATTGGTACCAAATCGCTATCACCCTTATGTAGCACTAGTCACCTTGTGACTTGCGGATTAACAACATGGCCTCACTTGCCAAAAGTGCTACAGGCCCCTCCTGAACACACATCGGGAGAGTTGTGTCCCATAGGGATACCGAGGTCACTTGCTCGTCATAGAGCCGCCCACCCACTAGGCCTACCACATAGGGTGCCTTGTCACCAAACTATAGACAACTTCGTGATCCTACTAAATCACTAGGGAATAATAACCATTTTACCTGTGCACAAGGCCGCCCTTCCACTGGGCCCACAGAAAACAAAATGATATGCATCCTAAAATATCATTCCACAATCATCAACTCACCACCATCACTTAGTAGATTCTAGTATTACCATCATTCTCAACCACTACTAATTATCATTGGATTTCATTCACACATTTAGTTAGTGGCAACAATATCCACACATATTTTCATTTATTTCATATCATTGAATATTCTCACACATTTATATTTCATTCGATCATAACTACGACATCAACTCAAGCAAGTCGTAGCCACACATCTAATTGACATCAAGATCATCATCCCAAATATCATTTAACACATAACATAAACCATTCCAAATGCATTTCAAATCATATAACTCATTAAACCATTCATCCAAATCAAGTCATGGAAACATATCCATACAATATACATCAATAATGGATGAAATCATGCATTTAGAAGATGTTACCTCCTCCCACCTCAAAAGAAGTAGAAATCACCATGGTTCAAAGGTCCCGCTTCGTCAATGGAGTCATTTCCTACATCACATAATATATATATATATATATATATATATATATATATGTTAGGAAATACCTAAACATGAGCAGCGAAAAAAAAGGATTCCATAGGATTTACAAAGTTCCGTGTTTCAAAGCACAAAACAAACACAAAAAATTCATTTTGGATTACCTCTTGAAGAACACCGAAGCAGTCGTAGCCTTGTCCTTTAGGAGTCCACACGAGCACTTCCACCAGAATCGCAACACTTGCCAACTGCTAGTTTGACGACGTGTAGCTCTTGTAACTTTTGCGAATTTATGTCTCACTTGAGTGAATGGCCTATGAGCATCTTATGCTCTATTTATAGGCTTTGGTTTGACCTAATTTGTTCTCTCTAAAAAGTGGGCTCCTTACTCATTCCAAATGAGTTAGGCCCAATAGCTTTATTTTAGTTCAACTAAAATAAGACAACATTTTCTGATGGGCTTACTCTATGTGTGTGACCCTACAGGTAAAATACCCGGTCATATTAATAATAAATTATTTTATTATTAATATAAAATAAGAGCGGCATCTAACAATGCATCATTATGTCTGAATATTATCAACATAACCTATAAGTGATAATTATTTAATATGTTTGTTTCTTTTGTCACGATATCCTAATTGGGCCCAAGGCATGGTCGCGTCATCCTTGTACGACCCAATTTATTTTACTTGATACCGGAGTAGACTAGATCTGAATAAATATCTAATATTTATTCTTTCTAGCATGGCCATGCATTTTCTTAGTCTTACTCCATCAAGTGGCCTATAGATATCACTCCTGTCATATAGGAGAGACAAATCCCATCTACATCACTCACATCCCTCTGCATAATTTGTTCATTGCCTAATCACAACCTTTATAGTCCTCTTGTTAGAGAAGACGTTTAATTGTATTAAAACAATAAACTCCTCATGTAGGAATCGTAGTGACTTCAGGTCGAAGGATTACATATACCATTATCACATTGAGAATCGTTTATGACAATCATGTAACGATCCATGCAACGTTCTCATGGTGGGTCTGTCCAGTATATCATTACTCTTAATGTGTACCCGTGTGAAGATTTGATATCATCTATATCTATGATCTGTGAGATCAGGTCATCAGTACACTCACACACTAGTCTCAGTGTATTTACATGTCCCCATGTAAATAGTTGACTAGGGACATTTTAGGAATAACTTTTATATGACCTATTACTCCAAGGATAAATACGTTTTAAAACAATTTTAAACTAAAATATTTATTTTATTGATAAGCAGAAAAATGATACAAATGAAAAAGCATAAAAGCTCATAGTGCATACACCAACAATCTCCCACTTGCACTAGAGCCAATCAGACATTTGCCTAATGCCTAATGATCTAGTGTGCCTTTCATGTTTTGTTGTGTAAGAGGTTTTGTGAGTGGGTCAGCAATATTCTCATCAGTATGCACCTTACATAGCTTTACATCTCCTTGGTCAAGGATCTCTCGAATGAGATGAAATCGCCTAAGTATATGCTTGGTTCGTTGATGTGATCTAGGTTCCTTAGCTTGTGCGATTGCTCCACTATTGTCACAGTAGAGACTTATAGGGTCCACAATGCTAGGAAAAATCCCAAGTTCTGTTATGAACTTCTTGATCCATACTGCCTCTTTTGCAGCATTTGAGGCAGCAATATACTCAGACTCTGTAGTAGAATCAGCAACTGTCTCTTGCTTTGAACTCTTCCAGCTTACAGCACCACCATTTAGACAAAACACGTACCCAGATTGCGATCTTGAGTCATCCTTATCAGTTTGGAAGCTAGCATCAATGTAACCTTTTACAATGAGCTCTTCTTCCCCTCCATATATCAAGAATGAATCCTTAGTTTTTCTTAAGTACTTTAGGATATTCTTGACAGCAGTCCAGTGACTTTCACCGGGATCAGACAGGTATCTACTCGTCATGCTTAAAGCTTACGAGACATCTGGTCGGGTACATATCATGGCATACATGATTGATCCAATAGCAGATGCATATAGAATCTTATTCATCCGTTTTCTTTCTTCTTTAGTGGAAGGAGATTGGGCTTTTGATAAGCTTATGCCATGAGCCATAGGCAAAATTCCTTTCTTGGAATCTTGCATGTTAAACCTTTTTAACACTTTGTCTATGTATGTATTCTGACTTAGACCAAGAAGTTTTCTTGATCTATGTCTATAGATCTTAATTCCCAATACGTAGGTTGCTTCACCTAAGTCTTTCATAGAAAAACAGCTTCCCAACCAACTCTTCACAGACTGAAGAGTAGGAACGTCATTTCCAATAAGTAGTATGTCATCAACATACAGGACCAGAAAAACAATTATGCAGTCACTAACCTTCTTGTAGACACAAGGTTCATCCTCATTTTTAGTAAAGCCAAATTGTTTAACAGCTTCATCAAAACGAAGATTCCAGCTTCTGGAAGCTTGCTTAAGTCCATATATAGAACGTTGTAGCTTGCACACCTTCCTGGATGCTTCAGGCTTAACAAAGCCTTCGGGTTATGTCATGTACACTTCCTCAAGAAGATTTCCATTAAGGAAAGCAGTCTTGACATCCATTTTCCATATCTCATAATCATGGTATGCAGCAATAGTAAGCAAAATCCAAACAGACTTTAGCATAGCAACTGGGGAAAAAGTTTCATCATAGTCTATACCATGTATTTGCTTGAAACCTTTAGCCAACAACCTTGCTTTAAAGGTACTTATATTACCATCCATGTCAGTTTTCTTTTTGAAAACCCACTTGCATTCTATAGGTTTTACCCCTTCAGGTGCATCAACCAAGTTCCAAACTTGATTAGTGTACATGGAGTCCATTTCAGATTCCATGGCTTCTAGCCATTTCTCAGATTTTGAACTTGCAATGGCCTCTTCATAAGATGTTGGCTCATTTTGATCCATTAGGAATACATCTCCTTCCTGAGTTACAAGAAATCCATATCTTTCAGGTTGTTGACGTATTCTACCTGATCTACGCAAGTTTTATGCTACTAGAGCTGGTGTTATCACAACATTTTGTGGGTCCTGCTCCACTTCCACCATTGGCTCTTCAATGCCTTGTGAGTCTTGAATTTCTTCAAGTTCTACTTTCCTCCTACTGATTCTTGTAGAGATGAATTCCCTTTCTAAGAATACAGCATTCCGAGCAACAAACACTTTGCCCTTGGTAGGATTGTAAAAATAATAACCCTTAGTTTCTTTTGGGTATCCCACAAAAAAATTTATCTGACTTGGGCCCGAGTTTATCTGAACTTTGACGCTTAACATAAGCTTCACAGCCCCAAATCTTAAGAAAAGACATACTAGGTCGTTTCCTAGTCCATATCTCATATGGTGTCTTTATAACAGCCTTTGATGGAACACGGTTAAGTGTGAAAGTTGCTGTCAACAAAGCATGTCCCCAGAATGAGTTAGGGAGGTCAGTTTGACTCATCATTGATCGAACCATGTCCAACAAGGTTCTATTTCTCCGCTCAGAAACCCCATTCCATTCTGGTGTTCCAGGGGGAGTAAGTTGAGATATAATCCCACACTCTTTAAGATATTCATCACACCCTAGGCTCAAATATTCACCACCTCGATCGGATCAAAGTGATTTAATTGTCTTGCCAAGTTGGTTCTCTACTTCATGTTTAAACTCCTTAAACTTTTCAAAGGATTCTGATTTATGTTTCATGAAAAACACAAATCCATATCTACTGAAATCATCAGTAAAAGTGATGAAGTAACTAAAACCTCCCCTAGCCATTGTCCCTATGGGCCCACATACATCACTATGTATCAAGCCAAGAAGATCACTCGCCCTTTCACCTTTTTCGGTAAATGGGGTCTTAGTCATCTTCCCTAATAAACAAGATTCGCATGTATCTATTGATTCAAAATCAAAAGATTCTAAATATCCATCTTGATGGAGTTTAGAAATGTGTTTCTCATTTATATGTCCTAGGAGACAATGCCAAAGATAAGTTGGGTTTAAATCATTTGTTTTAACACTTTTAGTATTAATGTTATAGATAGGGGTTTCGAGATCTAGAACATAAAGTCCATTACTCAAATTTGCACAACAATAAAACATGTCTTTTAAATAAACAGAACAACTATTATTCTTTATTATAAAGGAAAACCCTTTCTTATCAAGACAAGAAACAAAAATAATGTTTCTCCTTATTGCTGGAACAAAATAACAATTGTCCAATTCAAGGACTAACCCTGAGGGAAAGGATAGAAAATAAGTCTCTACAGCTAATGCAGCAACTCTTGCTCCATTTCTAACGCGTAGGTCTACCTCGCCCTTCATCAACTGCCTACTCCTTCTTAGATCCTACACATTAAGACAAATGTGAGATCCACATCCAGTATCTAATACCCATGATGTTGAAGTTGGCATGTTAATTTCTATAACAAAAATACCTGAAGTGGAAGTCTCACTTCCCTTCTTCTTAAGCTCTTCTAGGTACTTTGGACAGTTTCTCTTCCAGTGTCCCTTTTGTCCACAATGGTGACATTTACCTTCCTTAGCCACCCCGCCCACAGGTTTTAAGGCTGATGTACTTGGCTTATCCTTGCCTTTCCAAATTTTCTTGCCATTTCCTACAATAGCCTTTCCTTTGCCTTTATACATGCCCTTTCCTTTACCTTTGCCAGAATTGACCATCATTATGGCCTTGCCCTTTCCTTTAGAAATATTGGGCTCAGCAGTCCTCAACATATTGAGTAGCTCTGGCAATGTTTTGTCCAATGCATTCATGTTGTAATTCATGATGACTGGCTTAAAACTGTCAGGTAATGATTTCAAAATGAGATCGGTAGCCAACTTCTGAAGGAAGGGGAATCCTAGCCTAACTAGATTCTCCAAGTACCAAATCATTTTGAGCACATGAGGTCCTACAGAACCTCCCTCTTTAAGTCTACAGCTAAATAGGGCTGAGGAAACTTCATATCTTTCTTGGTCAGCTTGACCTTGATATAGCTTCCTTAGGTTTTCGATCATATCGAAAGCCTCCATGTGCTCATGTTGCTTCTGAAGCTCAGGAGATATGGTAGCGAACATAAGGCATTGGACATCTAAAGCATCATCCTGATGCTTCTTATAAGCATCCTTGTCAGCTTTAGAGGCGTTTGCAGTGGGTGGTTCCGGAACTGGACATTCCAACACATACTGCTTTTTCTCTTGTTTGAGGACAATCCTCAAGTTTCTATACCAGTCAAGGAAGTTAGAACCAGATAATTTTTCTTTGTCTAGGATTGATCGCAATAAAAGGTTCGAAGGTGTGTTTGACGTCATGGTTATCTAAAACAGAAAATATGTAGTAAGTATGATTTTCAAAACATATTTAAATTATGGTCATTTAAATTAAATATGTCTCCCACTATTTTGATTCAAAGCAAAATACCCTCCACGAATCAGAAAATCCCGTTGGAAGATTTTCTAGTGGGCTAAGATCCATATTTTGCCAAGTGTTAAGTCAGCTTTGGCTGATCACCTAATACTTGGTTATTTAGGTAGGAAACTTTTTCCAATTATATCTTTATACAAATCTTAGTCATTGGGTTAAGTAACCATTACTACTTATTCATCTTATGAATATTTAGCCCAATGTTTACGCCTCTAAGTTATATTCAATCCAATTGAAAACTTAGTTAAGTTAAAGCCCAATAAAACAGTTTGGATATTACCATTATCCCATCGCGTCTTACTAATATAAATGATAGTGCCCTGCTTTGGCAAACCCACTATTTATTGACATTAGTGTTGACGAGTGTACTTATTGGAAGGCGTTTATAACTTAATATTATTTTGAGGGATTTTAATTTATTTTAAAATTACCGTCTTTGTTAAACGCTTTAACGTAGTAAAATTATCCCCAAAGCATGCAAACGAAATTGTGAGATGGTTATGGTCTTCCTAGAAGAAAAATAAATAAATAAATAAACCTAGAGGAACTATATTGCCATGGCTTCATGAAGTCCTACTTCTTGAATCCATCATCCTCTTAGAGTCACTACTCCTTGGTTTTCTTCTAAGTCTTTACTTTGTTGGCCCGATCAAGATTACATGATTAAATAGAAACTCGCTTTACATACGAGTGAAGGGTTGAGAAGAGAAATACAACAGAATAGAGAGAGAGACACAACACGCAGGCTGTATTTAAATAAAATAACTAAGACCATAACCATTCACCATGTAACGTGTTAATTAATTGATTATAACCCATTTAAAAGCATTAAAAGAGTAATTAATTTTTAAAATGGGCAATTAAACACATGGGGTCGGTAAAGTGAGGTGGGTCCGGTGTGACCGCTTAAGTACCAAGTCTTTCCTAGCCAGAACGTCCCTTGACCATTAATAGCTCTAAAATTTTGGCTAGGGTTTCAAAATAAAACCCTAATTCCTTATTGCGAATGCTTCACAACACAGCCGTAAAGGCACATGGAGGCAGCACCGTCTAGGGTTTCAAAACCTAGAATTCAATTTGCACTAATGCCAATATGCAATGCCTTTCCATGACGGCCGTCTAAGTTTCAACTCTTGAACCCTAGATTAAGGAACGGCCATGGTTTAACACTTAAACCTTATCACTTAACGCCCCATAACATGAACTATTCATGTTCGAAGATCAACTCAATTGATTCATAATTTGTACGATGACTATCATATGAGTAAAACACATATCAAATACAAAAATTGCATAAACTCATACATCATACAAATTTAAACGGCAATAACATACATACTAAAATTGAGAAACTCTATAACATGCATCATATATAATTTACAAAGAATAACTCAAAATTATATGTATCAGGCCAAAACAGAGGTCATACCATATACATGATTAATCATTGTAATAATATGCATCATATGCGATAACTCAAAATAGCAACATAATCATGCATGTTCATTTTCGAATCCTAGTTTCATAAAACATTTTTGCAAAACAAAAATACAAAGCTTTAAACAAGAAACGATTTCACAAATCATATTTTCTAAAAGCTCTTGCAAACGACAACATATCATCATAAAATAGAAACAAATGCCCAAAACACGGTTTTTGCAACCTGGCTCTGATACCACTGTTAGCAAATCCCTAAACATGAGCAACGGGAAAAAAAAGGATTCCATAGGATTTGCAAAGTTCCGTGTTTCAAAGCACAAAACAAACACAAAAATTTGTTTCGGATTACCTCTTGAAGAACACCGAAGCTGTCGTAGCCTCGTCCTTTAGGAGTCCACACGAGCACTCCCACCAAAATCGCAACACTTGCCAACTGCTAATTTGACGATGTGTAGCTCTTGCAACTTTTGCGAATTTGTGTCTCACTTGAGTGAGCAGCCTATGAGCATCTTATGCTCTATTTATAGGCTTAGGTTTGACCTAATTAGTTCTCTCTAAAAAGTGGGCTCTTTACTCATTCCAAATGAGTTAAGCCCAATAGCTTTATTTTAGTCCAACTAAAATAAGACAATATTTTCTGATGGGTTTACTCTATGTGTGTGACCCTACAGGTAAAATACCCGGTCATATTAATAATAAATTATTTTATTATTAATATAAAATAAGAGCGGCATCTAACAATGCATCATTATGTCCGAATATTATCAAATATAACCTATAAGTGATAATTATTTAATATGTTTGTTCCTTTTGTCACGATATCCTAATTGGGCCCAAGGCATGGTCGCGTCATCCTTGTACGGCCCAATTTATTTTACTTGATACCGGAGTAGACTGGATCCGAATAAATATCTAATATTTATTCTTTCTAGCATGGCCATGCATTTTCTTAGTCTTACTCCATTAAGTGGCCTATAGATATCACTCCTGTCACATAGGAGAGACAAATCCCATCTACATCACTCACATCCCTCTACATAATTTTTTCATTGCCTAATCATAACCTTTATAGTCCTCTTGTTACAGAAGACATTTAATTGTATTAAAAAAATAAACTCCTCATGTAGGAATCGTAGTGACTTCAGGTCGAAGGACTACATATACCATTATCACATTGAGAATTGTTTATGACAATCATGTAACGATCCATGCAACGTTCTCATGGTGGGTCTGTCCAGTACATCATTACTCTTAATGTGTACCCGTGTGAAGACTTGATATCATCTATATCTATGATCTGTGAGATCAGGTCATCAGTACACTCACACACTAGTCTCAGTGTATTTACATGTCCCCATATAAATACTTGACTAGGGACATTTTAGGAATAACTTTTATATGACCTATTACTCCAAGGATAAATACGTTTTAAAACAATTTTAAACTGAAATATTTATTTTATTGATAAGTAGAAAAATGATACAAATGAAAAAGTATAAAAGCTTATAGTGCATACACCAACAATATATATATATCATATAATTATTTTTGTCTAAACCACTGAGATTCACCTATTCTAAGTTAACTACTTAGTGTCAATGTCATTATTAACTTTGAGCTTTCTTTCATTTCATTTATTACATATTCAATGCAACACCCATTAATTGGTCTTTACATTTATGGCCTTCTACCATCTATAACACCGTCTTTCATCATTAATAATAACACCCACACTCTAAATATCATATATTCATACTTAAGATCAACTTTTCTAAACACATTACATATTTTCCCTAAATCTTAGGGTTAGGGTTTTATCAAAACCCAATAACCACCATCAATACTCATTATCTTCCACCACAATAAATGTCATTTTTGTGTACCCCTATACACCTATGCATTTATCACACTCTATCTTAGGGTTTTGCATAGAAATGATTCCCATTACACTACCCATTCATATAACACTTTCTCTCTAACCAAAATAACCCATAATTTAGAGCTTAAACTCAAGAAAATGTTGAGGAAAACTTACCCTCAAACCAAGATGAAGTGAGCTTCTAGAGGGAGAGGGAGAGAGATAAAAATGGGAGAGGGGATGAAGATCTCCAATAATCACAAGTCTTTCTTTGCTTGCAAGAGGAGAGGGAAGCAAGGCACACACACTTCATGTGGTTTGAGAGTGGAAGTTGAAGAGGAAGAGAAATGAAAAAGATAAGAAGAGGAAGAAGTGAGTCTTTGAGAGAGAGAAAGCATGTGAGAGTGGAAGAATAAATGAGGAAAATTAAGTTATAATAGGTCTCTATTAAAATATTTTCTGTTTTACCACAAACACGATCACCATACGAGATCAATACTCATCCAAAAATTATTGTGAATATATTTTTGGATTCACATTAATATTTTTAACAACCCTGACCAACAGTACCTCAATCAGAGATACTTGGTCTGACACTCATATTTTAATCGGGTATTAAATTCAGCTCTTTAGCCATAATAAATTATGAGTAGTCAAGATAAACCCCAATTTAATTATTTCTAAATTTTGGGACATTAATTAATTCATATTTAATTATTTACTAATTATTTCACTAAATCAAGTATTTATTTAAATTTTGGGATGTTACAAAACCAGTGAACAACAAGAAGAAATACAAATAACAAAGACGCCAATTTTCATTCTTTTCCAAATAATCAAACATAAATATGAGAATAAAAATATTAATAATTGATTTTCTTCTTCTTTTGTTCCATACATTTTTCCTTCCTGTGTCAAATCACAGAAAAGATAAGGGGACACACAACAAAGGTGTAACATCCCTGATGTTTTAATGAGAATTATAAGAAATGGGAAATGTTAGTAAATGTTTTAGAAGTTTTATTTAATATTTGTTCTGTCTGAGCCAGAGACAGGAAAGCCGGTGTCGAGATTGGTCTCAGAAGCACGAGCAGGCGGAGTTGAAGATCGGGAGTGTAGGAGAAAAGTGGACAGGGCCAGGTGGTTTGGTCCAACCGATGTGAGGAGAGCGCCTCACTCAGGGTCATAGCCCGGATCAACCTCATAATGACTGAAACAACGGGTGTAGGTAACCACGAGGCGAGCGCGGATGAGATATCCGACCTCTCAGGATGTAGCTCGGATTTCTGAGGCATGAACACTAAGCTAGGACGCCGGTGGGCCGGTATTCATACTGGGCCTATACTCTTACGAAGTATTAGAGAATTGTGAATAATTAAACGTTGAGGGAATAAATAAGTGTAATTGATTTGATAAACTATGAAATAGTTTAATATGGTGAAATTAATTAAAATTTAGTGAGAATACAAATAAAATAAAGGAAAAGATGATCTTTCCCATGAGCTTTATATATATATATATAAGGAGATTCTCTTCCTTCCCTCTTCATTATTTGCGAGTTACCTCTGCTGCTGGTCTGTCCCTTCTCTTTCGTTTTCTCCTCTCTTAACGCTGAGTTGCATGCGCTGGGGAGGGACTCCATTTGTGTCTAAACTTCAACTGAACCCCATTCCTGTGATCGAGGCTTCAAGGTGAGTCTACTGATCTGTTCTAATTGTGATTCCCTTATCCCTTTTATTCTTTGGTGGTCAAGGGCCATGCATGGCTATATTCGATACTGTTCTCCACTCCTCTGGTGGGTGTGAGCCCAAATGCAGTCCATGAACTAAGGGCGTTGAAGTGACGAGCTGCACTTTATGATCCGTAGATAGTAGGTTAAGCAACGGAAGACTGAGTGACGGAGCTGAGACTACGAAATCAGTGCTCAGAGGAAGGAATCGACACAGGGAGCAGATTATCGAAGCGTGGAACCAAAGTAAGGGGGTGTTTGGGTTATAATTAATTAGAATAGGACTCGCTTCTTATTCAGGTCATTGAGGTAGTGTAAGCAGGTTAAGGAAAATGTTACTAAATCTAGCTGTGTGTTTATGCTTGTGCATGTGTGACTGTGTACATTAATTAGTTGAGGATCAGGTGTGTGGTTGAGTTTATCATGTTATGATCTTGTGATATTTAATGTTGAAATGATCAGTGATATGTGACGCCGGGTTAGCAAACAGGCTACCCGAGTGATGAGGAATTGATATTATTATGTGAAAGGTAAATTGTTGGATGACTATATGGTGTGGGATGGCCGACGGTATATGATAGCCCCTCATTTCCGGCTCCTGTGGTTTTCGTGCCCAGTTGAGCTACCCAGTGGTCAAGTAGGACCCAGTGGTCGAGGTGGAGAGTCAAGCAGGACTCGGTGAACCAAGCAGGGTTCACGGGGTGTCAAGTAGGACCCCCAGCTGAAGGCCAATCCTTTAGTATCCGGATACTAGGAGTCAGATTGTATGAGAGTCAGTGGTGATTGTGATGAATGTGATGGAATTGCTTGGTTGGGTTAATATAGTTATCGTATGTAATACACTATGTTTCTGTGTGCTTACTTTTGTATGATGCTTAATGTATATATATATATATGTATGTATATTTGTTAAGTTCCATTCTATATTAATTACAATGCCAAACACTCACCCTTGCCTTTTTTTAGTAACCAGTGACAGGGAGGGGGAAGGAGCCATGGATTTACGCCAAGGGAGAGATCGGTGCCAGGGCCCGAGTGCCTTTGAGTGACTCTGTAAAGTTATATGTGTGTATGAGAACTTTCGAGCGTTATTATTAGCTGTGTGTTAACCAAGACCAGATTGGATACAAATCTATATTTTAAAATACATCACTGTCATTTACATATGCTCTCATGGTTGCTATGACAACTCGTTGGTTAACAGAATCATTTTTAGGGTGAGATTTTTCAGGAGTCCGTTAGTATGTTTTGCCCACTCAGATTTGCGAAAGGTATTTGCTTATGCGAATAGAAACTTCGCTCAAGCGAGAGTTCGGAATCTCGCTTAGGCGAGTAGGGGTCTCGCTCAAGCGGGAGGCCCTGATTCCCTTTCTCCCCATTTGTTGTGCTTAGATTAAATTGTTCTCCTTGTTAGATTTCATTTATTTAATTTGACTGCAACTGTTGTCATTTGAATAAATCAGTAAAAATAAATGCTATTTCACTAAATCTCGATTAATTATCAAGAAAGGGAAAAATTTATCATAAGATTTAATCAAGTGAATAAAAATAAAGGTAAAATAACTTAGGACGTTACACTTGGTATCAGAGCGGTTCTTTCTAGAGCCGGTGTATGGGTCGGTCTAGTGATTGTGTTAGTCTTATGAAGGGTGATTGTATATCGTTGCACTATGATTATGTGTGGTCTGGCATCGTTCCCTTGGCACTCCACTGGCGTAGTATTTTATGAATATAAGGTAAATTTCTGATTCCCTAGCTGACCTTGGTTATTAATGGTGATGTGTTTGCTCATTGTAGAATTACTAAATGGCCGAAGAGGCTAGTTCCGGGGGAGGAGATGATTTCTTCTCTAGATTTACTCAGCTGATGAGTAGGACCGAGTCCGGTCCCACTCTGGATAAATTCCTGAAAAGGAATCCTCCGATC
Source organism: Clitoria ternatea (assembly GCA_037962975.1). Classification (NCBI taxonomy): domain Eukaryota; kingdom Viridiplantae; phylum Streptophyta; class Magnoliopsida; order Fabales; family Fabaceae; genus Clitoria; species Clitoria ternatea. Next base: position 229,798,524 of record CM075672.1, read on the forward strand.
TACAAAGGGGGACACGATTATGACGGGGCATACATTTGGATCAGGGATATCGAGCAGGTTTTTGAATATTTTGAGTGCTCAGAAGAGCAAAAGGTTTTATTTGCTACTTACCAACTAAAAGAAGAGGCTAGAGTATGGTGGTCTCGAGTGAAGGTGCAGATGAACGCAGCAAATGAACCGTTGGTATGGGTAAATTTCTGAAGGAGGTTCCTTGTTAAATACTTCCCGGATAACTACAAAATCCGAAAAGAAATGGAATTCCTGAAGTTGGAGCAAGACCAGCTGTCTGTGGCCGAGTACACCAGCAAGTTCGACGAGCTGTGTGATTTTTACCACCCTTTCTCGTTAGAAGGGACTGAAGGTAGCAAGTGCGCCAATACGAAGCTGGACTACGGATTGAACTCCATAGTGTAATCGTACCAATGGAGATTAGGGACTACCCAACCCTGGTGAACAAAGCAAGACTAACTGAAGAGGTACAGTTACAAAGGACTGCTCAGCCGAGAGATAAAAAGCCACTGAAGGCGAAAGGATTCAGCTTCAAGAGGATGAGTCAATTCTTCCGGGGCGGCAAGTCTTCTGCTACCTCCTCATCCTCTTCCGGTCGGGGTTCCACCGGTCGATCGAGTAATCCTTCTGGTAGCCGTGCATGCTACAATTGTGGTCAGGAAGGTCACATTGCCAAACATTGCCAAGCCAATCAAATTATGTGCTTCCAGTGCGGACAACCAGGGCACCTCAGGCCCGATTGCCCTCAGAGGCAGCAGCAGGGCAGGCAGGACAACCGAACTAACTCTTCTGGGACCCGGGGTTCCAACTTTCCGAGGGGAGGCCGGAATGGAGCTGGTAGAGGGAACCAACAATCGGGAAGATATGATGCCCAATCTAGCGGTGCCCAAAACGCCATGACCGGGCGAGTATTTATGTTTGATGCTTCAGAAGCTACGAGGAATGACAATTTGGTACAGGGTAAGTGCCTCATCTGTGGCTATCTGGTTGATGTAATTTATGATTCGGGTGCCACCCATTCCTTTATTTTGGAAAGTTATGTACGACGGCTTGGACTGTCAATCGGTTTAATGGAGAACGCTCTTATTGTTTCCACTCCAACTGGTTCCACTTTCCGTGTGACTACAGTGTGTAGGGAACAGCCGATACAAATCGAAGCCCTTACTTTTTGAGTGAATTTTATCTGTATGCCACTGAAGGACTTAGATGTTATTCTAGGTCTCGATTGGCTTGCTGCTAATCATGTGTTGGTCGATTGTTATCGGAAGAATATTGTTTTCTCTAAGGAACTTGACATGAAGGACAGGGTGAGCGATGTCCTAACCACGTATGTTGTTTTATTCGCTTCGGAGGGTCGGCATAACCTCCTGCCGAGCGATATTCCAATTGTTTACGAATTTCCTGATGTTTTTCCGGAAGAAATTCCGGAGCTACCTCCCAGTCGGGAGATTGATTTCTCTATTGACTTGATTCCCGGGGCAGAACCTGTGTCCCGAGCGCCATATAGAATGTCTTTAGTGGAATTGGCCGAAATGAAGAAACAAGTAAACGAATTACTAGAAAAGGGCTTTATCCGACCCAGTGCCTCACCCTGGGGCGTTCCGGTGTTACTGGTAAAGAAAAAGGACGGTAGTATGCGAATGTGCATTGATTACTGACAGCTGAATAAACTGACGATCAAAAATAAATATCCACTACCTTAGATTGACGATTTACTGGACCAGTTAAGAGGCGCCGTTGTGTTCTCTAAGATCGACTTGAGGTCGGGGTACCACCAAATCCGAGTGAGGCCGGAGGATACCCCAAAAATAGCATTTCGGACTCGGTATGGGCACTTCGAGTACGTAGTAATGCCCTTTGGAGTAACGAACGCTTCTGCCATTTTTATGGACTATATGAATCGGACCTTTCAACCGTACTTGGACCAATTTGTGGTGGTATTCATTGATGATATTTTGGTATATTCGAGGTCGGACGAGGAGCATGCTCAACATCTTCAACTTGTTTTACAAGTACTCCGAGAAAAGAAGTTGTACGCTAAATTATCTAAGTGTGATTTCTGGGAGAGTAGTGTACAATTCTTGGGGCATCTAATTTCCCAAGAGGGAATCTCAGTTGATCCAACAAAAATTGAGGCGGTTATGGCTTGGGATAGGCCGAAGTCAGTAACTGAAATCAGGAGTTTTCTCAGATTAGCTGGATACTATCGACGCTTCATTGAGGGGTTCTCTCGGATAGCACTCCCTCTGACTCGGTTAACGAGGAAAGGAAACCCCTTCGTGTGGTCAGAAAAGTGTGAATTAAGCTTCCAAACTCTCAAGCGATGTTTAACGACTGCCCCTGTGCTTGTACTGCCCGATGTAACACAGGAATTTGAAGTATATTGTGATGCATCCAAATTTGGATTGGGGTGTGTGTTGATGCAAGCTGATCGGGTAATTGCCTATGCTTCAAGGCAATTGAGGCCACATGAGGAGAATTACCCGACTCATGATCTGGAACTTGCAGCAGTGGTGTACGCACTGAAGATTTGGCATCATTATCTGTATGGAGCTCGCTTTGTAGTATTCAGTGATCACAGGAGTTTAAAGTACTTATTTGATCAAAAGGAGCTAAATATGAGACAGAGGAGATGGGTGGAGTATTTGAAGGATTACGACTTCGATTTGAAGTATCACCCGGGCAAGGCGAATGTTGTGGCAGATACACTAAGCAGGAAGGTATTACACGTGGCTTACCTGATGGGTAGAGAACACGAATTGCTGGAAAGCTTTATGGATATGAATGTTGGAATTATTATGGACGCACCAAACCGAATGACAATCGGAATGTTAAAAATCTCTAACGAATTTATAGAGTCTGTGGTATCTGCACAAAAAGACGATGAAGAGTTACTGAGGCTGATTGATACTCAGGCTCAAGGCAAAAATGTGGGGATAACTTGGGGTAACGATGGTATATGGAGATTCAGGAACCGAGTGGTGGTGCCTGCACATGGAGGCTTTAGGCAGGCTGTGCTAGCAGAAGCACATAAGAGCTCTCTGAGTATACATCCGGGAGTGAAAAAAATGTATCATGACTTAAAAAAGGAATTCTGGTTGCCAAGCATGAAGAAGGCAATAATCGAGTATGTGAAATCCTGTGTGATATGCCAGAAGTGCAAAGTTAAGCACCAATGACCTCCAGGTTTGCTTCGACCTCCAGAAATTCCGATCTGGAAGTGGGAAGGTATCACCATGGACTTCGTGTCCGGACTGCCTCGCACTCGAACCGAATACAACGTAATTTGGGTGATTGTTGATCGACTAACCAAAAGTGCTCATTTCCTAGCAATAAATATGAAGTGGTCGCTAGATCGATTAGCTAAGTTGTACGTTGCTGAGGTTGTTCACTAGTGGAAAAAATGGATACAACCACGGGGGTATAATCACGGATTAATGTGGATCCGTGATTAAAAATGACGCGGTGGCATTTTTGAAATTTTTGGGAAAACTTTTAATCACGGTTGTTAGGCAACCGTGATTAAAAGTGATTAAAAGTGTCTATAACCACGGTTGTTTGACAACCGTGGTTATATGTCAAAATATTATTCACCTTATTTTTAGAAAAATCCAAAAAAAAGAAAAACATGGAATTTTGATCTGATTTTTTGCGTCATGACTTCTTTTGGTACTTATTAGCTATTCGAGTTGGAATTTTTGAAAAATCAATTTTTGAGTGAGAGATACAAAAATTTTGTGACGACAAAAATCGGTAAACTTCAAACGAGCATAACTTGAGCTAGAAAACTCAGAATCCTTATTGCTGCATATGATTTTGGGGTAGAAAAAAATCTGCATTCATTCTAACTCGCTACACCAGTTGGGATTGCTCAGATCTTCAAAAAACCCTTGTTTTCTCAAAATTTTTTATTTTTTGTGATTTATTTGCTTATTTTTTGGATTTTTAGGCTTCTACTTTACCTACCAAATAAATTCTAAAAATTCTAAAAATTTTTATGGTGTTTTCTAATGCCAAAATAAATTGATTTTCACATATAACCACGGGTCCCTTGTTCAACCGTGGTTATATGTCATATATATAACCACGGGTCCTGTAGTAACCGTGGTTATAGGTCATACATATAACCACGGGTACTAGCATAACCGTGGTTATAGGTCATACATATAACCACGGTTGCGTGTGTAACCGTGATTATAGCTTCCTTTTCATTTTAAATTTCATAATTTCACGAGTGCGCCTTAGTCTAACTCTCTTTTCTCTCCTTCTTCTCTGTAAGGTTTCTCTTCTCTGTTTTCATGTTTCCATTTACATTTCATTATTTACGTTCTAGATTTGTTTATTATGTGAGTTCTTACTATTTTTCTGTTGCCATTTACAGGTTTCCCATCACACGCCATTGATTATTTACAGGTTTACGTTTTAGATTTATACTTGTGTTCTTCGTTTTGCTATGTGTTCTTCATTTTACTCTGTGTTCTTCTCGTTCCTTTGTTGTAGTTCTTCTCGTTCCTTTGTTGTAGTAGCATTTTTGTTTCTTGTTTCTTGTGGTTGTTCTGATTTTTATTCATTTACTTTTCTTTTGTTTTTATTTCTTGCATTCTTGCTGCGTTTCTTATTTCTGGTGTTGGTGTTCATTATGTTCTTGCTGTTTCTGAATGGTGAAGATGATAACCACGATTTTTAATTTTTTTTTTGGTCCAATACATTTAATCACGGTTGCCTAAGGCAACCGTGGTTATATCCACTCCACTTTTAACCACGGTTCAAACCCGTGATTAAATATCCTGATATATAACCACGCCCACTTTTAACCACGGTTGTTCAACCGTGATTAAAAGCCTTTTTTAACCGTGGTTAAAGCCATTTTTTCCACTAGTGGTTTGACTGCATGGTGTGCCCTTAAGCATTATCTCCGATCGGGATCCCCGATTCACTTCAAGGTTTTGGAGGAGTTTGCAACAGCAACTGGGTACTGAGCTCAAACTGAGCTCAGCTTACCATCCCCAGACCGATGGCCAATCAGAACGGACTATACAAACTCTTGAAGATATTTTAAGGGCATGTGTGCTGGAACAGAGCGGATCATGGGAGAAATACTTGCCCTTGGTAGAGTTTGCATATAATAACAGTTACCATAGCAGCATTGGGATGGCTCCATAGAAGCTCTTTATGGTCTTAAATGTCGTACTCCATTATGTTGGAATGAGAACGGTGATGCCGTTCATCTGGGGCCTGAGATGATTCAAGAGATGAACAAACAAATCACTTTAATCCGAGAGAGGATAAAAATTGCCCAAGACCGGCAAAAGAGCTATTATGACAATCGGCATAGACCCCTTGAATTCCAAGTGGGTGATTGGATGTTCCTAAGGATTTCACCGACTAAGGGTGTAGGTCGAATTTTGAAGAGCCAAGAGCTTAATCCGAAGTATATTGGACCATACCAAATACTAGAACGAATTGGTGAAGTCGTTTATCGACTGGATCTTCCCCAATCGTTGACTAACATTCACAACGTGTTCCACGTATCACAACTTCGAGCCTACATTCCGTGTGATACCATGATTGTACCGAGTGACTCCATTGAAGTAAAGGAGAACCTGACGGTGGAGGCTGTACCGATTAGCATTGAAGAGCATCAAACCAAAAGGTTAAGGAACAAGGAGGTACTGCTGGTGAAGGTGAAGTGGCAGAATTTACATTGGATGAACTACACTTAGGAGTTAGAATCCGATATGAGATGAATGTACCCTCATCTTTTCCAACCGGAACACTGATTTGGGGGACGAAATCTCCTTTTAGGGGGGGTGGATGTAACATCCCTGATATTTTAATGAGAATTATAAGAAATGGGAAATGTTAGTAAATGTTTTAGAAGTTTTATTTAATATTTGTTCTGTCTGAGCCAGAGACGGGAAAGCCGGTGTCGAGAACGGTCTCAGAAGCACGAGCAGGCGGAGTTGAAGATCGGGAGTGTAGGAGAAGAGCGGACAGGTCCAGGTGGTTTGGTCCAACCGATGTGAGGAGAGCGCCTCACTCGGGGTCATAGCCCAGATCAACCTCATAATGACTGAAACAACGGGTGTAGGTAACCACGAGGCGAGCGCGGATGAGATATCCGACCTCTCAGGATGTAGCTCAGATTTCCGAGGCATGAACACTAAGCTAGGACGCCGGTGGGCCGGTATTCATACTGGGCCTATACTCTTGTGAAGTATTAGAGAATTGTGAATAATTAAACGTTGAGGGAATAAATAAGTGTAATTGATTTGATAAACTATGAAATAGTTTAATATGGTGAAATTAATTAAAATTTAGTGAGAATACAAATAAAATAAAGGAAAAGATGATCTTGCCCATGAGCTTTATATATATATAAGGAGATTCTCTTCCTTCCCTCTTCATTATTTGCAAGTTACTTCTGCTGCTGGTCTGTCCCTTCTCTTTCGTTTTCTCCTCTCTTAACGCTGAGTTGCATGCGCTGGGGAGGGACTCCATTTGTGTCTAAACTTTAATTGAACCCCATTCCTGTGATCGAGGCTTCAAGGTGAGTCTATTGATCCATTCTAATTGTGATTCCCTTATCCCTTTTATTCTTTGGCGGTCAAGGGCCATGCATGGCTATATTCGATACTGTTCTCCACTTCTCTAGTGGGTGTGAGCCCAAATGCAGTCCATGAACTAAGGGCGTTGAAGTGACGAGCTGCACTTTATGATCCGTAGGTAGTAGGTTAAGCAACGGAAGACTGAGTGACGGAGCTGAGACTGTGAAATCAGTGCTTAGAGGAAGGAATCGACACAGGGAGCAGATTATCGAAGCGTGGAACCAAAGTAAGGGGGTGTTCGGGTTATAATTAATTAGAATAGGACTCGCTTCTTATTCAGGTCATTGAGGTAGTGTAAGTAGGTTAAGGAAAATGTTACTAAACGTAGTTGTGTGTTTATGCTTGTGCATGTGTGACTGTGTACATTAATTAGTTGAGGATCGGGTGTGTGGTTGAGTTTATCATGTTATGATCTTGTGATATTTAATGTTGAAATGATCAGTGATATGTGATGCCGGGTTAGCAAGCAGGCTACCCGAGTGATGAGGAATTGATATTATTATGTGAAAGGTAAATTGTTGGATGACTATGTGGTGTGGGAAGGCCGATGGTATATGATAGCCCCTCATTTCCGGCTCCCGTGGTTTTTGTGCCCAGTTGAGCTACCCAGTGGTCAAGTAGAACCCAGTGGTCGAGGTGGAGAGTCAAGCAGGACTCGGTGAACCAAGCAGGGTTCACGGGGTGTCAAGTAGGACCCCCAGCTGAAGGCCAATCCTTTAGTATCCGGATACTAGGAGTCAGATTGTATGAGAGTCAGTGGTGATTATGATGAATGTGATGGAATTGCTTGGTTGGGTTAATATAGTTATCGTATGTAATACACTATGTTTCTGTGTGCTTACTTTTGTATGATGCTTGATGTATATATATATATATGTATGTATATTTGTTAAGTTCCATTCTATATTAATTACAATGCCAAACACTCACCCTTGCCTTTTTTTAGTAACCAGTGACAGGGAGGGGGAAGGAGCCATGAAGTTGCGCCAAGGGGGAGATCGGTGCCAGGGCCCGAGTGCCTTTGAGTGACTCTGTAAAGTTATATGTGTGTATAAGAACTTTCGAGCGTTATTATTAGCTGTGTGTTAACCAAGACCGGATCGGATATAAATCTATATTTTAAAATACATCACTGTCATTTACATATGCTCTCATGGTTGCTATGATAACTCGTTGGTTAACAGAATCATTTTTAGGGTGAGATTTTTCAGGAGTCCGTTAGTATGTTTTGCCCACTCAGATTTGCGAAAGGTATTTGCTCATGCGAATAGAAACTTCGCTCAAGCGAGAGTTCGGAATCTCGCTCAGGCGAGTAGGGGCCTCGCTCAAGCGGGAGTCCCTGATTCCCTTTCTCCCCATTTGTTATGCTTAGATTAAATTGTTCTCCTTGTTAGATTTCATTTATTTAATTTGACTGCAACTGTTGTCATTTGAATAAATCAGTAAAAATAAATGCTATTTCACTAAATCTCGATTAATTATCAAGAAAGGGAAAAATTTATCATAAGATTTAATCAAGTGAATAAAAATAAAGGTAAAATAACTTAGGACGTTACACTAGGGGCTATAAGATCAGGTTGTCTCTGAATTGTAAGATTTTCATGAAACAAAGGAAATATTCAAAATTTATAACAAAAAATAGAATTTTACTCTCGGGGAAGCGTTGAAACACCCCTTTTGTCTTGTGTGCCTATAAAGAGAGAAAGTGAGATCTAGTTAGGGATTTAGAGAGAGAGAGAGAGAGAGAGAGTAGGGGAATATGAGGAAGACAGAGACAATGAGAGGATAGAGATGATGTGAAATTTTTATTTTTTTATTTTAAAAAAATTGTCACCTGTCAACCACGTGTCACTAATCACCTCATCAGTTAATAGTCAAGCCTAATGTTTCCTTAATTTTGTAAACCCTAAAATTTTTTAAGGGCCAAAAGTCTAAGGTTTGTTTTTTAGTGTCTTTTTCCTAAACCCTTGACTTTAAGAAGGCTAAAAGGTATTTTAGCCCTATATATATATATATATATATATATATATATATATATCAAAAACAATTTTCAACCTCCAGTGAGGTTACCCAGATACCTACACCACTAGACAAAATATATACAATAATCAAAAGAGCCAACCAAGGCTTATAACATCAAAACTACACAAATATTTACATTATATTTACACCAATTCTTCTCAAGGAATATCATGACATTCCTAATCGCCTTTTACCATTCTTCTCCTTGATCTAATTCTGCTGAAATAAAAATAGTTAGGGGGTGAGCATATTTATATGTGAAAGGGTAAATACCGAGTTAGATTTAGCCTCAACCTATGTCATTTCCTATCTATTTCTAGCAATAACCATTTTAATCATTAATCAACATAATTCATTATCAAATCATTAATTTCCATTTAACATAAACTAAGATACATCCATATATAACCATAAATTAAATAAATCACATTCAAGATCATTATCTATAGCTGTCTCATAACTTTTCAATTTCAATCTGTATGCTAAATGCATATGCATGCGGATCTGACTTCACCGATGGGATTAATACTGCAGTGCTAAAATTTTCTCAACTTATATCATTGTATCCTTTTACCGGTACCAAGCTGCTCGTCCATATTGCAACATCAGTTACTCTTAGTGACAACGAAATCTTAACTTAGGTGTTGCGGGCCGGCCTTTAGTCCAACTAGAAGGCGGCTATGAAATATGAGAAACCATCATAGGGTGTGTGTCTATCCAAAGGCCGCCCTCCCATCTGGGCTGGCATCATAGGCCCCCTACAGTCCTGTATGCGTCTTTATGCAAATGTCATGCTCAACAAATATCAATCATCAATAAACCACCTAGTTACCATCACTAGAGGCCACCACTTCCATCACCAAGGGTTTTACAACTAATTATCTAATCAAGCAACATGCAAAATCACTTACAATCAGTTTACAACAACAATGAAGTTATCTCAAGCTTACCAATCATTATCAATATATTCATCATCAACCAAATGTCATTAGCAATCATTGCAATCCAATGCAATCGTCAATCTATCAAACAACAACATATGAACGGAATCCACACAATATCATCAATTATCACATTATCTGAAATCAATCCAAGTTAGGGATAGTTCGCATTACCATTATATCATAATTAATTACAACAATAATACCATTTAATTAAATATCAAACTATCCCTTGTCCTTTCATAACTCATGCATTTAAAATATAATGCTCCTATACCTAGAATCCAAGATTCCTAAGCTCATACTATCATTCTGGTCACGTTCCGGCAACAAACCTACAATGAACATATCCCGATATTTTTTTGATTAGTTAACCAATCACTAAAACTGTCTAATTTAATTATTTTCTAACCTATCAGAAATCTGAAGCATTGCAATATCTAGAAGTTTAACAAAATAGTGAAGGCTTGAAGGATTACGACTTACCGAGCATCACTGATGGGTTCCAGCAGTTGTCATTAAAACTTCCTCTCAATCCTTTCAATCTAAACGCAAGCATGTCAAATGTAAGTGTTGTAAAAAACATGGTCATGTTACTAAAGACTGCTTAAAATCACACTTTGTGCCTGAACATAAACATGCTAAATGTAAGTACTGCAAAAGACATGGTCATGTGATTCTAGACTGTCCTAAGAGAAAAAGAAAAAATGTTGAGTCAACTAACTCTACAGGACCCAATAAGTTCTAGGTACCAAAGGCAATGATTATTCTTATTTTATATATGCTTAAGGACAAAAGCAAAACAACACTTCTAGTATCTGGACAGTGGGTGCTCACATCACATGACGGGAAAAATGTCTATGTTCCTAAACTTGGAATAGTTTAAAGGAGGAAAAGTCACCTTTGGAGGAAACCAGTCCGGACGTATCATAGGGATTGGTAAAGTTGGTAAAATTCCTTCTCCTGTAATTGAGAATGTTTACTTTGTTGAAGGTCTGAAACATAACCTACAGAGCATAAGTCAATTTTGTGATAATGGTTATAAGGTTTCTTTTGATAAAGAAAAATGTACAATCATCAACGCTGATAAAACCACTCTTTTCTCAGCCAATAGACGTAACAACCTGTACAAGGTTGATTTGGGAGAACTAGACAGTCAAAATGTAATATGTCTCTTCTCTTCATCTAAAAAAAATGGATCTGGCATAAGAAACTTGGACATGTTAGCATGAAACATATTTCAAAAATCAATAGAAAAGGGTTAGTCAAAGGACTTCCTTGAATTTCATTCAATAGAACCCAACCCTGTGAAGCATGTCAAATAGGGAAACAAAACAAAAATTCTTTTAAAAACAAAGATGTTGTTTCTACGACCATACCACTTGAGTTGTTACATTTGGACTTGTTCGGACCATCCCAAATCCAGAGTCTTGTTGGTAAAAGATATGGTTTTGTCATTGTTGATGATTTCTCCAGAATGACATGGGTTTATTTCCTAGCCCACAAAGATAAGTCTGCACAAGAAAATTTAGTCTGAAAAAGAAACCTCTGTTGGTACAATAAGAAGTGACCATGAAAGAGAATTTGAAAATGAAAATTTTGAAAAATTCTATAATAAAACTAGCATCTCTCACACATTTTCTTCTCCAAGAATACCTCAAAAAAATGGTGTTGTGGAAAGGAAAAATATAAGTTTACTGTAGATGGCTAGAACCATGCTTTGTGAAAATGATTTGCCAAAATACTTTTGGGTTAATCTGTAAGCACTTCTTATTATATTCAGAATAAAGTCTTTATCAGACCAATACTGAATTAGACTCCCTATGAATTATGGAAGGGAAGAAAACCCAACATTTCATATTTTCACCCACTTGGATGCACATGCTATATCCTAAACACACGAGATTAAAAGTTTGACTCTAAGTGTGATAAAGGTATCTTCATGGGCTATTCAAATACATCAAAATCTTATAGGGTCTTTAATACAAGAACTCAGACCATTGAGGAATCAATGCATGTGAGATTTGATGATGTAACAAAAACTGACAAGAAATTGGTAGATCTAGATGTTGATGATACAAGTATCATACAAATTGAAGAACAACCTGAGACCTCAAACTCTATTGCACCACAATCACCAGAATCAGAACAACAAATGACACCTGTACCAGAAAAACCAAGAGGGTGGAAATTCAAAGCCTATCACCCTTCAGACCTCATCATTGGAGATCAAACTGAAAGAGTGCGAACTAGATCAAAGATTCAGAATCAGTCATTAATGGCATTAGTTTAATATTTTGAACCCAAAAACATTGACGAAGCTTTGGAGGATCCAGCCTGGATCATTGCCATGCAAGAAGAACTAAATCAGTTTGAAAGAAATAAAGTCTGGACTCTAGTTCCAAGACCAAAGAACAAGAGCATCAGTGGAACTAGATGGGTATTCAGAAACAAATTGGATGTAGATGGAAAAGTTGTGAGGAATAAAGCAAGGCTCGTAGCACAAGGGTATAATCAACAAGAAGGTATAGACTTCACTGAAACCTTTGCTCCTGTAGCTCGCCTCAAAGCTATAAGGATTTTACTTGTCTTTGCCGCTTTTAAAGTCATCAAATTGTATCAGATGGATATTAAAAGTGCTTTTCTGAATGAATTTATCAAAGAAGTTTTTGTAAGACAACCTCCTAGGTTTGAAGATAAATCTTTAGAAAATCATGTCTTTAAAATGAGTAAAACACTGTATGGTCTGAAACAAGCACCAAGAGCTTGGTATGATCAACTCAGTTTCTTTCTAAAATCAAAAAGCTTTACTAGAGGAAATGTTGATACTACTCTATTCATAAAAGACTCAGATAAACACTTTATTATAGTATAAATCTATGTTGATTATATTGTCTTTGGTGCCACAAAAGAAAGTCTGTGTAAAGATTTTGCAAAAACAATACAGGCCGAATTTGAGATGAGCATGATAGGTGAACTCAAATTCTTTCTTAGTCTGTAAATTAAACAGACTACTGATGGAATCTTTATTCATCAACAAAAGTACACTAAAGAGTTACTCATAAAATTCAAAATGACTGATGCTAAACCCATAAGTACTCTAATGCATCCAAATTATGCTATAACTAAAGATGAATCTAGTACATCAGTTGATCAGACTCTTTACAAAGGAATGATTAGATCACTATTGTATTTAACATCCAGTAGACCAGATATAATGTTTAGTGTGTGTGTGCAAGATACCAAATAGACCCCAAGGATTTACACTTGTCTGCAGTGAAGAGGATTCTAAGGTATCTTATAGGTACCACTAACCTTGGGTTATTTTATAAGAGAACAGACTTTTTCTCTCTTCGAGGTTTTTGTGATGCAGACTTTGCAGGAGATAGAACAGATAGAAAAAGCACTAGTAGTGGATGTCACTTTCTTGGAACAAGCTTAATTTCCTGGAGTAGCAAGAAACAGAACTCTATAGCCCTCTCAACGAATGAAGCAGAATATCTATTTGTAGCTAGCTATTGTTCTCAACTTCTATGGATGAAATACCAGTTGGAGGACTACTCAATCAAGGAAGAAGAAATTCCAGTGTTTTGTGATAACACAAGTGCAATCAATCTGTCAAAGAATCCAATCCAGCATTCAAAGGCAAAGCATATTGAAGTAAAGTATCACTTCATAAGGGACTACGTTCAGAAAGGCATTCTAGATCTACAATATGTAGATACAGACCATCAATAGGCGATATTATCACCAAGCCCCTAGCCAAAACAAGGTTTGCATTTATCAAATACAGTCTGAACATGCGTAACATTGAATAATTAAGATGTATGTACAACTGCTGTCTGTATACTCTATAACTTCGAATTATTTTCTCTATATTCTCTGAAAATCTGAGAGACGCAGTCTGCACCTCTTTAAATTCTTTTAAATACATACTTAAAATCTTTTAAAACACATGACAAGTTTTTATTACTTAAAGCGCAACTATTTTCTGAAAACTGATTTTCCCTCCATTATGCCACGTTGCCTATAAATGCGTTTTGCACTTACTTGTCTTTTTACCTTTTCAAAAACCTTTACAACTTCCCCTTTCTATGCAAAACCTCTCTCTCTCTTTCAAAACCCTTTTTTTTGTTTTGCCCTAAAACCTCTTTTTGAAAACCTTTCATCTTTGAGAACTCATTTTCATTAATGGAAGGAATCAACTTTAATGAAAGCCACATTATTGAATCTGTCTACTTTTCTCCCATTCAATATAAGAATGAGGGTAGAGACGCCATGGCAAAACTAGAGAGCATCTACTGGCTTCCATTCTGTTCAACCATTTATGCCTATTTACTTTCACTGATATTGGAATTCTGGCCCTCGGTCACTATCAACAAGGAAAATTCAATGATTTCTGGACATCTTAGGAACAGAAGTGTAACATCCCGGTTAATTAAATTAAAAATTTATGATTGATGAAAAAATATTAATAATTATTTTCAAATTTATTTTAGATTTTAGAAATTATTATTAATTAATATAAATATAATTTTAAAATAATTAAATGTTATGAAATTAAATAAATTTATTTGATTGGTTGATTATAAAATTTTAAATAAAGTTTAAAATGGTGATGGTGAATTTTAATTTACCAAGGGTTAAAAGTGAAAGTTTTAATTAAAATTTTAAAAAAGAAAATATCAAAGAAATGGGGAAATGACCATTGTGCTCTTTGGACCTTAAAATTCAACTTTTTCTTCTTCTCCATTTGTTCAGCGTGAAAATCATTTATCTTTTTCTCTCCTTTGTCATGAGCTATCGGCTCCCAATTGGAGGCTTATTTTGCGTCGGAATCTTGAATTGATTGCGTTTCTAGAATCGTGGCTTCAAGGTGAGCATCATGGACCCATCAATTTTAAGCTTTCTCTCTCCCTTTTATTTTCTCTCTTTAGTCAAAAATGGCCTTGCATGGGGAGGTTCTATTTTGAGTTTTTCTTGTGCATTTGAGCTTGATGATGATGTTTATTATAATGGGTGCTCCCAAAATCACGTCCTTCCTTCTTCCCTCTCTTTGCTGAATTGCATTCATGCATGGGGGTTTTGATTTTTCATTTCCATGGCATTGTGGAGCTTGATTGAGGTTCTATAAGCAAGGAATATTGTTAACGACTAATGGGTTATAAATTTCAATGATAGTAGGTGTTGAAATGAAGCTCTGAAAGATTATCGAAGATCATGGGTTTTATAATTAACAACCGAAAATTTTACGAATTTAGGTTATCGACAAAATACAAAACGGTTCAAGAGCGTTGGAATCCAGGTAAGGGGGTGCGTTGGGTTAAGGTTAATATAGAAATGTGATTACGCCATTGGTGTATAGGAAAAAGTACATTATTGCTGCTTTTAAGTGTTTTAAATTAATTTGAGTAATCTATGATAAATTGAAAAATCATGTGAAATGTAAGTAAATGGAAATATTAAAATGAAGGTAGGATGATCAGTAAATTGACTAAAGAATAAGCAATATAACATTGTTATGATGTTAAGGAGATTAAAGTATAAGTGGATGGGTAACTGATTCTGATATAAGTGGCAAACTAATCGATTTACAAGCGTGTATGAATATATATGTAGAGGTAAAAAGAGGATGAATGAGAAACAAATAATGAGTAATAGGAGAAACTCGTGATTAATAATGCATAATTAATGTTAGTGGGAGAATAAGATTATGCGAGTAGGTATAAAGCCATAACTTATAGTGAATGATGTTAATAAGAAACTAATGTAGATGAAATCCATAATAAAATGGCAATGATTAAACATGAATAAAATGATGATATTGATAGGTACATGTATGATGTGATGATATAGATGGTTGTTATATTTCGTGAGCTTGTATAATAAGTGGTGTAAATATTAATGGTGATTAACCATATGGTTGACATTGATAGTCGTTATAGAATTGATGATTGCGATGATATATGGGTGTATAATATGATCTTGATTTAGAATGTATACGATGTTTATCATTAAAATTATGTAGTGAATAACATTAATGGCATTGTGGTATCTGATGATTGAGATTTACACCCATGATTGGTTGTTGGTGAGCTGATGCTTTTTGACCTGTGATATTATATTTGGCCCAGGTCTGTGTGGCTGCCCCGAATAATTAAAATGTGAGCCTTTGTGCCATTTGACCAGAGAAACTGAGGTAAGTGTTTGATTATGTTATTATATGATTAATGTGGTGGAGGATGAACGACGGTATATGTTACCCTCGCTTTTGGCTTCCATGGTCAAGTAGGACCCAATTGAGCTACCCAGTGGTCAAGTAGGACCAGTGGTTGAGGGGGAGCCAAGTAGGGCTCAGTGAACCAAGCAGGGTTCACGGGGTGTCAAGTAGGACCCCGACTGAAGGTCGATCCTTTTAATATCCGGATACTAGGGCGTCATATTATCTATATGAGAGTTAGTTATGTTTTACATGTCTTGACTTGTGATGATATTTATATCAATGTGTGATGATTTGTATTGTTGACATGTATCGAGACCTATGTAGTGAATGGTGTTGATTTTACTTGATGATGATGAATCCAGTGTTTCCAATGTGGATTGATATATTGAATTTATATGATGGAATGAGATAATTAATTAAGTGAATGAGTGAATTAAGTAAGAATTTGTATTTCGTGCATGTATGAGCTTGATTGATTAGTATTATACTAGTGATGGTTTTAATTTGATGATTCTGTATAGAGGTTAACTATGCTAAAAAGAGAGGCCAGGTGACATGAATGGTAGGTAAGGTATAACATGGGAAAAGAATAATAAATGAATAATGCTTTTAATTAGGAAGGTAGCTAGATTATGCTTTTCCTAATGTTCGTTGCTTTATTTCTATATTGATTCTTAACTCTAGTCACTCACCCCCTTGTATTGTGGTTTTTAGTGACTGGTAGCAGTTACGGATGGGCACAACAGAGGCGAGTACTAAATGAGGTCTAGACGAACCCAATGCCAAGCGAGGAGCGATGTTGATAAATATGAATTGATGATTATGATTAAGTTCATTTATACATGTGTATGTTATATGATAAGTAGATTGTTTTGAATATGGATACATATATGTGTGCGTTGTTGTTTGATAATTAGACTTGTGGTCCTGTTAGGTTTCAAAAATTGGTTGTGGTGTGAAGATAATGTTTAATATTTGCATGGGTGATGGATCGATGATGATGGAAAAGGATTTGGATTATGAGTATATGAATTGAAAATATTTACTAGGCACATGATGTTATAACTTTAGGTGTTATATTGTTTTATGAATTGGCACAAAGCCATTGCTGTTAGATCTTGGTGATTGATATGAACAAGTGACATGTGTAGGTATAGTTGTTGCAATGTGATTGTGTTGAATGTGATAATGAGTTGATTGATTGTTGAGGATAGGTGAATTATCATTGAAAACAAAGTATATTGCATAATTGACGATTTAATAGATAAGTAAGCAATTGAATGAGTGGTTTTTTAATCAGGTGGGTTTTGGGACCCCTGAAAGGGACCAATAGGTTTCCTTCATCATTTAGAACTTGTATGTGTAGGATTTGATGAGTTTGGAATCCATTTGATAGGTTTTGTGCATTAGTTTGTATTACTTTTATTTTGAATGCATTTTCCCGCATATCTTGAGCATATATTGAAATATTGGCAAACGGACAATGCCAATAGCTCCAGAATAGGGAAAGCATAGTGCCCATGAAGTTTGGTAGCAATCAGAGTTGACACCGGCAAATTAGGTAGGTTAGAAGTTCATTTGTGGGTTATGATCTGTCATTTTCGCTCAAGCGAGTCAGTTCTCGCTTGAGCGAGCCTTTGTATGAGTTAGGGGGTGCATTTTGCCAAAATCTCACTCAAGCGAGTGCCAAATAAGTGGTTTTTGTCAAATTGTTGCTCAAGCTAGAGCATTAGCGAGCTGACCAGGGTCTAATGTTGTCGATTTTTTGCTCAAGCTCTTGTTTGAGTGAAAATCTTACTTAAGCACCCAAAATCTTCCTCAATAAGGCTGATTTACCATTTGCTTTATTCATGAAAGTTGCAGAGAATTTTTTCGCCGTCGTTTTAATACCCAATTTGCATCGATTGGAGGTTGGTAGCTCAAGTTATACTTAAAATACTAAAGGGTGTTCAGGCTAAAAATTTCAGCAGGCTTATTTTATAAATTTGCAAATTAGGAAATCTGAGGCATAATTGGCCCTTGACTTTCTCATAACAATTGTAGTTATTTGAGTTACAGAGGTGTACCATCTAGGCTTATCTCAATTAGAGTTGTATAACTCTGATTTGACCCAAGTTACCGAGTGGTGTGCAAGGAGTTAGCATGCTGAAAAATTTTCTTTGAGCTGTTTTGGGTCCCCCAAGCATAAGATACCTTATTAAGGACCCGTAGAGCCATGTGGGGACATCATAGGATGGATGTAAACATTTTTGAAAAATTTTTCCTATATTTTTTTTAATCAGTGTAGCATTTAATGTTTAATTAACTTTAATTGCATGTTTAGGGTCTAATAATTAGGGGTGATGTTATAAGAAGGATTGAAATCACTCTTGATGGCATTGCAAATTCCTGTGATTACCCAAATAATGGACTTGCATTTTCTGATGAATATATTAGAAGCATAATTTTAGAAGCTGAAGCAAATATCTGTCTCTATGGTTTGGAAGCCCCTCCAACTCTTCTGGTAAAAGATCTACCACCCAAACCAAAATTTCTGCATGCACTAAAGCGACAGATTTTCTCTCCTAGACAGAGCGCAAGATATATGGTAACAGAGTTGGATAAGTTCTCTATGGTCCTTATGATGAAGAAGATCCCTGTCAATCTCCCCAATGTGATTATATGTTATATGATCACCACCATTATCAGATAACAGAAGAAGATCCCTTTCCCAGGAGTCTTGAGTAAAATTTTTAAACAACATGGTATTGACGTGCAAAGCTTAAGGGACTTGAAGATGTGTGGCAGCCTAGCTACTAAAGCTCCTATGTTTTCTGCAATTCTCTCTTCCCCTGAAGGCCCCCGGCCAGTTGAACCAGAATTATTCCAAAAGATGAGAAAACATCTTCTGTAGTCAACTCCTCATTAGATTTAGATCGACAAAAGTTTGGACCCCCTACCAAGAAACTCAGAACTTTTATTGGCATCTCTCCCAAAATGTCAAGTGTTGGCCCCTCCACAAGAAAGTCTGAACCATCTGTGAAGATTAGAAAATCATTCGTTGTTAAGTCCTTACTTGCTCCACCAATTGCTCCTGCTAGCTCTTTAGGAAGAATTACAAGGGGAATGCTCAAGCATATCTTTACAAGAAAAAAATGTCTCAGAAGGTTCCTCTGCTCTCGACACTATGACATTTGGTTCTTCAGACTCCCAGTCTACCTCTATTGAACTAGAAAATATGCCATCTCCACCACCATCTGGCATTACCTCTCCAATGGCCTTAGACCAACCTTCACATGATTAGGAAACTACAGTTGCTACTCCTGTTCAAGGCTCAGCAGTGCAGACCCTTCCATCTGTCTTTACTTTTATTCCATTAGTCACCCAGAATCAAGACTCCCCTCGACTAGAATCACCTTGCCGTCTGCATCATCTTCCCTCATATTTACTCCTCCTTTGCCCGCTCAGCACATACTTCACAATGATCTTCTGTGCTCTATATAACATCCTTAATTTTTAAAATAAATTTCAATAAATGAAAAATATTTTTCAAATAATTCAAATTTCTAAAAAAAATTTGAATTAAATATTTTACAATATTCATTTTACAAAGCCGACCGGCTCTTTAAAACAAAAATAAATACAATTAATTATATAAAAGCACTCGGTATTTATAAGCCGGCCAAGGATTCCACTAAGACAAACTCCGAGCTGCATGAACATCTTCACATGTCATGGTTGAGCCCTTCATTCACTGAAAAATAAATGTAGAGGGTGAGCATAACATATCAAATAACAGTTATTGAATTGGAATAAAAATCCAATTAATAACTATAAAACTAATACTGATTACAATCGGCAATTCTAACTCACTCGGTAAATATTTAAATTTCCACTCGGCAATTACAGCTATGTTACCACTCGGTAAATAAAGCATCACTCGGTAATTCAATCAAACTGCACTCGGCGAGTAAAACATTTCACTCGGCAGAAACAGCACATCATACTCGGTAACATAACAATCCACTCGGCAGATAACAAATTATTCATTCTCAAAACTGAGACATATACATATACTCATCATAACAGCATGTTCTCACAATAACACATAAAATAGTGTAAGCACATACTCAACCAAATGGATCCATCAAGTCACATACTTAATCAATGACTAACCAAAACGGGATCATGATTAAGTCTATCAAATTTTGTGTTGCAACACTGGCTCCCCGAGCCATAATTCAGCTCCTCGCTGATTCAGCCGTTTTACAGGTACCAAACCGCTCTGCGCCCATAATGTAACACTGAGTACCACTCCCAGAGTGATAGCAGTCCTCTACCCAGTGCTACGGGCCGGCCTTGAGTCACACTCAAAGGCGTCCATGGTATATAGGAACCACCACAGGGTCTATGCCATCATCAGGCGCGTCCATCCGGACCGGCAACACAGGCCCCCTACAGTCCTGTGTGCGTCTCAACACAGTTGATATATCAAACATCACACATACATCTCATGCATATAAATATCATGAAAGGTTCATGAATCATCATCCATAACATCATCAACCCATATCATCCCATTCGGTATAATAACCAACATATAATAACTTAATATGAATGGAAAATATGAAACATAAAACGTCATATAGTTGGGGTCTCATAACAATTCATACATATATCACATACAGCATATCAACAACACCCCAAGTCCATTCATAAACCATATATTTGAGATGTACGCTCCCCCTACCTGGAAATAAAATCTTCCAACGGCTTTAGAAGCTATAATCCAGTCACTGTCCACAAATACCGACTGGAATGGCACTGCTACACCAGTCCAAACTCTTCTTCGTAAATTGAAAGAACAAAGATTTAATTATCTTTGTTGTCTAACAGCTCCCAGTAGTGAATTAGAGAGAAAAGGATTATGACGATTCCACTTTCAACAACTTCTCTATTAATTCAATGGCAGAAGTATTTATATACCTCCCACATGAAAGAAACGTGAATAACTTGAAGTACTCTGCCACACGTTGCTTTAATAATTAATGAAAAGGGTACAACGCATCAAAATGGGTCCCAAATTTAGAAAATATCTAAGAAAGAAATTTGCTAGAAGGTAGAAGAACATAATGACGTGGAAAGCATCAGTCCTGATTCTCGCTTGGGCGGATCTCTCTCGCTCGAGCGAGAACTGCCCGGTAACCATTTTCCATGCTTTCGCTTGAGCGAGACTCCCTCCTAAAAGCCACTCGCTCGGGCGAGAAATATCCAGTAACGAATTTCACTGGTATTCGCTTGAGCGAGGCACCTACTCGCTTAGGCAAAATCCAACCAGAGGCAGTCCTTCGATTCTGCACTTGCCCGCTCGGCAAGGTTTCCCCAGCACTCGGGTTTTCACTCAGCAGTTCAATCTGAACCGATTCATCTCGTTCGATTTTACCTCTTCGGGATTATTTACTTAGAAATTCAATCAGAGTTGAAGTCTTTGTCCAGAAGCACTCTTTCTGGAAAGACTTACTCAGAATGTATCACTCGGAAGTGTCACAAAACACTTCACTCGGCAACTTAATCGGAAACGTTCCTCTCAGAAACGTTTCACTCAGATTTACTTTACTTGAACGTGTCTCAATCAGACACAGCGTCACTTTACTCGAAATTGATTCTCTTAATGATGTTTCACTCAGAAACATCTTATCTTCACTTAGAATTAACCTTCTATCTTATTTCACTCGGAGTCAGATTCATTTCACTCGGAAGCTGATCCTTTTTACTCAGAAAATCTTATTTCTTTCATTTTTCACTCAGAATTTCATTCAAAAATTATTCTTTAATCATTTTTAAGTTATTTTTATAAAAATTATAAAAATCAGGATGTTACACTCTACATCTAACGCAACTATGTATTACAAGATCAGGCAGGAACAAAGAGCTATATTAATGGATATTCATCAAGGCAGATCCCTCATAGATATTCAAAGTGGAAGAACAAAATCTGTATTTATCTTTCCAACAACTAAGATTTTAATTGCTCCATACAGGCTTCATCCTGTTTCTAAGCCTCATCCTTCCAAGAAAGGCAAAAAGCCGATATCAGATTTGATCCAACCATATGTGCCAACATGGGATGATCCCAGACCCCATAGACTTTTAGATGAAGAAGTATCCAAACTCCTTCAATCAGATCACAATACTGAAGAGGATGCCTGACGGCTATGGAATCACATTTTATGGTTGATAGGTGAAGCTGGATCTAGCTCAAATAGTTCTAACCAATCATGATACCTCTGCTACTAAGACTTTGACGTCTCAATAATGACCCTCATTTGTTGATTACAAAAGGGGAAGAATATTTTGGGTTATAGTTTAAGTCAAAAGGCTTGTGCAAATAGTTTTTTTTGTTTTTATGCTTAAAACTGTAACACTTCTCATGTTCATCAATAAAATTGCTCATTTTATATATCTGTAGAGTTCTTGATGATTCAGTATTTTAACTCCTTTAAAGTCTGTTGCATATGATTAACTTGACTATCTTTTGCAAACACTTGAAAGAATTTGAAACTTATGCAATATCTTGATAATCAATGTTTCAATTCTTCTTCTAATGCAGAACTCATTTTATCGTTGAGACTTAATGTTTGTTATCAACAAATAAGGGGAGAATGTTAGAGTAAAGTCTGAACTCATGATTGAGCAGTCTGAACTCATGACTGAGCAGTCTGAACCCCAAGTGATTTGTTAATTTATACATATCAAGACTCTCAACTAAAATGAAGTCTATACTATTTTGTTGTCTAACAATTCTATTAAAGTGTCCCAGGAGTCTATAGAGCTCCACTTGCAAATGATATAGGGAGTCTATGAAACTTAATGCATTTCAAGATTGAAAAAATTTGTACTTATAACACCCCCGATTTTCTGGACCCGAATCTCAATGTAATCAAGATAATTAATTAATAAAAATGTGAATAAATTTTTCACGTTTTAAATATGTCCAAGACACCACCACGATTACATCAAGACTCGAATCACAGAAAACCGAAGAGTGGGATTTAATAAAATATAACTGGATCGCTAAATAGTTTGCCCATAACGGAATACAAAATAATAGAGTTTTACAGCGGAAGAATAATGTGTATACCGGGCACACGCCTAGTCCCATATATGAAGATATGAGAAAAGGCTCGGCAAAGCATGCTACCCTACAACGCCAGCCTATTAGGCCACAACCAGTCTTATACATAAATCATAAACATGCAATGCCTAATATATATATATATATATATATATATATATATATATATATATATATATACATATATTTATATTGTCATGCATCATACATCTCTAATGTCCATAATTTCATAATTGACCACATTCGATTCAACCTTAAAGTCTTAAATCTCTAACACATATACATTCCCAAAGTGGCTACATAATCAACATCGTTATATTCATCTATTGGGTATGAATCCCAATACCCCCAATATTCATACATTATCCATATTGGTACATATTCACAAATTCATCCATCAACATCAATAAATAATAACATCACTATATCCATTATATACACGACACATTAAATTACAATGCTGCCGGCCAAGGCATTCCATTACCACTATTTTACCTTCACAAAAGCTTTACGTTAAAACCATCCTCATCCCATGACATTCCTGCATTAATACTAAAAAGTAGACCACATGGGAGAGTGAGTTATACATTTCAAATGACGATATGAATACAATTGAAATTATGTGCATATGCATATCAACATCATGTATGCTTTGCTAAACACATCAATAATCATCATAAGTTTGTCAATTCAATAACACATACATAATTCACATTCTTTGGTCTATTCATAGCAAAGCAAGCATATACACAATAGTCATAATGCCACAATGGGCCAACATCTTCAACAACAACCATTCAGGTCCTTTCACAGAGCCACCATGGGCTATTATCATAATCATCAATCGTAATCAATTATGCCCAACATTCAAATGGGTAATAACACACATGTCATCATATTCAACATTGGTTTAGATATATTCATATCATTTATTATTCATATGTGATCTTTTAGGTATTTAATTACCCATCTCATCAACACCATACCACCATCTCAATCATCATGAATCATCATCATAGTCTGGCATATCTCCATGCTATATGCAGACGCTCTTATGGCTAATGCATATGCACAATGGAATAATCAACAAATACGGATCCAATTGTGGGAATAAACACCAAATTATGGGTGAAGCATGATCACATACCATGCCCCTACTGCAGTAGTAAAATGTGTACACATATCTCATAAAGCATGCTTAATCACCAATTTTTACTAGTACCAAACCGCATCGCCCATATGTAGCACTAGTCACCCTGTGACTTACGGATCAACAACATAGCCTCACTTGCCAAAAGTGCTACGGGCCCCTCCCGAACACATATCGAGAAAGTCGTGCCCCGTCGGACACCGAGGTAACTCGCTCACCATAGAGCCGCCCGCCCGCTGGGCCCGTCACATAGGGTGTCTCATCACCAAACTATGGACAGCTTCATGATTCCCTGAATCACTAGGGAAATAAAACATCATACCTGTGCACTGGGTCGCCCTCCCACTGGGTCCGCCTAGTGGAACCCCTAACATTCCACATAGACAGCGTATAATATGCCATGGATGCAATGCAATGTAAATCAAATACATTTCTCACACTGTGTATCCTAAATGCCACTCATCATTCATCATCATCATAATCACCAACACCAACATACACACCTTAGTGGATTTTATCATTGTTGATTTTAGACATTATTTTTTTCAAGTTTTAAGTGTGGCATTTTCATTTCAACATATTATGTATATCATACATGCAAGTCAATACTTGCAAAATTCACAATGGCATCATAAACATCAACAACATTCATCAATATTTCATCAATATCACCACATAATCTCTTAGTGGATTTTTATCTCATTGATCATTACCATTGTTCATACATTGGTGTGGCATTCACAATAATTCACCAATATAATTTTAAACCACACATACAAAATCACACTTGTATCACACACAATGGCATTCAACAATCATTCATAATAACGACCATCCTTTTATTCAAGGAAATGATCAACAACATCATCCATCATTATTCATTATCGATATCATCTCCGCTTCATCGATTTAAAACAAATATATTGTCATGCAATCATCCCCTCATTAGTATCATCATATCATATCATTATTGGTGAATATCCATGTTTTCATAACATGTCACAATCAATATTAACACCACTAAGACACACCATCATCACATGCCTCTAATAAAATCTCTCATTTTTACCTAATAAAGGGGTTTTAGATACCATTAAGCTCATGACGAATTTCAACATTAAGACATGAGAAAAACTCATTTTTAGTCTTAAAAATAGTGTTACATGTCACAAATATCACCTATTAGTCCCAATTTGACCACCATAAAAAGTTGGGTTCAAAACCCTATTAAACTTGTATTTTTTAATGCAGTGGGTTCGGTATTTTACGTCTAATGAGAGTTAGAAAACTCCAATTAAAGTGAGACCAAATCTAACATCTCCAGTCGGAGGCCAAAAACATCATTAAGATGCCCAAACGGGCCAAAGACAGCAAAGAAAACAGAGCAGTTGGAAATTTTTGACAGTGGCAAATTCCACTGGCCGTGGATCCCACTGCCTGGACCACCCAAAATGGTCATTTTTACCATGTTTTGAGGCAGGATGATCCACTGGCTGTGGGAATTCCCACTGGCCATGGATCTCACTGCTGTAAGTCCTATTCTGCAGGTTTTTGGCCCTTATGTTTTTGTCAACTTTGGGACCGCTTTTCACTAGGCTATTCAACTCCGATTTGCATAAAATTTTATACACAACTTAACTACCCTAATATCAATTATGTGGAAAAGTTTCAAGCCCAAATTCCATCCCAATCAAAATCTAAGCTATAGGGTAGTTTTATGCATATTTTAGGCATTTTACATGGCATACCAAAATACAATTGGCTAAGTTTTGGTCCAAACTCTCTATGAACTTATATTCACTTATGTAAATGTGACTTTCTCCAACAACTCTCATTCTATAACTCATTTTCTAGATCAAGATATGCTCTAGTGGTAATTCAAGCCCTTTTTAGCTAAACCAAGCATACCGAATTTCAAACTAAGCCTCTTTGGCCACAACCAACCATGCACACAAGTTTCATACATATATTAGGACTTGTAGGTGACCTCTACATGAAGTTTATCCTATTAAATGAGAATATCACCTATCCACTTCCTTGATTATGCATAAATGCACTTTGTGAGCTATAATTAGACTCAAGCCATTCATACTTCATTTCATTATGGGTCTTTCATTACAATGCATCAATTTCCATCAAGGGACCACTAACCATTCATCACCATTTCATATATACATATGTAAAATTTCAAAATTCAACAATTTTCCAAGCCTATCATTCATCATATCACCAATTCAACATTTAATATATATTCATGGCAAGGCAATGCATGAGTCACACATTAACATAATTAACAATTATTCACTCATGCAGTTGAAATGTAAACTCCTCTCCTACCTCGAGAGAAGAACCGCAATGTAATTGCCTCGATCATTTTGCATCATCATCCGGAACACAATCCTATTAACAAACACATATTTGTATATGAAATTAATAAGCCATCATAAGGCATCATTTTCTTAAACTCATGGTAAAGTCCTAGACTTGTCTAAACCTTTATCCACAAGTCTTCCAAATCATCTTATGGACCATTCAACTATTATTATTTATGTCCAATAGAAGCCCTTAGTTCCATCTAAGACCATCACCAATTCAACTATTTCAAAATGGCATACATCAAGGTCTAAGACTCCACCAAATCAAATATCCATCTTATTTTATTTATCCATCATCAATGGTCATCCTCCATTATTATCTTTCTATCACAATAACAACACTCAACATTAATCATCATTTACCCATTCTTAAGATTAACTCCCCAAATCATCATGCCTATATACATGCACATATTATCATACACAATCCCATGAACTTAGTTCAAAATATCACCAACCTCATTAACCAACCCCAATGCTCCTAACAATTCATTCCCCTTATATAAATCATTCTAAAGCATTCATAATCATCAAAATCATCAAGTAGGTCAAAACCCCCAAATCATTAATACTTAGGGTTTCTCTCAAATCACCCAACAACAACTTCAACCTATTTCTAGAGTCCATATGAAAATCATAATCCTCATCCATTTCTAGAATCACATCATAATCAAGACTCATATTTTCAAGCCATTCAACCTAGGGTTCATCATTTCCCTTAACAATCCAAGTTCCTAACATTATCACTCCAACCCAACAACCCAAAACCATAAATGAAATAATGAAGAGGTAGGAAACCTTTACCTTATCTCCATGCTCAAGCCAAAAATGAAAATGGGAAGAGAGGAAGAAGAAGATTGTCTAAGTAAAGCCCCCATGCTCCTCAAATGCTTCATATTTCCATGCTTAGCTTTAATTTTAGGCAAGAAATAAAGATGGAAGGAGGTGGTGTTCAGTTTAGGTGGAGAATGGGAGAAGAAGAAGAAGAAAAATAAGAGTGTATGGAGGAGAAGGAAAGCCACGATGATGAGGAGAGAAAGAAAGGAAAGATAACCAAAATTGGTCATTATTCATTGGACAAAAGGGTGCCCTACAATGCTTTTCCCAATGGTCAATGTTTCTCTTTGTCCAATGGACAAAAGAGAATAGAAAAGTGAAGAGGAAGTCACACGGTCATAAGAAGGGAGAAAAGGGAAATTTTCATTTTCTTTTAATTCCATTTTGGCTTGTATTTTCCCCGTTTAATAACTTATATCGAGTCTGATTAATTATTTCCTTAACACTAAAAATTATTCCAACAATACCGTTGTAACCATAATATTTTTCTAAACATTCTAGACCCATCAAATATCAAATTTGACTAAGTGGGTCCCACATCATTTGTTAAATCACCCGGTTCCAGTAAATCTTAATTTATCGATAATTCATCTTTAATGTCAAATTAATTCTCCCATAAGTATTTGACCATAAATAATTAATTATCCTCATCCAATAAATTTATTTTCTTTAAAATCTAGGACGTTACAGTACTCACTCAAAGCATCACTGAATCATGTTAAGTGAATCTACAGACCATGAAAGAACTTCACTCTTCGAAGGATTCGAGAAAGGATCTCTTATTTTCGAGAAAAGAAGCTGCATGAAATTCTCCTGTCACATTTGAAATTTTCACTAAAAAGGAAATCAATCGAAAGGTTGACAAGCTTTCTCGCATGTCTCAAGAAAACTGTCTAACGTATTTCAAGATGTCAAAAAAACTGAACCTGGTCAGTACAGAAAGCCTAAGGTCAACTGCTATGATTTGTATGTGCTTCCTCAAAGTGGATAAGCAAAAGGGATCTTTTGTTGAAATACTTTCAAAGTTGTCCAGTTTAGAAAGCTCCTCAGAAGCATGTCTCTGCAATCACTGGTGGCACAATACTCGAAGAGACCAACGTCCTTCAAGTTGAATCAATGGATATTTTTAGAATGACTATAAATATAAGAAGCCTTTGAATCTAAGAGCGTAACACTGTTCATTCTTTTCTTGAATTCTCTCCTGTTTTCTCTCTAGAAACCTAAGTCTGTAAAGACTTTTCTTAAAAGTTTCTAAGTTCTTGCATTCACTACGTAAGTCCTCTTTGTAGCTCTGCTTAATGCAGACCGTGACTTATAGTAGTCTGTAGCTCAGTGTGCCTATACTTATTTCATATATTTGTACACTAAGTTATTTGTGTGTAACCTCAAATACTTCTCTACCTTCACTTTGAGTTCTGGTGTATTGCTAGAATTGGGAAACACATGTGGCCTGGAGAGGCTTTTGAAAGAATACTTGTGTTTTTAGCCAGGAGTTGCTAGTGTCAAGAATACTTGGGTATAAGTCAGAAGTGGCTAGAATCAAGAATACTTGATGCACTGTGTTGGTGCAGATTGTAAAAGTGTTTTACAATAGTAAAAATCCTTCGAGTTAAAGGGACTAGACTAGCTTGTATTGGAAGTGAACCAGGATAAATTTCTATTGTGCATTTCTCCCTTCCCTTATCTCTGGTCCATAAAATTAGTTTTTCTCTTGGCGGTCTGTTCACGAAATATTTTTGAAAAAGAGTTTAAGACTTATTCAACCCCTCTTCTAAGTCTAACTCTGTACCATCATACTTATTGTTGAGTTTTACTCTTAGATTTATCATTCTATTGTGAGGAATCCCTTTTAAGCTTTCAAGTTGTTTTATTCACCTTTGAGAGGTTATAACCAATGTAATCCTTGATTCCAAAGAGTTGGGTTGGTTGAACCTAAGTGATATTGATAGATTGTGAGAATGGGTGGGTTGCCCAAACTGTGTTAGGATTAAGTGTCAAGTGTGGGACACTGTGAAACTGTAATTGCTCCAAGTGTTGCATCTCAAATTCTCAATACTAAAACTTCTTCAAATGGTTTGCTTGGGGACTAGATCACAGTGGAAGTGATGGAACTAGTATACCGGTTTGTAATTTATCTTTCCTTTAACTCCTTATAATTGTTATCTTTATGTATTTATACTCTATTAAATTGCTCTGGCTGAGTATTAATATTCCGCTTTGTTCTCTAAAATTTGTTTATTAAATATTTTTAAGCAATTAAGAACAATTTTGAATAGCATTCCAACGTTTTTAAAACTACTCAATTCACCCCCTCTTGAGTATTGAGGTCACTTGGTAACGGCCACTTCCTTATATAATATGTCAAGCAATCTACTAGGTCCCATTTGGTTTTCTTTCTATTAAATATATTAAAAACATTTATAGAATATTCCAACTTGGTGGTTTGGCCTATGGTAATGTGCTGCATAATGTGTGACTAGATATGATCCAAAACATGGAATTTAAAATTGTCTAGTATCATTATCTTTTCTTCTAAAATTCAGTGTATAGTTGGACAAGTTTTTTTGGGCTTACCAAAGTAAACTAGCTAGGAAATTTGTTCAGATATGATCAAAATTAAATAAGACCAAGCACATTAAAATATTGTGTTGAGGTTAAAAATTTTGGCAAATATTTTTTTTGTTTATAAGAATTGAACACGACGTTAACAGACTTAGAATCATTTACATACATATTTTCACTAACTTTTGGGTCTTTTGGGGGTGAATATTAAGTGATTATATTGTTGGAAGTCTCACATCGTCTGCCTCATAATATTTCACATAGTTTAAATACCCGTTGGGCCATTCCAACCATTGCTAATTGGTTTTGGGATGGAACCTTTAAGATGGTATCAGAGCTAGAGCATTATTCATTGGAGAGGCATGTTGGAAGTTCCACATCACCTACCTTGTAATATTTTACATGGCTTAAATACCTATGATTTTTTAATATCAAATATTAATTTTTTTCATTTATATCTTAAAATATTTGATGTCAGAATTGGTTTCTTCATATTTCTTGTGATTACATTTATGAGGTGCTTCTTGGTTTAGGAGGAAAGAAAATTGCTCAAAAGTCAAAGCACACACCAGCTTGCATTTTGGTTCAATAATATTACTTTACTAGAAGAAACAATTATCAAAGCAGTTATCATTGAGTCAATTAAGTCTAAGGTAATTTGGAAGTGATGTTAGGTGAAGACTACTAACAATAACTTTGAAATATAAAGTGACCATAACAAATTGTCATTAAATCTTACAAAGTATTATATGATATTTTTTCCAAGTCTTGAGTTAACAAAGATCACCCATAAATTGGTCTAAGTAGTGCGGTTTGATATCGCTTAAATAAGATTCAGGCTTAAGATTTTTTATATATAAAAAATCTCCACTAGTAGTTTTATTTGTTATATTTAAGTATCCGATACGAGACAGACGAGATTACTTCCAAATGGAATACCTATAAAAAAAATCAACAAAGATCAAAACACCAGAACATAGGATAATTTCTAGATAGATTTTGGTGTAGTGTTGGAGGTAAAAGGTAATCTCCTAAATTCTTCAAACCATCTAGGGTGCTTCTTTGGCCAAAGACGAGGCCAAAGGAGATTACAATTGTAAAGCATCGATAACTGTATGGAGCTGGATTTGCTCAGTTAAACTCGGAACCTAGGCAGTTTCTTTGTAAAATCTTTTCAAAAAGTCTCTCACACTTTCATCTTCTCCTTGTTTGATTTGAGCCAGTGTATGAGGCATTTTTGGTACATCTTGTGAGACAATGAAATGGTCTAGAAAGGCTTGGGCTATTTCTTCCCATGAGTCAATCGATCCTGATGAAAGCCCTTTAAACCATCCCAAGGCCTCCACAGCTAAAGTTCTGGGGAAAATTCTACACATAATGTCCTCCTCCGCTCTTAAGAATAGGGATTCATTTGCATAGGCATCTAAATGCTGCTCGGGGTCAATTTCTCCTGTATACTTTCCAATCAACAATGAATGTGGTGTTTGAATGTGCTTTGAGATGGGACATTCATTAATCTTCTAGAGATTGGTATGTTAAAACGATACTCCCCTGACCCCCGGCAGTATGTAACCCCTTTTGATGCAACACATAGTTTTATATATGCGTCTCTTTGTACTCATCTCATTGCATTTTAAGATGTTATTTATAACAGCCCTAGTTTTTAGAATAAGGGCTTAGACTCTCAGAATCTCTAAAAGTGTCCTAATAAGTGTTTTTTGTAACATCCTATTTTCATCACAAATAGGAAATAGATATTAATATATATTTCTTGAGAAATACTTACTATAAGTTAGTTTATTATTATCATTTTTTTTGAAATTTTGGTATTTATATTTTTATTATTTGTTTTTTTTAAAATAATAATAATAAAAAAATGAAAATATTTCTGAATGAGAATTTTAAAGTGACTTAATTAGTATTCACTAATTAAGAAAATTATATTAAGAATTTTTAATATCTTTATTATTCACCATTTTTATTTTATGTTGTTATATTTTTATTTTTTTTACATATTTAAGATTTAACTCTTATTAGAATTTTAAAATACAATTTTGAAGGAATTAGACTATGGTTCTTTTGAACTTTTTGCTCTACATAATATTTATGATTTTCTGGAATTTTTTGAAAATTTTGAATTATTTTAATAAAATAATATATTTTAAATAATTTTAAATTCATATAAAGCTGCTTAAAATTAAAAATATTTATAAGAATGTAAAGTTAAATTATAAGAAAATTTTCTAAAATCCATTTCAAGTAGACTTATCTAAAAATTATCGGTTTGAGAAAAATCTTGATTTTTTCTAATCGTTAAAAAATTAGAAACGTATCAATAAATTTTTATTAACAGAAAATTTTAGATTTTAAAATTTCAGCTTTATATTACTTATTATAAAATTAGTGAGGACTGATATAATATCGCTAAATTTCAAAAAGGACTCATTTTGAATATTTAAAATATACCGAGTGAAGGATTACTATTTGACTTAATAATTTTGCCGACAGTTACTATGCAAAACACTGTGTATGTATGAAATTTTCAAAAGATGCACAGTAACCAGGAATAAAAAATTCAAAAATGCATAGTACTTTTATATTAAAATAATGGAATGCATAGTAAATTTTTTTCCTATAAATACTAAAGGATTTCTTCTTTAGAATTCACAATTTCAGATTAAGTTTTCTTAATATAGTAGTGCTAGTGAAATAGTGGTGGAAGTGAGAGAGAGAAATAATTTTTTTGGAAGAAGGTTCTGCTAAAATTCTAAGGTACGAATACCTCACTTTTATATTTTTTAGGTTATTTTCATATCGTTTTTAGAAATCTGTTATTATACTAGAAATAATATTATTTTAAGTTACTATTCTGCATAGTAATACTATTTCAATAGTAAATTACTATTCAAATAGTAAATTACTATTTACCTTTACTGTTACTATTTACCTTTACTATTCACATTTTACTATTTACCATTACTATTCACGATTTACTATTTATCGTTACTATTTATGATTTACTATTTACTGTTACTATTTATGTTTTACTATTTACTATTACTATTTATTGTTACTATTTACTATTCACTATTCACTATTCAAAATTTACCATTTTTTATTTTAAGTTGTAATCTTAATTTTTATCTTGTAATTATATTAAAATGAAATTGGTATGTTTTAAAACTCGGAGACGAGGCGCGCATGGATTTTCAATAACGAATCGGTATACAAGAGGTAAGGGGGAGTGAGATAAGAATATAATATGAAAGACATAAGAATAAAGGGAGGAGTCTCCTACTCCTTTTAAATTTAATAATATTATTATTTTAAAGTAATAACTTCTCAACATAAAATTTATAATAAATTTAATATATTGTGTAACTTATTCTAAAATATCTATACATGGATCTGAATTATTATAACTTATACGGACTGGACTAAACCTATGCAAGGACTTGGATTTTTATATCCTATATGGATCGAACTAAACTTATGCAAGGACTTGGACTATTATGACCTGTCTAGACTGAACTATACCTATGCGAAGACTGGATATATAGACTTATATAGACCTGTGCGAGGAATGGATTATAAGGACTCAAAATCAAATCTACTAATTTAAATAACCATTAAAAATTTGAATTATATTTATAAGCGATATTTAGTTGATTTGACTTGATTATAATTAATTATATTTGATTTCGATTAATGATATTGTGATTTATAATATTAGACTGTGATTAATAATATGCAATTATGATTGATGATATTTGATTATGATTGATGAGATTACTATACTTGATTGTGGTTGATGAATGATTGATGACCTTGTGATATGAAGTTTGAGCATATAACAAGCATGACGGAAAGTTAAAACTCAGTAAGAATTTTCTTACCTTACTCTTTAAATTTTTATTCCAAGAGAAAGTATTTTATAATTATTTTAGTCTTTTATTTCTTCTTAGAAATAATTTTTATTAACTTTATTTTTAATCTCTATAATAAAATCTAGTATTAGAAAGAAGCTATTTTATGAAAATCAGAGGTTGAGATAATTAATTCTTGAATTAAAGAAAATTTTTATAGTTTTAAGTATTCTTAGTTAATGATTTTAAATTATTTTCTTTAGAAATTAGAAGTTTAAAGTAAATTATTTTGGTTTTCCCCAATGAAATAACTAAAGAATATTTTGTGGAGATTTCAAAAACTCAATCTAGTTAAGATTTAAATTGAGAAAGATTATGTAAATATATGAAGATTTTTAAGAGAAAGCTTTGATATATTTAAGGCTTGGAAACTCAATTTTGGTAAGATCTGAATTTGAAGACTGTACTAAATTATTTCAGTATAACAGAAGTTCAAAGAAGAACTTATGGAAATGTACAGTTTATTGTGATGATTTTGTGAACCTTTATGGTATTTAATAATTGAGTTTCTAAAAGCCTTAACTAACTAAATATACGAGTAGTTCATGCATCATGAATCATTAAAGAGAAATGAGATGTGATATTGCCTGGGGACGGATTATAGAAACCGAGGATACATTAGAGGAGGCTTAATTGCGAGCCTTGGGATGAGAGAGTGTGAAAGGGTGCTTCAGGTGACCTGGGGTCGCTCACTGGTGTCGGGTACTTTCACAATAAAAACTTTCTCAGTCTGACTAGTCTCTAAGTGTTTCCACGCCAGTTGAGCTGTTCATATGCCATGAAGGCATTTATGTTATTATTATCCAGAATTTATGAAACAGTGTAAACTCCTGGTTGGCCCAGTGTAAACTAAAACTTTAAGGGCCCACATGCATAAACTGAATGAGATAGTAGCATAAGCATTACATAACATTCATGTGATTGTGACATTCTGTATGGATGGTTATGAATGAAAATATAAGTGTTATGTATGTGGAAACTCTATATTCATAATTGATTGTATATGAGATTATGACTGATATTACTATATTAGTTTGTGAAAACCCTTATGCTTATGTCTTATCTGTAATATATTATATTTTGTTTCTCACTCCTTCTTGTTTGAATTTTTGTGTCCAAAATATATGTTATATGATATATAGCTAGCAGTCCAAGATGGAAGGATATGTAATTACAAGAGGATAAAGTGGTCTCATCCTCAATCGATTAGATGAAGAGATATGACAAGAGTAGGATTCAAAAACTCGATGGTTCAAGGACTAGGAAATGTTTGTTTACATTTGTAGTAGAGGTATAGTTTAGTTTTATTTTGCCTTATTACAATATCAAGTAGATAATTGTAACAAGGTAAAGGTTAAACTTTGATAAACTCTTTCATTCGGATATAATATTGTAATGATTTATCACTTATGATTTCTATAAATTATTTTGTCATTATGGACAAATATTGAAAGACAATTTTTTTTTACTTTCAATATTCAAAGGAAATCAGATGTATATACATCCTTGTATACACGAGATAAAGAGTGATAAATATGTATATCTTTCTAAAAGTTTTTTTATCTCGTGTATATAAGTGGGTGTTACATTTTTAATGGAACTTGAGGCTTCGGCCTGATCCCGAGTGACTATAAGAAATTAAAAATGATGAGCAAAAGAGTTTTCAAGGTATTAGCAATAGCTAATTATGAGTAAGAGGAAAGGTGTAGTAGGATAATAAAGATTTCTGAGAAAAGTAAAGTACTAGAGAAAGAGAAATGAGTGAGGAATAATAAGAAATGAGTAAGTGTGAGTGTTAGTAAAATATTATAGATATTGATAATTGATTGTTTATAATTAATTTTATCTTGATTCATTGTTTAG
This sequence comes from Clitoria ternatea, assembly GCA_037962975.1. Taxonomy (NCBI): domain Eukaryota; kingdom Viridiplantae; phylum Streptophyta; class Magnoliopsida; order Fabales; family Fabaceae; genus Clitoria; species Clitoria ternatea. The sequence continues at coordinate 229,834,154 of CM075672.1, forward strand.
ATTATCCTTTTAAGTAAACTAGGTGTAAATTAATTGATTAATTAGGAATAATTAGTATACATAATCATAATTATAATTATTTGAAAATATATAAGAATATACATATAATATTAAAATTTATATTTTATTAAGTCCTAATTAATTTATAATGTAAATTAATATTTTATTAATATTTTGATTAATTTATAATAAGTAATAATATTTTAATAATAAAATATTAAGGGTTTTTCCGGTATTATACTGTGGAGCCCAGAAGTCGAACTTTTCTAGTAATTTGATCTGAGATTAATGACCCCGTAAAGGAGGTTAGTCACAGTAAGGTTTCCTTATAACGAATCGAAGATAACTGATTGGGTTCGATCGGACCAATCAGAACCCTTGATGTCACCTATGTTTGACCGTGCATATACCTTGGAGTATCTGATGGTGATGCGGTCAGTCTCTGGTGACTCGTTCCGACGTTTTAGGAATATTTCCTGAAGAGCCTGAGACTTGATTCGGACTCTATCATCCTCGTTTTCATGCTACCTCATTTCTTCATAAATTAAATCTGCGTGTCTTTGGAAATTCGGACTCAACTTTCTCAAATAATGTTAGATTGGAATGATTCTGGTCTCGTTCATTTTGTCTCAAAGAGATCTTCAATCTCTATTTCTGGTCTCGACCCTAAATTCCTACTCTGTCATGCCCAAATTCAAGGATTTAGTAAATTCATCTTAGAACCATGTTATTCGCGTTTTTACTCTACGCATGGTTCATTCAAAAATTCATAACTTTCCCATATGACCTTCGATTCATACAAAATTGGTGTCAAAATATTTGTAGCAAAATTATCTACATTTTTCATGCAGACCTTGAAAGCTAAAACCTTATATATCAGTACAGTTTTTAGAATTTTTATCAATCCCTGTTCATCACGTCACTACACCGTCTAGTTTCAGCAAAATAGGCATTTCACCCTCTTTTGGAATGAGAATTGCTTTGTTATTTTTATTGTGGATCCATATCAAAGAAACATACAAGTTTCATGAAGGGAACTAAGGTCAAATCTTAAAGTATAATTAATTACGAATTTATTTCTACAGCCCTACCTGATTCAGGGACGAATAGGACATCCTGTTGTATTTTGGTCATATTTCAAGCTACCAATATTGGATCGTTGTAAATAATATATCAAATCGAAGAGAAAAAGGATATCTACAAGTTTTGTGTTGGGAACTTTTCAAGATTTTCCCCCCACAAAGTATCACATATTTATTTTTAACACCCTTCATTTTCGATTCCTAAAAATCCTGCACACCTAAAACCATCAGGTAACAATTTAATTTTTTGGCCATTGGTTTTCATCAACCACCACCACCTACCACCTCCTGGAATAGGTGTCGTCCCCAGTATGGCTTTGCCCATGCACACCATACACCTCACACACCAGTTGCCCATCCCCTAGCAATTAATTCTAACAAACTCATCATGATATTCCTTGCCTAGAATAAACTTAGCATTCCTTCACCCCCTTTATTATTCATTCACGGAAGAACTCCAAAAAGCCAAATTCCCTTCATCAAATTTTCAGCCATCACCTCACGTTCCAGCTGCTCATCACCATGCAACATTACTTATCCATTCTTTCATCTTATTATAACATTTCACTTCACAAAAATAAAAATTCCAATCACTCCATTTCCTTCTCCACCACTTTGGCCAGCCCACCCAAAAGCCATTTTTCCTTCATTTCATCACAAGATTCCAGCCACCATACCTTCCTCCTCCAGCCACCTCTTACCACCCCAAACAGCCACCATCACCACCCATTTTCAGGGCCTCTCCTTCACCAAACACCACTAACCATAAAAATCTTCTTCCTCCTCCTACCTCTTCTAAACCGTGACCAATCCATAACCATATGGCTATCTCCTTCCAATTTCTACACATGTTTTAGGCTTTTGAAAATCAGCTACAGCTCTTGCCTTGAAGCTTCCAAAAAACCATGGACTCCTTAAGCTTTCACAAGGTGAGATTCTTGCATGTTACTCTTAGTTTTGTTCTTGGTGTCTTGAATCAAATTCAACCTTTTAATCTTAATTTCTTTTAATCTATTTTCCCTATTTTGAGAGGTCAAAACCATGACCCATCTCACCCTCTTGGACCATGCATGACAATTATTTCAAGATCGGGAACCATCGGCAACAATCGGCGAAAGATTTCGAGCGATCGACAAAATTTCGATAACAACCCCCTTGGGTTCTTTCAAAACCGTGAGCCTAGGATGAGGTAAGGGGGACTCTCACTTCTTTACCTCTCATTTTAAATTCTACCATAATGTTCGTTTGGCGCCGGGGTAACTCTTTCAAATTTTATTATGATCCGACAATTAGATCTAAAGTTACGTAACTTTTTGTTATCGTTATAAATTATAACTTCCTGTCTTTATTTAAATTTTTTTGTTAACTAATGAATATAATGGTTGGCATTGCCGCCTTAATCTCTAATATTTCTTTGTTTAATTCCTGTTATTTTATTGAGCTTAATGGCCGGCTATGCCGCCTTATAATTACTATTATTGTTATTATCAATACTATCACTCCTATTATTATTATTATTATTATCATTATTATTATTACCATTATATTATTATTATTTTTACCATTATATTATTATTATTGAACATAATGGCTAGAATTGTCGCCGCTCTTAAATATCCTATTTATTAAATTATGTTATTATACTATCAAGCATAATGGCCGGCTTTGCCGCCGCTCCTAACAATTTCTATGTTACTTATATTATTGAGCATAATGGTCGGCTTTGTCGTCGTTCTTAGTATTCTCCTTATTTAATTCTGTTATTTATATTATCAAATATAATGGTCGGCTCTGCCGCCTTATAATTATTATTATTGTTATTATTAAAACTACCACTCTTGTTTCTAATATCATTATTAGTATTATTGTAAGTAATAAACGAGTACTTCCTTAAATTAAAGCAACACCATTTAATATTTCTACTATTTTAGTTACTAGCCATAAAATCCAATATTTGATTGCTTTCCAAGATAGATGATACTTAAGTCGAAATGTAGCCGTTGTATTTCCTAAATAAATATAAAAATAACCCTCAATGTCTAAAAAATAAGTAAGACCTGACAACTCAAAAAAAAAATAATAAAATTGAGATAAAAGGAATACATAGATACTTAGGAGTTAGAAGAGTGGTAATAAAAATATAAAGATAAGGATTAAGAATTTTGATGGATTTAGTATATCCCAACAAATAACCATAATGATAAACTACTAAGTAGACTCTGGGAGTAAAACTTAGTATAAAAGGACTAAAAGGAGCTAAAAGGTAATTGATAGGCTTGATAAAATTTCGATAATGAAGCGTAGAGTTTCTAAGCCAAGTTCAAGATTTAGTTGTCAAGGACAATAACTATGCTCTTAGCTAACAACTAAAATATAACAAAGAAAGAGGAAAAATTTGAGTTATAATTAGGTAACATAGAATTAGTCAAACAGGTACACCAAAAAGGGTGTAAAATAGATAAGATAATTAAGTTAACAAATAAGAATATAGTTTAAAAGTGGTAATTAGAAATATATATATATATAGTAATTATATTAAACTTAGATTATGGATAATTAACCACTTAAGAATAATAATAAATTTAATTAAGGCATAAACAGGCTTGAAGAAATAAGGGTTTAGTGCATTTAAAGTTAAGTGTACAAATTAGTCTTTTAAAAATTAGATTAGATTAAGTAAGAGTATAGCTTATATACATATGATTGATAATTAGGTACTAAATAAATAAAAAGATTGAACTAGACAAGCTTAGGCTAGTAATAATTTATAAGATGGATTAATAAAGTCTGAATATAATCAATCTATTTAAAGGGAGAAATTATCTAGTTGACAAGAATAACAACTTAATCAAAGTTAATTAGAATAAGCACGTCAATAAAATCTATATAAGATCAATATTTAAAAAGGGGACGAATATACAGTTGACAGGGATGGTAACCTAACTAAATATGATAACAATTAGATATAAAGTAACTAGTGAATGCACTTACAAATTTAATTTATAAATATGGTCAGACTATGCAGAAGACTATATACCTGGAATTATATATACTCATGGTGGTTATATAAAACAAATTCATCAGAATTTCTTAAGTGTGGTGGTGGTAGTTATAAAGGACAATAATATCTTATGATTAGTCTTGAGAGAATAAACCGTAATGTAGGATCAATTAGATAAAGTAATCTGTGTTCATCCAATGGATGAATTGTCTGATTACTCATGTGAATTACTTGTTACTTGCGATATGAATGTATGTATAAAATATGATGGATTGAATAAGCACGATGAGATGCATGTTTGGTGAATGTGTTCATTGAATGAGTGATATATGCTTAATCAATCAACGTGCATGATTATGAGGAGTACGTGTTCTTGTTGGTATAATAAATGATATGATTTTGATAAAATATATGATGGGAGGAATGAATCTTGTATGATGCATTAATAAAATGTTAAGTAAAGAATGAAAGCAAGAATATGTCTCGGTAGGAATCCTTACATGATGTGAAAATAAAATGATGGTGAAATATAGATGGATCCGATAGGATGAGGATGCGCTGAGACGCAAGTTCGTACCTGAGAATTGATGAATATGTATACTCAACTTCCCTTTTTATTCTTAATTATCAAAGGGAATATACTATGATAAGTATTAAAGAGAAATAATGACAATGACTAAAGATAGTGTTGGTAAATGAGTTAGACAGTCAGTCGACTATTAGTAGAAACTAAGTATACACTTACACAGCCTAACAATCCATACCCCTAAAATAGTCCTACCCAACAGTGATAAGATTACACCACAATTAACTTAAGAGTAACCCATGGCTAGTATTATTTCCTCTAAAGGATGATCAAAAGAAATTTAAAGAATAATATGAAATAAACCTGATGTTAAGAATGAAAGTGGTTGTTGAGGGGACCCTACCGATGCTGAGCATAATGGAAAATGAAAGAATATGTATGAGACATGCATCATGTGCATATGAATTGATGAGGACTAGAGCAAGCAGCGAGGGGTACGCTGAAGGATATGAGGGTTCGATCCTTGAGGTTGGATCTTGGGAGTGTAACATGAGGGGACCCCCAATGGCTCGGTGGTAGCGCCCCGATGCCAGGAAAAACCATGCAATCCTAGTGCACTTCGACCCAGACCAGTATCACTAAGACCGTGGATCCATGATATTGGGACTGTGGGTCCATGTATACCCTGTGTTATAATGTGGGGACTTGGTGGACTCCGGTCGCTCTAGTATAGAAACGTTGTGTTCAGGGGCAGGTTGAACAGGACGGATTCTGATGATGATGATAAGTATGAGATTGATGAGATGAAATTAGGCCCACATGCATCCATGATAAACAATGAAAAGATTAATTGAAAGTAATGAAACCCATGTATTGCATTACATGATTCTGAGACATTATATGTGATTATGATGGTTATTGAATATATGAATTATTTTGTAATTATTAGTATAGAATATGAGAGAAGAAGGAAAGGGAAATGGTAGGTAGGACTGAATGGTGGCAGATAACTTAGAGAAATTAGGAACCCGAGACGAGAAAGGATTGTATGAATATTTGTTTAGATGTTGTGGGAGGATGTCAGAAATGACAAGCCTCCGATTGTATGAAAGAGAGACTCACCCTTATAGTTATTTTTACAGACCTTTGATTGGACCACGCACTCGACATCGGGGAGATCCGTGCAGACTTTGCATTAAGGGACAATTAGACATTTCTTGGACTGAGGACAATTACCTTAGTTGATTTTGTTTTCATGTTAAATGGGAGCCTGCGTGTCCCTGATTTTCAGTATGTAAAATATGTTGAATATTACCATGTATTGTATAAGACTAAAGTGTATATAAGACATTTATTCCACCAAATTTATTGTACAAAAAAAACTTCCATACTTTTCTCAAACTCGTAACCTCTCAGTTAAGTAGAATGATCTAGTGGAAGAGATTATTCTAGTTAACCTCACTCTCACTTGGTTATGAAACCTCACTCTCACTCTCACTTTGTTTTTACATCGGTTCAGTGAAAATCTGTTATTATAAACACAGGCTCAGTGGGAGCACCGTGCTCTTCAACTTTGAAACTCAAGCACTTCGGACTGTGATACATAGGAAGTGATGACAGTTGTACCTACAAAGACTCTTTAATGCTTAAGTCAGATTCAACATATATCAGAGCAATAAGAGTAAATGAATGAGTTAACGAGAACTAGTGCACATGACACTTGACAGATTCTGGTCATTTTTTAGGTAAGTTTCCCACTTGGTTATGAAATTTTGACCAGGCTTTTTAACCAGGGTCCTTTCAATAGGCATACCAGTCATCTTGTTATCCCGGTCTGCTATCCTTTTGGACCCATCTCTTGCCCTTACCGGTGCCACTATAGCTTAGGAGCCAGTATTGACGTTGAATCATAAGCAATGTAATCTTTATCATAATTAGGATAACATAATTATTAATTGATTGGCCATTATAATTGATCCGGTCTCGATACTAGCCTATGGGTAGAAAGGTCATTTGACCTAAAAGTCGTCATGCAAGACCGGAATCGCACGAGTTATTGAAATTTTACATCGGCTCCCAATACCGCGCATGAGACTCATGACTTAATACCAGTGTGAGCCATTCTCTCAAATACCAGAAGGTTAGAGTTGACTTATGCAATCGTGTGTTGAGAAAGTAACCTGCAAAATGATTGATGGAAAGGTACAACAAGTAGGTAGTGCCACTGTTGTGCGTCAACCTTTCTGCAAATGATCAGAATCACGTTGACATTTCGTACGCTAAATTCACCTACCTGAGATGACTCTTTCACTGTTCTAAGGTATAAAAACTTACGAATCAACAAAAGAAAGGTAGAACATTCTTACTACAAACTTATGCTTAAGCTTTCTTATTCTCTCTGAAAATTTCACTGACTTGAGCGTCAGAGTGTCCTTGTAGGTGACACCCCTTTTGCCCAACGTGTGAAGTTGGTGGAATTACACTTGTGGAAATACTCCAAGGCTTTTATTTCCCCACTGGAATAAGAGATATAATACCGGATCCCCAATGGATCAGTATAAAACACACACAAAAGCATTATTTAAGGGTTGGTTGTCACACCAGACCTTACATCCCGATCAGACTAGTTCAATAATTATATTATACATAATTGTAATGTATTTTTTATAAACAAAAATACATTGAAATAAAAAATCATATTTATGATTAGAGTTATGTTTTAGTATACAATGGATTTATTTAGTAAATATCCTTTAATTCTATATCAAGATAGTATTAGAATATTAAATTTTAAACTTCTTTCCATTATTCTAATACTCTCACTATGGAATTAAAGGATATCCTAATGTAGAATTAAATGAAATCCTACTTACCTTAATATGAAATTTAAGAAATTTGTAACCAAAATTAGAGATTTAATTTTAATCTTTTTTCATTCAACATTCTCATAATAGTATAAAATATTAAAATTTAAAAAACGGAATTAATTTTTGTTTAGCCTTATCATAAAAAGGTCATATTATTATTTATAGAAAGATAATTAATTGTAACTAGCTAGAATATATGTTTTTATTTTGTTAAATGTTTTATGATACACTTGTTATAGGTTGACTTGATTTAATTTATTCTTCCGTATCATATATTAAACACCGTTAGTATCTAAAATATTTCTTATCAAAATTTATACCCATAAATTTCACTAAAGTCTTTTATTTTGGTTATAAAAAGAAAATATACACCCTGAGCAGGGAACATGTATCGTTGCTAGTAAAGTTACAAAGATTGTAGAAATAAATTCATGTGAAGCTGGGGGTTTGTTTAATTCATGGAGCCTTAAACAAGATTAAATGAATCTTCTTTAAATGTCTTGCAAGTTGCAACTAGGAAATTGGGGATTATTCTTGCTTGGGTTTGAACAAATTAAATTATATTTAATTGGAAATTAGGGCATGTTTGATGGGTTTGTATAAGGTGTTAATGTTTGTTAATGCTATTGAATCTTTTAATTTGTTAAGAAATTGGAAATTAGGATTTAATAAGATAAGTTGTTTACTTAAGGGATTAGGATATGATTAGCTATTGTGTTTCTTTTAATTTTGATTTTGCTTCTGATTTTATATTTCTTGCTTAATTACTAATTTTTGATCGTTTAAACTTATAAACTTCTATTAATTTTTAAAATGAAAAAAAACCATTTTAAAATTGTTTTAAAACATAAGGAATTAAATTAAAAAATTAACTGATTAAATTAAATTTAATATACCAAACATATATTTTAATACTTTTTGGTAATTGTAACCCAAACAAAAATACTATTGTTGTATACTAAGAGGCTGTTTGGTTCGGCCCCTTTTTCTCCGTCTCCCTCCGTTCTCCAGCTCTCCGTCGCGTCCAACGGGTTCCTTCTCCGTCAGCGTGAACGGCCCTGTGTTTGGTGCTGAGGATCCGCTCCGTTCCGTTGACGCAAACGGCAACGCGCGCCGTTGAGTGGAAACGGCCCTCTCTTGCTTCGATCCAACGCCGTTGGGAGAAAGACCGCAATACCCTCCCAACGGTCATAAGACCCTCTTCCACAGATCTGAAGCCTTGCCATCCGAAGGTGTTGGAAGCCGTCGCCGTCGTCGCCGATCTGAAACGGAGTCCACGAGCCGCCGTCGATCTGAAGAACAACAACCACCATCGTCGCCATCTGAGGTAAGTTCACCCCGATCCCTTTTATTTTTCTCTTCCCCTGTTTTTCTGCTTAAAATATTACGTATTGGGGTGGGATCGACGGTGGTGGGAATCGGGTTGGGTGACCTCTGTTTGGGGTGGGGTTGGCTTCGGGGAATTTGGGGCTGTTCGGGGATGGGGTTGGGTTGGGTGGGTTGCTTTCAGGTTCTGAGGTTGTGGGAAGGGGGGCTGTTCGGGGATGGGGTTTGGGTTCGGGATCCATGGTGGGGTGGGTGGTGGGGGGTGGGTTGGGGCTGGTTGGGTGGGTTATGGGTGGCTGGGTGGGGGTCGGGTGTGGGGTGTTTGGCCTTTGCAGGTTGGGTTGGTGGTGGGTTATGGGTGGTTGGGAAGGTGGTGGCCGTTGGGTGGTGGGTTGGGGAAGGTGGGTTCGGGTTCGGGTTGGGGTTGGGTTGGGCTGGGCTTGGGTTTCGGGTCCGGTTGGGGTGGTGGTGGTTGTTGGATGTGGGTGGTGGTGGATGGTGGAAGAAGATGGTGGTGAAGGTGGAAGAAGATGGTGGTGAAGGTGGAAGAAGATGGTGGTGAAGGAGGCATGGATGGTTCTGATGTGTGGTGCATGGGTGTGCAACCACCAGCAGGGTGCACCATAAAATTTTTGAAATTTTTTTGTTTTGGTTTTTTTAAATATAATTATTATTGTTGTACCATTTTGTATGCTGATGTAAGCTAAAAGGTTTTGTATGAATTGTAAGGTTTGGCATGTATAGAGGTAAATTTTGTTGAAGTAATATTAGGTTAGGTTATTTAATTTACTTTTGTATTTATTAAAAAAATATAACTTTAATTAGTTTTTAGCATTCATGTTTATGGAATAATTTCAGTTAGTACGCGTAATGAATGACGAATAACGAGCGATGAGACATTAGAAATGGTTAGTGTTTGCGTTTATGCGATAGTTTAAGTTACGTTGTGAAAAAAATGATAGTAATTAACAATAATTGTAAGGAACCATGTAGGACAAGTCAACTAACAGGGCATGCATGGGTACAAGAGCTGATCACAGGCAATGACACTAGATGTCACGAAATGCTTAGGATGAGTAAAGATGTCTTGTTTTTATTGTGCGAGGAATTAGCCAATCGCGGGTTAACGTCATCCAGAAATATGGGCATCCATGAAATGGTCGCCATGTTCTTGCATATGATTGGACATGGGGTTGGCAATAGAGTAATTCAAGAAAGGTTCCAGCATTCAGGTGAAACAGTGAGTAGAAATTTTCACCGTGTCTTAGAAGCATGTTTGGCATTATCGGTTGATATGATAAAGCCATCCGATCCAACCTTCCAACGCGTGCCCCAGAAATTTCGCGAAGATAAGAGATATTGGCCATATTTCAAAGATTGTATTGGAGCAATTGATGGAACGCATGTCCCATGTGTAGTGCCCTCAACCGATAATATAAGGTTCATCGGTAGAAAAGGTTTTACCTCGCAAAATGTCATGGCCGTGTGTGATTGGGACATGTGTTTTACATTTGTCTTGCCAGGTTGGGAAGGATCTACCCATGATGCACGTGTATTTAAGGACGCACTTACAAACCCAACTTACAATTTCCCACACCCTCCAACAGGTTAGAATTCATATTATTTGACTTTTACATGTCATTGTATATTGTTTGTTGTATACATGCTAAGCTTCTCATCATTAGGCTAATGTGTTTCATTAATTTCTCAAATAGGTAAATACTATGTGGTCGATAGTGGATATCCAATGCCAATTGGATACTTGGGTCCATACAGAAATGAAAGATATCATCTCCCAGATTTTAGACGTGCACGTGATTTTCGAAATCACAATGAGGTTTTTAATTATTTCCACTCCAGTTTACGGTGCACGATTGAACGAACTTTCGGGGTATGGAAGAGTAGGTTTGCAATTCTTAGGTTTATGCCAAAATTCACCTACGAGACTCAAGTTAAACTAGTATGTGCCACAATGACGATACACAACTTTATTCGAAGATGCAGTTTAGCAGATATTGATTTTGACAACATTAATGAAGATAGCTATATGGCCCAAGAAAATTATTCTCAGTTTGCACCCAATGATGAAGTTGACACAACCTCATCACCGGCCATGAATGCAATTCGTGATTCAATTAGGGACCAACTTGTTTATGCACAATTAAGTAATCAGTAATGTTTATCATGGTATTGTAACTTTGTTACTTTTAATATATGTTGGGGGTTCTTGATTCAAAGAAAATAATATACACATTTACGACATTTTGTTTTTAAATAAATAATTAACGTACCTTATAACCTTTAATATATAAAAAATAAAAAAAGCCCAGATTTATTAGTTTTACTATGAGAAAAACAATCAAATATATTCTTATTTCATAATATATAAAATTAATCACATTAATTAATTAGTTTTATTATATATAACAAAATTTACATTAAATATTATTTAATATATTTATTCATTAATTAAATATATATTATTAAATTTAATCCATTTTTTGGTTTTATATTATACATTTACTATTAATATAAACAAATATACACACAAATTATATATATATATTTAAATTCATACCCTTTTTAGTAATTTCACCCTTAACTACCATTTCCCAAACCCAATTCTACTACAAACCAAACAAAATCACTACAACTCAACTCACTTTAACTCAACTTTCAACCAAACAAAACTCCGTTTACAAAACCCCAATTTTCTAAACTCCATTTACAAAACCCCAGTTTTCTAAACTCCATCAACTCAACTTTATACCAAACATCCCCTAAGACGTATCAAAAAATGAATGACACCTTCCTCTGAATTACACATTGATTTTATTGACGTTGTTTCGACAATAGGAACAATCCCAAAGCCCAATTGTTCCCGATTTATTATTGAAATAAGCTAAAAGAAGTGATTGACGTAGACCCAACTTGTGTGAATTTACCATAAAATTGGAAATCAAGGTTTGTGGAACCGGTGAGATTGGAGACACATCATGTCTAAAATTGTAAATGTAATGTGTTCACATCGTTTTTATGAGATGGTCCCGTCGGTGGAAAACGGTTTGGGGGTTCCCAAACTAATAATTCTGGTGACTCGATGATCGATAAATCAAGTAAATCTTCACTATTAAAAAAATGAAAATAAATATACATATAAAAATTCAAACTTACCCTTCTACATATTCTCTACTTTATTACTAACCCATTTTCTAAACCAATAACAAGAATTGCATCTAATATTTCCCAGAACAAATCTGGCATAATTTTCAAAGTTGCCAAATCTGATTACAAGAAACTTCCTTACCAACCAAAATTTGGTATTGAAATTAATATATTTAACAATATTTTTAAAATCAGATCGATTATTTAAAAGTAAAATACTAACTAGTTTATGACTCAAATAATTTAACCTGACAATTTAACTGAGTTTAACATAAAAGTATTTAACAACAATTTCATATTTCTAAAGGCCAAACAAACAAAAACTCAAAATAACAGTAATTGCATGAATGGTATAACTAATCAATCCTGATCTTCTATTCGAAATATTAATTCATATATATAATTACATATACTATAAGAATGTGAAGAAATAGAGAGAAACTTTCAACGAACCAAAGGAAAACTCTCAGTGATGCTAGAAGGAAGCACCAAGTAGAGAAGAGCTACAAGTATATCAGAGAAACTCTGCATTAGATTAAGAAAAGATTCTCTCAAGTTCTTCACCTGTTTGTGTTGATTGTGAGTGCTATGGTCATTGATTTTATTCCTACAAAGGGGGCATGTGCTGTGGTTCTTCAACCAAGCTCCAATACATTCAGCATGGTATCTGTGGTTGCAAACTGGAAGAGACTTAATCTTTTCCCCTCTACAAATTTGGCTTAGACACACTGAACAATAATCACTTTCATCCTCTTCAACCTCCTTCACTGATGCAGCTTTTCTACAATGATTACACAGTTTATGCACCCTTTGGATCATGTATTTTGAAAATGATTGAACCATAAAAACAATGGCTGTGAAGAATGTGAGAATTGGAGTACCCATGTTGGATAGAGTTTAGAGAAATCACAAGGGAATTAGGATTTAAATTGGCCACTTCCTTATATAATATGTCAAGCAACCTACTGGTCCCCAGCTGGTTTTTTTTTTTGTTTTTAATATATTAAAAAATATTTATAGAATATTCCAACTTGGTGGTTTGGCCTATGGTAATGTGCTGCATAATGTGTGACTAGATGTGACCCAAAACATGGAATTTAAAATTACGTATGCATCATTATCTTTTCTATCTTTTCTTTTAATATTAAGTGTATAGTTGTACCGGTTTTTTTTATGCAGGTAACTACACTGAGGTTTAAAAGAAAAAAATCTATTAGTTTAACGAAGTTATGATTGTTTTAAACAACGTAAAAAATTAATATTAACTATTATATTTTTTATATTTATATAACTTTATTTTTTTCAACTTGATACGAAACGACTCCAAAATAAACTAATTAAGAAATTTGTTTGGATATAATCAAAATTAAATAAGGCGAAGCACATTAAAATATTGTGTTGAGGTTCAAAATTTTGGCAAATATTATTTTTACAAGAGACTTACAATCATTTATATACATATTTTAACTAACTTTTGGGCATTCGGGGGTGAATATTAAGTGATTATATGATTTTTTTATCAAATATTAACTTTTTTCTGTTTATTTCTTAAAATTAATATTTGATGTCAGAATTGGTTTCTTCATATTTCTTGTGATTACATTTATGAAGTACTTCTTGGTTTAGGAGGACAGAAATTTGCTCAAAAGTCAAAGCACACACCAGCTGCATTTTGATTCAGTAATATTACTTTACTAGAAGAAACAATTATCAAAGCAGTTATCGCTGAGTCAATTGAGTCTAAGGTAATTTGGAAGTAATGTTCGGTGGAGACTACTAACAATAACTTTGAAATATAAAGTGACCACAACAAATTGTCATCGAAACTTACAAAGTTTTATGTGATTTTTTTTTCCAAGTCCTAAGTTAACAAAAATCACTCTAGATTGGTCTAAATACAACAGTGTCTGATATTGTTTGAATAAAGTTTCATGTGATTTTATAAAAAATCTCTAAGTAATAATCTTATTTGTTATATTTAAATATACGATATGAGTCGGATAAAATTACTTTCAAATGAAATACATATGAAAGAAAAAAAATCAACAAAGATCAAAACATCAGAACATAGGATAATTTCTAGGTAGATTTTGGTGCAGTTTTGGAGGTAGAAAGTACAAGGTTTCCCATAATTGTTCAAATAATTGACTTTTTTTTTCTGGGTTAAGCATACACTACGCCTTGAGCCTTTTCGAATCGGAACGTAAAGATTCATGTTCCCATTGTGTATTTGTCTGTTCTTGTTTTTTCTAATTAAAATTTTAAAAATTCTTTCTTCTGGAACAATAGTATTAATTCTTTCCCTTCAATTAAGTTTTTTAATTGGTATTTTTTAGTGAAAGAAACCCAAAAAAAAAGCCCAGGTGCCAGGTTTTTTAATGCAAGGTTGCTTGTAAGTTTCCTTAAGTGTATAAAACCTTGTAAGTCTCGAAAGATTTTAATGCAAGGTTTCTTGTTTGAGAATTTTAATTACTAATTATTAACCTTCTTATTAAGGAAGAAGAAAAATAAAGTTGTTAAAATTTTAGTACTCCACAAGTCTAATATGTTTGGAAAAGTAAAAATTAGTTTGTTTCACCTAATCCTTAAAACCTTAAAATATTAAAGGTGATGTTGTCAATGTGAATAAACCTTTTAATTTCTTTTATTTTTAATTAATTTGAGATTTTCTAACATTTCTCCTTTTTGAGTCCACCTAAATTTTTAATTAGGACTTAATTTTATTTGAATGTTTTTAATCTTAGGACTGCACTAAGAAAAAGTTAAAAGAAGTAAATCATATTAATTAACGTCCAACTATTAACCATTTTTTTCATTTTCATTAGATTATAGTATGTGGATATCAAATTTTCGTTTTTTGTACTAACATTATTGCCACGAAGTCACGATTGCCAGCACAATATTCTTAAACTTAGCTTGGAATTTTTTCTCTAACAGGAGCTAATAATTAAATAATTTTTTTCGTAAATAACATTAAACTAGGCTTGTTCTACCTTCTAGAAGACGCCATAAATCATCATTATAAGTTATATATGTTAATTGTTATCATACCTGTAGTAAAATCTAATTGACTTGTATATCATCAGTCTCCTCTCTATTTTTCTTTGCAATACTCAGTACTCACGCACCGCGTGACGCATTTCCACACTTACAATGGGACCCTCCAAAATTTAAAATTAAATTCGATTCAACCAGTTATATCCTTAATAAACTAGAACTAAATTTAATTTAATTTTTATTATTATCTATTAAATCATAATTAAATCTTTAATATTTATCAATTTTAAGATATTGTTAATAAGCATAGTTATCAAAACCAGATGAAATTATCACTCTAACAAGTTAAACTATAAATTAATCAAATAATTAATCAAATCAATTCTTTATTATTATTATTATCAATTTAACTATTATTTAATTTATAGTTTCTCATTTGTACGAATAATTTCATCGGTTACTTTTGTGTACGCCCCACCCACACACCAAGGCACCAACCACTTCTAGTTAAATACTATACTAAAATTATCATTATATATGTTGACTACAAATTATTGAGCAGGTGCGTTTACCGTGTTTAACGAAACTAACAACTGCAGATAGAGACTATAATTTATATAAAAAAAACCTAAAGTACCATGTGACTCAGTTAATGTTCTAAAAACAAAATTATTATAAAATTCAATCATTAAGCATGTGAAAAAAGTAACAAATGTTTCACGTTTAAAATTTTCTAATAATTTACCCTTAAATATATTATACATTCTATATTTTACTACCTATTTATTATTATACCTATGTTAAATTTTTATTGTCTTTAGTTCCTTTATTTTAGGAATAAACTGGTCTAGGTCAGAGTGTATTGTCCGGTATGATAATCAACCCTCAAATTACGATGTATGTATTAGTCTTATGTCGATTCAGTGAGGATCCAGTATTATATCTTCTATTTTCGTGGGTAGACAGAAGTCTTGGAGTATTCCTTTAGGAGATCTCACCAACCTCACGCGTTATGGGGCGAATAAGGGTGTCACCTGCAAGGACACTTCAACGCTCAAGCATATGTTAATGCGAAGAATGTTCTATCTTTCGTTGTTGATATATAGGTATTTATACCTTAGAGTAACAGAAGAGTCGTTTTGCCTTAGAGAGCTTTCTGTACGCAGTGTCAGTATGATTTTGATTCTTACAAAACAGCTGATATGTGATAAGGACGTCACCTAACGACCGCATCTTCCCATTAGTCACTTTGCAGGTTGGTTTTCAGCATGCAATTGCATAAGTCAACTTTGATCTATGAGTCTTATGTGCGATGCTGGAAACCAGTATTAGATCACAATATTACGTGAGATGCTGGTCGTGCATAACGGCTTTAGGTTAAATTACCTTCTTGCCCATAGGTCAGTATTGAAACTAGCTCATTTACGCCCTAGCTTGTTTGAGGGACCATACTGGTTGCTCAAATGAGCTACATCGTCTACTCCAGTCACCTATTGTAGGTGTGGGTAAGAAGAGAAATTCTTAACTTAGAAAATTTTCATTCGCGCCATTTCGCCACTTTGATTCCTCTTCGTAACTGACGTGTATTTATTTATTTATTTAACTGAAATGTGGCGTTGCGAGTAACGTGAGTCATGTCAATCATTATGCCACAGTTACCTCTCAATCATCATACGACGGTTACATTTCAATCATCATGTGACGGTTACTTTTTGAACATAGGCCTTAAGAATTTAAAACAATACGACCCATTAATTTCGAATTGAATCGTCATTATGCATGCCCCCAGTTGTGCCTATAAAAGGTGGTTCTGGAAAGCTCTTGAAGTGTTTACCCTTTTTCTTACATATTGAAACTATACTGAAAATTTAAGAGAGAACTTCAGAAACTTAGAGCATACCTACAACTCACGACATTCGTAACATCCTATTTTCTACTCAAATAAAAAAATATTAATATCTCTTTAATGAGAAAACACTTACTATTAGTTAGTTGATTTTTTTAACTAATTAATATTTTTATAAAATTTTGGTGCCTATATTTAATTAAATTTTTAAAATGAAATAATATATATATATATATATATATATATATTGAACCAAGATTTTAAAATGACTTAATTAGTATTTAATAATTAAGAAAATTATATTAAGAATTTTTAATATCTTTATTATTCATAATTTTTATTTTATGTTCTTATATTTATGTTTTACATATTTAAGATTTAAATCTTATTAAAATTTTAAAATAAAAATTTGAAAGAATTAGAATATGGTTATTTAGAACTTTTTTATTTATGCATTATTTATGATTTTCTGGAATTTTTTGAATTTTTTAAATATTTGAGATAATGACCAAAATATCCTTAACCTTTTATCTAATAACAAAAATATCATTGGCAACATCATCGCTTACTTATTGCTTACATCATCAGTTAGGTAATTACTTACATCATGAATAGTCATCGGTTAGGTAAATACTTACATCATAAATAGTAAAATAAATAATAAAATAATCTTAAATAGTAAAATTCTCTTCCTATAAAGAGATAGTTCATTTACAATATTTACACACCAAAATTAGAGAGAGAATCTAGAGAGATAGTGCTTAAGAAATTAGTGGAAAGTAAATTTATTTAGTAAAAAGAGATTCTACTGTAGGTGTAAGGTAATAATATTTTTCTTCTATATTCTTTTTATGATTATTTAGTTTATTCTTTTTAGCAGTCTTAAACTATTAATATACTATTACTATTATGAATAAGTTACTATGGTAAAAATAAATTACCACTATGCATTAGATTTACTATTTACTGTTATTATTCACTATTTATTATTACTATTCATAATTTACCATTTACTGTTAATATTCAAAATTTATTATTTACTATTATTGTTCAAAATTTATTAGTTACTATTACTATTCAAAAATTACTATTTACCATTACTATTGATGATTTACTATTTATCGTTACTATTTACTATTACTATACACAATTACTATTTATCATTTCTGATAGTAATCTTAATTTTCATCGTATGCCTATACTAAAATAAATTAGTATTAATATTTTTTAGAACTCGGAGGCATAGAGCGAATTCACTTTTGGCAGCAATTCCAGGTAAGGGGAGTGGGATAAGAATATAATATGAAAAGACATAAGAATAATGGGAGGAGTCCCCTACTCCTTTTAAATTTAATAATATTATTATAAATGTTAAATTAAGTATCTTGTGTAACTTACTCTAAAATACCTATGCAAGGACCTGGACTTTTATAACCTATATGAACTGGACTAAATTTATGCAAGGACTTGGACTATCATGACCTATATGGACTGAACTAAACCTATACAAGGATTTGGACTTTTATATCCTATATGGATCGAACTAAACCTATGCAAGGACTTGGATTATTATGACATATTTGGACTTACATAGACCTGTGTGAGAAATGAACTATAAAGACTTAAAATTAAGTTTATTAACTTAAATAACCATTAAACTTTAAATTATGATATTTATGAATGATAAGTAATTTATTCAATTTGATTATGATTGATAAATTAATTGTGATTGACAATATTTGATTGTGAGTGATGATATTTAATTGTGATTGATACTATTTGGTTATGATTGATAACCTTGTGATATGGAGTTTGAGCATATAGCAAGCATGACGGAAAGTTAAAACTCCTTACCTTACTCTTTAAATTTGTATTCTAAGAGAAAGTATTTTATAATTATTTTAGTCTTTTATTTCTTCTTAGAAATTATTTTCATTAACTTTACTTTTAATCTTTAGAATAGAATCTAGTATTTATTTTAGAAAGAAGCTACCTTATAATAATTAATTTTCAAAAAGGTTGAGATAATTAATTCTTGAATTAAAGAAAATTTTTATAATTTTAAGTATTCTTGGTTAATGATTTTAAGAATTATATTCTTTTAGTAATTAGAATTTTAAAGTAAATTATTTTAGTTTTCCCCAATGTAATAACTAAAGGATATTTTGTTATAGTCGGGGTTTCTAAACTCAATCCAGTTAAGATTTAATTTGAGAAAGATTATGTAAATATATGAAGTTTTCTATGAGAAAGTTTTGAGATATTTAAGGCTTAGAAACTTAATTTTGGTGAGATCTGAATTCGAAGACTGTACTAAATTTATTCTGTATAACAGAAGTTCAAAGAAGAACTTATGGGAATGTACAGTTTATTGAGATAATTTATGAACCTCTATGGTATTTAATAATTGAGTTTTTAAAAGTCTTAACCAACTAAATATACGAATAGTTCATGCATCTTGAATCATTAAAGAGAAATGAGATGTGATGTTGTCTGGGGACGGATTATAGAAATCGAGGATACATTAGAGGAGGTTCAAATGCGAACCTTGGGATGAGAGGGTGTGAAAGGGTGCATCAGGTGACCTGGGTCGCTCCCTAGTGTCGGGTACTTTCACAATAAAAACCTTCTCTGACTAGTCTCTAAGTGTTTCCATGTCAGTTGAGTTGTTCATATGCCACGAAGACATTTATGTTATTATCCAGAATTATAGAACAGTGTAAACTCCTGGTTGGCCCAGTACAAAAATTAAAACTTTAAGGGCCTACATGCATAACCAAATGAGATAGTAGCATTAAAAGCATTGTATGCCATTCATGCAAATGTGACATTCTATGTGGGTGATTGTGAATGAAAGTATAATTGTTATGTTTATGAAGACCCGACATTTATAATTGATTATTTATGAGATTATGACTGATATTATTATATTAGTTTGTGAAAACCCTTATGCTTATGTCTTATCTGTAAAGTATTATATTTTGTTTCTCACTCCTTCTTATTTGAATTTTGTGTCCAAAATATATGTTATGTGATATATAGCTAGCAGTCCAAGATGGAAGGATATATAATTACAAGAGGGTAAAGTGGTCTCATCCTTAATTAGATAGATGAAGAGATATGGCAAGAGTAGGATTCCAAAACTCTATGATGTTAAGGACTAGGAAATGATTGTCACAATCGTAGTAGAGGTATAATTTAGTTTTAGTTTACCTTATTGCAATATCAAGTTGGATAATTGTAACAAGGTAAAGGTTAAACTTTGGTAAATCTTATCATTCAGATGTAATATTGAAATTTTTTATCACTTATGATTTCTATAAATTTATTTTATCATTATAGACAAATATTGAAAGACAATATTTTTTTACTTTCAATATTCAAAGAAAATCAGGTATATATATATATATATGTTTCTAAAGTTTTTAAAAGCAATAAGAATATACACATCTCGTGTATATAAGGGGGTGTTATAACATTCCCCAATCCTCATATATTTGAAGTACTACCATTGAAGGCTTGTCTTGTTCGTGACCTTGAGTATTCCACAATCCATTTACACTAAACTCAGGTAGCCATTCCCAATCCTTCTCTTGTATTTTTAGTCTTTGCTTTTGTTTGTTTGTGAGAGAAAATAAGAATTCGAGGAGGACATAGCGGTATTCGTGGCAGGCGCATTACTGTTAGGCCTCCTGGGTCTGGGTCACATCGTCTAGAAAGGGGAGTGCCCCCTGGGACGAGGCAACAGAGAGGGGGGATCTTTTTAGAGTCTTATAATAACTCTTGGGTCGTTGGGGTTTCAGAGGGAGAGGATAGCTCTAAAAGGTAGCTTTTTGATGATATGGCCTTTTACAATAATGTAGGCAGGCTAAAACACATAATTTCCACCATGACCACTATAAAAGAAGAATCAAAATCTATGAAGACTGTCCCTAGTTGCTCAAACGTGATTGTGCACGGGATCGACTGGATGAGGTTGAAGGTTGAAAAGCCATACATCTGGGTGTAGAAAGAGATCTTAAACACTACTTCATGCCATGCACAGAAGAACGAAGGGGGGGGGGGGGTAGACCCCAAGTTCCCTATATGTTCTGAGGAAAAGTACAAAAAATGGTATACTATCTTAGCACCCTATCCCACTGACCATGTTTGTCACATACCAGAGGATGACAAAACCATCTATATGTACGACATCCTCTTCTCTCACCTTGGAGTCTGGTTTCTCTTGACGGAGTTTGAGATGGAAGTGCTGCGATTTTTGTACTCTGTCCCCACCCAGCTGTACCCAAATGGATGGGGTTTGGTACGCAGCCTAAAGGTTCTAGGAGAACACTTTAACTTCACGCCCATAGTGGCAATTTTCTTCTATTACTGTTGAGTCCTACGCTAGAGCAATAAGGACGACGGATTAAGCTTTGTCACACTAAGGTATGACTCAAAGGGTGTTAGATTTGAAGTTTTCACCGAGTCTACCAAGACGAATGGTGTCAGCTTCAAGAAATCTTTCTATAAAATCTGCATCAGGCCTAACAAACTGATGTTTTAGGAAAGCAAAGACAGGATCACTAAATTCCCGATGTCCTGGATGCATGACAACTTTCTCTTGACCATAGCATCCTATTACATCAATGAAAGTGAATTATCTACGGCTTCAATTAAAGTTATTAGTGCCATGCATGAATAGTCTTCAACCAAAAAATTCTCTTACAAGCGCCTCTTGGGACCAATGGCTCAATGTAAGGCTTATTTACGTGCTAGCTCTTAAAAAAACATCTAATTTTGTTTTGCATATGTGTTGATTTATTGCTTTTAACCTCTAACCTTTTTTTGCTCCTTGATAGAACAAATTGAAACTTGTGAAGCCATGGGGAGATTGAAGCAACTACGGGAGGAGATGCAGGTGTCGAGAATCTTATCCAGCCTAAGAGAAATGCCTCAAAGTTTGTACCTAAATCCATCAGTTTCCTAAACAAGAAGCCAGGGAGATCCCATTGCTGGAAGGTTAACTCAAAGAGCTGTCTGTTCCAGAGAAGAAGAAGAAATAATCCCCTGGAAAGGAGAAAACCCCCATCTAGTTAAAAAATAGAAGATACCGGAGGAGACAAATGTCATCAACCTTGCAACATCAGCCCAATCTTCCTCATCCTGGGATAAGCCCACCCCCAAGCTGTGTGTGCGAAGGTGGAGAGGTCGGTTGACTCTACTTTGGTTAAAGTATCCTTTTCAGTACCAGGATCCTGCCTCAATCCCTATATCCTCTATAGAGGCCAAGACCAAATGAAGCTAGAACCTTCAACCTAATGTCTTTGGTGCAACCTTGAGATCTCTGAGTTAAAAGAAGTGTGCACAGCTGATCGTTGGCAATTAGTTAAAGTCAGCGGGGTGCTCGATTCTCTGATAGAAGTAGCTGAAAGTGTTAATGAAGCAACACTTTATTATGGTAAGGTCCACAAAACTAAAATGCACTTTCAGGAGGCTCAAAGGGAATCAAGCATCTTTAGGAGTTGTCCAAGGTGAAGCCATCCAGGATGAAATGTTGAGGCTGATTGGCAAGCATATCAAGGCCGAAGGAGTCTGGGATGAAGAGAAAAAATAACTCTTGTTGGAGAGGAAGCCCATGAAGAAAGAGAACCAAGAAATAACTCATATCCGCTAGACAAGTTAGCAACTTCGAGGGGGGAGTGGTGAATTCCTAGGCTAGGGTTATAGAGGCTCTGCAACTCTCTGATACCCTGGTCAGGATAGGCTCTGGTCTTCACCATATACGAACTTTGTTTAATCTTGAATGCAACTTCTAAGTTCTAACTTCATACTTGAACTGAATTGTGATAACCATTTAGTCATAGTCCTTCTTCACACTTTTTTTCAATACATGTATGCCCCTTATTAGGGTTTTGAACGGTTTCCATGTCCAGTCTTCGATCCTTACTACTCATTAGAGCCAATAAATCTGTCGTAGAGGTAATGACTTAGCCATTCCTGATTGTAAAACTCTACTTGCACCGCTCGTCAGGGTATAGTATGGTCTTGAAAGAGAACTGATCCTTGCCACTTGTTGGGGCCAAGTAGCCAAGAGATTGGGTGCCGCTCGTTGGGGTCTGTATGGCCTTAAAAAAGGCCCAATCCTCACCACTCATTGGGGCCAAGTAGCCAATCCTCTTTTAAGGGACTAGGGTACCGCTCATTGGGGTCCAGTATGGTCTTAAAAAAGGTCTAATCCTCGCCACTCATTAAGGCAATTTCTCCATATATGTAAAAGATAAATCAATAGTGAAACAATTTTGTTGACACAACGCAATTTTATTAAATACTGATTGTACATGGGGGCTACGTTGGGATATGCCTCATTTAAACCTTATTGAGGAAAACCCATTGGGAAAAAACCTCAAGTTAGGAAAAATAGTATATGCCTGGTATCCAACTAGTTGTAATAAACCCTTAGGTTCTGTACATTCCATTTGTTCCTAATACGAGTCCCGTCTAACAACTCAAGGTGATAAGCATCTTTCCCAATTACCTTGAAAATGTGGTATGGTCTTTCCCACGTCGGCATAAGCTTACCTTGATGGGCAAATTTATTTCCGATATTGGCTCGGTGTAACACCAGATCTTTAACCTCAAAATGTCTTTGGGATACACGTTTATTGTACCAGAGCGCAGCCTTGGCCTTAACAACCTGATCTCGAATGAAAGCTTCCTTTTTGAGTTTAGTAATCCCATCCAACTCATTTCAAAGATGTTGGTTATTATTCTGATTAGAGAAATGTTGTACCCTTATGGACGACATTGGAGCTCTACCTAGATCAAGGCCTCAACACCGTATGTTAACCGGAATGGAAACTTATTAGTGGATGAATGACGAGTGGTCCTATATGCTTATAGGACATGACACAACTGATTGGTCCAATCTCCCTTTGCTTCACCCAAGCGTTTCTTTAACCCCTTTAACACTTCACGGTTAGCTATTTTAGACTAGTCGTTGGTTTATGAGTGCTTGACGGAAGAAACCACTTGCACAATCTTCAGACCTTCTAACAACTCAGTGAATTTATAATCAGTGAACTGAGTGCCATTGTCTATTACAATTCTCCGTGGAACGCCAAACCTTGTAATTATATTCTCATAAACAAACTGTCGGGTCCTTGTAGAGGTAATATGGACAACTGGTCTGGCTTTGATCCACTTGGGGAATACTCCACTCTGACAATTAGGTACTTGATACCTCTAGGCGCTGCAAGGAAAGGACCCAAGATATCTAAACCCCACTGATAGAAAGGCCAAGGTACTGCTGACATGGACAACTCTTTAACCGGCGTATGATGTAGGTTGGTAAACCTCTAGCATGGGCCACACTTCTTGACATACTCTACAGTGTCCTTATTTATCATGGCCACCAGTATCTAGCCTGTAATATCTTTCGCATTAAACTTCTTGACCTAAAATGATGTCCGTATTGCCTTTCATGGACCTCTTCCATCACCTCTTGAACTTCATTCTCATTAAGGCATCCCAAGTAAAGGACTGAGAAACCTCACCGAAACAAAATCCCATCAACCATAGTGAAGAGGGAAAGCTCCATTTTGACTCTTTTCCTCTCAGAATCATCAATAAGAAGTTGGCCATTTACCAAATACCGAACAAATGGTATAACCTAAGAGTCTTCTTTGAAGGCGCAGACATGGATAACATAAAGGGAGGTACATGAGAGATACTGGGCTCCATCAAGGTATTCTAAATCACCATGGTTTTGCACCCAAATTTCTTTGTACTACCCAACCTTGAAAGGATATTAGCGTGGGTATTTTCCTCCCTTTAGATATGCTTGAAAGTAATGGTTTGGAACCTTTCCTTCAAGTCATTGACACAAGACAAATAGTGTTGCAACAAAGGCTCTTTTGCCTGATATTCTTTGAGAATTTGGGAAATTACTAGCTGAGAATTGCTACATAATGTCACTGTCTTAACTCTGATATCCAAAGCCATTCCGAGTCCCGCGAGGCAAGTCTTGTATTTAGCTTAGTTATTTGAAGTGATAAAGTTAAAATGCAATGAGATCTCGAGGTGGACCTCGTCATCACTTTTAACAACAACTTCGACTTCGCGCTCTTTATTATTGGAAGATCCATGAACATACACTGTCCAGTGGGAACAGGATTCCTCAAGGTCTGAACCAGTGAGCTCTACAATGAAGTCCACTAACACTTGGGCTTTGATGACGCTTTAGGGTTCTTACATGATGTCAAACTTAGACAGCTCTACTGCCCATTTAATCATTCTCTTTGTGAGGTTAGGTTTGAATAAAATATTCCAGAGTGGGAAATCAGTTCAAACCACTATCGGATGAGCGTGGAAGTAAGGCCTCAAATAACGAGATGCCCAAATGACCGCAAAAGCTACCTTCTCAATCTTTTGATACCGATATTCTATCCCTTATAGTGTTTTGCCAATGAAATACATTAGCCTCCAACCCTTTAGAGTTTCCTTTGCCAAAGGAACTTCTAAAGCTTCATCTAAAACAGACAAGTAAAGGATCAGACGTTCACCAAGGTCAAGTCTTACCAAATAGGAGGTTTGGATAGCACTTCCTTTAAGCTCTAGAGAGCAGCTTCTTGCTCCGATCCCCACTCATACTTGTAGAGGGGGAGGGAGTGGTGCGCCATCTTTTACATGAAGCATGTCATGGCCGTGATCTTTCCATTCAAATACTGCCCCTCACGTAGGTTTTGGGGATTCTGGAGCTTTTGGATGACCTGACATTTATCTGGGTTGGCCTCAATACCTCTTTGTGTCAACATGAAACCTAGAAACCTTTTACCAGGGACTATGAAGCTACACTTCAAAAGGTTGAGGTACATGTCATACTACCAACGTCGCTGAAAAATATTATGCAAGTCTTTGACGTGACCTCCTTCCGCCAGGGTCTTCATTATGATGTCATCGATATAAACTTCTACCAGCTTTATGTGTATACCTTCGAATAACTTGTTGATCATTCAATGGTATGTGGCTCCAATATTTTTCAGACCAAATGGCATAACTCCTCCCCACATCAGAATCTGGTTATAACCGAAGTAAGCATCCATGAATGATAGAAACTGATAACCAGAAGAATCATCAACCATCCTACCAATATTGGGCAAGGGCTAGAGGTCCTTAAGAGACACTTATTTAGATCAGCATAATTTGTGAACATGTGCCACTTCCCATTTGACTTCTGGACCATGACAACATTTGAAAGCCATGAAGAATACCGAAATTCCTTGATGAATCTAACTTTGAAAAGTTTCTCTGTCTATTTGCATGTAGCTTTTTGCTTTTCTGGACTCAAACGTCTTTTCTTCTATGCCACGAGTCTAGCCTTCGGATACACATATAGCTTATGGCAACAAAAGTTTGGGTCCATGCCTGGCATGTCGATGGTTGTCCAAGTGAACAAGTCTTTGTATTCTTTAAGCAATGCCAATAATCGTTGCTCCATCCTGGGTTCAAGCTTCTCATTAATATGAGTTACTTTTCCAGGGTATCTCCCAAAATAATTTCTTTGGACCTCCTATTTGGAGTTGGCTTGGATGGGTTAAGTGGGTCAATCTTTAGTTCTGTATATGGGTCTAGGTCAATAAGATTGACAGAGCTAGAAGTGGCTCCTTCATCATTCAGCTTGTGTTTTTTTACTAATAACCTCTGATTTTACCATGTTCAAGCTGAGGTTATAACAATATGTAGCCATTTCCTGGTCTTCTTGGACAGAAGATACTCTATTGTCCTTATCAATGAATTTGATAAGGAGGTGTGGAGTCGAGATGATAACCTCTATGGCATTCAAGGTGGGCCAGCATATGATACTGCTGTATGGCACATGGATATTGATGACCAGGATTGTCTACTTGACCGTCCTGGCCCTAAGTTCGCTATCAAATATGATACGAGTATCAAGATAACCCTTAATGGGTTTTTTAGCTCTGTTGAAAACTATGAGATCTTGCTCCATCCTCTTGAAACAATTATAGAAGAGGACATCGCAAGAGCTCCTCTTATCCACCAAAAACCTCTTTACATCTATATTAGTGATGACAACCACTATCACCATGGCATCGTCTCCTCTAGGTATTGTGGGTCCAAAATCATCATCAGAGAAAGATATGGGGGTCTGCACTCCATCCTTGAAAGGACGGTTATCTTGCTTCTTGCCCTAGACAGATAAAATCATACCGTAGTGGTTTTTTCGTGTCGTTATTGACACACTACCCCAGCAAAACCTTTAGTAATCATAATTACTTCTCGCTTATCCTGCTGCGGAGGGGGTGACATCTCTTCCTTTTGTACTGACTCGACGAGCATCATCTTCTGTTTCTCGACGTGAGTGAATCTTTTAAGACCTCAACTATCATCAGTATCCAGAGAATGGTCCCAGTGTCTTTTCTCGATCCCCTTAAATTAAACTATTTTAGCTTTCCTTTTTTGATTAGGGCCTTGATAACGTCCTTCAACTTTCTATATTCATCAGTTGAATGTCTGGTTTGCTCATAGAAATCATAATATTTTTGAAGGTTACGCGGTCTTTTTATTAGGGCAAGCTTCTTGAACTTGTACACACTAAAAGATACCAAACAGACTTCCCTAAGGATCTAGGAAGGTCTTGTGTTAAGTAGGGCGTAGTGATTGAACGCCGTCATACGTTTGTCTTGCTGATGGGGTTGCTACTTTCTACTCTGTTCCTTCTGGGGCGCTTATCACCCTTTAACTTGTCTTTCTCATTCTCGACCCGAGGTAATTATGCAACAGGCTTGCTTCAAGTAGTTGTGACCTCCAAGTGCATCCCTATCCCTACATACATGGAAGATTTTTTTTTCTAAACTCCTCAAATGTATCAAGAGGCCTATTTGCTAGAGATAGGGCAAAATGAAGCTTAAACTGTAAAGCCTCGATCACGATGTGTAGCTGGATGACCTCCGTGAGATCAAAAACCATGGTTGCTTCTTTGTAAAATCTCTTTAGAAAATCCTTTAGAGACTCTGATTCACCCTGCTTAATCTAAGCCAGGGTGTAAGATGTCTTAGGTACATTTCTAGAGACTACAAAGTATTCCCCAAAATCTTTGGCCATCTCTTCCCAAGAGTCGATGGACCCAAACGAGAGTCCTTAAACTAATGTAAAGCTTCTACCGTTAATGTACAGGAGAACATGCGACACATTGCATCAGCTTCTGCCCCTAGAAACATGGCCTCGTAGACATATGCGTTAAGGTGCTTGCTCGGGTCTGTCTCTCCTATATACTTGCAAATGGAAAGAGGTTGAGTAGTCTGTAAGTGCCTTGGGATAAAGACACTCATGAGCCTTCTAGAGAGGAGAATGTTGAGCCTGTATCCTAAAGGAGGAATGCCCATGGGAGTGTTCTTTCATCATAGAGTCTGCTGCTCAGCATGAGACTATAACTGATACTCCTCATCATAGGTCACGATCCTAAAAAATAAGGCGTATGGGACACCTTTTGCTTGGATGCTTCGAGCTGATAAGGATCACCCTTTCAGCGGGCATTGAATGCTCACACCTTAACTCAGTTATTTCCCCCCGGAGCAGCCTGATGATATCATCTCTTGGGTCAGGAGTTATCATTGTTACTACTCGCTTTGTGGTTGCGATCGGGTTCTCGAAAGCTAGACGACTTGACTCCAAGTATGTCAAATCCTCTACATGTCCCTTAAGAATTATTGTGCTATCCTCCATAATAACCTTTTTGTGAATACGAACATGAGAATCAATTTACAGGGTCCTATTGGGTGTTCTAATAAATTGATCTAGGTCGGGGTGTATTGTCCGGTATGATGACCAGCCTTCAAATTATGGTGTATGTATTAGTCTTATGCCGATCTAGTGAGGATTTGGTATTATATCTTCTGTTTTAGTGGGGAGACAGAAGTATTTGAGTATTCCTTTGAGAGATCTCACCAACTTCACGTGTTGTTGGGCGAAAGGAGGTTTCACCTACAAGGACACTACGACGCTCAAGTCAATAAAATGTTTAGAGAGAATATGAGAGCTTGAGTGTAAGTTAATGCTAAGAATGTTCTACCTTTTTATTATTGATTTGTAGGTATTTATACCTTAGAGTAACAGAAGAGTTGTTTTGCCTTAGAGAGCTTTCCGTACACAATGTTAGCACGATTCTGATCCTTATAGAAAAGCTGACATGCGATAAGGATGCCACCTAATGACTGTACCTTCCTATGAGTCATTTTGCAGGTTGCTTTTTAGCATACAGGCATAATTCAACTTTGATCTACCAATATTGAGAGAATGACTCATACCGGTGTTGGACATTAAGTCTCATACGCGATGCTAGAAGCCGGTATTAGATCACAATATTACACGAGATGTGGGTCATGCATAACGACTTTAGGTCAAATTACTTTTTTGCCTGTAGGCCGGTATTGAGACCGGATCAAGGAATAACCCATATTTCTAAAATAGAATTATTAGAAAATTTATTTATTTCTTATTAGCAAACAACAACAATATATAGGAAGTCAATAAATACTCCAAATAAAAGCAATCAAAATCTAATATAATTTAGTCTATTGCTAAAACAAATGAATTAAAAACGATATAAAAAATTAATATAGAAGTTAAATTTAATTAAACATCAAGTTTTAAATATATGAAAATTTTAATGAAATTTTTTAGTCTTTTTATATAAGTAAAAATTATATTTTTCAAATGTCATTAAATGTTTATTTATCAAATATGTCTTTCTTATATATATTTTCAAGATCACTAATTCTTTATATAATAAATAATACTAAGAGTATGTTAAGAAACCAAATTAAATATGTGATATTATTAATATAAATAACTACTTCCAATAATTATTCTTATTATATATATAAAATTAGTTAGTTTTATTCATATTTTTTCGAGATGTAACTTATCAAAATACTATTCTTTAAAAAAAGAATACGCTTAACTGTAAAATTTGGAATTTCAGAAAAGGCCGGTAAAATTTTGAAGAAATATGGGTGCATGAGTCCTGATTGATTATATTTTATTCTTCTAAATTCTAATATTCTTGGACATAAAAATAAAATAAAATTATATTAGTCTTCGTTGTATTCTATTTAACACATATGGAATCTGTGTGATAACTTTTTATTTTTAAAATATTTTACATGTATCTTTTATTAAGTAAAGTTGTATCTTCTGCGTTGTGTATTTAAATAAGGCAAATGAGTTTTTAAAGAGAATTTTTGACATACACAGTGTCTTGAACCTGAGACCTTACTATTTATGAAATAAAATTATAAAAAATGAAAAATTTCAATAATTAATATTAAATCTTACATATTATTTAAAATATTTAAATTATTATTTTTAATCAAACTGGAGGAACCAAAGGAGCACTGAGAAGTGGGTGAGTTTCTCGTGTGGCGGTAAAACCATGCTTTGGGCGTCGACTAACAGAGAGGGAGGCTTCTCTTTTTTGACCTTTTGGTGGGTAAGAGGCCTGCGCAAGAAAGCCGGCTTTATTTATCTTCACTCAACCATGTTTTCAAAAATACCAGTACGCATACAATTCAAATACAATTTTTTAAAATTCTCCAGAAGATTAAAAAAACATTTTTTTAATATTCTCCTTAATCTTTTCACAAATTGTTTTTAGAAATTTGTCAAAATTAATAAACAAGTTTAAATTTTCAAAATCTTTTATCCGGAATTAATCATATCTATCAAAATTTTCCCATCTTCATTAATTATCGCTTACATCAATTCTCACTTCTTCAAAATGGTGATATAGAATAGAATAGACCATAAAACACAGCAAAGAATTTTTCTAAGTTTACCGATATTTTAGATAGTTGCATTACTCAAAAGGAAATTTTACTATTTAAAATGGTTTATCATAGGTAGATTCGAGGTTTAAAAGTAAAACCTTTACATTTTTTATATTCATTCCACACATTATCCATGTTGTACTTGTAAGAAAATGATTCAATTATTAATTATTTTCTAATACAATAGAAGTGTGTTTAAGCCGCAACAAAGGAGTAAACTAGTATCTTAAAAAAATATCATAATATATTTGATAAAATATCCAATGTTTATATATTTTATTGAGAGTGTTAAAAAAATTTGAAACATATGTATTTATTAATGATGTTAAGAGAAAATTAAGGGTTTGGACTAAAATAAATTCTAATTACTTGAATAAAGAATGTATTTGTCATTTTTTTTATAAAAACTAAATTATAAGATGTTTGACTAAAATATTAATTTACTCCTGACAAAAATGATGATGTAATTGACTGTCATAGTGTAAATTAAAAAAATTCTAAGGTTTCATAAATATTTTAGAGTAACTTGTATATAAAAAATAAATATGGATCAATATTTTTAACATACGACTATTAGTCAAAGAATTAAAAATAAAACAATATCATTTACGTTCACTATGATTTATATTCCACCCCTACACATATTTTAGTAAGGGCTCTGATTAATTAAAATTTCCCAACACCATTTTAGTCACAACCAAAAAAATAAAGTATCACTTTAAGGGAGCAATAATTAATGATCGCGAGATTATTGAAAAATCAATTTCCACTTAATAAGATGCCTCCATATCCATACACCGTCAATGATTAATTAATAAAGAAAGACCAACCATTAAATGAAATGTATGTGCTCAACATACGTAAACTCACACAGTATCGTGAATATTTAAATGTCTCTAAGAAAAGGGTATTTATAAATAGATAATTAAATAAGAATAATTATAATTTAATGAAGACACAAATAATAAGTTTGGTGTAATATCTTAATTTAAAATTAAAAGATAAATAGTTGATAATCAAATAATAAACAGGAATTATTAATTGCAACTAGAACAAAGTAAGTTAATTAATAAATTAATCTGGTTAAGTTTTGGATAACTTAAAGTTACCATATTAGTTTTAGAAATTAACTAAATGAGTGAAATTACCTAGCTACCCGAAATTCCTAAAACTAAATTCACTTCTCTTTCTCACATAGACAAAATAAACCAAAGAAAAGAAAACAGATTTTCATTCTCCTCCTTTTCAAGCCACGACTCCACTTGAGTAATCAATTTCTTCCTCCTCCTTCCACACACAATTGGTAAGCTTGGAGGGCAAGCTCTTGCTTCAATTTCCACCATTACTAAGGTATGACATTCAGGGGACCCACTTGAGTGTTTTCCAATTTCTTGAATCCCAACCTTCATTCCTTCCAATTCATGGAAATAGGACCATTTCAAGTGTACAGATAGCATTGGAAGTTCGAATTACTTTCTAGAACCCCCGTCGACAAGCATTTGGTATGTCAACCTTCCAAACCCTTTTCTGTTTCACCATATTGGCACAATTAGTAAGGTTTTAGGTTCCTGGGCAGTTAGAATTTAGTTAGTTTGAATGGAATTTGTGAATGGGTAACTAATTAGAGAGTATCAGTGTATGTTTTTGTTGTAGGGATTGCACATACACACACACACACACTTATAAGAACCACCACCACCACCATCACCTTCAACACCGAACTTATGAATAAAATTATGAACAAGATGTATAGATTTTGTGACTTTTGAAGTAACTATTGCATATAAGTGAATATCTCATAACTCTATATGGATATGATACTCTACTTAATATGAAACTATAATCGATTTGGTAAACTTGCCAAAGGACTAACATCGACAATATGTAGCGTCAACCACTGATAGTCAATGCTAACATAAGCTTTAAGTTGATTTGCTCTACCTATCACTAAAAAGTAGTGTATGACAAGTTGATGCACTACATAGTGTCAGACTAATAATTGAATTTCGCTAGTTAGTGTCGACTTATTCTTGTAGTGTAAGAATAGTGATTTTTATATTATTGATCAATTAAAAGTTATTTATTTTTAAACAATGTTCTTATTATTATCATATAAAGAAATAAATTTCACTACACTTCTTTTTAGGATAAATAAAGTTTTACTCACATTCTTTGCCCATTTTGATTGTGTATAAATTAAGGAGTGTTTAAGAACTGAATTGATCTATGATCAATTGCAAAACCAAAACAATACAAATCATAAGTGACAAAAATCATTAACAACATCAAGTGCAACCACAAAAAAAAGGAAAACATATTTCAAATGTGGTTCAGCTTAGCTTACGATTCTCATTCCTATAATCAAATTAAACCAAGCCAAGTCACACCTAAGTACAGTTAACCTTTTACATTTTTGTATTATGAGTTGTCAAGTATTTCTACAAATTAAAGGTTAATAAATTATGCATTTCAGTTTATCTTATTATTTACATATGTAAGAGTGTTTTTTGTGTTATCTTTCATGTACATATATATACCATGTATTTTTTTATTTTCCTATTTGATTAAGCAAGATTGAATGCTATATTTTAATCAACATGCCTACATGTTTGATATTTAAAATAGAAGTTTAAAACTCAATATTACCCAAACAAATTCAAGTCATAATAGTTTGATTTTTATATTTTATTTTAGCTGAATCAAATCAAATTCATTCTATAAATCTCTTAATTTATTTAAAAGTATAATATCATATACCATTTCCATTAACATTGACCTTCATGATTTTGAAGTAATTATATGGAAAAAATGATATTAAAGTGATGTTAAAAAGGAAAGAATATTAATATAATTTCATTAAGCTTGAATATATAGATGAGGATTGTAGCATCCTAAATCCTAAATATTGGGGACAAAAACTAATGTTACTCAACGTGGGTAAATTAATTTTTAGGCTAAATTACACGTTTGGTCTCCTATCTCTTAAGTTGTTCCCAGGTTGGTCCCTATTATTTTTTAATTCAATAAGGTCCCTGAAGTATTTAAAAACAAGTCAAGTTGGTCCTTCTGTCAAGTTGGCAATAACGTCGTCTGTGAGAGTTGCTTACGTAGAATAGAGACGTTGAGGAATTCTCTATTATGGTTTCCACGAAAGGTTTCCTCCAGTAAAACCTCATTGAAGGTCAAGGGTTTCTAATTTTACATTCAAATTGGGAGAAAACTTTAACACTTCGAATCCTCGATGATGGCCAACTTGGGTGGTTCTGTGTTTAACAATGGAAGCAACATGATACGGGCAGATTCTCCTTATTATGAATGTGTTGGGCACCATAAAGCCATGCTTCAAACCTTAAAAACCACGATCAACTATGGAAGACAATTTCAGGGTGTAAAAAGTATCGGGTAAAGTAATTATATCTTGATTATGCCTTTTGTAGTTGTGACAAGTTAAAATAGAATTCATAGTCCTTAATGTTCTGATTAGTGTTGTTGTAGGGTGTAACAGGTGATGGAAGTTATAATTTTTTTTGATGGGTTACAGATGTTGCTGAAGCTGAGAATGATTTATTGATTGTTAGATAAAGGAAAAATAATTACAGAAATCTCTTATGGAGTCAAGAAGATGGAACAAGTGGATGTATTGTATGTGTGTTATCAGCCTTATGTAATGTGTGTGTGATGTTTCTATGTTGGTCACCTTGAGAAAAAATGGGATTAGAGTTGTTAAATTTAAGTTTGTAATTTGAGTTGTTAAATTGTCTATGTTTCTATGTTAGTTTGAGTTTGTAATTTGAGTTGTTTATTTGAGATGGTTAATTGTGTTGTTAATTAGAGCTGGTAAATTTAATTGTTAAATTAAATTTATTAAACATCATCATTCACAAAAGAAAATATTGTTCTAACAAAGAGAAAGCTTTATACAAAATGGAAGACTTTAAACATACGAAAGGC
Organism: Clitoria ternatea; assembly: GCA_037962975.1. Lineage (NCBI taxonomy): Eukaryota > Viridiplantae > Streptophyta > Magnoliopsida > Fabales > Fabaceae > Clitoria > Clitoria ternatea. Next base: position 229,868,741 of record CM075672.1, read on the forward strand.
CTAATTCAAAATAGTACGATGACCTAATTCAAAACATTACAATGGTCTAATTTAAAACAATACAATGGTCTCCAAACATAAGAGTCAAATGTTTCATTTGTTCTTCCTCCTAGGTTTTGGCTTTGGCCTGAGTTGGAGTTAATTTTTAGAGGCAGCAGTGGGACATTTCTTTTGCTTAGGCTTGTGGCAGTTTTTTTCAATTGGGCATGTGGTTTAAGTGTTGGAAGATTGCTAGGTTTGAGGCTCCTCTGGCGGTGATTTGGAAGAACAAGTAGCCTTGTTGTGGCCCGTTGTTCCACAAACACTACATTTGGACTTTAATCCCTTCCTGGACATCCTTATGCCATCTTTCTCACTTGGGTCCTTCTTCCTAGGCTTTTTAGGCCTTCCAGGTTGCCTTTTGAATGGTGGAGGTTGTATAGTGGTTTCTTGAACGTTCTCCTACATATTCTTCCCACTAATGGGAAATATTATCGGATTATAGCAGTTTGTATATGCTTGTTTTCTATACATTTCAGGGATGTAGGTGTCTGGAGATTCATTAACCTGTATCATACATGCAATTGCATGGTTACATGGTACTTGTATCAGCATCCACCTCCTGCAGTTACATTCCATGACTCTCAAATCTATAATGAATTTATCATCATGCCTAATATGGTTAACCTCATAAATGTTGTTCCTTGACCACCTACACATGAAAACATCATTCTTTAAGGTTAAGCATCCTACAAAATTTTAACATGCCATGTATAAAAATGAAAACATCACTAACCTTACTTGGTACACATTTGTATATGATTTTGATTTCTTAATCCCGTGTTTTATCCTTAGAAGGACATCATCAGTGAACTGTAACATTTTTGTCTTGTTGTTGGCCCATCTCTCCATCATATAAGTCTTAATGTCTTCTAACATAGTGATGATGGGTTTCTCCCTTGCTCCAACAATGATTTAATTAAATGTTTCACATATGTTTCACAATGCAAAGTCAGAATGCACATTCATGTTTAGGGTTTGGGGTAACAAACCAAAATAAGGTAATACATGTTCAGGTTCAGGTCATGAGGATGCAAAATAACGAATTGTAGGTCATTAAGTCACGTGACACATTTAGCATATTGTGTACCAAGTCAGGTTCAAAAAATAAATTGTAGGTTAGATTACAGGGTTCACATTCATGACATATACCAATTCAGGTCTTGTAGTTTTAATTTGCACACATAGATGGAAATTTAAGATGCATATCAGTTTGCATATAGGGTTCACATGCCATGATACATACCAATTCAGGTCTCGTAGTTTTAGTTTGCACACACAGATGGTTATTCAAGATGCATATCAGTTTACATACAAGGTTCACATTCATGACACATACCAAATTGTAAAATCAGCATATGGAAAAACCAAGTCAGGTTCAAAAACCAAGTCAAAATATATAACAAATTGCACAGTTAGAATACTGATTCGAGACATCAATATAGCAAATGAATTTATGATGCAAAACCAGAGTGTAAGCCTTAGAATCAGGTCATGAGAATAGCACATACCTTTTGTGGGTTAGATATAAAAGTAATGCCACTGTAAACCTTTGAGCCTCCTAAATCACCAACCAGTAACTCCAAAAACCACCTCTACAATTATGTGTTTTCACATTCCACCACACCAACAACAATTGGTAGCATTTGATCATTTGAGTCTCTACCCACTACACTAAGGAGTTGCCCAATAAAAGGTCCCTTCAGAAAGCAACCATCTAAACTAATGATTTTTCTACAATGTTTGAAAATCTCATTGCAAGCCTCCAGACAAACATACAACTTATGAAAAGTTATGGTCACTTCTCCTGGAACACGCTTCGCTACTCTGCTTTCCTTTGTAACTGGTTGCACATTCAACTTGACTATTGAACCAAGGTTGGATTTTAGTAAGTTATTAAAGTAGTTCCACAACTCTATATATTGTTCACTGTAGTCATCATCCATAATACCCATGGTTGTTTTTCTAGTCCTGTAAGCCTTGGACTTGCTTACCTTTGCATGCCAATTCTCCTTAGCCCTGTTGCATATATCTTGTAGTTTCAACTAAGGATTCTCAATAACACCAGTCACCAACATTTTAGATAACCATCTTGAACTCAATAACTTAATGCTATACTACCTGCCACAGCTATGAGTGTCAATTATTGTGCATAGCTTCCATGTATCCTGACTTGATAGCTTCCCACAATACGTATAAAACTCACATCCTTCAATACATATCACCCTCACCCTCTTTTTGTCATTTTTTCAAACCTTAAATCTTTGCTATTGGCAATGGCATATACGATAATAGCTTCCTTAAACTGTTTCTTCATGTATGTCCTTAGGTTAACCGTTCTTGGGATTTTCTTCCTCTTTTATTTTTTGCAATAGGTTGTGTAGTAGACTCATTAGTGCCAGTACCACCTCCACCATCACCTACTGTATCCTTATCAATACCTTTAAAATGTGCACAGTCCACATTTTTAGGCATGATACCCTCTTGATCCACCCTCTTATTAGTGCCTTTAACATCTCACCAATCATGACATCCTCTTGTTTCACCCCTTCATCATCTGAATCATGGAAATAGATTTCCATTAAACTATCATTATCATTATCTTCTATTCTAATATCACCTACAAATGCCTCAACATCTATTTCATTACCCTTGCCTTCAATACCTTCATTATATGGCTCATCACCTTTATCTTCAATAGCTTCATCATGTTCATATTCATCAACCTTTCCTTCAACAGCTTTATCAATATCAACATTAATATCATTTATTTTTTCCAGGCTATTTAGGTCCAGAACAACCTCTGGTACATCAAGAGGGTGTACAATAAACATCTGAACTTTCCCCCGAAAGTGTGCAACTGTTGCCATCTCTAAACAACCTTTATCATCCACCAATTGCTTCAGACCAACATCAAACTCTTTGCCTCTAATTTTGTACCATAGTTCTTCAACATTCACGTACCCCATATCCTTTAGTATTCCCATAACTTCAAAATAACTCCATTCGTCCTTATCGATATCCCATGATCTTTAACAAAACCCCCTATGAAAAATCTCCAACTTGAAATGAGGATTCATTCTACAAAAATGATTTAAAAGCATACTAATTTCAGAAAATTCCAAAACTCTACCAAATTTATAAAACATGAACATGAAAATCCACATTTTTAGGTAAACCTCATACTATGCCCTAAGAAAGTAATATTCACCCTAAACCATGACAAAAATGACATTAACAACTTTCTACGACCATGCTAACCAACAACAGTGACATTGAAATTGAAAACAAAGTAGAATTACATGACATACCTTTACTGTTGAACAAGACCACGTCAACTTAAGAACTCTTTGGCTATCTCGTCGAAGCTATGCTTTGCTTGTAGCTTAGGTCACCCTTACAACACGTTACACGAGCGAAGAAAAGAAGAAGATGATGGGACCAAGTTGAAAACTGTATATGGTCATTTCTCAAAATGGGGTTGTTTTGCCAAGGCCAACTCACAAAGTAAATGAATGACATATGGGCATACATGTCAGAATCCTTGGCCATGTAAACAACTCTCATAGATGGCGTTAAGGTTGGATTGACAGAAGGACTAACTTGACCTATTTTTAAATACTTTGGGGATATTATTGAATTAAAAAAATAATAGGGGACCAACTTGGAAACAACTTAAGAGATAGGGGAGCAAACATGTAATTTAGCCTAATTTTTATAAACCCATAAATCAATTTAAATTTATTAATAAACTAGTTAATTAATTTTCTAAGTTCTAATTTCATTTTTTTATTTCTTAATTAATCAATTCTTAATTCTAATTTGTTTCCTTATCTTTCTTTTTTCTCTCTTGCAACTACTTTCTCTTTCACTACAACCTTGCTTATCCTTCTCTCTCGTGTAATCATCTTCCTCGGGAGCCATCATCATTATCGTTTTCCTTTTACCACTCTCCAATTTCTATTCTAGCTTGATTAATTAAGGTAATGGCATGCGAAATCTCAAATTCGTCTCTTATTCCTTGTGGATTTTCAGTTACATGTTTATAACTTCTAATCTCCTTTCTTGTCTAGAGTGACCGTGGGTTACTATTTGCCCTCATGAAAGCTGGAAGCTTTGGAAGCCTTCCCAATTCGCATTGTGCATACATGTTGAAGTTTAGTTTAATCTTGTTGGGCAACTGTTCTACCTTGATCTCGAAAACAATCAGAGGTGTTGTTAAGTGTTAGGAGTGACTAGGAAAGCTAACGATAAGTATTTTTACGTTTCAAAATTATCAAATTAGGGAATCGGTTAATCGGAAGGTTATTTGGAAAGCCGGATCGATGAAAGGTATATTTAACGTGCGAGAAGGTTACCAAAGTAATATGATTAAGGAATATTAAGTGATGAATAATGGCTATGATGTCACTTATTATTATGCACGGTTTGCATCATATGCATATTTACATTTCATGACATCATATGCATCAGCGCTACGATTCGTCAGGCACTATAATTTTCCTATGAGACTACCATTTATAGTCCTACGATTCACTGATCAATTCTCGATTATATAAGTTGCTTGATACTACCACTTGTAGTGCTACGATTCACTAAGCAGTTCTTGAGTGCCATCACTTATAGTGCTACGATTCACTATGTGGTTACTCTGATGCCCCTCTATTATAATGCTGCAATTCATTGAGTGGGTTGTCCTTGACACTTATTGTTGTTATTGAAGACAGATTCGCATAGCATTCTTTTTTTATGTATTAAAAAAAATAAGATGATTTTTAAAGACCATGGCATTCATACATCTATTGGAAAATTCTATAAGTCATATATATGTGTGTAGTGATGGAAGATTGGAGATATATTTGAAGATGTGTGATTGATTATTGGAGTCTTGTGCTTATATTATTGGTGATATGAATGATGACGTCGACATGTAGCTTTATGCTAATAATAATTGTCGATATAAATATAAATTAATGAATGAAAGGATTTAATGCTTGCTTGATAATGAGAATAGATGATTTGAATGATTTTACGAATTAAATTATTATTTATTATTTAGGTAGTACTCACCCCTCAACTTGTGGATTTTTAGTGAATGCACAGGGTGATGAGTTTACGTGGTGATCCAGATGTGGAAAGCATTGTGCAACCATAATGGATAATTATATATATATATATATATATATATATATATATATATATATATATATATATATATATGTGTGTGTGTGTGTGTGTGTATGTATGCATGCATAGTATAGTAATTATTGTTTTGATAGCCTTAATGGCTTTGTGCATATCTTTTGATGTGTATATGAGATTTATATTGACAATAACTTGAAATCTGAATCCCGATTGATTCCATCAACTCATAATTAATATATGTGTACTACCTAGCAGTGTTGAACTAGTTCAAATGTTATATGATTGAATTTTAGTGGCATAGAAATCCAATTTTTTCAAAGTCTGTGAGCTGATGATGTTTCAGGTCTGGGTCTGTGCCCAGGCATAACCACTCTACTGCTAGCGTGAAAACGTTGGCTCTCTGTTTTAAAGTGGCGTTCTGGCAAGTCTCATGTGTGCAGGTCCTCTCCATGTTTCACTCCTCTTGAGTCACAAGTGGGGACGCTGGCCAACGTATGTCCACGCTAGGCTTGCTAAGTTGTGATTCTCCCACTTTAGTGTGTGGACGTACTTATGTCCAGCCTCAGTGCGCTTACGCTAAGTTGTTATTGGGTCATGTTGTTCTTCTAGACCTAGGCATAGCCACACTTATATGCATTTACCACCTATGCCCATTAACCTTTCCTTTGATCACTCCTCTGTGTGACTACGATGATACCCAACGTATTTACGTTGGTGCCTTCATGTCAATATGCGCGTAAGGCCTCTCCACCTAGTCCTAGTGTGCTCTCACGCTAGTCTCACACTGCTACCACTATTGTGTATGTATACCTCAGCTTGTGGGCGTACCTATGCCCGGGCAAGCATGCTCACGCCCACATCCACCTTTTGTAGATTTATGCTTGCTCTGTTTCTTTGTTCCAATCTGTTGTTTAAATCCCATTACTGTTTTATTTGGAAACATGTACTACTTAGATCCTATCAGTTAATCATTAGAGGTTATGTAAATATTTTTGTTAAAAGACGAAAAATTACTCTAAATTTTTATTAACCTAGGATAACTATTAGAAACCTAAACAGGATATTTTACGGATACTTTATATTAAAAAAATCTCACTTATTCCTCGCATATCATTAATTTTTTAAAAAAGACCCATCTCTCTGGTAAATATATATAACTAAATAAGAATTAATAAATATAAGAAAATGATCTTGGTTCATAATAAAAATAAACATAGCAAAAACTTGATTAATTGAATAAGAAAACAGTGGAGCCGTAACATATGGTGGAGGTGGCAATGCAACTCGAGTATAAAGTGTGTCTATAGATATATAAGAGAGAGAGAGGTTGTTGAATGAGTTGGAGTCACTTAGTATACTTTTTGGGTAATTCAATTGGGGTTTAGTGAATTGGAAAAAAAAATTTTGTTAATAAAAATTTGATAGTCCTAAACGACGTACATAATTAATATATAAGTGACTCGGTATTATACACACACATTAATAGGTTGTTATGAGTTGTGGTCACTTAGTATACTTTTAGGCCAATCAAATTGGGGTTTATTAAATTGGGAAAAAGAGTTATTGTCAAGGGAAATTTAACCATTTCAAACAACGTATAGAATTAATATTAATTATTAGACTTTTCTATTTTGTAATTAATTATCAAACAGACTCTTCTTAGTTTGGATGCTTAATGAGAATGAAAGAAATTGGACGAAAAAATATAAAAGAAATAAGAGGAAAAAATGTTGTTTGGATAAAGAAAAATAAAAAAGAAAGTTGTGGAAAAAATATTTTCTTATTTGAATAGATGGAATGAAAATTGATAGAAATAAATAATTTTTTGAAAAATAAATTAAATTTTATATATGAAAACTTAATTTTTTATTGTAGTAAAATTTAATATATGTAAATTTTACTTTAATTTATTTATAATTTTTAATAATATTTATAAATTTATTAATAAAAAATCTCACCTAATTTTCTTCTAGAATTAATTTCCATATAATTTCACTTACTCTTTTTCCTATCGTTGTTTTTTTCCTTCCCAAATAGATAGAGGAAAAAATTCTTTACCCTCCCATCCCTTTTCTCCCACTTTTTCAAATAAACCAGTAGCTAGATGTTAGATGTAGAAGGAAAGAAGGTAGTAATTTGCAAACGAGGAGTGATAAAATAATTGCTGGTTTGATGAAGCTGAGTTGTAAAAATAAAAAAATCTAATAATTATTGATCATTCACATTATTTGAGATAATTAATATTCTACTATCATTAGATATTTTTTCATTGATCAAACCTTAGTTGATGAATCCAATAACTAATCAAATACCTACTAAGTAATTGATCCTATTATTTTAATTATTTAGCACATGTTTTATTGATGTTCTACTTGAATCCCGAGTTTATTTAATTTTAACACACAAATCATATTTATAAACAACTTGATGTTTGTACTTGTAGATCAACTTTGCATTCGCGTCAGTATTTGACCTTATCCTTTAGGTAAATATACAATATTCATTCCTTTGTTTGGAGGCTGCAAATATGAGTTGAAGCATTCAGCCTATGTTCTCTAAGTTGGTATTATCTTCATTTCTATGATCTCGTGGTTAATGGATTAGCTGTTTGTATGAAGTGGCAAACACTCTTAAGCAAACAATTTTAATACTTACATGTTGCCCTTTTTTTTGTCATTCCTTGGAGCACTTGTTTTTTACACATTCATGAAACAATATGTATTGCACAAACTATTGATAGTTGGTGCCGAGAAGGCTGATAAGGCACTTGAGTTTTATGTGACCAACAGTCTCGTTGCTCAAGCTTCCTTTAAAGTTACTATAAGGTTTGTTACAAAGATATTTAATAAGATATACCAATATCAATATATTATGACCGGGTTATATATATGGACGCAAGGTCCACTCTACTATCATACAAGTCCACATAAAAACACATATTGTAACACCGTAAGAATAAACTAAAATCTTATAAATGTTTCTATCATGCACCTACAAAATCTCATTAAATCAAGAAAAAAATTATTAATAGTAATCAATGCATCTATACACAATGTCACAAATAAATACTACACCATTAATACATAACGGATTACCTCAGATTATTTATTCTGTTTTTACTAACTTGACTTTAAGAAACTCATCTCATTTTGATCTCTTGTTAGCTCTTTTACGGATCGGATATGGCTGACACAACAACTCATATCGAAGACTTACACATTAGATTAGCACAGATAAAATAATGTTCCTTTTAGTGAAAACTTTTAATATATAGAAATCAAAGACTGTGTAAAAATTTACAATAAATCATGCACGTGTTTCCTACGTGGCATTGGGCAAAGTTGATTGAGGAATTGTATATGAAATTTTAACGTAATGATAGATTCTAGTAAAAAAAACTATAATTCTAATCTAAAAAAAAGTGTCCTATAACATGAGGGCATCAAACACTAAAATTCCTCTACTATCCCAATACTCTGATTGATTGGGTAGTTGGGCCAACTCAACCCAACCCAACAGCCACTAGTTGAAACGTCCAGTGGGGCCCAGGGAATTCAACTACCGACTCACTTTGCTTCCTCTGTGGCCTTTCTCCATGTTTTTATTGTTTATCAATCAATCACTGACTCGCCCCCCAACCGAGTCACACTCACCACCGACACACCGATTCACTAACTCCCTCCCTCACTCGCATCCCGACTCAGTCGTCGCCGTGGCCAACAAACCACTACAGATGGACTCGTCTTCGGACGAGGAAGACGACCGCCACAACCTCATCGAACAGAACGCCAGAAAATCCCCCACCCCTCCCAACACCGTGGCTGCATTCCACGTCGATGATCTCTCCTCGCGATTCCGCCGCCTCAATTTCAAGCTCCAGAAGAAGTACATTGTCGCCATTCTCTTCTTCTTCCTCCTCCTTCTTCTCTTCTTCTCCGTCACCGATCTCCGCAGCATCTTCTCCACCACCAACTCTTCCTTCAAGTTCGATTCCGTCACCGATCGAATGAAGGAATCTGAATTGCGCGCCATAAACCTCCTGCGCCAACAGCAATTAGGGCTTCTAACCGCTTTGAATCGCACGCTCCAATCCAACGCTTCCAATCTGAACCCAAATGAATTGGAGGATCTGAAATACGCGCTGTTCAAGCAGATTTCGCTCAATTCAGAGATTCAGAAGGTTCTTTTGAACCCGCATAGTGTAGGGAGCTCGGTTGAGCCTGAATTCGAATTTGAAAACGCTAATTTGAGTAATTTCAGTGGTATGAGTTACGCTAGGTGTAGAACAGTGGATCAGAATTTGTCACAGAGAAGAACCATAGAATGGAACCCTAAGGGTGGTAAATTTTTAATTGCTATATGCGTTTCTGGTCAAATGTCGAACCATTTGATTTGTTTGGAGAAACACATGTTTTTTGCTACCCTTCTTAATAGGGTTTTGGTGATTCCTAGTTCCAAAGTGGATTACCAGTATGATAGGGTTGTGGACATTGATCACATTAACAAATGCTTAGGGAAGAAAGTGGTTGTTTCGTTTGATGAGTTTTTAAATGTTAAGAAGGGTCATTTGCACATCGATAAGTTTCTGTGTTATTTTTCTAAGCCTCAGCCTTGTTACCTGGATAGTGAGTGGTTGAAGAAGTTGGGTTCTTTGGGGTTGTCAATGAGTAAACCTGAGGCTGTTTGGGATGAAGATTCGCGGAATCCGAAGAAGAAGACGGTTCAGGATGTATTGTCTAAGTTTTCTGATGATGATGATGTTATGGCTATTGGGGATGTGTTCTATGCTGAGGTGGAGCGTGAATGGGTGATGCAACCGGGTGGCCCTATTGCTCACAAATGCAAGACTCTCATTGAACCTAACCGCCTTATTTTGCTCACTGCTCAGCGGTTTATTCAGACATTCCTTGGAAGGAACTTCATTGCATTGCATTTTCGACGACACGGGTTTTTGAAATTCTGGTATACCCTTTCTTTCTTTTGTTTCCTTTTCAATTTGTTAATCTCTGAGAAGCTGTAATCCCATTAAATTGATGAATTTTGTATGATATGTAGGTTGTCAATTACTCAACTTTGTCTGTGTGATGTGCTTGATTTCTGATTGGTGAATTGTTAAGCTGCATGTGTTCATTGCTCAATGTTACGGGTCTATGACTCCAATCTGCATTTCTACTTTTGCTTCATCCTTTGTTTTTTTGTCTTCCATGGCATTGTATATAATGATCTGTTTTCATGTTTGCAGTAATGCTAAAAAGCCAAGTTGCTTTTACCCCATTCCTCAAGCTGCAGATTGCATCTTGAGGGTGATTGAGAGGGCTGATGCACCTGTTATTTATCTCTCCACGGACGCAGCAGAAAGTGAAACTGGTCTGCTTCAGTCACTAGTTGTGCTGAATGGCAGGCCTATTCCTCTTGTAATACGCCCAGCTCGTAATTCAGCAGAAAAATGGGATGCTTTGTTATATAGGCATGGTTTGGAAGGAGACTCACAGGTGAGATGATAGTGCTTCTTTCTATTTTTGTATGGTTTTAAACTCAAGTCACCATTGTTATTAACCTCAATTAACCATTGATATATTGTCCTTTGGATTGTTTAAAATAAGTAAAACTGTTAATGACACTACATATATCTATATTCATGTTTGCCTTTTGTTATTTACATTTATGTGCGGCATCAGCTGGCAAGATTTTTTCCTTTCCTCTTCTACTTAAGGTTTAGATTATGCAAAGATTCTCCTCTTTTCAAATGTGGTAAATGGAATCTATTTTTCCTCATTCTGTCATTCAAGCTATAAACATTTTAATTTCAGGAAATAGAAAGTTTTAGAACTTTTGTCATTATGGTATTCAACATACTTTGTTTCAGTTGTCTTGGTTTAAAATTTCCATTGCATGGTTATTACCTAACCTGCTCTAATCCTTGTGTGTTTGAACAATTTGTTTTACTTCTTTTGCTGATATGCATTATGAATATATTGACACTGAAGGTGGAAGCTATGTTGGACAAGACTATATGTGCCCTGTCCAGTGTATTCATTGGTGCCCCCGGTTCCACTTTCACCGAAGACATCCTGCGGCTGAGAAAGGACTGGGGATCAGCATCGTTGTGTGATGAGTACCTTTGCCAAGGTGAAGAACCAAATGTTGTAGCGGAAAATGAATGAAGGTGAAGACGGTTTTCTTGTGTTTCTTTCATAGGTTTGATTGAGATTTGTCAATGTGAGTAGTTGTGTATGATAATAGAACTAGCGATTTTGTTGACAATTTTTGCTTGTTATACATATTCTTTTGTCACACTGATTATAAGTTGTATCATCCACGCATTGATCCTGAATTTGCCCTAAAGCAAATAGGGCATTTCAATATTCCATTATTCTTACTGTAAATGAACTAATAATGGGCTTGTTTCTTTAAACTTATTTTAAGAGATAAGTGTTTTTTAATTAAAAAAATACTTATTTTAAATTTTGATGTGTTTGTTTAAAGTTTTAAAAATAAGCCGAAGTTGAAAATAAGTAGATTTTTGTTTATTTTAAGTAGTAACTCTGATCTGCTTATTAAAAAGGTATATGTTTTTTTAAAAAACACTTGAAAATAAGTTTAAACAAACTGATTCTATATTGGTTTGTTCAATAATTGGAGTGTATTTTGTTTCCAAACTTTTCAGCTTACGGTCAAGAACTAGTCTATCTTAAGATAGCTGGAGATTATTAATGTAAGATGAATTACAGATTGTGGATTGGTCGTTAATTTTATTTGTCGAATTTAAAAAATTATGACCACTAGGTTAAGTTAATTTTTGGTTTTAATTATACTTTTGGTTCTTTAAGTTTAATTTTAATTGTATGATTTTAATTCCTAAACTATTTGATGAGGAGTAAAAGTTGGGGAACTAAAATTATATAATTAAAAATTGAATGAGGAAAATCAAACATTTTAATAAAAATATAATTAAACCTTAATTTTTTTTTGGTAAGAAGGGATGCTACGCGGGGATTGGGATTTTCCGTAGTCAAATTTGGTAATGAAATATAAGAAACAAAAGCATCATCCCTTAGATTATGATTGTAAGGATAAGGCACCAAATTTTACTACGGAGAATCCAAATTTAAGTGATAATGCCCGAGTAAATATAATGATGGAACGGGGGAAATTAAATCCTACGGCTAATAATAATGAATGAGGGAAATTAATTTCTATGGAGTTTCGAGTTAGGTTATTTTTTTGAAGTATTTCAGTATTTTTTTTCCAATTATTGTTGGTCTATTTTTTTATTTGACAAAAATGCTTAATATTATTAATACGTGTTACGAGAGTCCAAAGTCACCAGAGTGCTTCATATTAATTGAAGGTTATTGGAGCAACTTCATTAGTTAAAATTACAACAAGCAAAAGGGTCGGTATTTAAAATCTAATGCGCGAGCCTTAAAAATAATTTAAAGTTAACAATTGAAAAAAAAAATAACAAAAATGCCTAAAGAAATAGGTTGAGTGTGGGCTGGCTCGCACGGGCTCGCCGGCGGCTTGAGTCTTTTCTTTTAAAAAAAATTTTAGTACTATTTATTAGTTAATCTAGTAATATGAGAAGAATTGTTTATTAGTTGGTGTTTTCATAAACAGGTTTTTTTTAAGAAAATCTTGTTGATTTTATAACATTTGTGTGTTAGTATTATTAGTAACTTAGTAGCTAATGTTTCATTCATATTAATTTTCAATTGTAGTACAAAAACAAACATTTTTTACAAGAAAAGTTATTGATTTTATAGGATTGTTTGTCTAGCAACAGTTAATCAATTTTAATAGCATAAAATTTTGGTTAAAATACCTTTTTAGCCCTCCAAAAGTCTAGGGTATAGGAAAAACCCTTGAAAAATTTACCCTAGAATTTTGGCCCTTAAAATATTTTAGGATATATGGAATCAAGGAAACTTGATTTTTTGCTGAGGTGGCTAATGTATGTCCCACCTCAACACTGAAACGTGAAAGATGATGTAGCTAAACATTTGCTTAAATAATAAAATAAGTTAATAGCTGAATTAACTCTTAATTAAGAGAATAAATATTAATTAAAATTAAAGTCAAATTAACACCAGTGATGGTAGTAACTCGTTAAACAGATTGTGCAGCCATAGAACCAAATCTGGAATCAAAACAACTAGTGCCCCTCATCAAAAGGGAAGAACTAAACCCCAACATGGAAGTATCACAATCAAATTGCAACAAAACATCTTCCATTTGATACCTTTCAATCACAATAAGATTTCCTGGGTTCAACCCTCTATCCAAGAACCCCAAGCACATAACCCCATTGCTGACCTGAACCATGGAGTTTCTTCCATATATGCTCCATTTCACCATCTCACTTTGCATCACTAAATCAATAACTGGCACATTAGGCCCAACTTGGGAGATTCCAATGCCGTTGGACTTAAAACAAAGTCCAAAAGGAGCCACAGGAGGCACTTGAGTCATGTTCACAAGGGTGTGAAGGTTAAAGATCTGATAATTTCAAATATAGACCTAGGTTGAGATTCAAAGCCAATTTTGCCAAAAAGGACAGCCCTAGAAGAAGGAGGGAGACAAATAGTGATTTTTCTCTGTGTGGTGAGTGAGTGAAAAACCTGAGATGAGAAAGAAGTACAAGATCTACCAGTACCACAAGGTCTTCTACAAGCTCTCCCTCGAAGACCCTTTTCCCTGTGATGGTGTTTTCGGTGGGAATATGACATGGGTGGTCTTGATCTATAGGGTTAGCGAGGCTAGAGAGCCACATGCGGGTTTTAATTTGAGGGCTTTGGTAGTGAGGCAACGGATTGAGCGGAGAAAGATGGTGGAGAGAGAAGAGGAAGGGACCTCTAAGATCAAGGACGAGGTTTGTGGGCACAAGAGGGGTGCCGTGGGAGAAGGTTGTCAAGTATTGAAGAGTTGAAGCGTCTTTGGTTAAAGGGAGGGAGAAAGAAAAAGAGGAAGCTTGAAGGCAAAGAAGAGAGAAAAGAAGGGGAAGCAGAAGAGAAGAGGAAGCTTGAACGTACATGTTGAGAAAAAAATTGGCTTGATTTTAATTAATATTTATTCTCTTAATTAAGAGTTAATTCAGCTATTAACTTATTTTATTATTTAAGCAAATGTTTAGCCATGTCATCTTCCATGTTTCAGTGTTGAGGTAGGACATACATTAGCCACCTCAGCAAAAAAATCAGGTTTCCTTGATTTCATATATCCTAAAATATTTTAAGGGCCAAAATTCTAGGATAAATTTTTCAAGGGCTTTGTTCTATGCCCTAGACTTTTGGAGAGCTAAAAAGGTATTTCAACCTAAATTTTTTTACAAATGCAGTTTTAGATAAATTCTACTAAGTTGGTTCAGTTTTTTGTAATTTAATTTTTTATAAGCTATTTTTTTAATAATTTTTTTAAAATAGGACACTCGATCAAGTCCGCAACCTGTTGAGGGTTGGGCCAGGGCCTTTAATTTTAAGGTCTGAATTTATGTGGGCCTTTTTGGCTTAGCACTAAGTAGCCCGCAACCTAAAAAAGCATGACCTGTTTATGGCCGCCCGAATTGCCCACTATAGTTAAAATGAACATCGTTTAAGTAGGCATAACAAAATGAGTTAGTAAGTTGAGTCAGGTTAAGGCCTATTTAGGCCCACCTAAATATAGGTCAAGTAGAATAAGAAAATAGGCTAGAAATCTTAATCGGTCCTATTTTTTGTTAGGCCTGTGGGCTAGCAATTATCAAGCAGTGAGTCACCATTAATCTAGATTTCAACAACCAAACATCAGGCATTTCAAAAACATAAACCGAGGAAAAATTGAAGTTTTGTGGTATGAAACTTTAAATCGTGAATGTGAGTTGGCGTTGAAGGTCAATGTTGGGCACAATGGGTCTGCGGGTGGTGCACAACCAACAAAGGGAAATGAGAAGTTTCAAAGATCAAGGGCAGAAAAGCAAAGGTCACAGGGTGCCACCATGGAAAGAGGAGAAAAAAGGATCATGTTGTGTAGTCGTGGGAGAAAGCCAAGTCACCAAAGTGCTTCATATTAATTCAAGGTTATTGGAGCAACTCTATTAGTTAAAATGAACACCGTTTAAGTAGGGATAACAAAATGAGTTAGCAAGTTGAGTCAGGTTAAGGCCTATTTAGGCCCACCCAAATATGGGTCAAGTAGAATAGGAAAATAGGCTAGAAATATTAATCGGTCCTATTTTTTGTTAGGCCTATGGGCTGGCAATTATCAAGCAGCGAGTCACCATTAATCTAGATTTCAACAACCAAACATCAGGCATTTCAAAAACATAAACCAATGAAAAATTGAAGTTTGTGGTATGAAGCTTCAAATCGTGAATGTGAGTTGGTGTTGAACGTAAAGGATGGGCACAATGGGTCTATGGGTGGTACACGACTAACAAAGGGAAATAAGAAGTTTCAAAGATCAAGGGTAGAAAAGAAAAGGTCACAGGGTGCCACCATGGGAAGAGGAGAAACAAGGATCACATTGTGTAGTCATGGGAGAAAGCCAAGTCACCAAAGTGCTTCATATTAATTCAAGGTTATTGGAGCAACTCCATTAGTTAAAATGAACACCGTTTAAGTAGTGATAACACAATGAGTTAGCAAGTTGAGTTAGGTTAACGCCTATTTAGGCCCACCCAAATATGGGTCAAGTAGAATAGGAAAATAGGCTAGAAATCTTAATCGGTCATATTTTTTGTTAGGCCTGTGGGCTAGCAATTATCAAGCAGTGAGTCACCATTAATGTAGATTTCAACAATCAAACATCAGGCATTTCAAAAACACAACCCGAGAAAAAATTGAAGTTTGTGTTATGAAACTTCAAATCGTGAATGTGACTTGGTGTTCGAAGTCAACGATGGGCATAATGGGTTTGTAGGAAATGCATGACCAACAAAGGGAGATGAGAAGTTTCAAAGATAAAGGGCAGAAAAGCAAAGGTCACAGAGTGCATCATGGGAGAGGAGAAACAAGGATCACATGTTGCGACTATGGGAGAAAGCCAAGTCACGTCGTGAGGGAACAACAGACTAGTGGCAGGGGGTCAAAGTAGTAGTTTCAAGGAGAAGCAAATATTTCACTCTCTCCTCTCTAGGCCAGATGCATGAAGAATAAGAAGGAGAAGTATTGATTTGTGCTATGATTAGAGTGTGCTTTGTTTCCAAACTTTTTGACTTATTCCTGAAGGATGGGCTAAAAACTAGCATATCATAAGATAGCTGGAGATAATTAATGTACTATGAATTATAGATCACGGATTGGCTATTAATTTTATTTGTCAAACTTAAAAAATTAAGACCTCTGTGTAACATCCTATTTTCTACTCAAATAGAAAATAGATATTAATATCTCCTTAATGAGAAAACACTTACTTTTAGTTAGTTAATTTTTAACTAATTAATATTTTTATAAAATTTTGGTATTTATATTTAATTATTTTTTAAAATAATAAAATAATATATATATATATATATATATAAATTGAATGCAGATTTTAAAATGACTTAATTAGTATTCACTAATTAAGAAAATTATATTAAGAATTTTTAATATCTTTATTATTCGCAATTTTTATTTTGTGTTCTTATATTTATGTTTTTACATATTTAAGATTTAACTCTTATTAGAATTTTAAAATAAAAATTTGAAAGAATTAGAATATGATTCTTTAGAACTTTTTGATCTATGCATTATTTATGATTTTCTGGAATTTTTTGAAAATTTTTAAATATTTAAAAAAAATGACCAAAATACTCTTAACCTTTTATTTAATAACTAAAATGCCACTGCCGACATCATCACCTACTTATTGCTTACATCATTGGTTGGTAAATACTTACATCATGAATAGTCACTTGTTGGTAAATACTTATATCATAAATAGTAAAATAAATAATTAAGTAATCTTAAATAGTAAAATTCTCTTCCTATAAATAGATGGCTCATTTGCAACATTTACACACTAAAATTAGAGAGAGAATCAAGAGAGATAGTGCTTAAGAAATTAGTGGGAAGTAAATTCTTTTGGTAAAAAGAGATTCTGCCGGAGGTGTAAGGTAATAACATCTTTCTTCTATATTGATTATTTAGTTTATTCTTTTTAGCACTCTTAAACCATTAATATATTAGTACTATTATGAATAAGTTACTACGGTAAAAATAAATCACCACTATGTTATTTTTACGATTTATTGTTACTATTCACTATTTACTATTACTATTCACACTTTACCAATTACTGTTATTATTCAAAATTTATTATTTACCGTTATTATTCAAAATTTATTAGTTACTGTTACTATTCAAAATTTACTATTTACCATTACTATTCAAAATTTACTATTTACCATTACTATTCAAAATTTACTATTTACCATTTCTATTCACGCTTTATCATTTACCGCTACTATTCAAAATTTACTATTTACCATTATTATTCAAAATTTATTATTTACTATTTCTATTCACGATTTATCATTTACCACTACTATTCAAAATTTACTATTTACCATTACTATTCATGATTTATTATTTAGCGTTACTATTCAAAAAAATTACTAATTACTGTTATTATTGATGATTTATTATTTACCGTTACTATTTACTATTACTATGCATAATTACTATTTTTCATTTCTGATAGTAATCTTAATTTTCATTGTAGGCCTATACTGAAATAAATTAGTATTAATATTTTTTTTAGAACTCGGAGGCACAAAGCGAATTCACTTTTGGTAGCAATTCCAGGTAAGGGGGAGTGAGATAAAAATATAATATGAAGAAAAAGATATAAGAATAATGGGAGGAGTCCCCTACTCCTTTTAAATTTAATAATATTATTATTTTAAAATAATAAATTTTAAATTAAGTATCTTGTGTAACTTACTCTGAAATACCTATGCAAGGACCTGGACTTTTATAACCTATACGAACTGGACCAAACCTATGCAAGGACTTAGACTTTTATATCCTATATAGATCAAACTAAACCTATGCGAGGGCTTGGATTATTATGACCTTTTTGGACTTACATAGACCTGTGTGAGGAATGGACTATAAAGACTTAAAAATTAAGTTTATTAACTTAAATAACCATTAAACTTTAAATTATGATATTTATTAATAATAAGTAATTTATTTGATTTGATTATAATTGATAAATTGATTATGATTGACAATATTTGATCGTGAGTGATGATATTTAATTGTGATTGACAATATTTGGTTGTGATTGATGACCGTGTAATATGGAGTTTGAGCATATAGCAAACACGACGGAAAGTTAAAACTCAGTAAGAATTTTCTTACCTTACTCTTTAAATTTTTATTCTAAGAGAAAGTATTTTATAATTATTTTAGAATTTTATTTCTTCTTAGAAATTATTTTCATTAACTTTATTTTTCATCTTTAGAATAAAATCTAGTATTAGAGAGAAGCTATTTTATGAAAATTAAAGGTTTAGATAATTAATTCTTGAATTAAAGAAATCTTTTATAGTTTTAAGTATTCTTAGTTAATGATTTTAAAAATTATTTTCTTTTAGTAATCAGAAGTTTAAAGTAAATTATTTTGGTTTTTCCTAAAGAAATAACTAAAGGCTATTTTGCCATAGTCGATATTTCTAAACTCAATCTAGTTAAGATTCAATTTGAGAAAGATTATGTAAATATGTGAAGTTTTCTAAGAGAAAATTTTGAGATATTTAAGGCTTGGAAACTTAATTTTGGTGAGATCTGAATTCGAAGACTGTACTAAATTTATTTCTGTATAACAGAAGTTCAAAGAAGAACTTATGGGAATGTACAGTTTATTGAGATAATTTGTGAACCTTTATGGTATTTAATAATTGAGTTTCTAAAAGTCATAACCAACTAAATATATGAGTAGTTCATGCATCATTAAAGAGAAATGAAATGTGATATTGCCTGGGGACGGATTATAGAAACCGAGGATACATTAGAGGAGGCTTAATTACGAGCCTTGGGATGAGAGGGTGTGAAAGGGTGCTTCGGGTGACCTGGGGTCGCTCCCTAGTATCGGGTACTTTCACAATAAAAACCTTCTCAATCTGACTAGTCTCTAAGTGTTTCCATGCCAGTTGAGCTGTTCATATGCCATAAGGCATTTATGTTATTATTATCTGGAATTACGGAACGGTGTAAACTCCTGGTTGGCCCAGTGTAAATTAAAACTTTAAGGGCCCACATGCATAAACTGAATGAGATAGTAGCATTAAAAGCATTACATAACATTCATGTGATTGTGACATTTTATGTGGGTGGTTGTGAATGAAAATATAATTGTTATGTATGTGGAAACCATATATTTATAATTGATTGTGTATGAGATTATGACTGATATTATTATATTAGTTTGTGAAAACCCTTATGCTTATGTCTTATTTGTAAGATATTATATTTTGTTTCTCACTCCTTCTTATTTGAATTTTTGTGTCCAAAATAAATGCTATGTGATATATAGCTAACAGTCCAGGATGAAAGGATGTAATTACAAGAGGGTAAAGTGGTCTTATCCTCAATCGGATGGGTGAAGAGATATGGCAAGAGTAGGTTTCCAAAAACCTATGGTTCAAGGGCTAGGAAATGATTGATCACAGTCGTAGTAGAGGTATAATTTAATTTTAGTTCACCTTATTACAATATGAAGTTGGATGATTGTAACAAGGTGAATGTTAAATTTTGATACTGTAATCTGTTATCACTTATAATTTCTATAAATTTATTTTATCATTATAGACAAATATTGAGAGGCAACATTTTTTTTATTTTCAATATTCAAAGAAAATCAGATGTATATACGTCCTTGTATACGCGAGATAAGAAATGATATATATATATATATATATATTTCTAAAGTTTTTTTTAAAAAAATAAGAATATACATATCTCGTGTATATAATGGGGTGTTACAAAGTGGTATCAGAGCAGTTCAATCCAAATCGGCTTCGGGTATGGTCTTACTAGTCTGTTGTGTACTCTGATGGTTAAGTTAGTCAAAAGATTTCATGCTTGATAGATGAGGAAATTTTATAATTGGAGTAGATGACAGGAAGCAAGTTAGGAATTAAAAAGAAAAAGATAAAGAAGGAACTAGTTTTAAGTTTATAAGAAGTATAAGTTAGAACTCTATAGCCTATTACTTGAAAAATGTTATTGTAGGGATTATCAGAGAGTGGCCATTCTGAAGTCTTTATTGACATTATTTAAGTATGGGCGTTAATGTATGGTGGAATAATAAGGTAATATAGTTATTTCCTATTCCAGATGTGATCTATGGTGTTTGATTCTTTAGTTGATATGTGATAATGAAATATTCAACATTTGCCTCTTTTTACAATATGGTATGGGACATATTGTACATAAAGAGACAAGGTGTCTGATATTTTGTTTGAATGTTTTGTTAGTCTTAGCATTTATTAATGAAAGAAGTTAAAACAAATTGTGTGCGTATGTTTTATCTGTTTACATGTGGGGACAATAAGGGAGATAAGACAAGAAAAGATCTTTAATAACATATAATTTCATATAAGAATTAAAATTTAAGCTTTAGGAAAAAGTCTTAGGAATATTTGGATATAAATTTTAGACTGGAGCTGTCATGACTTTAACTACTTAGCTATAAAGTGTTGAGACTAATCACCCCGAATGATTTACACTAAGTAATAAAAGACATGTCAAATGAAGGATGTTAAGATCAACAAATTCAACCCTAGCTTAATGTGGTATGTGGAGAAGTAGAGACAAACTCAATAAACCTATTAGGATATTCCTTGCCATGTCCTTGAGTTCGTATAGATACTTATGTGAATTCTAATAGGTAGATAATTGTTGTAATCCAAAACTAATATAACAAATTGTCTAAGATAGGATTATATTTTTTTTCTTTGATGATATATTTTGAATCTAAAAAAAATATGAATATATGTTTATAAAAGGAATATGGTAGTTTGTTGACTAACTTGTTTGGTGTGACAAGTAATCGTACTAGGAATTATATCTTTGACTATTTGTATTGATTCTTCTTTTGTATGACATATAAAATATGTTAATTATTGTTTGATTTGATGAAGTTTTCCTTTATGATGTCTTCGATTGAATAATATATGTGATGATTATATATATAAATATATGAATTAATGAAACTTTTATGGTTGTGACATTGAATGTAATCAATTATATATTGAACTTCCTAAGTATTTTATTATGGTAAATATGTTAATAAATGATCTAAAATAAGTACTATAGATCTTTGGAAAATATTGATACTGGTTTAATATTGGAAAATTTTATCATAAAATATTTTTTTATGATTTATAACAATTTGATACATGTTTAATAAATTATTTTCTTTTAGTCATCAATTTTGTATAATGAATATACACACCCTATATAAATCATTGTTAGATAATATTCATTGTAAACTTAAAAAAAGAAATATGTTAGTGAACCGTGGGTAAATAGATAAGAACCCTTACTTATTAATTTAGCATAGTTCCTATGAAGTGAGTTACATAAACCTTAGCTAATCATAAAAAAAAATTAAGTGGGTATTTCTAAGTCAATGTAGTGATTTATGATCATTTAAGATTAGAGAATCTATGAAATCTATGTAATGGTTGTAATCAATTATGATGGAATATGCATTCAATTAGTTAAGAAATATTTAATCCATTATATAGGACAATAAGAATTGATTACACACCCTGGATTGTCATAAAGCAAAGAACATAAGATTTAGTTAGATAAACAAGTACAACACGGATTAAGACATATTTATCCTTTCCATTAGGACAATTTATTATACACGATTACATTAAGGAAAATAAAGTAGAACATCTAGTACATTATAGTTAAATGATAAGTAACCACTTATTTTTCTAACAATTATTGGAGACTTATAATAATTAGAGGCCTAAGAGTCTTGGCAATACATACATAAAATGCCCAAACTAGAGAAATCACCATAATGATTATAAGAAGTGAGGCACTTGTTACCACGAACTGTAGTCCATCTCGTCTTCGTTCTTCATCACTTCTAGGAAGGTTGGCCATCATGTAGTACAATATTATTTGAGGAAAAAGATTGAAGAAATTAGATAGAAGAGAGAAACTAGGAAACCTTGAAGTTGTGATAGGAAGTGAGGATGGAATGGAAATTTATAAGCAAGTAAAGTAGAGTGATGCAACGGTCATAACGACTAGTTTAACGGCTAGTCCAACGGCTAGTTGTCCAGTAATTAATTCTTAGCAGTCGATTTTACTATGTTACGAGTAGGAATTTTAATTTATAGATGTTACAGATTATATTAAGTGATGTTTTGATGGATTAAGAAATGTAATTATTAAGGTGTTTAGAGTTAATCATCAATTTAAGATGAACATGATTAACAAAATTAAGAGGGTGATATTTTTAAGTTTAGGAGAAATTACCTGATAAGATTGAAAGGAAGTAAGTGGCAACATCAAGGAAAGGATACATAATTATCAATAAAACTAGAAAACATATTAGGATAGTTCACTTAGTTTATCCTTGGTAAGATTTAACAATATCAAATTTCGAGGACAAAATTTCTTTTAGGGGAGTAGAGTTATAACATCCTATTTTATACTCAAATAGAAAATAGATATTAATATCTCTTTAATGAGAAAACACTTATTGTTAGTTAGTTGATTTTTAACTAATTAATATTTTTATAAAATTTTGGTATTTATATTTAATTATTTTTTAAAATAATAAAATAATAAATATATATATATTGAACACAGATTTTAAAATGACTTAATTAGTATTCACTAATTAAGAAAATTATTTTAAAATTTTTTAATATCTTTATTATTCACAATTTTTATTTTATGTTCTTATATTTATGTTTTTACATATTTAAGATTTAACTCTTATTAGAATTTTAAAATAAAAATTTGAAGGAATTAGAATATGATTCTTTAGAACTTTTTGATCTATGCATTACTTATGATTTTTTGGAATTTTTAAAATTTTTTTAAATATTTGAAAAATGACCAAAATACCCTTAACCTTTTATCTAATAACCAAAATGCCACTACCGACATCATCGCCTACTTATTGCTTACATCATCGGTTGGTAAATACTTACATCATGAATAATCACCAGTTGGTAAATACTTACATCATAAATAATAAAATAAATAATTAAGTAATCTTAAATAGTAAAATTCTCTTCCTATAAATAAATGGCTCATTTACAACATTTACACACCAAAATTAGAGAGAGAATCTAGAGAGATAGTGTTTAAGAAATTTGTGGGAAGTAAATTCTTTTGGTAAAAAGAGATTCTGCCGGAGGTATAAGGTAATAACATCTTTCTTCTATATTCTTTTTATGATTATTTAGTTTATTCTTTTTAGCACTCTTAAACCATTAATATATTAGTACTATTATGAATAAGTTACTACGGTAAAAATAAATTACCACTATGTTATTTTTACGATTTACTGTTACTATTCACTATTTACTATTACTATTCACACTTTACCATTTACTGTTATTATTCAAAATTTATTAATTACCGTTATTATTCAAAATTTATTAGTTACTGTTACTATTCAAAATTTACTATTTACCATTACTATTCAAAATTTACTATTTACAATTACTATTCAAAATTTACTATTTACCATTTCTATTCACGATTTATCATTTACCGCTATTATTCAAAATTTAGTATTTACCATTATTATTCAAAATTTACTATTTACTATTTCTATTCACGATTTATCATTTACCGCTACTATTCAAAATTTACTATATAACATTACTATTCAAAATTTACTATTTACCATTTTTATTCACGATTTATTATTTACTGCTACTATTTAAAATTTACTATTTACTGTTACTATTCACGATTTACTATTTAGTGTTACTATTCAAAAAAATTACTAATTACCGTTACTATTGATGATTTATTATTTACTGTTACTATTTACTATTACTATAAATAATTACTATTTATCATTTCTGATAGTAATCTTAATTTTCATCGTATGCCTATACTGAAATAAATTAGTGTTAATATTTTTTTAGAACTCAGAGGCACAAAGTGAATTCACTTTTGGTAGCAATTCTAGGTAAGGGGGAGTGGGATAAAAATATAATATAAAAAGACATAAGAATAATAGGAGGAGTCCCCTACTCCTTTTAAATTTAATAATAATATTATTTTAAAATAATAAATTTTTAATTAAGTATCTTGTGTAACTTACTCTGAAATACCTATGCAAGGACCTGTACTTTTATAACCTATATGAACTGGACTAAACCTATACAAGGACTTGGACTTTTATATCCTATATGGATGGAACTAAACCTATGCGAGGGCTTGGATTATTACGACCTATTTGGACTTACATAGACCTGTGTGAGTAATGGACTATAAAGAATTAAAAATTAAGTTTATTAACTTAAATAACCATTAAGCTTTAAATTATGATATTTATTAATGATAAGTAATTTATTTGATTTAATTATGATTGATAAATTGATTGTGATTAACAATATTTGATCGTGAGTGATGATATTTAATTGTGATTGACAATATTTGGTTGTGATTGATGACCTTGGGATATGGAGTTTGAGCATATGGCAAGCATGACGGAAAGTTAAAACTCAGTAAGAATTTTTTTACCTTACTCTTTAAATTTTTATTCTAAGAGAAAGTATTTTATATTTATTTTAGTATTTTATTTCTTCTTAGAAATTATTTTCATTAACTTTATTTTTAATCTTTAGAATAAAATCTAGTATTATAGAGAAGCTATTTTATGAAAATTAAAGGTTGAGATAATTAATTCTTGAATTAAAGAAATTCTTCATAGTTTTAAGTGTTCTTAGTTAATGATTTTAAAAAATTTTTTTTTTAGTAATCAGAAGTTTAAAGTAAATTATTTTGGTTTTCCCCAAAGAAATAACTAAAGGATATTTTGCCATAGTCGAGATTTCTAAACTCAATCTAGTTAAGATTCAATTTGAGAAAGATTATGTAAATATGTGAAGTTTTCTAAAAGAAAGTTTTGAGATATTTAAGGCTTGGAAACTCAATTTTGGTGAGATCTGAATTTAAAGACTGTATTAAATTTATTTCTGTATAACAGAAGTTCAAAGAAGAACTTATGGGAATGTACAGTTTATTGAGATAATTTGTGAACCTTTATGGTATTTAATAATTGAGTTTCTAAAAGTCTTAACCAACTAAATATGCGAGTAGTTCATGCATCATTAAAGAGAAATGAGATGTGATATTGCCTGGAGACAGATTATAGAAATCGAGGATACATTAAAGGAGGCTTAATTCGAGCCTTGGGATGAGAGGGTGTGAAAGGGTGCTTGAAGTGACCTGGGGTCGCTCCCTAGTGTCGGGTACTTTCACAATAAAAACCTTCTCAATCTGACTAGTCTCTAAGTGTTTCCATGCCAGTTGAGCTGTTCATATGCCATGAAGGCATTCATGTTATTATTATCCGGAATTATGGAACAATGTAAACTCCTGGTTGGCCCAATGCAAATTAAAACTTTAAGGGCCCACATGCATAAACTGAATGAGATAGTAGCATTAAAAACATTACATAACATTCGTGGGATTGTGACATTTTATGTGGGTGGTTGTGAATGAAAATATAATTGTTATGTATGTGGAAATAATATATTCATAATTGATTGTGTATAAGATTATGACTGATATTATTATATTAGTTTATGAAAACCCTTATGCTTATGTCTTATCTGTAAGATATTATATTTTGTTTCTCACTCCTTCTTGTTTGAATTTCTGTGTCCAAAATAAATGCTATGTGATATATAGCTAGCAGTCCAGGATGAAAGGATGTAATTACAAGAGGGTAAAGTGGTCTTATCCTCAATCGGATGGGTGAAGAGATATGGCAAGAGTAGGATTCCAAAACCTATAGTTCGAGGGCCAGGAAATGATTGATCATAGTCGTAGTAGAGGTATAATTTAATTTTAGTTTACCTTATTACAATATCAAGTTGGATAATTGTAACAAGGTAAATGTTAAACTTTGATATTGTAATCTTTTATCACTTATGATTTCTAAATTTATTTTGTCATTATGGACAAATATTGAGAGGCAACATTTTTTTTACTTTCAATATTCAAAGAAAATCAGATGTATATACGTCCTTGTATACGCGAGATAAGAAATGATATATATATATATATATATATATATATTTCTAAAGTTTTTAAAAGAAATAAGAATATACATATCTCGTGTATATAAGGGGGTGTTACACTCTGTATTAAGTTAATTTTTGGTTTAATGATACTTTTAGTTCCTTAACTATGTCAAATGTTCAATTTTAATCCCTCAATTTTAATTGCATGATTGTAATCTCTAAATGGCTTGATTCCGAGTGAGACTTTGTGGTTGCAAGGGAGTTGTTTTTGTCTTTACTTGTGTCAGGGAGAATTTGTAATGTATTTTGAGGGGGTTCTAGAGGGAATATGTGTCTGATAAAGGGTAGTTGTTTCATTTCTCAAGGTGCTTTATGAACAAAGCCGGTTTTGTAATGATATGGCGTTTTATATCCCAATGCTCTTAAATGTGTCTCTTGGGTTTATGAGCATCGCTTCAAGTGGGAATGGGCTTTTTGCCATGTGTCGATGGCAGTTGTCCTTCAAGAAGAGGTCATTGTGGCATCGTGGTCGTGGAATTGTTGATGTTGTTCCTAATCGTTAGATCTCCTACCTAGAATTTTTCTTCTCCTTATGTATATATAGCTCAAGTCTCCTTTATATTTTACCTTTTACATTGCGATTTCCTTTGGGCCCTTGGGTTCTGCTCTCTATTTTCCATTTTCAAGTCTCTAGTCTTGCCCGGTTCCTCTATTTTCTTTAGGTTTCTTCATGTCTTTAGGTAGTATCCTTCTACGATAAAGGTCAGTTTCTTCTTTTGCCTCACCTTTTCACTTGCATTGTTGAGTTATAGTATTTTTGCATTTTTGGAAAATCGCTTCTGTCTCTGCTTCTACTTTGGGTGTGTTTTCATGGGTTAAGGAGGAGGTTTTGTCTTTCCCCTCCTCCATTCAAGATGAGGATGTTGTCGTCAACCTATGGAAAGAGGAGACCTTCAATGGTTGTGTTAGCCTCCAATATGGAGTGCCTGGGTTATTCACTAGAAGAAAGGGTTTGTCATGCTAGGACATACCCCGAGGAGTTGGATTACACCTACGTGTATGAAACCCTCTTCTCTCGCCTCCATTTGTCTCTTCTATTTTCCAGTTTTGAAAAGGGGGTGCTTAATACTTTAAATGTTGCCATGACTCAACTCCACCCAAATGGGTGGGCTTTTGTGAAGGCCTTTGAGGTTCTTTATGACTATTTTGGCATGTTCCCTTGGTCCCCGTCTTCTTCTATTTTTTTCCAGGCTAAGATTTTTAAAGCGAGGGTTCCTGTTGAGTGGGTTCCTTTTAGTTGTATCCTGGGTCTTCGTCTGATATAGGCATTCAACCAATCCTATAAGAATTTCAAAGGGTTGTTTTTCAAAGTCTGGGTTAGTGTAGACGTGGTTGGGGAAGACTTTCTTCATTACCCAGATGCGCATCCTTCCTTTTCCGCCATATTAGACTCGAACACTCGTTCAATACCAGATAAATTGGGAGAATATGTCTTATGTCAAGCGTGATAATGTAAAGTTCTTTATGAAGAATATGGGACACTACTTAAGTTCCTGGGTGCTTTGGACTCCTAGATGTTTAAATTTAGCATTTTGTAGGCTTTTTATCTTAACTGTTTGGTTTTTGGTACTGATTTTTACTTGTTTTTCTTTAGGTGACATGGTCCCCTGAAAGATGACCTCTCGGGATCTAAAAAAGGATTATCAATCTGGGAATGTGGATTCGACCAGAGGAGAGTCTTCTGCTACCTCGTCCCTACTACATTTGTCGCTCTTTTAGTCTCTACCTCTATACCAGTGACTGTCTCAAGCCTTGAGTTTGCTGCTCGAGCCATTAAGAGATAAGACTCAACTTGGTTCTTTACAAGGCATGAGTGTGGCTTCCTAAGGAATGACCAGAGGTTCATAAGGAGTGCCTTCTGGTTCTCCCATAATCTGAGTGGGAGAATCTCCTAAATCTCCTGAGGTCCTTCTGATCACTCAAGAGCGAATGGCCATCGAGCGCTTGGTGGCTCATCTCAAATACAATCATGACACTGCCTCTCAGGAGAAGGAGCGTTTTATGCTTCATGGTGCCCCTGTTGGTAATCCTGCGTCCTCTTTACGGGATACTCAATTTCTCATTCCGTAATTTATTGACTGGACTTTGGTGTTTGAGAAAGACAAACTGAAATATATGGGCTCTAACCCTGTGACCATCTGCCGGGCCATGAAGATGTTTGCTCTCTGAGCGGCATTAATGAGATGTTACTTGATGGGTATATCAGTGTCTAGGATAAGACTCTTACTGCCTTGACCAATGAAAAGAATACCCCAGCGAGCAAAGTTCAAGAGGCCGATGAGGCTCTGAGAAAGATGACAGAGTTAAAGGAGAGCCTGAAAGCAAAAGAGATGGTGCTGGGGAATGTTGAGGCATCGTTGAAAGATGTCGAGGCAAATTTGGCGAATTCGAGGAGGCCCGTAGGGAGCTTTCTATGAAGGCTATGGAAGCTGACACGTCTTTGAAGAAAGCCAGGATGCTTTGGAGTATGCGCGGAGAAATTCCTTGGAGACTGAGTCTAGGATTTGTCAGGAGAGCTTGGAGTGGGAGAAGCAAGTTGAAATATTAAGGGGAGAGGTGATGGAGAAATTTGTATCAGGGTTGATCTCTGTCATGCATAGGTCTCGACCCTGAACCCTTTTCTTGCCATTTCTTGGGAGGGAGCAGATCCTCTCAAGGTGGTGGTGGATGGGAAGGTCATGGATCCTCCAGAGTCTGATGGAGAAGATATCACTACCGACCTTCCAACTTCCCCTCCTCTCACTGAACCTAAAGTTGCTCAAGATGACCCCTCAATCTCGCCTCCAATTAGCTTTTAGATTTTTTTGACTTCTACTATTCCTTTTTGTTGATATAACTTTATGAAATTCAACTTTTCTCTATTATCTTTGTTGCGATTTGTAGTTTTCATGTTTTTCTGCTAGGGGTGTGTAATGTTTCTGAGATTTTTGCCTTTGCTTCCTCGTGTTAGAAATTTGTTGATATTCCATTTCTCGGGCTTTATAAGAAAATTTGACATTGATCTCTCGCTCAAGATCTTAAGACTTAAACGTAAGAATAATTATCGTCACCCACTCGCTCAGAGTTTTAGGACTTAAACGTAAGAAGAATTGTCATTACCCCCTCGCTCGAGGTTTTAGGACTTAAACGTAAGAAGAATAATTATAGAAATTGATGAGTTGAATCGTACTTGTGTTATTGACGTTTGAAAGGGCCTCGTTAAAACCTCTCAAGAGAAAAACCTAGCGGGAAAAACCTCCCGAGTTGGAAAAAAAGTAACCTTGTTACATTCAACTATGATACATCTTTAAATGCGTGGCATTCCATGTTTGAGGGATACTTTTCCCTTGTAATTCTTTTAGCCGGTATGCTCATTTTCCTACTACTTCTTTACCCTGTATGGGCCTTCCCAACCAGCTGTTAGCTTCCTATCTTCTCTAGCTCATCTATTGTTGCCTGTCATTCTTAAGACTAGGTCCCCTCTCTAAAAGGGTCATGGTTTGAGCATGGTATTCCATTTCTGAACAAATTTCTATTTGGAAGCTTGTATCTTTATGTAAGCTATGTTTCGCTCCCCCAGACTGAGATCTAGATCTTCTCTTCTTCTCTCATCATTCCTTTCTTCGTCATAGGAAATTCTTCTAAGGAAGGGTTCCCCTAACTCTACAGTAATCATTGCATCTGCTCTATATGTGAGTTGGAATGGTGTTTCTTGGGTCGTTGAGTAAGGAGTTGAATGATAAGCCCCTAAGGCTCCAGGTAGCTTTTCTTTCCATCTTTCTTTAGTTTGTCTTAGTCTTCGTTTTAACTCCTATAGGATAACTTTGTTGACGACTTCAGCTTATTTGTTAATCTGTGGATATTCTATTGATAAGAACTTTCATTTTATGCCCAAGTTTTTGTAGAACTCTATGAAATACTTGTGTGTGAACTATCGCCCGATATCTGAAATGATGGTATGAGGGAGTCTGTGTCTATAGACGATGTCTCTCCAAGTGAAGTTTTGTACTTTAGACACAGAAATGGTGGCAAGTGGCTCAACTTCTATCCACTTCCTGAAAAGCTTTATGGCTATCAGTAGGTACTTTACTTGTCCTTTCCGTAGGGGGACGGTCCCAAGATATCCATTCCCCACGTGTTGAAGGGCTAGGGCGGAAAGGATTCCATATAGCGGCTGGGGGTGACTATGTATTCTATTGGCATTTCATTGGCAGGACTCATATTTTTTTTGATAAAGTCTAAGTAGTCTGAGCGTAGTGTGAGCTGGAAATATCCTGGTCAGAGGACCTTGGTGACTAGGGGTCGTACTCCCCTATGGTGTCTGTAGATTCTCGAGTGGAACTCTTGCATTATATACTCCGCTTGTTCTTTGTTGAGGCATTTGAGGAGCAGTATAGTGAAACCCCTCTTGTAAAGTTGTTCCCCTATTAAAGTGTAATTGGCCGAGTGTGCTTGAACTTTTTTGGCTTTCGAGGAATATAAGGGCAGGTCTCTTTTTGTTAGAAAATCAATTATTAGGGTCATCCATGTTTTCTCCCCAGGTGCGACGGTGATCTTATTTACTTGTTCTTCGTCCTTGACGGTGGGCTCCTCTAGAGTGACTTGTATAAGGGTCTTCAAGTTTTCCAGCCTTCTTGGTGCTGGCAAGTTTGGACAGTAGATCTACTCTTTCATTTTTTGTTGGGGGGACATGGACTATTTTGAACAGCTTGAACTCTGCTACCAATGCCTTGACTCGAGAGAGGTATTTAATGAGGGTAGGGTCCTTCGCTTGTTAGGCTTCTTCCACTTGTCGGGTGACTAACTATGAGTCAGTTTTTACTTGTATGCATTGGGGTCCCAGATCTAGTGCCATTCGTTGTCTGACTATAAATGCCTTGTATTCTACCTGATTGTTACTTGCTTTGAGTAGGAATCTCAATGACTCTTCTATGGCTATTTCAATTGGTGATTCAAGTATAATTCCTGCTCTGCTTCCTTTCCTATTCGATGATTTATCCACTGAGAAGGTCTACAGGCATGTTCCATGTCATATTCTTCATTGTCATCCCCTAACTCTGTTATAAAATTTGTTAAAAGTTGTTATGGCTCCTTTAGGTTCATACCGGTTTCCATACTTGGAGAGTTCTATGGCTCATGTGACCATTCTTCTTGCTAGTTCAGGCTTTTGTAGAATGTTGCTTATGGGTTAGTCAATTTTGATGATGATTTGATGGCTATGAAAATAAGGTCTTAGCTTCCATACGGCCACCACTAGGCTATATGCAAATTACTCTACCTATGGGTATCTTGTTTCTGCACCCTGTAAAGTTTTGCTGGTTAAATACAACGGTTATTGGATTGTCCCTTCTTCTTGTGCTAGTGTTATGCTAATGGCTTTGTCTCCAATCGAGAGATAAGTGATGAGCTTTGCTCTTAGAGTCGGTTTTGTTAGTATTAGGGGGAGGCCAAATAGGCTTTCAAATCTTCAAAAGCTTTTTCACACTCATGAGTCCATTGGAAGGTGTCTGTCTTTTTTAATACTCGGTAAAAAGGCATAGAATTTTCTACCAACTTGGAGAGAAATCGGGAGAAGGCTACGATTTTCCCTGTGAGACCTACTTCCTTGATGTTTTGTGGACTTCACATCTCTAGGATGGCACGATATTGGTTTGGGTTTGCCTCTCTACCTCTATGAGTCAACATATATCCCAAGAATTTACCACCTTGGACTCTGAAGGAGATTTATCTAGGTTGAGGCGTATATTGTGTCTCCTTACCTCGGTGAATGTTTCCTCCAAGTCCTTGGTGTGATCATTTGCATTTTGGGTCTTTACAACCATGTCATCTACGTATACTTCCATGTTTCTGCCAATCTGTTTGGTAAAGATTTTGTCCATGAGTTACTGGTATATGGCTCTAGCGTTCTTCAGTCCAAAAGGCATTACCTGATAATAGTAATTCGCCTCTCTGTGATGAAGGCAGTTTTTTCTTCATCTCTAGGGTTCATTCTTATTTGGTTATACTTGGAGTATCCGTCCATGAAACTCAGTACCTAAAACCCTGAAGTATCATATACCAATTGATCAATGTGAGGTAAAGGATAAGGGTCTTTAAGGCATACGTTATTGAGGTCAGTGAAGTCCACGCACATCCTCCACTTGCCATTTACTTTTTTTTACCATGACCACGGTGGGGAGCCAAGTTGGATATTTGACTTCTCGGATAAAATTCGCTGCAAGGAGTTTGTCTGTTTCTTCTTTCATTGCCGCTCTTCTATCGGGCCTGAGTTTGTGTTATTTTTATGCCACCGGTCTAGCCTCTAGGTCTACATTCAATGAGTGACATATGACTCTTGGGCCAATCTCGGGAACATCTGAGGGGTTCCATGCAAATAGGTCTACATTGACCCACAGGAGTCTAACTAAAGATTCTTTCAAACTCTGATCTAACAAAGTGCTGATTTGGGTGCATTGATTCAGACTAAATCCCACCTGTACCAATTTCAAAGATTTTAGCGGTTGGGGTCTTTCGTGTTCTGTTTTTGTCTCTAGGGTCAAAACCATTTTTGATGTCCTCTTCTACAATGAAAGTTTTCCTAGGTCGAAGACTTTTATGGTAGCATTCTCATCTTGGGGTCAACACGAACAACCCTAATAGGTCTATCTCCGAGTGGGAATGTCATAGTGAGGTGGAGAGTGGAAACGGTCACACTGTGTGCATTGAGCGTTTGGTGCCCAAGTATAACATTATAGGAGCTAGGGATATCAACAATCAAATACTTGACCATGACTATTTTACTGTCTTCACTTAATCCAAGGATCGTCTTCAACTCTATGTATCCCATAACTTGTATCGAGTCTCCTGTGAACTAAGTAGCGCCCCATTGTATATTTTGAGCCAAGTGGGATGTAATTTGAGTTGTTTGTAAGCCTTCCAATGAAGAATATCTACGGAGCTTCCCTGGTCAACTAACACTCTCCCAACGATGCATTCTGTTATCTCTATTGTGTCCATCATTGGTCCAGCTTTGTTTGGGACTCCCAAAAGGAGGTCTGAGCTACTAAAGGTGATGGCTTTGCTACTCGGGAGGCAGTGTATAGAGTTAACCTGCCTTGCTCCTCGTGATGTGCCGACTCTGTTTCTAGGGAAACCACAAGAAATGGTATGGATATTTATTTTTCCATCATTCCTTACATCCTCTATCCTATGAGATCAAGAATACTCACGCTCTTATTTAGGACGTTCGCATGGTTGCAGTTTTACTTGTCTTGGGGATTCTCTTTCTCGCTTCCGCCCAGTTTCTCGCAGTGCCTCTCTCCCCTGGTCAACAAATCTTTCCAAGTATCCTTGCTAGATGAGGTGCTTGATTTGATTCTGGAGCGACCAACAATCCTTCATTTTCTTTTCTTAATTCCTCTACCGTGTGTTGTAGCGCTTTGACAAGGGCCAAAACTTCCTCCAACTAGTTGTCTCTGTCTTGGTGTCCTTCTTGGTTTCCCTAGGGATCTTCATTGTCTCTACGACTGGGGTTGCTGCGCATGGTCACCATCTTCTACTTCTTTAAAGCCAGTCTTTCTCTATGAATATACGAACCATTTTACTGGGCCCTACAGTGGGCGTCAAAATGTTCTCTCTAAGTCCGTAAAGCTAAAACCTAGAGAGTTACTCAAGGAAAATTAGGATTTTTACTAAAAAATGTCACTTAGCCTACTAGGAGGCTACGAGGCTTTATTTATACAATAAAAAAGGGCCTAGACTTCAACCCAACCACTAAGACATAACAATCATCTACTAAAATCAAAGGGAATCGGAATATTAAAGATATTTTCTCTGAAAGAAAGGAAGAGGGGTCCCGCAGGGCCTCCTCTCGATTTAGGGGAACAAAATATAAGAAACAAAAGCATTAGCCCTTAGATAATGATTGTAAGAATAAGACACTAAATTTTATTTTAGAGAATCCAAATCTAAGTGTTAATGCTGCGACATTCCTTTATGGGTTTCCAGAGTTTGTGTCGGGGTTTGAATAAAAATAGGGTAAATTATTCGCGTTTACTACACCCAAAGGCAAACAATGGGGATTCAAAGGGTGGTGTAAACCAAAACAGCACGACCTATGCAAAAGTAGGCCCAAAACATTGCATACAACACAAAACAATAAGAAAGACCATGTCTAGAAATTTCGCTCAAGCAACACTATTCTTACTTGAGCGAAAAAGCAATAGAATCCAAACATCGACCTCTCACTCAATTCAAATTCACACAGAACCTCACCCCTTCAGGTTTTGATTAAGCGAAAGGAGTCTCGCTTAAGCGAAAATTACACAGAAATGAGAATTCTAAGTACACTAAAGGCTCGCTTAAGCGAGAATATTCTCGCTCAAGCGAGATATGTAGAAATGGTAAAGTTGTGAAATTCTAAGCTCCCTATCCCATTCATATCAACCTTAATTGCTATCAAATTCTGACATAAATATGTTCATATGGTTTATGACTTTTTAAAGCTATTCGCACTTGAAAATTTTCAAGCATAAATGAGATATGCAGAAACAAGAATATAGACTATTTCAAGACACTTTACGATCATTCAAACTCTAAACATGCCATCCTCTTTCTATTCAATTAAGACCAAATCATCACAAGCATAATTTCACAACCTTCATCAAGCATTCACCAAAGTAACACCATATACATCAGGTCATCAACTATACAATCTGTTTTTGGCATCTTTTACATGAAAGATTCATATAAAACCTGGACATTACATCGTAACCTTACCACATTAGCTTTCGCATTCACATTTGCACAATCTTTGTTAAGACATTGCATACTCAAAATTATCAACATTTATGTTTACCCAAGTTCCTACACACAGATCAACATACTAAGCCATCACAAGGCTTTGTAAATCAATACCATAGCATTAAAATACCCATACCAAAGTCATTAAACTTTGGATATCTTCTTATTGCAATGCATTACGTCCCATACTTCAGCATCATCAGGTGGCATCCTCACCACCCTTTTGAAAATTCACTAAAACCACAAGTAGAAAGGTGAGTACCACTTAAAGCAATAAATAGGAAACAGCGTCTGGGATTGAAACCCATCATTATAAAATCTTCACCTTACACTCATAGTATCGCATATCCCATCACAAGTAACAAATATATTCATTTCACACATATATTTACATCAATCACCCCTTACTTAAGTTCATTGAGCACTAGGCTCCTAAAGATCAATATCAATCATCACCGAAAGTATATAGAACGCCACAACTCATCCACTAAAACATAACTTTGGACTTTATGAATGATATAGTAGATGCCATGGAGTTTGAAAAATTATTTTTTCAACGCATAAAAACACGTTATGTAGATCTGACTTTACAATACAAATCATAGTACCAAGGATAACCTACTCAGTGAATCGTAGCACTATAATCAAGGGGTATCCGGGTGACCACATAGTGAAGCGTAGCATTATAAATGGTGGCACCCTAAGTAACCA
Organism: Clitoria ternatea; assembly: GCA_037962975.1. NCBI lineage: Eukaryota > Viridiplantae > Streptophyta > Magnoliopsida > Fabales > Fabaceae > Clitoria > Clitoria ternatea. Next base: position 229,904,667 of record CM075672.1, read on the forward strand.
CACAGTGAATCGTAACACTATAAGCGGTGGTACTCGAGGACTGCTTAGTGAATCGTAGCATTATAAGCAGTAGCCTCATTGATACTCAAGAATTGTTCAGTGAATTATAGCACTATAAATGACAGTCTTATCGGCAAATCGTAGTGCCAAGAAAATTGTAGCGCCAAAAATATATATGATATAATGGGAATGCAAATATGCATATGATGTGAATCGTGGCACATATAATCAACTTTAAATTGACATCAAAGCCTACTTCTCTAAACCATTCCATAATTCTCATTTCAACAATCATCGCACGTCACTTGATAAATTTCAAGTTCACGTGGGAGCAAACATCACAATTCAACGTAATCATAATTGCCATCAACAATGGTCCATAACTCATCATTCATAGACTTCAATGTCAACTCACTTAACGGAGCAATCAATCAGAATTTATCAAATTATTTAACATCATTCGCCACTAGGGCCAACCATTCAATATTAATTCAATCACATTACCATGCCTTATTTGTCATAACACACATGAAACACACAACACAATCAATCATTATTCAATATACCACCATAACAAAAATTAGAAACATTCTCAATTTCATCAATCATAAACCCGTCTCAAAATCTAACTTCCTATTCGTTGCTCAAGTGATAAACTCCCCCATGGGTAAAAACGTACCTTACGATGGATCCAGATATCCAATATAATTCTTGATCAATCGATTCCATAATTTTTGAGATGTAAACAATCATTGAACAATCCCCAAATGCCTTCGATCACTCAATCCTTTAACTTAAAAATCACTAAAATCCATAAAACACATTTTTGATAACCCTAATGTAAATAAGCATTTCAGAGCCAAAAATGTAATTTTTAGTATAGCCTCAGAAATCATCGATTTACCAAATTACGTCGCCTTTTATTGTCACTACCCCAAATACCACGACCTTTATTCCCTAGGTTCCAATTCTTGAAGTTGTACCTTTCAAGCATTGTTCATTATCACACATGGATTCCACGACGAACACAAAAGGAGAAAAAGAAAGGTTTGAGATTAGACACATGCGCATTTGAGGGAAAAAGAGAAAGCAATGAAAGTTCACATGCATTTACCTTTTTGGTTGATGAAAGTGGAATTGAGGGAGAAGATAGAGCCACACGAGGGAAAGCACACACGAGAGAGATAAAGAGCTTTAAGAGAAAAAATACATAAAAGAAAGGGTTGCTGAAAGAGAAAGGGTCCTTCGAGAGGGAGAGAGCATGAAAGAGAGATAAAGAGGAGCTGCTGAGGGTTTGTGTGTTCTTAGAAAGAGAGAAAAAGTTTGAATAAAAGAGAAAAGGAAAATAATATGGGAAGAAAAGGAATTAAAGAATTAAAAGGAATTTAAGAAGGGGAAAATTAAAACTATTTGGTGTAATATAGTTAACTTTAGGTAGAGTAGTTGGTTAAATTTGAGGTTCCTAATTTACCCCAAAAACTTAAATTAGGATGTTACATTTCACCCCACCATTTAAAAAATTTTCATCCTCGAAATTCATATAGGAATGTACCTCAATGAAATAGCTTAGGATATTGTTGTCTCATTATATCTTCACATTCCTAAGTAAAAGTGGTTCAATTTCTTTGGTGCCACACCACCTTCACCGATGGAACATCTTTACTTCTTAGGCGTTTAACCGACGTTTCTATAATACGAGTAGGCTGAGCAGGTATGGTCAAATTTTCTCAAATCTTAACGCCATCACCATTAGGGATTTCATGAGTAGAGTCAGGTACATATTTCCTCAGTTGGGACACATGGAATACATTATGTAGGTTCTCCAATTAAGGAGGAACTGCAATTCTGTAAGCCACTGGACCTATCCTCTCCAAGATCTTATATGGGCCAACATGCCTCGGGCTCAGTTTCCTGCTCTTCAATACCCTACCAACACCTTTATGAGGTGAAACCTTCAGGAATACAAAATCACCCACCTGAAACTTAAGTGGTCTCTGTTGGTTATCTTAATAGCTCTTTTGTCTATCTTGAGCGACCTTCATTTTTTCATGAATCATGATAACTTACTCAGAGGTCTATTGTATAATTTCAGGCAAGCTCTCACCAGTCTCAAGCCAACATAGAAGTTTCCTGCACTTTCTACCACACAATGCTTCTTACAGGGCCATACTAATATTGTTCTGAAAGTTATCGTTATAGGTGAATTCAATGAAGGGAAGAAAAAATTCCCAACTACCACCATGCTTCAAAATGCAAGCTTTCACCAAATCTTCTAAACTCTGAATAATTCTTTCGGACTGTCTGTCCATCTATAGGTGGTAGGTTGAACTCAACTTCAAATCAGATCCTAGTTCCTGATGTAGGCTACCCCATAAATGTGATGTAAAGTGCGGATCACGATTTAAAATAATACTGAATGACAAACCACACAATCTCACCACCTCCTTCATATACAACTATGCTAACTTTTCCTAAGAACTTTTGGTATTAATGGCCAAAAAATGGGCAGACTTGGTAGGCCTATCAATAATTACCCTTATAGCATCATGACCATTAAGAGTTTTGGGTAATCTTGAAACAAAATTCATAGCTATGGAGTCCCATTTCTATACCAGAATCTTGAGAGGTTGGAAAACACAAAAAGGTTTCTGATGCTTAATATTTGCCTTCTGAAATATCAAACAAGATGCCACAAAATCCACTCATCCCATTTCAATCCCGACCACTAGAAATTCTACTTCAAGTCTTGGTACATCTTTATCATACTCCATTGAATACTTAACCCGCTGCGATGTGCTTCATTTAGGATACTTTTTCTTAATTCATTCCCTCCAGGAACTTAAATTCTTCCTTTAACATGCTAAACACCATCAACTCTTTCAAAAAGTAACATCTTTGCTTTTAGCTCGAAGCTCCTTCAATTTTTGAAGGTATAAGTCAAATTTTTGTTGTTCACACATTAATCTCATGAATTCATTAATAATCTTCAAATTACCAACAACCATTACACCCTCAGCTCATAACTCAACACCAAGATTCAAGTCTCAAAACTACTCCAACAACTCATGTTCCTTTAGCATCAAAGATGCCACATGAATGGACTTCCTACTTAAAGCATCGGCCACAACATTGGCTTTCCCTAGATGTTACTTCAGATTGAAATCATAATCTTTCACAAATTCCATCCATCACCTTTGACGCATGTTCAGCTTCTTTTGATTAAAGAGGTATTTAAAGCTTTTATGATCACTAAAGGCCATAAACCTCAAACCATACTGATAGTGCCTCTATAATTTTAAAGCAAACACCACCTATGCTAGCTTAAGATCATGAGTAAGATAATTCACTTCTTGAGGTCGTAACTGCCTTGAGGCATACACAATTACCCTTTCACTCTACATCAAAACATATCCCAAACCAAGCTTGGATGCATCAAAATACACCACAAAGTCGTTCTGCAAGTCAGGTAATACAAGGACAGGTGCAGAAGTGAGTCGACATTTTAGCTCCGTAAAACTCACATCACACTCATGAGGCCACACAAAAGGATGGTCCTTTCATGTTAGCTTTGTCAATGGCCAAGCTAAGCGAGAAAAATCTCAATAAACCTTCGATAATATCCAGCTAGCCCAAGAAAACTTTGGACTTCAGTAAAGGAATGTGGTTTTTTCCAAGCCATCACAATTTCAACCTTAGCTAGATCCATAGCCACACCATCTTAAGAAATCACATGGCCAAGAAATTGTACCTTATCCAACCAAAATTTACATTTAGATAACTTGGCATATAACTGCTTTTCCCGTAATATTTGTAATACAAGGTGATTATGCCTCTTATGCTCCTCCAAGGACTTGGAGTACACCAAAATATCGTCAATAAACACCATGATAAACTTGTCCAGATAAGGGTAGAAAATGCAATTCATGTAATCTATGAAGATCATGGGTGCATCAGACACACCAAAAACGCTTAACAACATATTCATAATGTCCATAACGGGCTCTAAACGTCGTTTTAGGAATGTCTCTCATCTTCACACAAATCTGGTGGTACCTAGATCGAAGACCAATCTTAGAAAATATTGTGGCAACTTCCAGATGATCCAACAGATCATCAATATGTGACGAGTACTTATTCTTGATTGTCAACTTGTTCAACTATCTATAATCAATACACAGTCGCATAGAACCATCTTTCTTGCTCACAAGTAACACTAGGAAACCCCCACGGTGAAACACTTAGGTGAATAAATTGTTTAGCGAGTAACCCATCAACTTGTCGTTTCAATTCAGTTAATTCGGTAAAAGACATATGACACAGTGCTTTAAAAACAAGTCCAACACTAGGAACAAGATCAATAGCAAATTCAACTTTCTGTTGTGGAGGCAATCCGGGAACATCTTCTGGGAAAACATTGGAAACTCACACACAAATGCATGAATATTGGAGGAACTCTTATCCTTAGATATAGCAAGGATCATGAACAACAGAGAAATACCACTTACAGAAAAATTATGGACGAGATCCGCCAGAAAGATAACTTTCTTTTGATGACAGTCGACCATTACATGATTGACGGATAACTAATCCATGCCGAGAATAATGTCAAGATCTCTCAGGGGAAAGCAAATCAAATCGATCATGAACTTTCTATCACCTAGAGTGAAACACACTTCTCTAAAAATAGTGGCGGTTCACAGACTGAAACCAGTTAGAGTAGAAAAAACTAAAGTGCGGTCCATATCAGATACATGTAACCTGATGTAGGAAATGGGATCTAGTTCTTCTTCTTCTTCTTCTTCTTCTTTCCTTTTTGATGTATTTCTCATTCTTTTTCAATGAGGGCAAGCAAAAGTGATAGGGGATAGGGGAAAACGAAAACAAGGATTTGGAAATTATGGAAAGTGGGTAAGGAAAGGAAAAAGGGAAAGGAGGAAATGAGGGAAAAGGTGGAAGAAAAAATGAGGATTATGTAAAAGGCACCACCTTAAGAGGATAAGCCTAAAAAACTTGCCACATAAGGGGAGGAAACCCTAGGATAAGAGCTTGCCTAGGTTAACCTTAGTTAAAAAGAAAGAGGAAAACTCAAGGTGTGTCTATTACAAAAGAGAGCATGCCTTATATAGGCTAAGGGAAATTTGTAATTAGCTTGGGTGGGCTTGTAAAAGTCCCCAAAATCTAAAAATACATGGCCCAAAAATGGCCTAATATATATATATATATATATATATACCTATACAAGGCTTAAAAGTAGCCCAATATGAAAAATATGGTTATGCAAGGCTAAAACTAAAATTAATTCTAAACTTAATTAATACCTAAAAATAAATAATATTCCTAACAAAAATATTTATAAGGTGTAAATAATGGCCCAAAGAAGGCCTAAGTGAGGTCTGTGTCATGCTTCCCTTCTTAAAGAAGATTTGTCCTCAAATCTTAAAAAATAATTGTCAAGGCGATGCTCAAAGAGTGACAAACCTACAAGATGAAGGGGGAACAAAATGAGTTGTGAAACATGAAAACAAAAAGATAAACAAAAGCAAAAGAAGAAAAAATATGATATTAGCCACTAGGATCAAATACTAACCTCTTTACCTTTGTGAAGATAAAAGAAAAAATAACATAATATAGAGAAAGAGAAAATCCCTTAAGAGGGTACAAACTAACCCATGTAGACCCTCATGCATCCTAGAGATGGTATGAATGACATAATACTTAATAATCATGAGATGAGGTGTAGAGAAATGATCATGTGAAATAGAAGTAATGAAGGGCATATGATGCAAAAGAGTATAAGGAACGGCCCTAAGGGGATTATAACGTGTAATGACATTTAAACTAGGAATTAGAACATGCATGGAATGCAAAGATGATCCTAGTCCCCTATATAATCCCTTATGGAAGTGAATAGTAGAAACATGATCAAATATATGATGTGGATGTAAACAAAAAAGGTTAAGAGATGAAAGAAATGGTAAACCTATGAAAACTCTAGATACAAGTAAAATAACAAAAGACAATACATAAGAAAATGTTAACTCAAAAGAATAAAGACACAACTCTATCCTAAAAGAACCTATAGTAACTATATACATGGTGCAAGTAACCTAAGGAAACTATGCATACATATGGTTCCATTCATTCCATCGAGAATAAGAGACGATGGAACATAAACCTCTAAAGGATTGAACATTTCAATGGGAAAAGAAGGAGAGGGGCCTATTAAGCACAAAGAGGTGCTAAAATGTATTTGTCATGAAACATGTAGAGGGGTTGGTGAAGGAGCAAGGCTCTCTTCACATGAAGTTTAGAGGTAAGGAGAGAAGAATGCTTCATGGAGTTATCTAAAGTGAGAACTCCTTTACCCTTTTCTGTTTTGGTTTTTCTAATTTTTTGTTGGGAGGTGGAAGGTCCATCCTCCCTTTCCCTTTTTAACTTCATTTGAAGTTGATCTTCTATAATTTACGTATGAGTCAAGGGATGTAGAACAAATTTCTTATTATTATGGATGAAGGTAAGGGTGTTAGTGAACCCCTCATGGGTGACCTTCTCGTCAAATTGCCCAGGTCTCCCTAACAAGATATGAGTTACTACTTGAGTCATCACTTGAATAGTGATTATTAGAATTACACTCTTATTGACTTGAGTAGCACCCATTATTATTCAAAATCATTGTTTTCTTGGTTGGACAGTCAGAAGTAATGTCTCCTCTACCAAGACATTTAAAACATTTGATGGCAGAAGACTTGGAAGAAGACGGTTTGGACATAAAGTCATTTGTATTGTGAGAATTCCTATAGATTTTCCCTTCTTTGTGCAACTTACTTTTTACTTGTGGAGAAGAAGCGCCCACTCCCTACTCTTTAGATTTTTTATCCAACTCCTTTTTATCTTGATTAGAATCCTCATTTCCCTTCCATGCGGGCCTAAAGGGTTTGAAATCCCCTTTGTAATAGGAGTCTCTCTCATTAATTTGGCTTTCTACCTTAGTGTATTGATGTAAGAGTTCTTCTATATCAACATGGGGTAAAAGATCTACTTTGTTATTTATGTTCCTATTAAGACCATGGAGGAATCTATGCATGAGGGTTTCCCCATCCTCCTCAAGATTAACCCTAATCATAGCAATTTCTAAGGCTTTATAATAGTCTTCCATAAATTTTGACCCTTGGGTGAGTCTATTTAGCTTGGCTAATAGCTCCCCACGGTAGTAGGATGGAACATATCTTTTTCTAAGCAAGGCTTTTAGGTCCACCCAACCTTCTATCGATGGGAAGTCATCTCTCTTCCTCTATTTGCACAATTGGGACCACCAGACTAAAGCATAGTTTTGAAATGAAAAAGTTGTAATCTTAACCTTTTTGTTTTCTTTTATTTAATGAGAAATAAAAAGTTACTTTACCTTCATCTCTCATTCCAAATAGGCTTTTACATCACTCTTCCCATGAAAATATGGTATTTCTAACTTAACCTCTTTTAAGCCTACCTCTTCTCTCATATGATGTTTCCTTGACCTATTATTATTCTCACCATCACTCTTTTGGTGCCTATTATGTCCTTGATTTCTTTCCTTATGTCTTGGTCTAGGTTGATTATTTGTATTTTCTAGATTATCTAACCTAGAATTGGTTTTATTCAAATTCTTCATTATCAACCTTAAGGGGGACATATTATCTCTATTACTAGACGACATGTTGAGAAATCAAAACAAGCAAAAAAAGGCAAACAATTGATATACTAGTCAGATGTGTAAAAAAAATTGAAACTTAACCCAACATGCAAGGAGGAATTAAAGTATAATCTAAAGTAAGTAAAACAAAACTACTTGAAGGTGCAAAAAATTAAACTAAGTCCTAGGCGTACTACCCTTAATCAACTAAGTAAACCAAAGTCCAAAAAGTCCAAAGTCCTTAAAGTAAATACCCCAGAATACAAGGGCTAAAGTGCAAAGAAAAAAATTGACGACATTTTTGTATTTTCTTTCTTTTACAAGGCTTTGCTTCCAATACAATTGTTGTCAAGTCTTCAAGCTCTAAGACTACCACAACATAAGCTTAAGAAGCTCAAAACAAAAGTTAGCACAATTAATATAGTAAAGTAAAAATATGGTCACTCCACTCTAGTGTTTCACTCTCACCACTCCTCCAAATTGGTTCAAGTTCCTTAACCTCAAGCAATTGTCACTTTTACCTCAATGTCTCAAGTATGCTACCCCAATGATAAAAATATTTAGACTTATCAAGAGTTCTAAAGGTAGAAACTTCAAAGACAAAACTTAGAGTTTTTAAAAGGCAAGCAACAAAAGTTTAAAATGTGAAAATGGCTACTCAAATTGGAATTGTAATGTGACAAGAGATTAAAAACCTAAAGCAATATAATGTGAAAATGAAAGAAGCTTATATCTAAGAATGGGATATGGCCGAGACATACAAAGTTGAGAAAACTAGACAAACAATAAAATAAATGCAAGAAAGAAACAAACACAAAAAATTAAAACCTAGAAACCTAAAATACAAATTTATGTAAGAAAAAAGACTAACTTTCAAAATTAAATTTTAATGTTTCTTATACAATTATTAATGATGAATTAGGGATTTCAAAGAATTGCAAACAAGGTGCTCATATTTTTCTTTTTAAGGGGTCCAAACTTTTTTTTTCAATTTTACCAAGATACCCTTCAAATTTTATGATTTTTGGACAAGGGCTCAAGCTTTCTCTTTAGTACTTTTTTCTCACTTTTAATCTTTCTTTCCCCTTATAAACACTGTTTTTGTAGCACTCTAACAAGATATTATTCTGCCCACACCAAATTACCCAAGAAACTAGCTTTAAAAATTCAATTTTTAGTGCAATTTTCTTACAACATATGCATCTTCTCCCATTATATGTAAGGCATGGAAGGAACATTCAAATGACCTCAAAATATGGCAAAAAAAATGTATGCACTGAATTTTAAGATCCTAGTTACTGCCCAAAAATTGAAAATAACCCTAGGAGCAAAACTAAGGAAAGAAACTAGCAAAACCCTAAAGGCAAGCACAAAAGACCACTTTCAGATGAGATGGTTCAACTCAAGATTTGGAGCCTTAAAGTCTATTGAAAATTGTGATTTTTAATGACTTAAGATGCAATACTTTTCTACAAACCGAATTGCAAAAGTCCTAGAAACAAGGAAAAGGCTCCAAAAGATGAACCAAATGACCTAATTTTGGCTATACAAAAATTATAGCTTTCAAAATCAATTTTGAGGAACCTAAAACTCAATTACTAATGGTGCAAACTTAGATTTCTAAAGCATACAAAACAGGTCTACAAACTGAATTTTGACAAAAACTTAAACAATATGCAAGAAAAAGAATTAAGAAAGGGTATAAATAACATGTATCTTTGTGATCTTTTTTTATATTTTCTTAACAAGAAGGCATATAAACTTTGAATAACCAAAACAAAATCAGAATTTCCAGCAACCAAATAGCCCAAGACAAACGTAAATTGTAAGAGAAAATGGAAGAAGAAGAACCTCTAGGCTCTGATACCACTTGATGTAGGAAAAAGGATCTAGTTCTCCTTCTTCTTTCTCTTTTGATGTGTTTCTCTTTCTTTTTTAATGAGGGCAAGCAGAAGTCATATGGGATAGGGGAAAATGAAAACAAGGATTTGGAAATTATGGAAAGTAGGCAAGGAAAGGAAAAAGGGAAAAGAGGGGAAGGGTTATGGAAGAGTGGAAGGAAAAAAACAAGGATTATGTAAAAGAGGAAAGTAGAGCGCCAGCTTAAGAGGATAAGCCTAAAAAACTCACCACCTAAGGGGGGAACCCTAGGATAAGAGCTTGCCTAGGTTAAGAAACCCTAGCTCAAAAAAAGGAAAACTCAACTCACTTCTCACAAAAGGAAGAATTGTATTCTTTAATTCAAGGTGTGTCTATTACAAAGGAGAACATGTCTTATATAGGCTAAGGGAAATTCGTAATTGGCTTAGGTGGGCTTGTAAAAGCTTCAAAAGCTTCACCCAAGGCCCAAAATCTAAATATACATGGCCCAAAAATGACCTAAAGTAAATATATACCTTACAAGGCATAAAAGTAGCCCAAAATGAAAAATATGGCCATGCAAGGCCCAAACTAAAATTAATTCTAAACTTAATTAATTCTTAAAAAGAAATAATATTCCTAACAAAAATATTTATAAAGTGCAAAGAATAGCCCAAAGAAAGCCCAAGTGAGGCTTGTGTCATAACCTTAAACACTTTAAACAATCATCAGATACAAAGGAATATGTAGCACCAGAATAAAAAATAACGACAATGGTAAAACCATCAAGCAACCAGTTACTCTGCACTAAATCATCATCCCAGTTAACATCAGTACCAAAAAAGCCAAACACACGTTCGGGAGCAGTTGGTTGCTGGCTACCCCCAACTTGAGCATCACCCCTCCTAGGAGGTTGAAATCCATAACCTCTTCTAGCTTGTCTACCACGGTTTCCATTACCACCGCGGTTAACAAAAGTACCATGACCACCAGAAGTATTTGCCCTATCCAACTGAGGGCACTTGGGACAAATATGGCCCTTCTGACCACAATGATGACATATAACCTCAAGCCTTTAAAAATAATTCCTTGCCAAGTGGTTACCACGGCAATGAAAACACTCAATCGAACCTTGGCTACATCTATGGCCGCCAGAAGAAGAATATCCTCCCCAATAATGGTTTGGACCCATCTGGCCATGCTTCTTGAATTTTCTTGTTTTTTCAAATTCTTATAAGCTTTTCTTTCAGCCACTTTGGCCAATTTGTCTTCCTCTAAAATTCTATACTTGTTTACCAAGGCAGGAAAATTATGAATCTCCTGATATCTTATTGCTTCCTTCAGCTCAGACCTAAGCCTGCCTTCATACTTTACGCATCTTGAAGCTTTAGTTCCCTCATTCTGAAATGAAGGGTAGAACTCAATTCATTAAATTTGGTGGTGTACTCGCTAACAGACATAATACCATGCTTTAATTCCATAAACTCCAACTCTTTTCGACTCCGGACAATAGTCGAAAAGAACTCCTCTAGAAAATATTCTTTAAAGTTAGCCCAAATCAGATGCCTCCCAGCATGTATCATACATTGTTTGGCTTGCAACCACTAAGTCTCAGCTTCCTCAACAAGTTGGTAGGTTGCATATTTCACCTTCTCTGCTTTAGTGCACTCCTAGGAACGAAAGACACGCTCTATTTCTTTGATCCAGAGATAGGCGCCCTTAGGGTTATAGCCGCCCCAGAAGGTAGAAGGCTTCCTTTTAGGAATCTATCAAGCTTTCCCATACTGTGGCCCTCCCTATCAAGCGTACCAGCCAACCAAACTGGTGCATCAGCTACAGGATCACCACTTTACCTACGGCCATCCATAGATCAATCTAGAAAGAGAAATAAAGCTATAAGTCTTTAATACACCCTCATCATTAAGAAAATAATATAACATCAACCTTTAAAATAAAATACTACTCTGGTGAAGGTCAGGGAGTGGGATGTGAAACAACCCAACTAAAATAAAGGTAAAACCGAGACAGGGGAAAATTTTTTCCAAAATTCAAAAGGCAGTCGGGTAAAATAAATCAAACGGGTGACAAGGGAACAGAAAGCCGACTAGAGAAAGGGGAAGACCGGGTCAGGTGCCACACGTTGGCAAGGCCCAGTTTCGAACGAACAGCGCCAGCGGGAGACAATACATGAGCGAGCCCTCGCTCGCTGGAGCGATTCCTTATTCGCTGAAGTGAACCCATGCACTTGGGAATTTCCAACACTCGGATTAGGGACCTAGGTTCACTCGGGATCAGTCCCCTTCGGTCAGGCTTCACCCGGTAAACTCATACTTAGCCATATCCTTAATGTTATTTCTATATTTCATTCGGAAACGTTAAATCTCCACTCGGGAAATGATTCCCTCAGCAATTCCACTCGGAGTCCATAAACCTTCCCTCACTCGGAATATTTCCCCAATCCAATACCACTCGGTGTATTTCAATCACAATTCACTCGGAGATGTTTTACCCATTCTTCACTCGGTATATTTCAATCTTCCTCACTCGGAGAATACTTTACTAGGTCAAGTCTCACTTAAAGATTTTATAACCTCATCCACCTGGAGTCTATATAGTATGTCGGAAGAGTTCCATCGACAAGGTTCCACTCGGCAAATACCTTGACCTTCCATTCCTCGGAAATGATCTCCTTAATCAAGTTCCACTCAGAATTACTCTAACCCCTCTTCACTCGGAACATACAACCTATTCACTCGGAATACTCTGACTCCTTTTCACTCGGAAGACTTCACTAGTTAAGTTCTACTCGGTATTATCTGGATCCTATCCCCTCGGAATAAGTTACTAAGATAGGTTTCACTCAGAATCATTTGACCGTTCTACCCTTGGAAGGAATTCACTCGGTCGGCTCTCACTCAGGAGTATTCAAACATTCTCCAATCGGGAGGGACACATTTAACTATTTCCCCACTCCTCAACACGTTGACCAGCCTTTCCTCGGAAGTGGTCTTAATGAACATCACTCACTCGAAATTGGTTTAACCCTTCTTCATTCAGAAGAGGATCTCCAATTTAGCCTCACACACTATTACTTTCGCTCTCCATTACTCGGAATCATACAAGCCCTATTTACTCGGCAAAATATAGATGTATACAATTTAGACATTCGTCTTCATCATTACTCACTGAACAAAGTTAACACTTAGCATTATATATATGTATATAGTTACGCTCTCAAGTCTGAGAGAGTTCAATTCCTACACATTTAAACAAAACATTATACTAAGAGCCGACCAAGGCTATAACAAAACTATTCACACTGTATATACATATATGTACATCTCCACAGTACAGATGCACTTCACACAGAATAGAGCTCTTCTATCATTCACCGTCTCGTGTAATATCCACTAAAATATAGCCACAGTAGGGGGTGAGTATCTTAAATATTAAATGATAGATATTGGCTCGAATTAATCCTCAACCATGCAATATCATATATATACATATCAACAATCAACAACATACACACTGTCATTCAATCGGAATACACTCAAGGCATCTTTCAATCAGAATCTACCCAGCTAACTCTCGGCTATATCACACATGTTATTCTCAATAACACTACCACATATACATACAATCATGTTACAGTCAGCATCAATTATAAATATGCACAGGTTCATTCAATCGGATCCGATTCGTTCATTATTGACTTTTATTGTTGCAACATAGGATCTCAGCCTTTTATTCAGCTCCCAGTTGATTCAGCCGTTTTACTGGTACCAAATTGTTTGCCCTTACTTGTAACACAAACACTCTCAGCATCAACGACAGTGTTACGGGCTCAGTCAGCTTGCCTTGAGTCCCACTCAAGGTCTTCAACAGCATCACATGCATATAATTATCGATTCAAATGATAGTGTCACACACTAAATGCTCTCAGCACTCTTACCAATGTATCTCATGCAAAGCATTATCATTAAATTATGAACGGGATCAGTAAACCACTTCCACAATACTAACTCATGCATCTCATGCATCACATATATCCACACACGGAAATGACCATACAGATACAGATTTCACACACTCGATCTTTTGCTTAACAATACATGCATCACATGCAATCAGTATTACACACTATCGGAACTCAGTAAGTTAATCTTTCATCACATGCAGTCAGCGTTCAGATTCACAGTAGCCTGCATTTCATATAAATCACACAGTAATCATCAACAGTTCTTTAATACATTCTTCTCATGCAATCATTCAGCATTCTCAAGAGTATTAACATGTATTTCATGGACGGAAATTGACATGCATTACACAACTCATAGTCATCATACATCCAGGCATCACATATCCATTACTCAATCGAAACACATCTATCAACGTAATTTAAATCATAAGTATCAACAAGTCATTAACACCTGGAACCTGTCCATAACCCATGCATTTAAGAGATAAGATAACCCCCTACCTACAGAAGAAACTCAGAGCTCCGCGAGCTACAAAGCTTGACCGACCACTTCTTTCGGTCACTCCTTACCACTGGACAGTCTTCGAACTCAGGTGTCGACTCTGTACCAGCTTGGAAAGACCAAGAGTTATCCTCCTCTTCGCATAGTTTGTCTCGGCAACAGTAGCCTACTTCACATCTCTTACGCACTTCACGTTACAGACTTCCCACTGGACTCTGCCAGCTTCGAGTGGGAGAAGGAAGAAAGGAAGAAGGCAACGAAGAGGAAGAAGAAGGACAGGGAATGAAGCAGAACAACGTCTCTGTTTCTCAGAGAAAAGGCTCTCAACTCTCTCACTTCTTTCAGCAGAATGACGCGGATGAAAAATGAGTGGAAAAGAGGTGCTGAACTCTTTTATACCACCAGGGGTACATGCGTCCTTTCCTCAGGCCACTTGTATTAATCACTTATTAACTTAATCTGTAATTAGCCCTTAATTAGTAATTTAATCTCATCCGGTAAATAAATTTTTAAATCAGGATGTTACAGGATGTAATGCCATGGTACCTGGAAATCTCACACAATCATAAGATATATTCATATGTATTTGTCACTTCATATTACACAATGCAAGAATACAATTTCACAACCATTAAATAAATAATTTATTACTTTATTTACAAAGAAATTCAGTCCTATTGGATAAACCGCTTTGATACCACCTACGTCATTCCCTTATGGGTTTCCAGAGTTCATCCCAGGGTTTAAATAAAAATGAAGTAAATTTTTCGTGTTTACTGCACGTAAAGGCAAACAATAGGGACTCAAAGGGTGGTGTCAACCAAAACAACATGACCTACGTAAAAGTAGGCCTAAAACATTGCATACAAAACCAAACAATAAGAAAGGACATGTCTGGAAATCTCGCTCAAGCGGCACTATTCTTGCTTGAGTGAAAAAGCAACAGAATTCAAACATCAACCTCTCGCTCAAGCAAGGCCACCCTCGCTTAAGCGAAAAACAAACAGAATCCAATTTCCTGCATCTAGCTCAAGTGAGAATCATATAGTGACCAACCAAAAACATTCTCACTCAAGCGATACCATCCTCGCTTGGGCGAGAATTACATAGTAGCTAACCAAGTCATTTTTGCTCAAGCGAGACCATCCTCGCTTAGGCGAGAAACATACAGTAACTAACCATTTTAGACTCGATTAAGCTAGGTGTTCTTCGCTCAAGAAAGATTTACACAGAACCTCACTCTTTCAGATTTCGCTTAAGCGAAAGGAATCTCGCTTAAGTGGAAATTACACAAACTAGAATTCCAAGTACACCAAAGGCTCACTTAAGTAAGATATGCAGAAATGGAAAAAGTTGTGAAATTCTAAGGTCCCTATCCTATTCATATCATCTCTAATTGCTATCAAATTTTGATATATATATATATATATATATTCATGTGGTTTATGACTTGTTAAAGCTATCTGCACTTGAAAATTTTCAAGCATAAATGAGATATGTGAAAACAAGCATATAGACTATTTCAAGACACTTTACAATCATTCAAACTCTAAACATGTCATTCTTTTTCTATTCAATTAAGACCAAATCATCACAAGCATAATTTCACAACCTTCATCAAGCATTCACCAAAGTAACAACATATACATCAGGTCATCAACTATACAATGTATGTTGTTGGCATCTCTTACATGCAAGATTCACACAAAAGCTGAACATTACATCATAACCTTACCATATTAGCTTTCGGATTCGTATTTGCACAATCTTTGTCAAGACATCGCATACTCAAAATTATCAACATTTATGTTTACCCAAGTTCCTAGACACAGATCAACATACGAAGCTATCACAAGGCTTTGCAAATCAATTCCATAACA
The DNA here is from genome assembly GCA_037962975.1 of Clitoria ternatea. NCBI lineage: Eukaryota > Viridiplantae > Streptophyta > Magnoliopsida > Fabales > Fabaceae > Clitoria > Clitoria ternatea. The sequence goes on from CM075672.1 coordinate 229,920,560, forward strand.
TCAAAATACATGTGAACACCATTATTATTATTATTATTATTATTATTATTATTATTATTATTTACTCATTATTATTATTATTCATTATTATTTTTCTCTCTTCTATAGCTTTCTGCCTATCCCCTTTCTCCATCCCTCTTTCCCATTCTTCATTTTTGGTAATTGGAAAGGACAACTCTCAAAAGTCAATGGTGCATGCTTTAAGAAGACCAAAATAGAAAACTTAGAAAATTGACACTAGAGATTTTGTTCAATTTGTAAGTAAAGCACAAAAATGGCAATGTCAACTTCAATATAACAGATCCAAAAATCAGAACAATGATAACAATGGTAGCAAGAACAAGAATCATCATGCTCTTTGAAAATCAAGAGCTCTCTTTCTCTTAATTTCTTTATTCATAGTAACACATATCAACAACTAGCAACCAAAAACCCAGCCAGAAAATAAAAAAACAGCAACTCAAAATCATCAAAACAACAATAAAATAGTAAAAAAAAAGTAAAAAAAGAGAGAAGAGAGAAAAAAAGCTTCTGTCGCCGCCTTCCGCTAGCCACCGTCGACTAGAACCCCTGAGCAGTCCCCGATCCACGAACCAGACCTCGATGCTGACACCTAATGTTGCGCCTTCACTCCACGTTAGGACGCCCACGACCCCCGTGCAATCTTGCCCCGACCCTGATCCATGCACCACCAACACACGTACCTCCTGACCGGCCCAGAACCTGATCTCCCTCCACTCGCGCCTAGGAGGGCCGACAGACCAGGTCCGCCCCCTCCCTCCACTCGACGCTGACCGCCTAGAAACCAGGCTCCCGCATAATAGTTTTACGTGACTGGTCGGTCTCCCCGTGTACCGCAACCGACCGGTCCTCCCCTAACCTGTGCGACTGGCAACTAAACGGTTTAACATCCCGTGTGTTTTATTTATTTAAAAAGAATAAATAAATATGTAAATAAATTTAAATTATGATAATATGAGAAAATGGAGTATTGATGTGGGTTAAGGATGGAGTATTTATTTAACCTAAAGCGTAGCATCAAGGGGACTCGTAACGCCATCTTCGCGATTAGAATTAAAACCCTACAGTGACTACAACGCAAATTAGAAGCAAAAACATAGTTTTGAACCCTTTCTATCCCTTCTTTCTTCTTTTGAAACTCTAGAAGTTAATTAAAGCCAAATCTTGGTTGGAATTCAAATTAATCATGAATTAGAAGTAGAAAACTCAAGGTAAACGCATGATATCTCTCAATTTTAATTTTCATGAGAGTTTCTTTCTTTAACTTGCTTTTCTTGTGGAAGCAAGGGGACCTTGAAATTTAAGATTCTAAACTGGTTAAAGAGTTCTTTAAGGCTTTTACATAGAAGATTAAGTGATGGAGTTGATTTTCGCTTCATGTAGGTTACGAACAGAGTATCAGAAACTTAGCGGAAGGCGGGGTTTCTTAAGATAATCATTGGTTTTGATCGTGGTAAGCTTATAAAGCCTTAAGAAGTGATGTTCAAGTGATTCCTTGAATTAAATTGAGATTTTGGCGGTTGAATTCCTAAACCTCTTTGTAATTCTTGCGTTTTTAGTGCTTTGGCGTGTCAGATCTTGCGATTAAGGGAATTAACAACAGAAGTGAGGTAAGGGGAGTTTTAGTGAGCAATTAGTTAACATTTTAAGATTTCCATACTATGAGCTAAAAAGTTGTGTGTATGTGAGAGTGTTGTTTGAATATATATATATATATATATATGTAGTTTAGATTTGATATTGATTGTATAATGAGTGGATAAATATGATTGAGGTACTAATAATGGTTGTAGTGAGAAAGTATTAAGTAGTGACTAAAATGAGGTTTATGAGATATGGGAGGTGTTTATAAGAAAAGAATGAGTAATGATTATGAGATATGTAATTATGATGAAATTGTATTGATGTTATTCATTATATGATAAAATGATAAATGTGATGAAAGTTGTGGAGTATTTTGTGCCTAGAATAGCTTATGAGAAATGGTAATGGAATATTAAGATATATGTTATATTGTTGATATGAAATTATGCTGGAAGATGACTCGATTAGGATATTCAATGGAAGATGGATTTTATGCTAAATATTGCATATTGACTGATAGAGTAGATGACTATATGTTATATGAATGTGGTGAGGATAGTTATTTGGTATGAATTACCTCCTCATTTTGGCTCCAATGGTCCATGTAGAGACCTAGTTGAGCTACCCAATGGTCCAGGTAGAGACCTAGTGGTTGAGGTGGGGGAGCCGGTGTGTGGCTCGGTGGATCCTTTCGGGTGGAGCCAAGGTGTGGCTCGAGGTACCGGAGGGTTCACGAGAGTTTCATGTGTATGACTTCTAGCTGATGACTGCCCTTGTGGTATCTAGATAATAAGTGTTGTTTCGATAATTCGACCATGAGATACGACTGTGATAAATTTATGATATCGAACTTGATTTGTGTTAATGTTAACAAGTGATGCATATAGAATACTCTGAATTGATTAAGAATTATGATGGTTATGAGGAATTACAAGTATATCTTAATGTTGCAAAACAAAGACTTAATAGGTTAATATTCGAGAAAGGTTTGTGTGAAATCCTCCAGGTGATGATATTTTCTTTTAATTATTTGTGTATGTGTGTGCGTGTGTATATATATATATATATATATATATATATATATTGCAAGATATCACCCTTATAATTTATTTTATAGTGAGTGAGCAAAAAGATATTACGACAGCTACGGAGACCAATACCAAGTGAGCGGTAGAGTGATTCTAGAATAGTTTATAATATGATATTTATATGTTGGGTACTATATATATATATGTATGTGTAATAACTGTTAGGTATGTATAAGTAAATATACATGTGCGATAATATTATCTATGTTTATAATGATTTCTGTATGGTTTGGTATTAATAGCACTGAGCTATTAGTATATACATACATATATGTATGATTTATTTAGGTTTATGATAATATGTATATGATATGGCACAGAGCCATTAGATAGTAATTCATGCATAATGACCAAGAAATGTTTATATAAATATGAATGTGGCACATAGCCAATAACATTTAATATCATGCATTATTGGCAGGGAATGTGTTGATTGATTGTTATCTAAATGTGATGGTAGTGTTATATGAATGAATTATGAAAGTTAGGATTGGAACTAAATAGTTATAATGCTTTAATGGATTTGAAAGTGATATTGAGGATTTGGATAGGTGAAATAGAGGTCGGGTGGGATTTAGTATCCCCGAGAAAGCTAATTAGGTCCTTATGGATATTTAGAAGTTGTTTGCACGTTCATTTTTACAGTTAAATGACTTTAAGGCAAATTGGTGTGAAGTTATGGTCATAAGTTGGCCTAAATACATTTTTATGCATAACACATTATTGGATTAGAATTCTGGAAAACGGACTGCACCAACAGCTCCGGAATGAGTGTAATATATTGCCCCTAAAGTTTGGTAAGGTTTGGAGTCAAATTGTGTAAGATAGAACCATAAGAAGTTAGTAAAATAGTGCAAAACTCATGACAACAGCATTGCTGCTACTATCATGTCTGGCGCGTAGCGTCACCCTGACGTGTTATATTAATGATATTTTGGAGTATTGTGAGTTTGGAATTAAGGCACTAGTGGTGTTATATGAATGATATTTTTGGAGTATATTGAGTTTTTAGATGATTAAATATTTGTCACTCAATTAATTTGTGAAAAAAGTTATTGATATTTTTATTTAAATGCTTAAAATAATGAGTAAATTAGTGAGAGATTTTACAACCGAGACCCGATGCCACCGCCGCTTGCTCCTGGCGCTGCTCCCCCTTGGTCCACTCTCTCTTCGTTTTTCCTTTCCCTCTCTCTTTTCTCTCTCCTCTTTAACTTTCTTTTTTGAAAATGAAATCCTAATAGGTTTTTCCTTTTTTTTGTTTGTGATGGTAATGAGCTTCAGAAAATCTAAAGCCCAAAATGCCCAAAAAACCAAGGGTTCCCTTTTTTCTTTAAAAACACAAAAAAGAAAACATTTATTATTATTATTATTATTATTATTATTATTATTATTATTATTATTATTATTATTATCATCATCATCATCATCATAATCATCATCATTATCATCATCATCATCATTATTATTAGATTAGGATTTTATGTTTCTAAAACTTCTAAATGAAAAATAAATATTTTTTTATTTTTTTATTTATTTTAGAGTTGTTATTGGGTTTCTTTTATTTTATTTCTATAACTTTAACTAAAAACAATAAAATAGTTTTTTATTTATATTAAATTTAAAAATAAAAAATATTAAGATATAAATACCCCTTTCTTAGAATAAAACAAATAATTTCTTTTATTTAGGCTAAATAAAAAATGAAAAAATATTAGAATCCAAATATACTTTTTTAGGATGAAAAATAAATAATTTTTATTTATGCTAAAAATGAAAAAATACTGAAATATAAGTATCATTTTTTAATAAAAATGTTTCAAAGTCTTATAAGTGATGTCGTGCAAAATACTTTGCCTACATATGTGTTATAAGATTTCAGAGGTTCATACATGTGCGAATTTAATCGTCTTGTATTTTCCTTCCTCACGAATTTTCTTTCATTATAAAAAATAAAATCAATTAAAAATAATTCAAATATTTTCAAAAAATTATTTCCAAAAAAGAACTTCGTAACCCTGATTTCTCGATACGCCCTGGAATACGTAGAAGCAGGAATAATTTTTGTCGGATGCATTTTCCTGTTATTAATTTTTGTGTGTCTTCGTTTTCATCTCAATTAATTGTATATCGTTACTATTTAATTTTAAAACACTGTTTTATCACAAGAAGGTTAATTTAGACGAGATGTCTTGTTAACCTCTTCAAATTTTTGGTATGTTCTTTATTCGTTTAAATAAAATTTCTTATTTTTGTTATGTTCTTTATTCCTTCCAAATTGATTGTGCATATTTATTTAGTCGTTAATTATTTAATTTCTTTATTTTTATATTATTTATTTTTCATCGATGTTTGTATGCAATTATTGTGTTGTTGTATTTTGTCATTTATTTTCAATGTTTGTACGTTGTTGAACCCTAAGATAGGCAACTTTCTTTTATTGTTCTGTGTTTATTCTTTGTGAAGGATGGGTAAGGTACAAGTTTGGATGTCCCTCCACACACTACACTCACAATTTTCACACACTTTTGAGTGAGGCCCTATACCCAGGTCGAAATGAAGCTTAAGATTAGGAAAGGTTGTTAGCGGTGTCATTTGAGACGTACATCCTGTCTAGCTATCGTGAAAACCCCAGCTAGAGTTAGACTTATTCATGGTGTCCCACACCTAGTAGACTTTCTACTGTTGTGGTCAGCATCATGAGTAGGATCTTGGCTCTAGTGACCTTTAGACAGTTAATGCAAGCCACCAAATGTAAGGTATCATTGTTAAACAAGCCTTAGAACCAGTAAGAGGCCTTTAGACAGAACCCAAGCACAAAGGGGCGGACTTTCCCTCTACCTTCTCTCATTCTCACCTTCTTTGCTAATCCAAATTAGCAGACCACTTGCCCGTTTAGCGGATTGTTTTTTCCAAAACGATATCCCCCTTTTCAAAATTAGTAATCATTCAACGGGAAAGCAGTCACCAAGTTACGGATTTTCCAAGTTGTTAAAATAAACCTAGGTTTTTTAAAGGACGATCAGAAAGCCCGTAACTTAGTGAGAGAGTGCTGAGAAAAATATTTTGGATGCGAGAAAAATATTTTGAAAACAAAGTGCTGAGAGAGTATTAATCAACGAGGCATATCGTTCATGGATTGATTCCCTTTCCTTTTCCTTTTCCGTTTCCTTTTTCAAGAAGTTATCCAGAACTTGGTAAATGTCCTTATAAGAGAATATGGAAGTTAATATGGGATCAGACGGTTGTAGGACCAGGGTGACTAAGCTAAGGAAGCTTCTACATGTCAAGGCTAGAAAGGTTGAAATGGCCAATTTGCAAGCTTTGGGGAAGAAGTTAAATCTAAATCCAAAGATGGTCTTCTCAAGAAGTATGGGAGGATCTTGAAGCTATTAGAGGTGGAGGTACAACTCGAAACAATCATCGCTTTGACTCAGTTCTATGATCCACCTCTCCGGTATTTTATATTTCGAGATTTCTAATTGGCCCCGTCTATTGAGGAATTCAAACGAATTCTGGGGATGCCATTGGAGGGGCAAAAGCCTTATCATCATCTTGAGCATTATGCAAACATTACCTCCCTCACTAATGTCTTAAAGATTAACCCAAAAGTGTTAAGAAATGTACAACTGAATAGAAATGAGACCCTGAGTTTCGCCTGAGAGTATTTAGGGAAATATATACATATTCTGGCTGAAAGAAGAGATTGGGAAGCTTTTATGGACACTCTGGCAGTCACGATTTATGGTGTGGTTTTGTTCCCCAACATTGAGAACTACATCGATTATGACGCTATTGATGTTTTCCTCGCTCGCAAGCTCAAGTTCGAAAATCCAGTCACTATTATCTTGGAAAACGTCTATTGCACTATGGATTTCTGCCATACCCAACAGGGGAAAAGAGTCCTTTGTTTTTTGCCTGCATTATACGTGTGGCTTACGTCCCACATCTTTAACCAAGAAGGCAAAGTTGAGTGTCTTGTTTCTGACCTAAAGCTATGTCAACTAGCAACAAAGAATAGGCAAGAGTAGGCCAATCATTTAGTTAGGCTCACAACTGAAAAAGTAAGATGGTACCCACAATGGCTAAGAGCTGAGACAATCATTCATTATTGTTGAAACTACCCGAATGTTCCTCCCATGGGCACTCAGGGGTGCATTAACTATAACCCTGTCGTCACTAAGCGCCAACTAGCTTACCCTCTGCTTGGTCCGCCCGATGAAGAATCATTAACCACTTTCATTTTCTACTATTCCGAAGGAAGTTACACTTCAGTAATTCAAGACGTAGGAAAAGCATAGAAGAAAGTTCATAAAAAAGGAATGAGTTAGGCATCAGGAGCCATGCTGTGAAGGAAGAGTACTACCAATGGGTGCTGAATAAAGTCTCCATTGTCAAACTACCATTCAAGAGTCCTTTCTCTCTCCTAACAAGCACACCTGCTCCCCCGCTCACCTTTGAAGACGAAGCAACCAAAGCAAAGAAGGCTAAGATAGAGGAGCTAACCGTCAAGAACAAGAAGTTGGAGGAAGACCTACTAAAGGCTCAACAAGACTACACCCTCTAGAAGAGAGAAAATCAAGAAAGTAGGCAAGTTCTTAAGGAGATTAGTAAGAAGCGGAAGTCCAAAAAGGACTATATGAGGAAGTAGGATCAATGCCTCCGAGCGGCTAACTCATAGCTGAAGATAAAGAGCAGGAAGAGGGATGCCATGTTGGCGGACAAACAATTACTAAGGGAGATGTTGGTAAATGCCAGAGAAAATGAGTAGAGCTCCCTAATACAATAGGAACTCTTGCAGCTGCAAATCACCAGACTAGAGAAACAACTTAATGAAGTAGTGGAAGCCAACCAATAAGAGATCAATGGCGGAGGTGTCGCGCAATCTAAGTAGAGAATGAGTGTCGGGAGGCAATTCGCGTCATGAAGGTGGAAGTAGCAAAGCAAGATGAAATCATTCACTCATGGATACGGCGTTTCGCCAACCTGGTATATTTGGCTAATGGGGCTTTAGAGGACATCCCATTCCTATTGAGGGAAGCCGAAGAAATGGCAAACCCTCTTACTACCCCTAAGGAAGTTATAACATTTTTGGATTATTGTAAGGGCCAGATTAGTAAGATAAGGGCTATGATTGCCCGAGCTAGGAATGATTGCTTAATTTCCTATACTTATAATGAATATTTATGGCAGTAATGAACTTTGTGGTATCTTAGAATGAAGGAGTCTTCTGTGTCTAATTTTATCCTATATTAATTTCCATTTTACTCTACTTAGTACTTTTGAATGAGACATTTTGAGGAATAGTTAAAGGACACTCGTCAAGACCCGTGATCGCTTTACGCATTATTTTATTTTAATGCATTTACAATTCTGATATTTTATTTCCTTTCATTTTTGGCTGACATATTTTTGTTTTAACAAAAGACACCATGGAGAAACACCTTTACAAAATCTGACTCTAGAGGAGACTCATGACCGAAACAAAACACATGGACGAAGATCTTAGGAGTGAGGTTAACCAACTGAGAGAACAAGTAACGGAATCGATGAAGCTCTTGGAGAAGAGGATCACTGAAGGGGGCTCTTCTGTGGGTAATAAGGAGCAACTGTTTACCCCTCTACATCCTCCAGGTTTGGTCTGACTCAGGCCCAAGCTACAAACCCCACGACCGCTCTTTTCACCATCAATGTTGGGAAACTTAACTAAGCCGTTGATTGCCAACCACCCTATGGTACGCCTTACGGTTATGAACCGCTACCCCCAGGGTACTCTCCCCTATTTCTAACCAACCCACAAGATAGTAATGATTAGCAAACAATGAATCCTGATGCTTCAAACCCTACCCAGCTAAATCTAAAACCCCCTTAGCCACAAGCCACCTAAGCTCAAACTGCCCAGATAGTCCAACCAATCCCTGTTGCCCAAGCTACAACCTAGCCATAAGGTGTAACATCCTATTTTTAATAATAGTCCCATTTTGTAAATTATGAGGTATAGAAGGTCTATAAGTGTTAATCAATGAATAAAACACTCTATGGATGGTGTATAATACTCCAAAAATTTTACTTTTGGGTATAATTATAGGATTTACATAGACCTTTAATGATAAGATTCATTTTCCGAGTTAAACATGCCTTAGAAAGGACTGTCCGAGTGAAAAGGCACCCTGTTTCGAGTGAAAGAGAAAAATTCTGAGTAAAGGTAGAAATTCCGAGTGAAGGATGAAATTCCGAGTGGTCTTGCTCAAGCTAGATGGGATTCTACCCAAGCGAGCTAGCCTTCTGCTCAAGCGAGACGAGTGAGTGGTGTACTGGACAAATTCTGTCCGAGCTGGAGTCTTAATAACTCCATGAAGTGGTGAATTTCCTAATGAAATCCCGAGCGAACTATGTCTGAGACAGGACTTCCCGAGTGGAATATTGTTGTGAGCCGTAACGAGTGAGACCATAGCCATTGGGCCTTTTTCCGAGTGATGAAGGTTCAAAAGAATTCTAAGAGAAATATGTTTGGAAAGAATTCCCCGATTAATGATAGGTCTAATTATTCACAAGTGGAAAATCCCGAATGGACCTTTCCCGAGGGGAGAATGATTGTGATGGTTTTGATTAAGGTATACTCTAGGAGTCATATTCCGAGTGAACGATGTTATAGGTATATTCCGATTGATTAAGGGTACTTATTCCGAGTAAATAAGGTAACATGTATTCCGAGTGGCTAAGTATAAAATAAGTCTGAGTAAGACTTCATTTAATGAATCCCTCCGAGTGATGTGGAGTTTGAATAAATCCGAGTGGACAAGATTTCATTAAGTCTGAGTGAGAGAAAGGACTCGGTCTGGACTGTTATACCAGGTGGAGGATCGATTGAGTGATTGTTGGCTTTAGAATTAATTGCCGAGTGATGGCCAATCTGATGTTGAATCAGTTCTGGAAGTAAAATGCTGAGTGAATGATGATCAGCAAGGATTATTTTACCGAGTGAAAATCTGGGTGTTTGAAATCGGTTTTAATTGATTTTACCGAGTGCACAATCGAGTAGAATGAGTCAGTTTGTAGTAATCTGCCGAGTGACAAACCAAAGAGTGTGGGATCAGTCTGGAAAGATTTAATTGAGTGAAAGACTGCTTGTGATGACTCGGAATTAGAATGAATAGCCGAGTGATAGACTATGTAAGTATGAGTCGGCTTAGGAATGATTTGGTTTGAAACTGCCAAGTGAGAGACTGATTGAGAGCTGACTCGGTTTCAGAAGGTTCTGCCGAGTGGCATCTGAGAGCTTTGAGCGGTCTGAATTAAGTTGTTGAGTGGAAACCGAGTGGATGAAGGATCGGTTTTGGGGAATAACGACCTCTGGTCGGATTTCGCTTAAGTGAGGCTTGTGTGTCTCGCTCAAGCGAGTCAGTATTCGTTTGAGCGAAACTCACACTCGCTCAAGCGAGTCAGTTTTCGCTTGAGCGAAACTCCTCTGTCGGTGTAATGTGTGGTACTCGCTCAAGCGAGATAGGATTCCGCTTGAGCGAGAGGGACTCGGATTCCCTTCTTCACAACGACTGGCAGATTCCAGTCGGTTTAGTGGCTGACCGAGTGAAATTCCAGTCGGTTTAGTGGCTGACCGAGTGAAATTCCAGTCGGTTTTTGGTGCAGGAGTAACTTTTTGACTCCTTTCTTGTCTCTTATGCATATTTTAATGCATCTAAACCCATTATTCACCCCTAGTACGTAGGACGGCCAGAAATGGGCACTAAGATAGCCACTTTATTAATTAAATCTCCATTATCTCCACTAACAGCCCACTAGCAATCCACTCACAAGAAAGTTGTCCCCCACTTGCCTTTACCTTATTAAACTAACACTAACCCTGTAAAAGTCAGAAACTCTTAGAGTAAACAAGCTATCTCTCTCAACTTCTTCGAGCTGAAACTAGGACATCAAGGGGACTTCTTTTCAGTTAGCCAAAGATCATCAAACCAAGTAAGATGGGACAGGGTTGTGAATGATTATGAAATGGGTAGAATTGTATGCTGTCCTAGGATTCCAGTTTTATTTTCGTATCTTGTTGCTTAGTTTTGAGATTGACAACGTGTGATTTTGATTCTGACTTCTTCATGAAAGTTGTAGATCTTTTTGTTATCTGAATTTTGAGACCTGAATCAATTAATTTAGATATGTATAGCAAAAGTTATAGCCAAAATACTACAGCATGTCCGAGTGGAATATTTGTCCTACGTTTTGTGTATATATTAAAATTCTGGGACTTATACATGCATAATCAGCCTTTGATGTCTTCATAAAAGTTGTAGATATTTGTGTTATGGATCTGTAGAAAGTGGTTTCAAGTCAAAATGATTTTTGTAGCTCAAGTTATGCCTAAAATACTGAAGTATGTTCAAGCTGTAAATCTGTTAACTTGAGATACGTATTTTATTTTTAAAACTGGGACTTTTGTGGTGAGAATTAATGATCGGTGTCTTCATAAAAGTTGTAGATCTTCTTGTTATGTGAATTTTGAGACCTGAACCGACTGAATTGGATATGTATAGCATGAGTTATCATCAAAAAACGACAGCATGTCCGATTGAAATACTTATCTTGTGTTTTGTGCATATATGAATATTCTGGGAATTATACATACGTTTTTAGACCTTGATGTCTTCATAAAAGTTGTAGATATTTATGTTAGGGATCTATAGAAATTGGTTTTGAGTTAAAAAGATGCTTGGAGCTCTAGATATGCGCAAAATACAGAAGTATGTTCATGATGAAAATCTATTAACTATGAAATCCGAATTTTATTTTTAAAACTGGGAATTTTGTGGTAAGAATTAGTGGTTGGTGCCTTGATGAAAGTTGTAGATATTTGTGTTAAGAATAATTTAGAACTAGTTTCATGCCAAAATTGTTTTTGTAGCTCCAGAAACGTTGAAAATACTAACCAATGTACGTTTTAAAAATCCTCTTTGAGGCAGTTTTGTATTCTGTGAATAAGTGATGTTTCTGTTTAGAATTTGAATTTATGGTCTGCATGAAAGTTGTAGATATTTATGTTATTGAGCTATAGAAAGTGGAATCACATGAAAAGGATTTGAATTGTTCAAGTTATGGCTGATGTACTAGAATATGTTGCTGTTTAAAACGCTGAAACTTACTTATAATGGTTATTATGAATGAAAAGGATATTTTCTCTAAGGGTAACAATTTATTATTAAACTCTTGAGTGATTATGAATTATTATTGATGTTGTTGAGTGTCTAATGAGTATCATACAGTTGTATATTTTGGTGGTAGATAATTATGAATGATTAAATTTATATATATACATGAATGCCTTGTGGTTATTGTTACATGTGGTTGAAACAGTAAATCCATTATTCTGAAAATTATTATATGTGATGTGTCCTTTGAGGACTTGTGGTTTTCCAAGTGGTTTTGGAAATATTAATATCATGGTATGTTAAATGATAAAGAGAATTAAAGGCATTCATGCATCATAAGCATTTGGACGCACCATGGAATTTTAGGGGTTCCATGATTGCCTACCCTGGTGGGGGGTTACTCTATGATGAGTTAAAGCCCTATTTTTGCGGTGTGTTGGTCATGGGGCTGTAGGGATCCATGACTGTATAAATTCCTACCAATGTGTTGGTCATGGGGCTGTAGGGATCCATGACTGTATAAATTCCTACCAATGTGTTGGTCATGGGACTGTAGGGATCCATGACTGTATAAATTCCTACCAATGTGTTGGTCATGGGACTGTAGGGATCCATGACTGTATTAATTCCTACCGATGTGTTGGTCATGGGGCTGTAGGGATCCATGACTGTATAAATTCCTACCAATGTGTTGGTCATGGGACTGTAGGGATCCATGACTGTATAAATTCCTACCAATGTGTTGGTCATGGGACTGTAGGGATCCATGACTGTATTAATTCCTACCGATGTGTTGGTCATGGGGCTGTTGGGATCCATGACTGTATAAATTCCTACCGATGTGTTGGTCATGGGGCTGTAGGGATCCATGACTGTATTAATTCATACCGATGTGTTGGTCATGGGGCTGTAGGGATCCATGACTATATAAATTCCTACCGATGTGTTGGTCATGGGGCTGTAGGGATCCATGACTGTATTAATTCCTACCGGTGTCTCTATGAGACCTTTTACTGCAGTATTCCCACCAAACCAAATGGATCCAGCATGACATCATTTGACTAATTAAAGACTTATTAAATGAACTTGTTTGGCATATTCATCATATCATTATGTATTATTGATTTTGTGTTTGTGCAATTCTATATATTTTATATTTATTGTAACATCCTAGGTTATTTTTACATTTATTTTTATTTAAACAATTACCCTTTACGATAAATTCTCCCTTATCTTGAAAATTAATCGATATTTAGGGAAAAACAATTTAATTTGAACACAACGGATGAGAGAAAGGGAAATCAGAGCGTCTCGCTTGAGCGAGGCCCCTACTCGTCTAAGCGAGATTCCGGACTCTCACTTAGACGAGGTGCTATTCATTGAACTAACACCTTTTGCACATCGGATTATACAAAACATGCAACCGGACTCTCAGAACTTCGCTCTAACAAATGGTCTTGTGAACCCAAGGAGTTACCATAGCTATCATGAAAACATATGCACATAACAGTAATATATTTTTTTAAATATATTTTTCATTCGATCCGGTCTGTATTAAACACAACGAATAATTGTAATACGAAGTTTTTATACACACATAAGACTCTATAAAGAGTCACTCAAATTCATTTGGACCCTGGCACCGTTCTCCCCCTTGGCGCGGCTCCATGGCTCCATCCCCCTCCCTGTCTCTGGTTACTAAAAAAAAAATATGCAAGGGTGAGTGTTTGGCATAATAATTAATATAGAACGGAATTTAACACTATACATGCACATTGATACATACACATCAAGCATCACCCGTAAATATACATACTAAAACATAGAGTATTTCATGCAGTAACTGTATTAAACCAACTACGCAATTCCATCACATTCCTCACATTCATCACAGTCATTACATACATCACATTCGTTACATGCATCATGATCATAAATGACTCTCATATAATCTGACTCCTAGTATCCGGATACTAAAGGATTGGCCTTCAGCTGGGGGTCCTACTTGACACGCCGTGAACCCTGCTTGGTTCACCGAGTCCTGCTTGACTCTCCACCTCGACCACTGGGTCCTACTTGACCACTGGGTAGCTCAACTGGGCACAAAAACCACGGGAGCCGGAAATGAGGGGCTATCGTATACCGTCGGCCATCCCATACCACATAATCATTCAACAGTTTACCTTTCTCACTATAATATCAATTTCTCATCACTCGGGTAGCCTGCTTGCTAACCCGACGTCACATAACACTGATCATTTCCCATTAGATTCACAAGATCATACATGATAAACTCATCCACATCCGATCATCCACAAATTAATAAACTCAGTCACACATGCACAGCATAAACACACAATTACGTTTAACAACATTTTCCTTAGTCTGTTTACGTTACCTCAAAAACCTGAATAAGAAGTGAGTCCTATTCTAATTAATTATAACCCGAACACTCCCCTTACTTTGGTTCCACGCTTCGATGATCTGCTCTCTGTGCCGATTTCTTTCTCTGAGCACCTGTTCTGCAATCTCAACTCCTTCACTTAGTCTTCCGTTGCTTAGCCTACCACCTACGGATCATGAAGTACAGCTTCATCACTTCAACGTCCTTAGTTCATGGACAACATTTGGGCTCACACTCACAGAGAAGTGGAGAACAGCCACGAATATAGCCATGCATGGCTCTTAACAGCCAAAGAATAAAAGAAATAAGGGAATTACAATTGGATTGGATCAGTAGACTCACCTTGAAGTCTCGATCACAGAAATAGGGTTAAATTGAAGTTCAGACACCAATGGAGTCTCTCTCCAGTGCATGCAGATCAGCGTTAAGAGAGAAGAGTAAAACGAAAGAGGAGGAACAGACCAACAGCAAGGTAACTTGTAAAAATGAAGAGGAAAGGAAGGGAATCTTCTTATATATATATGGCTCATGGGCAAGATCATCTTTTCCTTTATTTTATTTGTATTCTTACTAAATTTAATCAATCTCACTATTTTAAACTATTGCATAGTTATCAAATCAATTACACGTGTTTATCCCCTCAACGTCTAAGTAGTCACAATCCTCTAATAATTCACAAGAGTATAGGCCCGATATAAATATCGGCCCCGCCGTCCTAACTTAATGTTCATACCTCGGAAATCCGAGCTACAACCTGAGAGGTCGAGTATATCATCCGCTCTCGTCTCTTTGTCACACACACCCGTTGTTTCAGTTAGTATGAGGTTGATCCGGGCTATGACACCGTGTGAGGCGCTCTCCTCACAACGGTTGGACCAGACCGCCTAGCCCTGCCCGCTCTTCCTTACTCATCCAATCTTTGGCTCTGCCTGTCCGCGCTTCTGAGACCGATCTCGACACCGGCTCAGACATAATAAATACTAAATAGAATTTTTAAACATTCACTAACATTTCCTATTTCATAATTTTCATTAAAACATCAGGGATGTTACACTCACCCCCCCTAAAAGGAGATTTCGTCCCCGAAATCAGTGTTCCGGTTGAAAAAGATGAGGGTACATCCGCCTCATATCGGATTTTAACTCCCAAGTGTAGTTCATCCAATGTAAATTCTGCCACTTCACCTTCACCAGCGGTACCTCCTTGTTCCTTAAACGTTTGGTTTGGTGCTCTTCAATGCTAACCGGTACAGCCTCCACTGTCAGGTTTTTCTTTACTTCAATGGAATCACTCGGTACAATCATTGTATCACACGGAATGTAGGCTCGAAGTTGTGATACGTGGAACACGTTGTGGATGTTAGTCAATGATTGGGGAAGATCCAGCCGATATGCGACTTCACCAATCCGCTCTAGTATTTGGTATGGTCCAATATACTTCGGATTAAGCTTTTGACTCTTCAAGATTCGACCTACACCCTTGGTTGGTGAAATTCTTAGGAACACCCAATCACCCACTTGGAATTTAAGGGGTCTATGCCGATTGTCATAATAGCTCTTTTGCCGGTCTTGAGCAATTTTTATCTTCTCTCGGATTAAAGTGATTTGCTCATTCATCTCTTGAATCATCTCAGGCCCCAGATGAAGGGCATCGCCGTTCTCATTCCAACATAATGGAGTACGACATTTCCGACCATAAAGAGCTTCGTATGGAGCCATCCCAATGCTGCTATGGTAACTGTTATTATATGCAAATTCCACCAAGGGCAAGTATTTCTGCCATGATCCGCCCTGTTCCAATACACATGCCCTTAACATATCTTCAAGAGTTTGTATAGTCCGTTCTGATTGACCATCAGTTTGGGGATGGTAAGCTGAGCTCAGTTTGAGTTCAGTACCCAGTTGTTGTTGCAAACTTCTCCAAAACCTTGAAGTAAATCGGGGATCCCGATCGGAGATAATGCTTAAGGGCACACCATGCAGTCGTACGACTTCAGCAACGTACAACCTAGCTAATCGATCTAATGACCACTTCCTATTTATTGCCAGGAAATGAGCACATTTAGTTAGTCGATCAACAATTACCCAAATCGCGTTGTATCCGGCTTGAGTACGGGGTAGTCCGGACACGAAATCCATGGTGATACTTTCCCACTTCCAGATCGGAATTTCTGGAGGTTGAAGCAAACCCGGAGGTCGTTGGTGCTCAACCTTGCACTTCTGGCATATTATACAGGATTTCACATACTCGATTATTGCCTTCTTCATGTTTGGCCACCAGAATTCCTTCTTTAAGTCATGATACATTTTTGTCACTCCTGGATGTATACTCAGAGAGCTCTTGTGTGCTTCTGTTAACACCGCCTGCCTGAAGCCTCCATGTGCAGGCACCACAACTCGATTCCTGAATCTCCATACGCCATCCTCACCTCGAGTTATCTCCTCATTTTTACCTTGGGCCTGAGTGTCGATCAACTTCAGTAACTCTTCATCGTCTTTCTACGCGGACATTACAGACTCCAAAAATTCATTGGAGATTTTTAACATTCCAATCGTCATTCGTTTTGGCGCACTCATGACCACTCCAATATTCATATCCCTAAAGCTTTCTAGCAGTTCTTGTTCTCTGCCCATTAAGTAAGCCACGTGTAATACCTTCCTGCTTAGTGCATCCGCTACAACATTTGCTTTGCCCGGGTGATACTTCAAATTGAAGTCGTAATCCTTCAGATACTCCATCCATCTCCTCTGTCTCATATTTAGCTCCTTTTGATCAAATAAATACTTTAAACTCTTATGGTCACTAAATACTACAAAGCGAGCTCCATACAGGTAATGGCGCTAAATCTTCAGTGCATACACTACTGCTGCGAGTTCCAGGTCATGGGTCGGGTAATTCTCCTCATGTGGCCTCAATTGCCTTGAAGCATAGGTAATTGCTCGATCCGTTTGCATCAACACACACCCCAATCCAAATTTGGATGCATCACAATATACTTCAAATTCTTTGGTCACATCGGGTAGTGCAAGCACGGGCGCAGTAGTTAAACACTGCTTCAAAGTTTGGAAACTTAATTCACATTTCTCCGACCACACGAAAGGGTTTCCTTTCCTTGTCAATCGAGTCAGAGGGAGTGCTATCCGAGAAAACCCCTCAATGAAGCGTCGATAGTATCCAGCTAATCCAAGGAAACTCCGGATTTCAGTTACTGACTTCGGTGTCTCCCAAGTCATAACCGCCTCAATTTTTGTCGGATCAACTGAGACTCCCTCCTGGGAAATTACATGCCCCAAGAATTGTACACTACTCTTCCAGAACTCACACTTAGATAATTTAGCGTACAACTTCTTCTCGCGGAGTGCTTGTAAAACAAGTCGAAGATGTTGAGCATGCTCCTCGTCCGACCTCGAATATACCAAAATATCATCAATGAATACTACCACAAACTGATCCAAGTACGGTTGAAAGGTCTGATTCATATAATCCATAAAAATGGCAGGAGCGTTCGTTACTCCAAAGGGCATTACTACGTACTCGAAGTGCCCATAACGAGTCCGGAATGCTTTCTTTGGGATATCCTCCGACCTCACTCGGATTTGGTGGTATCCCGACCTCAAGTCAATCTTAGAGAACACAACGGCGCCTCGCAACTGGTCCAGTAAATCGTCAATCCGGGGTAGTGGATACTTATTTTTGATCGTCAGTTTGTTCAGCTGTCGGTAATCAATGCACATTCGCATACTACCGTCCTTCTTCATTACCAATAACACCGGAGCGCCCCAGGGTGAGGCACTAGGTCGGATAAAGCCCTTTTTTAATAATTCGTTCACTTGTTTCTTCACTTCGGTTAATTCCACCGAAGACATTCTATATGGCGTTCGGGACACCGGTTCTGCCCCGGGAATCAAATCAATAGAGAAATCAATCTCCCGACTGGGAGGTAGCTCCGGAATTTCTTCCGGAAAAACGTCAGGAAATTCGCAAACAATCGGAATATCACCTAGCAGGAGGTTATGCCGACCCTCCGAAGCGAATAAAACAACATACGTGGTTAAGACATCGCTCACCCCGTTCTTCACGTCAAGTTCCTGGGAGAAAACAATATTCTTCCGATAACAGTCGACCAACACATGATTAGCAGCAAGCCAATCAAGACCTAGAATAACATCTAAGTCCTTCAATGGCATACAGATAAGATTTACTCGAAAAGTACGGGCTTCGATTTGCATCGATAGTTCCCTACACACTGTAGTTGCACAGAAAGTAGAACCAGTGGGAGTGGAAACAATAAGAGCGTTCTCCATTAAACTGATTGGCAGACCAAGCCGTCGCACGCAGCTTTCCGAAATAAAGGAATGGGTGGCACCTGAATCATAAATCACATCAACCAGATAACCACAGATGAGGCACTTACCCTGCACCAGATTGTCGTTCCTCGTAGCTTCTGAAGCATCAAACGCAAATACACGCCCAGTCATGGCGTTCTGGGCATCACTAGATTGGGCGTCATATCTTCCCACTTGTGGGTTCCCTCTACCAGCTCCATTCCGACCTCCTCTCGAGAAGTTGGAACCCTGTGTCCCAGAAGCGTTAGTTCGGTTATCCGTCCTGCCCTGCTGCTGCCTCTGAGGGCAATCGGGCCTGAGGTGCCCTGGTCGTCCGCACTGGAAGCACACAATCTGATTAGCTTGGCAATGTTTGGCAATGTGTCCTTCCTGACCACAATTGTAACATGTACGATTCCCAGGGGGATTACCCGATCGACCAGTGGAACCCCGGCCAGAGGAGGATGAGGAGGTAGCAGAGGATTTGCCACCTCGGAAGAATTGACTCATCCTCTTGAAGCTGAATCCTTTCGCCTTCAGTGGCTTTTTATCTTTCGGCTGGGACATCCGTTGTTACTGCACTTCTTCAGTCAGTCTTGCTTTGTTCACCAAGGTCGGATAGTCCCTAATCTCCATCGGTACGATTACACTACGGAGCTCAATCCGTAGTCCAGCTTCGTATTTGGCACACTTGCTGCCTTCAGTCCCTTCTAACGAGAAAGGGTGGTAAAAATCACACAGCTCGTCAAACTTGCTGGTGTACTCCGCTACAGACATCCGGTCTTGCTCTAACTTCAGGAATTCCATTTCCTTCCGGATTTTGTAGTTGTTTGGGAAGTATTTAACAAGGAACCTCCTTCGGAAATTTGCCCATAACAACGGCTCATTTGCTGCGTTCATCTGCACCTTCACTCTTGACCACCATACCCTAGCCTCTTCTTTCAATTGGTATGTAGCAAATAAAACCTTTTGCTCCTCAGAGCACTCAAAATATTCAAAAACCTGCTCGATATCCCTAATCCAGATGTATGCCCCGTCATAGTCATGTCCCCCTTTGTAAGTCGGAGGATTCCTTTTCAGGAATTTATCCAGAGTGGGACCGGACTCGGTCCTACTCATCAGCTGAGTAAATCTAGAGAAGAAATCATCTCTTCCCCCAGAACTAGCCTCTCCGGCCATTTAGTAATTCTACAATAAGCAAACATATCACCATTAATAACCAAGATCAGTCAGGGGATCATAAATTTACCTTATATTCATAGAATACTACACCAGTGGAGTGCCAAGGAAACGGTGCCAGACCACACACAATCTCAACACAATAAAATACAATTAACTTTTAGAAAACTATCACAATCACTAGATCGGCCCACACACCGGCTCTAGAAAGAACCGCTCTGATACCAAGTGTAACATCCTAGGTTATTTTTACATTTATTTTTATTTAAACAATTACCCTTTACGATAAATTCTCCCTTATCTTGAAAATTAATCGATATTTAGGGAAAAACAATTTAATTTGAACACAACGAATGAGAGAAAGGGAAATCAGAGCGTCTCGCTTGAGCGAGGCCCCTACTCGTCTAAGCGAGATTCCGGACTCTCACTTAGACGAGGTGCTATTCGTTGAACTACCACCTTTCGCACATCGGATTATACAAAACATGCAACCGGACTCTCAGAACTTCGCTTTAACAAATGGTCTTGTGAACCCAAGGAGTTACCATAGCTACCATGAAAACATATGCACATAACAGTAATATATTTTTTTAAATATATTTTTCATTCGATCCGGTCTGTATTAAACACAACGAATAATTGTAATACGAAGTTTTTATACACACATAAGACTCTATAAAGAGTCACTCAAATTCATTTGGACCCTGGCACCGTTCTCCCCCTTGGCGCGGCTCCATGGCTCCATCCCCCTCCCTGTCTCTGGTTACTAAAAAAAAAATATGCAAGGGTGAGTGTTTGGCATAATAATTAATATAGAACGGAATTTAACACTATACATGCACATTGATACATACGCATCAAGCATCACCCGTAAATATACATACTAAAACATAGAGTATTTCATGCAGTAACTGTATTAAACCAACTACGCAATTCCATCACATTCCTCACGTTCATCACAGTCATTACATACATCACATTCGTTACATGCATCATGATCATAAATGACTCTCATATAATCTGACTCCTAGTATCCGGATACTAAAGGATTGGCCTTCAGCTGGGGGTTCTACTTGACACCCCGTGAACCCTGCTTGGTTCACCGAGTCCTGCTTGACTCTCCACCTCGACCACTGGGTCCTACTTGACCACTGGGTAGCTCAACTGGGCACAAAAACCACGGGAGCCAGAAATGAGGGGCTATCGTATACCGTCGGCCATCCCATACCACATAATCATTCAACAGTTTACCTTTCTCACCATAATATCAATTTCTCATCACTCGGGTAGCCTGCTTGCTAACCCGACGTCACATAACACTGATCATTTCCCATTAGATTCACAAGATCATACATGATAAACTCATCCACATCCGATCATCCACAAATTAATAAACTCAGTCACACATGCACAGCATAAACACACAATTACGTTTAACAACATTTTCCTTAGTCTGTTTACGTTACCTCAAAAACCTGAATAAGAAGTGAGTCCTATTCTAATTAATTATAACCCGAACACCCCCCCTTACTTTGGTTCCACGCTTCGATGATCTGCTCTCTGTGCCGATTTCTTTCTCTGAGCACCTGTTCTGCAATCTCAACTCCTTCACTCAGTCTTCCGTTGCTTAGCCTACCACCTACGGATCATGAAGTACAGCTTCATCACTTCAACGTCCTTAGTTCATGGACAACATTTGGGCTCACACTCACAGAGAAGTGGAGAACAGCCACGAATATAGCCATGCATGGCTCTTAACGGCCAAAGAATAAAAGAAATAAGGGAATTACAATTGGATTGGATCAGTAGACTCACCTTGAAGTCTCGATCACAGAAATAGGGTTAAATTGAAGTTCAGACACCAATGGAGTCTCTCTCCAGTGCATGCAGATCAGCGTTAAGAGAGAAGAGTAAAACGAAAGAGGAGGAACAGACCAACAGCAAGGTAACTTGTAAAAATGAAGAGGAAAGGAAGGGAATCTTCTTATATATATATGGCTCATGGGCAAGATCGTCTTTTCCTTTATTTTATTTGTATTCTTACTAAATTTAATCAATCTCACTATTTTAAACTATTGCATAGTTATCAAATCAATTACACGTGTTTATCCCCTCAACGTCTAAGTAGTCACAATCCTCTAATAATTCACAAGAGTATAGGCCCGATATAAATATCGGCCCCGCCGTCCTAACTTAATGTTCATACCTCGGAAATCCGAGCTACAACCTGAGAGGTCGGGTATATCATCCGCTCTCGCCTCTTTGTCACACACACCCGTTGTTTCAGTTAGTATAAGGTTGATCCGGGCTATGACACCGTGTGAGGCGCTCTCCTCACAACGGTTGGACCAGACCGCCTAGCCCTGCCCGCTCTTCCTTACTCATCCGATCTTCGGCTCTGCCTGTCCGCGCTTCTGAGACCGATCTCGACACCGGCTCAGACAGAATAAATACTAAATAGAATTTTTAAACATTCACTAACATTTCCTATTTCATAATTTTCATTAAAACATCAGGGATGTTACATTTATTCTATATTCTGTCTCACTCTTACATTAATTTTTACAGTGAATGCCACCCAGAATGAAGAGTGATGCTATGGTTGATGCCTATGTGAATTATTGCTTGGATTTTGAATTTATTCTAATTTTATGATTTGTAATAAATACAACGTGTTATGTACTGTTATTTTTAAAATTGTTTCCACTACGTAATTATTCCTTGAATTTTATTATTCACGACTAGTATGCATGATAATATTCCGCTATTATCGACTTTTATGTGAACTCTGATTTTAATTCATGAATTTTAAAATGATCTTTTAAAAACGCGAAAAATTTATTCAGAAAATTATACGGGACGTCAAATTGGTGGTATCAGAGCATTTTCAAAAATTCAGGACCAATTACTATGACATGTATTGATTCTTGATATACTATGTGAATTGTTTGATTATTTGTTTGATAATATGTTACGTATGTGCTATATGACTTATGCCTGACTGATAAACTGCAAAATAATTTGTTTAATTACTACTTGATAATATGATAAATGTTATATGATTTATATGATAAACTATAGAACATTCATAGTTAGGTAGTAATTATATACATAATATATTTTCCCATAGGATTAGTATAAATCAAACCATGAATATAGGATGGCAAGGAACGATAACGATGCTATGGCAGCTGCTATCAACCGTTTGGCTGAAGCTATAGAAAGGCAAAATCAACTAAGAATTTTCGAAGAAAACCACCAAGACAGATTGGCACGAGAAGAGATTAATAGACAACTGAAACCTCAGTCAATTACCTTCAAAAGGAGAGGATCGTTTTATTCAAATCACTTTGAGGGAGGATCATCATTACCTTCTAAGAGACACAACAATCATAGGAGTATAAAGTGTTTTAAGTACGAAGGTAATCACCATGTACGTGATTGCAATAGACGCTTAGAAAATATTACTTGCCATCGATGCAATCAGAAGGGTCACATCAGCCTAAATTGTCCACAGAACCATCAAATCAACAACAACAATAACACCATGGATAATCAAAGAGGTTCTAGTTATCAAGGAGTCCGTAAAGGAAACGTTCGTGCTGTTCAACCTCTAAGACAGTATGGGGAGACAACAGACAAGAGATTACAACCAGCAACAGGAAGAGTCTTTGCCATCAGCGGTTCAGAGACAGACCAGGTAGACGACCTTGTGCAAAGATCTGGAAGTAATTCTAGGGATGAACTGGTTATCGGCTATTTGAGTCTTGGTGGACTGTCATAACTAGACCGTGCTATTTCCATCAGAAGGAAATCCTATTTCTGACAACCTCAAGATGTTTACCTTAAAAGGTGAAATTCAATTGTTTGTCTTGGAGATGATTCAAATGCTTAGAAACTCTCCATTCTCCTTTCATTTTCGTGTACATGCTAGGACTTGGGATAGCTTGAAGCTTAAGGAAAAAATTTCTATACTCTTTTGTTGTTTTTGGCTCTAGGTTTTGGTTTCTATGGGGTTAGGAGAGTACTATATGAATGAGTTTAGGAATAGGAACCATTTTTATGCAAAATCCAAAGATGGGATGTACTTATGTGTGTTTTAGGATGGATGTGAAGTGGTAGACAAAAATTTCAAGATTAGAGATGGAAGATGATGGTTGTTAATGGTGATTGTTTGATTCTAGTGGAACTTTAACTTTAGGATTTAAGGGAAATAAATAATAATGTCATGTGAGATGATTTTTAGCGAAAACCCATGATAATGTGTATGTAGGGGTTGTTAATGATGGAGATTGATGGTTATTAGAAATGATTATTGAATTCTGATGAAAAACACTAAGTGTAGTGATTTGAGGGATTTTGACTAAATTGATGATTTTGGTGAATACTCTAGGATGAATATATATGAGGATAAATTGATGATTTGATGAATACTCTAGGATGAATATATATAAGGAAATGAATATTTGAAGCATTGGTGTTGATCATTGAGGATGAGAGAAGAATGTATATGAGTATGTATGAGGCTGAAGGAATTAATTTAGATTGTTGATGTTTATGATGATGTTAAAAATAATTGCAAGTCATTGATAGTGGATTAAGGAAATAGATACTCGAGTTGATGAGTGGGTATGTCACTTTGAAATAGTTGAATTGGTCATGGTCTTAGATAGAGCTACGAGGCTTATAAGAAGTTGAAATAAATCTTGGTGATGGTTGAATAATTCTTGTGATGATTTGGAGATCCTAAGGCTAAGGAACATAGTATAATTATTGTTATACGGTTAACCCTTAAGATTTAAAGAATCTTGATCTTGGGAGAAGAATTCCCGAAGCATAACATAAGCATGTAAATTGGATTTAGACAAGTCTAGGACATGATAGTGAGCGTTGGGGGATAATGCCCTACGATGGTATATTAATAGCATGTATATGTATGTTTGTAATAGGTTTGTGTTCCGAACGATGATGCGGAATGATTTCAACTTTAAAATTTCGAGGACAAAATTTTTATTAGGGTGGGAGAAATGTAACATCCTGTTTTTAATAATAGTCTCATTTTGTAAATTATGAGGTATAGAAGGTCTATAAGTGTTAATCAATGAATAAAACACTCTATGGATGGTGTATAATACTCCAAAAATTTTACTTTTGGGTATAATTATAGGATTTACATAGACCTTTAATGATAAGATTCATTTTCTGAGTTAAACATGCCTTAGAAAGGACTGTCCGAGTGAAAAGGCACCCTGTTCCGAGTGAAAGAGAAAAATTCCGAGTAAAGGTAGAAATTCCGAGTGAAGGATGAAATTCTGAGTGGTCTTGCTCAAGCTAGATGGGATTCCACCCAAGCGAGCTAGCCTTCCGCTCAAGCGAGATGAGTGAGTGGTGTACTGGACGAATTCTGTCCGAGCTGGAGTCTTAATAACTCCATGAAGTGGTGAATTTCCTAATGAAATCCCGAGCGAACTATGTCTGAGACAGGACTTCCCGAGTAGAATGTTGTTGTGAGCCGTTCCGAGTGAGACCATAGCCATTGGG
The DNA here is from genome assembly GCA_037962975.1 of Clitoria ternatea. NCBI lineage: Eukaryota > Viridiplantae > Streptophyta > Magnoliopsida > Fabales > Fabaceae > Clitoria > Clitoria ternatea. The sequence goes on from CM075672.1 coordinate 229,945,857, forward strand.
CCTTTTTCTGAGTGATGAAGGTTCAAAAGAATTCTAAGAGAAATATGTTTGGAGAGAATTCCCCGATTAATGATAGGTCTAATTATTCCCGAGTGGAAAATCCCGAATGGACCTTTCTCGAGGGGAGAATGATTGTGATGGTTTTGATTGAGGTATACTCTAGGAGTCATATTCTGAGTGAACGATGTTATAGGTATATTCCGATTGATTAAGGGTACTTATTCCGAGTAAATAAGGTAACATGTATTCCGAGTGGCTAAGTATAAAATAAGTCCGAGTAAGACTTCATTTAATGAATCCCTCCGAGTGATGTGGAGTTTGAATAAATCTGAGTGGATAAGATTTCATTAAGTCTGAGTGAGAGAAAGGACTCGGTCTGGACTGTTATACCAGGTGGAGGATCGATTGAGTGATTGTTGGCTTTAGAATTAATTGCCGAGTGATGGCCAATCTGATGTTGAATCAGTTCTGGAAGTAAAATACTGAATGAATGATGATCAGTAAGGATTATTTTACCGAGTGAAAATCTGGGTGTTTGAAATCGGTTTTAATTGATTTTACCGAGTGCACAATCGAGTAGAATGAGTCGGTTTGTAGTAATCTGCCGAGTGACAAACCAAAGAGTGTGGGATCGGTCTGGAAAGATTTAATTGAGTGAAAGACTGCTTGTGATGACTCGGAATTAGAATGAATAGCCGAGTGATAGACTATGTAAGTGTGAGTCGGCTTAGGAATGATTTGGTTTGAAACTGCCGAGTGAGAGACTGATTGAGAGCTAACTCGATTTCAGAAGGTTCTGCCGAGTGGCATCTGAGAGCTTTGAGTCGGTCTGGATTAAGTTGTTGAGTGGAAACCGAGTGGATGAAGGATCGGTTTTGGGGAATGACGACCTCTGGTTGGATTTCGCTTAAGTGAGGCTTGTGTGTCTCGCTCAAGCGAGTCAGTATTCGTTTGAGCGAAACTCACACTCGCTCAAGCGAGTCGGTTTTCGCTTGAGCGAAACTCCTCTGTCAGTGTAATGTGTGGTACTCGCTCAAGCGAGATAGGATTCCGCTTGAGCGAGAGGGACTCGGATTCCCTTCTTCTTCACAACGACTGGCAGATTCCAGTCGGTTTAGTGGCTGACCGAGTGAAATTCCAGTCGGTTTTCGGTGCAGGAGTAACTTTTTGACTCCTTTCTTGTCTCTTATGCATATTTTAATGCATCTAAACCCATTATTCACCCCTAGTACGTAGGACGGCCAGAAATGGGCACTAAGATAGCCACTTTATTAATTAAATCTCCATTATCTCCACTAACAGCCCACTAGCAATCCACTCACAAGAAAGTTGTCCCCCACTTGCCTTTACCTTATTAAACTAACACTAACCCTGTAAAAGTCAGAAACTCTTAGAGTAAACAAGCTATCTCTCTCAACTTCTTCGAGCTGAAACTAGGACAGCAAGGGGACTTCTTTTCAGTCAGCCAAAGATCATCAAACCAAGTAAGAGGGGACAGGGTTGTGAATGATTATGAAATGGGTAGAATTGTATGCTGTCCTAGGATTCCAGTTTTATTTTCGTATCTTGTTGCTCTGTTTTGAGATTGAAAACGTGTGATTTTGATTCTGACTTCTTCATGAAAGTTGTAGATCTTTTTGTTATCTGAATTTTGAGACCTGAATGAATTAATTTGGATATGTATAGCAAAATTTATAGCCAAAATACTACAGCGTGTCTGAGTGGAATATTTGTCCTATGTTTTGTGTATATATTAAAATTTTGGGACTTATACATGCATAATCAGCCTTTGATGTCTTCATAAAAGTTGTAGATATTTGTGTTATGGATCTTTAGAAAGTGGTTTCAAGTCAACATGATTTTTGTAGCTCAAGTTTTGCCTAAAATACTGAAGTATATTCAAGCTGTAAATCTGTTAACTTGAGATACGTATTTTATTTTTAAAACTGGGAATTTTGTGGTGAGAATTAGTGATTGGTGTCTTCATCAAAGTTGTAGATCTTCTTGTTATGTGAATTTTGAGACCTGAACCGACTGAATTGGATATGTATAGCATGAGTTATAATAAAAAAACTACAGCATGTCCGATTGAAATACTTATCTTGTGTTTTGTGCATATATGAATATTCTGGGAATTATACATACATTTTTAGACCTTGATGTCTTCATGAAAGTTGTAGATATTTATGTTAGGGATCTATAGCAAATGGTTTTGAGTTAAAAAGATGCTTGTAGCTCTAGATATGCTAAAAATACAGAAGTATGTTCATAATGAAAATCTGTTAACTATGAAATCTGAATTTTATTTTTAAAACTAGGAATTTTATGGTAAGAATTAGTGGTTGGTGCCTTCATAAAAGTTGTATATATTTGTGTTAAGAATAATTTAGAACTGGTTTCATGCCAAAATTGTTTTTGTAGCTCCAGAAACGTTGAAAATACTAACCTGTGTACGTTTTAAAAATACTCTTTGAGGCAGTTTTGTATTCTGTGAATAAGTGATGTTTCTGTTTAGAATTTGAATTTATGGCCCGCATGAAAGTTGTAGATATTTATGTTATTGAGCTATAGAAAGTGGAATCACATGAAAAGGATTTGAATTGTTCAAGTTATGGCTGATGTACTAGAATATGTTGCTGTTTGAAACGCTGAAACTTACTTATAATGGTTATTATGAATGAAAAGGATATTTTCTCTAAGGGTAACAATTTATTATTAAACTCTTGAGTGATTATGAATTATTATTGATGTTGTTGAGTGTCTAATGAGTATCATACAGTTGTATATTTTGGTGGTAGATAATTATGAATGATTAAATTTATATATATACATGAATGCCTTGTGGTTATTGTTACATGTGGTTGAAACAGTAAATCCATTATTCTGAAAATTATTATATGTGATGTGTCCTTTGAGGACTTGTGGTTTTCCAAGTGGTTTTGGAAATATTAATATCATGGTATGTTAAATGATAAAGAGAATTAAAGGCATTCATGCATCATAAGCATTTGGACGCACCATGGAATTTTAGGGGTTCCATGATTGCCTACCCTGGTGGGGGGTTACTCTATGATGAGTTAAAGCCCTATTTTTGCGGTGTGTTGGTCATGGGGCTGTAGGGATCCATGACTGTATAAATTCCTACCAATGTGTTGGTCATGGGGCTGTAGGGATCCATGACTGTATAAATTCCTACCAATGTGTTGGTCATGGGACTGTAGGGATCTATGACTGTATTAATTCCTACCGATGTGTTGGTCATGGGGCTGTTGGGATCCATGACTGTATAAATTCCTACCGATGTGTTGGTCATGGGGCTGTAGGGATCCATGACTGTATTAATTCCTACCGATGTGTTGGTGATGGGGCTGTAGGGATCCATGACTATATAAATTCCTACCGATGTATTGGTCATGGGGCTGTAGGGATCCATGACTGTATTAATTCCTACCGGTGTCTCTATGAGACCTTTTACTGCAGTATTCCCACCAAACCAAATGGATCCAGCATGACATCATTTGACTAATTAAAGACTTATTAAATGAACTTGTTTGGCATATTCATCATATCATTATATATTATTGATTTTGTGTTTGTGCAATTCTATATATTTTATATTTATTCTATATTCTGTCTCACTCTTACATTAATTTTTACAGTGAATGCCACCCAGAATGAAGAGTGATGCTATGGTTGATGCCTATGTGAATTATTGCTTGGATTTCGAATTTATTCTAATTTTATGATTTGTAATAAATACAACGTGTTATGTACTGTTATTTTTAAAATCGTTTCCGCTACGTAATTATTCCTTGAATTTTATTATTCACGACTAGTATGCATGATAATATTCCGCTATTATCGACTTTTATGTGAACTCTGATTTTAATTCATGAATTTTAAAATGATCTTTTAAAAACGCAAAAAATTTATTCGGAAAATTATACGGGACGTCACATAAGGTCCCGCATAAAACATTAGTATGTACCAAGCACATTCAATCACACTTTTTTACCCACATTATGGTTAGCCTTTTGAGTATATGAACTCCTATGCTGCCAACCTGTAAGGTGCGAGTTAGACGGTAAACCCAATTTCTGATCCTAGCGCAGTCATGACTTCCAAACAAAAAGGGAAGATGGAGAGTCTAGAGGAGCGGTTACGGATATTGGAAGGTATTGAAGGCCTTGGCTTGACCGATGCTTCTAAACTCTGCTCAGTTCCAGATGTTATTATCCCGCCAAAGTTCAAAATGCCAGATTTTGATAAGTTTCAAGGGATGACTTGTCCATGAAATCATCTTATAATGTACTGTCAGAAGATGGCCTCCCATGCCTTCGATGACAAGTTATTGATGCATTATTTTCAAGAAAGACTAGGTGGGGCTGTACTCACTTGGTACACTCATTTGGAGCGAACTCGCATTCGCTATTGGAAATACCTAGGAGATGCCTTCTTGAAGAAGTATAAGTACAATCTGGACATGGAACCTGAAAGAATCTAACTTCAGAATATAACAAAGAAGGACAACGAGACATTCAAAGAATATGTTTAGCACTAGCAAGAAATGACCACACAAGTGGACCTGCCTCTCTCAGAAAAGGAAGTGGTTATAATATTTATTGACACACTTCAGTCTCCTTTCTAGATTGGATGATTGGTCATATGTCATCCAACTTCTTCGACATTGTTATTATTGGAGAAAGAATAAAGAGTGGTCTGAGGATGGGGAAGATTGCCCGAAGCTTGTCTAGGACACCTGTTGTGAGGAGGCCTGCGATGGGGGATAGAAGAAGAAGAGATGGGGAAACAAACTCTGTCTCTTATGACCAAAGAAGAGCCCAACCGAGACCATTCAACCTTGCTTTTCTAACCAATTATTCCTTTTCCTTATACACCATACCCATGCATAGCTGCCACCACCCATAACCAGGTCCCTTATCCTTCCCCGCTACAATCCCACCTATATCTGTCTACCACCCGAGCACCAAATCCACAACCAATGCCATACCGTCCTCCACAACAGTAGGTCCAGCCTTCCACCTCTAACCAAAACCTGAGAAGACCCAACAACGACCGGGCCCCTGTCCAGTTTGATCTCATACCCATGACTTACACTAAACTTTTGCCTCATCTCATTTGTAACTCTCTGGTGGTCCCTTACCCTCTAAAGCCAATGGAACCTCCTTACCCTGAGGGGCATAATCCCAACACCTGGTGCGATTACCATGTCAGAGCACTGGGGTATTCCATTGAGAATTGTTTGGCCTTAAAATATAAAGTGAAGGATCTAATTAAGGCCAAATGGCTTAATTTCTGAGAAGGGAACCCCAATATGGCCACTAATCCCCTGCCTAACCATGGGATTTCTGGGGTGAATACAATAGGGGGAGACGAGGAGTATATAAGAAATATGGCGGACATCAAGAGACCGTTGAGATGAGTTCACTCCTAGTTGTTTGAAAGGGGGTTAGTAAAAGAAACTAGGACCCATGAGCACGATGATGAATAGGCTACCAAATGCCAAAGCTTCTGTGAGGTCCTTCAAGGACTCATGGACAGCCACATTCTGTAAATCTGTAGGCGCTACAAGGACAATGTAAACATGGTCCAGGAGCAGTCAGGGATGCAGGCCCTCAAGCCCTTGGTGATTTTCTATAGTAAGAACCCTCCAACAGCTCCTATTTCTGTGCAACAGGAGGTCATAATCCAGACGCCTATCCCATTTGCATTTAAGGATTCCTGAGCTGTCCCTTGGAAGTACGACATAGATGTGGTAACTGCAGCCTCGAAAATGAGTAACCCATCTTTGTCATCTATCACAAATATTTCTAGGGTAGGTGGCGTGACCCAAAGCGGAAGAGTGTATGCTCCCCCAAAGTTAAAAAAGGATGCCAATGAGGAAAGTAGCAGTGAAATCAAAAAGGTCATGACTGATGAGGAGGCCAATGAATTTTTAAAGTTTATTCGCCAAAGTGAGTATCAGGTGGTAGACCAGTTGAACCACACTCCTACAAAAAGTTATCTTTTATCACTTTTGTTGAATTCAGAACGACACCAGAGAATATTGATGAAAGTTCTAAATGAAGCTCATGTTACTCATGACATCCCTGTTGATAAATTCTAAGGCATAGTAGGGCATATTACAGCTGACAACTACCTAACATTCACTAATAACAAAATACCGGTGGAAGGAATGGGGCATAACAAGGCCCTTCACATCTCAGTCAAGTGTCGGGATCACATCCCGATAAAAATACTCATTGATAATGGATTGTCTTTTAATGTCATGCCTAAATCCACACTAGCCAAGCTTTCTTTTGATGGGACCCATATAAAACCAAGCACCATGGTAGAAAGGATATTTAACGGTACTCGAAGGAAGGTAATGGGTGAAATCAAACTCCTAATCCAAGTGAGAACTTGTATGTTTGAAGTTCTCTTCTATGTCATGGACATCAGACCAACCTATAGTTGCTTATTAGGTCAGCCGTGGATCTATTCTGCTGGATTAGTCCCCTCTATTTTGCATCAAAAGTTGAAGTTCATCATTGACAACAAGCTGATCATCATTTCTGGTGAGGAAGACCTCTTGGTCAGCAAACCCCCGTCCACCCTTAATATTGAAGCTGTGAAAGAGGCCCTTGAGACTTCTTTTTAGGCGTTAGAGATCACCAATACTATTTATGTTAGAGAATAAGCTGCAATGATGAAAGCCCATACGCCAAATGCGTCCCTAATGATGGAGAAGATGATGTTATAAGAGGGGTATCTGCCTGAGAAATGTTTAGGGCATAACCTGAAATGAAAAGTTAAATTGTTGCATCTGCTAGAAAACAAAGACGGGTTTAGCTTAGGGTATAAACCCTCGGTAACTGATAGAATAAGGGTTACAGAAGAAAAGAAAGAGAAAAGAATGCCCCGTTTGGAAAGTCATGAGCCTCACAATGCAAGAACCCCCTATATGACCTCTACCAGAGCTTCTGGGGCGTGAGTTTAGTACCTCTAGATCAAGTGGCCGCCATTGAAGACGGTCCCTGAAAAGATGCAAGCTTTGTAATCCCTTGCCCACCGGGAAAAGAGCTTTGTAATGAGGAGGCCGTCGAACTCCCCACGACTTTAAATATTCAATCAAAGTAATTTGTAGTGCTTTAATGACTCATTAACCTTTGTTATGCCTAAGGCTTTGCGATGTTTATATAATAAGGGCAAAACATGTTTTATCATTTCAAGTTTTCATCAATGAATACGTGTTGAACTTCAATATGTCTTTTCTTGCTTTCCTTATCTCCGTGTTGATTCTCTTTTCCTTTTACTCATTTGTTTCCTTCTTTATTCACCATAACAAACTAAATAAATACAGATCCAAAAATGACCCTTTACAGAATAGTGAACTCGTAATCCCATTCCACGACTTCAACCACCCGATTGATTATGCGAACGAAGAGGGTGAGGAAGTTTGTGATCCTCCGCCCGAGTTAACAAGGTTGTTAGAGCAAGAGACTAGGGAAATTTGACCCCTTCAAGAGGTAGTTGAGATCATTAATTTAGGGGATAAAGAGGATAAGAAGGAAGTCAATATCGGTACTTCCTTAAGTACAGAGCAAATGAGAGAGTTGGTTAATTTGTTGATAGAGTTTCACAACGTCTTCGTCTGGTCTTTTTAAGATATGCTTGCCTAGGATACTACAATTGTCGAGCACAAATTATCCTTGAGCATGAGTACCCCCCGGTAAAGCAAAAACTACATCAGATGAAGCCAGAGATACTCCTAAAGATCAAAGAGGAAGTTAAGAAACAATTCGATACCAGTTTCCTAGCAGTGGCAAAGTACCCTTGGTGGGTAGCGAATATCGTCCCTGTCCTAAAAAAAGACGAAAATGTGTGAATGTGCATGGACTATCAGAACCTAAATAGGGCTAGTCCCAAAGATAATTTTCCTTTGCCATAGATTTATGTCTTGGTTGATAACACCGCCTAACATTTCATCTTTTCATTCATGGATGGTTTCTCTAGGCACAACCAAATCAAGATGGCGCCTGAAGACATGGAAAAGACTACGTTTATTACCCTGTGGGGCACCTTTTGTTACAAAAATGTCATTCAGTTTGAAAAATGATGGGGAAACCTACCAAAGGGCGATGGTGACCCTTTTCCACGACATGATACACAAAGAGATAGAAGTCTATATGGATGATATCATTGCCAAGTTCAGATTTGAGGCAGGACATATCATTGACTTGAGGAAGCTTTTTGAGCGACTAAGGAAATTTAGGCTCAGGTTGAACCCGGCCAAGTGTACCTTTTGCGTGAGATCAGGCAAACTGCTAGGGTTCGTGGCAAGAGAAAGAGGAATAGAAGTTGATCCCTACAATGTCAAGGTAATTCTTGAAATGCCTCTTCCTTGTATGGAAAAGGAAGTTCGAGGATTTCTAGGAAGGTTGAACTACATTGCTCGATATTCATCTCACAACTAATAGCGACTTATGAGTAGATCATTAAGTTGTTTTATAAGAACTAATAAGATCGATGGGATGAAGATTGTCAAGCTATTTTTGAAAGGATAAAACAATACTTATAGGAGCCACCGATCTTGGTGCCTCCAGCCCCTGGGAGGCTGTTAATCTTGTATCTGACTGTGTTGGATGAGTCCATGGTTATATGTTGGTACAACATGATTAGACTGGAAAGAAAGAACATGTCATTTACTACCTGAGCAAGATGTTTACTAAGTATGAAATAAGATATTTCGCCCTGGACCAAACTTGTTATGCGTTAGCATAGGCAGCCCGACGTCTGAGACAGTATATGCTATGCCACATCACTTGGTTGGTTTCTAAAATGGACCCTGTCAAGTATATCTTTGGAAAACCTACCTTAACTGGAAGGATCATTTGGTGGCAGCTTCTAATAATTGAGTACGACATAATATATGTCACTCAAAAGGAAATAAGAGGAAGCGCTCTAGCAGATTACTTGGCGCACCAACCCATGGGTTACTACCAACCCATGCAATTCAAGTTCCTTGATGAGGATATCTTGGCATTGTTTAATGAAGAGGATACCAAGAAAGACAAATGGATTTTGAGGTTTGATGTGGCTTCTAATGCACTAGGGCATGGAATTGGGGCCGTTCTAATTTCACCAGATAAAAATTTCATCCCTATTTGCATCAGGCTGTGTTTTGATTGTATAAATAATATCATCAAATACAAAGCATGCTCATTGGGAATCCAAGCGGCACTAGATGCAAAAATAAAGTTTTTAGACTTCTACAACGATTCCACCTTGGTTATTGACCAATTGAAAGGCGAATGGGAGACTAGGGACAGTAATTTGATTCCCTACCACGCTCACATCAAAGAGTTGATCAAGGAGTTTGATGATATCTCTTTTCACCATGTTCTAAGGGATAATAACCAGATGGTCGATGCTTTAGCTACCCTTGCACCGATAATGAAATTGAGCAATGATCGTGATATACCCCTCGTTGAAATAGAGAAGTGTAGCAGGCCCACGTACTGCCAAGTAATAGAGGAAGATTCAGATGGGAAACCATGGTACCATGTATCAAAAGATATATCTAGAGTTAAGAATACCATGAAGGTGCTACAGAGAATGACAAAAGAACCCTAAGATGACTCGTTATGGGTTTCTTCTTAAATGGTGATGTGTTTTACATGAGGAATCATGACTCTGTCCTTCTTCGTTGTGTCGACATCGTTGAAGCAAACAGGATCATGGAGGATGTTCCTTTGGAACCCACACCAATAGGCATGCTATGTTAAAGAAGATCTTGAGAGCCGAGTATTATTTGATGACCATGGAAGCAAACTGCTTTGCTTATGTCCAGAAGTGTCACAAGTGTCAGATATATGCCAACAATATTCACGCACCCTAAATGTCTTATCGGCACCGTGGCCCTTCTCAATGTGGAGCATGAATGTCATTGGGCCCATTGAGCTGAAAGCCTCGAATGGTCATCGCTTTTTTTAATCGTCATTGATTATTTCACCAAGTGGGTGGAGGCAGCTTCGTACGCTAGTGTAACAAGGAGCGTTGTGGTCAAATTCGTCAAACGAGAATTGATATGTCGATATGGCTTACCATGTCAGATCATTACTGACAACGACACGAACTTGAATAATAAGATGATGAAGGAACTATGCGAAAGCTTCAAAATTCTCCATCACAATTCCTCTCCTTATCAGTCAAAGACGAATGGGGCAGTCAAGGTGGAAAATAAGAACATCAAGAATATTATGCGGAAAATGGTCATGGCTTACAGGGATTGGAGTGAAATGTTCCCTTTCGCTTTACATGGGTATCGTACCTCGGTCTGGACTTTGACAGGGGAAACCTCATTTCTCTAATATATGGCATGGAAGTAGCCTTACCTTTTGAAGTGGAAATACCATCCCTTAGAGTGATAATGGTGGTGAAGCTGGAAGAAGCTGAATGCGTCCAAGCTTGACATGATCAACTAAACCTGATAGACGAGAAGAGACTAACTGCCCTCTGTCACGATCACTTGTATCAGAGGTGTATGAAAAGGGCCTTTGAAAAGAAGGTACGACCTCGACATTTTCAAAAAGGGGATCTAGTCCTCAAGAAAATTTTATCGATTTGAAAGGACAACTAGGGCAAGTGGACACCTAATTATAAAGGACGGTATATCGTAAAGAGGGTTTTTTCTGGAAGAGCCTTGATACTCACTAACATGGACCACAAGGACTTACCAATGCTCGTAAACACAAACCTGGTCAAAAAATACTTTGCCTAAAGGGGAAACATCAAGCCAAAAAAGAAAAGAAGAAGAAAAAAAAAAAAGAAAAAGAAAAAGTAAAAATGATGCTCGCTAGGATGAAAACCTAAAATGGCGGCCTAGGTAAAAGTTAGAGCGACCTGGTGAGCTAAAAACCTGAAAAGACGGCTCAGGAAAAAATTAGGGTCAAAATTCTGGTAACATGACTGAAACCTCCCACGTAAAAAGTACAAGTCCAAACTGGGGCACATGGATCACAGCCGAACCACTTTCTCGAAAGCAGAGTCGAAGGGTGAACTTAAAGTCGTGATGTGGGATTGAGATGTGCGTTGTTCCCAAGGATTCACCGGAGGATCTGCAAACCTTCCCCGTTTCGCCTGTTCCTGATCTTTTCTATTTGACTCTGTTTGTCTCATTTGTTTTCCTTGCTTTCTTTTCTGTGTACCTGTTTGATATAAATAAAATTTCACCCTTTTTGATACGTGTTCATGTTGCTAGTTTTATTGATGTGATGAAACATATGTTTGCCCTTGACAAATAAAATGAGAAAATAATGATAACTATTTAAAGTCATGAGGACAAGATGCTCCTGTTACTTGATCTCATCTCAAGCAATCACCATGAGGACTGGGCCAGACATGCGCTCCAAAGTTAGGGTTACCTCATTTGTTCTGTTTTGGTCATGATTCGTCTCAAGTTTGTAGGGATTACGGTTTTAAGGGAATCTCCTCAAATTTCAATTTGTTTTTAACTTTGCACTGTTTACCCTTTTCTATAGGTTGTCATAGCAGATAGCCATGTTGAGCCCTGATGCCTAGTTCGCCGAAGTTGGCACCTTTTAAGTTTCTTTTTCTTTATTACCAAAGCTGGCACCTTTAGAATTTCTTTATTACCAAAGTTGGTACCTTTTAATTTTCTTACTGCTAAAGTTATTACCTCTCCTATTTTCCTTGTGGTCAAAACTGACGCCATTTTTAAACTTTATTATTGCCAAGGATTGACACTCTTAAATTTTCTTATCGCCAATGTTGGCCCCATTTAAGTTTTCCTTGTAGCTGAAATTGGCACCTCTTTAAGCTTTTATCACCAAAGTTGGCACTTTCAAATTTCTTACTCTTTGTCGTCAAAGCTGGCACCGCTTTAAATTTTTTATTGTTAAAGTTGACGCCTTATAAATCTTCTTATTTTCCAAGTTAGCACGTTTTAATTTTCTTAAAACTGACACTTTTAACTTTCCTCATTATCCAGGATGGTTTTGTTTAAAAATTATCCGAGCTAACATCAATTAGTTTCTTTGTCTAAGTTTTATCAGCACGAATTTCAAGAGCCTGACCGGGATAACATTGTTCACATCTTTACTTCTTTTTCGCGATATGAATAAGACATTCATATTTCTTTGAAAAAGAAGTAAAGTAGGGCAGATGTGAACACCATTATTATTATTATTATTATTATTATTATTATTATTATTATTATTATTATTATTATTATTATTAGTTACTTATTGTTATTATTATTCATTATTATTTTTCTTTCTCTTCTAGCTTTCTGCCTATCCCTTTTCTCCATCTCTCTTCCCCATTCTTCATTTTTGGTAATTGGAAGGGACTACTCTCAAATGTCAATGGTGTATGCTTCAAGAAAAAAAAAATGGCAACCTCAAAAAATTGACACTAGAGATTTTGTTCAATTTGCAAGTAAAACACAAAAATGGCAATGTCAACTTCAATATAACAGATCCAAAAATCAAAACAACAATAACAATGGCAACAATAAAAAGAACCATTATCCTTTCTGAAAATCAAGGCTCTCTTCCTCTTATTTTCTCTATTCATAGTAAGACATATCAACAACCAGCAACCAAAAACTAGCCAGAAAATAAAAAAAAACAACCCAAAATCATTAAAATAGCAGCAAAACAATAAAAGCAAAAAAAAGAAAAGATAGAAGAAAAAGCTTATTCCACCGCCCTCCGCCAAAACCACTATCGGCCGCCGTCGATCGGAACCCCCGAGCTGGCCTCCCTGTGCCCGAACCGGCTGACCCCGCGCCAACCATCCTCGCACGTGTCGACCTCCCCGAGCCGTCCCTGATCCGTGGACCAGACCCTGACGCTGACGCCCAGCGCCACGCCCGCGCTTCACGTCACGACGCCCATGACTCACGTGGGATCTGGCCCCGACCCTGATTAATGCGTCACTGACTCGCGCACTTCCCTACCGGTCCAGAACCCAATCTCCCTCCGCCCGCGCCTTGGACCGCCGACCGACCAGGTCCCCCCTCCCGGACCATCCACATCCTGACGCTGACCGCCCAGAAATCTGGACTACCACGCGACAGCCCTGTGCACCGTGACGGATAGCCGACCGGGACTCGAAGCTGCCACCCCTCCTTGGTCCACTCTCTCTTTTCCTTTTTCCTTTCCTTCTCTCTTTTCTCTCTCCTCTTTAACTTTCTCTTTTGAAAATTAAACCCTAATGGGTTTTTCCTTTCTTTTGTTTGTGATGGTAATGGGCTTCAAAACATTTGAAGCCCAAAAAGCTAAGGGTTCCCTTTTTCCTTAAAAAAACAACAAAGAAAGCATTTTGTTGTTATTATTATTATTATTATTATCATTATTATTATTATTATTAGATTAGGACTTTATGTTTCTAAAACTTCCAAATGAAAAATAAATATTTTTTATTTTATTTATTTATTTTAGAGTTGTTATTGAGTTTCTTTTATTTTATTTCTATAACTTTAAGTTAAAGCAATAAATAGTTTTTTATTTATGTTAAATTTAAAAATAAAAAATATTAAGATATAAATACCCTTTTCTTAGAATAAAACAAATAGTCTTTTTTATTTAGGCTAAATAAAAAATAAAAAACTATTAGAATCTAGATATACTTTTTTAGGATGAAAAATAAATAGTTTTTATTTATGCTAAAAATGAAAAATACTGAAATTAAAGTATCTTTTTTTAATAAAAATGTCTCAAAGTCTTATAAATGATGTCGTGCAAAATAATTTTCCTAAATATGCTTTATAAGATTTTGGAGGTTTATGCACGTGCGAATTTAATCGCCTAGTTTTTTTCCTTCCTTACGATTTTTCTTTCATGATAAAAAATCAAATCAATTAAAAATAATTCAAATATTTTCAAAAAATTATTTTCAAAAAAGAACTACGTAACCCTGATTTCTCGATACGCTCAGGAATACGTAGGAGCGAGAATAATTCCTGTCGGGCCTACTTTCCTGTTATTAATTTTTGTTTATCTTTGTTTTCATCTTGATTAATTTTATATCGTTACTATTTAATTTTAAAACACTGTTTTATCACGAGAAGGTTAATTTAGACGAGACATCTTATTAACCTCTTTAAATTTTTGGTATGTTCTTTATTCATTTAAATAATAATATTTCTTATAAAAAGGGGATTAACTTGGATGAGATATCCTGTTAATCTCATGTTCTATTTATTAATTATTATCATTACTTATTTAAGTTGTTCGATTTAAGATTAATTTGGATGAGACATCTTGTTAGCCTTATTTCAAATTTCTCTTGTTTTTGCTCATGTGTGTTGTCTGCCCCATTTCTTGAGAGGTTAAATTAATTTCTGAGTTATTTAAAATATGGCAATCAATATAAGGTAATTATTTTACAACGGACAATGTGAGGTGCTTGTACCTTCCTCACCTGTAATTCAACTCTCAAACTTGGAATCTTATTTTTTATGACCAAGTCTTTAATAAAGGTTTTCTTGATGTTTTACCTTTTAAAAAATATATTGGTGGCGACTCCCTATTATTTCCGAAAGGATTTTGAACCCTTTTATTTTATCTTTTTTGGTCGGCCTCCCGTTGCGATCCTAGTCGTGACAATACCCATACCAAAGTCATTAAACTTTGGATATCTTCTCATGGCAATACATTACGAGGTGGCGTCCTTACCACCTTCCTGAAAATTCACTAAAACCACAAGTAGAGGGGTGAATACCACTCAAAGTAGTAAATAGGAAACAACACCTAGGATTGAAACCCATCGTTATAAAATCTTCACCTTACACTCATAATATCACATATCTCATTACAAGTAACAAACATATTCATCTCACACACATATTTACATCAATCACCCATACTTAAGTTCATTGAGCACTAGGCTCCTGAAGATCAATATTAATCATCACCAAAAGTATATAGACTACCATAACTCTTTCACTAAAACATAACTCTAGAGTTTACAAATGATATAATAGATGTCATGGACTTTGAAAAATCATTCTTTCAATGCATAAAAACATGCTATGCAGATCCGACTTAACAATGCAAATCATAGTACCAAGAATAACTCACTTAGTGAATCGTAGCACTATAATCGAGGGGCATCTGAGTGACTACATAGTGAATCATAGCACTACAAATGGGAACCCTAAGTAACCACACAGTGAATCATAGCTTTAAAAGCGGTGGTACTTAAGGACTGCTCAGTGAATCATAACACTATAAGCGCAAGTGTCATCACTAAATCATAGTGCCGGGTGAATCGTAACGCCAAAAATGCATATGATGTCATGAGAATGCAAACATGCATATGATGACAATCGTGGCGTATGTAATAAACTTTAAATGATTCCATAATTCTTATTTCAACAATCATCGCACATCAGTTGATAAATTTTATGTTCATATGGGAGCTAACTGTTAGGGAATCCCTCAGGGTCAGGCAGTGGAAATACAAAGGATTCTCAAAAAGGAATTGCAAAATGAACATTTCAAGGCATGGTCATACAAAATTTAAAATTTTGTTTTAGGGTTTACCTATTGTAGACGCGACATGAGTTTCTCAATCGAAGCAATTGCAGCTTCGTCCTTAGGAGTTCACACGAGCACTCCCACCAGAATCGAAATTCCGAATGCTAGTACGGAAGTTCAAAGAGTAATATAATTTTTAAGCAGTAGCCTATGAGCATCTCATGCTTTATATATAGGCTTAGGTCTTAACCTGATGAGCTCTCATTAAACATTGGGCTTTTGACTCATTGTAAATGAATTAGGCCCAATAGTTTTATTTTTAGTCCAACTAAAATAAAAGTATTCTCTGGTGGGCTTACTCTATGTGTGTGACCCTATAGGAAAAATATTAGGTTATATTAATAATAAACTATTTTATTATTAATATAAAATAAGAACGACATCTAGCAATACATCATTATGTCTGAATATTATTTATCATCGACATGACCTATTAGTGATAATTATTTTATATATTTATTCCTTTTGTCACAATATCTAATTGGACCCAAGGCATGGTCGTCGTCATCCTTGTATGGCCCAATTCATTTTACTTGATACCAGAGTAGACTAAATATCTAATATTTATTCATCCTAGCATGGTCATGCATTTTGTTAGCCTCACTCTATCAAGTGGCCCATAGATATCACTTCTATCACATAGGAGAGACAAATCCCATCTACATCACTCACTTCTCTCTGCATAATTATCCATTTCCTAATCACAATCTTTATGGTCATCTTATTATAGATAATGTTTGATTGTATTTAAATAATAAACTCCTTATGTAGGAATCGTAGTGACTTCAGGTCGAAGGACTATATACCATTATCACATTTAGAACTGTTTATGACACTCATGTAACGATTCATGCAACGTTCTCATGGTGGGTCTATCCAGTACAACATTACTCTTAATGTGTACCCATGTGAAGACTTGATATTATATATATCCATGATTTATGAGATCAAATCATCAATACATTCACACACTAGTCTTAATGTATTTACATGTCCCCATGTAAATACTTGATTAGGGATGTTTTAGGAATAATTCTCATATGATCTATTATTTTAGGATAAATAGTTTTAAAACAATCTTAAAATTGGAAATACTTATTTTATTGATAAGTTAAAATTGATACATTAATAGCTCGTAGTGCATACACCAACATTAACAGCACAATTCAACATAATCACAATTGCCATCAACAATGGTCCACAACTCATCATTTATAGACTTCAATGTTAACTAATTTAACGGAGCAATCAATTAGAATTTATCAAATCATTTAACATCATTCACCACTAGGGCCAGCCACTCAATATCAATTCACATCACATAACCATGCCTTATTTCGTCATAACACACATGAAGCACACAATATAATTAATCATTGTTCAATATAACCATAACGAAAATTAGAAACATTCTCTCAATTTCATCAATCTTAAACCTGTCCTAAAACCTAACTTCCTATTCGCTGCTCAAGTGATAAACTCCCCTCGTATGTAAAAACGTACCTTACGATGGATCTGAATATCCAATATAATCATTGATCAATCGATTCCACCATTTCCAGGATGCAAACAATCGTCGAACAATCCCTGAACGCCTTCGATCACCTGATCCTTTAACTCAATATTCCCTAAAATCCATAACACTTATTTTTGAGAACCCTAAGCCATGTAAATAAGCATTTCGGAGCCAAAAATGTAATTTTTAGTAAAGCCTCAGAAATCATTGACTTACTAAATTTTGCCGCCTTTTGTTGTCAATACCCCAAATACCACCGACCTTTATTCCCTAGGTTCCAATTCATAAAGTTGTACCTTTCAAGCATTGTTCACCATCACACATGATTGCCACGACCAACACAAAAGGAGAAAAATGTTCGAGATTAGACACATGCACATTTAGGGGAAAAAGAAAAAGCATGGAAAGTTCACATGCATTTACCTTTTTGGTTGATGAAAGTGAAATTGAGGGAGAAGATAGAGCCACACGAGGGAGAGCATGCACGAGAGAGATAGAGAGCTTTAAAAGAAGGAATACATAAAAGAGAGGGTTTCCTAGAGAGAAAGGGCCCTTTGAGAGGAAGAGAGCATAAAAGAGAGATAAAGAGGGCTGAAGGTGTGTGTATTCTGTGAAAAAGAGAGAGAGAGAGAGAGAGAGAGAGAGAGACAGAGAGAGAGAGAGAGAGAGAGAGAAAGAGTTTGAATGGAAGAGAAAGGAAAATAATATGGGAAGAAAAGGAATAAAAGAACTAAAAGGAATTTAAGGAAAGGAAAATTAAAACTTTTTGGTGTAATAAAGTTAACTTTAGGTAGTAATTGATTGAATTTGAGGTTCCTAACTTACCCTAAAAACTTCAATTAGGATATTACAAACACCCCTGAGTAAATAATACTGGAATAAGGGAAACTAAATCCTACAATCCAAGGGTCTAACTCTCCAAATAATGAAATAAACAATAATGAAATGAGGGAAATTAATTCCTATAGAGTTTCGAGTTAGGTTACTCTTTTTTCAAGTATGTTGGTGTCTTTTTTTTATTCCAATTATTGTTGGTCTATTTTTTTATTTGACAAAAATGCTTAATATTATTAATATGTGCTATAAGAGTCTAAAGTCACAAGAGTGCTTCATATTAATTCACAATGAGTCAGTAAGTTAAGTTATGTCAATGTCTATTCAGGCCCACCCAAATATAGGTCAAGCAAAATAGAAAAACAAACTAGAAATCTTAATCGGTCTTGTTTTTTGTTAGGCCTGCAGGCAGCAATTATCAGACGGTAAGTCACCATTACTCCAGATTTCAACAACCAAACATCAAGCATTTCAAAAACACAAACCAAGGAAAAGAATTGAAGTTTGTCATACAAAACTTCAAATTGTGAATGTGAGTTGGAATTAGAGGTCAGTGATAGGCACGATGGGTCTTTGGGTGATGCATGACCAATAGGGATGTCAAAGCAGGTTGAGCCTGACGAGCCGGCCCGCCAACCCTCCTAAAACGGGGCAGGGCGAATTGACCAAATTTATTCTACAGTGAGTTCAAAAGTGGCCCGCCCCACCCCGTATTTTTGTGGGTTTTTGGCGGGGCGGGGTGGGGTGGGTTGACCCGACGAGTTATATAACATTTTATTTAAATAATAATAATATAATATTAATAATATCTTATAAAAATTTCTAATTACCTATTTTAGAGAATGCACTTTACTAGTTTGATTACCTATTTTGATTCTTGGTGTTAGTGATAGTTTCATACTTTAATTGCCTATTTTGAAAAATGTATTTTACTAGTTTGATTCTTGGTATTAGTGGTAGTTTGATAGGTTTAATCACCTATTTTGAAAAATAAACTTAACTAATTAATTATTTATTTTGGGTAGATATTGAACTTTTTATTCTTGAATATTAATAGAAACTTAAATGTTTAGTCCTTATTTATTATCATTAATTTATTATGAGGAATGAGATTATTTCATTTTAACATATTACTTTGATTAGTATTTGAGTTAGAATTATTAATATAATTATATTCAATTTTTTATTTTAGTGGTATACTTTATTTTTAATTTAATTAACTTTTTCTTATTAAAAATAATAAGTTAATTAATTTTTGTTAATTTCTATTATTTTATATTTTTAAGCGGACCAATCATTAACCAACCTCCTATTAAAAACTTTTTTTCAAATATAAAAAAATAATTTTAAATTTTAAAATTGTTTAAAGGTTGGCAGGCTAACCCACCTTACCCTCCTCCACCATAAAAAAGGGGCGAGCCAGAAATTTCAACCCGCCTCCGGTAGGGGGCCAAACCCGCCCTGCTTCGTATTTTGGCAAGTTAATGGTGGGGCAAGGCGGGGCGGGGTGGGTAACCTGCATTGACATCCCTAGTAACCAACAAAGGTAGATGAGAAGTTTCAAAGATCAAGGGCGAAAAAGCAAAGGTGTACGATCGTGGGAGAAAGCCAAGTCACACTGCAGGAGAACAATAGACTAAGGGCAAAGTTGTAGTTTCAAGAAGAAGCGAAGATGTCACTCTTTTCCTCTCTAGGGCCAGTGCAAGAAGATTAAGAAGAAGAAGCAAAAGCTATGATGAAGGGTATGTTTTCCTTTTATAAGACCGACAATGAAGGAATGAATTGAGGGGAGTTTAGTTACGACTAAGGTTTTTCCTCTCTCTCAATACATTTAGTTAGGATCAAACTTGAGACTCTTCCTACAATCTGAGTCTATGTTGCCAACTAAGCTATAATCAGTTAATTCTTTAAATACTCAATTGAGAAGTGTAAATTGAATATCTACAATCCAGTACCTGATCTTCAAAGTTATATGAACAAAGTTTTCAACTGACTTAACAATGATAAAAAATTGCTATAAAATGGGATGGGATGAGTAGAAAAATTTCTAACAAAATCTCTTTCTTTTTCTACCAATTCTCAAATCTCAACTTCTATTCAAATTGATCTAGCCAATTTAATTCTTATTCCCATTTACAATTTTAATTTTAGCAAAATCAAAATGATTTTAAACATGTTTTTGAAAAGTAGGATTTATATGCTACAAATTTATTTGAACCAAACCAAGAAGGAATTAAGGGTGTTATAATAATCTACAGGGAAGAGATGGGAGTGAAGTAAGAAGCTTTCCATGCTCTTGTTAATAGGGGATGGTGTAATTACAGACATGGAGAATTTAACTTTACAGCAGACATCAAAACCCCAACAAGGCTTCAACTATAATGGTGTGATCATTTGTTCCTATGAGCAGGGGCCAATATTGAACGAGTCCAAATATTGTATGTAATTTGTAGAGAATGATAAAAGGAGATTTAATGTCCATATTTAAGGATGTTGCTAATAGGCATGTTAACGAACCGGCCATGTGACATTAAAAGAGCTTAAGGCTCTCTAAGTAAGAAGTACAACTTGTCCTTAGTTTATCTTATGGAAACTGAAGCTTTATTGAGTCAAATTTTGGCTATTAAGAGAATGTTCAAGCTCTAATAGAAGTTTGTGGCTGAACCTATTAGGATTTCTCGTAGGTTGTGGCTAACTTTGGTATCAAAAGGTCAATGTCAACATTCATACATCCTACTCAAATTTCATTCATACTGTTATGTCTATTAAGGACTTTGATAAGCCATTTTATTGGTCTTTCATATATATGCTTGTAACGTCCTGCCTAATTACTAGACACTAACTACGCGATTAAAGTTAATTAAACACTCAATACTATACCGATTAATAAAGATGCAGAGGGAAATTTTTTACGATTTTTATAATATTAAAAGTGAAGGGAAAAATCATATTAAAAGAGGTTGAGAGATGCGTCCTCCACTTAATAAACATTAATAACACCATTAGATAAAGGTAAAGATAGCTTTTGTAGTTCATGAAATCCAAAACAATCAAAAGATGGTTAAATAAAGCAAAAAAAGAGATGGAATCAAGGCCACTCACTTGAGCAAGGCCCTGACTCGCTTAGGCGAGGTCAGTGAGGGTTGCCTGAGCGAGGCCCTCACTCGCTTGAGCGAGTTCCCATATACACACCTGGGTGAGCCACCAAGTGCGCTTGAGCGAGGGAAGCAATATACATCAGGTCCCCTATTTCGCTTGAGCGAGCTTATCTCGCTTGAGCGAGCTTATCTCGCTTGAGCAAAATCGCTCCAGAGGCACCACCATCAATATTCGCTTGAGCGAGAGGCACAAGCAAGCCCTGTCGCTTAAGCGAAGACACTCTAGAACCTAATCAACGCTCGCTCACTTGAGCGAGCCACGCTTGCTTGAGCAAAATGAACACAGAATCCTTTTACCTGGCCCTCGCTCGAGTGAGGTTAAGCCCGCCTGAGCAAGTTTCATCCAGTACGTACCCCTCCTGATGCATGCCTGTCACGCTTGAGCAAGAAACACTCGCGCCTGAGTGAGATTAGGCCAGATGCCACACTACTGATACTAAGGACTTTTGCTTGAGCGGGAATACTTCTCGCTTGAGCGATTTATGCAGTACATGCATGAAAACTAAAGATTTTTACATAATCTAATATGCTTAAACCTTCATATGCATCATTTGGCCTAAATTATCCATCTACATACATTCAAGCATGCATTTGAGATTGATTCCAACTAAATATACACATCAATCCTAATTCTAATTCACCAAATCACAATCAAATCCATCATTGCACATGCTACCTACACAAGCCTGAAATTCATGAAATCCATTCTTCCTTTTTTCCATTCATGGACACTAGGCAATTCACATACCAATTACATCATTCATGATTCTCAAATAAAAACAAGACCTACCCATAATGGTTTATTAATTGCACCTAATATTAGCTCCATTCCAATATGCATCAAATCCATGAGAAATTTAACATCAACATCACCACTTTGTCACCTCATCAACATACAAATTTAAATTCATCATTTATCACAATCATTCATAATTCAAGTTGTCATCGTTCCTACCGCATCATGACCACATTGACCATATGCTAAGTTAGTCCAACACACACACCTGAAACAAGTTATGACATTACATACATGAGACACATTACACACTACATACATCTACTCATTCCATAATTTCCTTCACTCCTTGGCATCAATTCTCCGCTTGGCGCACCTCCCGAGCCTCAACGTTCTCCCTGTCACTGGTTACTAAATTAAGAAAACCACAGCAAGAGTGAGTGTTTGGTATCATAATTAATTTAGAACGGTAAATAAATAACAACGTACATGATTAACTAAATGTTATCACTAATACTAGTTCACTAATCCTAGCATATGCAAATAACTTCTCTTTATCGTCTATTCATAGATACTGCTTCTTAGTTTCATACAAGTTTCAGCGTCCTCAATGTGCAATTCACAATCAACAAATATGATAGAGCACCTTCACATTATCACATAATATCAATAATTTCATTGAATATCACACTGAATCTCACATAATTCGACGCCTAGTATCCGGATACTAAAGGATCGGCCTTCAGCTGTGGGTCTTACTTGACACCCCCTGAACCCTGCTTGGTCCACCGAGTCCTACTTGACTCTCCACCTCAACCATTGGGTCCTACTTGACCATTGGGTAGCTCAACTGGGCATAAAAACCACGAGAGCCGGAAAAACGAGGGGCTATACATACCGTCGGTCGTCCCACACTACATAATCATGCATATACATCACATTCTCATATCACATATCATGTAGCCATCAATAACAGATCATAATCATCACTTGGGGTGACCAATGTGTCGAGCCCACCGACATAATGCCACCATACACATCAATTCATCACAACTCAATGCTTTAGTTTAATAACTACCACAAAATACCTACAATTCCACATTCATACACGCATACACATACAATTATTATTATTAACTTTTCAAGATTTAGTTAATTGACCCAAGCTCGACGTACATACCAATTCTATTTAATTAAAACCCGAACACCCCCTTACCTAGATTCCAAGCTTCAACGATTTGTTCTTGGTGTCGGTTACGTCCTCTAGGTACTTGGTTCAAGGTTCCACCTCTGAATCTAGCACTCGCTTCAGAACTCGGTCTTGCGGCGTTTGTTTTGCTACCTATGAATGTCAAAACACAAAACCCGTCAACGTTATGCTATACCCATTCCTCTAGATATCATTTCCAAGCTCCCACATACAGAAGAAATGGAAAATAGAACCCCCCACCATGCATGGCCATTCGGCTGGAGAGAGAAAGTGAAGGAAGATAGAGAGAACTCAAATTGATGGGTCCATAATGCTTACCTCGAAGTCACGATCCCAGAAACGTGGTTAATCTAAAGTTTCGATGCAAAACGGACCTTTAATTAGAAGCTATAAGCTTTCGGCCATGGAAAGGGAGAAAAAGGAAGAAGTCACGCGTGAAAGAATAAAGAAGAAGAAAGTGATTTTGTTATTTAAGACCCAGGGGTGAAATGGTCATTTTCTTATTTCTTTTATATTTTTCCCTTAAAGTTTTGATTAAAACTTTTACTTTTAACCCTTATTGGTAACTTCTAAATTTACCTTCATATAATTATACCTCATTTAAACTTTATAATTAATCAATCAAATAAATTTATTTAATTCCATAATATTTAATTATTTATAATTGTATTTATAATACTAATAATTCTCAAAAATCTTAAATAAATTTGAGGACAATTATTAATATTTTCCACCAATCAAAGATTTTAACTTAATTATTTGGGATGTTACAATGCTTCTCTGGTGTTTTCTAAGCGAAGATCCTTTTAGGGAGAGCTAGAGGCCTTGGGTGTTCCGACAAGTAAAAAGTGGTGTTGTGTTGGAGATTTTAATGAGATTCTATACAAACATGAGAAAAAGGGAACATCCTCATCCTTCTTCTAGAATCTCTCTATTCAAAGATTCTGTTGGATCATATAATCTTATGGATTTAGACTTGAAAGACTATATTTTTACTTAGGATAGCAATTCAAGGAATTGGTTGGTAATAAAGGAAAAATCATATATCGTGTTTGGCTTAATTAGGCTTGCATGTTGTTACTTTCACACACAATGTTTATTTGGTAACTAGTTGGGAAAAAAGAATTATAAATAAAGAAAAATCTAATGATTAATATTGATCTTTTAAGCTGTTTGAGATAATCAAAACTCCGTTGAATCAATGGATCTATTTTTTACTTTCCCCAACCTTTATTCGAAAAACAAAAACGAGAAAGCAAACTAGTCACACATGATTATGGAAGCCCTCCTAGACTTAAAAGTTGAATCATATGATTGTTAACCTAAAGTTGTTAAGAAACGATAGACCTAAAAGTTGCTGCAATTTCATTGTGAAGACCATAATCGGAATTATGGTGTCTAAGTTGAAAGGTTGTCTCCTTCCGATCATTATGGTTGACTTTATGTTTTGAGTTACTTTTTTATTTACATAAATCTACATAGAGATTTTTTTACTTTCATTTATGATGCCTATCTTTTCTTGTCCATATTTTATTTTTCCTTTTTCTTTAATTTCTTCTTGTCTCCCTATCTTCTTCGCTATCGTTTAATCATGCATTTTGACTGGTATTTCCTCTTTTGTTTTTTCATTTCATTTTTTAAACTAATATTTTCTAACACCAATTAATATTTCTCTCCAAATTGATATATATTATTTTGGGGAGTTGTAAATTACATTCAGTAGTAGAGGAGCACTCGAGCCTTTTGACATTATTTAAAGGAGTAGATGCATCTTATTTTAATTAAAGGTGTGATAGATGCAACATGCATGATAATTTTTAGTTGACAATTTCCATAGGCTTTTTCACGATGCCTTTGGGCATTTTTAGAAAGTCCTTCAATAAATATCCTTCAGATTCAGCATGGAAACACCAACCATATGCAACATCTCCTTCGGGAAAATGAGCACAAAAGTTTCCGGTTCCTTTTACGAAACAATCTTCATGAGATTGACATAAGAGACGATGTTCATCCAATGATTTTGCAGTGGCAGCAATGACATGGTTACTATAACAAACATTGCTTTTACAGGAACATCCGACAATTGTCGTTAAACATGGAATGTATACACAGGATTCTCCACAAGGTATACTAGCTTTTGTCATATCCACTGCAAACATAAACAAATCAATATGTGAAAATTAATTAGTACAAATATCCTACATATATTCTAATTTCTCATACTTAAAATATATAGTTAGAAATGATAAAAGAAAAGTAGAAATTAATGAATGGTTATATACCAGAAGTGGCGACCAAGAAGATCACAATGAGAGGAACAAGTTTAGCCATTATTTGACTAAGTTGATTACTGATATTTGTTATAGGTTTTGCTATGCGTAGTTCCTTGTGGCCTCTATGGCTATTTATAGGCAATAACAGGATCTTACTTGCATAACAAAATATTCATATATTATATATAATTCGCTCGCGAGCCACGCGTTGATTAAAATATTATATAACCTGAAGCATTATTGATAGACAATTATCATCATGTGTATTTTATTTAAGATGCAATTTCGTTTGATTTAATGCTACTAACTTTTCATGTCGTGGATCACAAATTAACGCAAATGAAGTTATCTAAAAATGAAATATATTTTTTTTAATTTTAAAAAAAAGAATAAGAAAAAAAATCAAAATATCTTTTAAATTATAACTAGCTTTATGTTAAATTAAAAAATATTGAATGAGTTTCCTCTAGAATAACTGTCATAGAATCTCATGAGCGATCCTACATACGTTTTATGAGATCTTGAAGGTTTGTACACGTGCGATCTACTTCGTCTTGTACTTCTTATTCTCCATAAATTTTCTTTCATTATTAAAAATCAAATCAAATCAAAAAAAAATTATTTTAAATATGTTCTCAAAATTTCAAAGAACTACGTAACCCTGATTTCTCGAAAGCTCAAGAATACGTAGGAGCGGGAAACAGTTCCTGTCGGGCCCATCTTTCTTTATTTAATTTTTTAAAATTTTCATTTTTGTCTTGTTATTAAAAGGAGGAGCGAGGTTAATTTGGACGAGACGTTCTGTTAATCTCATTTTTTATATATATCTCTTATTAAAAGGAGGAGCGAGGTTAATTTGGACGAGACGTCCTGTTAATCTCATTTTTTTTATATCTCTTAAAAAAGGAGGAGCGAGGTTAATTTGGACGAGACGTCCTGTTAATCTCATGTTTAAAAAATTCTGTGTCTATTTTTGTTTATTTTTGTATACTTTGTCATTCCGTACGCTTTCTTTTTTTTGAAGAAGTTAAAATAATTTCTGGGCTAATTATAATGTGCGCTATCCTACAAACATAAATAAATTAATATGTGAAAATTAATTAGTACAAATATCCTACATATATTCTAATTTCTCATACTTAAAATATATAGTTAGAAATGATAAAAGAAAATAGAAATTAATGAATGGTTATATACCAGAAGCGGCGACCAAGAAGATCACAATGAGAGGAACAAGTTTAGCCATTATTTGACTAAGTTGATTACTGATATTTGGTATAGGTTTTGCTTTGCGTAGTTCCTTGTGGCCTCTATAGCTATTTATAGGCAATAACAGGATCTTACTTGCATAACAAAATATTCATATATTATATATAATTCGCTCGCGAGCCACGCGTTGATTAAAATATTATATAACCTGAAGCATTATTGATAGACAATTATCATCATGTGTATTTTATTTAAGATGCAATTTCGTTTGATGTAATGCTACTAACTTTTAATGTCGTGGATCACAAATTAACGCAAATGAAGTTATAATGTGTATGAGAAGCAGTAGATAAGCTTGCTGGTTTTTTTTTTTCAAGGCTAAATACACTAAGGGACATAAGTCTCAAATCAATTACCTTTAGCATGTAGATAAAATACTCTATTATTAAGCTATAATTAACATATATTGCATGTATTATAATAACATTTCATATTATTTTCTTGCTTCATATCACTTAATAATTTGTTATACTTCTTATTAATAATGAACTGGTCTAGGCTGGGATATAGGATCAGGTCCTGTGACAATCCTTAAAATGATGTGTCATTTATAAGTTGTACAGCGATATAGTGGGGATCCAATATTACATCCTCTATTTTAGTAAGGAATAAAGGTCTTAGAGCAATTCCTCATACCAACAGCACCAACCTTACGTGTTGTGGGGCAAAAGTGAGTGTCACTTGTAAGGACAATTTACCGCTCAAGTCAGTGATAGCTCAAAGGAATTTCAAAGCTCAAGCATAAATTTTAGAGAGAACGTTCTACCTTTGTTATGTTGATGCATGAGAATTTATACCTGAAGATAGTGGAAACGTCTCCTTGTTCACCAAATTTCTGTACACGGCGTCAGTACTTTTCTGATCCACTGGTAGAAATGCTGACACATGAAAGGGACGTGACCAAATGGCTCTACCTACTAGTCAGTCACTTTGCAGATTGTTTGTTTAACACGATGATGCATAGGTCAACTATGACTTTCTAGTGTTGAGAGAATGACTTAACCGGGGTTGGTTTAAAGACCCTATGCGTGATTCCAAATATCTAATGTTGAGAGAATAACTCACACCGGATATTACGTGACATTAATATTTTAGATGGTTTTTAGTTAAATTACCATTTAATTCAGGGGCCGGTATCGGAACTAAATCAAACAACATATTATATTAAATTATAAAATATTTAATAATATATTAAATAATTAAATAATAAATTTCTATTAAATAGTTATGACTATTTTATAATATATATTTATTAAATAAATTACTATTATATTATTATTAAAAATGTATAATAAATATATTTAAATATATATTTGTATAATGTATACTGGAGCGCAGGTCATGTGTGGTGTTTTGTGGCATTGAAAATCGACCTCCTGGCTGGTATGAAAAATTCCACGATAAGATAAAAATAAAAAAATTTCATTTGTTTATTTATAATTGGGACCTGAAATTTGGACTCTGCAATTAGGCTTAAAATACCTTATGTGTTCAAAGAACCTGCATATTTGTTTTGTTTTTACTCTGTTCATTGAGAAACTAACTTAACTAGACTCTTATCACCTTATCTATTTTTATAAAAGAAGAATAAAACTTCAGGAGTTAGAATTGTTGTGCCGGCAATCATATAATATACTACGTGCGTTTTTCTTATATATAAGTCAACCAAGAGGATAGGTAAAAAGATTGAGTGATAACAGACCCTATCTTTATATATAGTGCATGATTAAGGATTTATAAATATGTTGATAGTTACAGAGTACCTAGAATGTTAATAAAGATGTCATACATGCACATTACATTTATGTGGTTTTCTATACTTGGTATGTTAGTTATGCTTCCTGAAATTTTGATCTACCATTTGTAAACACCATTTTTTTAATTATTAAAAATAATAAATAATAATTTTCTCCTCCCCATTCCGGAAATTCCGTTCGGAATCCGGAAGTTGTCTCCCAACTGCTCCACCAGCTTGATCTTCTTTTTCTCCTTCCACACAGAACACTCCTCCTCTCGGATCATCACCATACAACCAAAAAACCACAGCAACAAGAGCAAAGAAAATCATCCATCATCAACTCACACGAAACAGCAACAAAAAAAAAACAACAAAACTCTTCTCATTTCATTACCCCCTAACAGCAACAAAAATAACAACAACCAAAACCAAAAAAATAAACAACCAAAAAGAGAAGAAGGAAGAAGAAGGCACTGCGCCAGCCACCAAGCTCCACCGCGACCGCCACCCCTCCTCCAGCACCGATCCTCCTCTTCTTGTCCCCCTCCCTCCGTTTCTCTCTCGGTCTCTCCCTCTCTCTCTCTCTCTCTCTTTTTTTCTTTTCCTTCTCTCTCTCTTCTTCACTGCCGTCGCCCCCTGTTTCTTCTTCTCTTATCTTTTCTTTTCCTTCTTAGTTATTAGGTTTAGTTTTTTTTTTAAGTTTTTTAGTTTTTGGGCCTTAGAGGCCCATTTCTTGAAGGTTTAGTTTTTTTAAAGTTTTTTTTAGTTCTTGGGCCTTAGAGGCCTATTTCTTAAAGGTTTAATTTTTTAGGTGTTTTTTTTAGTTTTTGGTCTTGGAGGCCCATTTCTTAATTTTTTTATAATAGGTTCAAGGTCCTTTTATCTTATCTTTTTTTTTCTTAAAAATAATAATAATAATTTCAAGATAAAAAGACAGTAAGTAACATTTATCTAAGTTTTATTTTAAAAAAATAATTAAAAAATAATAATAAAAAATATGAAAAAACATTAAAAGTCTAAATATCCTTTAAAAAATGGTTAGTTTCTAAATTTAAAAAAAATATTAAAATCTAATACCTCTTTCAAAAATAAGTAAATGGTTTCGTTTATGTTATATCTAAAAATGAAATATATTTTTTTTAATTTTAAAAAAAAGAATAAGAAAAAAAATCAAAATATCTTTTAAATTATAACTAGCTTTATGTTAAATTAAAAAATATTGAATATGAGTTTCCTCTAGAATAACTGTCATAGAATCTCATGAGCGATCTTACATACGTTTTATGAGATCTTGAAGGTTTGTACACGTGCGATCTACTTCGTCTTGTACTTCTCATTATCCATAAATTTTCTTTCATTATTAAAAATTAAATCAAATAAAAAAAATTATTTTAAATATGTTCTCAAAATTTCAAAGAACTACGTAATCCTGATTTCTCGAAAGCTCGAGAATACCTAGGAGCGGGAAACAGTTCCTGTCGGACCCATCTTTCTTTATTTAATTTTTTAGAATTTTCATTTTTGTCTTGTTATTAAAAGGAGGAGCGAGGTTAATTTGGACGAGACGTTCTGTTAATCTCATTTTTATATATATATATATCTCTTATTAAAAGGAGGAGCGAGGTTAATTTGGACGAGACGTCCTGTTAATCTCAATTTTTTTATATCTCTTAAAAAAGGAGGAGCGAGGTTAATTTGGACGAGACGTCCTGTTAATCTCATGTTTAAAAAATTCCGTGTCTATTTTTGTTTATTTTTGTATACTTTGTCATTTCGTACGTTTTCTTTTTTTTGAAGAAGTTAAAATAATTTCTGGGCTAATTATAATGCGCGCTATCATATTGAGGTAACCGTTTTATAACGGACAGTTGTGAGGTGCTAATACCTTCCTCACCTGTAATTAGACTCCCGAATTTGGAATTTCATTTGTATGACCAATGCTTTAACGAAAGGTTTTTCCGGTATTTTATCCTTAAAAAATATTGGTGGCGACTCCCTGTTTTCTTTTCGAAAGGATTTCGAAACCGCGTGTTAATAATTTTTGAGGGTCGGCCGTGCAGCCGCGATCCCGGTCGCAACAGATGGCGACTCCACTGGGGAACTTAGAGAGTCAAGCCAGTCAATTTGATAGCGCATGTTTTAATTAGCATATTAATTATTTAACTTCTCCTTTTTATTTTATTTTTTGTCAATGTTTGTATAGGGTTTCTGTTTTGTTTGTATTCTATCATTTATGTTCTGTTAATGTCTGTGTGATTATTGAACCCTAGGATAGATGACTTTATTTGTTGCTCTGTGTTTGTTCTATGTGCAGAATGAGTAAGGTACAGGTATTGAATGCCTCTTTCACACACTACACTCACAGTTTGCACACACTTTTGAGTGGGACCCTATACCTGGGCCCAAATAGAACTTAAGATTAGGGGAGGTTGATAGTGGAGCCATTTGGGATGTACTTCCTGGTTACCGTGAGAATCTCAGCTAGAGTTCGACTTATTCATGGTGCCCACACCTAGTAGACTTTCTACTGTTGTGGCCAACATCATGAGTAGGATCTTGGCTCTAGTGACCTTTAGAAGTTTTAGAACAAGCCACCTAATGTGAGATATCACTGTTAGACAAACCTTAGTACCATTAGGAGGTCTTCAGAAAAACCCGACTAAAGGCACCAAGGGGCAAACTTTACTTCTACCTTTTCTCATTCTCACTTTCCCTTCTGATCCAAATTAGAGGACCACTTGCCCGTTTAGTGGATTACTTTTTCCGAAAATGACATATTTTTAACCAGTGATCCTTTAATGGGCGAGTAGTCCTTTCCTTTTATGCACAAGTCTTTGGGCCTTGAGTTACGGATGTTTTGAATAAAAAAAGAAGCAAAAGAAAAGTATATATCAAAAAAAGAATCAAAAAAAATTTAAGTTTTTTTGTATTGACAATGATCAGAAAATCCGTAGCTCACATGACCCTTGATTTGTCACAAGTTTTGTCAAATCGAAACCTCCCTAAATACAAAAATGTTTTCAAGAAAGTTACTAGGGGAGTATCGATTTGCAAAGCACGTCAGTTTCCAATGATTGATTTTCTCATTTCTTTATGTTCTTGCAGGAAGCTATCAAGAGCTTAGCCAGTACCTCTGAGTGAAAATATGGAAATTAACATGAGATCAGATAGTTGTGGTACAAATATACCCGAGTTGAAAAAATTACTGCATGTTAAGGCTAAGAAAGTCGATACAACCAGTTTGCAAGCATTAGGCAAGAAATTGGATATGAATCAGAAAATGACCTTCTCAAGGAAATATGGGAGGATTTTAAAGCTGCTAGAAGTGGAGGTACAAGTCGAGGCAATTACTGCTTTGATTCAGTTCTATGACCCACCTCTCCGTTGTTTTACCTTCCGAGACTTTCAATTGGCTCCGTCTGTTGAGGAGTTCGAACAGATCCTGGGGATGCCACTAGAAGGACAAATGCCTTACCGCCACCTTGGACGTCAGACGAATATTGTTACCATCGCTGATGTCCTAAGGATTCACCTGGAAGTGTTAAGAAGTAAGCAACTAAATAGAAATCAGATCCTGGGGTTTGATCGGGAATATTTTGAGAAGCACATGCACTTGCTGGCTGAGAAAGGAGATTGGGAAGCCTTCATGGATACCTTGGCTCTCACCATTTATGGTGTTATCTTGTTCCCCAATATTGACAATTACATAGACTATGATGCTATTGGCATTTTCCTTACCCGCAAGTTCAAATCTGAAAATCCTGTCACTGCTATCTTGGCAAATATATACTGCACCATGGACTTCTGCTATACACAAGGTGGGAAGAGAATCATTTGTTGTCTACCTGCTCTGTATGTGTGGCTCACGTCACATGTCTTCCACCAAGTTGGCAAGGTTGAATGTCATATTTCTGATCTGAAGTTATGCCAGTTAGTAACAAAGAACCGGCGTAAATGGGCCAATCACCTGATAGGGCTCACAGCTGATAAAGTAAGGTGGTATCCACAATGGTTGAAGGTTGACACCATTATTCACCATTGTGGAAGCTACCCGAACGTTCCTCTCATGGGCACTCAAGGATGCATTAACTACAACCCTGTCATAGCCAAACGTCAGCTAGCCTATCCATTGCTTGGGCCGCCCGATGAAGAATCGCTTATTCCTTTTGTCCTTTACTACTCAGAAGGAGATTGTACTTCTGTTATTCGGGATATAGCAAATGCATGGAAGAAGGTCCATAGACAAGGAAAAGAACTAGGAGCTCGAAGCCATTACATGAAGGACGAATACTACCAATGGATCCTGAATAGGGTTTCTATTGTCAAGCTGCCTTTCAGAAGTCCCTCCTATCTCCCAACAAGCACACCTGTTCCCCCACCTACCCTTGAAGAGGAGGCCATGAAAGCCAAGATAAGGAGTTAATTGTAAAAAATAAGAAGCTAGAGAAAGACTTGCTAAAGTCTTAACAAGAATGCGCCTTTCAGAAAAGGGAGAACTTAGAAAGCAAGCAAACCATCAAGGAGATTGAAAAAAAGCGGAAAATTGAAAGGGATTACTTAAGGAAGCAAAGTCAATGCCTCCGAACAGCTAATACTCAACTGAGAATGAAGAGCAAGCAAAGGGATACTATGTTGGCTGACAAGCAACTCTTGAGGGACATGTTGGAAAAAGCCAAAGAGCACGAGCAAAATGCCTTGGTGCAAAGAGAGCTCCTACAATTGTAAGTGAGCCAATTAGAGCATCAGCTTAATGAGGTGGTAGAAGCTTGCCAGCATGAGATAAATGGGCGAGCGACGGCGCGCGATAGATACTGAGCAAGAATGTCGTGAGGCTATCCATATTTTGAAAACTGAAATGACACAACAAGATGAAGTTATTCATTCATGGATGAACCGCTTCGCCCACTTGGCACATTTGGCTAATGGAGTTCTAGAAGACCTCCCGTTCCTACTTAAGCAAGCTGAGGGGATGGTTAATCCTCTTAACACCCCAAAAGAAATTGTAACCTTCCTTGATTATTGTAGAGAAAGGATTTGTAAAATGAGGGCCATGATTGCCCGAGCTAGGAATGGCTGATTTACTTTTTCTGCATAAGAAAATAGATTGGCAGCAGTAATGTATTTTGGTGGAATTCAAAAAAAAAAGGGATTCTTTCGTCTCCACAACTATCTCATGTTAACTTCCACTTATCACATACTTAGTACTTTTGAACGTGACGTTCTGAGAAACGGTTAGAGGATACTGGCCAAGTTCCGCGATAGCTTCATGCACCATACTATTTGTTTTTCCTTTTTGCTTTCTTTTTAACAATTTTGTGTTT
This sequence comes from Clitoria ternatea, assembly GCA_037962975.1. Classification (NCBI taxonomy): domain Eukaryota; kingdom Viridiplantae; phylum Streptophyta; class Magnoliopsida; order Fabales; family Fabaceae; genus Clitoria; species Clitoria ternatea. The sequence goes on from CM075672.1 coordinate 229,979,481, forward strand.
TGACTTCCATTAGACATTACGGGTAAGCATCCTTACCAGACCCGACTCCAAACGAGACTCATGGCCGAAGCAGAAATCAGGGATGAAGATTTCAGAAACGAGTTCAACCAGCTAAAGGAACAGGTAGCCGAGTTGACCAAGCTTCTGGAAAAGAGAATCACAGAAGGGGGCTCCTCTGCAGGTATTGAGGACACCCAACAACAGCCTACCACCCCGCTACATCCCCCAGGTTTTGGTCTGACAAGGACTCAATTTCCCAATCCAATGGCTCCTCCTCTCACTATCAATGTTGGAAGGCCTAACCCTGCTGCTGATCCCCAACCACACTACGGCATGTCCTATACACAACAACATACATTTGTTGGCCCAGATGGTAACCCGGTACCTTTTCCGCCTTATGGCTTACCACCGGGATACTTTCCCCCATTGCTCACTAACCTACAAGACACCACCCATGACCACCAAGCAACGAATCCCCATACCTCACACCCCGCTCAGCCCACTATACCATCACTTCATGAGCCACAAATTGCCCAAGCACAAGCCGCTCAAGCTCAAGCCACTCCAGCTCAAGCCACCCCAGCCCAAGTCACCCAGATAGCCCAGCCAGTCTATACTGCATAACCTACGGGCCAACCCCAGGGTCCTCCATTAAACTCTGGCCTAACAAGTTAGCCTCATACATCTATACCTTTCCACCAGCTCTACGGCTATCCATATGGGTACCTGAACCCCTATACTACCAATCCACAAGGCATGAGCCAAATGGTAAACCCAGTAGCTGATTCTAGAACAGTCGATATCTCCCAAAAAGGAAAGATAGAGATCTTGGAGGAACGACTAAGGGCTGTGGAAGGAGTGGAAGGTTTTGGATTAATTGATGCTTCTAAACTCTGTCTAGTCCCAGATGTCATTATTCCCCCTAAGTTCAAAATGCCAGATTTTGACAAATATCGGGGAATGACTTGCCCAAGAAATCATCTCACAATGTACTGCCGGAAAATGGCGTCTCATTCATCCGATGACAAGCTGTTAATCCATTGTTTCCAGGATAGTCTAGCCAGGGCTGCCCTCACCTGGTATGCCCACTTGGAACGAACCCGTATTCGATGCTGGAAGGACTTGGCAGACGCTTTCTTGAAACAGTACAAATACAATTTAGACATGGCACCCGACAGAGTGCAGCTACAGAACATGACAAAAAAAGGATAATGAGACATTTAAGGAGTATGCTCAACGGTGGCGTGAAACAACTGCACAGGTTGACCCCCCGCTGTCCGAGAAGGAAGTAGTAGCGATGTTCATCGATACGCTTCAGTCACCCTTCTATGACAGAATGATTGGCAGTGTTTCCTCAAATTTCTCTGACATTGTGACCATCGGGGAGAGAATAGAAAGTGGGGTGCAAACAGGGAAGATTATCCGAGGCCCATCTGGGGCATCCAATGTGAAAAGACCAGCGCCAGGTGATGGAAGGAGAAGAGATGGGGAGACCAACTTTGTCTCTTATGATCAGAAAAGGGACCAACCAAGACCATTCACCCCCACCGTTTTTCAAGCCCTCAATTCTTATGCACTGAATCCATATGTGGCTGTTGTCGTCCATAACCCAACCCGTTATCCTCCTCATTTTCGTCCACCCATTGTCAGAGCACCTATACCACAACCTATGCCATATCGTCCTCCATAACAAACAGTTCAGCCACCCGATCCTAATTAGAATGCAAAGAAACCTAACAATGACAACACGCTGATGCAATTCGATCCCATCCCAATGACATACACTGAACTTTTTCCTCTCCTCATTCATAGAGGTTTAGTGGCACCCTACCCTTTAAAGCCAGTAGAACCCCCTTACCCCAAGGGGTATGATCTTAATGCCCGGTGTGATTATCACGCTGGAGCGCCGGGGCATTCTACTGAAAACTGTATGGCATTGAAGTATAAAGTAAGGGATCTGATTAAAGCCGACTGGATTAACTTTAAGGAAGACAGCCCAAATGTGGCCACAAATCCCCTACCTAACCATGGAAATTCAGGGGTCAACGCCGTGGAAAATGATGAGGAGCGCGTTAAGAATGTTGCTGACATAAGAATGCCGTTAAGGGTAGTTCATTCCCTTTTGCTTGAAAGGGGATTAATTGAAGGGACCTGGAGTGTGGAACATGATTGCAAGCAGACTGCCGAACGCCAAGGCTTCTGTGAGGTCCTTCAAAGCCTTATGGACAGCCATATTGTGCAGGTCTGTAAATGCCATGGAGATGAGGTCGACATGGTCGAGGAACAAACAGGGGCACGAGTCCCTAAGCCCTTGACAATTTTTTACAGCAGGAACCCTCAAGCAGCTCCTGTTTCTGTACAACCAATCATCACTATTCAAGCACCCACCCCATTTGCGTTATCCACCCCATTTACGTTCAAAGATTCTCGGGCTGTCCCTTGGAAGTACAATGCAGATGTGATCATTGCAAGTTCGGCAATGAATGACCCGTCTCCTTCGTCCGTCACAAATATTGTTGGGGTAGGAGGTGTAACCCGGAGTGGAAGAGTATACGCCCCTCTAGAGCCAAAGAAGGATCAGATTACCGGAAAAGCCAAGGTGGGCAAAGAAGGGGCCAATGGTGAAATCAAAAGGGTCGTGACTGATGAAGAAGCCCATGAATTCTTAAAGTTTATTCGCCAGAGCGAATATCAAGTGCTTGACCAACTGACCCATACTCCTGTAAAAATCTCTTTGTTATCATTGCTGATGAGCTCTGAGCCATATCGTAAGATGTTGATGAAGGTCCTGAACGAGGCCCATGTCAGTCATGACATTCCCGTCGATAAGTTTCAAGGAATAGTGGGGCATCTTATTGTAGATAATTATCTGACCTTCACTGACGATGAAATACCAACAGAGGGAATTGGGCACAACAAAGCTCTCCATATCTCCGTGAAGTGCCGAGATTACATCTTAGCAAAAGTACTTATTGACAATGGGTCGTCCCTCAACGTCATGCCAAAATCTACATTGGCCAAGTTACCATTCGATGGGACTTATATGAAGCCAAGTGCCACAGTAGTACGAGCTTTTGATCGAACTCGGAGGGAGGTCATGGGTGAGATTGAGCTGCCCATACAGGTTGGGTTGTGCATGTTCCAGGTCCTTTTTCAAGTCATGGATATCTCGCCTGCCTACAGCTGTTTATTAGGTAGGCCGTGGATCCATTCTGCTGGAGTGGTACCCTCTACCCTGCACCAAAAACTAAAATTCATAATTGACAATAAGCTGATAATTGTTTCTGGTGAAGAGGACCTTCTGGTCAGCAAACCTCTGACAACCCCTTACATCGAGGCAGCAGAAGAGGCCCTTGAAACTTCTTTCCAAGCATTAGAGATAGCAAACCCTACCTATGTAGGGGAAAGAGCCACAATGGTAAAAGCTTACATGCCAAGTGCATCTTTAATGATGGCAAAGATTATGCTGCGTGAAGGGTATAAACCTGGAAGAGGGCTAGGACGTGCTTTGAATGGAGAAGTAGAACCTATACGCCTGCTTGAGAATAGAAATGGTTTTGGATTGGGATACTGGCCCAGAGCTGCCGATAGAAAAAGGTAGAGGAAGAGAAAAGGGAAAGAAGAGCTGCTCGTCTTACCGGCAGAGAACCTCATACTGCAAGAGTCCCCATCTGTGATCTCTACCAGAGCTTTCAGAGCGCCGGACTGATGCCTCCAGACCAAGTGGCTGTCATTGAAGAAAGTCCCTGTGATAGTGTTGATTTTGTGATTGCTTGTCCACCGGGCCAAGAACTTCATAACTGGGAGGTCGTGGAGCTCCCCACGACTTTAAATGTTTCATCAAAGTAATTTGTTTAGGCTTTAAGTACTTATTCGTCCCTCTGCTCTGCCTAAGGCTTTGGGACTCTTCCATGTAATAAGGGCGAAAAAAAAACTTGTTTTTATCATTTTCATCAATAAACATGTATCGAAATCCAAAAGAAAAAACTCTTCTTGTGTCCCTTATCCTTGTTTTGAATCCTTCTTTTTACTCGCTTGTTCCTTTTTTTTCATTTGCCATAACACACTAAATTGCAGATCCAAAAATGACTCTCTTGAGGATAGTGAGGTCGCAATCCTGTTTCATGACTTCGATCACCCAGTTGATTACGCCGATGAGGAAGGTGGGGAAGATTGTGAGCTACCGCCTGAGCTGACAACGTTGTTAGAGCAAGAGGATGAAGGGATTCAACCCTACCTAGACATAGTTGAGGTCATCAATTTGGGGAATAAAGAGAATAAGAAGGAAGTCAAGATCGGCACTGCCCTAAGCAGAGAACAAAGAGAAGATTTAATTAAGTTGTTAATGGAATTTTGTGATGTCTTTGCCTGGTCTTATCAAGATATGCCTGAACTTGATGCTAGCATTGTCGAGCATAGACTACCCTTAAAACCTGAGTGCCCTCCAATAAAGCAGAAACTACGCCGAATGAAGCCATAAATGCTCTTAAAGATCAAAAAGGAGGTTAAGAAGCAATTTAATGCTGGGTTCCTAGCTGTGGCAAAATACCCTCAGTGGGTAGCCAACATTGTTCCTGTCCTAAAAAAGGATGGAAAGGTACGGATGTGTGTGGACTACCGAGATTTGAATAGGGCTAGTCCCAAGGATGATTTTCCCCTACCACAGATTGATGTTTTGGTTGATAATACAGCTCAGCATTCCATTTTCTCATTCATGGATGGTTTCTCGGGGTATAATCAAATTAAAATGGCACCTGAAGATATGGAGAAGACCACGTTTATCACTCTATGGGGCACATTTTGTTACAAGGTGATGTCCTTTGGGTTGAAAAATGCTGGGGCAACTTATCAGAGAGCAATGGTGACTCTTTTCCATGATATGATGCATAAGGAGATAAAAGTCTACGTGGATGACATCATTGCCAAATCTAGGATAGATGAAGGGCACATTAGCGATCTAAGGAAGCTTTTTGAACGGTTGAGAAAGTTCGGGCTAAGATTGAACCCTGCCAAGTGCACGTTCGGTGCAAGGTCAGGCAAGCTGCTAGGGTTTATAGTAAGCGAAAGAGGGATAGAGGTTGATCCCGACAAAGTCAAGGAGATTCTCGAGATGCCTCCTCCCCATACAGAAAAAGAAGTCCGAGGATTCTTGGGAAGGCTCAATTATATTGCCCGATTTATTTCACAATTGATAGCGACTTGTGAACCGATCTTCAAGTTACTCCGCAAGAATCAACCGGGGCGATGGGATGAGAACTATCAAGCAGCTTTTGAAAAGATTAAGCAGTACCTGCAAGAACCACCAATTTTGGTGCCCCCAACCCCAGGAAGGCCACTTATATTGTATCTGACTGTATTGAACGAATCCATGGGTTGTGTGTTGGGACAGCATGATGAAACTGGAAAGAAGGAACATGCTATCTACTACTTAAGCAAGAAGTTCACTGATTGTGAAATGAGGTACTCCGCTTTAGAGCGGACTTGTTGTGCGTTAGCATGGGCCGCTAAGTGCCTAAGGCAATACATGTTGAGTCAGACCACTTGGCTAGTTTCTAAAATGGACCCCATCAAGTACATTTTTGAAAAACCTGCTTTGACCGGAAGGATCGCTCGTTGGCAAGTGCTATTAACTGAGTACGACATAATATATGTCACTCAAAAGGCCATAAGAGGAAGTTCCCTGGCCGATTACTTGGCACACCAACCCATCAATGATTATTAACCGATGCAATTTAACTTCCCAGATGAAGATATCCTGGCACTATTCAATGAGGAAGGTGGTCAGAAAGATAAATGGACCCTGAGATTTGACGGAGCTTCTAATGCATTGGGGCACAGAATTGGGGCTATCTTGATTTCACCTGATAAGGAATGTATCCCTATCTGCGCCAGATTGTGTTTTGACTGCACCAATAACATTGCTGAATATGAGGCATGCTCATTAGGAATCCAAGCAGTGTTGGATGCAAAAGTAAAATTGTTGGAAGTTTATGGGGACTCTGCTTTGGTTATCCACCAATTGAAAGGCGAGTAGGAGACTAAGGACAGTAAGTTGATTCCTTATTATGATTATATCAAGGAAATGATCAAAGAGTTTGACGAGAACTCTTTTCATCACGTTCTCCGGGATGACAATCAAATGGCTGATGCCTTGGCTACCCTTGCCTCAATGTTCGAAGTAAGTAGTGACTACGATATGCCTCTCATCGAAGTAAAGAAGCACTGTGAGCCTGCATACTGTCAAATGATGGAAAAGGAGTCTGATGGGAAACCTTGGTACCATGATATTAAGAGATATATCCAGAGTCAAGAATACTCTGAGGGTGCTACAGAAAATAATAAGAAGACCCTAAGACGACTCGCCATGGGTTTCTTCTTAAATGGGGATGTGCTTTACAAAAGAAACTATGACTCTGTCCTTCTTCGCTGTGTTGATGCTGTTGAGGCAAACGAAATCATGAGGGATGTTCATGAAGGATCTTTTGGGACTCACGCTAATGGACATGCCATGTCAAGAAAGATCTTGAGGGCCGGTTATTACTGGATGACCATGGAAGCGGACTGCTTCACCTATGTTCGAAAATGTCATAAATGTCAGATATACGCTGACCATATTCATGCACCCTCATCATCCCTGAATGTCTTGTCGGCACCATGGCCCTTCTCAATGTGGGGCATGGATGTCATTGAACCCATCGAGCCAAAAGCCTCAAACGGTCATCGTTTTATCTTGGTAGCCATCGATTATTTCACCAAATGGGTAGAAGCAGCTTCATATACCAGTGTAACAAGGAATGTTGTGGTCAAATTCATCAAGCGAGATCTGATATGCCGATACGGCCTACCAAGTCAGATCATTACTGACAATGGTACGAATTTGAACAATAAAATGATGAAGGAACTCTGTGAAAGCTTCAAAATTCACCATTATAATTCCTCTCCTTATCGGCCTAAGATGAATGGGGCAGTTGAGGCGGCCAACAAGAACATCAAGAAGATAGTACAGAAGATGGTAGTCACTTACAGAGATTGGAGCGAGATGCTCCCTTTTGCTCTACATGGGTATCGCACCTCGGTCCGAACCTCGATAGGGGCAACCCCGTTCTCTCTCGTATATGGAATGGAAGCAGTCTTGCCTTTTGAAGTAGAGATCCCGTCCCTTCGGGTGATGATGGAGGTAAAATTAGAAGAAGCTGAGTGGGTTCAGGCTCGACATGACCAACTAAACCTGATCGATGGTAAAAGATTGACTGCCCTCTGTCATGGTCAGTTGTATCAGAAGCGTATGAAACGAGCATTCGAGAAGAAAGTGCGACCTCGACAGTTCCAAGAAGGAGACCTGGTACTCAAGAAAATTCTACCGATTCAAAAGGACAATCGAGGCAAATGGACTCCTAATTACGAAGGACCATATGTTGTGAAAAGAGCTTTTTCTAGAGGAGCCTTAATACTCACTAATATGGATGGCAAGGATTTGCCAATGCCTATAAACGTAGATGCAGTGAAGAAGTACTATGCTTAGGGAGGGAATGTTAGTAACAAAGAAAAAAAAGAGAAGAGATAAAAAAAAAAGAAAAGAAAAATAATGTTCGCTAGGCTGAAAACCTGAAAGGGCGGCTTAGGCAAAAGTTAGAGCGACCCGGTGAGTCGAAAACCCGAAAGGGCGGCTCAGGCAAAAGTTAGGGTCAAATTTCTGGTAATGCGAATAAGACCTCTGACTCAAAGAAGTACGAGTCCAAGCTCAGGCACGTGAATCATCGTCGAACTTACCTTTCCAAAAGCAAGGTCGAAGGGTGAACATGAAGTCGTGTTGGGGGTTAAGACTCTCACCAGTCTCAGAGATTCACTGGAGGATCCATGAACCCTCCCTGTTTCACTTGTCCTTGACCTGTTCTATATGACCTCATTCATTTCATTTACCTTCCTTGTTTTTCTTTCTCTGTACTTGTTTAACATGCATGAATAAAATTCACCCTCTTCGATACGTGTTATGAATTTTGTTGATCTAATAAAAACATGTGTTTTAATAAATCAAATGGAAGAATGGTAAACATTTAAAGTCGTGAGGGACAAGATGCTCCTACTACTCGACCTCATCTTGGGCGATCATCACAGAGACTTGGCCAGGCACGCGCTCCGAAGCTATGGTTGCCTCATTCGTTCTACTTCGTCCATGAGTCATCTCAGGGATCACGGTCTCAAAGGGATCTACCAGAATTTTAATTTATTCTCTACATTACTTACGCTTTTTCATGAAGGTTGATAAAAAAGGACAATCGCCAAAGCTGGCACTTTTCAAATTCTCTTCCCCAGTGGAACCGCAATCATGCCAAAGTTGGCACTTCTCAAATTCTCTTCCCCAGTGGAATCGCAATCACCAAAGCTGGTACTTCTCAAAGTTTCTTCCTCAAACTGCCAAAGCTGGTACCTTCAAAACCGCCAAAGCTGGTACCTTTGAAAACGCCAAATTTGGAACCTCTGAAAACCTTTCCTCAATCACTAAAGCTGGCACCTTCAAAGTCTCCTCCTCAACTACAAAAGTCGATATCTTTCAAGTTTCCCCTCCCTAGTGGAATTAATCGCCAAAGCTGGCACTTCTCAAAGTTTCCTCCTCAATCACCAAAGATGGTGTCTTTTGAGTTTCTTTTCATGAATTGCCAAAGTCGGCATCTTTCAAGTTTCTTTCACTAAAACTGGTATACAAAGCTTTCGCTTCAATTGCCAAAGTTGGCATGTTGTTCATTCTTCCTAATTTCCAATGTTGGCATCGTGTTTGTTCTTCAATCGCCGAACGAGGCACCCTCTACTTTCTAGTCGTCAAATAAGGCACCTTTCCTGTCGGGAAGCCTCAGGAACCCACTCCTAGGCTATCACATTTCTCAATTTGAGCCAGGGGCATCCCCCAAGTCATTTATTTTCTGTCAAATAGCTTCAGGAACCCACTCTTAGGCTATCATATTTCTCAATTTGAGCCAGGGGCATCTCCCCTAAGTCATTTATTTTCTATCAAATAGCTTCAGGAATCCACTCCTAGGCTATCACATTTCTCAATTTGAGCCAGGGGCATCCCCCAAGTCATTTATTTTCTGTCAAAAAGCCTCAGGTACACCACTCCTAGGCTATTCCATTTCTTTATTGGAACCAGGGGCATCCCCCAAGTCATTTATTTTCTGTCAAAAAGCCTCAGGTACACCACTCCTAGGCTATTCCATTTCTTTATTAGAACCAAGGGCATCCCCCAAGTCATTTATTTTCTGTCAAAATAGCTTCAGGCACACCACTCCTAGGCTATTTTATTTCTTCATTAGAACCAGGGGCATCCCCCAAGTAATTTATTTTCTATCAAATAGCTTCAGGTACACCACTCCTAGGCTATTCCATTTCTTCATTAGAACCAGGGGCATCCCCCAAGTCATTTATTTTCTATCAAATAGCTTCAGGTACACCACTCCTAGGCTATTTTATTTATTCATTAGAACCAGGGGCATCCCCCAAGTTATTTATTTTCTATCAAATAGCTTCAGGTACACCACTCCTAGGCTATTCCATTTCTCAATTTGAGCCAGGGGCATCCCCTCAAGTCATTTATTTTCTGTCAAATAGCTTTAGGAACCCACTCCTAGGCTATCACATTTCACAATTTGAGCCAGGGGCATCCCCCCAAGTCATTTATTTTCTGTCAAATAGCTTCAGGAACCCACTCCTAGGCTATCACATTTCTCAATTTGAGCCAGGTGCATCCCCCAAAATCATTTTTCTATTAAAGGCCTCAGGAAGCCACTCCTAGGTTATTCCATTTCTCAATTTGAGCTAGGTGTATCCTCTAGTCATTTCTATCAAAAAGCTTCAGGTACCCATTCCTAAGTTGTGTCCTTCGATCCAAACACGTCAGGGCAATTCCCTATGTCATGGTTTTTTCTTCGAAGCTTTAAGTATCCCTCTCTAGGCTACCCTATTTTCAATATTAAGAAAATATCCTCTAATTTGTTCATTTTTTGGGGCAAAGCTCTAACTTGGCACCTTGTTTATCTTCTCCAATTGCCAAAGTTGGCGCTCCTAAGTCCTTCGTATTACTAAGGCTGGCATTGTTTGACTTCTCCCAATTGCCAAAGTTGGTACCCTTTTTAAACTTTCACTACTTCTTTAAATCTTTAAATTTCTCACTGCCGAAGCTGGCACCTCTTTAAATTTCGTGACATCTCGAGTTTTCTTGTTTGCCAAAGTCGGCAGTTCTTCAAGCTTCTCGAGGACTTTTGGGATTTCCAGTGTCGAAGTTGACACTTCATTAAGTTTCCATAACACATTTTAGGTTTTCTTATTCCTAAAATTGACACCTCTTCAAGTCTTCATCGCACTTCTTAAGCTTTCTATTTGCCGAAGTTGGCTCTTTTTTAAGTCATCATCGCCAAAGTTGGTACTTTTAAGTCTTTCTTATTGTTAAATCTGGCATTATTTGAGTCTTTTATTTGTCAAAATTGTTACCTCTTAGAGGTTGTTGGTGTCAAAACGGTGTTCATGTCTTTACTTCCTTTTCGCGATGTGAATGAATCATTCATATTATCGCGAAAAGAAAGTAAAGAGGGGCAACTGTAAACACCATTTTTTTAATTATTAAAAATAATAAATAATAATTTTCTCCTCCCCATTCTGAAAATTCCGTTCGGAATCCGAAAGTTATCTCCCAACTGCTCCACCAGCTTGATCTTCTTTTTCTCCTTCCACACAGAACACTCCTCCTCTCGGATCATCACCATACAACCAAAAAACCACAACAACAACAACAAGAGCAAAAAAAATCATCCATCATCAACTCACATGAAACAACAATAAAAAAAAACAACAAAACTCTTCTCATTTCATCACCCCCTAACAGCAACAAAAATAACAACAACCAAAACCAAAAAAATAAACAACCAAAAAGAGAAGGAGGAAGAAGAAGGCACTGCGCCAGCCACCAAGCTCCACCGCGACCGCCACCCCTCCTCCAGCACCGATCCTCCTCTTCTTGTCCCCCTCCCTTCGTTTCTCTCTCGGTCTCTCTCTCTCTCTCTCTCTCTCTTTTTTTTTCTTTTCCTTCTCTCTCTCTTCTTCACTGCCGTCGCCCCCTGTTTCTTCTTCTCTTATCTTTTCTTTTCCTTCTTAGTTATTAGGTTTAGTTTTTTTTCAAGTTTTTTAGTTTTTGGGCCTTAGAGGCCCATTTCTTGAAGGTTTAGTTTTTTTAAGTTTTTTTAGTTCTTGGGCCTTAGAGGCCCATTTCTTAAAGGTTTAATTTTTTAGGTTTCTTTTTTAGTTTTTGGGTCTTGGAGGCCCATTTCTTAATTTTTTTTGTAATAGGTTCAAGGTCCTTTTATCTTATCTTCTTTTTTTTTCTTCTTAAAAATAATAATAAAAATTTCAAGATAAAAAGAGAGTAAGTAACTTTTATCTAAGTTTTATTTTAAAAAAATAATTAAAAAATAATAATAAAAAATATGAAAAAACATTAAAAGTCTAAATATCCTTTAAAAAAATGGTTAGTTTCTAAATTTTAAAAAAAATATTAAAATCTAATACCTCTTTCAAAAATAAGTAAATGGTTTTGTTTATGTTATATCTAAAAATGAAATATATTTTTTTTAATTTTAAAAAAAAGAATAAGAAAAAAAATCAAAATATCTTTTAAATTATAACTAGCTTTATGTTAAATTAAAAAATATTGAATGAGTTTCCTCTAGAATAACTGTCATAGAATCTCATGAGCGATCCTACATACGTTTTATGAGATCTTGAAGGTTTGTACACGTGCGATCTACTTCGTCTTGTACTTCTTATTCTCCATAAATTTTCTTTCATTATTAAAAATCAAATCAAATCAAAAAAAAATTATTTTAAATATGTTCTCAAAATTTCAAAGAACTACGTAACCCTGATTTCTCGAAAGCTCAAGAATACGTAGGAGCGGGAAACAGTTCCTGTCGGGCCCATCTTTCTTTATTTAATTTTTTAAAATTTTCATTTTTGTCTTGTTATTAAAAGGAGGAGCGAGGTTAATTTGGACGAGACGTTCTGTTAATCTCATTTTTTATATATATCTCTTATTAAAAGGAGGAGCGAGGTTAATTTGGACGAGACGTCCTGTTAATCTCATTTTTTTTATATCTCTTAAAAAAGGAGGAGCGAGGTTAATTTGGACGAGACGTCCTGTTAATCTCATGTTTAAAAAATTCCGTGTCTATTTTTGTTTATTTTTGTATACTTTGTCATTCCGTACGCTTTCTTTTTTTTGAAGAAGTTAAAATAATTTCTGGGCTAATTATAATGTGCGCTATCCTACAAACATAAATAAATTAATATGTGAAAATTAATTAGTACAAATATCCTACATATATTCTAATTTCTCATACTTAAAATATATAGTTAGAAATGATAAAAGAAAATAGAAATTAATGAATGGTTATATACCAGAAGCGGCGACCAAGAAGATCACAATGAGAGGAACAAGTTTAGCCATTATTTGACTAAGTTGATTACTGATATTTGTTATAGGTTTTGCTTTGCGTAGTTCCTTGTGGCCTCTATAGCTATTTATAGGCAATAACAGGATCTTACTTGCATAACAAAATATTCATATATTATATATAATTCGCTCGCGAGCCACGCGTTGATTAAAATATTATATAACAAAAAAATTATATAACTTGAAGCATTATTGATAGACAATTATCATCATGTGTATTTTATTTAAGATGCAATTTCGTTTGATTTAATGCTACTAACTTTTCATGTCGTGTATCACAAATTAACGCAAATGAAGTTATTATGTGTATGAGAAGCAGTAGATAAGCTTGCTGGTTTTTTTTAAAGGCTAAATACACTATGGGTCATAAGTTTCAAATCAATTACCTTTAGCATGTAGATAAAATACTCTATCATTAAGCTATAATTAAAATATATTGCATGTATTATAATAACATTTCATATTATTTTCTTATTTCATACACTTATATATTTCAAAATCGACCTCCTGGCTGGTATGAAAATTTCCACGATAAGATAAAAATAAAAGTTTCATTTGTTTATTTATAATTGGGACCTGAAATTTGGACTCTGCAATTAGGCTTAAAATACTTTATCTGTTCAAAGAACCTGCATATTTGTTTTGTTTTTACTATGTTCATTCAGAAACTAACTTAACTAGACTCTTATCACCTTATCTATTTTTAGAAAGGAAAAACAAAACTTCAGGAGTTAGAATTGTTGTGCCGGCAATCATATAATATACTACGTGCGTTTTTCTTATGTATATATACTGCAAGTCACCATTCACACGAATCATATGATTCTATATATATATATATATATATATATATATATATATAAAAGTCAACCAAGAGGATAGGTAAAAAGTTTGAGTGATAACAGACACTATCTTTATATATATTGCCTGATTAAGGATTTATAAATGTGTTGATAGTTATAGAGTACCTAGTATGTTAATAAACATGTCATACATCCACATTACATTTATGTGGTTTTCTATACTTCGTATGTTAAATGGGACTCTAAGTATTTACTCTCGTATAGTATCCATTTGATAACTAGTTGGGAAAACAAAATCATGAAAATAGAAAAATTTATGTTACGTTTAGTTACAGAAAAAATTCTAGTTTTTTAGGAAAAGGTTTGTACTTGTTTTTCAAAATTTTTATTTCCTGGGATAGATAGAAAAATTCTTGGAAATTTTTTTCCACTTTTCAATTTTTTTAGAAAACTTCATTAAAGACTTCTCTATTTTTCTTAAAAAAATAGAGAACCCAGTTTTCAGTTTTTTATAAGTTTTCTTTGAATATTTTGTAAATAGACACCTTTTTTATTTTTTCAACTTTTTCAAGAATAGTTTTCCATTTTGCTTAAGAAACTTACGAACTAAACATGACCTTATGTTGTGTTTAGTTACAGAAAATTATTCTAATTTTCTGATAAAAGTTTTCTGCTTGTTTTCTAAAATTTTTATTTTCTGAAATAGTTAAAAAAAATTCTAAAAACCTATTTAGATGATGTGACAATTTTCCATTGGAAAACTAGAAAACTGGAAAGGTTGTTCAACTACACTCAGTTTTCCATCCTAATATAATTATGCAAAGCATAACATGTATGTGGAATTAACATTTGACGCCACAACTGTCGCGATCTAGATCGCGGCAGGAGGCCGACTGTAAAAAGAAAATAAGGTTTCCCAAGTTTCCTCCGGAAACCGTGGAGTCGCCACTAATGTTTTTTAAGGTAAAACATCAGAAAAACCTTAACGTGAAGGTACTGGTCATAAATTAAGATTTTAAGTTCGGGAGTCTAATTACAGGTGGGGAGGTATTAGCACCCCACATTGTCTATTTTAAACGGTTACCCTAAATTGTTTAAGTTTGAATAATCCTACTACTTTATGATTTAAACCTCTTAGAGATGCCTTATGGATTGGTTGTTGATTTAATGATTTTTTAAAATTATAAACTTTACGATTAACAGGAAGTCTCGTCCAAATTAATCGAGTTATCGTTAAAAGCATGATGATTTTATTTTTACTAGTAAAAGGGATATATATTTTTTAAAATTTGGGCCCAACAGGAATAATTGTTCCCGCTCCTACGTATTCCCCAAGCGTTAGGGGAAATCAGGGTTACGTAGTTCTTTGGGTTATTTTTTTAAAAAAAGCGAAGTAAGTTATATTTTTAAAAGAAGCCTTAGGTTTTATTGATTTTATTATATTTTTTAAAAGGAAAACTTAACAGTCTAGGTTAATTTAAGAATGAAAAGTTTATTTGAAGACCTAGATTAACAGGACGTCTCGTCCAAAGAATCTATAAAGATATTTTGATTTTATTATATTATAGATATTATTAAAGTGTTTTATGGTCTAAATTATTTTAGGAAATTTTACATAGATTGACAGGACGTCTCACCCAAAAAATCTATAAAGTCCCTAAATTTGTTATGAAAATATTTTTTTAAGGTCTACGTTAATTTTGAGACAATTAAAATTTATTTTTATTTGAAAACTTAAGCCAACAGGACGTTTGACCAAATTAATCCCTAATATAAACATAGTTAATTTGTTACCTATTGAAATTAAAAAATATTTTATGATCAAACAATTAAAACATAAATTAATAAGACATTTTGTCTAGATTAACCCTAGCATAAAGATTTTAATTTAGTTACCTGCTAATATCAACTTTATTTTCTATCTTAGTAACTAACATTAACGGATACCCGTAGGGAAAGACTTCATACATTTAATCATGTCTATTGTAATCCTCTAGAAAACAAGAATCATAGATAGTCACAACAAGACATTAAAGGAAACAAAAGAAAGTACCTGAAGTTATTCTTTCACGCGAGTTTGCTTCTTTTCTGTTCAGTTGGCTATTGCGAGTATTTATTTGTGTATTGCGTTAATTCTTCCTTGTTCTTAATTACGTTTGTTGAATCCTCCAGCATGAATAATCCAATTCCTTTTCCTCTGTGGTGGCTCACGTGATTGTATATCCTCTCCTCTCAATGGCAATTGAATTTTTTTTTTAATGAATCCTTTTAGCGTAAATGTGCCCCCTGATGGCTTGCGTGAATCTTTTTTTTCAGCCTCTATTCCCCTTTTTTTCAACGTGCCTGTGCTACATATATATATATATATAGCTAATTGAAGATTTTTGCTGCTGTGTGCCTTACCTCTTTATTCCGTTTCTGTTTTTTTCCTTCTTGATCCCTTTTTTCTCTATCAACATATTATAGATATGTATATATAATAACCTCCATGGTTTTTTTAGCTATCCTTTTTTTTCTCAATCCGCGTGCTTTAATACCTATGTATTATTCTTTCCTTTTATCTGTTAGTTTCAAAACGTGATCTCCTACCCTTCACGCGTCACATGTATATATAAAATCCTTTCTTTCTCACGTGAATCATATTATATATATATATATATATATATATATATATATATATTCCTTCCCTTTTTTATATATTAAAAAAAACTGATTTCATTAATATATATGTAAACATCTATCTCCTAAAACTCTTAACTCTTAAAATCTTTTCATCATTTTCTTTAATCTCTTATCTGATCTCTTAAAATTTGAATTTTAAACTTCCTTTCTCTATTTGATTTTTAAGATTAGAGGTTCAAAAATTTCAAAATTTATTGTTCTGATAAGGATTTAAAATTTAAAAATCAAAGCCCGGATCAATAATTTAAAATTCAAACAAGCCCACAGGTTCACTTTTTCTTAAAAAAATAAATTATTTTTTTATTTTTTACTTTTTTTATTTTTTTGAAAATTTTAGATGGACCCGGACAAAATTGGGTAGCAACAACAACAGATAATTTGGTATATCTTTCAGAATATGAAATCTAACCTTAAGAACACTAAATGTGCGCTTTATAACATTACGAACTGACGAGTGTATGTAATTGAATAATTCTTCTTTTTGTCTCATTCCTCCACCACGTTGGAAATCACATTACTAAAAAACCTCTAACAACTACAAAAGAAACCTCGTCGCTACAGTCGTCACTGACAACAACCCCGTTGCCGAAACCGTCACTATTTTGCTTCCCTCTAGTTTTTTTCTTTCCCTCTACTTTTCTTTTGTTGTGCGCCCATATTAGCGACGGATACACGTCATCGTGGACGTTACTAAAACACAATGACTGAAAAGTGGTGTCACTAATCAGCGACCACGTTAGTGACTGACACTTTAAAACAACTTTAAAAAATGACATTAGCGACCACCTAAACGACTACGTCGCTAATGCTGTCGCTACGGGTGAGCTTGGATATGTAGCGACGTACAGACAGGCCGTCGCTAAATATGCCTCTTCATTTTTTTAGGTTCCCTCCAATTTTTTTGGTTGGGGCCCAAGTTAGTGACAGATTACTTAAGTCGCTAAGGTGTCCAGTTAGCGACCGATGTGGTCATCATTATTTTTTGGTAAGTTAGCGATGGGGTCAGGTCGTCGCTAATCGTAGATAAAGAGCCTATGTCACTGAATCCATCACTAACTGTAATCATACAAAGACGGTTCTTGGCATCGCTAGTTTAGTCAATTTAGTGACAGAGTGTGTGCTTCGCTAGATCAGACACGTGTCCACTATTTTAAGTTAGCGATGGTTCAGCGACGCGTTTTAGTCATCGTTAAATCTAATCACTTAATCAAGGCTCTCCTTTCTGCTTCATTAGTTTGTGATTTCAAATCCTTAACCCCTCCTCTTCCCCTGACCTTCCCTCACCCGATCCTAAACCCATCACTGACGTCTTATTTTCGTCACCAGTTTCCCTCCACAGCTCCACCGGTTTCCCTCATCTCATTTCGTTCCTCAGCTTGACGGTTTCCCTCATCGCGTCTCGTATCCCTTAGCGATTTCGCTCACACGACCTTCGTCACTCGTTCGTGAGCCACGATCCTCTCCTTCGTCTCTCATTTCCTCAAGTCAATAGTTTACTTAGGGCTTGTTATCTTCTCCTGCATTATTCTTGTGCTATTACACATTAAGAAAGTATGCTTTACGCATTGTTCTTATGTTATGTGATTGGTATTCTGTGTTGTGGATTGATTTATGCTTGGTCCTGCATTGAAATCTGTTTGTTAAGTTAGCTTTGATTTGTTTTGCAACTTTTCAAGCTCGTGAACTGAGTTATTAAAGTTTGTTTAGTATTAAGTTTATGTCAGATGCTTTCTTTTTTACACCATGTGAATGACTTTTACACCATGTTTATTTGTTTTGTTTTTACTCTGTTCATTTAGAAACTAACTTAACTAGACTCTTATCACCTTATCTAATTTTAGAAAGGAAAAACAAAACTTCAGGAGTTAGAATTGTTATGCCGGAAATCATATAATATACTACGTGTGTTTTTCTTATGTATATATATTGCAAGTCACCATTCACACGAATCATATGATTCGTGATATATATATATATATATATATATACATATATATAAGTCAACCAAGAGGATAGGTAAAAAGATTGAGTGATAACACACACTATCTTTATATATATTGCATGATTAAGGATTTATAAATGTATTGATAGTTATAGAGTACCTAGTATGTTAATAAAGATGTCATACATGCGCATTACATTTATGTGGTTTTCTATACTTGGTATGTTAGTTATGTTTCCTGAAATTTTGATCCACCATTTTAGAATTGCTAGAATGATGAATAGTTTTTCACTTAACTATAAATATAAAAAAATGTGCTTGACAATATATCATCTTCTTAAAATAACTACTACAAAACATCTTAAACTTATTTCTACCTTTTAGTCATTACCTTTTGTTCATTCTAATTACGTAAAACATAAAACCCTAGAGAATTACTCTAGAAAATTTAAGGATTTATTGCTCAAAATGTCACTTGAAATACATAGTGGCCCTGAGACTATATTTATACAACAATAAAGTAAAAATGGGTCTTGACTTAGGCCTATTTACAAAGAGATAACAACTATTATCTGTTAAAATGCTAGAGAAACAAAATATCCAAAAAATGTTTCTAAAAATAATGGGAGAGGGAGTTCCATGGGGCCCTCATCCGATCTAGGGGGAACAAGAGCCCCCAGTCACGAGCTCGAGGTGAATTATCGAGTTGAATGACTAGATGTCGAGTTAAGGTGTTTTTGAGCATAATAATATTGAGTTGCCTTCTTCCGGGTAAGGAATCTCGAGTGAGACAATACTCTAAGTGATGTGATACTCTGAGTGAGACCATACTCTGAGTGAGGTGGGATTCTTTTTATGAGTAAGGAATTCATAACATTCTCTGAGGGGTTTTAAAGAGGGATACGTGTCTCATGGTAGATAGTTGTTGTTTCATTACTTAATGTGATATATGGATCCAACTGCTTTCGTAATGATGGGGTATTTTGTATCCTTATGGTAATGCGTCCTTTGAGTTCGAGTGTGTCGTTTTGAAGGTGGGGGGTTTACTTGCTACGTGTTGAAGGCAGTTGTCCTTTGAAAGGTCATCGTGACATTGTGATCGTGAAAATGGTGAGATTTTTTCCAATCGTCATAACTAAAAAAAGTCCATAAAACGACAGAAGAAATTTGTCAATGGTATCAGCGACGAAGTCAGCCACAGTAATCCTTCGTCGCAAAAAGGCTAGTCGCTAACCTCTCAGCAACGGCAGTAGACTACCGTTGTTGCTGAAGGGTGACAAATTAGTGGTCCCCTTTATCATCATGTTCATCGTTGTTTCAGTCCCAAAATAGCAACGGATGGGGTTTGGTCACTTCCATATTGATGTGTTTCTATCGCTAAGGCACAAAAGACGTAGCGACAACTAGACCTCGTAGCTACTAGTTGACGAGAGGGTCGCGGTCGCTACAAGGAACCCAAATCAGCGAAGGTTATTGTTTGTAATTGACTGGTTTGACATGTTCCGTCGCTGTTGCCGTAACTAGTGTACGACCAACGTAGCGACGTTATGCGCATTCCGTCGCTGATGTAACGATGTAATCAGCAACAGACTAATTTCGTCGTTAATAGTAAAAGAATGATTTTTTTATAAATTGTATTATATTATAAATTTAATATTTTGGTAAAAAATTATAGAATATATTTTATAAAGTTGTTATAAATATTTTGATATAAAAATTATATATGATTTTTTATGATAATGTTTTTATTATTTATCTAATTCTTAATATAGGCACATAAAAAATAGAATGAGATAAAAAGAAATAAAAATAATTCAAATGTACAACTCTAACAATAAAAAAATAAATACAAAAATGTGTAACAATAAAAAAAATGAGTACAAAAATGTAGCACCAAATCTATCGTTAACTGCTAGTGGGATCCAAGGGTGGTGGGGGCGGCTGGGAAGCAAATGGAGGTGTGACTCGAATCCTAAGAGCCTCCTGCTACACAAATTACCTACGAGTCTCTCGTTGATCCTCTTCAGCTGCTAGCGGTCCTCCTCAGCTCGTTGCTCTGGTAATATAACTCATTGGCGGTCCGCCTCAGCTCGCTCCTCCACTAGCTACCTCTGTCGGCGCTTCTCTGCTAGCTCAGTGTTTAGGTTCTGAATAACTTGAACATCTATTGGCAACATAGAGGAAGAGGCAAAGACCTTCCTCGTCCTTGCGATCTAGGTCCTAATCTCACCAAGGCTAAACACCCCTCTCTCTTGTTGATGTCTTTGACGACCTCTAAATAGATGGCATCATTGTCGGTAGAATAAAGGGTGGGAGGTGTGTCCCCATCGGGTGTTTGGGCCGCCATCTCAACCTCCTTTTGAGCTCGCATTGCTAGATACGTCTTCTGTATATGTAAAAGATAGATGAAACAAGTTAGTAATTTGACTTGTAAATCTTTGATGAAACTCTAAACATTTGTAAGTTTAAATAAAGTATCGTCATGTCATTGGGTCTTCTGGTTAACCCAGTCACCAGCCTTGTTCTTCTTGGGGATTTACAACACCTCAAACAACGAAGGCTCATAGTGATCCTCCTGCTCATGCAATTCACAACATATTAATATTGTTAGTGAAAAAGCTTTCAAGTCATCATATTAATAAACATATTTAACAAAGTGTACTTACAAATCTTTTTTATACTCTACAACTGACATGGAACCTCTAGTGTAGATGAAGGCTCCACCATCAATATGTCTATTTGCCTTATTCCTAGCACTGGCTTGCTGGAACTTGGCATCTCCCTACTTCTGAAATATCCCTTCCTAGTTGGGCTCTAGGATCTAATGGGAACGCTAATTCTTCGCCCCTAGCTTCCAAACTGTACTTTTGATGATTTTACAGGTCTTTATGGTAAAAATCCTCCTAATCTCATTAGTCATACCCTCTTCCCACCAATAGTCACACTGTAAATTAAAATGCAATTCCAAATTAAAAAAACAAGTATATATAATCATGCAAAAAATAAATGAAATTAGGAGGTTATGTTAAACTTATTAAAAAAGTGTCAAACTATCTCTGTTGGACAGTCTTACTAGCATATGTCCAAGAGATGTAAGGACCATCTCATTGGTGCAACATCCCGGATAATTGTAGAAAATTTTTGTGAAGTGAAAATATTAAAAATTGTTTTTAGGAATTTATTTGATATTTTTATGAATTATTGGTTAATTATAAAGGGTGTGATTAGAAGAAGAGAAGTTAAATTAAATCTTTAAAGAAATTGTAAAGGAAATGGAGAGATGACCGGTTGAAGAGGTTACTGGTCGGAAGTGACCGGTTGAGAAGGTAACCGGTTGCCATGAGTTTAAATAATGGATTCCTTCTCTTTCTTCAATCATTTGCGCAATCATTCACTCTCTTTCACGTGAAGAGCTTCTGTTGCCTTTTCTTCTTCTTCCTCCATTGATTGAGAGCTGTAAGCTTTGAAGGAGGTCCATCTTTGCATCAAACCTTGAGATAATTGCGTAGCTGTGGTTGTGGTTTCAAGGTAAGTCCTCTAAACCGTGTGAAACTGTCACCTCATCCCTTCGTTTCTTTTCTGGACGAAGAACCATGTGAGGGGGAGTACTGTTCTGATTCCACTCCTCCTGGAAGTAAGCCTGTAAATGGCCCTTGACCGTGTAGATTCTGGATGATGGTGAGATGTTAATGAACTTCACGTTCCAAACCTGTAGGTGGTGAAACAAACACTGGTAGAACGATTGAAGGAGTCGCTGCTGGAACGGTGGTGGAACGGTGAACCCAGACACTGTTGAGGCGTGGAACAGAGGTAAGGGGGGTGTTCGGGTTATAATTAATTAGAATAGGACATACTGTCCGAGTCATTGTAATGACTGTGAACCGAGTGAGAATTGATATTGAATGAAAACCATGTGAATATGTATATGAATGTGCACACCGATCGATTTATGATCGTGTGTGTGTGTATGACAAGAAATGAGGTGTTGAATGAAAGTTGTGAATGTATATGCATGTATTTATGTGCACACCGATCGGTTTAGGATCGTGTGAATATTTGTTATGAATGTATATGGATGAATGAGAACACCGATCAGTTTCTGATCGTGTGTGTAGCATATTCCGAATGTGGAATATTCCGAGTGAGATTCAATTATTTGATGCTGTGATGAAATGAGGCTGTGAAAATGTATGTGCATGTATGTGGACACCGATCGGTTGAGGATCGTGTGTGTGTATGTGTAAATCCGATTGAAATTAAAATGATGCTGTGACAATCAGTATTTTGTGGCAATGTGGGATCGGGTTTGACAAGCAGGTCACCCGAGTGATGTTATTAATGAGTCGGGTTTGACAAGCAGGTCACCCGAGTGATGTTATTAATGGCCACTTGTGAAATGTGAATGTGATTGTGGTATGGGACGACCGATGGTATATGTTACCCTCGTTTTTGGCTTCAGTGGTCAAGCAGGACCCAGTTGAGCTACCCAGAGGTCTATGACCCAGTGGTTGAGGAGGAGTCAAGCAGGACTCGGTGAACCAAGCAGGGTTCACGGGGTGTCAAGAAGGACCCCCAACTGAAGGTCAATCCTTTGAGTATCCGGATACTGTGTCAATTTTGACTGAGTCAGTGGTGATAAATGATGATTTGATAATTCTGCTGAGTGCAATTGGTTTTAATTGCCGAATGAAAGTTGAAATAATTGCTGTGGTTGTATTTGCCGAGTGAATTGTTATGTTTGCCGAGTGAATCGTTATATCCGCCGAGTATGAATTGTTGTAATTGTCGTGTGATTGGCTATATTTGCCGAGTGTGAATAGCTAAATTTGCTGAGTGTGGTTTGCTAGGATTACCGAGTGTTGATTGCTATAGTTGCCGAGTGTGAGTTAATTATCGAGTGAAAGGTGTAAATTGAGGAGAAAGGAATCAGACAGAGTTTGTACTCATATTTTATTTAAATTTCGTTCTAGATTAATTATGATGCTAAACACTCACCCTTGCTGTGGTTTACATTTTTAGTAACCAGTGACAGGGAAGAGGTCGGAGCCATAGAGGTGCGCCAAACGGAGAATTGATGCCAAGGCACCAAGTGAATTAAATGAATTATGTAATATATGTATATTTTGAGTTTACCGAGTGTTTGATGCTACAGTGTATTGCCTGTATGATGAAATAAAATTCCAATCGGTATGCTGTGTGAAGTGAGTATAAATTCTTGATGTTAATTGATTGGTGTTTATTTTATGAGTGAATTTGCATTGCTGTAGCAGAGTCGATTACCGGGTGAAGCTAGCCGAGTGGAATCCTTTTTATCCGAGCAAGGGCCGATTGAATTGGTACCCATTTTCGTTCAAGTAAATATCCCTCATTTCTGAGTAAAGAATAACCGAGAAACCCACTTCTGAGTGGAAAGGTTAAAGTGTCTCCGAGTGAGCTATGGCTGAGACTCCGAGTGAAGATATGAGCGAACTATTTTGAGTGAAGCTTAAGAATGTATTTCGGGTGAGGTATACCTGAGAGAAACAGTTTCCGAGTGAAACCCGACTCATGAGTTTAGTTAGCCGTGTGGTATTCGGTCAAGCGAGTCGACACTCGTTAAGCGAATCAGGGACTCGCTCAGGCGGTTGACCCCTGACTCTATTTTCCTTCTTTCGCTGTTTCTGAACAACTCTATTTTATTAATGGTTTCAGTTTCAAACGATTTCAGTCGGTTATTACTATTTTAAGTATGATTTTATTATTTTGAATATATTTAATAAAAATAATTATTATTTTATATTGAGACCTAGTGGATTTTTATTAAAAGTGAAAAATTTATTACGAAAAATGAAGAAAAATGACGCGGGTCATCACAATTGGTATCAGAGCGGTTCTTTCTAGAGCCGAGTGGATGGGTGAATCGAGTGAATTTATGAGTCCTATGATGGACTATGTTTGCATTCTATTGCAGTGTTTGTGATTGTTTGTGCAGTTTGGCATCATTCCCTTGGCACTCCAGTGGCGTTGTGTTTTATATGAGGTAATTATCCGATTCCCTGGTAGAGCATTGGTTATTAATGGTGATGTGTTTATTCATTGTAGAAATACCTTATGGCCGAAGGGACTAGTTCTGGTGGAGGGGATGATTTCATCTCAAAGTTTTCTCAGTTGATGAGTAGGACCGAGTCCGGTCCCACTCTTGATAAATTCCTGAAAAAGAATCGCCCTGCCTACAAAGGAGGGCACGATTATGATGGAGCGTATATTTAGATTAGAGAAGTTGAACAAGCCTTTGAGTATTTCGAGTGCTCAGAGGAGCAGAAGGTTCAATTTGCAACCTATCAATTGAAGGACGAGGCGAGGGTATGGTGGTCTCGGACCAAGGTTCTGATGAAGGCAGGGAATGAACCCGTAGTATGGGAGAATTTCTGAAAGAGATTCCTTGTTAAATACTTCCCGGATAATTATAAAATCCGAAAGGAATTGGAATTCTTGAGGCTGGAACAGGGCCGAATGTCAGTGGCTGAGTACACTGCTAAATTTGATGAGCTATGTGATTTCTATCATCCTTTCTCTTTGGAAGGAACTGAGGGCAGCAAGTGTACCAAATATGAGTCGGGATTACGGATTGAACTCCGTAGTGTAATTGTGCCGATGGAGATTCAGGATTATCCGAGTCTGGTAAATAAGGCTAGGCTGATTGAAGAAGTGCAACTACAGAGAGCCTTTCAGCCGAGAGATAAGAAACAACTGAAGGCAAGAGGGTTTAACTTCAAGAAGACGGGTCAGTCCTTTCGTGGCAGTAAGTTTTCTTCTACGTCTTCTTCTTTGTCTGGTCGGAGTTCTACTGGTCAATCGGGCAACCAGTCGGGTAACCGAGTGTGTTATAATTGTGGCCAGGAGGGCCATATTGCAAAGCATTGTCCAGCCAATCAGATTGTTTGTTTCCAATGTGGACAACCGGAACACATTAGACCTGATTGCCCATAGAGGCAACAACTGATTGGACATGGCAGCCAAGCCAATACTTCTGGGACTCGGGGTGCTAATGTTCCGAGAGGAGGTAGACACGGAGCTGGGTGTGGTGGCCAACACTCGGGGAGAGCAGATGCTTAATCTAGTGGCGCACAAAATGTCATGACTGGGCGTGTATTTGCTTTTGATGCCTCGGAAGCTGTAAAGAATAACAACCTGGTGCAGGGTAAGTGTCTCATTCATGGCTATCTTGTTGATGTAATCTATGATTCGGGTGCAACCCATTCGTTTATTTCCGAGAGTTGTGTACAACGGCTTGGTTTGCCGATTGTATTAATGGAGAACGCTCTTAGTGTCTCCACTCCTACTGGTTCCACTTTCCGGGCAACTACTATGTATGGGAAGTTACCGATGCAAGTGGAAGATCGTATTTTCTGAGTGAATCTAATATGTATGTCGTTGAAGAACCTAGATGTCATCCTAGGTCTTGATTGGTTAGCTGATAACCGAGTGATGGTGGACTGCTATCGGAAAACTATTGTTTTCTCTCAGGAATTGGACACCAAGAATGTGGTGAGTGATGTTTCTGCCACCTATGTTATTTTATTTACTTCGGAAGGTCAGTATAATAATATGCCGAGTGAAATTCCAGTAGTATGTGAATTCCCTGACGTATTCCCGGAAGAAATTCTGGAGCTGCCTCCTAGTCGAGAGATTGATTTTTCGATTGACTTGATTCCCGGGGCCGAGCCTGTGTCCCGAGCGCCTTATAGAATGTCTTCGATAGAATTAACTGAAGTGAAAAAGCAAGTGAACGAAATGCTGGAGAAGGGCTTTATCCGACCGAGTGCTTCACCGTAGGGTGCTCCTGTACTGTTGGTGAAAAAGAAGGATGGTAGTATGTGAATGTGCATAGATTACCAACAGTTGAATAAGCTGACTATAAAGAATAAATATCCGTTGCCAATGATTTATGACTTGTTGGATCAGTTGCGAGGTGCAGTCGTATTCTCTAAGATTGACTTGAGGTCGGGATATCATCAAATCCGAGTGAAGTCAGAAGACATTCCCAAGACGGCTTTTCAGACTCGGTATGGACACTTTGAGTATGTTGTAATGCCCTTTGGAGTGACAAATGCTCCTGCTATTTTCATGGACTACATGAATCAGATTTTCCAATCATATTTGGATCGATTTGTAGTGGTATTCATTGATGACATACTAGTGTATTCAAAGTCGGTTGAGGAGCATGCTCAACATCTTCGAGTTGTTCTGCAGATACTCCGAGAGAAGAAATTGTACGCTAAGTTATCTAAATGTAATTTCTGGGAAAAAAGTGTACAATTCTTGGGACATGTGATTTCCCGAGAGGGTGTATCAGTAGATCCGACTAAGATTGAGGCAGTTATGGCTTGGGAAAGGCCTCAGTCGGTAACGAAGATTAGGAGTTTTCTCAAATTATCTGGGTACTATCGGCGTTTCATTGAAGGTTTTTCTCAGATTGCACTTCCTTTGACTCGGTTAACGAGAAAAGAGAACCCATTTGTTTGGTCGAAAGAGTGTGAAATGAGTTTCCAGACTCTTAAACGATGTTTGACGACTGCCCCAGTGCTTGCACTGCCTGATGTGACACAAGAATTTGTGGTGTACTGCGATGCATCCAAGTTTGGTTTGGGTTGTGTGCTTATGCAAGCCGACCGAGTGATTGCCTATGCTTCAAGGCAATTGAGGCCACATGAACAGAACTATCCGACTCATGACCTTGAACTCGCAGCAGTGGTATATGCGTTGAAGATTTGGCGTCATTATTTATATGGGTCTCGGTTTGTAGTGTTTAGTGACAACAAGAGCTTGAAGTATTTATTCGACTAGAAGGAACTTAACATGAGGCAAAGGAGATGGGTGGAATACCTAAAGGATTATGATTTCGACTTAAGGTACCACCCGGGGAAAGCAAATGTTGTTGCCGATGAACTAAGCAGGAAAGTATTACACACGTCTTTCTTGATGGGCAAAGAGCAAGAACTGTTGGAGAGCTTTCAGGATATGAATCTTGGAGTCGTTGTGAATGCTCCAAACCGAATGACAGTCGGTATGCTGAAGATTTCCAACGAATTTCTGAAGTCTTTAGCTATGGCCCAAAAGGACGATGAGGAGTTACTGGAATTGCTTGACACTCAAGCAAGAGGCGAGGACATGGAATTAATTGAAGGGACGGATGGAATTTAGAGATTCCGAGACCGAGTGGTGGTGCCTGCACACGGTGATTTCAGGCAAACCGTGTTGACTAAAGCACACAAGAGTTCTCTGAGTATTCATCCCGGTATTACAAAGATGTACCAAGATTTGAAGAAGGAATTCTGGTGGCCGGGCATGAAGAAGGCAATTACCGAGTACGTGAAGTCCTGTGTGATATGCCAGAAATGCAAGGTTGAACATCAGAGACCCCCAGGTTTACTTCAACCTTTGGAGATTCCGATTTGGAAGTGGGAGAGTATTACCATGGATTTCGTATCCGGGTTACCACGTACCCAATACGGGTGCAACGCAATTTGGGTGATTGTTGACCGATTGATCAATAGTGCTCACTTCTTGGCCATGAACATGAAATGGTCATTGGACCGATTGGCTAAGTTGTACGTTAGTCAGATTGTCCGATTGCATGGTGTAACCTCGAGTATAATTTCTGATCGGGATCCTCAGTTTACCTCCAGATTTTGGGGAAGTCTGCAACGGGAATTGGGTACTGAGCTGAGACTGAGCTCGGCTTATCATCCTCAGACCGATGGTCAGTCGGAACGGACTATACAGACTCTTGAGGATATGCTGAGAGCCTGTGTATTGGAGCAAGGTGGCTCATGGGAAAAGTATTTACCCTTGGTGGAATTTGCATATAACAACAGCTATCATAGTAGCATCGGAATGGCCCCGTATAAAGCTTTATACAGTCAGAAATGTCGTACACCATTGTGTTGGAATGAGAATGGTGAAGCCATTCATCTTGGACCTGAGTTGATTCAAGAAATGAATGAGCAGGTTGCTCTAATCCGAGAGAAGATAAAGATTGCCCAAGACCGACAGAAGAGTTATTATGATAATCGGCATAGACCACTTGAATTTCATATGGGTGATTGGGTGTTCCTAAAGGTTTCACCAACTAAAGGAGTTGGTCGGATATTAAAGAGTCACAAGCTTAATCCGAAATACATTGGACCGTATCAAATATTGGAGAGGATCGGTAATGTTGCTTATCAACTGGATCTTCCCCAGTCGTTAACTAACATCCATAATGTGTTTTATGTGTCACAACTCTGAGCGCATATTCTGAGTGATTCGATGATTGTGCCGAGTGACTCTATCGAATTGAAGGAAGACCTGACAGTGGAAGTTACACCGATCAGTATTGAGGAGTATAGAACCAAATGGCTAAGGAACAAAGAGGTGCCATTAGTGAAAGTGAAGTGGCAGAATCTGAATGGGGTAACCTATACTTGGGAATTGGAATCGGACATGAGAAGGGTGTACCCCAATCTTTTTCAGTAAGTGCGTGGATTTCGGGGACAAAATCCCTTTTTAGGGGGGGTGAATGTAACATCCTGGATAATTGTAGAAAATTTTTGTGAAGTGGAAATATTAAAAATTGTTTTTAGGAATTTATTTGATATTTTTATGAATTATTGGTTAATTATAAAGGGTGTGATTAGAAGAAGAGAAGTTAAATTAAATCTTTAAAGAAATTGTAAAGGAAATGGAGAGATGACCGGTTGAAGAGGTTACCGGTCGGAAGTGACCGGTTGAGAAGGTAACCGGTTGCCATGAGTTTAAATAATGGATTCCTTCTCTTTCTTCAATCATTTACGCAATCATTCACTCTCTTTTACGTGAAAAGCTTCTGTTGCCTTTTTTTCTTCTTCCTCCATTGATTGAGAGTTGTAAGCTTTGAAGGAGGTCCATCTTTGCATCAAACCTTGAGATAATTGCGTAGCTGTGGTTGTGGTTTCAAGGTAAGTCCTCTAAACCGTGTGAAACTGTCACCTCATCCCTTCGTTTCTTTTCTGGACGAAGAACCATGTGAGGGGGAGTACTGTTCCGATTCCACTCCTCCTGGAAATAAGCCTGTAAATGGCCCTTGACCGTGTGGATTCTGGATGATGGTGAGATGTTAATGAACTTCACGTTCCAAACCTGTAGGTGGTGGAACAAACGCTGGTAGAACGATTGAAGGAGTCGCTGCTGGAACGGTGGTGGAACGGTGAACCCAGACACTATTGAGGTGTGGAACAGAGGTAAGGGGGTGTTCGGGTTATAATTAATTAGAATAGGACATACTGTCCGAGTCATTGTAATGACTGTGAACCGAGTGAGAATTGATGTTGAATGAAAACCATGTGAATATGTATATGAATATGCACACCGATCGGTTTATGATCGTGTGTGTGTATGACAAGAAATGAGGTGTTGAATAAAAGTTGTGAATGTATATGCATGTATTTATGTGCACACCGATCGGTTTAGGATCGTTTGAATATTTGTTATGAATGTATATGGATGAATGAGAACACCGATCAGTTTCTGATTGTGTGTGTAGCATATTTTGATGTGGAATATTCCGAGTGAGATTCAATTATTTGATGATGTGATGAAATGAGGCTGTGAAAATGTATGTGCATGTATGTGGACACCGATCGATTGAGGATCGTGTGTGTATGTGTAAATCTGATTGAAATTAAAATGATGCTGTGACAATCGGTATTTTGTGGCAATGTGGAGTCGGGTTTGACAAGCAGGTCACCCGAGTGATGTTATTAATGAGTCGGGTTTGACAAGCAGGTCACTCGAGTGATGTTATTAATGGCCACTTGTGAAATGTGAATGTGATTGTGGTATGGGACGACCGACGGTATATGTTACCCTCGTTTTTGGCTTCAGTGGTCAAGCAGGACCCAGTTGAGCTACCCAGAGGTCTATGACCCAGTGGTTGAGGGGGAGTCAAGCAGGACTCGGTGAACCAAGCAGGGTTCACGGGGTGTCAAGAAGGACCCCCAGCTGAAGGTCGATCCTTTGAGTATCCGGATACTGTGTCAATTTTGACTGAGTTAGTGGTGATAAATGATGATTTGATAATTCTGCTGAGTGCAATTGGTTTTAATTGCCGAATGAAAGTTGAAATAATTACTGTGGTTGTATTTGCCGAGTGAATTGTTATGTTTACCGAGTGAATCGTTATATCTGTCGAGTATGAATTGTTGTAATTGTCGTGTGATTGGCTATATTTGCCGAGTGTGAATAGCTAAATTTGCTGAGTGTGGTTTGCTAGGATTACCGAGTGTTGATTGCTATAATTGCCGAGTGTGAGTTAATTACCGAGTGAAAGGTGTAAATTGAGGAGAAAGGAATCGGACGGAGTTTATACTCATATTTTATTTAAATTTTGTTCTAGATTAATTATGATGCTAAACACTCACCCTTGCTGTGGTTTACATTTTGAGTAACCAGTGACAGGGAAGAGGTCGGAGCCATGGAGGTGCGCCAAGCGGAGAATTGATGCCAAGGCACCAAGTGAATTAAATGAATTATGTAATATATGTATATTTTGAGTTTACCGAGTGTTTGATGCTACAATGTATTGCATGTATGATGAAATAAAATTCCAATCGGTATGCTGTGTGAAGTGAGTATAAATTCTTGATGTTAATTGATTGGTGTTTATTTTATGAGTGAATTTGCATTGCTGTAGCAGAGTCGATTACCGGGTGAAGCTAGCCGAGTGGAATCCTTTTTATCTGAGCAAGGGCCGATTGAATTGGTACCCATTTTCGTTCAAGTAAATATCCCTCATTTCTGAGTGAAGAATAACCGAGAAACCCACTTCCGAGTGGAAAGGTTAAAGTGTCTCCGAGTGAGCTATGGCTGAGACTCCGAGTGAAGATATGAGCGAACTATTTTGAGTGAAGCTTAAGAATGTATTCCGGGTGAGGTATACCCGAGAGAAACAGTTTCCGAGTGAAACCCGACTCGTGAGTTTAGTTAGCCGTGTGGTATTCGCTCAAGCGAGTTGACACTCGCTTAAGCGAATCAGGGGCTTGCTCAGGCGGTTGACCCCTCTCGCTGTTTCTGAACAACTCTATTTTATTAATGGTTTCAGTTTCAAACGATTTCAGTCCGTTATTACTATTTTAAGTATGATTTTATTATTTTGAATATATTTAATAAAAATAATTATTATTTTATATTGAGACCTGGTGGATTTTTATTAAAAGTGAAAAATTTATTGCGAAAAATGAAGAAAAATGACGCGGGTCGTCACAATTGGGCCTTATGGACCTTAGTAATCGCTTTTGAAGTTTGAGTACTATCAACATAACTATAGTTCAAACCATGAAATAATTAATCAAGCAAACCATCCATAAAACTATCATAAACACAATCAAACAAACATGGGTTTAGGGTTTCTTATTTTGAACTAATGACACAGGGAGTCTACCGAAATTTTAACAGAGTCTCTCCTGTAAACTGGACATTTCCAAATTTTTACAAGAACCCTGCTACACATAGAAAACTTTCCAGTATAGTTTAATGTAAAGAAACAATAACAAACATGCATAATTGAAGTATGTTATCAATACACACCAGTATCTAGTGAGCTTTGCTCTCCATTAACAAACAACAATCAAATCAATCTCAACAATACAAATGCATATATAGACAACTTATTAAGTTGTGCCTTAACTACCATACAACAATACAAACAATGTTTAAACATTAGAAAATATAGTAATACTTACTCGTCCACATCCGACAGTGTGAATAGAGTGGGAAGGGGGTTGGGTGTAGATGAAAGGGTCTCCTCATGGACTGACACCTACTACTGAGCCTGTAATGCGTCCAGGCTGTCTGTGGCTACAACATCACCAGGAAGTGTTGGTGTGGGCGTTTTCTATGTACTCTCATCTGTCACCAACTCCCTCGGTGTGTTAGGGGTACCAAGCCGAGTAATCGAGGTCTGGCTACCACCACCTGAGTGTACCGTGATCTATGTCCAGTCATCTAACAATAAAACAATGTAAATAAGTTTCAGTAAAAAGAATAATATATATATATATATATATATATATATATATATATATATATATATAACTACATAGTTATTTAATGAGAATGACAGTTTGAAGTCATACTCTGTCTGTTTCAGTTTGGATTTCCTTTTCGATGTTAGTGTCACCCTCAGAATTTGTTTCAAGCGTGTCATTTGTATCCAAATTGGCCATGGACTGTTTTAATTAGGAGAACACCTGTGTCTCAATCTGTTCACCGCCTGAAACCGCAAGCGTCTTATTCAATATGACTGGATCAATATTCAACACTGAATGACTGTCGCTGAGTTCGTTTGGAGCTAGCTGATAAGCATCTTCAACCTCATCGGAGACATTATCAGTAATCTGACTAGAGCCTTGTCTTTGATGACTGCATCCTAGTCCCGGTGCTGTAACATCCCATTTTCAACACAAATAGAAAATAGATATTAATATATCTTTCATGAGAAATACTTACTATAAGTTAGTTTATTATTATCATTTTTTATGGAATTTTGGTATTTATATTTAATTATTTGTTTTTTAATAAAATAATAATAATAATAATAATAATAAAATGAAAATATTTATGAATGAGAATTTCAAAATGACTTAATTAGTATCCATTGATTAATGAAATTATATTAAGAATTTTGAATATCTTTATTATTCATAACTTTTATTTTATGTTTATGTTTTTACATATTTTGAAGGAATTAGACTATGGTTCTTTA
The DNA here is from genome assembly GCA_037962975.1 of Clitoria ternatea. Lineage (NCBI taxonomy): Eukaryota > Viridiplantae > Streptophyta > Magnoliopsida > Fabales > Fabaceae > Clitoria > Clitoria ternatea. Next base: position 230,012,165 of record CM075672.1, read on the forward strand.
GAACCTTTTGATCTACATAATATTTATGATTTTCTGGAATTTTTGAAATTTTTTAATAAAATAATATATTTTAAATAATTTTAAATTCATATAAAGTTACTTAAAATTAAAAATATTTACAAGAAAGTGAAGTTAAATTATAAAAAAATTTTCTAAAATCCATTTCAAGTAGACATATCTAAAAATTATCTGTTTGAGTAAAATCTTGATTTTTACCAATCGTAAAAAAATTGAAAACGTACTAATAAATTTTTATTAACATAAAATTTTAGATTTTTAAAATTTAAACTTTATATTACTTATTATAAAATTAATGAGAACTGATATAATATCGCTAAATTTTGAAAAGGACTGATTTTGAATATTTAAAATATACCGAGTGAATGGTTACTATTTGGCTTAATAATTCAACCGACATTTACTATGTAAAACACTGTGTATGAACGAAAATTTCAAAAGGTGCACAGTAATAAAAAATGAAAATTTCAGAAATTACACAGTACTTTTCTAATAAAATAATGAAATGCATAGTGAAAATTTTTTCTATAAATAGTCGAGGTTTCTAACGAAGGAAATCACATTTTCAGATGAAGTTTTCTTAATATAGCAGTGTTAGAAAGATAGTGATAGGAGTAAGAGAGAGAAATAAAATTTTTGGAAGGAGGTTCTGCCAAAATCATAAGGTAAGAATAACTCTCTTTTATATTTTTAGGTTTATTTTTATATCATTTTAGAAATCTATTATTATACTAGATATAATATTATTTTAAGTTACTATACTAAATAGTAAATTAGTATATCAATAGTAAATCACTATTATGAATAGTAAATCACTATTCAAATAGTAAATTAATATTTACTATTACTATTTACCTTTATTATTAATATTTTACTATTTATTATTACTATTTACGTTTTACTATTTACTGTTACTATTCATGTTTTACTATTTATTGTTACTATTCATGATTTACTATTCATTATTCACTATTCAAAATTTACCATTTCTGTTTTAAGTAGAAATCTTAATTTTCATCTTATAACTATATTAAAGTGAAATTTGTATATTTTAGAACTCAGAGACGAGGCGCGCACGGACTTTCCATAACGAACCAAGATACAAGAGGTAAGGGGGAGTGAGATAGGAATATAATATGAAAAGACATAAGAATAATGGGAGGAGTCCCCTACTCCTTTAAAATTTAATAATATTATTATTTTAAAATAATAACTATTTAACTTAAAAATTTATAATAAATTTTAAATTGAGTATCTTGTGTAACTTGATCTGAATACCTATGCAAATACCTGGATAACCTATGCGAACTGGACTGAACTTATGCAAGAACTTGAACTATTATGACCTGTATGGACTGAACTATACCTATACGAGGATTAGACTATATGGACATAAAGACTTAAAATTAATCTTATTAATCTAAATAACTATTAAAATTTGAATTATATTTATGACTGATACTTAGCTGATTTGATTTAATTATAATTAATAATAATTGATTTTGATTAATGATATCGTGATTTATAATACTAGACTGTGATTAATAATATTTGTGATTTGATGTTATTTGATTGTGATTGATGATATTACAATACTTGATTGTGATTGATGAATGATTGATGACCTTGTGATATGGAGTTTGAGCATATAGCAAGCATGACGGAAAGTTAAAACTCAGTAAGAATTTTCTTACCTTACTCTTTAAATTTTTATTCTAAGAGAAAGTATTTTATCATTATTTTAGTCTTTTATTTCCGCTTAGAAATAATTTTCATTAACTTTATTTTTAATCTCTAGAATAAAATCTAGTGTTAGAAAGAAGGTATTTTATGAAAATTAAAGGTTGAGATAATTAATTCTTGAATTAAAGAAAATTTTTATACTTTTAAGTATTCTTAGTTAATGATTTTTAAAAAAATATTTTCTTTTAGAAATTAAAAATTTAAATTGGTTTTCCCTAATGAAATAGCTAAAGGATATTTTGTTATAGTCGAGATTTCTAACCTCAATCTAGTTAAGATTCGAATTGGGAAAGATTATGTAAATATGTGAAGTTTTTTAAGAGAAAGTTTTGAGATATTTAAGGCTTGGAAACACAATTTTGGTGAGATCTGAATTTGAAGACTGTACTAAATTTATTTTTGTACAACAGAAGTTCAAAAAAGAACTTATGAGAATGTACAGTTTATTGAGATGATTTTGTGAACCTTTATGGTATTTAATAATTGAGTTTCTAAAAGTCTTAACCAACTAAATATGCGAGTAGTTCATGCATCATGAATCATTAAAGAGAAATGAGATGTGATATTGCCTGGGGACGGATTATAGAAACCGAGGATACATTAGAGGAGGCTTAATTGCAAGCCTTGGGATGAGAGGGTGTGAAAGGGTGCTTCAGGTGACCTAGGGTCACTCCTTAGTGTCGGGTACTTTCACAATAAAAACTTTCTCAGTCTGACTAGTCTCTAAGTGTTTCCACGCCAGTTGAGCTATTCATATGCCATGAAGGCATTTATGTTATTATTATCTGGAATTATGGAACAGTGTAAACTCCTGGTTGACCCAGTGCAAACTAAAACTTTAAGGGCCCATGTGCATAGAATGAATGAGATGGTAGTATTAAAAACATTGCATGACATTCATGTGATTGTGACATTCTATGTGGGTGGTTGTGAATGAAAGTATAATTGTTATGTTATGAAAACTCTACATTCACAATTGATTCTGTATATGATTGTGATTGAAATTATTATATTAGATTGTGAGAATCCTTATGCTTATGTCTTATCTGTAAAGTATTATATTCTGTTCTCACTCCTTCTTGTTTGAATTTTGTCTCCAAAATATATGTTATGTGATATATAGCTAGCAGTCCAAGATGGAAGGATATGTAATTACAGAAGGGTAAAGTGGTCTCATCCTCAATCAGATAAATGAAGAGATATGTCAAGAGTAGGATTCCAAAACTCGATTGTTCAAGGACTAGGAAATGATTGGTCACATTTGTAGTAGAGGTATAGTTTAATTTTACTTTGCCTTATTACAATGTCAAGTTAGATAATTGTAACAAGGTAAAGGTTAAAATTTGATATGCTTTCTCATTCGGATATAATACTGTAATAATTTATCACTTATAATTTCTATTAATTGTTTTGTCATTATGAACAAATATTGAAAGATAATTTTTTTATTTTTAATATTCAAAGGAAATCAGATGTATATACGTCCTTGTATACATGAGATAAAAAGTGATAAATATGTATATCTTTCTAAAAGTTTTTTTAAGGCAAGAAGAATACATATATGTCTCGTGTATATAAGGGGGTGTTACAAAGTGGTATCAGAGCAGTTAAATCCAAATTGGCTTGGGGTATGGTCTTACTAGCGTGTTAGTGTACTCTGATGGTTAAGTTAGTCAAGAGATTTTATGGTTGACAAATGAGGAAATTTTATTGGAGTAGATGGTAAGAAGTAAGTGAAGAAAAATTAGGAATATAGAAAGAAGGAACTAATTTTAAGTTCATAAGAAGTATAAGTTAGAACTCTATAGCCTGTTACTTGAAAAATGTTATTGTAGGGATTATCAGAAACTGGCCATTCTGAAGTCTTTCTTGACATTGTTTAAGTACGGGCGTTAATGTATGGTGGAATGATAAGGTAAATTAACTAATGTAGATATTTCCTTTTATTCCAAATGTATTGTATGGTGTTTGATTCTCTAATTAATGTGATAATGAAATATTCTAACATTTGCCTCTTTTACAATATGGTATGGGACAACAAGGGAGATAAGACAATAGAAAATTCTTAGAAATATTTTGGTATGAATTCTAGGCTAGAGCTGTCATGACTTTGACTACTTACTTATAAATTACCGGGACTGATCACCCCAAATGATTTACACTAAGTAGTGAAAGACATGTCAAATGAAGGATGTTAAGATGAATGAATTTAACCCTAGGTTAATGTGGTATATGGAGAAATGGAGATAAACTCAATAAATTCTATTAGGATATTCCTTACCATGTCCTTGAAGTTGTAGAGATACTTGTGTGAATTAGAATTCCAATGGGTAGATAAATGTTGTAATCCGAAGTAGTATAACAAATTGTCTAAGATAGAATCGTAGTTTTTCCTTTGGTGATATATTTTGAATAAAAAAAATGTGTGGATGTATGCTTCATAAAATAAATATGATAATTTGTTCACTAACTTGTTTGGTATAACAAATAATCGTATTAGGAATTGTATCTCTTGCTATTTGTATTGATTCTTCTTTTGTATGACATATAAGATATGTTAATTATTGTTTGATTTGATAAAGTTTTCCTTTATGATGCCTGCGATTGAATAATATATATGATGGTTATGTATATAAATATATGAATTAATGAAACTTTTATGGTTGTGACATTGAATGTAATCAATCATATATTGTTGATTTTTCTAAGTGTTCTATTGTAGTGAATATGTCAATAAAGAACCTAAAATAAGTACTATAAATCTTTAGGAGATAATAATATTGGTTTAATATTGAGAAATTGTGTCAAAATATTTTTGTGATTCCTAACAATATGATACATGTTTATCAAGTTATTTTCTTTTAGTCATCAATTTTGTTCAATGAATATACATACCTAATATAAATCATTGTTATGTAATGACCATTGTAGATTTAAAATAAAGAAATGTGTTAGTAAACCATGAGGAAATAGATATGAACCTTTACTTATTGATTTTCCTATGAAGAGAATTACATAAATCTTAGTTACCCATAACAAAAAAAATTCAAGTGAGTATTTCTAAGTCAACGTAGTGATTTGTGATCATTTAAGATTAGAGAATTTATCAAATCTATGTAAGGACAATAAGAAATGATTACATACCCTGAATTATCATGAAGCAAAGAACACAAGGATTTGACTAGATCAATAAGTACAACATGGACTAAGACACATTTATCCTTTTTCACTAGGACAATCTATTACACATGATTACACTAAGGAAAATAAAGTAAAACCTCTAGTACATTATAGTTAAACGATAAGTGACCACTTATTTTCTAACAATTATCAGAGAATCATAGTAGTTAAGAGTTTTGGAAATACATAAAATACCCAAACTAGAGAAATCACCATAACGATTATAAGAAGTGAGGCACTTGTTACCACAAACTGTAGTCCATCTCGCCTTCGTTCTTCCTCACTTCTAGGAAGGTTGGCCATCGAATAGTATGATAGTACTTGAGAAAAAGATTGAAGAAATTAGATAGAAGAGAGAAACTAAGAAACCTTGAAGTTGTGATAGGAAGTGAGAATGGAATACGAATTTATAAGCAAGCAAGGGAGGAAGAGTTTGCATCGGTCATAAATGGCTAGTCCACCGGCTAGTCTAACGGCTAGTTGCTAACAGCTAGTTGTCCAGTAATTAATTCTTAGTAGTCCACTTTACTATGTTACGAGTAGGAATTTTAATTAATGGATGTTATGGATTATATTAAGTAAGGTTTTAATAGATTAAGAAACATAATTATTGAGGTGTTTAGAGTTAATCATCAACTTATGATGAGCATGGTTGACAAAATTAAGACGGGTAATATTTTTGAGTTAAGGAAAAAAAATACTGATAAGATTAAAAGTAGATAAATGGCAATGTTAAGGAAAAGGTACACAATTGTCAAGGAAACTAGAAATATATTTTAGAACTATTCACTTAGTTTAGCCTTGTTAAGATTTATTAACAATATTAAATTTCAAGGACAAAATTTCTTTTAGGGGAGTAGAGTTGTAACATCCCATTTTCAACACAAATAGAAAATAGATATTAATATATCTTTCATGAGAAATACTTACTATAAGTTAGTTTATTATTATCATTTTTTATGAAATTTTGGTATTTATATTTAATTATTTGTTTTTTAAATAAAATAAAATAAAATAATAATAATAATAATAAAATGAAAATATTTATGAATGAGAATTTTAAAATGACTTAATTAGCATTCATTGATTAATGAAATTATATTAAGAATTTTGAATATCTTTATTATTCACAACTTTTATTTTATGTTTATGTTTTTACATATTTATGATTTAACTCTTATTAGATTTTTAAAATAAAATTTTGAAGGAATTAGACTATGGTTCTTGAGAACTTTTTGATCTACATAATATTTATGATTTTCTGGAATTTTTTGAAAATTTTGAAATATTTTAATAAAATAATATATTTTAAATAATTTTAAATTCATATAAAGTTACTTAAAATTAAAAATATTTACAAGAAAGTGAAGTTAAATTATAAGAAAATTTTCTAAAATCTATTTCAAGTAGACTTATCTAAAAATTATCGTGTTGAGTAAAATCTTGATTTTTACCAATCGTAAAAAAATCAAAAACATACTAATAAATTTTTATTAACAGAAAGTTTTAGATTTTTAAAATCTAAACTTTATATTACTTATTATAAAATTAGTGAGAACTGATATAATATCGCTAAATTTTGAAAAGGACTGATTTTGAATATTTAAAATATACCGAGTGAATGGTTACTATTTGGCTTAATAATTCAGCCGACATTTACTATGCAAAACACTGTGTATGAACGAAAATTTCAAAAGGTGCATAGTAATCAGAAATAAAAATTTTAGAAATTGTACAGTACTTTTATAATAAAATAATGAAATGCATAGTGAAAATTTTTCTATAAATAGCCGAGGTTTCTAACGAAGGAAATCACATTTTCAGATTAAGTTTTCTTAATATAGCAGTGTTAGAAAGATAGTGATAGGAGTAAGAGAGAGAAATAAAATTTTTGGAAGAAGGTTCTGCCAAAATCATAAGGTAAGAATAACTCTCTTTTATATTTTTTAGGTTTATTTTCATATCGTTTTAGAAATCTATTATTATACTGGATATAATATTATTTTAAGTTACTATTCTGAATAGTAAATTACTATATCAATAGTAAACCACTATTACGAATAGTAAATCACTATTCAAATAGTAAATTACTATTTATTGTTACTATTTACCTTTACTATTCATATTTTATTATTTACTATTACTATTCACGTTTTACTATTTACCGTTATTATTGACATTTTACTATTTACTGTTACTATTTATGATTTACTATTTACTATTCACTATTCAAAATTTACCATTTCTGTTTTAAGTAAAAATCTTAATTTTCATCTTATAACTATATTAAAGTAAAATTGGTATATTTTAGAACTCGGAGACGAGGCACGCACAGACTTTCCATAACGAACCAACATACAAGTGGTAAGGGGGAGTGGGATAGGAATATAATATGAAAAGACATAAGAATAATGGGAGGAGTCCCCTACTTCTTTAAAATTTAATAATAATATTTTTTTAAAATAATAACTATTTAACTTAAAAATTTATAATAAATTTTAAATTGAGTATCTTGTGTAACTTGATCTGAATACCTATGCAAATACCTGGATAACCTATGCGAACTGGACTGAACCTATGCAAGGACTTGGACTATTATGACCTGTATAGACTGAACTATACCTATGCGAGAATTGGACTATATGGACCTATATAGACCTATGCGAGGAATGGACTATAAAGACTTAAAATTAATCTTATTAATCTAAATAACTATTAAAACTTGAATTATATTTTTGACTGATACTTAGCTGATTTGATTTGATTATAATTAATAATATTTGATTTTGATTAATGATATTGTGATTTATAATACTAGATTGTGATTAATAATATTTGTGATTTGATGATATTTGATTGTGATTGATAATATTACAATACTTGATTGTGATTGATGAATGATTGATGACCTTGTGATATGGAGTTTGAGCATATAGCAAGCATGACGGAAAGTTAAAACTCAGTAAGAATTTTCTTACCTTACTCTTTAAATTTTTATTCTAAGAGAAAGTATTTTATCATTATTTTAGTCTTTTATTTCTGCTTAGAAATAATTTTCATTAACTTTATTTTTAATCTTTAGAATAAAATCTAGTGTTAGAAAGAAGGTATTTTATGAAAATTAAAGGTTGAGATAATTAATTCTTGAATTAAAGAAAATTTTTATACTTTTAAGTAATCTTAGTTAATGATTTTTAAAAAAATGTTTTCTTTTAGAAATTAGAAATTTAAATTGGTTTTCCCTAATGAAATAACTAAAGGATATTTTGTTATAGTCGAGATTTCTAAACCCAATCTAGTTAAGATTCGAATTGGGAAAGATTATGTAAATATGTGAAGTTTTTTAAGAGAAAGTTTTGAGATATTTAAGGCTTGGAAACACAATTTTGGTGAGATCTGAATTTAAAGACTGTACTAAATTTATTTTTGTACAACAGAAGTTCAAAGAAGAACTTATGAGAATGTACAGTTTATTGAGATGATTTTGTGAACCTTTATGGTATTTAATAATTGAGTTTCTAAAAGTCTTAACCAACTAAATATACGAGTAGTTCATGCATCATGAATCATTAAAGAGAAATGAGATGTGATATTGCCTGGGGACGGATTATAGAAACCGAGGATACATTAGAGGAGGCTTAATTGCGAGCCTTGGGATGAGAGGGTGTGAAAGGGTGCTTCAGGTGACCTGGGGTCACTCCCTAGTGTCGGGTACTTTCACAATAAAAACTTTCTCAGTCTGACTAGTCTCTAAGTGTTTCCACGCCAGTTGAGCTGTTCATATGCCATGAAGGCATTTATGTTATTATTATCTGGAATTATGGAACAGTGTAAACTCCTGGTTGACCCAGTGCAAACTAAAACTTTAAGGGCCCATGTGCATAGAATGAATGAGATGGTAGTATTAACAACATTGCATGACATTCATGTGATTGTGACATTCTATGTGGGTGGTTGTGAATGAAAGTATAATTGTTATGTTATGAAAACTCTACATTCACAATTGATACTGTATATGATTGTGATTGAAATTATTATATTAGATTGTGAGAATCCTTATGCTTATGTCTTATTTGTAAAGTATTATATTCTGTTCTCACTCCTTCTTGTTTGAATTTTGTCTCTAAAATATATGTTATGTGATATATAGCTAGCAGTCCAAGATGGAAGGATATGTAATTACAGAAGGGTAAAGTGGTCTCATCCTCAATCCGATAGATGAAGAGATATGACAAGAGTAGGATTCCAAAACTCGATTGTTCAAGGACTAGGAAATGATTGGTCACATTTGTAGTAGAGGTATAGTTTAATTTTAGTTTGCCTTATTACAATATCAAGTTAGATAATAATTGTAACAAGGTAAAGGTTAAAATTTGATAAGCTTTCTCATTCGGATATAATACTGTAATGATTTATCACTTATGATTTCTATTAATTGTTATGTCATTATGAACAAATATTGAAAGACAATGTTTTTTTTACTTTCAATATTCAAAAGAAATCAGATGTATATACGTCCTTGTATACACGAGATAAAGATTGATAAATATGTATATCTTTCTAAAAGTTGTTTTTAAGGAAAGGAGAATACATATATGTCCCGTTTATATAAGGGGGTGTTACAGGTGCCCTCAAAGGAATTCTATGTAATCTCTTATCAGTAAATCTCTTATAACCCGCCTGAAGAAAGAAACTTGAATAATCTCTTTTAAGACACCATAGAAGTCTTCCTCTAAATGTCCAGTTATGCCTTTAACACAAACCCTATAGTTATATGTTTACGTTAAAGTCACTTACGTAATAAATTGGTCATTTTTAACAGTTTTCACAGGCCCCCAGGAAAGAGCTTTGAGTAAAGGGTCTTCAATTTGGTTGTTTGGGTCTTGAATCTATTCAAAGCATAACATACAACAATATTAGATAACATACGTATACAACTTTAAAAAAAACATAAAGTATACAAGCCGTACATGTTGTGCAAATCAATCGATGAATTTGGATGATACCTCATTACATACTTGGTCATAAGTTATATCATTTTGCTCTTGTCTCAGCATATCTACATATATACTATTTAAAGAACAATAGTTTAGCTACAAGAAAATCTTATGTTCAGAATGAACATATGTAAAAGTTGGTGACTTACTTGAGATATGGTTCGACTTCCGTAGTTTAAAAGAATATACAAGTGAGCCGCCTTTCAATGTTTCTCATCAATGTAACATTCTATGACCTTGCCCCCAAGACGACCGAGATAGTTAAATATTAAGCTTTGTTCGTCCACACCGGGGTTTTTAGCAATCCCAAGGTTGTAAGGGATTCGAGCCATTCTTGTTTCTATCTCTGTTGGAAAGTAGAATAAAGAAAAAATGGTCATTTCTTCCACTAAGTATGCCTTACGAATCGATGCTTCATGAGACGCCCCTAAAATTTAGGGGGTAATTTTTTTTTCGCGATCCAAAACTTATTTGTATGTAGAGTGAACATGACATTGAAAATATTAAGACATTTCCCCAGATCTTACAATAACCTATCTCATATATGAAGATATGAGAAGGTATCAGAGTACGTAAGATGTATTCATGTGCAAATCAAAGGCCCTAATCGGTTACGGGGTATGAATTAATCGAATACATTACCATAATCGATTACAGAGCAAGGCGTAATCGATTATAGAGCTTCTGAAATGGTACGTTGAATCAGAGATTCACCTAATCGATTACAGCATTCAGAATAATCGATTACATTGTCCTTGTTGGGTCTGTAATCGATTATAATGTTAATCCTAATCGATTACCAAGTTCCTGGAGTCTATGCTAATCGATTAGAGAGTTATGAGTAATCGATTACAGAGCTCCTGGAATTTATGTAGTGCATCAGACGTTCCGCCTAATCGATTACAAGGGCTATTCTAATCGATTACAGGACTTCAAATAGGTCATAATCGATTACAGAACTCAGTGTAATCGATTACCTTGGAAACAGAGGCCCTGTAATCGATTAGGTCAGTGGATCTAATCGATTACACTCTGCCTTTATGCAGAAATTATACAGATTTTATATGAAGAATGAACTTCTCACATACCTAAACCTATGCAAATGATATTAGAATGCTACCAAACTTTGACACAGGCTAAAACACATTATTTGTGACGTGTGGCCACCGACCTCACTCAAAAATTCTCAAAAATGAGAAAATTATGCAAATAAATGCGTTTAGCCCATTCCTGAGCCTTTTTGAGTAACTTAGGGGTCTATTCTCAACGGAATTGACCCGTCCCAGTTCCTATAAGTCATAAATCATGTATTTAAGCTATTGGAACCACCACACACTATCCAAAACTCATAAAACTCATTTTGACCCTATTGGTTCCTCAATTATGCATGAACTCCATATGCAATCTTCATAAATTAATTAATCAATCAAACATCATGCACACTATTGTCATCAATTGGCCAAGAAACTTCATAATTAATATTCATTCCTCAATATGGTAAGCTAAATCAACATATCCATGTCAACATCAACTAATATTAAGGTCACTACCTAAAAATTGGCCTCTCAAAACACATAGGGTCCAATTTTCACAAGTGACCCCCAAAAGAATACATACTAATATTCACGAAATAAAATAAGCATATACATATATCCATTGTTGGACAAAAGGTATGCCAGCCAAGGCCTACAAACTTCCATTCCATGTTTACCTCCTCCATGACTCAATCCTCCAAAAGAGTAGAGTATTCAAGATACCTACATCAGGCTTTAAAAATGGCAACAAAGGAATACATTTCACAATTCACACATCACTATCATGGCATTCTCAATAAGGGTCATCACACATTCAATGTTAGTATCACCACTTCCTTCCTCTCTATTTAACAATCATCCATCGCCACCACGGGCTACTAACTAGGCATATCTCCGGTTATATGCAAATGCTCTTATGGCTAATGTATATGCACAAAGGAGTCAATAGCAATTGCGGATCCGACTGTGGGAAACAATATCATATCAAATGTGGGTCAAGCATAGGCGTGCTACTATGCCCCTACTACAGTAGTAAAAGTGTACACTTATATCTTAAATCATGCATGCTTAACATCATATTTTACAGGTACCAAACCACTATCGCCCATTTGTAGCACTAGTCACCCCGTGACTTGCGGATTCAATAACATGGCCTTACTTGCCATAAGTGCTACGGGCCTCTCCCGAACACACATCGAGAGAGTCGTGCCCCGTCGGGCACCGAGGTAACTTGCTCATCATAAAGCCGCCCGCCCACTAGGCCTGCCATATAGGGTGCCTCGTCACCAAACTAAGGGCAGCTTCGTGATTCCCAGAATCACTAGGGAACTTCAACAATTTACCCATGCACAGGGTCGCCCTCCTACTAGGCCTGCCTATTGGAACCCCTAACATTCCATATAAGCAGCGAATGATATGCCATGGATGCAAATGCAATACAGATCAAATGCATTTTCACACTATGTATCCTAAATGCCACTCCACCATCAATAGTTCATCCTCAACACTTTAGTGAACTCTAGGTTCTCATCATCATCAACCATCACCAACATTCATTAGATTTCATATACATAATAGTTAGTGGCAATCACAAATCATTAATTTATATATCATAGGATGTTCATCAACAATGTAATCAATACAGTCATGGTTCTAAACCATCACAACAACTCTCATTATTTAAGAGTCAATTCAACATCATACTCATCATCCCAAAAGCATAAACCACATAACACCATTCACTCTAAATGCATTTTCAATCAAGTAGCCATCAATTCATTCATCCAAGCCAAATAGCATAACACAATCATATACACACATCACTAATGGATGAAATCAAGCATTTAGAGAATGTTACCCCCTCCTACCTTAAGAGAAGTAGAAATCAACGCGGTCCGATGGTCCCGCCTCGTCGATGGGGTCGTTTCCTACATTATACAACATACCACACAATTATTCTCAATCTTTACTTATTCATTTAATCCACCATAACCACCATGGGTTAGGTGCCCAATCTTATTGTTATGCATTTAAGGCTAAACCCATTCATGGGCTTCCATATTAATGAACTCCACCAACCATTTACCATCATTAATGGTCACCACACATCATAAATAGCATCTACCATCAATAATAAATGCTCATCTACCCACATCTCACATTTCCCCCAATTTATAAAGTTAGGGTTTCATCAAAAACCTAATAACCACCATTTGTGTTTATCATTTTCCATCATTCACATGTCATTTTCATGTGCCACCCAAGTCCCTCATAAAACTCAAATTAAATACACCCCACCTTAGGGTTTCTCATCATAAATGTCTCTCCTAACATAACCCATATGCATTAACTCTCTCCCAACAACCAATCCCCAAAAGCTAGGGCTTAAAGCTCATGAAAATGAAGAGAAACCCTTACCTCAAGCCAAAAGAAGTGAGTTCTAGAATGGGTGAGAAAGAACATGAAAATAGAGAGAGAGGAAGAGTGAGAGAGAGCCTCCAAGTTCTAAGCTCCACACAAAAATGGAAGAGGAAGATGGCACACACTACACTTGTGGGTTTTTGAAGAGAAAGAAGAAGAAGATGATGAGTGGGAGATGAAGAGATGGAGAAGGAAGGTGTTTGCCTTAGAGGGAGAGAAGTCACATGAAAATGAGAGGGAGAGGAGAAGAGTTTATGTTTTATTTTAACCTCTCATTAAAAGTTTCCTATTTTAGATCAAATAGGATCTCTGTTCGGGCTCAATACTCTATCTAAAAATTATTCCAAATATATATCCGGACTCCCAATAATGTTCTTAACAGCCCTGACCCACGGTACCTCAATCAGAGATACTTGGTCTGACATCCATATTCTAATCGGGTATAATTTCAGCTTATAAAGCCACAATAATTTATGAATAACCCCTAGAATTCTTAATTTAATCATTTCAACATCTTGGAAAGTTTATTGATTCCATGGTTGATTATTTAATATTTATTCCCAATATTTTAATCATCTATATAAAATCAGGGATGTTACAATCCACCCCACCTTAAAGAAATTTCGTCCTCGAAATTTGATGTCGTCCTCATGTTCCCATGTGAATGTCTCCACATTTCCATGTTTCCAAGCGACCTTCACCAAAGGCACCAACTTGTTCCGCAGTTTCTTCACGGAATGTACGATAATGCGAACAGAAAGAGGAGGAATAGATAAATCATCTTGTACATTGACATCGTCCATAGGCATCACATGTAGAGGATCATGGACATTTTTCCTCAACTGGGATACATGGAACACGTTGTGTGGATTAGCGAGATGCGGAGGGAGTGCAATCCGATAGGCAACGTCGCCAATCCGCTCCAACACCTCATACGGTCCAATAAACCTAGGGCTTAACTTTCCACTTTTTAACACCCTTCCAATCCCCTTATCACGCGAGACCTTCAAAAATACATGATCACCTACTTGAAACTCAAGTGGTTTATGCCTTTTGTCATAATAACTCTTCTGTCTATCTTGATCAATCTTCATATTCTCTTGTATCTTTCTAATCTGCTCGGTGGTCTCCTGAACAATCTCCGGCCCTAAGGCCAAGTTTTCACCGGTCTCCAGCCAACATAGAGGCGTTCTACATTTTCTTCCATAAAGTGCCTCATAGGGGGCCATACCAATAGAGCTATGATAGTTGTTGTTGTATGTAAACTCAATCAATGGTAAAAATCTCTCCCAATATCCACCGTGCTCAAGAACACAAGCCCTCAATAAATCTTTAAGGCTCTGTATAGTCCTTTTGGACTGTCCGTCGGTTTGAGGATGATAAGCTAAACTAAGTTTCAACTTAGAACCCAACTCATTATGCAGACTTCCCCAAAATCGAGAAGTAAACCGAGGATCACAATCAGATATGATACTGGACGGCACACCATGCAATCTAACAATCTCCTTTATATATAACTGGGCTAATTTCTCTAACGAACTCTTCATATTTATGGGCAAGAAGTGAACATACTTCGTCAACCGATCTACAATCACCCATATAACATCATTTCCAGCACGAGTTATGGGTAGTCCAGAAACAAAATCCATAGCTATACTATCCCATTTCCAAACAGGAATCTCCAATGGTCTCAAATAACCAGATGGTCTTTGATGCTCGACCTTAGCCTTTGACAAACAAGGCAAGATGCAACAAAATTCGCCACATCACGCTTCATACCAGGCCCCCAGAAATAATTCTTCAAATCTTGATACATCTTGGTGGAACCAGGATGAATGCTCAATACACTCTTGTGAGCTTCCTCAAGTAAGCATTTCCTCACATCACCGCTTGAGGGAACATAAATTCGGCCCTTCACACGCCAAATACCGTCCGGGCCTTCCGCTAGAAACAAATTCTTCCCTTTTTCTTGGGTTTTCTTCATCTTAATCAGGTACTCATCATTGGGTTGTCGTACTATCACATATTCAAGAAATTCATTTGTGACCTTCAACATTTCAAGAGACATTTTCTTGGGGGTATAAGTTTCCACGCCCACATTCAAATTTTTAAATTGTTCAATTAACTCCATCTCTTTCGTCATCATCATAGAAATATTTAACGACTTTCGAATCAAGGCATCGACAACCACATTTGCCTTCCCGGGGTGGTATCTCAACTCAAACTCATAGTTTTTTAGGAACTCCATCCATCGTCGTTGGCGCATATTAAGTTCTTTCTGGTCAAACAAATACTTAAGGCTCTTGTGATCACTAAAGACTACAAACTTAGAACCATATAAGTAATGTCGCCACAACTTCAAAGCAAATACCACCGCCGCCAATTCAAGATCATGAGTGGGGTAGTTCACCTCATGCGGTCATAACTGTCTCAACGCATAGGCTATCACACGCTCCTTTTGCATCAATACGCAACCAAGACCGAGCTTGGAAGCATCGTAATACACCATGAACTCATCCAATAAGTCCGGCAAAGCCAACACAGGAGCAGAAGTGAGTCTAACTTTCAACTCTTGGAAACTCCTTTCACAATCAAGACTCCAAACAAATGGCTGATTCTTACGGGTCAGCTTTGTCAATGGTAAGGCCAAACGGGAAAATCCCTCAATAAATCTCCGGTAATAACCGGCAAGACCAAGAAAACTCCTTATTTCAGTCACGGACGTCGGTCTTTCCCAAGCTATCACGGCTTCAATCTTTGATGGATCAACAGCAACCCCATCTTTGGAGATAACATGTCCAAGAAATTGGACCTCAGATAACCAAAACTCACACTTAGAGAGCTTCGCATACAACTCTTTCTCGCGAAGGACATTCAGTACAAGACGAAGATGTTCTCTATGTTCTTCGTGGCTCTTGGAATAGACAAGGATGTCATCAATAAACACCACCACAAATTTGTCAAGATAGTTATGGAAAATACGATTCATGTAATCCATGAAAATCGCAGGAGCATTAGTCACACCGAATGGCATCACCACATATTCATAGTGGCCATAACGAGTGCGAAAAGCAGTCTTTGGAATGTCATCAGTCCTTACCCAGATTTGGTGATATCCGGAACGTAAGTCGATCTTAGAGAATACTACAACGTCCTTTAATTGATCCAAAAGGTCATCAATACGAGGTAAGGGATATCAGTTTTTGATAGTCAACTTATTAAGTTGTCGATAATCCACACATAGCCTCATACTTCCATCCTTTTTCACCAATAAAACAGGCGCACCCCAAGGAGACACACTTGGGCGAATAAATTCTCGTTCCAATAATTCTTCAACTTGTTTCTTCAACTCAGCTAACTCCATAGGAGACATCCGATATGGCACTTGAGAAATAGGTTCCGCACCCGGAACAAGATCAATAGAAAACTCCACCTCTCGTGGAGGAGGTAAACCAGGTACCTCATCAGGGAAAACATCCAGAAATTCGGATACAATAGGAATATCAAGGGATTGAATAGCATTTTCTTCATCCACTATGCATAGCATAACAAGAAATTGAGATATACCTTGCACTTCAAAGCGCTTGGTATTTGGAGAAGGGAAGATGACACTTTGATTTTGACAATCCACCAAGACCTTGTTGGTAGATAACCAATCCATTCCCAAAATAACCTCTAAATCTTTCATGGGTAAGCAAATAAGAGACACCATAAATTTCTTATTTTCAAGAACCATCTCGACACCATCATATCGAGTGACCACCCGCAAACAAGTATCGGTCGGTATAGATACCGAGATAGAGCCTCTCATCATGTTTATTGGCAATTTCAATCGCCTCACACAATCTTCCGAAATGAATGAATGTGTTGCACCCGAATCAAATAAGACATCAACACAACTACCAAGGATTTGGCACTTACTTTGGACAAGATCACCAGCTTGTGTAGCCTCTTCACCAGTCACGGCGAAGACTCTTCCCGTAGTCTGTTGATTAGCACCATTATTGTGACCATTTCGGCCACCATTACCATTACCACGGCCATTACCATTGCCACGACCATTGCCACTATTTCGACCACCATTATGGCCCCCATTGCCGATTCCACGACCACGGCCTCTAAAAGCACCATAGCCTCCACGGTTTGCATCATTACGCGCTACCACATCTGTGGCATTTAAGGGACAATCGGGACGAATGTGCCCTGGTTGGTTGCATCTATAGCACACCATCGTCTTTTCATTACCACAATCACGGGCCAAATGGTTTCCGCCACACCGGAAAAACCGAAGGCCTTGGCCATTACCTCGGTCACCATAAGCACCATGTCTTCCACCACCGCGTCTACCTCTAAGAGAAGAGGAACCACACACAAATTGTCTATTTTTCTTGAAATCACTCCTCTTCTTGAAGCTAGAGGATTAGCCCTTTAGTCTATGATCGTGCCCCGAATAACTCTTGGGAGCCACATCATTTTCTTCAAAAATTCTACACTTGTTCACAAGAGTAGGGAAACTCCTAATCTTTTGGTGACAAATCGCCTTCTTGATCTCTTGGCGCAATCCGTTCTCAAACTTAACACATTTCGAAGCTTCAGTACCTTCCTATTGGAAAGGAGGGTAAAACACACACAGCTCTTCAAATTTTGAGGCATATTCCTCCACTGACAGGCTTCCTTGCTTGAGCTCCATAAATTCAAGCTCCTTTTTGTTCTTGTAACTCTCTGAAAAATACTTCCTAAGGAATTCCACCTTGAAGTTCTCCCATGTCAAGGGAGTGTGAGCAGAGACCATACGTCCATGAGTCAAAATCCACCAAGACTCGGCCTCGTCATGGATCATAAATACCGCATACTCAACCTTTTGAGCTCCAGAACATTCCATGCTAGCAAATATTCGTTCCAAATCACGGATCCAAACGTTTATAGCCTCCATGAAATTCGGAAGGCTTTCGCTTAAGGAATCGGTCAAGACCATGATTTGACTGACCAGCAGGTTGTTGTTGCTGTTCAAGTATATCGGCAAAATAATTAAAAGCTTCAGCCATAGCGGCTGCGTCAACATTGCGCCTATTTGCCATCACTCAATCTATACACATAACATAAACACAATTAGAAATCTTATGTTTCTTTCCCCAAGATTCATCAATCATTTACAATTATCATCAATATATGTATCATCATAATGCATTCATAATTTGAAGGTAAATATTGGAAAGGAAATGCCTAGCCGGGCTTACATTCAACCACAATATAAAGCAGTGAGCAATTCAAGCTCCAATAAGGCTTAACTATAACTATAACATATCAACATTAAGTGACAATCACTCTTTAACAACATTTAACCCATATTCATTAATGAGCAATCAATGCTCTGATACCAGGTTGAGACGCCCCTAAAATTTGGGGGGTAATTTTTTTTTTGTGATCCAAAACTTATTTGTATGTAGAGTGAACATGACATTGAAAATATTAAGACATTTCCCTGGATCTTACAATAACCTATCTTATATATGAAGATATGAGAAGGTATCAGAGTACGCAAGATGTATTCATGTGCAAATCAAAGGCCTTAATCGGTTACGGGGTACGAACTAATCGAATACATTACCATAATCGATTACAGAGCAAGACGTAATCGATTATAGAGTTTCTGAAATGGTACGTTGAATCAGAGTTTCACCTAATCGATTACATCATTCAGAATAATCGATTACATTGTCCCTGTTGGGTCCATAATCGATTATAATGTTAATCCTGATCGATTACCAAGTTCCTGGAGTCTATGCTAATCGATTAGAGAGTTGGGAGTAATCAATTACAGAGCTCCTGGAATTTATGTAGTGCATCAGACGTTCCACCTAATCGATTACAAGGGCTATTCTAATCGATTACAGGACTTCGAATAGGTCATAATCGATTACAGAACTCAGTGTAATTGATTACCTTGGAAACAGAGGCCCTGTAATCGATTAGGTCACTGGATCTAATCGATTACACTCTGCCTTTATGCAGAAATTATACAGATTTTATATGAAGAATGAACTTCTCACATACCTAAACCTATGCAAATGATATTAGAATGCTACCAAACTTTGACACAGGCTAAAACACATTATTTGTGACGTGTGGCCACCGGCCTCACTCAAAAATTCTCAAAAATAAGAAAATTATGCAAATAAATGTGTTTAGTCCATTCCTGAGCCTTTTTGAGTAACTTAGGGGTCTATTCTCAATGGAATTGACCCGTCCCAGTTCCTATAAGTCATAAATCATGTATTTAAGCTATTGGAACCACCACACACTATCCAAAACTCATAAAACTCATTTTGACCCTATTGGTTCCTCAATTATGCATGAACTCCATATGCAATCTTCACAAATTAATCAATCAATCAAACATCATGCACACTATTGTCATCAATTGGCCAAGAAACTTCATAATTAATATTCATTCCTCAATATGGTAAGCTAAATCAACATATCCATGTCAACATCAACTAATATTAAGGTCACTACCCAAAAATTGGCCTCTCAAAACACATAGGGTCCAATTTTCACAAGTGACCCCCAAAAGAATCCATACTAATATTCATGAAATAAAATAAGCATATACATATATCCATTGTTGTACAAAAGGTACGCCGGCCAAGGCCTACAAACTTCCATTCCATATTTACCTCCTCCATGACTCAATCCTCCAAAAGAGTAGAGTATTCAAGATACCTACATCAGGATTTAAAAATGGCAACAAAAGAGGTGAGTAACATATACCAAATGATTCAAAATCATACATTATGATGATATCAATACATTTCACAATTCACACATCACTATCATGGCATTCTCAATAAGGGTCATCACACATTCAATGTTAGTATCACCACTTCCTTCCTCTTTATTTAACAATCATCTATCGCCACCACGGGCTACTAACTAGGCACATCTCTGGTTATATGCAAAGGCTCTTATGGCTAATGCATATGCACAAAGGAGTCAATAACAATTGCGGATCTGACTGTGGGAAACAATATCATATCAAATGTGGGTCAAGCATAGGCGTGCTACTATGCCCTTACTGCAGTAGTAAAAGTGTACACTTATATCTCAAATCATGCATGCTTAACATCATATTGTACAGGTACCAAACCGCTATCGCCCATTTGTAGCACTAGTCACCCCGTGACTTACGGATTCAATAACATGGCCTTACTTGCCATAAGTGCTACGGGCCTCTCCCGAACATAAATCGAGAGAGTCGTGCCCCGTCGGGCACCGAGGTAACTTGTTCATCATAAAGCCGCCTGCCCATTGGGCCTGCCACATAGGGTGCCTCGTCACCAAACTAAGGGCAGCTTCGTGATTCCCAGAATCACTAGGGAACATCAAGAATTTACCCGTGCACAGGGTCGCCCTCCCACTGGGCCTGCCTATTGGAACCCCTAACATTCCATATAAGCAGCAAATGATATGCCATGGATGCAAGTGCAATGCAGATCAAATGCATTCTCACACTATGCATCCTAAATGCCACTCCACCATCAATAGTTCATCCTCAACACTTTAGTGAACTCTAGGTTCTCATCATCATCAACCATCACCAACATTCACTAGATTTCATATACATAATAGTTAGTGGCAATCACAAATCATTAATTTATATATCATAGGATGTTCATCAACAATGTAATCAATACAGTCATGTTTCTAAACCATCACAACAACTCTCATTATTTAAGAGTCAATTCAATATCATACTCATCATCCCAAAAACATAAACCACATAACACCATTCACTCTAAATGCATTTTCAATCAAGTAGCCATCAATTCATTCATCCAAGCCAAATAGCATAACACAATCATATACACACATCACTAATGGATGAAATCAAGCATTTAGAGAATGTTACCCCCTCCTACCTCAAGAGAAGTAGAAATCAACACGGTCCGATGGTCCCGCCTCATCGATGGGGTCGTTTCCTACATTATACAACATACCACACAATTATTCTCAATCTTTACTTATTCATTTAATCCACCATAACCACTATGGGTTAGGTGCCCAATCTTATTGTTATGCATTTAAGGCTAAACCCATTCATGGGCTTCCATATTAATGAACTCCACCAACCATTTACCATCATTAATGGTCACCACACATCATAAATAACATCTACCATCAAAAATAAATGCTCAGCTACCCACATCTTATATTTCCCCCAATTTATAAAGTTAGGGTTTCATCAAAAACCTAATAACCACCATTTATGTTCATCATTTTCCATCATTCACATGTCATTTTCGTGTGCCACCCAAGTCCCTCATAAAACTCAAATTAAATACACCACACCTTAGGGTTTCTCATCATAAATGTCTCTCCTAACATAACCCATATGCATTAACTCTCTCCCAACAACCAATCCCCAAAAGCTAGGGCTTAAAGCTCATGAAAATGAAG
The DNA here is from genome assembly GCA_037962975.1 of Clitoria ternatea. Classification (NCBI taxonomy): domain Eukaryota; kingdom Viridiplantae; phylum Streptophyta; class Magnoliopsida; order Fabales; family Fabaceae; genus Clitoria; species Clitoria ternatea. The sequence continues at coordinate 230,034,015 of CM075672.1, forward strand.
AGAAACCCTTACCTCAAGCCAAAAGAAGTGAGCTTCTAGAATAGGTGAGAAAGAACATGAAAATAGAGAGAGGGGGAGAGTGAGAGAGAGAGCCTCCAAGTTCTAAACTCCACATGAAAATGGAAGAGGAAGATGGCACACACCACACTTGTGGGTTTTTGAAGAGAAAGAAGAAGAAGATGATGAGTGGGAGATGAAGAGATGGAGAAGGAAGGTGTTTGCCTTAGAGGGAGAGAAGTCACGTGAAAATGAGAGGGAGAGGAGAAGAGTTTATGTTTTATTTTAACCTCTCATTAAAAGTTTCCTATTTTAGATCAAATAGGATCTCTGTTCGGGCTTAATACTCTATCTAAAAATTATTCTGAATATATATCCGGACTCCTAATAATGTTCTTAACAGCCCTGACCCACGGTACCTCAATCAGAGATACTTGGTCCGACACCCATATTCTAATCGGGTATAATTTCAGCTTAAAAAGCCACAATAATTTATGAATAACCCCTAGAATTCTTAATTTAATCATTTCAACATCTTGGAAAGTTTATTGATTCCATGGTTGATTATTTAATATTTATTCTTAATATTTTAATCATCTATATAAAATCAGGGATGTTACACTTCAACGTATGCCTTATTTGACACTTTATCTTTTAAAGAGCGTAGGAATCTAGTTAAACATAAAGAATTGTTAAGTTACATATACATTAATTTTTACAACAAAATTTGGAATAGAAATAAAGTTGTTCTAACGTCTAACGTTTCAAATGGATACATCCAACGATACTGCACTGGACCACCAACCTTAGCCTCGTATGGTAGATGAATCAGCAGGTGCTCCATAGAATCAAAAAAACTAGGGGGAAAATCTACTTTAGCTCACAAATCAACGCTGGAATGCTTTCCTCTATCCTTAAAAGAGTCTCCTTTGTTAAGACTATTGTCATCAACTCTTTAAAAAAGTGACTTAACTCAACCAATGGTTACCAAATCGGTTTCAGTAAGGCATGAAATATGTATGGCACTAGTCGTTGCATAAACATGTGACAATCATGGCTTTCATGACAAACACCCTGCCCCCTTCATGCGACACATCTACACAAATTTGAAGCAAACTCGCCAAGCATGGTCAGCCATTCACTCACAAATAGACAGCCACCCATTAAGTTTTTGTTAATGCATATTTGGTTTGTGGTTTAAACATTTTCCTACGCCCCGTATCCCTCAATTGCAGATCCTTCCTTGAACATAAACTTACAAGGTCTAATTGACTTTTCTTATTGTCCTTTATTCTCCCCTTGATGTCCATTATAGTGTCAAATATATTCATGAAAATATTTCGTTCAGTGTACATGACATCTATATTGTGTCTTAACAACAGGTCTTTCTAATACAAAAAATCTCATAATATACTTTGCTTCACCCAGAGGTGTTCCTTTTTATAACCCGCAAACTCCTTAACATTCTTATCCCAAATGTACGGATAGTCAATCACCCTCTGCCACACTTGTGTACTGGATAATCTATGGGGTGGAGGTTCATTGACAACCTTGTTCTTTTTAAAAGTGGTTCTGTTTCTCTTGTATGGGTGATCCAACTGTAGGAATTTTTTATGGCAGTCAAAATAACTTGCCTTGCCACTAATGAGGAGTGATCCCTCCGTTATGTTCCATGCATACAGGGCAAGCAAGCTTGCCAGACGTTGACCATCTAGAAAGTATACCATGCGTAGGAAAGTCACTAATAGTCCACATCAAAACAACCCTTATCATGAAATTATGTTTCAAGGATGCATCGTAGCTCATAACCCCAACATCCCACAATTATGTCAACTCCTTAACCAATAGTTGCAAAAAGATATCTATTTTCGCTTTTGGATTTTTGAGTCCTTGAACTAGTATAGATAGAAACATTACCTCCCTCTCCATACATATCTTAGGAGGCAAATTGTATGGGGTCAGTATGACTGGCCAACAAGAGTACGCTCTTCTGTATTGACCAAACGGGTTGAATCCGTCAGTACATAGGTCAAGCCGTACATTACACGGCTCATATGAAAAGTCCGGGTACTGCCCATCCAAATACTTCTATGTTTTCCCATTAGATGGATGACAAAAAAAGACCCTTACGTGTTTGATTTAGAGCATGCTAATGCATGTGTTTTGCTGTGGATAATGAGGCATATAAACATTGAAGATGTGGTGTTATTGTAAACTACCACATTTTCTTCCTTGTCATCCTAGTAACTTTCCCCCTTTTCTTAACGGTTTTATAACAATCCTTGTTATAGTTTACATATTTGTCCACACTCTTGTCAACAAACTCATTTTGGAACAACAAAGACGCGTTAATACAACACTCTATCTTCACACATCCCAACCCTAGGTTTGTTATACTTTTCTTAGCATAGTACAAATTTGACGGTATTTTATTATTGTTTGGCATAGTGGGATCCACCAAAATGACCATTCTATTAAAACAACCTCCCGAGAGATTATACTCTACCTTTATGCTTAAAACAACTAAGGAAGAAGATAATTCGGTGTGACTCTCGCACCTGTCCCATAACGAATATGGGCCGCCACCAACAAATAATAAAATATCTTAACATCCAGATTAGGATCTTTCTCCACACCCTCATTCTCATCCCCCAGGTTCATCATCATGTTGTAGAATACACCCGATGGAAGGTCCAACATGATCCATCATCATCTGCTCCACGTTGTTGTAGTTATCCATGTTCCCCTACTTCGTAGTAAGACTGTTGCATAGGTTTACGGTCGGTGGGTAGTAACCGCTCACCATGGATGTACCACCAATAATATCCTTTCATGAATCCCTTTAAATTTAAGTGGTACATCACATCATCCACATATTCAAAACTTATGCATCTGTACTTAGAGCAAAGACAACGAATTTTCTAACTCGCTTCAAAATCAGGGGTGTTGGCTATAGCGAATGGAATAAACTCACACAATGCCATCAAAAACTCTTTAGTGACTCGCTGATTGTGATCCAGCTGGTTGTACATCCATCGCCAATGTGCCAAAACTTCCATTCACAATACCTAACGATGACAGGACTTGTTATTTTAATTTAACAAAATGTTTTTGACGTTTATGAATCACTCTTTATTTGTTTGATGTTGTAAGTAGGTTAGGTCATATCCTATTCAAAATGAAAATGTAACATCTATAACCCATCTGCATGTTTGCATGAAGTTTGTGTATTAAGGTTCAATCAAAATTTCAGCAACATTTCGCATAGGTCCTTGAGTACACAGAGATATGTGCAGGTTGAAACACCCCACATAGACATGCACTCAGAGGCAACACAAAATGCAAAAGCTGAAATTCCAATTGTACATCAGCAACATAAGATTCACACAAAGACTAATATCTATAGGATACCCCCTATGGTTACAAATTCATCTTAAACTGTCCAACTGGGACAATTCAAGATCCAACGCAACACGGTGTGTCGACCTGTTATGTTGAATCTTGAATGAGAACCTATTGGGTACACGCACGGTCTAAGGACATAGGGAGCCTACCGAAATTTTGGTGGAGTCCCCCTGTATGTAACCTCTCAACTTTTATATAAATATCCAATTCAGAGAAATACATGACAAATAATTATATATGAAAAGATTAATGTTCCAAAAGTTTGGAAATGATTTAATTGGAATTTATTATGATTTTTCATAATTTACTAAGCTTAAAGAGCTAAAATTAATGCCCGGTTAAAATATGGGTGTCAGACCAAGTATCTCCGATTGAGATACCTTTGGTCAAGGCTGTTAAGAATATTATTATGAATCTGAATATATATTTGGAACAATCTTTAGATGAAGTATTGAGCCCAATAGAGATCTTGTTTGTTATAAAACGGAGAAGTTTTAAGTGATGAGTTAAAAACTTAAATGAAAATCTCACCATTTCACTCTTTATCTCACAGCACATTCCCTCTTCTTTGGCAAATACATTTTGCTCTCTTTTTCCCCTTATTTGCCATTCATCTTCATCTTCTTCCACTCTCTAAAACCTAGCAAGTGGTAAGCTCATCTCCCCCTCTTCAATTTTTCATTTCTCCATTGTGTAAGAAGGAGACCGTAGTGGCTTGAAGCTCCTCCCTTTCTTCTTCCATTTTCATGCTCTCCCCCCTCTCTTGGTACCCACTCTCTTTGCTTGGCTTGAGGTAAGTTCCTTATCATTTATGTTGAGTTTATGCCCTAGGTTATGGATCCTTGTTATTGGGAGAGTGTTTTAATACATAAGGGTTGTTGTAGGAACCATTAAATATGCAAACCCTGAGGTGGGGTGTCTTAATTATGACATTTATGAGGGATATTGATGGTGTGTGGAGATGGTCATTAATGTAATGGTGGAAATCGTATGCATTTACAATGGTTGTTGGGTTTTTGATAAAATCCTAACCCTTGATTTTAGGGGAAATGTAGAATGTGAGTGAGATGTGTATTTAATGAGGTTGGGGAATGTCATTAATGAAGAGAGATAGCTTTTGGTGATGGTTAATGATGATGGTTGGAAGCCATTAATAGGAAAACCTACTAAAGGAGTTGGGTGTGAAATTGATATGTGTGGGTGACTTAAATAGTTATGTTGTGGCCCTTTAATTATAATAAGTTTTGATTTAAGGGAAAAGAATTCTCGAAATCTAAGAAATTAAGAAAATAAGAACCTGTTGCAAGTTACAATATGATGAGACTCATACATATGCATTAGCATTGTGAAATAAAATTTGAAAATGATATTGAATAAGTGATTGATGTGGTCCTATATGTATTTAATGTAGGATTTGATAATTCTTGTGAAGTGGGATCATCTAACCCGGAGGAATACTTCTCTTGAGGTAGGAGAGGAATGTATTTTCTAAATGTGTGATCAATTGTATATTGATAATATGTATATTGATGCATATTTGCATGTTTTTCCTTGAGTGAATATATTACCTCTTGTATGTGACATGAATTGAAATTGACTCCTATTGATGATTGGATATTGGTTTAGCATACTTGATGAGGATATGAATTTGGAGTATATCTGTTGAAAATGCTCTTTGATTTCCATGTGTGGATTGACATTAAAATGAATCTTGGCTTGTATGATCTTGAACCCTATGAGTGGTATGCCTTGGAGAATGTTATATATGATTGTATGCCACTAACTATAATGTTAAGTGCAAAATATACCCCTAAATGAATGGGTAAGAAATCCTTATGGAGCCAAGGCTAGCTTGTGCATTATTGCATTCATAGCATGCATGACATAGCATATTACATGTGGTTGCGATCACAACGATGAAAGTCTTACGGGACTATGAGAGGGAGTACCCTTGCACGGGGAAATCAATATGAGAATGATTATAAGTAGTTGCGATCACTTGGTATACTGAGGTGGTAAAGGTCTTGTAGGATCTTATGAGAAAATGGACCCTTGCGTGGGGGACATATGTTCGATTGATTATAAGTGGTTGCGATCACTTGACACATTGAAAAGCTAAAGGTCTTGTGGGATCTTATGAGGAAATGGACCCTTGCATGGGGGACGTGTATTTGATTGGTCATAAGTGGTTGTAATCACTTGATGTAATGAAATAATAGAGGTCTTGCGAGATCTTGTGAAAAACACCCTTGCGAGGGAAATGCTTAAGCAACTATACGTTGTTGCAAATATTTTATGAATCATTTGCGCATGAGCTATGAGTAAATATTTCAAATCGAATCCATTGCATATGCATTTAGTGATACGACATATGCATTAGCCATAGGGACATGGCATTTGTGTTGGAAGATATTGAGAAAGATAACACCTTATTAAGAGTGTTAATTGAGAGATAAAACCCACTCTTGGTCACTAACTAATTGTGTTTCATTGTTGGTGTGACCTCTTTATGTTGCTTATGGCTTTGGACAATAAATGTGGTGATGTTATGATTTGGAGACTTGACTTTGCTTAGTAATGTCCTTATTGATAGATTGTTATGTATGAATACCTATATCTAATGGAAAATGATTTGATATGTGATACTATTATTTGTTTGGACTTCCTTGTAGGAGGATGTGTTGAATTGCATTAATATATTTATGTTATCACAATTTTATTGATTGTTTATCATTGAGAAAGTATGCTCACTCTCCATGTTGTCTACTTCTTAGCTCTTGTGTTGTTAGGCATGACCATGGAGTAAGGCTTTTTAAGAGATGAGGTATGGTGTGAAGGAAGAATTGGTAAAGATGCCTTAACCGACATGGTTTTTGAATTGATAGCTTTTGTACATCCTTTTTGGGAGTGCTTGTATATGGCATTATTTTGTATAGTCATACTATGGTTAATGCCTTGTATGTATGATGATGTTTGGATATGGATGATTTGATACCCTAAAATGGTAATTAATACATTAGGATCATTGGAAATGAGCTTGTGATCATTTTGTATCACTAATGCAATTCATGATGATGCTTGACAATTGAACTTGTTAGCCATTTTGATGGCATTGATGCTTACGTATGTAGTTGAATTAGAATGTGCATGATGATTGAGTTAAATTATGTGTTAGAATGTTGGTTGAATGTAGATGCATGGAAATGATGGATTTTATATGACTTTTATGCATAATTAAGGAACTGATAGGGTCAAATAGAGTTTTATAAGATTTGGATAGCATGAGATAGTTACAATAGCATCTACGTATGGTTTGTGACTTGCAGAAATTGAAATGGGCCCATTCCATTAAGAATTGACTTTTGAGTTGCACAAAAATGCTTTAAAATAGGCTAAATGCGTTTCTGCGCACAAGTCTCTCATTTTTAGGAATTTTTGAGTGCGGTCAGTGGCTACACGTCATAAATGGTGTATATTGGGTGATGTCAAAATTTGGTGGTGATTGGATTCCATATGAAAAAGTTAGGGTGGTTGGAAGTTAGAATTTACAGTTTTTCTGCATTCTGCAGCAATTTGCTATCATGAATTGATTCATGATTTCCCTTGAATTGATTCATTAGCCATTGGAATTGCATGAATCGATTCATAGACTCCCTTAAATCAATTCATGAGCTGCTGGAATTGCATGAATTGATTCGCACGAGTCCTGAATCGATTCATGGACCTCTGTTTTACTGTTTTGGATTTCCAATTCGCATGAATCAATTCATGACTGACTCGAATTGATTCATGGCTTGCAAATTATCCAGTTTTCCTTAAGTTTTGATGCTTGCTTGTTCCTTTTGCTTCATGGCATGTTTATGCAATTGAATACACATATTTTTAACATATTTTAGCAATCAATATAGGTATCTTTGAATCTCTTCTCATACCCATTCACACTCTCAAATTAACTTATGTGTTCCGCAATTCCTTGAATGATGATCATGTGATTGATTATCCAAGGAGAACTCTGGATTCAAATTACATACCTTCTCATATCATATATGGGATATGTCTTTAAATTGGTCCGGGTTTTATTTCTTGGTGTTCTTCTTCCGATGATGGCTAAAAATCGTGAAAAATTTACTCCTCTTTTCATTATCTAATTAATATTGTCTTTAATATTATTTACTGGATTAAAGGCGCCACACTACACATTTCAAAATTTTTACAAACGCCTTGTTACACACAAAAAAGTTTCTAGTACAGTTCAATATATACTCTACGAATTATATATGAAATTAAGACAAACATGACCACAATCTAGTAAGTTGTGCTCTCCACTAACATACAACAATACACATGCATACAATATTTGATAATGTTGATGCTTTTAGACAATTGTTAAGAGACTACATGATATGAAAGGTTTTTGAATTGTAAGGGTGAAAAATGAAAGGGCTATGTAAAAAATCCAAATAAAATTCATCTTAAGAATCCAAATGAAATTTAAAAAATTAGAATTTATGAAGCCCATAGTCACTCTAATTCATTTTATTCTTCCAATTATCTTTTCTGTTCAACGGCACTTAAGGAGTTTGGATTCAGAGAATGCCTTATATAACTCCTCTGACTCTATAGTTCTTTTTTGTGATAACATTGTTATGGTTAATGATGCCCTTCCGTTTACCTCCTTAACTAGTACTATCAAGGCTTACAAGTTATTTTTAAACTATAGGTAAAATAAAAGCTTTTAAATAAAGTTAAAACTGTTTGTATCTTTTTCTTATTTTTTTTCAGGTATGGAAATAATTTTAGGATTTAAATGTTAGTAAGTAACTGAATGAGTTGAAAAGAACGTTAAGAAAACACAGACTAACTGCTAGGCTAAACACACACTAACTGCTTGTCAGTATGTCCATATTCAAAATATTTGGTATGTTAGTATAAAAATAAGCTAGCCTAAGCACACACTAATTGCTTGCTTGTATGCCCATTTCAAAATATTTGGTATGTTAGTATAAAAAAAAAAATAAGAATTTGGTATGTTGAAATTTGAAAATAATGTATTGTAGAATGTAAATAAACTCTATGACCAATAAAATGTGAACTCATACATGCTTGTTAGTTGTATACGCTTTTGTATATGCTAGAATCCAAGATACTAGACTTGCAACATGTGTATAATTGCATATGATACATTCCTGAACACTTATGTGTTATAATAATCATAGTTTCTTGGTTCACATTTACTGGTTTTTAGAATATAAGATTAAAAGAATTACACTTGTTTGGGAAAAAAGGAAAAAAAGAGTGATATGCATTGACAGATTTGTTTTTTCTTTATTAAGTTACTATTTTCTTAAAGTGAAAATTTGTGTAAGAATGATAAAGTAAAAACAGTAGAAGTTTGTAAATATTATTATTATTATTGTAGAAAAAGTAAATACCAAACTTGCATGTAGATACACAGTTGCTAAGTCATATCCGTACCACTTGAACTAAGTATTAATGGTTGACTGAGTTTGTGGACAAGGCATGTATCTCCAATTTAACAGGAATCAGACAACAGTATGAGGAAAAAAAGACCAACAGAGAGACATAACACAGACCACGAGAAGGTTAACGCTAGAGGATTACTTTTTTTTTTTTTGGTCAAACGCTAGAGACCAACAGAGCCCAAGAGAGGGTTAGCTCGCGACGTGCGTGTCTGCATGAGAAACCAAGAGACCAAGTTAACTTTACTTGAAGTTGGATAATCAACTTATTTAATTTTTTAAAAAAATCAGCAATACTAATTAGTAAAGCCAAATGTCTTTGCTTCTCATAACAACAATCACAAAGACTCTTTGGAGGGACAGGTGCTAGCAATTCTTAATGGCATAAGGCTTATTGAAAGAAAACACTCATTAGTTTATCCATTATTCTGTCAAAACCATGCATTGACTTCTACAGTTCTACCTACATAGAATATAGAAGGAGAAAAATGAAAAAATCTACCAACATATTTTTCTGTTTCAGGTCTCAGAGGTGAGTTCACGGCTAGGCAAAGTTATTACTATTGTGTTTGGGAAGGCAGTGGAGGTTTTGGACACTGCTGGTAGTGGGTTTCAAACTGCTATAAAGGGGATTGAAATTTCTATTTTAGCATTTGATTTTACAAACATAATTGTCAAAGGTTTTAATCTTCTGCAATCTCTTTCCATAAAAAGTATTAGACATTTAAAAGAAGAGAAGCCTTATTGACATTTGATTTGGATTTTTGTCATATATATTTTCTATTTATTTTTGGTTTTGTCTTATATATTTCTTGTTTAAATTTAGAAAACATGACTCTAAAAAACTTGCTAATGATCAGCTAAATTTACAAGACAATGCCCTAAGTCTAACCGGAAATAAGGTTCAGTTGACTTGTAAAATTGACTCTCTAACCGGAAACAAAATCCTTCTGTCTAGCATGTTCCTTTATAACTAGGTTGGCACAACCTATTGAAGAGAAATAGATTTTGAAGAGAATATATTGATACAGCACATGCAGACCTAGTATAGTAGTTTTATCCATCTCTAGAGAAGGGAAATTCCTGTGTATGCCTAATGTAGTTCCTCTCGTTCAATTAAACCTCTGTATTGAGAATACCAGCAGAAAGGGAAAATGGTGTGTTCTGTGTTGGCTGTCTGTTCATGACCCTGTGACAGTGGACGAATTTACAGTGAAGCAGAGACCATGAATTTGGGTGCTGCGGTAGCAAAAACCATATTTTCCGTCAATGGGTGATGTGAAGGTGCAGATTTGGTGGTCTTATAGTGGTGTTAAAACACAGGGAAAATGGTTTTTTTTTTAAATGTATTATTTGGCTAGAATGGATGATTTTGGATGTTTGTTGAACTAACAATATTATGCAAAATATATCCTCTGGCTATCACATTCTGATACCCCACTGTAAAAGTATATAAATTATGCCATCACATTTATTTAATTTAGGAATTAGGCATGAAAAATTTGAAAGACTCGTCAAACTAGATTTATGGAATCAAATTGCAGAGAAAGAAAAATACAAAGATAAAATTCCTTTAAAATGCTACATTAATTGTTTATCTAGAAGTTAACTTATGAGAATCATTACTAGTTGCATATTCTAATATATTTTTCTTTACGATTATAACTTACAATCATCAATATTATTTTATCCTCTAAAATACATTTATATTTTGTTACATTCATTACTATTAATTTCTAAATTACTATTAATTATCACTATCATTGTATCCTTTAAAATACAGTTTATAGAGAGTAAGGTTTAAGATTTTTGAAGATAAACTATAATATTAATAATTAGAAAAAGGCACATACATTTGCACGATTAATTATGATTCTCAACTGTTAATCTTTAAGTTGTTAAATAATGATCAGCATTACATACCACTAATATATCAACTGTTAATATTTCATACTACTCATGAAAATAATACTTGAAGTAGTCAACATTATATAGTGAAACAAGTGAATCCAATCCAACTAAAGGAAAATGGATAATGCAAACTAGTAATGACCTCATCTACATGAAACCCATAACTAAAAAACCAAATAGCAAAACGAAGATTAAACAAAACAGTGAAACTAGATACAAGACAGAACCATCACACTGTTACTGATTTATAACCCACTACATTGGTTAAAAATAATACAAACACTTAATAAAACAATGAATTGAATTTTTGATACCAATTTAACAGAGAAATGTTGCATTTTCATTTTATTCCATCTAAACTAATAATGTAATCAAGTAAACCAGCCTACTAAAACCTTTGTTGTACAAAATGGTGGCAATGCTAATCCCCCATCCGTTACTTGTTTGAGAAACACCAATGCTATCCCAAAATACATGCCTAATCTACAACAAATCAAGTCAATACTTCAAGTTTACTCTCCAATTTTGTACTTACATCCTAAGGAAGAATTCTTTATATCTTCTATGGATTGGTTTTACTCCAATGGAGCATTACTATATAAGAAAGGCCAAGAGTCAAAACCTGTCCCAATTGGACCAAATGGCACTAACCTACCTTAGGAACCTAACAGTGATGGTGCCTATTGGCTGGACATGCCTACTGATGCAACTAGCAAAGAGAGGGTCAAGAAAGGTAACTTACAAAGTGCAAAAACTAATGTGCATGTGAAACCAATGCTTAGAGGAACCTTCACTGATATTGCCATATGGGTATTCTACCCATTCAATGGAGCTGTAAGGGCAAAAGTGGAGTTCCTTACACTTAACCTGGGGAGTATAGGTGAACATGTTGGTGACTGGGAGCATGTGACATTAAGGGTGAGCAACTTTGATGGTGAACTATGGCAGGTCTATTTCTCAGAACACAGTAAAGGTATATGGGTTGATTCTTCTCAACTTGAGTTCCAAAGTGGCAGCAACAAACCATCGGTTTATTCTTCTTTTCATGGCCATGCAGCATATTTATTTACATGTTGGCTTTAATCTGATAGGGTCAAATAGCATAGGTATTAGGAATGATACTGATAAGAGTGATATGGTATTGGATATGGGGTTATTTGAGTTGGTTTCTGCATAGTATTTGGGATCTGTAGTTGTAGAGCCACCGTGGCTCAACTATTTTAGGGAATGAGGTCCTAAAAGTGATTATAGCGTAGATGATGAGTTGAAGAACGTTGAGAAGTTATTGCCTGGAAAGCTAAAATCTGCTTTTGAAAAGATTGTGAAGAGTTTGCCAAGTGAAGTGCTAGTAGAGAAAGGATCCACGGGTCCAAAGGTGAAAAATAATTGGAATGGAGAGGAAGTTTGAATATTTTAGACTTTAGTTTCATTGGTTCTCACCAACTTATTATAATTTTGTTATGTGCAATTGTACAAGTGCCAAAAGTTGAAGGTGAAATAAAATTAGAATTATAATTCAAGGAAAATTAATTAGAAAGATAAATTAAAAATCAAAAGATCCATTTTGTGAACCAAATAAACAACTCATTAATGTCATTAGAACGGTTTACTTTATAAGTTTAATTATTTAATTTTTCTTTTATTAATTTATACAAATTGATGAGTTAATTATTAGGTGAGCTTTTGAGGTAAAGACTTAATTTGAATGATGAAAAAAATTAAGTAGTAATTTATAGCTTTAATATGCAGTATTTAAAAATAATTAAATATAAGCATTAAAAAAGTTATTAAAATATTTTATTGCACACTACATTTTCAATTTAGTACTTTCCATATTAGGATTATTCTTATAATTAAAGCCTCCTCTACTTGTTTAGGTTAAAGTTTACAAGACTATCTAAGGCAATTGATGATGTATTTGAATTTTCATCGAAATGTTTTTTCTTCGTATTTCACGCTTTTTAGAAAATACTGGATCAATATCTATTTCATAAGCAATTTGCTTAGCATTATTCAAGGCATCATGAAAACCAATTTCTCTATACCTCTCAAAAAAATAATCAACCCTTTTACTTTTTCAATGACAACATTAATAATCATATCCGTTGATTACAAAAGCTTGCTAACTAAATTAATGGCAAATAGTATGTCAAACCAAATAATTATTGAAATTAAAAACTCAAAATCACTAAGCTTATTGTTTGTTGAGGAATTAGCTTCACTAAACCTGTACCTAAACCCTAAACAGTGAACAATAATCTCTATGTGGCAAAGACAAAATATAAATAGACATAAGATTAAACCAATTCAAGGAAATCAAGTTGAACAAGTAACAAATGTTGTCGGTAAGTAGGGATGGAAATGGGTCAGACCAGACCGGGCTTTAAAAGGCTTAAGTCTGACCTACATCAAATTTTCAAGGCCTGAGTCTGGCCTATTTGCCTGTCATAGGCTTCTTTTAAGGCTTCGTTTGGCCTGTTTAAAAAGTCCGTTTATAGTGAAACTTTTAAAATGCCAAAACCAACCTGAAAAAAATTTTGTATTCCATTCCCTCCTAATTTTTTTTAATTGCAAACTTGTAATATTAATTTATATTATATAAATGTAAATATTATATATATATATATATATATTATTTTATGTTATAAATATTATATATATATAACTAATTAATAATTAATCTAATTAAATAGGCCGGCCTGTTGGGCTTCAAATCTGTTTAGTTAAAAACACATTTTTAAAAGCCTAAGCATGGCTTTTTAGCCAGATAAGTATGGCGTATGTAGGTTTTAAACAAGCCAAACCATAGGCCCTTGACGGACAGCCTGCCCCATTTCTATCTCTATCGGCAAGTTGAACAAATTTTCCATTTACACGAAAAGATGGGGACTTATCAGAATGGTGACGATTACCGAAGAGAAGCCTTTGTTTACGCTTGTCACTCATGAAGGTAAAGATGTTGTGAGAGGATGAGGGTTAGGGCATAGAGAATGAGGGAGGAGAAGAGGGTTAAAGCACATACAGAATCAAATAGGAGAACATGGTTAAGTTTTAGAGAGAATGAAACAGGAGAAGCAGGTCTAGGCTCGAATAACTCATTAAACTTAGTGACGAAAAATACCTCATCGCTAATTTAAAAAAAGTTAACCCGTGGCAACACTAGCAACGCCCACACTGACCATCGCTAGTTTAGGCACTAACGACGCCAAAAAACCGTCGTTACTTTAAAAAAAAGATTACATGTGACAAAACTAGCAATGACAATGTAACATCCTGTTTTTAATAATAGTCCCATTTTGTAAATTATGAGGTATAGAAGGTCTATAAGTGTTAATCAATGAATAAAACACTCTATGGATGGTATATAATACTCCAAAAATTTTACTTTTGGGTATAATTATAGGATTTACATAGACCTTTAATGATAAGATTCATTTTCCGAGTTAAACATGCCTTAGAAAGGACTGTCCGAGTGAAAAGGCACCCTGTTCCGAGTGAAAGAGAAAAATTCTGAGTAAAGGTAGAAATTCCGAGTGAAGGATGAAATTCCGAGTGGTCTCGCTCAAGCTAGATGGGATTCCACCCAAGCGAGCTAGCCTTCCGCTCAAGCGAGACGAGTGAGTGGTGTACTGGACGAATTCTGTCCGAGCTGGAGTCTTAATAACTCTATGAAGTGGTGAATTTCCTAATGAAATCCCGAGCGAACTATGTCTGAGACACGACTTCCCGAGTGGAATGTTGCTGTGAGCCGTTCCGAGTGAGACCATAGCCATTGGGCCTTTTTCCGAGTGATGAAGGTTCAAAAGAATTCTAAGAGAAATATGTTTGGAGAGAATTCCCCGATTAATGATAGGTCTAATTATTCCCGAGTGGAAAATCCCGAATGGACCTTTCCCGAGGGGAGAATGATTGTGATGGTTTTGATTGAGGTATACTCTAGGAGTCATATTCCGAGTGAACGATGTTATAGGTATATTCCGATTGATTAAGGGTACTTATTCCGAGTAAATAAGGTAACATGTAATCCGAGTGGCTAAGTATAAAATAAGTCCGAGTAAGACTTCATTTAATGAATCCCTCCGAGTGATGTGGAGTTTGAATAAATCCGAGTGGACAAGATTTCATTAAGTCTGAGTGAGAGAAAGGACTCGGTCTGGACTGTTATACCAGGTGGAGGATCGATTGAGTGATTGTTGGCTTTAGAATTAATTGCCGAGTGATGGCCAATCTGATGTTGAATCAGTTCTGGAAGTGAAATGCTGAGTGAATGATGATCAGTAAGGATTATTTTACCGAGTGAAAATCTGGGTGTTTGAAATCGGTTTTAATTGATTTTACCGAGTGCACAATCGAGTAGAATGAGTCGGTTTGTAGTAATCTGCCGAGTGACAAACCAAAGAGTGTGGGATCGGTCTGGAAAAATTTAATTGAGTGAAAGGCTGCTTGTGATGACTCGGAATTAGAATAAATAGCCGAGTGATAGACTATGTAAGTGTGAGTCGGCTTAGGAATGATTTGGTTTGAAACTGCCGAGTGAGAGACTGATTGAGAGCTGACTCGGTTTCAGGAGGTTCTGCCGAGTGGCATCTAAGAGCTTTTAGTCGGTCTGGATTAAGTTGTTGAGTGGAAACCGAGTGGATGAAGGATCGGTTTTGGGGAATGACGACCTCTGGTCGGATTTCGCTTAAGTGGGGCTTGTGTGTCTCGCTCAAGCGAGTCAGTATTCGTTTGAGCGAAACTCACACTCGCTCAAGTGAGTCGGTTTTCGCTTGAGCGAAACTCCTCTGTCAGTGTAATGTATGGTACTCGCTCAAGCGAGATAGGATTCCGCTTGAGCGAGAGGGACTCGGATTCCCTTCTTCTTTACAACGACTGGCAGATTCCAGTCGGTTTAGTGGCTGACCGAGTGAAATTCCAGTCGGTTTTCGGTGCAGGAGTAACTTTTTGACTCCTTTCTTGTCTCTTATGCATATTTTAATGCATCTAAACCCATTATTCACCCCTAGTACGTAGGACGGCCAGAAATGGGCACTAAGATAGCCACTTTATTAATTAAATCTCCATTATCTCCACTAACAGCCCACTAGCAATCCACTCACAAGAAAGTTGTCCCCCACTTGCCTTTACCTTATTAAACTAACACTAACCCTGTAAAAGTCAGAAACTCTTAGAGTAAACAAGCTATCTCTCTCAACTTCTTCGAGCTGAAACTAGGACAGCAAGGGGACTTCTTTTCAGTCAGCCAAAGATCATCAAACCAAGTAAGAGGGGACAGGGTTGTGAATGATTATGAAATGGGTAGAATTGTATGCTGTCCTAGGATTCCAGTTTTATTTTCGTATCTTATTGCTCAGTTTTGAGATTGAAAACGTGTGATTTTGATTCTGACTTCTTCATGAAAGTTGTAGATTTTTTGTTATCTGAATTTTGAGACCTGAATTAATTAATTTGGATATGTATAGCAATAGTCATAGCCAAAATACTACAGCATGTCCGAGTGGAATATTTGTCCTATGTTTTGTGTATATATTAAAATTCTGGGACTTATACATGTATAATCAGCGTTTGATGTCTTCATAAAAGTTGTAGATATTTGTGTTATGGATCTGTAGAAAGTAGTTTCAAGTCAAAATGATTTTTGTAGCTCAAGTTATACCTAAAATACGGAAGTATGTTCAAGCTGTAAATCTGTTAACTTGAGATATGTATTTTATTTTTAAAACTGGGAATTTTGTGGTGAGAATTAGTGATCGGTGTCTTCATCAAAGTTGTATATCTTCTTGTTATGTGAATTTTGAGACCTGAACCGACTGAATTGGATATGTATAGCATGAGTTATGATCAAAAAACTACAGCGTGTCCGATTGAAATACTTATCTTGTGTTTTGTGCATATATGAATATTCTGGGAATTATACATACGTTTTTAGACCTTGATGTCTTCATGAAAATTGTATATATTTATGTTAGGGATCTATAGAAAGTGGTTTTGAGTTAAAAAGATGCTTGTAGCTCTAGATATGCTCAAAATACAGAAGTATGTTCATGATGAAAATCTGTTAACTATGAAATCCGAATCTTATTTTTAAAACTGGGAATTTTGTGGTGATAATTAGTGGTTGGTGCCTTCATAAAAGTTGTAGATATTTGTGTTAAGAATAATTTAGAACTGGTTTCATGCCAAAATTGTTTTTTAGCTCCAGAAACGTTGAAAATACTAACTTGTGTACGTTTTAAAAATCCTCTTTGAGGCAGTTTTGTATTCTGTGAATACGTGATGTTTCTGTTTAGAATTTGAATTTATGGTCTTCATGAAAGTTGTAGATATTTATGTTATTGAGCTATAGAAAGTAGAATCACATGAAAAGGATTTTAATTGTTCAAGTTATGGCTGATGTACTAGAATATGTTACTGTTTGAAACGCTGAAACTTACTTATAATGGTTATTATGAATGAAAAGGATATTTTCTCTAAGGGTAACAATTTATTATTAAACTCTTGAGTGATTATGAATTATTATTGATGTTGTTGAGTGTCTAATGAGTATCATACAGTTGTATATTTTGGTGGTAGATAATTATGAATGATTAAATTTATATATATACATGAATGCCTTGTGGTTATTGTTACATGTGGTTGAAACAGTAAATCCATGACTCTGAAAATTATTATATGTGATGTGTCCTTTGAGGACTTGTGATTTTCCAAGTGGTTTTGGAAATATTAATATCATGGTATGTTAAATGATAAAGAGAATTAAAGGCATTCATGCATCATAAGCATTTGGACGCACCATGGAATTTTAGGGGTTCCATGATTGCCTACCCTGGTGGGGGGTTACTCTATGATGAGTTAAAGCCCTATTTTTGCGGTGTGTTGGTCATGGGGCTGTAGGGATCCATGACTGTATAAATTCCTACCAATGTGTTGGTCATGGGGCTGTAGGGATCCATGACTGTATAAATTCCTACCAATGTGTTGGTCATGGGACTGTAGGGATCCATGACTGTATTAATTCCTACCGATGTGTTGGTCATGGGGCTGTAGGGATCCATGACTGTATAAATTCCTACCAATGTGTTGGTCATGGGACTGTAGGGATCCATGACTGTATAAATTCCTACCAATGTATTGGTCGTGGGACTGTAGGGATCCATGACTGTATTAATTCCTACCGATGTGTTGGTCATGGGGCTGTAGGGATCCATGACTGTATAAATTCCTACCGATGTGTTGGTCATGGGGCTGTAGGGATCCATGACTGTATTAATTCCTACCGATGTGTTGGTCATGGGGCTGTAGGGATCCATGACTGTATTAATTCCTACCAGTGTCTCTATGAGACCTTTTACTGCAGTATTCCCACCAAACCAAATGGATCCATCATGACATCATTTGACTAATTAAAGACTTATTAAATGAACTTGTTTGGCATATTCATCATATCATTATGTATTATTGATTGTGTTTGTGCAATTCTATATATTTTATATTTATTCTATATTCTGTCTCACTCTTACATTAATTTTTACAGTGAATGCCACCCAGAATGAAGAGTGATGCTATGGTTGATGCCTATGTGAATTATTGCTTGGATTTCGAATTTATTCTAATTTTATGATTTGTAATAAATACAACGTGTTATGTACTGTTATTTTTAAAATCGTTTCCGCTACGTAATTATTCCTTGAATTTTATTATTCACGACTAGTATGCATGATAATATTCTGCTATTATCGACTTTTATGTGAACTCTGATTTTAATTCATGAATTTTAAAATGATCTTTTAAAAACACGAAAAATTTATTCGAAAAATTATACGGGACGTCACAGACAGCACCAACCGTCACTAGCTTAGCCAAACTAGCTATGCAACTAACCCATTGCCACAAGATCACAATATGCAATAGAACTTAATTTAGCAACAATAACTCTCCACGTCACTGTAGGTTTTACAACATAGCCACCGCATCGTGCCATCGCTAACACATCCAAGCTTTAGCCTTAAAGGGAGACAAAAATTTGGAGGGAAAGTAAATATAGTCATGGGGTTTGGCCCGTCGTTACTAATTTAGATGCATGCAACAACGGATTTTGTGACAGTGCCATACGTAGTCACTAACATTGGTGGGCAAAACAAAAAATATTAAAGGGAAGGTAAACACAGCGATGGTGTCTTCATGTCGTTGCTATTTTTGTTTCATGTAGTAATGGAATTGATGACGACTTTTCTTTCTTTATGTTTAACGAAAGAGGTTTGTAGTGGTTTTTTTGCCAAGGCGTGTCCTTTGGTCGCTAAAGTGGTAGTTGATTTCCCTGGCAACGTCCCTTGTTTCGTTGTCGTCGCTATTTCTGTCACTAATTAGCAACAGTCTACTTTAGTCACTAAATTTTGGTAGCTATCAATTGTTATTTTAGTAGTGCCTAAGATCTCCTGTCTGGGAGTGACTCTTTCCTTGTATATATAGTTCAAACCTCCTTCATTTTCTACCTTTGTCACTGTGATTTCCTCCAGTTCTTTGCTTTTTATTCTCTAATTCTCTTTGGCTCTTTCACTTCCTCATCTCTAGATTGTGCTTTTCTTTAGAAGTTAGTTGTTCCCTTTTCTCTTCCTTGTTGTTCTGGTTTTTGTTGTTTGTGGTTTCTTTTTATTTTTCTCTCTCTTTTGTTTTTCTTCCTTTAAGAAAATGGCCTTTTTTTTCTAATGCCTTTGCATGGTTTAAGGAGGAAGTTCTGTTGTTCCCTTCCTTCATTAGTAACGAGGACGCCATTGCCCGTCTATGGCAAGATGGGACCTTTAACAGATCCTTGTTGGCCTCCGATGTAGAATTTCTAGGTTGTTCGCCAGAGGAAAAGGTTTGCCATGCTCGAACAAACCCTGGAGAGTTGGACTACACCTATGTGTATGAAACCTTATTCGTCTCCATTTATCTCTTCTTTTTTCTAACTTCAAGAGGAGCATCTTAAATACTTTAAACATTGCCCTAACCTAGCTTCATCTAAATGGATGGGCTTTTGTGAAATCTTTTGAAGTTGTGTGATTATTTTGGGCAGACTCCCCTAGTTCCTGTCTTTTTCTATTTCTTTCAAGAAAAAATCTTTAAGGTGGAGGTTCTGGTGGGGTGGGTTTCCCTAAGTGATGTTCTTGGTCATCGTTTGATAGAGGCGTTTGACCAGTCATATAAAAATTTTAAGGGTCTATTTTTCAAAATCCGGGTGAGTCCAGATGTACCTGGGGTAGATTTTCTTCATTATCTATATGGGCATCCCTCTATTCCGCTGTACTGGACTCGAGCACCTGGTCAATACCGGATAAACTGGGAGGATTTGTCTCGTGCTGAGCGTGACAAGGCAAAGGATTTGAAGAAAGCTTGCTAGAAGGGTAGGTTGGCTAAAGGAGGAGCTTCTGCGACTCCTATCCTAAATTCGACTACCAACCCTACCGCCTCCATGTTTATGGCTGCTCTCCCTCATCGCTTGTTAGCTTTCAACCCAGAGACCCTTACTTGGGCTGTTAAAAGGCAAAGGCTCTAGCAGGAGTCTTCCCCAAGCAGTACAGGATCTTCTTAGGGAGGCCCCCCTAGAAACTCTCGTAATCCAAGTGACAGAGAGCTTCGAGTCCCTTGAGGTTCCTTTGGTCCCCCGATGTTGCATCATTATTGAGAGTGTGGTAGTTCCCCTCCGCTCCGACTACGACAACACTTCCTGGGAATAAGAGTGTTTCATGAATTAGATCCTTGTTTCCACTAGGAACCCTGCTCATTCCTTGTGGGATGCTCGGTTCCCCATCACCTAGTTTATTAATCGGGCTCAAATGTTTTAGGAGAACAAGGAGAGGTACATGGGTTCCAACTCCGTGGCCATCTACCGCGCCATGGAAATGTTTTTTCTTCGAGCAGTATCAATAGGCCGTTACTTGGACGAGTAATCTTTGCCCAGAATAAAACTGTGGTCATTTTGGCCAATAAAAAGAACGGCTAAGCTGGAGGTTAAGGAGGTTGTGAATAAAATGGCCGAGCTGGAGGAGCGGCTAAAGGCTCAAGAGGCAGAGTTAGAAAATCTTTAAGGCGTCACTAAAGGATGTTGAGGCAAAAATAGCTTGCTCTGAAGGAACACTGGCGAGCTTTGAGGAGGCCCACAGGGATCTTGCTATAAAGAACATGGAGGTTGATGCATCTTTGAAAGAGGTGCGAAGCATCTTAGATTTTACAGGCAAAATTTCTTGAAGGCTGAATCAAGGGGTCATCAAGAACGCTCGGAGTTGGAGGAGCATATTGAAGTGGTAAGGGGGAAGGTTGTGGAGAAATTTGTGTTAGGTTTCAACCTCTGTCATGAACAGGTATTGGCCTTAAACCCTTCTCTAGCCATTTCTTGGGAGGGATTTGATCCTTTCAAAGTGGTGATAGAGGGGAAGGTTATGGATCCTCACAAGTCAGATAGGGAAGATACCGTCGTCGACCCTACAACCCCCTTCTCATGATGAGGTGAAAGCTCCCGAGACTGACTCTGTGGCTCCTCCTAGCTAATTTTATGATTTTTTTGTCTTGTATTTTCTTCTTTTTTGGACAATGTAATCCCTTATTCGTATCAATGAATGAACCATGATTTCTATTATTGTTTCATTGCTTCCGTCTTTCTACTCTATATATTGATGATATTTCATTACTAAGACTTAAGTGCAATACTGATTTATCTTTAGCTAACCGGTCGAGGTTTAAGCATAGTAACAATGAATTGTCGTTACTATTGAGACTTCATTCGGGGTTTTTTAGGATGTAATCGTGAAAAGAATTGTCATTTTCCCCAAACGAGTGAGGCTTCACTTGAAGTTTTAGGACTTAAATGTAATCATAGAGAGAATTGCTGTTACCCATGAGCGAGTGAGACTTCACTCAAAGTCTTAGAACTCAAACCTAATCGTAAAGAGAATTGACGTTACCTCCGAGCGAGACTTCACTTGGGGTTTAGGACTTAAAACATAACCGTCTTCTTTAGAGCTTTGAGTACATAAACTAAAGAGAATTGTTACGCGCGGTCACTATCGTCGTCTTCTTTAGAGCCAGTCCTTGTGTGATGTGGGAATCATTTTACCGGGTCCCACAAGGGTGTCAAAATGTTCACTTTGAGTACGTAAAACACAAAACTCTAAAAACTACTCTAGAAAAATTAGAGTTTTATTGCTCAAAATATCACTTGAATTACAGTTGCTCAAAATATTACTTGAATTACAAATGGGACTTGAGACTATATTTATTATACATTTCTATAATGTATACCGTAGCGCAAGTGATGTATGGTGTTTTGTGGCATTAAAAATCGACCTCCTAGCTGGTATGAAAAATTCCATGATAAGATAAAAATAAAAGTTTCATTTGTTTATTTATAATTGGGACCTAAAATTTGGACTCTACAATCAGACTTAAAATAGGGATTAATTTGGACGAGATATCCTGTTAATCCATGTTTTAATTTTTTAAACCACAAAAATCTTTTGAGTGATGTTGATATGTAAAGATTAAAACCTTTATGTTATGGATTAATTTGGATGGAACACCTTGTTAATCTAGATTTTAAATTTTTTATTAACGGAGGCCATAAAAAATATTTTATTAATGTTGACATGTAACAAAATCAAAATTTTTATATTAGGGATTAATTTGGACAAGACATCCTGTTAATCTATGTTTCAAATTTTTTTATAGACCGTAAAGTATTTTGATGATGCTAATATGTAACAAATATATATATATATATATATATATATATATATATACACTGGAGATTAATTTGGACGAGACGTCTTGTTGATCTTAGTTTTAAAATAATATAAATTTCTTTATTTTAGAATTAATCTAGAACGTTAAGATTCTCTAAGCATAATAAAATAAATAAACCTAAGGTTCTCTTTTTCTTTTAAAATAATATAATATTTGAGATCAATTTGGACGAGACGTCTTGTTGATTAATGTTTTTAAATCTCGACGTTATTTTTACTTCACACATTTTTTTAAAAATAAAACAAAGAACTATGTAACCTTGATTTCTCCTAACACTTGAGGAATAAAAAGGAGCGAGAACAATTTTTCCTGTCGGGCCTGAATTTAAAAAATAAATATATCCCTTTAACTCGTTAAATAAATCAAAATGCTTTCAACGACAACTCCATTAATTTGGATGAGATGTCCTGTTAATCATCAAAATTATAATTTTAATTGTTAAGTCGTAATAAATCCACAGACATTGCTAGAGGTTTAGATTACAGATTATTAGGATTATTCCAAAACTTAAATAATTTAGGGTAACCGTTTAACACGGACACATGTAATCAGACTCCTGAACTTAAAATCTCAATTTAGGACCAGTACTTTTACGTTAGGTTTTTTTCGATATTTTACCTTAAAAACATTGGTGGCGACTCCATGGTTTCTGGAAGGAATCCGGGAACCTAATTTTCTTTTTATGGTCGGCCTCCCGCCATGATCTCGATCGCGAGAATTATGAAAATAGAAAAATCTAATGATTAATATTGATCTTTTATGTTGTTTGAGGTAATCAAAACTCTGTTGAATCAATGGATCTATTTTTTACTCTCCCTAAGCTTCATTCAAAAAACAGAAATAAGAAAGCAAACTAGTGTCATATGATTGCGGAAACCCTCCTAGACCTAAAAGTTGAATCATATGATTGTTAACCTAAAGTTGCTAGGAAACTATAGACCTAAAAGTTGCCGCAATATCATTGTGAAGATCATAACCAGAATTATGGTGTCTAGGTTGAAAGGCTATCTCCCGTCAATCATTATGGTGTTGACTTTATGTTTTGAGTTACTTTCTTATTTACACAAATCTACATAGAGATTTTCCTACTTTCATTTATGCTGCCTATCTCTTCTTGTCCATATTTTATTTTTCCTTTTTCTTTAATTTCTTCTTGTCTCTCTATCTTCTTCGCAATTGTTTAATCATGCATTCTGACTGGTATTTCCTCTTTTGTTTTTTTATTTCATTTTTTTAAAATAGTATTTTCTAACACCAATTAATATTTCTCTCCAAATTGATATATATTATTTTGGGGAGTTGTAAATTACATTCAGTAGTAGAGGAGCACTCGAGCCTTTTGACATTATTTAAAGGAGTAGATGCATCTTATTTTATTTAAAGGCGTGATAGATGCAACATGCATGATAATTTTTAGTTGGCAATTTCCATAGGCTTTTTCACGATGTCTTTGGGCATTTTCAGAAAGTCCTTCAATAAATATCCTTCAGATTCAGCACGGAAACACCAACCATATGCAACATCTCCTTCAGGAAAATGAGCACAAAAGTTTCCGGTTCCTTTTGTGAAACAATCCTCATGAGATTGACATAAGAGACGATGTTCATCCAATGATTTTGCAGTGGCAGCAATGACATGGTTACTATAACAAACATTGCTTTTACAAGAACATCCGACAATTGTCGTTAAACATGGAATGTATACACAGGATTCTCCACAAGGTATACTAGCTTTTGTCATATCCACTGCAAACATAAACAAATTAATATGTGAAAATTAATTAGTAGAAATATCCTACATATATTCTAATTTCTCATACTTAAAATATATAGTTAGAAATGATAAAAGAAAAATAGAAATTAATGAATGGTTATATGGTTATATACCAGAAGCGGCGACCAAGAAGATCACAATGAGAGGAACAAGTTTAGCCATTATTTGACTAAGTTGATTACTGATATTTGTTATAGGTTTTGCTTTGCGTAGTTCCTTGTGGCCTCTATAGCTATTTATAGGCAATAACAGGATCTTACTTGCATAACAAAATATTCATATATTATATATAATTCGCTCGCGAGCCACGCGTTGATTAAAATATTATATAACCTGAAGCATTATTGATAGACAATTATCATCATGTGTATTTTATTTAAGATGCAATTTCGTTTGATTTAATGCTACTAACTTTTCATGTCGTGGATCACAAATTAACGCAAATGAAGTTATAATGTGTATGAGAAGGAGTAGATAAGCTTGCTGTTTTTTTTTTTTAAGGCTAAATACACCAAGGGACATAAGTCTCAAATCAATTACCTTTAGCATGTAGATAAAATACTCTATCATTAAGCTATAATTAACATATATTGCATGTATTATAATAACATTTCATATTATTTTCTTACTTCATATCACTTAATAATTTGTTATATATTTTAAAATATATTCTTATTAATAATGAACCGATCTAGGTTGAGGTATAGGATCTGGTCTTATGACAGTCCTTAAAATGATGTGTCATTTATAAGTTGTACAACGATATAGTGGGAATCCAGTATTACATCCTCTATTTCAGTGGGGAATAAAGGTCTTTGAGCAATTCCTCATACCAACAACACCAACCTTACTTGTTATGGGGCAAAAGTGAGTGTCACTTGTAAGGACAATCTAATGCTCAAGTCAGTGATAGCTCAAAGGAATTTCAGAGCTCAAGTATAAGTTTTAGAGAGAACGTTCTACCTTTGTTATGTTGATGCATGAGAATTTATACTTGAAGGTAGTGGAAACGTCTCCTTGTTCACCAAGTTTTCTGTATACGGCGTCAGTACTTTTCTGATCCACTATAGAAATGCTGACACATGAAAGGGATGTGACCAAACGGCTCTAGCTACTAGTCAGTCACTTTACAGGTTGCTTGTTTAACACGCTATTGCATAGGTCAATCATGACTTTCCGGTGTTGAGAGAATTACTCACATCGGGGTTGGTTTAAAGACCCTGCGCGTGATTCCAGATATCTGGTGTTGAGAGAATAGCTCACACCGGATATCATGTGACATTAGTATTTTAGACGGTTTTTAGTTAAATTACCATTTAATTCAGGGGCTGGTATCAGGACCAAATCAAATAATATATTATATTAAATTATAAAATATTTAATAATATATTAAATATTTAAATAAACTTCTTTGTTAAATAATATATTTCTATTAAATAGTTATGACTATTTTATAATATATATTTATTAAATAAATTACTATTAAATATATATTACTATTATATTATTATTAAAAATGTATAATAAATATATTTAAATACATATTTGTATAATGTATACGCAGCGCAGGTCATGTGTGGTGTTTTGTGGCATTGAATCGACCTCCTGGCTGGTATGAAAAATTCCACGATAAGATAAAAATAAAAATTTCATTTGTTTATTTATATTTGGGACCTGAAATTTGGACTCTGCAATCAGGCTTAAAATACCTTATGTGTCCAAAGAACCTGCATATTTCTTTTGTTTTCTGTTCATTCAGAAACTAACTTAACTAGACTCTTATCACATTATCTATTTTTAGAAACGAAGAATAGAACTTCAGGAGTTAGAATTGTTGTGCCGCCAATCATATAATACACTACGTGCGTTTTTCTTATGTATATATACTGCAAGTTACCATTCACACGAATCATATGATTCATGATATATATATATATATATATATATATATATATATATATATATATATATATATATATATATATAAGTCAACCAAGAGGATAGGTAAAAAGATTGAGTGATAACAGACACTATCTTTATATATATTGCATGATTAAGGATTTATAAATGTGTTGATAGTTACAGAGTAATGTTAATAAAGATGTCATACATGCACATTACATTTATGTTGTTTTCTATACTTGGTATGTTAGTTATGCTTCCTGAAATTTTGTTCTACCATTTTAGAATTGCTAGAATGATAAATAGTTTTTTTCACTTAAATATAAATATAAAAATATGTGCTTGATCATCTTCAAAAATGAATTTCAATTCTAAAAGTTCTTTCTCAGACTACGTTCTTCTTAAAATAACCACTACAAAACTTCTTAAACTTATTTCTACCTTATAATCATTACCTTTTATTTTAATTCCATATCCATTTATAGTCATGTTTTTTTTTTCTGATAATCTAAATTGTAAAGATGATGTTTACAGATATTAAAGCGACAAGTAAACTTCCTCTTAAGAGACATAAGAATAGTGTCCTTATACGTACCATCAAACCAAACACATTATTATAATTCCATTTGCTTAGTGATATACGACACTAGAAATTATTATTATTATGAAATTAAATTAAACAAATTTAAATCTTAAATAAATTACGTAAGATAATAACTTCCTCAGTCGAATACTTCCAAAGTTTTCTAATTTAATCAACACATGATTTCTGCGCAAAAAATAAAGGCATGATCGCGATCGAATTATGAAGTTTTACTTTTGTTACATTATATTTTAATCAACGCGAGGCTCGCGAGCGAAAATTATAATATTTTGTTATGCAAGTAAGATCCTATTATTGCCTATAAATTGCTATAAGCAAAAAGGAACTACCACAGAGGTAAACCTATAACAAATTTCACTAATCAACTGAATCAAATAATGGCTTATGCTAGACACTTGTTCAACTCTCTGAAAACTTATAACAAAATCTCTTTCTTTTTCTACCAATTCTCAAATTCCAACTTCTTAGTCAAAAACGTAGCTGTATGTAGATTGAACTTATAGTAGAAGAAATACACGGAGATGGTGATTACTATACTAATCCCTTTTTCGGGATTTGTAAGAATTCAATTCGAAGATGTTAGATATACAAATTTTCATAGATGTCGATTGAGGCTTGAACATGCAAATAGGCAATGTACGAACAAATGAAAATAGAAATAGATAAAAAAAAGTATTGCTACTGAAAATTTATCAAACAATTTGTTTCAACTAAAGTAAAAAAGGAAATACAAATTGCTACTGTAAGTAAAAATTTATCAAACAATTATCATTCATATCAAGTTTAATTAGTTTCATATATTAAACAAAATTTGAATAGGCTATCAGCATAAAGCCCAAACAACAATTCAACTATAAACAAACAAACATCAATTCAGCCACATTCTTGAATTGCCAATCATCCATATCTAGAAAATGTAAAAACAACTTAAGTATTGAAATTGATACCTAAACATGCACAAAGTATAAGTTTTTTATCAACCAATCATGACTCACATCTCTAAACAAATTGCTCTTCATGCTCTGAATTTGTTGGAGAGTGGTCGGTAACTTTAGTAGGTTTGGCACTTCCTTGGTCAGACACCTAAACTTTATGCAAGACAATTAGACATAAATTAAATGATATCAAAATAATAATTCAACTAATAATTATTACTGATGAAGGTTGAAACATATCCAAGTTAGGAGGCAAATCACATTGAAAATTCTTCATAAAAAAACTAAAAAATGCATCAAACATTTTATTTTGCTTAGTTATTTGAGACTTCAATTCGGTAACTTGACTTTGTAACTCCTGATAAGAAGGCAAAGCTAAAGAGATCCCACTGTATAGGACTGTAAAGGATATCCAAATACTTGGGATGGGCAAGGACCCAATCCTAATCCCCGAACACGACCACAATGTTATTGGCTTCCTAGTGCATGGGCTAAGGAATCTTGACTTGATATTCCTTTTGAAACAAATGTCTCACTTGATTCATATGAATGAATTTTTCTTACAAAAATAAACATTATACTAACATGAATTAAATTTTAATTTTCAACTTTATAGTTAAACTTTGTAGTTTTCACATTATTCAAACATATTTATTCAAATATTTGTTCACAGATTTATAGCTAACTTAACTTACACTAATTTCTCTAACCTTAGCATTCACATATGCCCCATCAACATGTTTATGTGTTGCTGTCTATACCTCTCCCGTACTAACCTTCCGACCTAACTCTTGTTCCTATAAAGTCAAGCAAATGATTAAAAGAATTTCTTTAGAAAAAGTATGATTTCATAAGTGATACTTTTGAGTTTACCATCTCTGCCCTTTTGCGTGCAAGGCTTTTAGATCCGCTGGTGTGGGGAATTGTTTGATTGAATACATACATATAATTTGAAAAACAAAGGGGGAGACATATTCTACAAGTGGTCCTCTCTCATTACTACATGAACATTGATTATTGATACTAACATCCCAAGAGATGTCCATTAGTTGTCATCATCAAAAAGGGGGAGAATGTATTTGCATGTTGTAAACAGATTTTGATAATGACAAATGCACATGAACCAGAAAGGGCTCACAATATCAAAAACAAGTGCAAAGAACAAAACGAAAGTACTCAAAAATAAAGACAAGATCAAGAAACCATGAAGGATATGCTCCCAAATGTTCAAACAATCAAGAGAGCAACGCATGAAGATGAAGGAAAGGAACCATGAAGCAAAATGAATCAAGAAAGCATAAAAAAGCATGGAAAAATAACCAATAGCAAACCATGAATCGATTCACACAATGCATGAATCAATTCAAAGGCCTGGAAGTCCCAAAAACACAAAATAGCAAACCATGAATCGATTCACACCAAGCATGAATCGATTCACACGAGATTGAAATTCAAAATGCCCAAAATAGAATGTTATGAATCGATTCGTATACGCATGAATCGATTCAAGTAGTGGAAAACACCACTAAAAAGACAAATTTAAGTGGGAAACAAAGACCCATAACCCACTATACACAGAGACAAGCTGGAACCATGATGCACAACGGCTATGAGGACCTCCAAGGCTCTATAAATGGCTCCCCAACTCAAACACAATATATAACACAAGAGGCAATCAATCCTACTTACATTTGTGCTTAGTGAGTTCATTTTCTTTGTAAATTCTGCATCCTTGAGCTTAGAACTTGTATATCCTCTCTTGTTGAGAGTTAGAATTTGTGTGAGCTCTTCACTTGTTTATCCACTCTATTGAGAGAGTATACTGCTTGTAAACACAAACACCAAACACTAAACTTCACTCTAGGTTGAGTGGTTACAAAGGTTGGGGTTTCAACCTTTGGGATATTGAGAGATTGTGAGATTGAGTGGGTTACCCTTTACTTGTGAGAATTGAGTTCTTGAGTGTGGGACACTAGGAGACAATTGCTCAAAGTTTGTATCTCAAATCTTCAATAGTGGAATCCTTCAAGTGGGTTGCTTGAAGGCGAGACGTACACCTGGTTGGTGAAACTCGTTAAATTTGGTTTGCATTCTCTCTAAACTTGAACTCCTCTCTTAATTGTGCATGCAAACTGTTTGTTATATTGCCTTGGTTAATTGCTTGTGTTGATTGTGCTTTCTAGTAGTTTCTTACCCTTTGCACGCCAACTGTTTGAT
Source organism: Clitoria ternatea (assembly GCA_037962975.1). Lineage (NCBI taxonomy): Eukaryota > Viridiplantae > Streptophyta > Magnoliopsida > Fabales > Fabaceae > Clitoria > Clitoria ternatea. The sequence goes on from CM075672.1 coordinate 230,064,017, forward strand.
AAAATTATTGAGTCCTTGTTCTTTATTAACTCTTATTTCTCAGTTAAGTATCACTTGTTCTAAAAGTTCATTGTCTCTAATCAAAGCAATTTGTGTGTGATACTCTATTGTCGTTTGTTCACTTCCATTTACCCATCAAAGTTGCATAAAGAACCAAGTTCAAGGCATTCCAAGTCAAAGATTTTAAAACACTCAATTCACCCCTCTCTTGAGTATTGAGGCCACTTGAATAACAAGTGGTATCAGAGCTTGACTCTTGATAGATCAAGCTTAATAGCTTCAAGAGATAAATGGCCTCTACTTCTAACATGTTTCCGGAGGGTGGTGCTACAAATCGACCTCCTGGTTTTAATGGGGAAGGTTATGCTTTTTGGAAAGAAAGAATGAAAATTTTTGTTCAATCAATTGATCTAAGGGTTTGGAATGCTATTGAAAATAGTCCCTTTATACCTATGCACATTGTTGATGGTAAACAAATAGAAAAACCCATGGATGAATGGACTAGTGATCAGGAAAAGAAAGTACAGTATAATTATAAAGCCAAGAACCTTATCATTCTAGCCTTAGGTCTAGATGAATTTTTTAGAATAGTAACTTGTAAATCCGCCAAGGAGATGTGGGATACTTTACAAGTGACCCATGAAGGTACGAGTGATGTCAAAGACTCTAAGATTAGTACCTTAACTAGTCAATATGAGAGCTTTAGATTAAATTCCGGAGAAACTATTGTAGACATGCAAAAGAGGTTTACTCTCATTATTAACCACCTTATTACTCTTGGAAAGACTTATACTAACAAAGAACTTGTTCACAAAGTGTTAAAAAGTCTTAGCAGGGAATGGCAACCTCTCGTCACCGCCATCAAGCAATCTCCCAATATAAATGATATGTCACTTGCCACTTTGTTTGGCAAACTCCAAGAACAAGAGCAAGAGTTGAAAGACTTGAAACAAGCGGAGGAAGAAGAAAAAGTCTCTAAGAAGAAAGGACTAGCTCTCAAGGCTACTTCTATTAATGAAGAAGAATCCGGTGGTGAGCTTGATGAAGAAGAAGAATTTGGATTATTTGTAAAACGTTTCGGAAAGTTTATGAGGAACAAACGATTTCAAAAGAGCTTCAAACCTCAAGGTAAGAAACTAATCTCAAATGAAAATTCTTCTTCACCAAACTGTTTTGAATGTGGAAAGGAAGGGCACTTCAAGGTGGATTGTCCAAACCTCAAGAAGAAAAACAAAAAGAAAAGAGGAAGAAGAAGAGCTTACATCGCTTGGGACGAAAACGATGTAAGTAGTTCCGATGAATCGGAAAATAAAGAAGCAAACCTTTGCCTCATGGCCAACCACCAAGATGAAAATGATAATGAGGTAAGTCATCATGAACTTGACAAAATGAATTATATGATGCCTTTGAAGAGTTGTATGACAAATATATGAAACTATCTAACAAGTACAGATTGTCAAGAAAAATAATAGAAACCTTAGAGACACATCTAATCGAGCAAGTGAAGGAAAATGAATGTTTGAAAAAGGAATTAGCAAATGTTCAAGCATGGTCCAAGAATAATCCTTGTAATTTTGCAAAGAAATATGACATGCTAGAAACTAAGGTTTTGGATTTAAATAAAACCTTAGAGAAGTTTACAAATGGTAGAGACAACCTAAATATATTACTTGGAAATCAAATATGTATGTTTGATAAAACTGGATTAGGATTCAATGCCTATAAGAAACAAAAGAACTATAAGAACTTCTTCACACCATCTAGTAAAAATGCATCACCTTTCATGAAGTGTAATTATTGTGGCTTTAAAGGACATAATGCTTCAAATTGTGATGTTAGAAAACTAGGGCCAAAGGTTGTGAGAAAAGTATGTGTTCCTAAAGGAACATTACCTCAAACTAACCTACAAGGACCCAACATAAAATGGGTACCAAGTTCTCTAAACTAATCTTGTTTTGCAAGTATGCTTCAAAGCAAGCAACACCCATTGGTACTTGGATAGTGGGTGTTCAAAACACATGACGGGAGATATGAGCAAATTCACAACATTCACTCCCAAAAGAAAATAAAACGTCACATATGGAGATAACACAAAGGGAAGAATACTAGGAATCAGAAATGTTGGTAAAAATTCTTCCACGTCTATAAATGATGTTCTATATATTGAGGGGCTTATACATAACTTGCTTAGCATTAGTCAATTATGTGATAAAGGATATAGAGTATTATTTGAATCTAATTGTTGCATAATTAAGAATAAGCTGAACAAGGAAGTTAAGTTTGTTAGTCAAAGAATTGATAACATTTACATAATTGATATTGATAGTTTGTCCTAAAATGATGAGCAATGCTTTATGACTAGAGAGAATGAATCATGGCTATGTCATAGAAGGATAGGTCATATATACATAGACCATTTAAACAAACTTGTCTCTAAAGAACTAGTAATTAGTTTGCCAAAGATTAAATTTGAAAGCAAATTTTGTGATGCATGTCAAAAGGGAAAAAAAGTAAAGGCATCTTTTCAAGCTAAAAATATTGTTTCTACTCAAAGGCCTTTACAACTTTTGCACATGGACTTATTCGGACCTTCTAAAATCAAAAGCTTTGGTGGTAATTACTATGGTCTAGTAATTGTAGACGACTCTTCAAGATATACATGGACCTTGTTTCTTGCTCACAAGGATGAAGCATATCATGCATTCAAGAGACTAGCCAAGGTTATCCAAAATGAACAAAACTCAAAGATTGCATCCATAAGAACCGATCATGGAGGAGAATTTGAAAACCAATTATTTGAAAAATTTTGTGAAAAACATGGTATTGGTCATAATTTTTCAGCTCCTAGAACTCCACAACAAAATGGAGTAGTTGAAAGGAAAAATATATCCTTAGTGGAGCTTGCAAGAACCATGTTAAATGAAAACAAAATTGCGAAATATTTTTGGGCCGATGCGGTAAATACCGTTTGTCATGTTATGAATAGATGTTTGATTAGGCCTATTCTAAAGAAAACTCCCTATGAACTTTACAAAGGAAGGAAACCCAGCATCTCTTATTTTCATATATTTGGATGCAAATGCTTTGTGCTTAACAATGGAAAGGATAATCTAGGAAAGTTTGATGCAAAAGCTGATAAGGTAATCTTTCTTGGATATTCATAATCTAGTAAATCTTATTGAGTTTTTAACAAATAAACAAATACTATTGAGGAGTCAATTCATGTGAAATTTGATGAAAATAGTCATAACTCCCCGAGAAAGGAAGATGTTGATGATCTTGTAGATACATTCCAAGAAATGAGCTTGGACAATAAAGAAGAAATCAAAGAGGAAGAAAATACAACTCAAAATGAGGAACCTCCACACAAGGAATGAATCACCGTGAAGAACCATCCATTGGATAACATCATAGCTGATATCACAAAAGGTGTAAGTACCCGACACTCTTTTAATAATTGCAATCACTTAGCATTTGTTTCACAAATTGAACCTAAAACCATTAATGAAGCTATTATTGATGAACATTGGATGTTGGCCATGCAAGAGGAATTAAACCAATTTGAAAGAAATGAAGTTTGAGAGCTAGTGCCAAGACCCATTGATCACCAAATAATAAGAACTAAATGAGTATTTAGGAATAAGTTAGATGAACATGGAGTAATAACTAGAAATAAAGCTATATTAGTTGCCAAAGGTTATAATCAAGAAGAAGGTATTGATTATGAAGAAACGTATGCTCCCGTAGCTAGACTAGAAGCTATTAGATTATTATTAGCCTTTGCATGTTGTAGAAACTTCAAACTGTACCAAATGGATGTCAAAAGTGCTTTCTTAAATGGATACATTCAAGAAGAAGTATATGTTGATCAACCTCCCGGTTTTGAAAACTATCAACTTCCAAATCACGTTTTCAAACTTAGAAAAACTTTGTATGGTTTGAAACAAGCTCCAAGAGCTTGGTATGAAAGGTTAAGGAAATTTTTGTTAGAAAACCATTTTGAAAGAGGAAGAGTTGATACAACATTATTCATCAAGCACAAAAAGAATGACATACTTTTGGTTCAAGTATACATGGATGATATCATATTTGGTGCTACTAATGAATCTCTTTGCAAAGAGTTTGCTAAGTTAATGCAAGATGAATTTGAGATGTCTATGATGGGAGAACTTACATTCTTCCTTGGACTACAAATTAAGCAAACAAAAGAAGGTACATTCATTAGTCAATCCAAATACTGTAAGGAGTTGCTTAGGAAATTCAATATGGACAAAGGAAATGAAATTGCCACTCCTATGAGCACATCTTACTACTTGGACGAAGATGAGAAAGGTAAAGATGTAGAAATTACCAAATATTGAGGTATGATTGGATCTTTACTCTATCTTACTGCAAGTAGACCGGACATAATGTTTTCCATTTGCATGTGTGCTAGATATCAAGCATGTCCAAAAGAATCACACCTCACTGCTGTAAAACGAATAATGAAATATCTTGTTGGAACTCTAAATGTAGGTCTTTGATATCCTAAAGGTGTTGAATGTACTCTTATAGGATATTCTGATGCTGATTTTGCTGGATGTAAACTTGATAGGAAAAACACTTCTGGAACATGTCATTTGCTTGGTAGCTCTCTTGTTTCTTGGCATAGCAAGAAACAAGTAAGTGTTGCTTCATCAACAGCTGAGGCAGAATATGTTGCAGCTAGAAGTTGCTGTACTCAAATCCTTTGGATGAGGCAACAACTTCTTGACTTTGGTGTTATATTAGATCATGTGCCTCTTAAATGTGACAATACTAGTGCCATTAATATTTCAAAGAATCTTGTCATGCATTCAAGGACCAAGCATATAGAGATAAGACATCATTTTATTAGAGATCATGTATTAAAGGGAGATTGCATGCTGGAACATGTTGAAACTTCTAAGCAATTAGCGGATATCTTCACAAAACCCCTTGCAAAGGATTAATTTATACATATTAGAAGAGAATTAAGAATCCTAGATATTTCCAATTGTGTTTGAATATTTACGGTGTGTTTGTTGAGCAAATGATTGATTGATAATTGACATATTGCTAGGAAGATATTTTTTTTATGTTAGTTGAATGCATTATGAAGTTTATGACTCTTGAGGATGAATGATTCATTAGAATAGTCTTGATTTGATTAATTGGTTGGATTAAATGGTGTTCATAAGTATTTGGTTGAATAAGAAGGCAAAGGGAGTCTCAAATTAAAGATTTCAATAACCAAATATGTTGCCTAAAGCAAACGAATCAATTCATGCCCCTGAAACCCAAAAAATTTCAAGACAACAAGTCTTGAATCGATTCACACGAATGGGTGAATCGATTCATACCCCTGGAACCAGAAATCCTTCAAAACAGCAAGTTGTGAATCGATTCATGCGTGAAAACTTGCTTAAATGTAACAGTTTTGGGTCAGTTCTTCAAAATCCTTCAAATCCCTCAACTTCTTTTCTCCTCTTTCTCTCTAAAAACCCCCCCTCTCTCTAAAATTCATCTTCCCTAACCCACCCTAATCTCATGGTCTCTTCATCCCATCCAAGGAAGAAACAAAGGGCCAATATTGCAGGGTCCTCCACGCTTCAACATTCAGATCTTATCAGACTTTTCTCCACCCAAAAGGAATTGGAAACTTACTTGGATACTTTTTCTGAAAAACTTCTCATTCCTTCACACTGGTTAGATCTTCCTTACTTTGAATCTTCCAACCTCCTTCTGCTTGATACTCTCAATCAACACCAACTTATTGGATTTCTCACACTTGAATCCACCTATATTTATCCTGAATTGATCCGGGCTTTCTATTCAACTTTGCACCTACAAGATGGTCGATACTATGCCAAAGTGAAAGGTGTCACCATGGTTCTTGATAATGAAGTCATGAATCAAGTTGGCAAGCTTCCCATTAACAATGCCCATTTCTTTGGTAAAGAACCATCTCCATCGTGGAACTTCAACCCTCTTGAAGCAAGAACATTCTTCAATCTTCCCTCTTCCACCGCAAGCACTGTTGGCACACTTCGAGTTGACCATCGCTTGCTTCACTACTTCATTATGAAGATCCTTCTACCATTAAGAAGCAACAATGCAAGAGTTAGTGAGACTCAAATTCTTCTCATATGGGCTATCCTCAACAACAAGGAGATCAACTAGATCAACATGATAAGAAATCACATGATTGATGTAAGGAATCTCACCCGATTGCCTTATGTAGTTTTTGTGACCAAACTCCTTTGTCATTTCAAGGTGAATCTCAATAATGAAGTTAAAGAATTAGTTGGAAGCAAAGAACTACTCAGCAAAATCCATCTCAACAGAATGGGAATTATTGAAAGATTTAGAATATGGGAAATTCTTCGCCGCCCACACCTAACTACTAATGAAGAAGATGTTGATGCTCCCCCCTCCTCCTCCACAAGCACCTATTTATGATCTTTTCGCTCGCCTCACTGCTCATATGGATCGAAGGTTTGATGCAATAGAAGAAAATATTAACACTCGACTTGATAAGCTTGAAGCCAACATGGAGGAACGATACACCGAACTGGCTACCCAAATCTCTAGCCTGAAATTCCCTCAGCCTTAGTTGGCTTTATTTTCTATATCCTGCTTGATTTTGATATGTTTTATGGTCATCTTGACTAAGACTTTGTTGCCCTTCTGTGGCATTTTGGTTGTTATGCTTAATGTTCCTCGAATGTTATGCTTATTTGCTCAAACTTGTTAGCACTTAATCCTTGTTTTGCATGAATATCTCTTTTTTCTATAGTACATAGTGTTTTTGATAATGACAAAGGGGGAAAAATTATTGATTAATCTTTTGATAGGGGAGAGTAATAAGAATAATGTATGATTGCATAAATATGATTGAATACATACATATCAATTTGAAAAACAAAGGGGGAGACATATTCTACAAGTGGTCCTCTCTCATTACTACATGAACATTGATTATTGATACTAACATCCCAAGAGATGTCCATTAGTTGTCATCATCAAAAAGAGGAAGAATGTATTTGTATGTTGTAAACAGATTTTGATAATGACAAATGCACATGAGCCAAAAAAGGCTCACAATATCAAAAACAAGTGCAAAGAACAAAACGAAAGTACTCACAAAATAAAGACAAGATCAAGAAACCATGAGTATACTCCCAAATGTTCAAACAATCAAGAGAGCAATGCATGAAGATGAAGGAAAGGAACCATGAAGCAAAATGAATCAAGAAAGCATCAAAAAGCATGGAAAAACAACCAATAGAAAACCATGAATCGATTCACACAATGCATGAATCAATTCAAAGGCCTGGAAGTCCCAAAAACACAAAATAGCAAACCATGAATCGATTCACACCAAGCATGAATCGATTCACACGAGATTGAAATTCAAAATGCCCAAAATAGAATGTTATGAATCGATTCGTATACGCATGAATTGATTCAAGTAGTGGAAAACACCACTAAAAAGACAAATTTAAGTGGAAAACAAAGACCCATAACCTACTATACGCAGAGACAAGCTGGAACCATGATGCACAATGGCTATGAGGACCTCCAAGGCTCTATAAATGGCTCCCCAACTCAAACACAATATACAACACAAGAGGCAATCAATCCTTACTTACATTTGTGCTTAGTGAGTTCATTTCCTTTGTAAATTCTGTATCCTTGAGCTTAGAACTTATATATCCTCTCTTGTTGAGAGTTAGAATTTGTGTGAGCTCTTCACTTGTTTATCCACTCTATTGAGAGAGTATACTGCTTGTAAACACAAACACCAAACACTAAACTTCACTCTAGGTTGAGTGGTTACAAAGGTTGGGGTTTCAACCTTTGGGATATTGAGAGATTGTAAGATTGGGTGGGTTACCCTTTACTTGTGAGAATTGGGTTCTTGAATGTGGGACACTAGGAGACAATTGCTCAAAGTTTGTATCTCAAATCTTCAATAGTGGAATCCTTCAAGTGGGTTGCTTAAAGGCGAGACGTACACCGGGTTGGTGGAACTCGTTAAATTTGGTTTGCATTCTCTCTAACCTTGAACTCCTCTCTTAATTGTGCATGCAAATTGTTTGTTATATTGCCTTGGTTAATTGCTTGTGTTGATTGTGCTTTCTAGTAGTTTCTTACCCTTTGCACGCCAACTGTTTGATAAAATTATTGAGTCCTTGTTCTTTATTAACTCTTATTTCTCAGTTAAGTATCACTTGTTCTAAAAGTTCATTGTCTCTAATCAAAGCAATTTGTATGTGATACTCTATTGTCGCTTGTTCACTTCTATTTACCCATCAAAGTTGCATAAAGAACCAAGTTCAAGGCATTCCAAGTCAAAGTTTTTAAAACACTTAATTCACCCCCCCTCTTGAGTATTGAGGCCACTTGAATAATAGATGCTTTAGGAGGTACAAAGAAATTCTTGTAATGTTTTTCTTTCTTAGTGGGATTAAATCCTAAACTAGATTTGTTAAACATGCATCTTTGTTTACCAAGTAATGCATCGAGATTATCTTTATCATTTGTGAATCTTTCAAGAGTTTTACTTAAGTCTAGGACTTTCTTTTCTAAGTGATCATATTTCTTAGAAAATTTACATGGTTTGGTTTTAGAGCATGCTTGAGTATCTACGACTTTCTTTTTCAAGATCTCATTTTCTTTTACTTGTTCAATAACATGCGTCTCAAGAGTTTCCATGGTTTCTAGATAATTTGTACTTACTAGAAATTTTAACAAACTTATCATACAATTCATCAAACGCATCAAGCAATTCATCTCTATCTAATTCATGGAGGTTTACCTCATTATCTTCGTCTTGATGGTTGGCCATGAGGCAGAGGTTTGCTTCTTCATTTTCAGATTCATCTGAATTGCTCACCTCGTTGTCATCCCATGTTATGTATGCTCTCCTTTTTCCTTTCCGATCTTTGTTTTTCTTTTTAAGATTTAGACAATCCGCCTTGAAATGTCCTCCCTTTCCACATTTAAAACAAGTTGGTGAGGAATTATTATCCTTAGGAATGAATTTCTTACCTTTAGAAGTGAAGCCCTTTTGGAGTCTTTTGTTTCTCATAAACCTTCCAAAACGCCTTACAAATAAGCCTAACTCATCATCATTATCTTCTTGATCACTTTCAGATTTGTCTTCCTCATTTGAAGTGGCCTTAAGAGCTAACCCCTTTTTTCTTGGAAGACTTTTCTTCTTCCTCCGTATTTTTCAAGTCCTTTAACTCTTGCTCTTATTCTTAAAGCTTTCCAAACAAAGTAGCGAGTGACATATTATTGATGTTTGGAGATTGCTTGATCGCGGAGACAAGAGGTTGCCATTCCCTAGTAAGACTTTTCAAGACTTTGTGAATAAGCTCTTTATTAGAGTAAGATTTTCCAAGAGTGATAAGATGATTGATAATCAAGGTAAAACGTTTTAGAAGTTCTAAAACAGTTTCACCAGAGTTCATCCTAAAACTTTCATATTGGCTAGTGAGTGTGCTAATCTTTGAATCCTTTACATCACTAGTCCCTTCATGAGTTATTTGAAGAGTATCCCATATTTCTTTGGAAGATTTACATGTTACTTGTGACACCCAAAACCCAAATTTTTAATTCCAATTAATTAACCCAAATTTTTGAAATAAATTTTTCGCGTTTAAAGAATCATTTTGAAATTCGTAATTTAAATTATAAGGTCACATAAAAATTGATAAATACGGAATATTATCATGCATACTAGTCGTGAACGAATAAAACATAATACATTTATATAGTGGAAACGATAGATAAGATTGCAGTATGAGGTACATAATAATATTATTACATCACATTAAAAGCCAAATAAGGTCAAAGTCCAAACAATAAAACATAAAAGCTTCATCAATTTCACCACTCGTCATTCTGTGAAGCATGCACTGTAAAAATAATGTAAGAGTGAGATAGAATATAGAATAAATATAAAATAAGTAAAATTGCACAAACACAATCAACAAACAATTATGATATGATGAATATGCCAAACAAGGTCATTTACATTTAATAATCTTTAATTTAACCAAATGATGTCATGCTGGATCCATTTTGATTTAGAGGGAATACTGCAGTAAAAAGTCTCATAGAGACACAAGTAGGACTTAGCATAATGCCACGAATCCCTACCCTTCGTAATGCTCAAGTACCGAAGTACACAAGTAGGACTTAACATATACTATGAATCCCTACCCTTCATGGCGTTCAAGTACCGAAGTACATAAGTAGGACTTAGCATAAACCATGAATCCCTACCCTTCATGGCGCTCAACGAAAATAAGGCTTTAACTCATCTTAGAGTAACCCCCCACCAGGGCCGACAATCATGGAACCCTTAAATTCTCTTTATCCATTTAACATACCATGATATCAATACTTCCATAATCACTTAGAAAGCCATAAGTCCTCAAAGGACACATCACATATATCAATTCTCAAAATCATGGATTTACAGTTCAACAACATATCTCAATAAACCATAAGGCATTCATGTATACATTAATTTAGTCATTCATAATTATTCATCACAAAGATATACATATTGTATGACATTCATAGGACACTCAATAACATCCATAATAATCAATAATCCCTCAATAATTCATACATAAATCATTACCCACATGGAAAATATCATTTTCATCCATAATAACAATCATAGGTAAATTTTAGAAATTTACAACAGCAACATACATAGTAAAAATGCCATAACGTGAGTAAATCAAATTCTTTTCTAGTAATTCCACTTTATGTAGTTCCATAACAAAATTATCTACAACATTCCTGAAGACCAAAAATTCTAATTCCTTACAGATTTTGCTCCACGTTACAAACAACACACTGACTTTTGCAAATTTTTACTGCATGTACACAGTTTGGTAAAATAGGCATATCTCCTTGTAAAAAAATTATTTTAAAATAAAAATTGTGCCAAATTTTCAAAAAAAGAATTATCTATAACTTTCATGAAGACTATATGTCCCAATTCTATAAGTATAAAACGCAGTTTCAAAATTACTTTCTGACTTCAAACAGTAATTTCAGTATTACAGATTTAGTTATAGCTTTGACAACCTTTGGTAAAAATTGTATATCTCTTAATATAAAAATTATTTTTACATGGGACTAAATCCTACATGTTCATAATTCAAATATCTAAAAATTTTATGAAGGGCTCAAAAATTAATTCCTTATAGATTATTCTCAAACAGCTAGACAAGCACTGACCCATACATAGCTTCCAGAAACGTCATACTTTAAATAAATCATAACTCAAGTTTTACTTATCCTTTTTGGAAGATTTTGGTCTCTAACTTTATAGGACACAAAGATATACAACTTTCATGAATATATCATTTTCAATTTCAAAATATATGAATTACCAAACTTTAATTAAAGACACTCATTTTCAGAAACAATTAAACAACATGAACACATGAGAGTAGTTTAAGCATAAATTCCATATTACTTAGAATTTTGATATAATACTAAATCTAACAGAATTGTAACATCTATATCTACAACTTTTATGAAGATAAAGATGGCTAATCATACTCACAAAATTTACAATCTCAACATATATCTAGAACCAAGTCATGAAACATTCAAAAGAAACATACTTCAGTATTTTGACCATAGCTCATGCTATACATATCAAAATCAGTTGGTTTAAGTCTTAAAATTCACATAATAAAAAGATCTACAACTTTGATGAAGAAGCCAAAGTCAAATTCACACATTTTCATCTTCAAAATTAAGTAACAAGTTACGAAAATAAATCTAGAAGTCCTAGAACAGCATACAATTCTACCCATTCCATATTTATTCACAACCCTATCCCCTCTTACCTTAATGAAGGATCTTAGAGTGGTTGAAAGTGTTCTTTTATTGTCCCAGCTTCAGATCAAGAGTAACTTTGATGGAGAAAATGAAAGGAAATGAGAGATATGTCTTCACTAATTTAGCTTGTTATAAGATTTCAGATTTGGGAACAAGATGTAGTGTTGATTTAATCATGCAAATGACAAGTGGGGGACAAACTTTTCATAATGGGATTGTAGTGGGATGTTAGGTGCATTAATTTGGTGATAATAGAGGTTTTAGGTGAGAAAAATGGGCTGGATTGTTGACCATTTCTGCAGCCTACATAATGTAGCTTGTATGATTGAAGTAAATATCAATTCTGATACTGTTTTGGTATTTTGGGCATATCTTTCTCATATCTTAATGGATTTTAATAAATTTGGTCTTGTTGGAAAGCTAAGACAATGTGGAACAACTTTGTAGTTTACTACTTTTTCAAATTCAGACTCTAACTATGCACTAAAATATGTAGAAGATGATATGATTGAAGTAAAATACCAATTCTGAAACAATTTTGGTATTTTGGGCATATCTCTCTCAAATCTTAATGTATTTTAACAAATTTGGTCTTGTGTGAAATCTAAGAAAAAGAGGAACAACTTTTTAGTTAACCACATTTCCAAATTCAGACTCCAACTAGCAATTAAAATATGTACAATATGACGCATTTTGAGTGGAGTATATGGTAATTTGATAAGAGTATTTGGAAAAGCCAAAGAAATTAATAACCAAGGAAATAGGTAATAAGTTATTTGATTAACTTTTACCTAAGGTATAAAGTTAAAATTATTTACCATGGTAAAAGATTAAATTGAAGATATTGTCCTAACTAAAATTTATATAGAAAGTTGAGATAAAATGGATAATATCATTGATGGTCTAAATAAAAAATGATTATACATGAGAATGAAATTTTTGGGATGTTAAATTACTACTCTAAAAAATTCATCAAGACCTAATACAAGAGTAATAAGAATTTTAGCCTTATAATTATAGTGTACTTTCTTTTCTTCATCACTAGTCCAATCATCCATGGGTTTTTCAATTTGTCTACCATCAACAGTATGCATGGGTATAAAAGGACCATTTTCAATAGCATTCCAAACTTTTAAATCAATTGATTGAACAAAAATTTTCATTCTATCTTTCTAAAAAGCATAACCTTCCCCATTGAAAGCAGAAGGTCTATTTGTAGCACCACCCTCGAGAAACATGTTACATGAGGTAGAGGCCATCTTTATCTCTTGAAGCTGTTAAGCTTTATCAACCAAGAGTCAAGCTCTGATACCACTTGTTAACCAAGTGGCCTCAATTACTCAAGAGGGGGAAGGGTGAATTGAGTATTAAAAATTTTCATTGAAATACTTTTGAAATTAATTCTTTTGTAATCAATTAGATAAATAAGAATAATACACAAAAGAAAAGTAATAATATCAAATTAATTATGAAGCTATTTTAGCACTTAGAAAGTAATAATTGATTTTAACACAATTAATTCCAAAATATTACTTAGATTATTAAATAAATTAATCTAAATAATTAATTAAACAATTTATATCAAGTTACTAGTACACTTAAATTACCAAGCAAATTAAATCATAATAATAAAGGAGTTTAAGGAAGAGAGATTTACAAACCAATATAACGAGTTCCACCACACCGGTGTACGTCTCGCCTTCAAGCAACCCACTTGAATGATTCCACTATTGAGAATTTGAGATACAGACTTTGAACAATTACAGCTTCTTAGTATTCCACACTCAAGAACTTAATCCTCACAAGTAAAAGGGTAACCCGCCCAATCTCACAATCTCTCAATTTTACAAGGTTGAAACCCAACCCAAAAACTCTCAAAATTTGTGTAGGTGATTTTACAAGTGTGACTCTCTCAGTAGAGTGGATATACAAATTTTAATCACTTGAAAAATATTTTCATCTCTTAAAAAAGAATATGCAAATTTAGCAATCAAGAAAATATATTTCTCACAATATAACTCTCAAAAATTAATTGCAAAGGAAATAAAACAGAGAGTAAATAGCCAAGAAATGATAACAGAGAACGCAACTTTGATTTTTCGTTACTTGCTTGGTGTGTAAAGTGCCTTTGCTTCTCTTATATTTATAGGCGAAGGAATACGCTCTGTTGCATTAAAATAATTTCCCTCGATATAAAATACGCAGCATGTTTCCTGAAACTGCGAAGTGCTTGAAAATAGTCCAGATATTCTTCCATGATTCCATGCGTGATTTCCTGAGTGAATCAATTCATCTAATTTAATTTCTGAGTCAGAACTGCACATGAATGTCACATGAATCGATTCTTGAGGTGGGGAAGTGATTCCCATAGCGAATGAATCGATTCCTTCATAGATGAATCGATTCCTGGGTGAAAATCAGCAGGGGAATCGATTCCTGGTTGCTATGAATCGATTCCTGGTGGGCATTATACGCGTGAATCGATTCCTGATATCACTGAATCGATTCCTAGGTGCTTCATAATGTGGGAATCGATTCCCAAGGAGGTGAGTCGATTCCTGGGGCTGATCCTCTTTATTTTTAATGCATTTATGCGTTTTGGTACATATGAGTTCATTTTTTATGATGTCTTGCATACTTTTTGATCTGGAACATCAATTCTTGATTTCTTTGAATGTTTATCCTTCGAATATATACATTAATTGATTTCTTTATCTTCTTGAACATTTTGTTTGTCATAATCGAAACCTGTTTCAACATATAAACACACCCTTATTATAAGAACTCCATGAAATGATTAATTCGAGTTCATTTGTTAAGCTAGATCATCCACTACTTGTGAGGTTGATTATTTTGGTGAGTTAAGAGAGAAAAAGTTGGAAAAAAAGGGAAACAGGGATTTGTATATTCTGAGCAATTTCATTCTGAGCTTGTGTCTGTATCACTGTCTAGTAATGCAAATGTCAAGCAATCATCAGGTAAGGAAAAAGAGGGAAACATGATTATTATATATCATATTTTTACATCTTAAAATGGTATAAATGGACTTTACCATACGTTACCATCCTTTCTAAAAGTTAAAACAATTAAAATGATAAAGATCAAATATAATGAAAATATAAATGAGAAAGAGCATTGAACAGTTTTGCTGGAATTTTTTAAGCATCAACCAAAATTATATTTCAAAGTAGATTTGCATTATTGGTTTTGGCACCATTGGTCCTCCTCTCACATGTAACAGTAACCAACTTAAGCACACAAAGAACGCATGCACTATCAACAAAGTTTATCCTCTACCTCTCATTATGCAAACATAAACACAAACACATGATCCTCACCACTCTCAGCAAATCTCAATTAAAAGTAACAAACACAGAATGGTTGTATGTACTGAAACTAACTTTCACCTTTTCTTCCTCAGATTTGAGAATGCAACAGAAAATGAAAATCAACAGAGAGAAATACCTAGAAAAGTGAGAATGCAGCAAGAGCGATCTGCGAGAGTGAAAGCAAGAGCAATCTGTGAGAGTGAGAGCGAGAGAGAGAGAGAGGATGAGTCTGAGAGAGCAAGGATGAGTGAGAGAGAAAAGTGAGACTGAAGAGGGAAAAATGAGACTGAGTAAAAAGGTAAAGTGACGAAAAAAAGAAAAAAACATAAAATTAACCATGGTTTTTAAAAATTTTATTAGCCATAATTAAAAAAGAATAGGGAAAATATATTTTCTTGTTGTGGAAGAGTAGATAAGCTTGCTGATTTTTCTTAAGGCTAAATATATTATGGGAGATAAGCCTCAAATCAATTATCTTAAATCATTAAGCTATAATTAACATATATTGGATGTATTATAACAACATTTCATAATATTTTCTTATTTCATATCACTTAATAATTTGTTATATATTTTAAAATATATTCTCATTAATAATGAACTGGTCTAGGTCGGGATGTAGGATGTCGTCTTACGATGATCCTTAAAATGATGTGTCATTTATAAGTTTTACAGCGGTCTACTGGGGATCCGATATTACATCCTCTATTTCAGTGGGGAATAAAGGTGTTGGAGCAATTCCTCATACCAACAGCACCAGCCTTACGCGTTGTGGGGCGAAAGTAGGTGTCACCTGCAAGGACAATCTGACGCTCAAGTCAGTGATAGCTCAAAGGAATTTCAGAGCTCAAGCATAAGTTTTAGAGAGAATGTTCTACCTTTGTTATGTTGATGCATGAGAATTTATACATGAAGGTAGTGGAAACGTCTCCTTGATCACCAAGTTTTTTGTATATGGTGTCTGTACTTTTCTGATCCCCTGTAGAAATGCTGCCACACGAAATGGACGTAACCAAACGGCTCTATCTACTAGTCAGTCCCTTTGCAAGTTGCTTATTTAACACGTTGATGCATAGGTCAACCATGACTTTCCGCAGTTGAGAGAATGACTCACACTAGGGTTTGATTTAAAGACCCTGCATGATTCCGGATATCCGGTGTTGGGAAAATAGCTCACACTGGATATTACATGACATCAGTCTTTAGGACAATTTTTAGTTAAATTACCAGTTAGGAGCCTTCAGGACCAAATCAAACAACATATTATATTAAATTATAAAATATTTAATAATATATTAAATAATTAAATAAATTTATTTATTAAATAATAAATTTCTATTAAATAGTTATGATATATTTTATAATATATATTTATTAAATAAATTACTATTATATTATTATTAAAAATGTATAATAAATATATTTAAATATATATTTGTATAATGTATACTGGAGCGCAGGTCATGTGTAGTGTTTTGTGGCATTGAAAATCGACCTCCTGGCTGGTATGAAAAATTCCACGATAAGATAAAAATAAAAAAATTTCATTTGTTTATTTATAATTGGGACCTGAAATTTGGACTCTGCAATTAGGCTTAAAATACCTTATGTGTTCAAAGAACCTGCATATTTGTTTTGTTTTTACTCTGTTCATTGAGAAACTAACTTAACTAGACTCTTATCACCTTATCTATTTTTATAAAAGAAGAATAAAACTTCAGGAGTTAGAATTGTTGTGCCGGCAATCTTATAATATACTACGTGCGTTTTTCTTATATATAAGTCAACCAAGAGGATAGGTAAAAAGATTGAGTGATAACAGACCCTATCTTTACTGGTCCAAAAAAAAAAAAAAAAGACCCTATCTTTATACATATTGCATGATCAAGGATTTATAAATGTGTTGATAGTTACAGAGTACCTAGAATGTTAATAAAGATGTCATACATCATTACATTTATGTGGTTTTCTATACTTGGTATGTTAGTTATGCTTCCTGAAATTTTGATCTACCATTTTAGAATTGCTAGAATGATAAATAGTTTCTTTTTAACTTAAATATAAATATAAAAAAATGTGCTTGACAATATATCATCTTCAAAAATGAATTTTCAATTCTAAAAGTTCTTTCTCAGAGACTAGGTTCTTCTTAAAATAACTACTATAAAACTTCTTAAACTTATTTCTACCTTATAGTCATTACCTTTAATTTTAATTCCACATCCATATATAGTCATGTTTTTTTTTCTGATAATCTAAAATTGTGAAGATAATCTTTACAAATATTAGAGCGACAATCAAACCAAACACACATAAAAGCACTGGGTCAAATCCATTAACGGTTCCAACTGACACTTCTGATACACATTATAATTTCATTTGCTTAGTGATATACGACACTAGAAATTATTATTATTATTATGAAATTAAATTAAACAAATTTAAATCTTAAATAAATTACGTAAGATAATAACTTCCTCAGTCGAATACTTCCAAAGTTTTCTAATTTAATCAACACATGATTTCTGCCGCAAAAAATAAAGGCATGATCGCGATCGAATTATGAAGTTTTACTTTTGTTACATTATATTTTAATCAACGCGAGGCTCGCGAGCGAAAATTATAATATTTTGTTATGCAAGTAAGATCCTATTATTGCCTATAAATTGCTATAAGCAAAAAGGAACTACCACAGAGGTAAACCTATAACAAATTTCACTAATCAACTGAATCAAATAATGGCTTATGCTAGACACTTGTTCAACTCTCTGAAAACTTATAACAAAATCTCTTTCTTTTTCTACCAATTCTCAAATTCCAACTTCTTAGTCAAATTGATCTGACCAATTTAATTTTAATTCTCCCTTACAATTTTAATTTTAGCAAAACCAAAATGATTGAACATGTTTTTGAAAAGTAGGATTTATATGCTACAAATTTATTTGAACCAAACCAAGAAGGGATTGAAGTAAGAAGCTTTCCATGCTCTTGTTGATAGGGGGATAGTGTAATTGCAGACATGGAGAATTTGACTTTACAGCAGACATCAAAACCCCAACAAGGCTTCAACTCCAATGGTGTCGTTTGTCCCTATGAGCAGGGGCCAGTATTGAACGAGTCCAATATTGTATGCAATTTGTAGAGAAGGATAAAGGGAGATTTAATGTCCATATTTAAGGATGTTTCTGAAAGGTATGTTAACGAACCAGCCATGTGACATTAAAAGAGCTTAAGGCTCTAAGTAAGAAGTACAAGTTGTCCCTACTTTTCCTTATGGAAACCGAAACTCGGTTGAGTCAAATTTTGGCTATTAAGAGAATGTTCGTGCTCCAATAGGAATTTGTGGCTGAACCTATTAGGATTCTAGAAGGCTGTGCTAACTTTGGAATCAAAAGGTCAATGTCAACATTCATGCATCCTACTCAAATTTCATTCATACTGTTATGTCAAGTAAGGACTCTGATGAGCCATTTTATTGGTCTTTCATATATATGCTTCTCTCGTGTTTTCTAAGCGAAGATACTTTTAGGGAGACCTAAGGGATGTTTAGTTTTAGTTGGGGAAATAAAAAAATCTAAAGGTTGATATTCATCCTTTACGCCGTTCGAGATAGTTAAAATTCCGTTACCGTAGGATGAATTATTTCCATCTCGGAACTTCTATTCTGTTGGCAACACCATCAGACCAAACATCTTTCTAGTGGCCTTGGGTGGGTGTTCCGACAAGTAAAAGATAGTGTTATGTTGGAGATTTTAATGAGATTCTATACAAACATGAGAAGAGGGGAAACATCCTCATCCTTCTTTTAGAATCTCTTTATTCAAAGATTTGGTGGGATTAGATAATCTTATGGATTTGGACTTGAAAGACTATTGTTTTACTTTTAGTTAGGTTAGTAATTCGAGGAATGGGTCCGTAATGAAGGAAAAACCATATCGTGTTTTCTTTAGTTGAGAATGCAAGTTGTTACTCTCACACAGTGTCTGTTTAATAATTAGTTGTGAAAATAAAATTAAAAAATTAAAAAAATTTAGTAATCAATATCAACTTTTTATATCGTTTAAGAGAATCAAAATTTCATTGAATCAACACCAATAAATCTATTTTTACTTTCCTAACCTCCATTCTAAGACAAAAACGGAAAATCAAATATTTTCATATGATTGCGGAAGCCTCCTAGGCTTCTTTTTCAATCATTCCCCTCATCCTTAATTTTATTCTAGCTAAAGGAAGTGAAGAATGCTTCAAATATAAAGTGTTTTGCATTTTTTTGAACATATTAATTTTTTAATTAAAAATTGTTAGACCAACGTATTTCTTTTATTTTAATTTTTTTAACCTTTCCATATCAATATATGAACCTGTATTAAAAGGGTCAAACCAAACACTTTTTAAGTATTTTTATTTTTTAAAAACAAAAAACAGAGAGTTTAAATGAACATATTTTCAAAATTCAAAAATTTTAAAAGTGAAAACAATTTTCAAAAATGAAAAATGAAAGTAAAAATAGAAAATGAAAATCCAAACCAAACAACTTCACATCAAAACAACGACCCTCCACTCAAAAGGAAGTGTGTAGTTCTTAAGGATATTTTTAAGGTTGAGAGGAGTCCTATGGAGGCCATGATGAAACTTTGGTGTCTCTTGTAACAAAATTTTCAAACCTGAAGTTGTTAACAAACTATAGAATTTCAATGTGAAGAACATATCCAGAATTATGGTGTCTAGATTAAAAGGCCATCTCCCGTCAATCATTTTGGTGTTTGACTTTATGTTTTGAGTTACTTTCTTATTTACACAAATCCACATAGAGATTTTTCCTTCATTTATGCTGCCTATCTCTTCTTTTCCATATTTTATTTTTCCTTTTTCTTTAATTTCTTCTTATCTCCCTATCTTCACAATCGTTTGATCATGCATTTTAACCGGTATTTCCTCTTTTGTTTTTTCATTTCATTTTTTTAAACTCGTATTTTCTAACACCAATTAATATTTCTCTCCAAATTGATCTATATTATTTTGGGGGTTGTAAATTACATTCAACAATAAAGAAGCATTCGAGCCATTTGACATTATTTAAAAGAGTAGATGCATCTTATTTTATTTAAAGGCGTGATAGATGCAACATGCATGATAATTTTTAATTGGCAATTTCTATAGGCTTCTTCACGATGTCTTAAGGCATTTTCAGAAAGTTTTTCAATAAATATCCTTCAGATTCAGCACGGAAACACCAACCATATGCAACATCTCCTTCGGGAAAATGAGCACAAAAGTTTCCACTTCCTTTTGTGAAACAGTCCTCATGAGATTGACATAAGAGACGGTGTTCATCCAATGATTTTGCAGTAGCAGCAATGACATGGTTAGTATAACAAACATTGTTTTTACATGAACATCCGACAATTGTCGTCAGACATGGAAGGTACACACAAGATTCTCCACAAGGAATACTTGCTTTTGTGATATCCACTGCAAACATAAACAAATTGACATGTGAAAATTAGTTAGTACAAATATCCTACATGTTTCTAATTTCTCATACTTAAAATATATAGTTAGAAATGATAAAAGAAAAATAGAAATTAATGAATGGTTATATACCAGAAGCGGCGACCAAGAAGATCACAATGAGAGGAACAAGTTTAGCCATTATTTGACTAAGTTGATTACTGATATTTGTTATAGGTTTTGCTTTGCGTAGTTCCTTGTGGCCTCTATAGCTATTTATAGGCAATAACAGGATCTTACTTGCATAACAAAATATTCATATATTATATATAATTCGCTCGCGAGCCACGCGTTAATTAAAATATTATATAACAAAAAAATTATATAACTTGAAGCATTATTGATAGACAATTATCATCATGTTTATTTATAATTGGGACCTGAAATTTGGACTCTGCAATTAGGCTTAAAATACCTTATGTGTCCAAAGAACCTGCATATTTGTTTTGTTTTTATTCTGTTCATTCACAAACTAACTTAACTAGACTCTTATCACCTTATCTATTTTTAGAAAAGAGTGTTGTGCCGGCAATCATATAATATACTACGTGCATATTTGTATATATACTGCAAGTCACCATTCACACGAATCATATGATTCGTGATATATATATATATATATATATATATATATAAAAGTCAACCAAGAGGATAGGTAAAAAGATTGAGTGATAACACACACTATCTTTATATATATTGCATGATTAAGGATTTAAAAATGTATTGATAGTTATAGAATACCTAGTATGTTAATAAAGATGTCATACATCCTCTTACATTTATGTGGTTTTCTATACTTGGTATGTTAGTTATGCTTCTTGAAATTTTGATCTACCATTTTAGAATTGCTAGAATGATAAATAGTTTTTTTCACTTAAATATAAATATAAAAAATGTGCTTGACAATATATCATCTTCAAAGATGAATTTTAAATTTTAAAAATTCTTTCTCAGACTAAGTTCTTCTTAAAATAACTACTACAAAATATCTTAATCTTATTCTATCTTTTAATCATTATCTTTTTGTTCATTCTAATTACGTAAAACATAAAACCCTAGAGAATGACTCTAGAAAAATTAGGGTTCTATTGCTCAAAATGATACTTGAATTACAAGGGACCCTGAGACTATATTTATATAACGATAAAGTAAAAATGGGTCTTGACTTAGGCCCAATTTCAAAGAAATAACAACTATTATCTACTAAAATCATTGAGAAACAAATACCCAAGAAATTTTTTCCAAAAATAATGGTAGATGGGGGTTTCATGGGGCCCTCATCCGATCTAGGGGAACATGAGCCCCCTAGTCACGAGCTCGAGGTAAAGAGTCCAGCCGAGTGACTAGATGCCGAGTGAAGGTGTTTTTAAGCCTATTGACGTTGAGTTGCCTTCTTGCAGGTGAGGAATCCCGAGTGAGACAGTACTCTGAGTGAGACGATACTTCGAGTGAGACAATACTCTGAGTGAGGTAGGATTCTATTTTGGGTAAGGAATTCATAATGTTCTCCGAGGGGGTTTTAGAGAGGGACACATGTCTAATGGTGGTTAGTCGTCATTTTATTACTCAATGTGATATCTAGATCCAACTGCTTTTGTAATGATGAGGTGTTTTGTATCCTTAGGATCTTAAATGCGTCTTTTGGAATCAAGTGTGTTGTTTCGAAGGTGAGGGGTTTACTTGCCACGTGTTGAAGACAGTTATCCTTCGAAAGGTCGTCGTGGCATCGTGATCATGAAAATGGTGAGATTGTTCCCAACCGTTAGATCTCTTGCCCGGGAGTGACTCATTCCTTGTATATATATTCCAAACCTCCTTCATTTTCTACCTTTGTCACTATGATTTCCCCTGGTTCTTTGCTTTTCTACTCTGACTCTCTTTGGCTCTTTCACTTCCTTATATATGGGTTGTGCTTTTCTTTAGAATTAGTTGTTCTCTTTCTCTTCCTTGATGTTCTGGTTTCTGTTGTTTGTGGTTTCTCTTCATTTCTCTTTCCTTTATTTTTCTTCCTTTAAGAAAATAACCTCTTCTTCTAACGTCTTTGCATGGGTTAAAAAGGAAGTTCTGTCGTTCCCTTCCTCCATTAGTAATGAGGACACCATTTCCTGTCTATGGCAAGAGGGGACCTTAACGCCTCCTCGTTGGCCTCCAATATAGAGTGTCTGGGTTGTTCGCATAGAAAAGGGTTTGTCATGCTCAGACAAACCCTAGAGTCTTGGACTACACCTATGTGTATGAAACCTTCTTCTCCCGCTTCAATTTATCTCTTCCTTTTTCTGACTTCGAGAGGGGCATTCTGAATGCTTTGAACGTCACCCCGAACCAGCTTTATTCAAACAGATGGGCTTTTATGAAATCTTTTAAAGTTCTGTGTGATTATTTTAGGCAGACTCCCTCAGTTCCTGTCTTTTTCTATTTCTTTCAAGAAAAAATCTTTAAGGTGGGGGTTTCGGTGGGGTGAGTTTCCTTGAGCGATGTTCCTGATCATCGTCTGATAGAGCTGTTCGACCAGTCGCTTAAAATTTTAAGGGTCTATTTTTCAAAATTCGGGTGAGTCTAGATGTACTTGGGGTAGATTTTCTTCATTATCCAGATAGACATCCCACTATTCTGTTGTATTAGACTTAGGCACTTGTTCAATACTGAATAAATTGGGAGGACTTGTCTCACGCCGAGCGTGACGAGGTAAAATTTTTTGTCAAAGATGTGGGGCATTATTTTAGTTCCCAGGAACTGATTTCATTGTCCATCGGCCCTCACTCTCTGGACTATTGGATGTGTAAGTATATCTTTCTATAGGGTTTTATCTTAACCTCTCAGTTCATTGTACTGATTTTTGCTATTTCTTTTTAGCTGACATGGCCCCGTGTAAGATGTTCGCTCGGGATTTGAAGAAAGCTTACTAGAAAGGTGGGTCGGCTAAAGGAGGAACTTCTACGAATCTTACCCTAACTCCGACTACCAACCCTACTACCTCTGTATCTATGATTGTTCTTCCTCCCCTCTCATTGGCTTCTAACCTAGACACCCTTACTCAAGCAGTTAAGAGGCAAAGGCTCCAGCGGAAGTCTTCCCTAAGTACTACGGGATCTTCCCAAGGAGGCCCCCCACTAGAGACTCCCATAATCTAAGTGATAGAAAGCTCTGGGTCACTTAAAGTTCCTTTGGTCCCCTAAGATTGCATCACTATTAAGCATGTGGCAGCTCCCCTCCACTCTGAATACGATAGTGCTTCCCGGGAATGGGAGCATTTCATGAATCAGAGCCTTATTGCCACCAGGAAGCCTGTTCATTCCTTATGGAATGCTCAGTTCCCCATCCCCTAGTTTATTGACCAGGACCTAATGTTTGAGGAGAACAAGGTGAGGTACATGGGTTCCAACTCCATGGCCATCTACCAGGCCGTGGAAATATTTTGTTTTCGGGCGACATCAATGGGTCGTTACTTGGACGGGTATATCTCTGCCCAGGATAAAACCATGGTTGCTCTGACTAACAAAAAGAAAGCCTCTGCTGCCAAACTTAAGAGGCTGGGAAGCGGCTGAAGGCTCGAGAGGCAAAGTTAGAAAAGTCAAGGCGTTACTGAAGGATATCGAGGCAAATTTGGCTTGCTCTAAAAGAACTAGCGAGCTCTAAGGAGGCCCGCAAGGATCTTCCTGTGAAGAACATGAAGGTTGATGCATCTCTGCAGGAGGTGCAAAGTATCTTAGATTCTGCATGACAAAATTTCCTGGAGGTTGAACCAAGGGGTCATCAGCAACGTTCGGAGTTGGAGAAGCAGATTAAAGAACTAAGGGAGGGGAGTTATGGAGAAATTTGTGTAGGGTTTTGACCTCTGCCGGGAGTAAGTATTAACCTTGAACCCTTCTCTGGCCATTTCTTAGGAGGGATTTGATCCTTTCAAAGTGGTGGTAGATGGGAAGGTCATGGATTCTTACGAGTCGGATGAGGAAGATACCATCGTGACCCTTCAGCCCCTTCTTATGATGAGGTGGAAGCTCTTGAGACTGACTCTGTGGCTCCTCTTAGCTAATTTTATGATTTTTCTATCTTGTATTTTTTTGGACAATGTAATCCCTTATTCGTATCAATGAATGAACCATGATTTTTGTTATTGTTTTATTGCTTTCGTCTTTCTACTTGGTATATTAATGATATTTAATTGCTAAGACTTAAGTGCAATAATCATTTATCTTTAGCTGGTCGGTCAGGGTTTCAGCAATGAATTGTCATTACTCTTGTCGCGACCGAGATCGCGGCGGGACGGCCAACCCTTAAAATGAAAACGGGTTTTTTGAAATCCTTTCGAAAAGAAAACAAGAAGTCACCACCAATATTTTTTTTAGGATAAAAATATCGGGAAAAACCTCTTTTAAAACACTAGTTATGAAAAATGAAATTCTAAGTTCAGGAGTCGAATTACAGGTGAGGAAGGTATTAGCACCTCACAACTGTCCGTTATAAAACGGTTACCTCAAATTGATAGCGCTTATTCCAAAATAGTATAGAAATTATTTTAACTTTTTTTATGAAAAGAAACATACAAAATGACCAAGCAGACACAAACAGAAAAAACATACTGAATAATAACAGTAAGAAATCTGACCAAACAGCGACAGTAAGAAAGAAGAAAACAGCAATGATAGAAGACTAAACAGTGACAGTAAGAAAACGAATAATGACAATAGAAGATTAAGATAGTAATAGTAAGAAATGACAAAGCTATGACAGTAAAAAACTCGACAAAACAACAATTATAAGAAAAAAAGTAAAACAAGTGAAAGTAAAGGTTAACAGGACTTCTCATCCAAATTAACCTTAATTTGTACATAAATTTAAAGACTAAAATAAAATTAATGAAATAAAATAAAAAAATAAAGTTGATTAAAAAATATTATTTTTTAATAAAATATAAAAAACATGAGATTAACAAGACGTCACGTCTACATTAACCTCATTTTAAAGAAAATATTATTTTAAATAAAAATATTAAAACATGAGATTAACAAGACGTCACGTCTAAATTAACCTCATTTCAAAGAAAATATTATTTTAAATAAAAATATGAGATTAACAAGACGTCGCGTCTAAATTAACCTCCTTACGACAATAAAATTTTAAAACATTAATTATATAAAATTAATCAAAATCATAACAAAGACATAAAAAATTATAACGAGAGAGTAGGCCCGACAGGAATTGATTCCCGCTCCTACGTATTCTCAAATGTATTGAGAAATCAGGGTTACGTAGTTCTTTAGGAAAATCTGAGAAAATATTTAAATTATTTTTGATCAATTTTGATTTTTAATAATAAAGAAGATTCATGAAGAAAGAGAAATACAAGGTGAAGTAAGATCGCACGTGTATAAACCTTTGAGACCTAATAACAACGATGTAGGCAAAAGTAATTTTGCACGACATCGCTCATAAGATTTTGATTTAGTATAAAAGATTATTTTATTTTTATAAAAGGAATGTTTAGATTTTAACGTATTATTTTTTAAAACTCATCTTAAAAAAAGAAACTATTTACTTTATTTTAGAGAAAGATATTTATTTACTATATTGTTCATAAAAGGAAATTATATTTTTTGGTTTTATTCTCTATTTCTATAAAGAAAATGATATATATTTTATTTTAACAAAATTTATTTATTATTTTTATCTTATTATTATTACTTTTTCAGAAAGAATATGTTTAAATATTTTTCAAAAAAACAAGATTTATTTTTGTATAAACTATTTATTATTATTTAAAAAAACAAACCTTAAGACATTGGGCCTCAGAAAAAAACTGAAGCCCAGAACTTAAAATAAAAAACAAACAGTATGAATAACAAAAAAAAGAATGAGAATGGGACTCACTTTCTGAGGCCCATGAAACAAGAACCCTAAAGGCAAAAATTAAAGAAAGAAGAGAAGAGGAAAGAAAAGGAGGGGGTGGTAACAGAGGAAAAGAGAGAGGGGGAAAAGAAGAGAGAGAAGAGAGCGGAGGAGAAAGAGAGATCGACCGAGAGAGGGGCGGCCGGTGGGAGCTGTGGAGGTCAACGGTGGAGAAAGGAAGGACCAGCGAGAGAGGTGAGTGAGAGAGAGTGACGGAGATCGGAGGGAGGAGAAGGAGACCGGAGAGGGAGGAGCTTGGTGGCGTGGTGCCGGTCGGCGTTGGAAGATGGTGGCCGACGTGGGGTGGTGACGGAAAAAGAGAGGGAGGAGAAAGAGTGAGAAATCGGAGAGGGGGAAGGGAGAGGGAGAGGAGGTGGTTCCGGCGGTTCTTCCTCTTTTCTTCTCTTTTCTTTGCTTATGTTCTTTGTTTTTTTTTTTTATTTTTGGTTGATGGAAATCATTGGGTTTTTATTGAATGGTATTACTGTTGGGATCTTTCAGAGAGGGAGGAAATGGTGGTGGTGGTTTTTTGGTTTCTTTGTTTGGTTCTATTTTTTTTTCTTTGCTCTTGGTCTATGCTGTTTGTGTGTTTTTTTATATTGTTTTTGGTTTTGCTTGTTTTTGGGGTTGATGTTTGGAAGTGATGAGATGGGGAAGGGTGTTCTGTTGGTGTGTTAAGGAAGATGAGGATGAAGGAGATCGGAGAGGGAGGTGTGGGTAGTGGGGAACCCAATTCCGGATTCTGCACCGGAATTCCTGGAAGGGGGCCCAAAAAATTATTATTAAAATTTTATTATTAATAATTAAAAAGAAAGGACAGAATTTGGTGTTTACAGCTGCCCCTCTTTACTTTCTTTTCATGAAAGTATGAATGATTCATTCATATCATGAAAAGGAAGTAAAGACGTAAACACCATCTTAACACTAACATCCTCAATGAGGTGACGACCTTGACAAATAAAGGACTCAAATAACACCAGTTTTGGCAATAAGAAAGACTCAAAAGTACCAACTTCGACGATAATGACTTAAAGAAGAGCTAACTTCGGCAAATAGAAAGCTTAAGAGGTGTGATGAAAACTTGAAGAGGTGTCAATTTTGGGAATAAGAAAAACCTGAAATGTGTTATGGAAACTTAAAGAAAAACCAACTTCGGCGCCGAGAACCTGAAAGTGCTAGAGAAGCTTGAAGAGTTGCCAACTTTGACAATTAGGGAAGATGAACAAGGTTCCAAGTTTGACAACTGAAGTTAGGGCTTTGTTCCAAAAAATGAACAAATCAGAGGATATTTCCTTGATATTGAACATGGGATTGCCTAAAGAGGGATACTTAACGCTTTGAAGAAAAATGAATAACACAGGGGATTGTCCTAACGCGTTTGGAACAAAGGATACAGCCTAGGAATGGGTACTTGAAGGTTTTTGATTGAAAACAAATGACTAGGGTATGCCTCTAGCTTAAATTGAGTAATAAAATAGCCTATGAGGGATACCTGAGGCCTTTTGATAGAAAATAAATGACAAGGGGGGATGCCCCTGGCTCAAATTGAGAAATGGGGTAGCCTAAGAGTGGGTTCCTGAGGCTTTTTGGTAGAAAGTAAATGACTTGGGGGAAGGCCTCTGGTTTAAAGGAGATAACAGACTTGGGGTGATGATTTTTTGAGGCTGTGACTGGGAAATAAAAGACTTAGCGCGATGTCCCTAGTTCAACAGGAAATAAAAGGAATGGGGGTGCTACCCCTTGGTTGACAGGAAGGTAAAAGATTGGGGTTGACCCTCGGTTAACAGGAAATGAAAGGATTGGGGGTGTTGTCCCTTGGTTGACTTGAAATAAAAGGATTGAGGGTTGACCCTCGATTAACAGAAAATGAAAGGATTGAGGGTGTTGCCCCTCGATTGGTTGGAAGTAAAAGGATTGGGGGTTGACCCTCGGTTAACAGGAAATAAAAGGGTTGAGGGTTGACCCTCGGTTGACAGGAAATAAAAAATTGGGGTTGACCCTCGGTTGACAAGAAAGTAAAGCAATTGGGGTTGACCCTCGGTTGATAGGAAAGTAAAAGATAGGGGTTGACCCTCGGTTAACAGGAAATAAAAGAATTGGGGTTGACCCTCGATTGACAGGAAAGTAAAAGATTGGGGTTGACCCTCGGTTGACAGGAAATAAAAAATTGGGGTTGACCCTCGGTTGACAAGAAAGTAAAGCAATTGGGGTTGACCCTCGGTTGACAGGAAAGTAAAAGATTGGGGTTGACCCTCGGTTAACAGGAAATAAAAGAATTGGGGTTGACCCTCGATTGATAGGAAAGTAAAAGATTGGGGTTGACCCTCGGTTGACAAGAAATAAAAAATTGGGGTTGACCCTTGGTTGACAAGAAAGTAAAGCAATTGGGGTTGACCCTCGGTTGATAGGAAAGTAAAAGATCGGGGTTGACCCTCGGTTAACAGGAAATTAAAGAATTGGGGTTGACCCTCGATTGACAGGAAAGTAAAAGATTGGGGTTGACCCTCGGTTGACAGAAAATAAAAAATTGGGGTTGACCCTCGGTTGACAAGAAAGTAAAGCAATTAGGGTTGACCCTCGGTTGACAGGAAAGTAAAAGATTGGGGTTGACCCTCGATTAATAGGAAATAAAAGAATTAGGGTTGACCCTCGATTGACAGGAAAGTAAAAGAATGGGGTTGACCCTCGGTTGACAGGAAATAAAAAATTGGGGTTGAACCTCGGTTGACAAGAAAGTAAAGCAATTGGGGTTGACCCTCGGTTGACAGGAAAGTAAAAGATTGGGGTTGACCCTCGGTTAACAGGAAATAAAAGAATTGGGGTTGACCCTCGGTTTTGGAAGACTTAGGGTATTGCCCCAGGTTTGAGAGTGTGGAGAACTCCCCCAGATTTGAGAGACTTGGGGTAATGCCCCAAGTTCAGAAAAGAATATGAGACTAGGGGTAATGCCCCAGGTTTGGAGATTTGGGGTGATGCCCTAGGTTTGGAAATACTGAAAAAGTTAGGGGTGCTGCCCCTTGACAGAGAGAAATTTGGGGTGATGCCCCAGTTTTGGAAATACTAAAGAAGTTAGGGGTGCTGCCCTTTGACTGAAAGAGAGATGAAACCTGGGGTAATGCCCCAGTTTCGGAAGGACTGAAGGAATTTTGGGGTGCTTCTTCTTGACAGAGAGAAACCTGGGGTGATGCCCCAATGTTTGAAAGGGACTTAGGATGATGCACCAGGTTTGAGCTGTTCGCTGGTGGGGAGAGTATGATGGGCGCTAGTTTTATGGCAATCATGATCTTATTGGGGAAGAGAAACCAATTGGAGTCCGTTTCTGAAGTGTTGTTCTATTGGGGAAGAAAGGTCTGGCTGGCCCTTATTTAGTGGCAATCATGGTTTCACCGGGGAGAGGATCCGGTGATTCTGCTTGGGGAGAGAGTTCTACTTGAAGCTATTCTCTAGGTGGTATTTGCCGAAGAAAGGGATATGTTTGACTGTTGGAATGTATCAGGTAGATTTCTTAGAAACGTGACCCCTAATATGCCTCATGAATGAAACAGAAACCTTGAGAAGGTGCCAACTCTGATGATGAAAAAACTTGAAAGGGTCATGAAAACTTGAAGAAGTACCAGTTTTAGTTAAACGAGGTATTAATTTTGACTTAATGGAAACCTCAAAGTGCGATGGAGTTTAAAAGAGTGCCAATTTAGCACTGTAGAAACCTGGAAAGGTGCCGTGTTTGGCAATACAAAGGAAAAGGTGTCTCATTCGGTGACTAGAAGGTTAGGGGTCATTCGGCGACTGGAAGGTGAAGGGTATCTCGTTCGGTGACTGGAAGGTGAGGGGTGCCTTATTCGGCGACTGGAAGGTGAGGGGTGCCTCGTTCGGCGACTGGAAGGTGAAGGGTGCCTCATCCGATGACTGGAAGGTGAGGGGTGCCTCGTTCGGCGACTGGAAGGTGAAGGATGCCTCGTTCGGCGACTAGAAGGTGAGGGGTGCCTCATCCGGTGACTGGAAGGTGAAGGGTGCTTCGTTCGGCGACTGGAAGGTGAAGGATGCCTCGTTCGGCGACTGGAAGGTGTTTTGATCGCTGACTGGTCATTAAGAAGGGTGCCTTGTTCGGCGACTGGAAGGTGAAAGGTGCCTCGTTCGGCGAATGGAAGGTGTTTTGTTCGATGACTGGTCATTAAGAAGGGTGCCTTGTTCGACGTCTGGAAATTTCCAATTTTTTGGAAAGAACTTGAAAGACGCCGACTTCGGTAATTTATGAGAAGAAACTTAAAAGACACCAGCTTTGGTGATTTATGAAAAGAAACTTATGAGATAACCAACTTTGGCGATTGATTCCATTAGGGAGAGGAAACTTGAAAGATATCAACTTTTTCAGTTGAGGAGGAGACTTTGAAGGTGCCAGCTTTGGCGATTGAGGAAAGGTTTTTAGAGATTCCAGCTTTGGCATTTTTGAAGGTACCAGCTTTGGCAGTTTGAGGAAGAAACTTTGAGAAGTACCAGCTTTGGTGATTGCGATTCCACTGGGGAAGAGAATTTGAGAAGTGCCAGCTTTGGCGATTGTGGTTCCACCGGGAAGAGAATTTGAGAAGTGCCAGCTTTGGCGATTGTGGTTCCACTGGGAAGAGAATTTGAGAAGTGCCAGCTTTGGCGATTGTGGTTTCATTGGGGAAGAGAACTTGGGAAGTGCCAGCTTTGGCGATTGTGGTTCCACTGGGGAAGAGAATTTGAGAAGTGCCAGCTTTGGCGATTGTGGTTCCACTGGGGAAGAGAACTTGGGAAGTGCCAGCTTTGGCGGTTTGAGGAGGAAACTTTAAAGGTGCATGCCCCAGTTTGAACAAGATTAAAAGATTTTAGGGGTATTATCCCTTGGCTGGGAGAAAAATATGGGATGATGCCCCAATTACAAAGATCGAAAGGATTTTGGGGACTTACCCATTGATTGAAAGATGAGACAATTGGGGTGATGCCCCAGTTTGAGATGATTGAAGGTTGGTGGATTACCCCCTGACTGAAAAAGGAATCTGGGGAGATGGTCCAGTTAGAATATGATTGAAAGAAACTTGAGGTACCGCCCCTTGATCGAGAGAGTAAATGTGGGGTGATGCCCCAGTTAGGAAAATTGGAGGGATTTAGGGGAAACTGCCTTTTGATTAGGAAGATTTGGGGTGATGCCCCAATTTGAGCTGTTTGGTGTTTCAGGATACACGGGCTTACTGGAGGAGAAAAATCTGGGGGATGCCCCAGTTTAAGTTGTTTGGGACGATTCAGGGTACTGCTCCTTGATCGAGAGAGTAGATCTGGGGTCCACCGGGGATGTATGGCGGGATTGCTGGAGGAGAGAAATCTAGGGGGTGCCCTAGTTTAAGTTGCTCGGAAAGTGTAGTTCCATTGGGGAATGATTTGGTGATCCAGGGTACTGCCCCTTGATTGGGAAATGATCTGAAGTGATACCCCAGTTTTTTTTTAGAAAAATAGAAAGATTTAGGGATACTGCCCCTTGGCTGGGAGAGAAAAGAAACGGGGGACAATGTCCTAGTTTGGAAAATTTGGTTGAAGGAGTTAGGGGTATTGCCCCTTTGAGGAAGGATCTGGGGTGATATCCCAATCTTGGAGAGATTGAAAGATTTTTAGGGGTACTCCCTTTTGACAGATAGAGACTTAGGGTGATGCCGTAATTCAAACTTTTGGGAGCGCGGGGTACCGTCCTTGGTTGACAAAAGATAATGACCCGGGGAAATGCCCTAGTTTGAGTTGTTTGGGAATTTGGAGTGCTACTCTTTAGACTGTAAATGGAAGAGAAATCTGGGGAGATGCCCCAGTTTGGAAAGATGGAAAGTTTTAGGGTTACTCCCCCTTGACTGAAAGAGAGAACTCTAGGGAGATGTCCCAGTTTGAGCTATTTTAAAATTCAGGATACTGCCCCTTGGTTGGAAGAGAAATCTGGGGTGATGCCCCAGTTTGAGCTATTTTGAAATTTAGGGTACTGTCCCCTGATTGGAAGAGAAATCTGGGGAGATGCCCCAGTTTGAGCTATTTTGAAATTCAGGATACTGCCCCTTGATTGGAAGAGAAATCTGGGGAGATGCCCCAGTTTGAGCTATTTTGAAATTCAGGGTACTACCTCTTGGCCGACAAAAGACCTGCAGGTGATGCTCCAGTTTGGAGAGGAATGATAGACTTGGTGGCAAAATCCCAGGTTTAAAAGATTTGGGGTTAACAGGACGTCTCATCCAAATTAACCCGTACTTGGCATCGTTGCCAGGGAATGGGATACACTAGACTATTGGGATATACCAAGTTGATTTTTTTTATGGAAATGTGACCCCTAAAATGCCTCATGAATGAGACAGAAACCTTTAGAAGACGCTGGCTCCGACTATGAGGTATTAATCGAAACTTAGAAAGGTATTCTGTCCAATGATTTGGGCGGGTTATGAGAAGAAAATCGAGGAGAGCCGGCTTCAATGAGTGAGGATGAGAGTGAGCTTTGGAGGCTGATGGATATACCCTGGAAAATACTAGTTTTGGCACTTGAGACTCGACACATCTACTTGTTGTGACATCCTGCAAGAAAGGTTAGTGGTGCAAAACAAATTGGAACTTGAAGAGACTTCCCGTAAAACCACAATCCTTAGAGATTCGAAGTGACCCATGACTAAAATAGAGCAGATGAAATAACCCTAGCTTTGGAAACGCGTCAGGCTAGTCTTCATAATGATTGCTTAAGGCGAGATCGAGTAACAAGAACATCTTGTCCTCATGTCTTTAAATTTTCATTACTTTCTCATTTTATGTATTAAGAGAAAAAACACATCCATCATATCAATGAGACTCAACATGAATACGTGTCGAAAAAGGTGAGATTTTATTTGAGTTGGATAAGTATAGAGGGAGAAAAGTATAGAAAGCAGAAGAAACAAGCATGGTTAAATAGGAAAGATTGATAATTGGGTGAAACAAGAAGGGTTTTACAGATCTTCCAGTGAATTTCTGAGAACAATGCATATCTCAATCCCACATCACGACCTCAAGTACCTCGTTTGACCTTGCCTCTGAGAGGGTAGTTCGACCATGGCCCACGTGCCCCAATTTGGGCTTGCACATTTTGCATTGGGAAACTTAGTTATTCTGCTGAAATCTTGACCCTAATTTTTGCCTGAGCCGCCTTTTCAGGTTTTTGACTCACCGGGTTGCTCTAACTTTTGGCCTAGGCCGCCCTTTCAGGTTTTCAGCCTAGCGAGCTTTTCATTTTCTTTATAATGTGTTTTTTCTCTTCTTGTTTATTTTTGGTTGCATTAGTAAATGGTTGAAGCTAATTACACTTCAGTTGAGCCTGCTCAGCCTTTCCAGATTTAGTTTGACCCCTTGGGAAACTGATGTCACTGCAAATAGGAGACTCTACTCCTGTGCCATGTACCCAAGGAAATATGGGTGAGTCTTTTGGCATCAATGAGAGGGAATTACTCTGAGTCATCATTTTGGCCTTCATTTTCTTTTTCTCTTTTTTTTACTTTCTTTTTCTGGATTTTCTTTTTTCATTTTTTGATTTTTTCTTTTGTTTTCCCTTTTTTGTTTTGTTTTGTTTTTTTTATCCCCTCGATGATGCAATGACTCAATCTGATAGACTATTTCCTTGGTTACATGGGTATGAGGAATGGCGCACTTTTTGAGGTGTTGATGACGACAAGTATGCAAGTTCTTGGCCTAATGACATTCATCCCCCTCATACAGAAAATGACAGCTTGCTCGATGATCTGGACATAACCAGCTTACCCCATTTGGCACATGCATTGGACTCCAAGCTTGATTCTATTTTTTATTTTTTTTTTATTTTTTTTCATTTTTTGTTTTTTTTTGTTTTTTTTGTCGGCAAAGTCTCCCTCGATTATGCCTGCATTTATAGGCACCAGTAATTTGCCCCTATCTATGTAGGTGACTGTTGAAGTTTCCTTAAATGACTGGCCTGCCCCTGTCCATTTTGGGACTTGGTCGTGCTGTCATTCACATAGATTCCTACCACATCCTAAAACAAAGTTACTAATGCCTTCTGATAGATTGCCACCGTGTTTTTTCAAACTGAAGGACATTAATAACTTAATCGATTCCTTCAGTTGTTCTTGACTCAGGGGTATACCCATCTTGACCTTTTCTTCTCTCCATTTGACAATCTTAATCACCTCTTGAAAGGGATAAACCTCTTTATCCTCTTATTCTAACAATCTTGTTAACTTGGGCGATGGCTCACAGGCTTCCCTACCTTCTTTGTCAGCGCGATCGACCGGGTAGTTAAGGTTGTGAAACTGAATCGTGACCTCACTGTTCTCAGGAGAATCGTTTTCAGGCCTGCATTTATTTGGTTTGTCATGGTGAATAAGAAAAAGAAGCAAATAAAGAGAAAAGGATTCAAGGTGGCGATAAGGAAAGCAAAAAAAAGGCATTTTGAAATTCGACACGTATTTATTGAGAAACTTAAAATGATAAAAACATGTTTTTGCCCTTATTACATAAACATCCCCAAAGCCTTAGGCATAGCTATCGGGTTGAAAAGTCATTAAAACATCTTTTCGATTGAAAATTTAAAGTCGCATGGAATTTGACAGTCTCCTAGTCATAAAGATCTCCGCCTGGCGGGCAATTATAAAGTTTGCATCATCACAGGGGCCATCTTCAGTGGTGACGACATCCCTTCCATACTCCTAACCCTCTTTCATTGCAGTAACCCCAGAACTCCCTTGGTTAGGCAAAGGGTTTATGGTCACGTTGGGACTTCCTTCTTGGAAACTTATCCACTTGGCTTTGATTAGATCCCTCACTTTGCATTTTAGGGCCTGGCAGTCCTCAGTAGAATGCCCCGGGGCTCCAGCATGATAATCACATCGGGAACTAGGATTATACCCTTTAGGGTAAGGGGGAACCACGGGCTTTAAGGGACAAGGTACCGCAAGACAGCTACGGATAAGGTGAGGTAAAAGTTCTGTGTAGGTTATCGGAATGGGGTCGAATCGGGATGGTGTTCGATTATTGATGGGTTTTATTGTGCTTTGGATGGAATTAGGAGGCCGAGTCCATCGTTGTGGAGGATAGTATGGCATAGGTTGTGGATTAGGGGGTCTGAAAACAAGCAAATGGAAGTGGGTAGGTGTTCGAGCGAAAAATGGATGGAAGTGGGATTGTAGTGGGGGAGGATAGGAATCTTGGTTATGGGTGGTGATGGCCATAAAAGGTGTAGGAAGATTGGCATGCTGAAAGGCATTGTGAGTTATTGGTCTTGGTTGGGCCTTCTTTTGGTTGTAGGAGATGGAGTTGGTTTCCCCTTTTCTTTTTCCTTTATTTCCTGATGCAAACCTTCTCGTGATAGGTGCCCCAGATGGTTGGGAGGATTGTGAAACATGGGGATTCATTATTTGAAAATTATAATCCTCTTGTTGGTTATGGAATGGGGGAGAGTATCCTTGGGGTATTCCATAAGGTGGGAAAGGTACAGGATTACCATCTAGACCAACGTGGGATGTATAACCGTAGGGCATTCCACGAGGTAGTTGGGGGTCAACCACTTGCTTTGCTTTCCCAGTGTTGATAGTGAGGGAGGCGGTCATAGGGTGAGTAACTTCATCCTGTGTTAGACCAAGGCCCGAGGAATATAGTGGGGTTAGTGGTTGTTGTTGAGCATCCTCGATACTTGCAGAGGAGCCTCCTTCTGTGATTATTTTCTCTAAAAGTTTAACCATCTCTGCCATATGCTCCTTTAGTTGGTTGACCTCGTCCCTGAGGTTTTTATTTTCCTGTTCTATTTCAGTCACGAGTCTCTTCTGAAGTCGGGTTCTGTAGGGGTGTTTCTCCATGATGTCTTTTGAAAAATACAAAAGTGTCAGGTGGAAATAAAAGGAAATAAAACAGTATGACTGACATTAGAATAAATTGGCGCATGAAGCAATCACAGGTCTTAACGAGCATCCTTTGACTATTCCTCAGAACGATTTGTTCAGAAGTACTAAGTAGGATAAACATGGAAATTAATATGGGATAGTTGAAGACAGAAGAATCCTTCATTCTGAGATGCAATAAGAGCCTCAAGTTTAGCTATTTCTAGCTCGGGGAACCATGACCCTCCTCTTAAAGGTTTGATCCCACGTTAATTTCCATATCTTGCTCAAGGGTATTCGTTAAGCTCTGAATAGCTTCCGGCGAGAATAGAAAGAAAGGAGAGAAAGAGCCATCGGGAATTGACGTGCTTTGCAAATCGATACTCCCCTA
Organism: Clitoria ternatea; assembly: GCA_037962975.1. NCBI lineage: Eukaryota > Viridiplantae > Streptophyta > Magnoliopsida > Fabales > Fabaceae > Clitoria > Clitoria ternatea. The sequence continues at coordinate 230,100,874 of CM075672.1, forward strand.
GTAATTTTCTTGAAAACATTTTTGTATTTAGGGGAATTACGATTTGATAAAACTTGTGTCAAATCAAAGGTCATATGAGCTACGGATTTTCTGATCATTGTTAATATAAAAAGAATTGATTTTTCTTTTGATTTTTTTTTGATATGTATTTTTTGCTTTTTTTTTGCTTTTTTTTATGATTCGAAAGATACGTAGCTCAAGCCCAAAGACTTAAATAAATATGCATAAAAGGAAAGGACTACTTGCCCGTTAAAGGATCATTAGTTAAAAGTATGTCATTTTGGGAAAAAGTAATCCCTTAAACGGGCAAGTGGTCCTCTAATTTGGATCAGAAGGGAAAGTGAGAATGAGAAAAGGTAGAAGTAAAGTTTGCCCTTTTGTGCCTTAAGTCAGGTTTTTCTAAAAGTCTTTTCTGGGACCTATAGCTTATTTAACAGTGGACTCCTCACATTGGGTGGCTTGTACTAGACTTCTAAAAGGTCACTAGAGCCAAGATCCTACTCATGATGTAACCACAACAGTTGGGAATCTACTAGGTGCGTACATCATGAAAGGTCGAACTCTAGTTGAGGTTCTTACGATCACCGGATGGGAAGTACATCCCAAACGACACCGCTACCAACCTCTCCTAACTTAAGCTTCATTTGGGGCCCGGGTATAGGGCGCCACTCATAAGTGTATGAAAATTGTGAGCGTAGTGTATGAAAGGGCATTCAATACCTGTACCTTACCCCATCCTGCACAGAGAACAAATACAGAACAATAACATAAAGTCGTCTACCCTAGGGTTCAACAATCATACAGAATTTAACAGAAAATAAATGACAAAATACATACAAAACAGAAACCATATACAAACATTGATAAAAAAATAAAATAAAGGAAGAAGTTAAATAATTAATAGACTATTTAAAAATATACGCTATCAACTTGATTGGCTTGACTCTCTAAAAATGTCCCCAGTGGAGTCGCCATCTGTCGCGACCGAGATCGCGGCGGGACGGCCAACCCTTAAAACAAAAACGGGTTTTTCGAAATCCTTTCGAAAAGAAAATAGGGAGTCACCACCAATATATTTTTTTAGGATAAAAATATCGGGAAAAACCTCTTTTAAAACACTGGTTATGAAAAATAAAATTCTAAGTTCGGAGTCGAATTACAGGTGAGGAAGGTATTAGCACCTCACAACTGTCCGTTATAAAACGGTTACCTCAAATTGATAGCGCTTATTCCAAAATAGTATAGAAATTATTTTAACTTCTTTTATGAAAAGAAACATACAAAATGACCAAGCAGACACAAACAGAAAAAACATACTAAATAATAACAGTAAGAAATCTGACCAAACAGCGACAGTAAGAAAGAAGAAAACAGCAACGATAGAAGACTAAACAGTGGCAGTAAGAAAATGAATAATGACAATAGAAGATTAAGATACTAATAGTAAGAAATGACAAAGCTATGACAGTAAGAAACTTGACAAAACAACAATTATAAGAAAAAAAGTAAAACAAGTGAAAGTAAAGGTTAATAGGACGTCTCATCCAAATTAACCTTAATTTGTACATAAATTTAAAGAATAAAATAAAATTAATGAAATAAAATAAAAAAATAAAGTTGATTAAAAAATATTATTTTTTAATAAAATATAAAAAACATGAGATTAACAAGACGTCACGTCTAAATTAACCTCATTTTAAAGAAAATATTATTTTAAATAAAAATATTAAAACATGAGATTAACAAGACGTCGCGTCTAAATTAACCTCATTTCAAAGAAAATATTATTTTAAATAAAAATATGAGATTAACAAGACGTCGCGTCTAAATTAACCTCCTTACGACAATAAAATTTTAAAACATTAATTATATAAAATTAATCAAAATCATAACAAAGACATAAAAAATTATAACGAGAAAGTGGACCCGACAGGAATTGATTCCCGCTCCTACGTATTCTCAAATGTATTGAGAAATGAGGGTTACGTAGTTCTTTAGGAAAATCTGAGAAAATATTTAAATTATTTTTGATCAATTTTGATTTTTAATAATAAAGAAGATTCATGAAGAAAGAGAAATACAAGGCGAAGTAAGATCGCACGTGTATAAACCTTCGAGACCTAATAACAATGATGTAGGCAAAAGTAATTTTGCACGACATCGCTCATAAGATTTTGATTTAGTATAAAAGATTATTTTATTTTTATAAAAGGAATGCTTAGATTTTAACGTATTATTTTTTAAAACTCATCTTAAAAAAAGAAACTATTTACTTTATTTTAGAGAAAGATATTTATTTACTATATTGTTCATAAAAGGAAATTATATTTTTTGGTTTTATTCTTTATTTCTATAAAGAAAATGATATATATTTTATTTTAACAAAATTTATTTATTATTTTTATCTTATTATTATTACTTTTTCAGAAAGAATATGTTTAAATATTTTTCAAAAAAACAAGATTTATTTTTGTATAAACTATTTATTATTATTTAAAAAAACAAATCTTAAGACATTGGGCCTCAGAAAAAAACTGAAGCCCAGAACTTAAAATAAAAAACAAACAGCATGAATAACAAAAAAAAAAGAATGAGAATGGGCCTCACTTTCTGAGGCCCATGAAACAAGAACCCTAAAGGCAAAAATTAAAGAAAGAAGAGAAGAGGAAAGAAAAGGAGGGGGCGGTAACAGAGGAAAAGAGAGAGGGGGAAAAGAAGAGAGAGAAGAGAGCGGAGGAGAGAGAGAGATCGACCGAGAGATGGGCGGCCGGTGGGAGCTGTGGAGGTCGACGGTGGAGAAAGGAAGGACCAGTGAGAGAGGTGAGTGAGAGAGAGTGATGGAGATCGGAGGGAGGAGAAGGAGACCGGAGAGGGAGGAGCTTGGTGGCGTGGTGCCGGTCGGCGTTGGAAGATGGTGGCCGGCGTGGGGTGATGACGGAAAAAGAGAGGGAGGAGAAAGAGTGAGAAATCGAAGAGGGGGAAGGGAGAGGGAGAGAAGGTGGTTCCGGCGGTTCTTCCTCTTTTCTTCTCTTTTCTTTGCTTATGTTCTTTGTTTTTTTTTATTTTTGGTTGATGGAAATCATTGGGTTTTTATTGAATGGTATTACTGTTGGGATCTTTCGGAGAGGGAGGAAATGGTGGTGGTGGTTTTTTGGTTTCTTTGTTTGGTTCTGTTTTTTTTTCTTTGCTCTTGGTCTATGTCGTTTGTGTGTTTTTTTATATTGTTTTTGGTTTTGCTTGTTTTTGGGGTTGATGTTTGGAAGTGATGAGATGGGGAAGGGTGTTCTGTTGGTGGTGTTGAGGAAGATGGGGATGAAGAAGATCGGAGAGGGAGGTGTGGGTAGTGGGGAACCCAATTCTGGATTCTGCACCGGAATTCCTGGAAGGGGGCCCAAAAAATTATTATTAAAATTTTATTATTAATAATTAAAAAGAAAGGACAGAATTTGGTGTTTACAACTCTTGAGACTTCATTCAGGGTTTTGAAGACGTAATCATGAAAAGAATTATCATTTCCCCGAACGAGCGAGACTTCACTTGGAGTTTTAGGACTTAAACGTAATCGTAGATAGAATTGCTGTTACCCCTGGGCGAGCAATACTTTACTTGAAGTTTTTGGGCTTAAACGTAATCATAAAGAGAATTGTCGTTACCTCTGACCGAACTTCACTCGGAGTTTTAGGACTTAAACATAATTGTAGAAAGAATTGTCGTTACCTCTAAATGAGACTTCGCTCAGAGTTTTAGGACTTAAATGTAATCGTAAAGAGAATTGTCATTACCTTCAAGTGAGATTTTACTCGGAGTTTTAGGACTTAAACATAATCATAAAGAGAATTGTCATTACCTCTGAGCGAGACTTCACTTGGGGTTTTAGGACTTAAACATAATCGTAAAGAGAATTGTTGTTACCTATGAGCGAGACTTCACTTGGAGTTTTAAGACTTAAACATAATCGAAAAGAGAATTATTGTTACCTCCAAGTGAGACTTCAGTCGGAGTTTTAGGAATTAAACGTAATCGTAGAGAGAATTGTCTTACCCCCGGTGACCAATACTTTACTTCGAGTTTTAGGACTTAAACGCAATCATAAAGAGAATTGTCATTACCTTTGAGCGAGACTTCGCTAAGAGTTTTAGGACTTAAACGTAGTTGTAAGGAGAATTTTTGTTACCTCCAAGCGAGACTTCACTCAGAGTTTTCAAAGTTAAACATAATCGTAAAGAGAATTATTGTTACCTCTGAGTGAGACTTCACTCAAAGTTTTATGACTTAAATGAAATTGTAAAGAGAATTTTCGTTACCTACGAGCAAGACTTCATTAAGAGTTTTAGGACTTAAACATAATGGTAGAGAGAATTGTCATTGTCGCGACCGGGATTACGGCGGGACGACTGACCCTTTAAAACAAAACGAGTTTCAAAATCCTTTCGAAAAGAAAACAAGGAGTCACCACCAATATTTTTAAGGATAAAATACTGGGAAAACCTTTGTTAATGCACTGGTTATGAAAGTGAAATTCTAAGTTCGGTAATCGAATTATAGGTGAGGAAGGTATTAGCACCTCATAACTGTCCGTTATAAAATAGTTACCCCAAATTGATAGCGCGCATTATAAGTAGCCTAGAAATTATTTTTTGAACTTCTTTAGAAATGGAACAGGCAAAACAGACAAGGAAGTTTCGAAATAAGACTAACAGGACGTCTCATCCAAACAGTAAGAATCCCAAACAGTAACAGTAAAAGACTGAACAATGAAAGTAAAAGACTGAACAGTGACAGTAAAGACTAAGCAATGACAGTAGAAGATTAAACAATGACAGCGAGACACTAAACAGTGTCAGTGGGAACCAAACAATGATAGGGAGAAACCAAGCAGTGACAGTAAGGATTAACAGGACATCTCGTCCAAATTAACCTTAAATTGAAACACAAATTTGATATTAACATAGGATTAAATAAGATGAGATAAAATAAGTTGATTAATTAAAAACAAAAGATTAACAGGACGTCTCGTCCAAATTGACCACGTTTTGTAAGAAATATTATTTTAAATAAAAATACTGAAAACACGAGATTAACAAGACGTCTCATCTAAATTAACCTCATTTTGAAACAAATTACTATTTTAAATAAAATATTAAAACGTGAGATTAACAAGACGTCATGTCTAAATTAACCTTATTTTAGACAAATTACTATTTTAAATAAAATACTAAAAACATAAGATTAACAAGACGTCGTGTCTAAATTAACCTTATTTTAAACAAATTACTATTTTTAGATAAAGTACTAAAAACATGAGATTAACAAGACGTCGCGTCTAAATTAACCCCATTTTAAACAAATTACTATTTTTAGATAAAGTACTAAAAATATGAGATTAACAAGACGTCGCGTCTAAATTAACCTCATTTTAAACAAATTACTATTTTAGATAAAGAACTAAAAACATGAGATTAACAAGACGTCGCGTCTAAATTAGCCTCATTTTAAACAAATTATTATTTTAAATAAAATATTAAATAGATAAAATTGATTGAGATAATAATAGAGACATAGAAATTAAACAAAAGAAAATGGGCTCAACAGGAATTGATTCCCGCTCCTATGTATTCTCAAGCTTTCGAGAAATCAGGGTTACGTAGTTCTTTGAGGGAAAATTAACTTTAAAAATATTTAGATTGTTTTTGATCAATTTTGATTTTTAATAATGAAAGAAAGTTCATGAGGAAGGAGAAATACAAAGCGAAGAAGATCGCACGTGCATAAACCTTCAAAATCTTATATCGCGAATGTAGGCAAAAGTAGTTTCGCACGACATCGCTCATAAGATTTTGTTTAGAATATTTATTTTTATAAAAAAGAATGTTTAGGTTTTTATAATAAAACTATTTATATTTATTTTAGAGGTATTTAAATTTAAAGGCTTTTATTAAATGAGCATAGAAATTTGTTACCTATTTAAAAACAAAACAAAAGGTGTTTAACTTTAAGTGTTTTGGTTTTTTTTAAGTTAACGTAATTAAAACTATTTGTTTACTTTATTCACAAAAGGGATTTATTTTGATTTTCATTCATTGATTTTTATTTTAACATAAAAATACTATTTTTTACTATTATTTAAAAATATCTACATTAACATAAGCAAGAAAACTATTTTATATTTATAAATAAACCAAGACATTTTAGCTTAGTTCTTTGTTTGTTTTTTGTTTGAAGATGAAGAAATGGACCCTTAGCACTGAAGCCCATAACCATACAAAATGAAATGACAAAAGGGAAAAAAAAAGACCCATTAGATTTTGTGTTTGAAAAGAAAAGTTAGAAAAGAGAGGTGTAGCATCCGGAAGGTGAGAGGCGGAAGAGAGAGAGTGAGAGCGGAGGAGAGAGAAAGAGGAGGGAGAAACTGAGAGATGGAGGGGTCCCGACGGAGGAGTCTGGGCGGCCGGGCGGTGAGCGGCAGAGGAGCTCGGTCGGCGCGGGGCCCGGTCGTTGACGGCGTCGCGGTTGGCCTGGGCTATTCCGGTCGTCGGCGCGTTTGGGCCCGTCTCGGAGGAAGGGTTCTAGGCGGATCGTCGCGCAGAGGGGAGGCCGATCGTCGGGGCTCTGCTCGGGGAAGAAGCCGGGCATCGGAGCGGCGATGACCACTTCTTCTTCTTCGTCTCTTTGCTATTTTGTGTTATTTATTTGTTATTTTTTTGCTATTGATGGTTATTGGTTAGGTTTTCCTGGGTTTGGTTGTTGTTGAAAATGAGGAAGATAATTGTTGGATGATGAAGTTGGGTCTGTTAAAAAAAATGAATGGGGATGGGATGATGAAGTTTTTTTGTTCTCTGGTTTTTTGATCTGGTGATTGGTGAAAATGGAGATGGGATAATGAAGATGGTATCTGATTTTGTGGATTGGTTTTTTTGGATTAGTGGTGAAGAAGATTGGGAGGATGAAGATGAAGTTCCTGGTAATGGGTTCTGATCCTTAATTCCCCCATTTTGATTTTTGGTCCTTAAATCCCTTCGTTCCTCTTTTCCTTCAATTCCTCAGGCATCTTCAAACTATGCTCATACTTGTAATGGGATTGGAAGTTGAGCTTCTTGCTGTTAGAAAATAGAGTTCCAATCTACCGTGGGGAACCAAAGGGAATGGGTATGCTGGTTTTTTTATTCTTTATTAAAATAAATAAATAAACGGGGAATCGGGGACAAAGGATAGTGTTCACTGCTGCCCCTCTTTACTTTTTCTTCATGAAAATATGAATGATTTATTCATATCATAGAAAGGAAGTAAAGATGTAAATACCGTCTTGACATCAACAATCTCAAAATGTGACAGCTTTCACAAATAGGAGAGTCAAACAATGCTGCCTTTGGCAATAAGAAAGACTTAAAAGTGCCAGCTTCATCGATGAAAGCTTAAAATGGCGTTAACTGTGACAGACAGAAGACTCAAACCATGATATTTTCAGTAATAAGAAAGATTTAAGAGTGCCAACTTCGGCAACGAGAACTTGATGTGGTGCCAACTATGGCAAACAATAGACCTAAGCAATGCTTACTTTGGCAACAAGAGAGGTCTAAAAGTGCCAGCTTTGGTGATGATAACTCGGAGAGATGCCAACTTTGGCAAACGGAAAACTTTAAACAATGCCAGCTTTGACAATAAGAAAGACTCAAAGAGTACCAACTTTGGTGAATAAAGTTGGAGCTTTGCCCCTGAAAAATGAACAAATCAAAGGATATTTCCTTGATATCGAAAATGGGGTAGCCTAGAGAGGGATACCCGAAGCTTTAAAGAAAATTAAGTGACATAGGGAATTGCCCTAACATGTTTTGATCGAAAGACACAGCCTAGGAATGGGTATCTGAAGCTTTTTGATAGAAAACAAATGACCAAGGGGATGCCCTTGGCTCTAATTGAAAAATGAAATAGCCTAGGAGTGGGTACCAGAGGCCTTTTGACAGAACATAAATGACTTGTATTTATATGTTAATGTTGATTTTGATAATGACACAACAAATGAAGAGATATTAAGGATGTTGTCAAGCTATCAATTTTGATGAACAACAAAGGAATTAAGTCAAGGCATTCACAAAGGACTAGATCAAGTGAAAAATGATCAACAAAAGTGCCAAGAATAAACAAAACATATGCAATTAAGTATCAAAAAGGGTCCAAAACGCAACAGAACTCAAAGAAACAGCTTCATGAATCGATTCAAGGAAGCTAGGAATCAATTCACTCTCTTCAAAAGCCCTGGGAATCGATTCATCACTCAAAGAATCGATTCATGCTTGTACGAAACCTTAGGAATCGATTCACCTGTTGAAAGAATTGATTTATGCCTATAAAAAAATGCTAGGAATCGATTCACGTGTTGAAGGAATCGATTCATGCCTATAAAAAACACTGGGAATTGATTCACCTATTGAAGGAATCGATTCATGCCTAAAAGAATCGATTCACAGCCTTAAGGAATCGATTCACACACTGTCAGGAGACCAAAATGCACGCTGGGAATCAATTCATTGAACAATTCATTCAGTATTCTCAGTCAATTTAACGCAGTGGAACAGCTTGGAATCGCAACATGAACGCCACAAATCGCACTACAAATTTTATAATTTGTTGAACCATGCTTCAGTATGTCAAAGAAATTATCAATTCTCAAAGCCATGCTCCACCAAGCGTCGAAGGAATTAACAAATTGCCAACACCATGCCTTGTGAATGCTATAAATAGGAGAAGAGTTGAAGGCTCAAATCACTCCACAGAGAAGCATTCCTTCTGTTTCTTACTTCCCTCTCTATTCACGCTGCATACTCTTTCTTTATTGCTTTATTTGCAAATAATTCTTGTTGGAGTTAACAGTAAGGAAATTATTTGTGTGCTAAAATTGAATCTTTTCTTGGAGAGGAAATTAATCTTTTAAGTGCCAAAAATTGAATATTTTTTTTGAGAGTGAGCAAAAATTATTTTAAGAGCTAAACTTGCAAATTACTTCTTGAAAGAGAAAATATTTTTGAAGAGCTAAAATTTGCATATTCTCTCTTTGAGAGTTATCATTTGGTGAAAGCTTTAATTTGTATATCCACTCTATTAGAGAGTTACTCTTGTATTCTAAATACCAAAATTTCTAGAGTTGTGGGTTGGGTTTCAACCTTGTAAATTTGTGAGATTGAGAGATTGGGTGGGGTGCCCTTGTACTTGTGGGAATTGGGTTCTTGAGTGTGGGACACTAGGAAGCCGCGATTGCTCAAAGTTGTATCTCTAATCTCCAATAGTGGAAATCCTCTGAATGGGTTGCTTAGAGGCAAGACGTACACTGGTGTGGTGGAACTCATATATATCGGTTTGCAAATCTCTCTTCCCTAAACTCATTTAATTTGTGCACTTAATTTGATTGCTTAATTTATTGTGTTCATAACTTGATTAATTAACTACTTCATTATTTCTAATTAATTTGGTTGTTAAAATCAAATGCATATTCTATTGAGTTGTAAATTATTTAGATTAACTTTGTTGAAATTATTTTAAGTAATATTCTTAAATTAATTTGAAATCTTTCTAAGTACCAAAAACAGTGTTGTGATTAATTTGACATTATTACTTGAATATTACTTTATCTCTTAAAGTGAATTTATTGCCATATACTTAGTACTTGTTAATTTGCCTTGAGTATAAATTGTTATCATTTGTGATTAAATTTATTCTCTTCAACAAGTATATTTATCAAAGAATTAATTTCAAAAGCATTCCAAGTAAAACTTTTAATACTCAATTCACCCCCCTCTTGAGTAATTGAGGCCACTTGGTTAACATGACTTGGGGGGAAGCCCCTGGCTCAAAATAAAAAATGAAATAGCCTAGGAGTGGGTACCTGAGGCCTTTTGACTGAGATTAAATGACTAGGGGGATCCCCCTAGCTCTAATTGAGAAATGAGATAGCCTAGGAGTGGGTACCTGAAGCTTTTTGACAGAAAATAAATGACTTGGGGGATGCCCCTGGAATAAATTGAGAGATGGAATAGCATACGACGGTGTACCTGAAACTATTTGACAGAAAATAAATGACTTGGGGGGATGCCCCTGGAATAAATGGAGAAATGGAATAGCCTAGGGCGGTGTACCTGAGGCTTTTGACAGAAAATAAATGACTTGGGGGATGCCCCTGAAATAAATTGAGAAATGGAATAGCCTAGGGCGGTGTACCTGAAGCTATTTGATAGAAAATAAATGACTTGGGGGGATGGCCCTGGAACAAATTGAGAAATGGAATAGCCTAGTGCGGTGTACCTGAGGCTTTTGACAGAAAATAAATGACTTGAGGGATGCCCCTAGAATAAATTAAGAAATGGAATAGCCTGGGGCGGTGTACCTGAGGCTTTTGACAGAAAATAAATGACTTGAAGGGATGCCCCTAGAATAAATTGAGAAATGGAATAGCCTAGTACGGTGTACCTGAGGCTTTTGAGAGAAAATAAATGACTTGGGGGATGCCCCTAGAATAGCCTAGGGTAGGGTACCCGAGGCTTTTGAGAGAGAGTAAGTGACTAGGGGGACAGAGGGCTTGGAAAAGGCTAACCATTGGCGGTGAAACCCTAAAAAGGGTATCAGCTTAGATAGCGCGGGAATTTAGAAGATTCCATATTCGGCGACTAGAGAGTAAAGGGTGCATCATTCGGTGACTGGAAAGTAAAGGTTGCCTCGTTCGGCGCTGGAAAGGAAAGGGTGTCTCGCTCAGTGACAGGAAATTTAAAGAGGGTCAATCCTCGGTGATAAAGAAAAGGGGGTTGAAAAGTACTAGTTTTTTGGAGATTTAAGGGAAAGCAACTTAAAAGATGCGACTTCAACAACTTGTAAGATACTTGCTTTGGTGATCTATGATTAAGGAAGAAACTTGAAAGATGCCAGTTTTGGCAGTTACGGTTCCATTGGGGAAAAGGACTTGATTGAGGTGTTGATACTCGACATGTTATCTGCTACAACAACCTACAGAAAAAGGGGTAACCAGCGCAGATTTCGTGATTTCGTGAAACCGCGACCCTGGAGATGACTCATGGACGAAGTAGAACGAACAAGGTAACCATAGCTTTGGAGCGCGTGCCTGGCCGAGTCTCTGTGATGATCACCCGGGATGAGGTCGAGTAGTAGGAGCATCTTATCCCTCATGACTTCAAATGTTTACCACTCTTTCATTTATTTTATTAAAACACATGTTTTATCAATGAAATTCATAACACATATCGAAAAGGGGAAAATGTTATTCATGTATATCAAACAAGTATAGAGAAAGGAAAGCAGGGGAAATATATGAAATGGGTAGAGCCACACAGAAAGGTGAAGAAAAGGAAAAACGGGGAAGGTCCATGGATCCTTCATTGAATTCTTGAGACTAGCGAGAATCTCGGTTCCCCATCACGACCTCATATTCACCCTTCGACTTTGCTTTAAGAAGGTAATTCGATGATGATTCACGTGCCCCAACCTGGACTTGTACCTTTTGAGTCAGAGGTCTTAGTCACATTACCAGAAATTTGACCCTAATTTTTGCCTGAGCCGCCCTTTCGGGTTTTCGACTCACCGGGTCGCTCTAACGTTTGCCTAGGCCGCCCTTTCAGGTTTTCAGCCTAGTGAGCATCATTTTTACATTTTCTTTCTTTTCTTCTTCTTTTTGTTTTCTCTTGTTCCTGATATTCCCTCCTTAGGCATAGTACTTCTTCACTGCATCTGTGTTTATGGGCATTGGCAACTCCTCGTCATCCATGCTAGTGAGTATCCGGGCTCCTCCAGAAAAGGCTCTCTTCACGACATACGGCCCTTCATAGTTAGGAGTCCATTTGCCCCGGTTGTCCCTCTGAATTGGCAAAATCTTCTTGAAGACCAGGTCTCCTTCTTAGAACTGTCGAGGTCACACCTTTTTTTCGAATGCTCGTTTCATACGCTTCTGATACAACTGACCATGACAGAGGGCAGTCAGTCTTTTACCATCGATTAGATTTAGCTGGTCATGTCGAGTTCAGACCCATTCAGCTTCTTCTAATTTTGCCTCCATCATCACTCGGAGAGACGGGATTTCCACTTTAAAATGCATGACTACTTCCATACCATAAACCAAGGAGAACGGGGTTGCCCCCGTTGAGGTTCAGACCGAGGTACGGTACCCATGTAGAGCAAAAAGGAGCATCTCACTCCAATCTCTCTAGGTTACCACCATCTTTTGTACTATCTTCTTGATGTTTTTGTTGGCTGCCTCGACTGTCCCATTCATCTTAGACCGATAAGGGGAGGAATTATGATAGTGAATTTTGAAACTTTCACAGAGTTCCTTTATCATTTTATTGTTCAAATTCATACCATTTTCAGTAATGATCTGACTTGGCAAGCCGTATCGGCATATTAGTTCTTGTTTGACAAATTTAACCATGACATTTCTCGTCACATGGCATATGAAGCAGCCTCCACCCACTTTGTGAAATAATCGATGGCGACCAAGATGAAACGATGACCGTTTGAGGCCTTTGGCTCGATGGGACCGATGACATCCATGCCCCACATCGAGAAGGGCCACAGTGCTGACAAGACATTCAGAGATGACAGGGGCGCGTGAATATGATCAACGTATATTTGGCATTTATGACACTTCCAAACATAAGCAAAGCAGTCCGCTTCCATGGACATCCAGTAATAACCGGCCCTCAAGATTTTTCTTAACATGACGTGCCCATTAGTGTGGGTTCCAAAAGATCCCACGTAAACATCCCTCATGATTTCGTTTGCTTCAGCAGCGTCAACACAATGAAGGAGGACAGGGTCATAGTTTCTTTTGTAAAGCACATCACCATTTAAGAAGGAACCCATGGCGAGTCGTCTTAGGGTTCTCTTATCGTTTTCTGTAGCACCATCTGGGTACTCTTGGCTCTGGATATATCTTTTAATATCATGGTACCAAGGTTTCCCATCTGACTCCTCCTCAACTACATGGCAGTATGCAGGCTCACGACGCTTCTCTATCTCAGTAAGAGGTATATCATAGTCACTACTTACTCTGAACATTGAGGCAAGAGTGGCTAAAGCGTCACCCACCTGATTGTCATCCCGAAGAACATGATGAAAAGAGATCTCATCAAAATTTTTGATCATCTCCTTAATGTGGGTGTGATAGGGAACCAACTTGCTATCCCTAGTCTCTCACTTACCTTTCAGTTAGTGGATGACCAAAGCAGAGTCCCCATAGACTTCCAACGACCTTACTTTCGCATCCAACGCCGCTTGGATCCCCAAAGAGCATGCCTCATATTCAGCGATGTTATTGGTATAATCAAAACACATTCTAGCGCAGACAGGGATGAACTCTTTATCTGGTAAAATCAGGATGGCTCTGATTCCATGCCCCAGTGCGTTAGAAGCCCCATCGAGCCTTAAGATCCATTTGACTTTACGACCATCTTCTTCATTAAATAATGCCAAGATATCCTCATCCGGGAAGTGGAATCGTATCGGTTGGTAGTCACTAACGGGCTGGTATGCTAAGTAGTCTGCCAGGGCACTTCCTCTTATGGCCTTTTGAGTGACATATGTTATGTCGTACTCAATTAATAGCACTTGCCAACGAGCGATCCTTCCGGTCAAAGCAGGCTTTTAAAAAATGTATTTGACAGGGTCCATCTTAGAAACTAGCCAAGTAATGTGACTCAACATGTATTACCTTAGGCGCTTAGTGACCCATGCTAACACGCAACAAGTTCACTCTACAGAGGAGTACCTCATTTCACAATTAGTGAACTTCTTGATTAAGTAGTAGATAGCATGTTCCTTCTTTCCAGTCTCATCATACTGACCTAACACATAGCCCATGGACTCATTCAATACAGTCAGATACAACATTAATGGCCTCTCAGGGGTCAGAGGTACCAAGATTGGTGGTTCTCATAGGTACTGCTTAATCTTCTCAAAAGCTGCTTGACAGTCCTCATCCCATTGCCCCAGTTGGTTCTTGCGGAGTAACTTAAAGAACGGTTCACAAGTCGCTGTCAATTGTGCAATGAATCGGGCAATATAATTCAGCCTTCCCAGGAATCCTCGAACTCCTTTTTCTGTTCAGGGAGGAGGCATCTCGAGAATTACCCTGACTTTGTTAGGATCAACCTCTATTCCCCTTTCGCTTACTATAAACCCCAGCATCTTGCCTGACCTTGCGTCGAACGTGCACTTGGTAGGGTTCAATCTGAGCCTGAACTTTCTCAACCATTCAAAGAGCTTCTTTAGATCACTAATATGCCTGTCCTTAGTTCTAGACTTGGCGATGATGTCATCCATATAGAATTCTATCTCCTTATGCATCATATCATGGAAGAGAGTCACCATTGCTCTCTGATAGGTTGCCCCAGCGTTTTTCAACCCGAAGGACATCACTTTGTAACAAAATGTCCCCCACAGAGTGATAAACGTGGTTTTCTCCATATTTTCAGGTGCCATTTTAATTTGATTATATCCGGAGAAACCATCCATGAACAAGAAGATGGAGTGTTGGGCCGTGTTATCAACCAAGACATCGATCTGTGGCAGAGGGAAATTGTCTTTAGGGCTGGCCCTATTCAAGTCCTAATAGTCCACACACATCCGCACTTTCCCATCCTTCTTCGGGACGGGGATGATATTTGCCACCCACTGAGGGTATTTTGCTACGGCTAGGAACCCAACATCAAACTGTTTCTTAACCTCGTTTTGATCTTTAGGAGCATCTCTGGCTTTATACGACGCAACTTTTGCTTTACCAGTGGGCATTCAGGCTTTAGAGGTAACTTATGCTGGACGATGTTGGTATAGAGGCCAGGCATGTCTTGATAAGACCAAGCAAAAATATCACGGAACTCCACTAAAAGCTAGATCAATTCTTCCCTTCGCTCCTTACTTAGGGAAGTACCAATCCTGATCTCCTTTGCATTCTCTTCATCTCCCAGATTAATCACTTTAACCTCTTCTTGGTGGGGTTGAATCTCCCTATCCTCTTGCTCTAATAACCTTGTCAGCTCGGGTGGTGGCTCACAATCTTCCTCACCTTCCTTATCGGCATAATCAACCGGGTGATCAAAGTCGTGAAACGGGATCGCGAACTCACTATTCTCAAGAGAGTTATTTTCAGATATGTAATTTAGTGTATTATGGAAAATGAAAAAAGGAGGAACAAACGAGTAAAGAAAAGGATTCAAAGCAAGGATAAAGGAAACGAGAAGAGTTTTTTTGTGAATTTCGATACGCGTTTATTGATGAAAATGATAAAAACAAGTTTTTTGCCCTTGTTACACAGAAGAGTCCTAAAGCCTTAGGCATAGCAGAGGGACGAACAAGTACTTAAAGCATAAACAAATTACTTTGGTGAAACATTCAAAGTCGTGGGGAGTTCGACGGCCTCCCAATTATAAAGTTCTTGGTCTGGCAGACAAGCAATCATAAAATTAGCGACACCACAGAGGCTATCTTCAACAATGGCCACTTGGTCTAGAGTCATCGGTCCGGCGCTCCAGAAGCTTTTGTAGAGATCACAGATGGGGACTCTCGCGGTATAAGGCTCCCTTCCGGCGAGACGGGTGACCCTTATCTCCCTCTTCTTTTCCTTCACCCTTTTTCTGTCGGTGGTTGTGGGCCGGTACCCCCAACCAAAACCATTCCTATTCTCCATAAGTCGCACAGGCTCTACCTCTCCATTTAAAAAACGTCCTAACCCCTTCCCAGGCTTATATCCTTTGTGTAGCATCATTTTCGCCATCACCAGGGATACAGTTGGCATGCAGGCTCTAACCATCGTGGTCCCTTCCCTCACGTATGTAGCGTTTGCAATTTCTAATGCCTGGAACGAGGTCTCAAGGGCCTCTTCCGCTGCCTCGACGTAAGGAGCCGTCAGGGGTTTGCTGACCAGAAAGTTTTCCTCACCAGAGATAATTATCAGCTTGTTATCGATTATGAACTTCAGTTTTTGGTACAGGGTAGAGGGGACCACCCCAGCAGAATGGATCCACGACCGACCCAACAGACAACTATAAGAAGGCATGATATCCATGACTTGGAAAAGGACCTGGAACGTGCAAGGTCCAACTTGAATTGGCAGTTCAATCTCGCCCATGACCTCTCTCCGTGTACCATCGAAGGCCTGCACAACTGTGGCATTCGGCTGCATATATGTCCCGTTAAATAGCAACTTGGCCAACGTTGATTTGGGCATTACATTAAGGGACGACCTATTGTCGACTAGCACTTTTGCTAGAATATGATCTCGGCATTTCACGGAGATGTGGAGGGCCTTGTTATGCCCTAGTCCTTCCGATGGTATCTCATCGTTGGTGAAAGTCAGATAGTTATCTGCGACAATGTGTCCCACTATTCCCTGAAACTTATCAACTGGGAGGTCATGGTTGACATGAGCCTCATTCAGCATCTTTATTAGTGTCTTCCTATGTGGCTTAGAATTCATCAATAACGACAGTAGAGAGATTTTAGCCGGAGTATGGTCCAACTGGTCTAGTACTTAATATTCGCTTTGGCGAATATACTTTAAGAATTCTTGGGCCTCTTCGTCAGTCACAGTCCCTTTTGTTTTACCACTGGCTCCTTCTCCACTTGCCTTGACTTTCCCGGCAGTTTGATTCTTCTTTTGCTTTAGAGGGGCGTATACTCTCCCGCTCTAGGTCACACCTCCTACCCAGACAATATTTGTGATGGACAATGAAGGCGGGTCGCTCATCGTTGAGCCTGCAACGACCACATCCATACCATATTTCAATGGGACGACCCGCGAATCCTTGAATGAGAATGGGGTAGGTGTTTGAATGGTAACAATTGGCTGTATAGAAACGGGAGCCGTTGGAGGGCTCTTGCTGTAGAAAATTGTTAAAGGTATAGGAGCCGGCACCCCCGACTATTCCTGAATCATATTCTCCTTGCCTTCACGGCGCTTATAGACTTGCACAATATTGCTATCCATAAGCCCTTGAAGGAGCTCACAGAAGCTTTGGCGTTCGGCAGTCTGGTCCTTGTCATGCTCCTTAGTCCAGAGGTCCTCCACTAAACCTTGCTTGAGCAAATGGGAATGAACTGTCCTCAATAGTATTTTTATATCAGGAACATCCCTGATGCACTCCTCATCGTCCTCTACGGCATTAACCCCCGAAGCCCCATGGTTAGGCAGAGGATTCGTGGCGACGTTCGAGCTGCCTTCTCGAAAATTTAGCCAGTTGGCTGTAATCAAGTCTCTTACTTTATACTTTAAGGCCACGCAGTTTTCCGTGGAGTGCCCCGGTGCTCCGGCGTGGTAATCACACCGGGCGTTAGGATCATTACCCCTTGGGGTAAGGGGGTTGCATAGGCTTCAAGGGGCAAGGTGCTGCCAGGGTATTTTGGATAAGATGAGGCAAAAGCTCGGTGTATGTCATCGGTATAGGATCAAACTGCACAGGGGTGTGCTCATTGTTGGGTCTTCTTGCATTCTGATTGGGATTGTGTGGCTGAATTACTTGTTGGGGGGACGGTACAGCATAGGTTGCGGCACTGGCGCTCTCATCATGGGCGGACAAAAGTGGGGAGTATAAGATGTCGGGTTATGAGCGGCGACGGCCACATACGGGTATGGTGCATAAGGATTGGGGGCTTGGACCGTGGTAGGGGTGAATAGTCTTGGCGGAGCCATCCTTTGATCATAAGAGATAGAATTAGTTTCTCCATCTATTCTTCTACCATTGTTAGGTGTCGGTCTTCTTGTCATGCTTTCCCTAGATGGGCCCTAGGTGATCTTTCCTGTTCGTATCCCGCTCTCTACCCTTTCCCCGATAGTCACAATGTCGGAGAAGTTAGATGAAACACTACCAATCATCTTGCCATAGAAGGGTGATGGGAGCGTGTCGATAAACATTACGACTATCTCTTTTTCTGATAGCGGGGGGTCCACTTGTGTAGCTGTCTCTCACCAGCGTTGGGCATACTCCTTAAACGTTTCACTATCCTTCTTCACCATATTCTATAACTGAACTCTGTTAGGCGTCATGTCTAGATTATATTTGTATTATTTTATAAAGGTGTCCGCCAAGTCCTTCCAGCAATGAATACGGTTCCGCTCAAGGTGTGCGTACTATGTGAGCGCGGACCCGGCCAGGCTATCTTGGAAACAGTGGATCAGCAATGGTCATTGGAAGAGTAAGATGCCATCTTCCGACAGTACATCGTGAGATGGTTCTTCGGACAAGTCATCCCTCGATACTTGTCAAAGTCTGGCATTTTGAATTTGGGCGGGAGAACAACGTCCATGACCAAACATAGCTCAAAAGCGTCCATCAATCCAAAACCTTCAGTGCCTTCCATAATTCTCATCCGTTCCTCCAAGATTTCTATCTTTCCCTTTTGGGGAGCAGCTACCACGCTAGGACCGGCGACCAGGTTCATCATGTGAGTTGCGTCTTGGGGATTGGCCGCATAGGGGTTCGTGTACCCATACGGAGAGCCTTGGGGCTAGTTGAAGGGAGCTAATTCACGAGGCTGGTTCATCGGGCCGACATTTAGCAGGGAACCCCAGGGTTGGGTCGTAGCTTGCACAACATAAGTCGGTTGTGCCATTTGGGCTTGTGCGGTATAAATTGGCTGGGCCATTTAGGCTTGTGTGGCCTGAGCTTGTGCATTGTGGGCTTGATAGTTTTGCGGGTCATGGATTAGTGGTATACTCAGCTGGGCGGGGTGTGACACGTGAGGATTTGCCGATTGCTGCTCGTGGGTATCTTGTTGGTTAGCCAGTGGGGGAAAGTATCCTAATGATAGGCCATAGGGTGGAAAAGGTACGGGATTGCCATCTGGGCCAACGAATGTATGTTGCTGTGCATGGGACTGGCCGTAAGGTGGCTGGGACTCAAATGACAGAGTTAGGTCTTTCGACATTAATGGTAAGAGGAGGGGCCATTGGATTAGGGAGTTGGGTCCTTGCCAGGCAAAAACCAGGGGGGTATGGCGGGGTGGTAGGCTACTGTTGGGCATCCTCAACACCTGCAGAGGAGCCCCCTTCTGTGAGTCTCCTTTCTAGAAGCTTGGTTAGCTCTGCTACTCGCTCTTTTAGCTGATCGAACTCAGTTTTGAAGCCTTCGTCCATGACTTCTACCTCGGCCATGAGTCTCTTTTGGAGTCAGGTTTGGTAAGGATGCTTACCCGTGATGTCTTTTGAAAGAAAAACAAAAATTTGTTAAAAAGAAGAACATGTTTAGTAAATAAAACAAAGCGATAAAAAAAAGTGTAAATAAATATTATGCGTGAAGCCATTCGGAACTTGTCGACTATCCTTTGACTGTTCCTCAGAACGTCACGTTCAAAAGTACTAAGTACGCGATAAATGGAAATTAACATGAGATAGTTGTGGAGACAAAAGATCCCTTCATTCTAAGGTACCATAAAATACATAACTGCTAAGTTTGTTACATCATGAGAAAATAGATCAGCCATTCCTAGCTCGGGCAATCATGGCCCTCATCTTAAAAATCCTTTCCCTACAATAGTTCAAGAAGGTTACAATTTCTTTGGGGTTGTAAGGGGATTAACCATTTCCTCGGCTTGCTTTAGTAGGAGTGGGAGGTCTTCCAGAGTCTTGTTGGCCAAATATGCCAGGTTGGTGAAGCGGTTCATCTATGAATAAATGATCTTATCCTGCTACGTCGTTTTGGCCTCCAAGGTGCGTATAGCCTCACGACAGTCCTACTTTACTTCCATTGCATGTCGACGCTCGCCGTTTATTTCACGTTGGCAAGCCTCTACCACCTCGTTGAGCCGACGCTCCACCCTGTGAATTTGTGACTGCAGTAATTCTTTTTGCACCAGAGCATTTCGCTCATTTTCTTTGGCCTTTACCAACATATCCCTCAGAAGCTACTTATCAGCCAGAATGGTATCCCTCTGATGGCTCTTTATCTTTTGTTGCGAGTTGGCTGCTCGGAGGCATTGCTCTTGTTTTCTTATATGGTCCTTTTTAATTTTTCGTTTCTTCCCTACCTCCTCGATGGTTCGCTTGCTTTCTAGGTTCTCCCTTTTCTGAAGGGTGCATTCTTGTTGAGACTTCAGCAAGTCTTCCTCTAGCTTTTTGTTTCTTGCGGTCAGTTCCTCTATCTTGGCTCTCATAGCTTTCGTTGCTTTATCTTTAAAGATAGGTGGGGGAACAGGCGCGCTTGTTGGGAGATAGGAGGGACTCCTGAATGGAAGCTTGACTATGGATACCCTATTCTGGATCTACTGATGGTATTGTTCTTTTACAGCATGGCTTCGGACCCCTAACTCTTTTCCTTTCTTGTGCACTTTCTTCCAAGCTTCCGCTATATTTCGAACGGCAAAGGTATAATCTCCTTTTGTATAGTAGAAAACAAAGGGAGTGAGCGACTCCTCGTCAGGTGGCCCAAGTAGTGGGTAAGCTAATTGGCGCTTGGCGATGATAGGGTTGTAATTGATGCACCCCTAAGTGCCCATGAGGGGAACATTCAGGTGGTTTCCACAGTGGTGAATTATGGTGTCAACCCTCAACCATTGTGGATACCACCTTACTTTTTCAGCCGTGAGCCCTACCAGATGATTGGCCCACTCACACCCATTCTTTGTCGCTAACTGGCACAACTTTAGATCAGAAGCAGGGCATTCAACCTTGCCCACTTGGTTAAAGACATGTGACGTAAGCCACACATACAAAGCTGGTAGACAATAGATGATCCTTTTCCCGCCTTGTGTATGGCAGAAGTCCATAGTGCAGTAGACATTCGCCAAAATAGCAGTGACGGGGTTCTCAAACTTGAGCTTTTGAGCTAGGAAGACGTCAATAGCCTCGTAGTCCATATAGTTGTATATGTCTGGGAGTAATACGACACCATAGATAGTAAGAGCCAAAGCGTCCATGAAGGTATCCCAATCTTCCTTTTCAGCTAAGAAGTGCATATATTTCTCAAGGTATTCCCGAGCGAACCTCGAGGTCTGATTTTTGCTTAGTTGTACCCCCTCCAACACCTCTGGGCTGATTTTTAGGACACGGGCAATGGAAGCGATATTTGCTTGATGTTCAAGATGACGGTAAGGCGTTTGTCCTTCTAGAGGCATCCCTAAAATCCGCTCAAATTCCTCAATAGAAGGAGCTAACATGAAATCCCAACATGTGAAACAACGAATAGGCGAGTCATAAAATTGAGTCAAGGCGGTGATCGCCTCAACTTGTACCTCGACCTCCAACAACTTCAAAATCTTCCTATATTTCCTTGCGAAATCCATCTTTTGAGTCAGATTCAACTTCTTACCCAGTGCTTGTAAACTAGTTGTGTCGACCTTTTTAGCCTTAACGTGTAGTAGCTTCCTCAATTCAGTTATACTTGTGGCACAGCTACCTGACCCTATGTTAATTTCTATATTTCACTCGAAGGTACTCGCCTAGCTCCGAATAGCTTCCTATGAGAACAGAAAGAAAAAGGAAGTTAGTTATCGTGAAATGACGTGTTTTGTAAATCTCTACCCCCCTTAGTGACTTTAGAAAACTTTTTTTCTTATGATCAGGGGTAATGATATATGGGTTACGGACTTTCTGATCGTCATCGACTCTTTTGTTTTTTTGTTTTTTTGACTTTTTGGTCTTGTCCTCTTTTGACTTTTTGATGTTCTCATTTTTATTTTCGTTTTTTTATCTCTGACGACTTAGAAAATTCGTAACCCAAGACCCAAAGACTTAAATGAAATGAAAAAAGAGTGGACTGCTTGCGCGTTAAAGGAGCACTAATTTTGGAAATGTCTTTTGTGGCAAAAGCAATCCTTTGAACAGGTAAGTTGTCTAACAATTTGGATTAAAAGGGAGAGTGAGAATGGGGAAAGGTAGAGGAAAAGTCTGCCCCTTTGTGGCCTAAAATGGTTTTTTTCTGAAGGCCTCCTATCAGTTCTAAGGTCTGTCTAATAGTGATATCTCACATGAGGTGGCTTGCACTACTGTCTAAAGGTCACTAGAGCCAAGATCCTATTCATGATGTTGACTACAAAAGTAGGAAGTCTACTAGGTGTGTGCATCATGAATAAGTCAAACTCTAGCTGAGGTTCTCACGATAGCCAGACAGGAAGTACATCCCAAATGACACCGCTACCAACCTCCCCTAATCTTAATTTTTATTTGGGCTCGAGTACAGGGTCCCACTCAAAAGTGTGTGCAAATTATGAGTGTAGTGTGTGAAAGAGGCATTCAATACCTGTACCGTACCCATCCTACACAGAGAACAAACACAAAACAATAAAATAAAGTCGTCTACCCTAGGGTTCAACAATCATACCACATTAACAGAACATAAATGACAGAATAGACAAAAAGCAGAAACCACATACAAACATTGACAAAATAAAATAAGGGAAGAAGTTAAATAATTAACAGGCTATTTAAAAACATGTGCTATTAACTTGATTGACTTGACTCTCTAAAGTCCCCAGTGAAGTCGTCATCTGTTGCGACCGGGATCGCGGCAGGACGGCCGACCCTTTAAAACTAAATGAGTTTTGAAATCCTTTCGAAAAGAAAACAGGGAGTCGCCACCAATATTTTTAAGGATAAAACACTGGGAAAACCTTTCGTTAAAGAACTGGTTATGAAAGTGAAATTCTAAGTTCGGGAGTCAAATCACAGGTGAAGAAGGTATTAGCACCTCACAATGTCCATTATAAAACGGTTACCCCAAATTGATAGCGCGCATTATAAGTAGCCTAGAAATTATTTTTTAAACTTCTTTAGAAAATGAATAGGAAAAACAGACTAGGAAGTTTCGAAATAAGACTAACAGGACGTCTCGTCCAAACAGTAAGAATCCCAAACAGTAATAGTAAAAGACTGAACAGTGACAGTAAAGACTAAATAATAACAGTAGAAGATTAAACAATGACAGCAAGAAACTAAACAATGACAGTGAGAACCAAACAATGATAGGGAGAAACCAAGCACTGACAGCAATGATTAACAGAACGTCTCGTCCAAATTAACCTTAAATTGTAACACAATTTTGATATTAACATAAGATTAAATAAGAAAATAAGTTGATTAATTAAAACAAGAGATTAACAAGACGTCTCGTCCAAATTGACCATGTTTTGTAAGAAATATTATTTTAAATAAAAATACTAAAAAGATGAGATTAACAAGACGTCTCATCTAAATTAACCTCATTTTGAAACAAATTACTATTTTAAATAAAATATTAAAACGTGAGATTAACAAGACGTCGCGTCTAAATTAACCTTATTTTAGACAAATTACTATTTTAAATAAAATACTAAAAACATGAGATTAACAAGACGTCGCGTCTAAATTAACCTCATTTTGAACAAATTACTATTTTTAGATAAAGTACTAAAAACATGAGATTAACAAGACGTTGCATCTAAATTAACCCCATTTTAAACAAATTACTATTTTTAGATAAAGTACTAAAAATATGAGATTAACAAGACGTCGCGTCTAAATTAACCTCATTTTAAACAAATTACTATTTTAGATAAAGCACTAAAAACATGAGATTAACAAGACGTCGCGTCTAAATTAGCCTCATTTTAAATAAATTACTATTTTAAATAAAATATTAAATAGATAAAATTGATTGAGATAATAATAGAGACATAGAAATTAAACAAAAGAAAATGGGCTCGACAGGAATTGATTTCCGCTCCTACGTATTCTCAAGCTTTCGAGAAATCAGGGTTACGTAGTTCTTTGAGGGAAAATTAACTTTAAAAATATTTAGATTGTTTTTGATCAATTTTGATTTTTAATAATGACAGAAAGTTCATGAGGAAGGAGAAATACAAGGCGAAGAAGATCGCACGTGCATAAACCTTCAAAATCTTATATCGTGAATGTAGGCAAAAGTAGTTTCGCACGACATCGCTCATAAGATTTTGTTTAGAATATTTATTTTTATAAAAAAAGAGTGTTTAGGTTTTTATAATAAAACTATTTACATTTATTTTAGAGGTATTTAAATTTAAAGGCTTTTATTAAATGAGCATAGAAATTTGTTACCTATTTAAAAACAAAACAAAAGGTGTTTAACTTTAAGTGTTTTGGTTTTTTTTAACTTAACGTAATTAAAACTATTTGTTTACTTTATTCAAAAAAGGGATTTATTTTGATTTTCATTCATTGATTTTTATTTTAACAAAAAAAAATACTATTTTTTACTATTATTTAAAAATATCTACATTAACATAAGCAAGAAAACTATTTTATATTTATAAATAAACCAAGACATTTTAGCTTAGTTCTTTGTTTGTTTTTTGTTTGAAGATGAAGAAATGGACCCTTAGCACTGAAGCCCATAACCATACAAAATGAAATGACAAAAGGGAAAAAAAAGGACCCATTAGGTTTTGTGTTTGAAAAGAAAAGTTAGAAAAGAGAGGTGTAGCATCAGGAAGGTGAGAGGCGGAAGAGAGAGAGTGAGAGCGGAGGAGAGAGAAAGAGGAGGGAGAAACCGAGAGAGGGAGGAGTCCCAGCGGAGGAGTCTGGGCGGCCGGGCGGTGGCAGAGGAGCTCGGTGGGCGCGGGGCTCGGTCGTTGAAGGGGTCGCGGTTGGCCTGGGCTATTCCGGTCGTCGGCGCGTTTGGGCCCGTCTCGGAGGAAGGGTTCTGGGCGGATCGTCGCGCAGAGGGGAGGCCGATCGTCGGGGCTCTGCTCGGGGAAGAAGCCGGGCGTCGGAGCGGCGATGACCACTTCTTCTTCTTCGTCTCTTTGCTGTTTTGTGTTATTTATTTGTTATTTTTTTGCTATTGATGGTTATTGGTTAGGTTTTCCTGGGTTTGGTTGTTGAAAATGAGGAAGATGATTGTTGGATGATGAAGTTGGGTCTGTTAAAAAAAATGAATGGGGATGGGATGATGAAGTTTTTTTGTTCTCTGGTTTTTTGATCTGGTGATTGGTGAAAATGGAGATGGGATAATGAAGATGGTATCTGATTTTGTGGATTGGTTTTTTTGGATTAGTGGTGAAGAAGATTGGGAGGATGAAGATGAAGTTCCTGTTAATGGGTTCTGATCCTTAATTCCCCCTTTTGATTTTTGGTCCTTAAATCCCTTCGTTCCTCTTTTCCTTCAATTCCTTAGGCATCTTCAAACTATGCCCATACTTGTAATGGGATTGGAAGTTGAGCTTCTTGCTGTTAGAAAATAGAGTTCCAATCTAACGTGGGGAACCAAAGGGAATGGGTATGCTGGTTTTTTTATTATTCTTTATTAAAATAAATAAATAAACGGGGAGTGGGGGACAAAGGATGGTGTTCACAGTCATCACCCCCGAATGAGCTAGACTTCACTTGGAGTTTTATGACTTAAACTTAACCATAAAGAGAATTTTTGTTACCCCCGACCGAGCGAGACTTGACTCTGAGTTTTAGGACTTAAACATAATTGTAGAGACAATTGTCGTTACCCTCAAGTGAGTTTAAAAACTTAAACATAATCGTAGCTTGAGGAAAATCATTGAGTTGAATCATTATCATATTATTGATTTTTGGGTAGGCCTCGTTAAAACCTCCTGAGAGAAAAACCCAGTGGGAAAACCTCCCGGGTAGGAAAAAGAGTACCCTTATTATGTTAGTTGTAATACATCTTTAAATGTGTGGCGTCCATGTCCGAGGGATACTTATGCCTTCCAACTCTTCCAATCGGTATGCCCTTTTGCATATTACCTTTTTTACCTGATATGGGTCTTCCCAATTAGCTTCAAACTTCCTATTTTTTCTTGTCCTATGATTGTTGTCTATCGCTCGTAGAACTAAGTCTTCTTTCTGAAAAGGCCTTGGTTTGAGCATGATGTTCTATTTTTAGGATGATTTTTGTTTAGAGGCTTGTATCTTTATGTAAGCTACGTCTCGTTCTCCCAGGTTAAAATTGAGGTCTTCTCTTCTTCTTTTGTCATTTCCTTCTTCATCGTATGAGACTCTCCTGAGGGAGAGCTCCTTAAGTTCCACAGGGATCGTGATACCCATTCCATAAGTGAGTTGGAATGGTATTTCTTGGGTTTTTAAGTGAGGAGTTTTATGTTATGCCATAGCGCTCTAGGTAGCTCTTCCTCTTACCTCCCCTTTACCTGTCCTAACCTTCGTTTCAGCTCTTGTAGGATTACCTTGTTGGTAGCTTCCATTTTATGCCTAGGTTTTGGTAGAATTCTATGAAGTGTTTGTCTATGAATTGCCACCCGTTATCTGAAATGATGGTGTAGGAGAGTTCATGTTTGCATGTGATGTTTCTCCATGTAAAGTTTTGTACTTTGGATACTGAGATGGTAATGAGGGGATCAACTTTAATTCACTTTGTGAAAAGATCTATTGCTACCAACAAGTATTTTACTTGTCATTTCCCCGAGGGGAAAGGTCCCAGGAAGTCTATAGCCCATGTCTTGAAGGGCCAAGAAGAAAGGATTCCGTGTAACAGCTTGGGGTAAGTATGTATTCTGTTAGCATTCTTTTGACATGATTCATATTTGTTAATGAAGTTTGAATAGTCTGATCGTAGTGTGGGTCAAAAATATCCTTCTTAGAGAACTCTGGCAGCTAGGGGTCACACTTCCCCGTGGTGTCTGTAAATTCATAAGAGAAGCTCTTGCATCACGTATTTCGCTTAATCCTTGCTGAGGCATTTAAGGAGCGATAGGGTAAACCCTTTTTTATAAAGTTGTCCCCTATCATGGTGTAATTGGCTGAATGTGTATGTACCTGTTTGGCCTCTAAAGAATTCTGGGGGGAGGTCCCCTTTAGTCACAAAGTCTATTATTGGGGTCATCTGCGTGTTTTCTTCAAGCGTAATAGTGATTTCATTCACCTGTCCTGTGTCTTTGATGATGGGTTTCTCCAAGGTAAATTATACGAGAATCTTCAAGTTTCCCGCCCTTTTGGTGCTGGATATCTTGGAGAAGAGGTCTGCTATTTCATTTTTCGCTTTGGGAATGTGTACTATTTTAAATAACTTGAACTCTGTTATCAACATCTTAACCTGAGAGAGATATTTGGCAAGGGTAGGGTCCTTTGCTTGGTAGGTTCGTTCCACTTATCAAGTGGCCAACTGTAAATCGGTCTTCACCTGTATGCATATGGATCCCAAGTCCAATGCCATTCATAACCCTGCTATGAGTGCTTCATACTTCACCTGGTTATTGCTTTCTTTAAAGAAGAATCTCAACGACTCTTCTATGGCTAGTCTAGTTGGCGACTCTAGTATAATTCCTTCTTCACTTCCTATTTCGTTCAATGACCCATCTACTAACAAGGTCCATAGGGCATGTTTAGCGTTATACTCCTCCTTGTCGTCTCCCAGCTCTTCTATGAAGTCTACCAAAAATTGTGCCTTTATGGTTTCTTAAGGTTCATACCAGATTCCATACTTGGAGAGTTCTATAGTCTATGTGACCATTCTCCCTACGAGCTTTAGTTTCTAAAGGATTTTGCTAATAGGTTGGTCGATCTTGACAATGATGTAATGGTTATGGAAATAGGGTCTCACCTTCTGTGCAACCACCACCAGGTTGTATACAAACTTAATTACCCTCTGGTATCTTACTTCTGCTCCCTGTAGGGTTTTGTGTAACATCCCATTTTATGTATGTCTCATGTATATAAGGGGGTGTTACATTTTGCTCATGAAATACACCAACCATTGGGTAGTCCCATCTTCTTCTACTAAGGCTGCGTTGACAGCATTTTCTCTAGCTGAGAGGTAAATGATGAGCTCCACTCCTGGGGTCGGTTTGGTCAGTATTGGGGGTGAAGCAAGATAGACTTCTAGCTCTTCGAAATCTTTTTCGTATTCTTGGGTCCACTAGAAAGTATTTATTTTCTTTAGAGCTTAGTAAAATGACATGGACTTTTCCATGAACATGGAGAGGAAGTGAGAGAGGGCCGCAATCCTCCCAATGAGGCATTGTACCTCTTTGATGTCCTAGGCACTTCACATCTCCAAGATGGCTCGACATTGGTCAGGGCTGGCCTTATGCCTATGTGAGTAAGCATATACCCTAGGAATTTACCACCTTGGACTCTGAATGAGCATTTGTCTGGATTGAGGTGCATATTGTACCTTCTCAACTCAGCAATGTTGTTCCTCTGATTGATGGTTTCTCAAGTCCTTATTCTTCTTCCTTAGTTCCTCCACTGTACGCTGCAACGTTTTGACAATAATCAAAACTTCTTCTAGTTGGTTGTCTTTATCTTAGGGGTTTTTTTTATATATGGGGCAACTGACAACTTTATTTACAAAAGTAAGGTTATTTTGCCTGATATTTCAAAACTGGGGTTCTTTTGATGTGTCGTCCCTGTCAAAGATGACTTGCATATCGCATGCAACACTTCCGACACCGTCTGAAAGTGACACGATGCTCGTGTCACAGAAGCCAAGGACGACAGAATGTGGCATAGTAGAGAAAGACGACATGGTTGTCGTATGGAGTAGTAGTGACTCGCTGGGGTTTAGCCACGTGGAAAGCGCACCCTATGGTACATAGGACACATACGACATAGGGGTCACGTGCAGCCTCAGTGCCATTATTTATTTGACCGTGTGTAGCTCTTCTTCAACCATCAGCTTCCATCCATCATTTTTAAAATCTTCAAGCAGTGGTCATCATTTAGCAACAATAAGGGTCCCTCATTTGGCATTTTTTTTAGAAAAGTTATGGTCCTTGAAGGTAGTAATGGTCCCATTATATCTTAAGTTCTGATTACTTTCTATATTTTAGTGTTACTGAAAGTTTAGTTTAGTTTAACTTAGTTTAGGGTTTAGTTTAGTTTAAGTTGTTATTATGTTAATTTTTCTTTAGTTAGATAAAATAATATTAAGCTGTTAGTGTACATGGTTTATTATTATTAAGTTATTACTGAAAATAATGTTATTAGATAAAATAACAATTTTTAATTTTAATGTGTATTTGGCTTTAACTTGTTATTGAAAATAATGTTAGTAGATAAAATAGTGATATTATTTTGTGATTATGTAATAATAATTTTTATTAACTTATTATTAAAAATAGTGTTAGTAGATAAAATAGTTATATTAAGTTTTTATTATTTAATAAAAATTTTATTAGGTTATTGTTGAAAATAATGTTATTAAATAAAATAGTGATATTAAATTGTTATTATTTAGGGTTTTTGAATTAAGTTATTAGTGAATAGAATATTATAAGATAAAATAGTGATTATCATTTAATGTAGAGTATTGTTAAGTTATTAGTGAAAATAATGTTAGTAGATAAGTTAGTGATATTAACTTGTTATTATTTATTATAATTTTTTATTAAGTTGTAATTTTTTATTATTGTTTTTTATTAAGTTGTAATTATGTATTATTATTTTTTATTAAGTTATTATTCAATATAATTTTGTTAGATAAATTGGTGATATTAAGTTGTTGTTATATAGGGTTTATTTTTATTAAGTTATTATTGAATATAAGGTTATAAGAAAAAATAGTGATTATTATGTAGTGTAGAATATTATTAGGTTGTTATTGAAAATAATGTTAGTAGATAAGTTAGTGATATTATCTTGTTATTATTTATTATAATTTTTTATTAACTTGTAATTATATAGTGTTCTTATATAAAATAGTGTTCTTATATAAATTTTTAGGGTACATCATGTTTATGTTATTATTTATAATTTTTAAATGTTATTATTTCTTGTAGAATGGGTGAGGAAAGGTCTATTAATCCCGGACCGTTGGATGTGTTTGCAAAACATATGTCAAGCCTTCAGCAACCTAGGTCATATGGCTTAGCCAACGAGGTAGTAAAACATATGACTCCTCCCAATTGCCAAAGACTTTAACAAGGGCTTTTTGTTTTCCTCTCCATGCCTTTTAGTAGGAAACTACAAACCCAAATTCCGTTTTAACTCTTTCTTGAATTAAAGCAATTGAGACCGATGGTTTCTTCTTCACCGTCCCTACATGCATAAAAATTATTAAATTATCAAAATAAACATAATATAAAATAATATCAACAATTAATCACATTACATATTATGACAGAGCAAATCATGTCAACATCTAGTTTTGCATGGTCTTATGAAAGGGTTACGTTAACGCAGGTATGTGGGCCACTATATTGACTAATAACCCACTTTTGTGACTTCTTGGAAAGAATTGCACGCAATCGCCAACCACAACCAGTAATTTGATTAGGACAGTTCACAACGAATTTATTCGGCTTTGACTCCACAACTATATAAGATTGATGCATTTTCATTGTATATTGTTTGAGTGCATTTTGCACTTCACTTTTGGATTCAAATTCTAACCCTACCAACAATTCATCCCCGACAATCCAACTACCACCGTCATCAAAATCCATTTCTTCAACTTCATGCTCCAGATTTAGATTTTGATAATGTGGTGTCGCGTTCCAAAACAGCGTCTCAATAATACCTACATTAAGTAAAATAAGCCCATGTAACCAAAATTTAATTTCAAATTAAATATATCAACTTTCAAAATAATTTACCGGAGGGTTCACAAGCGATTGGATTAGATGATCCACCAACACCTATTACAGCTCCCCAACCTGCGTCATCCTCAGCGTCTGAATCTGCCATTAATAATTCATCATCCTCACATGAATCACTACTATCAACCTCAGATGGTAAATTATAATCAGAATCCTCGTCTGACATAAAATTCATATTGAATATTTAGTAAAAAATACTAGAAAATAATGAATTGGAAGAAAATGCAAAAATAAGAGGAGTTTAATGATTGCAAGAAATGTAAGAGAGTAGTGGAGATTGGAGAGTATGAATTGGAGTGACTATGAATGCTGGGTCGGGGGTATATATAGGGGTTATGGTGCACAAACAAGGTGTATTACACAAAGTGTGTCGTATTTAGTAGGTGCATCATAGCTAGGTGTGTCACATCACCCAAGTGCACCACAGGTTGATGTGTCGTATTTCCAGCATGCACCAACCTAAGTCGTACCTGAGTTGGACGTCATGCACACATGGCACGTTGCAGATGAGTCGTCACCAACGTATGCGACACCCATGTCGTCTAGGACATATACGACTCCTAAAAGTACCTAAAACATGAAATTTCCACCAAAATAGCCCCAGATTCACAAATTAATAATATAGGGACATTATATATGAAAAAACCCTTTATCTTACTATCCTTTTGGGTTCTCATGATGGTTTCCAATCCAAAAAGGAACACATTTGTATTTATATGTTGATGTAGGTTTTGATAATGAGACAACAAATGAAGAATCAAGATCAAACATAAACTATCACGGATAAATTAATTATGTTTGATGATGGAAAATTGATAAACTCCAAAGAAATGATTCAAGGCATTTATAGAGGTCTAAAACAAGAGAAATATAATCATCAGAGTGCCTAAGGATCAAAAGATTGGAGCCACGATTGATCAAATATCAAACAGGGTGAAATAAAGTGCCAGAATTCATGTATCAGCTACATGAATCGATTCATACAGCAACCAATGGCCATATGAATCGATTTATATGTTGATTGAGGTAGGAATTGGCAAATTCAATGAGATGAATCCATTCATGCAAAAAGAGCACTATGGGGAATCGATTCATACATGTTTTGGCCCAAGGAATCAGTTCAAAAACGAAGGAATCGATTCAATATGGTGAGGAATTGATTTAGGCCTGATGGAATAATAAAGAAATCAATTCAACATAGAAGGAATCGATTCATGCCTCTTAAACAACATGGGGAATCGATTCACAAAGTGAAGGAATCAATTCATGGATGTTGAATACACGAGGGAATCGATTCATGGCTTCAGGGAATCGATTCATACGCAGTGAGAAGCCCAAAAATAACGTTGGGAATCCATTCATGCATCGATTCATTCAGTCTAAAACACAAGACAGCCACAGATCGCACTAAGCAGGCACACGCTCCATGCTCCATACTCCACTACATCAAAGGAACTAATTAAATTGCAAAGCCATGCTCCACTATGCATAAGCCATGCTGAAGGAATTTTCAATTGCCAAGCCATGCTCCACTTGCAAGGGTCGAAGGAATTATCAAATGGAAAAACCATGCTGTTGAACACCTATAAATAGAAGGAAGGCCAAGGTTGCAATTCGTCCTAAAGCATTGAAGCACTTCCATTGCTTTCTTCCTCCTCCTTGCTCTCTGTTTTTTTCATTTGCTCTCTTTTGTTCATTAATTGGCATATTCCTATTTAAGAGTTAGTTGGGAGTTAGATAGAAAAATAATTTTGAGTGGGCTAAATTTGTATATCCTCTCTTTGAGAGTTATTACTTTGTGAGAGCTTTAAGTTGTATATTTACTCTAGTGAGAGAGAGAAATCTTGTAAACCAAACACCAAAAACACCAAGGTATTCACTCTAGGTTGAGTGGTCACAAAGGTTGGGGTTCAACCTTTGGGTATTGAGAGATTGTGAGATTGGGTGGGTTGTCCGTTACTTGTGAGGATTGGGTTCTTGAGTGTGGGACACTAGGAAGCCGTGATTGCTTAAAGCCTGTAATCTCAAATTCTCAATAGTGGAAATCCTTCAAGTGGGTTGCTTGAAGGCGAGACATACACCAGGGTGGCGGAACTCGTTATATCGGTTTGTAAATTCTCTTTTCCCTTAAACTCCTTTATTACTGAGGATTTAATTTGCATGCTAAAATATTTATATTGGTTTGATAAAATTGCTTAAATTAAATCCTTGAATTAATTGACTTAAATATTGTTAGATTTAATTATTGAATAAGTGAGTAGAATATTAGTTTTAATAACTTGGTAAATTAATCATGCTTAATTAATTTGTTAGAAATTGTTTTAAGTTAAATTTATATTGGAATTAATTATTACATGCCAAGAATTTCATGAATTTCCTAAACTAATAACTTGCCTTGTATATAAAATCAATTCTTGAATATTGTACCTTCAACTTAAAATATTTTAGTATGATATGTGCTTCATAATTATTACATCTTTTATATTACATCATTTATATATTACTAACCATTTTCAAAGGAATTCCACACGAAAATTTGAAATACTCAATTCACCCCCCACTTGAGTATCGAGACCTGGGCTAACAATTGGTATCAGAGCTTGACTCTTGTCACAAGGCTTAACAGCTGCAGGAGACCAAGATGGCTTCTACCTCTTATGATGTATTTCCGTAAAATGGTATAATAAATAGACCACCAATCCTCAATGGCAAAGACTATGCTATTTCGAAAGAAAGGATGAAAATCTTTGTCCAATCCTATGACCTCAAGGTATGGAATGCTATTCAATTTGGTCCTTTAATTCCAAAATACATGGTTGATAATATAGAATATATGAAGCCCATAAACTTATGGACTAAGGAAGAAGAAAGAAAGGTACAATTTAATCTAAGAGCTAAAATTCTTATCACATTAGCATTAGAACCTAATGATGTTTAACAATGCTAAAGAAATATGGGAAACTCTTAAAACAATCTATGGAAATACTAATGATGATCAAGATGCAAGAATTAGTACTCTTTCTAGCAAAAATGAAGGATTCAAAATAAGTTCGAAAGAAGAGACCATGCAATCGAAAGAAGAATTTACCAACCTCTGCCTTATGACAAAGCACTCC
Organism: Clitoria ternatea; assembly: GCA_037962975.1. Classification (NCBI taxonomy): domain Eukaryota; kingdom Viridiplantae; phylum Streptophyta; class Magnoliopsida; order Fabales; family Fabaceae; genus Clitoria; species Clitoria ternatea. Next base: position 230,134,497 of record CM075672.1, read on the forward strand.
AAAGATGATGAGGTAAGTTCTCTAAACGAATCTAGTGATGATGAAAGTGAAATTGATAAAGATGAATTATTAGAAGCTCTTGAAAATGAATTGCATGATGTTCACATAGAAAAGGAAAATCTTAGAATTCAAAATGATGAATTAATAGCTTCAAATGTCTCTCCTAGGACTTGTAATGATAATAAGGAATGTATGCTAGTTGATAAATGTATGCTTCTTGAAAAAGAAAATGAAGAACTAAAAGAAGCACTTAGGAAGCTCACAAATAGTCAAACATATCTAAGTGTGCCTCTTAAAAATCAAAAGCATACACTTAGTAGAAGAATAATAGATCATTACAAAAATCCCCTTGCACTCTACAAGAAAAAACCTCAATCCACTCTAAGATGTACAAATCATGAAAGAAAAGGGAACTCAATGTCTAATTGTTTTAAAAGGAAGCACATAGAACATAATAGGAACCATTATGATTATAAAGTAACTTATTCTTTGAATGCAATATGTTTCTATTGTGGAATATATGGTCATATATCTTCTAATTGCTTTATAAAAAAATCTCGTCAAAAGTGCATGAGAAAGGTATGGATTCCAAAAACAAACTTGAAATCCTAAACTAACAAGAAAGGACCCAACTCTCAAAGGGTACCATAAAACTATAAATTTTGTAGGCATACTTTAAATCAGCAATTTCTCATTGACGAATGACCAAAGAATCAAGATTCACAATCTTTACTCCAAAAGAACAAAGAATGAGAAAGATAAGGACGTAGAAATTGTAAAATTCCAAGGTATGATCAAATCCTTACTCTAGTAGAACAAATATCATGTTTGCTATGTGTTTGTATGCTTAATTATGTTGAAACATTTATGCACTTGGCTGATAGTTTATTGAGAATTTTTAGAAATGTCTAAATAATTTTATAAAGCCAAATTCCATACTTGTTCATAATGAATTTTGATGTGTGAAGATCTAACTTTGATTTGATATGTGAGTTTGAGCATGAAAGGTGTTAAGTTTTGAGATGGATGAATAAATAACTTTAAAACCCTTTAAATTCATTAAAAATCTTAGGATCAATGATGTATGTGCATATCCTTATGACTTTGATTTAAATGATTGGCAATAAGTTTGATAAATGATTGCTTGGATAACATGTTTTGATTCCATGAAAAACTTGAGATTAAAGTTATTTGCATCCATGTGTGTTAGGAAGGATTGAAACATCAAAATGCTGAAATGTTAAATCTTGATGCTTAGATTCAAAGTCTTAAATGATGCATGAACTTTTGATGATATATGAATTCTTGATAATATATTGTACAAGAGATATGTTGTTTAACTAGTGGTATCTAAGTGACAAACATCTTCCTTTAACAAAATGGTATCAAAGAATGATGTATGCTTGAATGCTAAAATGCTTAAATGTTAATAATTGATATCAAGAGCTTAAATTGGCAAATCCATCAAGTGGTATCACACATAGCATCAAGATAATAAGTGGTATGTCATATATGTTATGGCAAATTGATTACAATGAATGCATGACTTGCATTACACACGTTGACCATGATATGCTTTTGTGACTTGCCTATATGTGTTACTAATTATCTATGATGCTTTCTCTTACATATTTGATAAATGCCATATGTGCCCAAGGTAAATGCTTGACTAGACCCATTTATGACATCATAGGCACAAGTTAAGAAGAGAATATTTGAGATAAAATGGTTATGTGAAAAAGAATATAGATATATTGGCATATGTTTTAATACAAATGCATAAGTAAGCTAACAAGCTGTATTAATCATTCCATCGTTGCTCTAATACTTAGACATAAGCGAAATTGTTGAAAAATCTTCTATGTTACTGCTTTGATACCTAGAAATGCATTAAGCAATATTTGGATTGTTATATGCAAGTGGTATCTAATTTTTGAGTGGTATCTATTTATATTGTGATATCTGTTGTTTCAATAAGTGGCAGATCATGTGGTGTCAAACTTGAACACTTGGTATCAATTAGCTTAACAATTGATATCCAATTACATGTATTAATAACATTTGATATCAGACTTGATTAAATTGACCTACATGCGGTATCAGACTTAATCAAATTGGTATAATTGGTTTCACACATTAATAAGTGGTATATTTTTTACAAGTGATATCAATTACAGTAGTAAGGGGGAGTACACACATGAATAATTATCCTTGATTTCACCTCTCTGTGATTATGTTTATAGTACTTATGCTTATAATCTTACTCTCCTATATGCTTACTTGGAAAAATATTATTGTGCATTTGATAATGCCAAAAAAGGAGAAAATTATGTGTTTATTTGAAATGATTATATGCCTATTTGAAACCATATGTGTGCTTAATTGGAAAGAATCATGTGACGCTTACCATACTTGTGATTACATGATTGAAAATGAGTCAACAATCAACTTTCTGCTTACTTGATGAATGAATTATATGGTTGATTATTAACTCTAGATATTAACATGGAGTATGAAATAAAATGGTATATATCCTTGATCATGTTATGAGCTTTGATTTGAATTTTACTTTCTATGAAATACTTACTCTAAATGTCTCTTATTCAAATAAATGAGTTTATATGTTGATGGCATAGATTATAACTAAGATGATGATCTTTCTGATGATACCAAAGGGGGAGAGATTAGTGGATGGATTAGTAAAAGGAACAAAATGTCATATATGCCAAAAAGGGGAGAACTACTATGATAAGATTATTGTTGTATTTTTAATGATGCCAAAGGGGGAGAGATATCATGTTGCCATTAGAAAGGGGGAGAAGAATACAAAAGATTAAAATAGTATATTGTTAAAATGAGAAAATATTATTATGCTTATTGTGCTTGCTTACACTACCACGATGCTGTCAAAATTGGATAAACTATTTTGTGGTATCTATTGCATAATTAAGGGGGAGATATTATCTTGCATGATATTTTAATAATTAGTATCCAATTATATGTATAACATATGCATAACAAGTGGTATCAAATCATATGTGTTACGGGGAGTCATTTATGCTATTAATATTGAATTGTTAGAGACTAACACCCCGAGAAATGAACATTTGTTGTCATCATCAAAAAGGGGGAGAATGTATTTATATGTTGATGTAGGTTTTGATAATGAGACAATAAATGAAGAATCAAGATCAAACATAAACTATCACGGACAAATTAATTATGTTTGATGATGGAAAATTGATAAACTCCAAAGAAATGATTCAAGGAATTTATAGAGGTCTAAAACAAGTGAAATATAATCATCAGAGTGCCTAAGGATCAAAGGATTGGAGCCACGATTGATCAAATATCAAACAGGGTGAAAATAAAGTGCCAGAATTCATGTATCAGCTATATGAATCGATTCATACAGCAACCAATGGCCATATGAATTGATTCATATGTTGATTGGGGCAGGAATTGGCAAATTCAATGAGATGAATCGATTCATGCATAAAGAGCACTATAGGGAATCGATTCATACATGTTTTGGCCCAGGGAGTCAGTTCAAAAACGAAGGAATCGATTCAATATTGTGAGGAATCGATTCAGGCCTGATGGAATAATGAAGAAATCGATTCAACATAGAAGGAATCGATTCATGCCTCTTAAACAACATGGGGAATCGATTCACAAAGTGGAGGAATCGATTCATGGCTGTTGAATACACGAGGGAATCAATTCATGGCTTCAGGGAATCGATTCATACGCTGTGAGAAGCCCAAAAATAATGCTGGGAATCCATTCATGCACCGATTCATTCAGTCTAAAACATAAGACAGCCACAGATTGCACTAAGCAGGCACATGCTCCATGCTCCAAACTCCACTACATCGAAGGAACTAATTAAATTGAAAAGCCATACTCCACTATGAATAAGCCATGCTGAAGGAATTTTCAATTTCCAAGCCAGGCTCCACTTTCAAGCATCGAAGGAATTATCAAATAGAAAAACCATGCTGTTGAACACCTATAAATAGAAGGAAGGCCAAGGTTGCAATTCGTCCTAAAGCATTGAAGCACTTCCATTGCTTTCTTCCTCCTCCTTGCTCTTTGTTTCTTTTATTTGCTCTCTTTTGTTCATTAATTGGCATATTCCTCTTTAAGAGTTAGTTGAGAGTTAGATAGAAAAATAATTTTGAATGAGCTAAATTTGTATATCCTCTCTCCGAGAGTTATTATTTTATGAGAGCTTCAAGTTGTATATCTACTCTAGTGAGAGAGAAAATCTTGTAAACCAAACACCAAAAACACCAAGGTATTCACTCTAGGTTGAGTGGTCATAAAGGTTGGGGTTCAACCTTTGGGTATTGAGAGATTGTGAGATTGGGTGGGTTGCCCGTTGCTTGTGAGGATTGGGTTCTTGAGTGCGGGACACTAGGAAGCCGCGATTGCTTAAAGCCTGTAATCTCGAATTATCAATAGTGGAAATCCTTCAAGTGGGTTGCTTGAAGGCGAGACGTACACCGGGGTGGCGGAACTCGTTATATCGGTTTGCAAATTCTCTCTTCCCTTAAACTCCTTTATTATTGAGAATTTAATTTACATGCTAAAATATTTATATTGGTTTGATAAAATTACTTAAACTAAATCCTTGAATTAATTGACTTAAATATTTTTGGATTTAATTATTGAATAAGTGAGTAGAATATTAGTGTTAATAACTTGGCAAATTAATCATGCTTAATTAATTTGTTATAAATTGTTTAAGTTAAATTTATATTGGAATTAATTATTACATGTCAAGAATTTCAAGAATTGCCTAAACTAATAACTTGCCTTGTATATCAAAATCAATTCTTGAATATTGTACCTTTAACTCAAAATATTTTAGTATGATATGTGCTTCATAATTATTACATCTTTTATATTGCATCATTTGTATATTACTAACCGTTTTCAAGGGAATTCTGTGTGAAAATTTGAAATACTCAATTCACCCCCCTTTCGAGGCCTTGGTTAACAATATTTTATTTTAATTCCACATCCACATATAGTCATTTTTTTGATAATTTAAATTTGTAAAGATGCTCTTTACTGTTATTAAACTTCCTCTTAAAAGAATACTCTTTGTAAGAATAGTGTCCTTACAACGAAATATCTTAATTTATACGTACCATCCAACCAAATAAACATAAAAGCACTGGGTCAAATCCATTTGGGTACATAAAGTCATGTTTTATTCACCAGTTCCAACTGAAACTTTTGATACACATTATAATTTCATTTGCTTAGTGATATATGACACCTAAAAATTATTATTAAATTAAATTAAACAAACTTAAATCTTAAATAAATTACGTAAGATAATCACTTCCTCAGTCAAATACTTCCAAAGTTTTCTAATTTAATCAACACATGATTTCTGCAGCCAAAAATAAAGGCATGATCACGATTGAATTATTAAATTTGACTTTTGTTACATTATATTTTAATCAACACGAGGCTCGCGAGAAAAAATTATAATATTTTGTTATGCAAGTAAGATCCTATTATTGCCTATAAATTGCTATAAGCAAGAAGGAACTAACACAGAGGATAACCTATAATAAATTTCACTAATCAACTGAATCAAATAATGGCTTATGCTAGACTTGTTCACCTCTCTGTGATCACATTGTTTGTAGCTTCTGGTATATAACATTTTCATATTATTATTTAGCTAAAATATGTTTATCCTTTATGCTTATTTTAAGTTTTAAGTTGATCTTAAATGTTTTTATTTATCTTAATTTATTTATTTACATTTTGAAACGTTCTCAAAATAATTATTCTTATTAAAAAAAAGTTAACGGAAACTTAGATTTTTGAATCGGTTATGCCAGAACCGATTTAAAATATATTTTTTATAGGGTAAAGGGTAAATTTAGCCTCTAACAAATTTTTAATTTTAGTTTTACCCCCTAAAATGATTTTTCATAGTATAGTGTCCCTGGAATATTTTTATTTATAGTATGTAACCTCTGTCGTTAACAGCCTCTGTTAAGTGATGAGATGTACCTGACTCATATGCCACTGAGTGTATACGTGGCATGTGACTCAGAATTTTAAATGCCTAGTAGCATCAAGTTGCTAATTAAGAAAGATAACTAAAGCTTAATCAAGTTAATTAGCAGATTAAAAAAATTGAAATAAACACGTTGCTTTCTTCCTCTTCCTCTTCCTCTTCCTCTTCCTCTTCCTCATTCACGTCTTGCTCACATACCCTAATAGTTACTTTCTTCCTCACCTACCATAAAAGGTGCTCTAGGCTTTGGAGGTGTTCCTTCCTATCCTTCCAAGTGCGTCGAATGGTTCTATTATGTCTACAAGGTCGAGTGAGTCATTCTCAAGGGCTCTTTTTAGGAGGTTATGTAAATGTAATGAACCTGTGTTGCTATTAGTCTTCAAGAGCCCAAAAAATCCTAGTAGATCATTCTTTAGATGTGTTAATTGGATGATAAACTTATGTTTAGGGCTTCTTGTATATCATTCTATTTTTTTAAGGTGACACATGTTTGAAGTTGTTCCATTCCTGCTACAAAACGAGAACACGTGTGGGTATTTTGAATGTGTTGATAATGGGCAATAAAGCTAGGCAAGGTCTACTAGCTTCTCTACCCATGGCAATAGAGTTTTTTACGAGGAGATGGACATGGTTGTAAGGCTCAAAGAGAGATTAAAAGAATACAGAACCATGAATTTCATTCTAATATAGCTGTATGCAATATCGTGGGCCATTGTCTTCCTCATCCTGGTATTGGTTGCAGTGAAGGGTTTAAGGGGTTTAAGAGATGGTTTGTTCTGTTTTTGTTATGGTTCAGTGACTGATAATATAACCGTAAGCCCTTGAGAAAGTTATTTCATAACATTAGGCCCCTGATGATAGGAAGTAGGGTTATGTTAACTTGAGTATAAGCGTCTGTTAATTATTTGTATTGGTGAAAGTAACTGTGAACTATTGAAGATGCCTACTTTTGAATCTTTTGCATATTGTGGCTTTTGTTTCAATCTGTGAACTAAAGCATTAAGAAGCATACTACTCAGTCTTACTGTATTACGAAAAAAGTAATTAGATTGTCTCAACACTTTGTTAGTCATAACAACATTGTCTTAAAAATAATTACATTGTCTCAACACTTTAGCATTATCTCAAAAATAATTACAGAATCTGAAATAGCTACACATATTGTCATTATAATTACATGGGTTGAACTACACTTGATTATGTAGCCACTAAGTCAACTTCCCCTATAACTTGACCTCCTTCTTCCCCTGTAACTGGTGTTGTTCCTGTCCTTGTCCATCTTCCCTTTCCCTTCCCTCTTCCACTTATGGTTGGTCTGGGCTGTTGTTCAATGTTCTTTGTAGGTCTGCCCTTTTTCCTTTTTACAAGCACCTCTACATTAGTTGGTATAGTTGATGACTCTTCAACAGCTGAACATGTTGAAGTCGTAGTCACAGTTGCAAGTTCTTCTTCATGTTGATGACTTGCTTCATCAGCATCCATAACATTAGTGGCCCCTCCAACCTCATCATTGGCATTTTGCTCTGTTGAGTGTTCCTAATCAGGTTCCTATAACCAAAAATTAAAAACATCATTGTTTGTCTTGGTCAACAAAGAACTATTAATGAGGCTACTTATATTTGTTTGTCTTGGTGGTTTTTTGCATGTAGCCTTGTTGTGGCCAATTTCCCCATAATTTGTACTTACATAGTGTGCATGACATCTCTTTAATTTGTTAGGGTTTTCCTCATCAATTGGATCTCTTCTCTTGAGTTTCTTTGGCCTTTTGGGTCCACGTTTATAAATTGGTGCCAGAGTGTGTGGATGTTCAGTTGTTAGCCACAAGTCTAGGCCATTAATTATACTAACTATATTTGCATAACATTCCTCATATGTTTTCTTTGAATAATAACCATTCACATAATGAACTGGGTCCTATCCTCTGTGTAATATGCATGATATGGCATGTCTGCATGGTATGCCTACCAATTCCCACCATCCACATGCACACCTTATTTTGTCAACATCAACAACAAATTTCTCATTGAACATATAATGTCATACTTGAAAAACCTGACGTCCAGACCACTATTGAAACTAGTTGGCAGAAAAATGTTGTTCTCTATCCAACCTCTTCGATGGTTTAGGCATAATGTCTCCTTTGATGTTAATCACTTCTGTCCTCAGCTTCGTAAATTTGACCATGAAGTAAGTCCTCAACCATTCCAGCATGCTCAGAATTGGCATATCCCTTGTAGGTAGGATGACAATGTTAAATGCTTCACACAGGTTGTTTATCACCATATCACACTTGGGGTAGTGTGAGAATTGATGCCCACACTAAGCCTCTTTAGGTATAGCCATTAACCACTCCCAAACCTCCTTATTAATCTCCTTAATCTGGTGCATTTTGGCCTCCCAACCCTATAAACACAATGATAAAATGAAACCTATGCAAACACTTCAAATGATATTATAAAACTACATTAACACAATGATAACATACCTATGCATATGTTGCCTTACTTGCCCCAATAATTAGTTCCTTCAAGACTGCACCACCACCAAATTTCTTTTTCAGATTACTGTGTAGGTGTCATACATAGTATCTGTGTTCAACCCCTAAGTTCAAGTCCTCTATGGCTTGTAGGAGTCCTTGTATAGGAAATGAAACAATGTAAAAGGACATTTTAAAAAGGAAAGTAATGCATTATAAAAATCAGCCACCATGTCAGAAACCATGCCCATACCTTTTGTTGATCTGAAATAAACACCAACTGTCTCTGTGTTCTAATGTCCTCCAGTAGTAAAGTTAGAAACCATGTCCAAGATTCTTTGTTTTCCACTTCCACAACAACTACAACTAATGGAAAATACTGATCATTGGCATCCCTGCCTATAGCTGTTAGAAGGATCCCACCAAATGCAGTCTTTAAATGACATCCATCAACTTCTATAAATGGTCTACATCCACCTATGAGCCCTTACAAGCATCAAGACATAAGTAGTAACTCCTGAACCTTGGTTGCAGACCATCATCTGGGGTAACTAGTTGAAGCTTACATATAGTAGCCCCATCATTGACTCTCCTCAACTTAGCACTGTAATTCCAAAAAAGTTTATGTTGTTTGCTAGCCTCTCCTTCCATCATCTCAGTTGCTATTTTTCTAGCATTGTGTGTTGTCCAACTAGTAATCCCTACTTGATGACTAAGCCTCAACTCAATGTTTATCTCATCTAACTTCATATTCCTATTAGTCTTCATTTTTGGAAAAATCACTTTTGCAACCCACCTAGCATTAACATTTTTGTTCTTAAAAACTCTGCCACATGTGTGCTTGTCCATGAATGTCTTCAATCGAATTATGCTTTTCCTTGCAAAGGCCAGCCACATGCATCTAACTTGGCTACAAACAACCCTGCACCTCTATGACTTATTCTTAACATATTTCACTTGTTTCCCCATATGTACATTATACTCTATTATAGCTTGTCTAAACTGTACCACTGAACTGAACTTCATGCCCAACCTGTGCTCAAACCTCCTCCCTAACTTCTCTTCATCAAATGCCTGAAAACCAAAATCACCATAATCCTCATCCTCATATGAGTCTGAGTCTACAAAATTATTGATTCCATCTGTCTCATATTTCATGTCAATGTCACCATACTGATCCTTATCTACTCTACTACACCAATCTGAACACCTTCACCATGGTTTGGTGATCCATCCTCTTCATCAACTCTTACTTCTACACCATTGAACTCATCCCCCTGTGGTTCCAGCCTTTCTTTCCCCTCAACACCTGCACTCTGACTCCCTACACTCCTATCAACCCTTGTATTTACACCCTGAACATGAACACCTCTTTCTGATTCCAGACCCTCTTTATCCTTATTCCCAAGTTTTACACCCTGAACCTCAGTACTACATTATGGTTCTAGCCCTTCTGTATCCTCATTCCTAGCATTTGCACCCTGGACCTCAACCCTACATTATGGTTCCAGCCCATCTCTACCCTTACTCCCAATATTTGCACCTTCTACATCAACACTACATTGTGCTTTCACTCCCTTTCTACCCTTATTTTCTTGTCCTAACCAGTTGGGTTAGAACCCCCATTACCAAACAATTTTTCCTTAACACTTTTTTTTTCTAATGATAGGCTTATTGAGTGACTTAAATAGCCTTTCCTTGGGTGTATATTTGGTCATTCCAATCTTCTGAACTGGGTCATGTTTTGTCTCTACATCATTTTTCTCAACCAAACTTGTGTACTCTTTATCTCCTAACTCCAACACCAACTCGCCATCCATGACTAAATGCTTAATATAAATATCCACCTTACATCTATTCTTTATAGAAAACTCTCCAACCTCCAATGCATGACTGTCCCACCTTATGCCAAAAAACTCCCCACTAGGCTTTTTCCACCACATTTTAAAGTTTTTCTTACTATAACCCAACTCCCTAACCAAAGACTCATATTCAAAATAGGACCACCTATCAATATCAATGTTATGGAAAACAATAATTTCATTTTCTCTATACTCCATAGGTGGCCCATTAGTAAATTTACCCTTGTGATGAATAACTATTGAAAAACTCATCCCTAAAAGGATAAAAAATCACAGTTACATATAACACATCCTATTTATGCAGCAATTAAAACTTTGCATGACAGTTATGGTTCATCATCTACAATAATTTAACCTTTACATGGTCCCCACAAAGAAAAAATTTTCTACCTTTGCACTAAAAGCGTAAAGAATCTTACCTGTGTTTCTCCTCTTAATGCACGCGTAGTAGAGAACCCACCGACCATGCACACCTCCACAATTAATGATTTTTTATCCTATTCTTGCTCGGTAAGTTTACACACAGGAAATGAATAGGTCATACGAGAGTTAGACGTGAGTGAGGAAGAGGAAGAGGAAGAGAGTAACATGTTTATTTCAATTTTTTTAATCTACAAAGTAACTTGATTAAGCTTTAGTTATCTTTCTTAATTAGAAACTAGATCCTACTAGGCATTTAAAATTCTGAGTCACATGCCATATATGCACCCAGTGGCATGTGAGTTAGCTACACCTCATCACTTAACAGAGGCTGTTAACGGCAGGGGTTACATACTACAAATAAAAATATTACAGGGACACTATACTATGAAAAATCATTCTAGGGGGTAAAGCTAAAATCAAAAATTTGTTAGGTGCTAAATTTACCCTTAAGCCTTTTTTATATTGGTTTTCATTGATAACCAATTTAAAAGTATATTTAAATATAACATTTTATACAGGTTGATAATATTTTAAATTGGTTCTCAATAATAATTGATTTAAAAAGACTAGCTTCCATTAATTTTTTTAGTAGAAAAGACTCTTTTGGAACCATTTCAAAACGTAAAAGGTCAGATTGAAACAAAAAAACATTTGAGACTAAATAAATACAAATGACCCTATAACATCCTAAATTAAAATTTTATGGGTACAATATTGAGCCTGGGACAAAATAATTACTCCACCTAAACTAAATTCCCTAAGTTTAATTATTTAATTCTTTCCCTTCTTAGTCTCAATTTTTTAAAATTTATTTTTATTCTAAATCATTAATTACATTTTTAAATCTTTTCTTTAATTCCTTCTTTTAATTTTTTATTAATTCTTTCTTCTCTCTACTCACGTTTCACTCTTTCGTCAGGACCCCCTTTTTCTTTTTTTAAACTCTCAATTCACTATATGTTCCAACTCACTCTCTTTCCTTTTTAATTCTTTCTTTCTCTCATTATTTTTTAACTTTCACTGTTTCTCATCAGCATTTTATTCTTTCTAACTACTCATATTTTCTACCTCACACACCTCTATCTCTCACGTTCCCTTTTCTTTTTTCTTCTTCCAATGTGAACACCCTGTCGCGACCGGGGTCCCGGGTCATGACGCAGACTGGGAGAATGCAATAAAAGGATGGTATCCGTATTAGAACAAGGCCTTGGGAGGCCTAAAAAAACTAAAGGGTTCAGGGAGTCGCCACTAATATTTATTAAGAAAAATATCAAGAAAACCTTTAAACGACACTAGTTTTTAAAATGAGATTCTGTTTGGTCTGGGAGTCGAATTACAGATGAGGAAGGTATAAGCACCCCAGACTGTCCGTTCTAAAACGGTTACCCAAATTGATCATATATAAATTAAAAATGATTATTAAATATTTCATCCTTCATAAAAATACAACAATAATAGAGGTTATTTACAGATAATATTTACTTGGACAAAATGATAATAAGAACATTTTAAAAAAATTAAATAATAGGACATGCCTTCTAATTTTTCATTTTTTAAGTTTCAAGGAAAAACAAACAAGTGATTAAATGATAGTAAAATAAACTAAAAATAAAAACAATGAGACGTCTCATCTAAATTATTTTTATTCTTTGAGTTTGAAAGGAAATATACAGACAAGTGCTTAAAAGACAGCTAAAAATAATAAGACGTCTCGTCTCAAGTATTTTTTTTTATTAAAAGATAATTCTTTGATTTTACTGAGAAATACATGATTGGCAAAAGTTTTTCAAGAAGTAAATGAAAAGGCATAAATAGATAAACATAAGAAGGAAACATAGAATTAAATACATAAAAAATACATATATACTTAATTAATTAGAATTAACAAAGTGAAATTTATTCAATCATCTTTAGAAAATAAGATTAACAAGATGTCTCATCCAAATTAATCTCATTTCAAACTTAAAAGAAAGATGAATAGATAAATAAATTGGTAAGAGAGAGAAACATAAAAATAATGATAATAAATAAATAATCACTTATAAAAAATTAAGAAATTATATAAAATGATAGACAAATATAAAGGATAACTACAAAATTATTGAGAAGAAAGAAAAAAAGTAATTGCAGGAAATTAAAGTACAGAAAAATAAAGTATAGAAAAATAAAAAAGTGCAATAAATAAATAAATAAATAAATAAAAGTGTAGAAAAATAAATAAATAAATAAAAATAAAAGTACAAAAAAATAAATATATAAAAATAAAAGTATAGAAAAATAAATAAAGAAAAATAAAAGTGTATAAAATAAATAAATAAATAAATAACTGCAGAAAAATAAAGTGTGAAAAAATAAAGTGCAGAAAAATAAATAAATAAAAATAAAAGTGAAGAAAGATAAATAAATAAAAAATAAAGTGCAGAAGAATAAAATAATAAAAGTACAAAAAAATAAATAAAGAAAAAATAAAACTGCAGAAGATAAATGAATAAACAATATATGTAGAAAAATAAAGTGCAGAGAAATAAAGTGTAGAAAAATAAATAAATAAAAATAAAAGTGCAGAAAAATAAATAAATAAAAATAAAAGTGTAAAAACAATAAAAAAAATAAAAGTGTAGAAAATAAATAAATAAACAAATAACTGTAGAAAAATAAAGTGCGGAAAAATATATTGTAGAAAATAAATAAATAAAAATAAAAGTGCAGAAAAATAAGAAGCAAAAAAATAAATAAAGAAAAAAATAAAAAATGCATTAAATAAATAAATAAATAAACAACTGCAGAAAAATGAATGGAATGGAATATGATGTCACAACACAATATCACAAAATAAAATAATAAATAACAATAATAATGATAACAAACAACAATATATATATATATATATATATAAACACGAAATAGGGGAACTAAAAAGAAAATAAGAGAAATTATGATCCTAATTATGACAATCAAATTATAAATAAAATTCCATAAAGCAAAATTGCAATATCAATAAAATAAACATATATTAAAGAAATAAATGAATATTCTCATATTTATTAAAAATACCTTAGTATAAAAACAATTAAAGATAAACCAGAATGGAACTCGGGAGATCGATTTTGTGTAGATTTTCCATGCTTTTGGCTTCGTTTAGACTCGATTTAAGGGTGTTTGAACACCGGTTACAAGATTTCTGCTGTAATTTGGGTCACACAACTCACATACTAGAACATACTAGAGTAAAGCACACACTTTCCTAACAACATTTTCATATCTCTATTTTTGAAAGCAAAATTTCTAAAAAATATACACAAAAATTTATCACTCTTTTCTCTCCTTCTCCCTCTTCCTTCATTTTTTCATTTGCATCACCTTCTATTTATAGAGAAAAATTTGCCTTGGATCCCTCATCACATGCCATCACTTTCCTACTTTTTCAACTTGTCTAAATTTGATGTCAATTTCCCTAATTTTCTCCAATTATCCAACCAAACGGGGTCCCACCTCAATAAACCATTGAACCTTTCTTTTATTCTTTTTTTTAATTTTCATTTTTTTGGACTTTTTGGCCCTTTTTGATTTTTTTTGGAATTTTTTTTAGACTTTTTTGGCCTATTTTTTTTATTTTTTTGGATTTTTGTTTTTCTTTTAGGCTTTTTATTATTTTTTAATTTTTAATTTTTAATTTTTAAAATTTTTTTGGAATATTTTGAGTACAAATGAATAATCACTTACTCTTATGGAACGATAAACTATTTTAACATCCTAAAATTATTATTACACATGTGGCCATAAATAAAATACCCAATAAAGATAAACTACTACCCATGCTACAAGGAGCAAGAAGGTAGTCACCAGACATCGGTTCCCCTCCGTTATTCTTTCCTCTTAGCTTCGACACCTGTTGGTCATTGCTTGAGGAAAATTATGAATGAAAGTTGATGAAAGGAGAAGTGTGGTAGGAAATAAGGAGAGATTGAGTATTTATAGAAATGGAGAAGGTACTATTCCCAACAGTCACTATGCAATTTTTTAATATTATTTTTTTAATTATTTTTTTACAGGATAAAAATAGGTGTTCACAGCTGCCCCTCTTTACTTCTTTTCATGAAAGAATATAAAATTTATTAATATTATTTATGTGAAAAGGAAGTAAAGACGTGAACACCATTAAGAATTCAAGGAAAGTTTGGAAGCTTTTGACAGAAAACAAATAATATGAGTTCCTTTTGAGTTGAGGGAACTTTGATAATAAAGGCAGTACTGGAAGCTTTTGACAGGAAACAGACAGCCAAAGGGTATTGCCAAAGGCTTTGATAGGACATTTAGGGTAATACTTTAGACTTTTTTTTTGGGGCGTAAAACTTTAGGAATATGCTTGATGTTTTCTACTAGGGGTAAAGTAGCCCAGAGTATATGTCTAAGGCTTTGATAATGCTTCGATGTCTTTTTTAGGAATTAGGTTTCCTAGGGTGTGTACCTGAGGCTTTCGACAGAAGGTGACTGTTTAGGGGTGTTGCCCTAACATTTTCCTTTGAAAATAAATAGCCTAGGGATGGATACCTGAAGCTTTTAAAAAGAAAATGAATGACACAAGGGATTATCCCGACATGTTTTGATCACATGACATAACCTAAGAATAGGTACCTGAAGCTTTGAAAGAAAATAAATGACATGTGTTTTGATTACACGATATAGCTTAGGAATGGGTACTTGAAGCTTTGAAGTAAAATAAATGACACGTGTTTTGATCACACGACATAGCTTAGGAATGGTACCTGAAGCTTAGAAGAAAAATAAATGACACAGGAGATTTTTCCGACGTGTTTTGATCACATGACATAGCCTAGGAATGGCTACCTGAAGCTTTGAAAGAAAATAAATGACACGTGTTTTAATCACACGATATAGCTTAGGAATGGGTACCTGAAGCTTTGAAGAAAAATAAATGACACGTGTTTTGATCACATGACATAGCTTAGGAATGGATACCTAAGAAAAATAAATGACAGGGGATTGCTCCGACGTGTTTTGATCACATGACATAGCCTAGGAATGGATACCTGAGGCTTGGACATGAGGTAAGACTTGAGGGAAATATCTCTGCCACTGTGACTTATGGTGGAGGATAGGTTTTTTGACTTTTGCAAGAGAAAATTGAATGGTATGAAACTTGAAATTTATACTCAAGAAGAATGTGTTCTTAAGGTTGAGACTTTTTGAAGGACTGAGATTTAAAAGAGACGGACTTTTTAGTCTTATGACTCACTGGGAATTTTGAGTGAACGCAAGGATTCTTACCCTGAACATTTATCTTAGCAAATCACCTTTACTGGGATTATTGATTTTGACTCTTCCTGGGGAACATTTGTTCATGTTATGGCCTATCAGCTCGAGCAAATATAAGAATATTATTTGGCTGACTTTCTTGTAGCATGTTCAACCATATTTTGAATCTTTTAAGAACTCTGGGAAAAGAAATTGGGGGCGTGCCTCAATCCTACATGGAAAATAATCAAGTGGAAAACTAAAGATTAATGATCTCGTTTCCCTCGGCGACATCCGTGATCTTTATAGGAATCCATACGACTAATGAAGAGCGAAATATCTTCAACTAACAACCACTATATACTTAAGGATTCTCAAGTTTTCCAAGATTGAAGTCACTTTGAACCACTTATATGTCTTCCATTATTATTATTATTTCATTTATTTCGTTTGAAAATGTTTCCCATCAATTAAACGATTCAGTGAAATACTTATAAAGGAAGAAATATTACGAGATTATGACAAAAATAAAAATATTATTTGGTGGAATTCTACACATTTTTTACAAGTTTCACATCATGATTCAAATTTTATAATGGACATCAGTATCTGCTTTGACATGTGCACTACTCCTGAAATTTGAATTTCCCTCATCAGGTACAATACTTCTTAACAACATCCGAATTCACTGGGAAAGGTAAGTCATCACCATCCATATTGGTCAAAATCAGAGCTCCTCCTGAAAAGGCCTTCTTGACTATGAATGGTCCCTCATAATTGGCCCTATATTTTCCCCGATTGTCAGTCTGATTTGGTAAAATCTTCTTCAAGACTAGTTCTCCTTCTTGAAACTGATGAAGGCGTACTTTCTTTTCGTATGCTTTCTTCATACGTCTCTGATATAATTGCCCATGACAAAGAGGACTTAACCTTTTTCTTCTATCAAGTTCAATTGGTCATACCGGGATTATACCCATTCGGCTTCCTCCAATTTGGCATCCATGATCACTTTCAAGGATGGGATTTCCACTTCGATTGGTAGTACCGCCTCCATTCCATAAACCAAAGAAAATGGTGTTGCCCCTATCAAAGTTCGAACAGAAGTGTGGTATCCATGTAAAGCAAAAGAAAGTAATTCACTCCAGTTCTTGTAAGTTTCAACCATCTTCTGTATGATTTTCTTTATATTCTTGTTGACAGCTTCAACCGCTCCATTCATCTTTGGCCTGTATGGAGATGAATTAAGGTGCTTGATTTTGAAATCTTCACAGAGCTCCCTCATCATTTTGTTATTTAAGTTTGTACCATTATCAGTTATGATTTGACTTGGCAAACCATATCTGCATATTAATTCTTTCTTGACAAACTTGACTACCATAGTTTTGGTTACATTGGCGTAAGAAGCTGCTTCCACCCACTTTGTGAAGTAATCAATGGCGACTAAAATAAATCGATGCCTATTTGATGCTTTTGGTTCAATGGGACCAATAACATCGATGCCCGCATTGTAAAGGGCCAGGGGACTGCTAGGACATTGAGGGATGATGGGGGCGCATGGATATTATCCGTATATGTTTGACATTTATGGTATTTCCTGACATAGTTAAAACAGTCTGTCTCTATAGTCATCCAGTAATATCCAGCCCTTAATATTTTCCTTGCCATTGAATGCCCGTTTACGTGAGTTCCAAAAGATCCTTCATGAACACTCCTTATAATTTCATTAGCTTCTGTGGTATGAACACATCTAAAGAGGACTCAATCATGATTTCTCTTATACAGTACATCCCCATTCAGAAAGAACCCCATAGCCAAACGTCTTAAAGTTCTTTTATCATTTTCAGAAGCATTTAATGGATACTCTTGATTTTGAATGTATCTCTTGATATCATAAAACCAAGGCTTTCCATCTGGTTTATCTTTAATTACATGGCAATACACAGGCCTGGAACGTCTTTTTACCTCAATAAAGGGCATATCACATTCTCTACTCATGTTGAACATGGAAGCCAACGTGGCCAAAGCATCAGCCAACTAGTTATCATCCCGAGGAATATGATGGAAAGAGACTTCATCAAACCCCTTGATTAGCTACATGATGTGAGCTTGATAAGGAATCAATTTGTTGTCCCTAGTATCCCATTCTTCTTTCAACTGGTGAATCACTAAAGCGAAATCTCCATATATTTGTAGATTTCACGCTTTCTTCCAGTGCTACCTGAATTCCCAAAACATAAGCTTCATATTCTGTAATATTATTGGTGCAATCAAAGCAGAGTCTAGCAGTGAATGGAAAAATTTTATCATCTAGTGAGATTAGAATGGCTCCAATCTCGTGCCCTAATGCATTCGGTGCCCCACCGAACATCAAAATCCAGGTTTCTTTTGAAGACTTTTTCTCTTCTGACAACATCATGATGTCCTCATCAAGGAATTCAAATGACATAGGTTGGTAATCATTCAAGGGATGGTGTGCCAAATGATCAACTAAAGCACTCCCTCTTACAGCCTTTTAGGTAATATGAATGATATCATACTTAGTCAAAAGAACCTGCCAACAAGCTATTCTTCCCGTAAGAGCTGGTTTTTCAAAGATGTACTTAATTAGATCCATCTTAGATATCAACCAAGTAGTATAAGATAACATGTATTGCCTTAGGCGACGAGCGGCCCATGCTAATGCACAACAAGTTCGTTCCACAGTGGAATATCGTGTTTCACATTTAGTAAACTTTTTGCTCAAATAGTAAATAGCGTGCTATTTTCTCCCAGACTCATGTTGTCCCAACACAGAACCTATATATTCATCTATCACTGTCAAATACAACAGGATTAGTCTTCCCAGAGTTAGAGGAACCATGATCGGTGGGGATTGCAAGTATTGCTTTATTTTGTCAAAGGTCTCTTGGCAATAATCATTACATTGTGCTGGTTCATTTTTATGAAGCAACTTAAAGATTGGATTACATACAGCTGTTAGTTGAGAAATGAAACGAGCTATGTAATTCAATCTTCCAAGGAATCCTCATACTTCTTTTTCACTGCTAGAAGCATGTATTTCCATGATCACCTTTACTTTATTAGGGCTACTTCAATCCCTCTTTCATTGACTATAAACCCGAGTAACTTTCCAAATCTAGCACCAAAAGTACATTTGGCCAGATTCAATCTGATTTTGAACTTTCTAAGACGTTTAAAAAGTTTTCTTAAGTCATTGTTGTGGCCTTCTACTATTTTCGATTTAGCAATTATGTCATCCATATAAACCTCTATTTCTTTATGCATTATATCATGAAACAAGGTGACCATAGCTCTTTGATATATTGCCCCAACATTCTTCAGACCAAAGGACATCATTTCATAACCAAAAGTTCCCCATAAAGTGATAAATGTTGTTTTCTCCATGTCCTCGGGTGCCATCTTAATTTGATTATATCCAAAAAATCCATCCATGAATGAGAAGATGGAGTGTTGAGCTGTGTTGTCAACCAAAATGTCAATATGTGGTAGTGGGAAATCATCTTTGGGGCTAGCCCTATTCAGATCTCGATAGTCTACGCACATTCATACTTTCCCATCTTTCTTAGGAATTGGGACAATGTTGGCTATCCATTGAGGATATTTTGCAATAGCTAGGAAACCTGCATCAAATTGTTTTGTGACCTCTTCTTTGATCTTTAAAAGCATCTCAGGTTTTATTCTTCTTAGCTTTTGTTTTACAGGAGGATATTCTAGTTTTAATGGTAACTTATGCTCAACAATACTAGCATCCAATCCCGATATGTCTTGGTATGACCAGGCAAACATATCATTAAACTCAATTAATATCTCTATCAGAATTTTCCTTTGCTTGATGCTCAGAGAAGTATTGATCTTGAGTTCCCTTTTATTTTCTTCACTCCCCAAGTTTATGACTTCAACAATTTCTAGATAGGGATAAATTTCTTTAGCTTCCTGATCTAGCAATTTTAATAATTCAGGTGATGTTCATTATCCTCTTCATCTTCTCCATTTGAATATTCAAAATCATGATATAAAAATGTAATTTTTTCATTCATTGAGGGGTCAGTTTCAGATCTACAATTTATTTAATGGTAATTAGGTTATTTGTAAGAAAATAGACAAGAGTCCTTAATGTGCATTTACTTAGATCATTATAATTTATGAAGAAACTTTTTATTGAAAAGAAAGGCCATAAGACTTCGAACATAGCTAAAGGATCAAAGATCTTAAAGTAATAAATTACATGTAACTGATCTCGGGAAACTTGATGGCCTCCCAATTACATAGAATGGTGTCTGATGAACAGGGGTGAACATGACTTTCTTTTCCAAGAAAATCATTGTTGACTACTGCAACTTAATCAGGAGACCTCAAGCCCATACTTTTGAAACTCCTGTAGAGGTCACAAATGGGGGATCCTGCAGTTCAGGGTTCTCGATTTTCCAAACGAGTCATCCATTTTTCCTTCTTTTCTTTAGCGACCTTCCTTCTTTCTGCTAGAGATGGGTAGTATCCTAACCCAAATCTATCCTTGTTTTCTTTAAGGTACACAGGCTCTGTTCTTCCACCCAAATTCTTTCCAAGTCCCTTTCCTGGCTTATATCCGGCCTTCATCATCATTTTTGCCATCATTAGGAATGCCTTAGGTAATTGAGCTGTTGTCACATTCTCACCTACATAGGTGGTATGGGCAATCTCCAAAGATTGAAAAGAAGTTTCCAAACTTTCTTCAGCAGCCTCTATATAGGGAGTGGACATGGGCTTACTGATTAGGAAATCCTCTTCACCAGAAACTATAACCAACTTATTATTTGTAATGAATTTCAGCTTTTGGTGAAGAGTAGATGGAACAACCCCAGCAGTGTGGATCCAAGGTCTACCCAATAGACAACTGTATGCAGGAATGATGTTCATTACTTGAAATAGGACGTTAAAAGTGCATGGTCCAACTTGAATAGGAATCTCGATGTTGCCTATGACCTCCCTTCTTGTACCGTTAAAAGCCCTCACCACCATGGTACTAGGTTTCATATATGTTCCATCAAAAGGAAGTTGTGTGAGATTTGTCTTGGGCATTATGTTTAGATAAGAACCATTATCGATGAGTACTTTTGCCAAGATGTAATCTCGATGTTTAACAGAGATGTGCAAAGCTTTATTGTGACCTCTTCCCTCAGGGGGTATTTCCTCATCCGTGAAAGTTAAATAATCATTAGCTACAATATGATTGACTATTCCCCCAAATTTCTCGGGAGAAATATCTTGAGTCACATGAGCCTTGCTTAAAAATTTCATTAATATTTCATGATGTGGTTTTGAATCAAGCAGCACGGACAGAAGAGATATCTTAGTAAGGGTACGATTTAGTTGGTCAACTATCTAGTGGTTGCTTTGCTTGATGAACTTTCAAAATTCATAAGCTTCTTTGTCTGTTACCTCTTGGGAAGGGTCTTGTTCTTTGTTCTTCCCTAGGTTGTTCCTCCCTATTGTTAATTCAGGTTCTTTCCTTAATTCTTCTAGAGCGAAAATCTGACCGCTCCTAGTTACTCCACTTACCCTAGAAATATTCGTAACCAAAGAAGACGAGTTACTAGTCGGGGGATGAGTGATCACCTTCGCTTTGTATTTCCACAGTACCGCATAAGTATCTTTGAAAGCAAAGGGAGTAGGTACCCGAACTGGTATTGACTGGTGACTTACAACTTGTTCGGTCAGAGGTTCTTTGGTGTAATAGACCACCAAAGGAATAGGGGTGACTGGGCTTACTGAACCTGTACCATGTTGTCCATAGATCATGTTGATATCATCACAAGGGTGGTGATAAACTTGTACCAGATGTGTGTCAAGTAATTTTTGAAGAATTTTAGTCAACTTTGCATTAACGGGCATCTGATTATGAACATCCTCATTAGAAATCTGAGTTTTAGATATTAATCCTTTCTTTAAAAGTTCCTTATAGATCCATGGGAAAGGAGTTTTAATATCTAAAACATTCCTAACACGATCATTTCCCAAATCATGTGTTATTGCATTTACCCCAGCATTTTCATGATTAGGCAAAGGATTGCTAGTCACATTTGGGGTGCCTTCTTCAAAATTCAACCATTTGGCCTTTATCAAATCACGTACTTTAAACTTTAAGGCAATGCAATTTTTTGTAGAATGCCCCAGCATGATAATCACATTTTACATTAGGATCATACCCCTTAGGATATGGTGGCCCTATGGGTTTTAGGGGACATTGTACGACAAGAGAACTTTTGAGAAGGTGAGGAAAAAGTTCAGTATATGTCATGGGAATTGGATCGAATTAGACAGAAGGACGGTCATTGTTTGGCTTTTTTTGTGAAGGATATGGGTTAGAATTTTACGTCCATTGTTGGGTAGGAGGTGGTGGTGTATTCCTGAAATTAAGGACAGGTGGGGGTCTGTATGATTGAGGATGGGGAAATGGATTTCCAGAAACAACAGCTATATAAGGGTAAGGCCCATATGGTGGATAATGAGGCTGGAAAAGGTAAGGGAAGGATAAAACATTTTTTGATTATCTTGACCTTGATTGCCTATTACAGCATTTGCTTCTTCACCTTTTCTTCTCTCTACCCCTGTCATAAGTCTTCCTATTGATGGTGAACTTTGGACAAATTTTCCAGTCCTCAAACCCACTTTCAATTCTTTCTTCTATTACCACCATATCAGAAAAACTTGATGATACACTCCCAAGCATCCTTTCATAGAAAGGTGCCTGAAGAGTGTCAATGAACATTGCCACTACCTCTTTCTCTATCAGGGATGGTTTAACTTATGCAGCCATTTCCCTCCATCGTTAAGCATATTCTTTAAAGGACTCAATATTCCTCTTGGACATGTTCTGAAGCTACAGCCAGTCTGGTGCCATGTCCATGTTGTATTTGTACTACTTTAGGAAGGCATCAACTAGATCCTTCTAAGAATGAATATGAGTGCGTTCAAGGTGAGTGTACCAGCTCAACGCTGCCCTAGCAAGGCTATCTTGAAAAAATGGATCAGCAACTTTTTGTCATAAGTATATGCAGCCATCTTTCGAAAATACATGGTTAAATGGTTACGAGGATAAGTAGTTCCTTTGTATTTATCAAATTCTGGCAACTTGAATTTAGGAGGAATAACCACGTCTGGGACTAGGCATAATTCAGAAACATTTGTTATGCCTAAACCATTTCCTCCCTCTACTGCACGCAACCTTTCTTCCAATATTTTTATTTGGCTTTTTGACAAAGGCGCTGCTGGCTGATTAGAATTTGGTAGAGAGACATGAGCTTTGTATAACAAGTTTTGTGAAACACCAGCCTGTGGTATTGGGCGACCATAAGGGAAATAGTATGGGGTTGTTTGTGGGTTTGGTTGTATGGCATCACTTGAAATTTAGTGGTTTCATGGTAGAATTGTATTAGGTGTGGTGACATTGGGTGGATCCTGAGTGTTTTGGGGAACAACTGTTGATTGGGTGAAATTTGAAGGGTTAGATATCGAGGGATTGGGAATTTGTTGAGTAGCAGAAGGATTTTCTTGATTAGGATTAGGATACATGGTGTAATATCCTTGAGGTAAGCCATATAGAGGCCAGGTATATGCTTGCTGAACATTCCCGTCTTGGGAAACAAAAGGTGGCAATGGCATACCATAAGGTTGGTGTGGGTTGAATAGAGTTTCGGTGACTGGAGCAGGACCACTTAGGAGTATAGTCAAAGGTATGGGGCTTCCTTCTTGAGCTTGAACCCGAGGAGTGAATGTTTGATCCCCATTTCCTGTAGAGGATCCCTTTTCTGTACCTCTTTTCTCTAGGAGCTTAAGTATTTCTGCCATTTGTTCCTTGATTTGGCCAAGTTTATTCCTCATATCTTTAACCGAGCATTCCGGCTCTGCCATGAGTCTTGTTTGTAGTCGGGTTTGATATGGATGCTTCGGGCCCTTTCTCCCCGTGATGTGTATTAAAGAAGAAACTTAGTATAAAAAAATATGGTTAGGGCAAAAAAATGAAAAGTGCAAGCATGAAGAAGTATCACTAGGTGATCATAAATTTCGACAAGTATCGTGGAAATTATTCCTTAGAACGTCTTGTTCAAAAGCACTAAATTAAGAGAATACAAATTAACATGAGATCCTTTTATTATTGAAAATACAATATTTTATTACAAACAAGGTCAGTTTTCCCTTGCTCTTGCAATCATTGCCCTTATTCTCTCAAGTTGTCTTTTGCAATATTGAATGAAGATTGAAATCTCTTCTGGCATGCCAAGTGGATTCACCATTGCTTCTGCCCTTTTTAATAAATGGGGAATATCTTCAAGTGTTCCATTGGCTAAACTAGCTAACTCAGCAAAATGTCTCATCCAAGAATGGACCAAATCATCCATTTTCGCCACGTCATTTTTCATCACTTGCATTATCTCTTGGTATCTTTCCTTATCCTCCATGGCTTTCCACTTTTCCATATTGATCTCTCGCTCACAAGCATTCATGACATCATTAACTTGTTCCAGTCTATTAATTTGTGCTTGCATGAGATCTTTTTGAGTTTGAGCTTCTTCCTTGCTTTTTACCAATATCTCCCTTAATCGTCCCTTATCTGCCATATGATGACATGCCTTTGCCTGGTTTTAGTTTTCAACTGAGCATTAGCCACTCGAAGACATTGATCAAGCTGCCTCATGTATCCTTCCTCAATTCTCTGCCTCTTGTTGACATCTTCAAAAGCATGTTCAACTTCACAACTTTTTCTTTATAGAGATGCACATTCTTGTTGAGCTTTAATTAATTCATCCTCCAAGACTTTGTTTTTCTCCACCATGGCGGCTAGTTTGGCTTTCACATCCCTGACTTCTTCACTCTTATGGGGAGTTTGGATAGGAAAAACATCACTTGCAGAAATGCTAGGATCTTTGAAAGGTAGCTTGATTATAGCAACTCTATTCAGAATCCATTGCTGATAGCTTTCTCCAACGGCATGACTTCAGACACCTAATTCTTTTCCTTTCTTATGAATCTTTGTCCTAGCATCTGCAATATCTTTGATGATGACAACATCATTTTCTCTTGTGAAATAATGGATGAAAGGAACTACCAATTCTTCCTCTAGTGGTTGAAGCAGGGGGTAAGCGAGTTGTTGCTTTGCAATGACTGGATTATAGTTAATACATCATTGAGTTCCCATAAGAGGCAAATTTGGAAATTTTCCACATCAATAGATAATGTAATCTACCTTCATCCATTGAGGGTACCACCTGATTCTTTCCACAGACATCCCAGCTAAATGGCTTGCCCATTCACGACTGCTTTTCTTGGTTAACTAACACATCCTTAAATTTGAGATAGGACATTCAACTTTGTCCACTTGACTAAAGACATGCGATGTGAGCCACACATACAACGTAGGTAAGCAACAAATGATCTTTTTCCCATTTTGAGTATGGAAAAAATCCATCGTGCAATATACATCGGCTAGGATTGTGGTGATCGGATTTTCTCCCCTGAGCTTTCGAGCAAGAAAAACATCAATTGCCTTGTAATCAATATAATTATCAAGGCTAGGAAACAAAACCACACCGTAAATAGTTAGTGCCAATGTATCCATGAATGCATCCTAATCTTCTATTGCTGCCAAGTTGTACAATTGTTGCTCAAAAAATCCTTGTGCAAACCCCGGGACTTGATTTCTATTCAACTGTGCCCCTTTTAACACTCCAGGATCTAGCTTAAGGATGCGAGCTATTACGAAGATAGATGCTTGGTGCTCAGTTCGACGATAAGGTTTTTGATTTTCTAATGGTAAACCCAGTATTTGCTCAAACTCTTCTAGTGCAAGAGCTAACTGAAAATCTTCAAAAGTAAAACATCGCAAAGGAGGATCATAAAATTATGCTAGAGCAGTGATTCCCTTTGTCTATACCTCGACCTTTAAAAGCTTCAAGATTTTCCCATATTTTCTTGTAAAAGTCATCTTTTGTGTAAGGCTCAACTTCTTTCCCAATGCTTGCAATTTAAGAGTATCAACTTTTCTGACCTTGAGGTGTAACAATTTTCTCAAACCTTATGTTTTAATTGTATCTTTACCAAGACTCATGTTAATTTCCATTTCCATGTTGATACTTATCAAACTTTAATTTTCACCTTTGTACAACAAAATAATGTAAAGTCAGATCATCAACTTACAAACTATATATTTTTTGAAAGATCTTTTTTAAATAAAATGATGAATAACTTGACAACTTATTTACAGGAATGAGTAAAAAGTAAAGTGAATGATTACCCCATGTTATCTTAAGTTAGGTGTCCAAAAAGACCATCTAATGGGTTTTAAGGTTTTTTAATGTGATTCCTCTCCAATGGTTGTTCTTCTTGGTTCTAAAAGGCCACCAAAGCTAAGATTCTATTTATGAGCTGATCACAATAGTAGGGGTTCCTACATGGTGTGGGCATCATAAATAGAATCATGCTTTAGCTGAGATTTTCACGTGAATCAAGATAGGAACGAATCCCCAGATAACACCGCTAATAATCTCTCCTAACTTATGTCTTTTGTGGGGCCCAGGTATAGGGTCCCTTCTCAATAGTATGTGCAATAATGTGAGTGTTACGTGTGTGGGGGCATTCATACTTGAATTTTTACCCATTCTACATAATGAACAAACACAAGACAAAACAAATAATATATGTCTTCTACCCTATGATTCTAAATTAAGTAATAAAGAAGTAGAAAAAATATAGATAGAATAAATAGAAAATTAATTAAACAACGAGAATAACAGAATAAATAAATAAATAGGATGAAATAATTAATAATCAATAAAAAATATACAAGATCAATTTAATGGGCTTGACTCTCAAATTTCCCCAGTGAAGTCGCCAACTGTCGCGACCAAGGTCCCGGTCATGACACAGACTTGGAGAATGCAATAAAAGGATCCGTATTGGAACATGGCCTTGGGAGGCCTAAAAGAACTAAAGGGTTCAGGGAATCGCCACTAATATTTATTAAGGAAAATATCAAGAAAACTTTTAAATGACACTGGTTTTTAAAATGAGATTCTGTTTGGTCCGGTAGTCGAATTACAGATAAGGAAGGTATGAGCACCCCACACTGTCTGTTCTAAAACGGTTACCTAAATTGATCTTATATAAATTAAAAATAATTATTAAATATTTCATCCTTCATAAAAATACAACAATGATAGAGGTTATTTACAGATAATATTTACTTGGACAAAATGATAATAAGAACATTTAAAAAATTAAATAATAGGACATGTCTTCTAATTTTTCATTTTTTAAGTTTCAAGGAAAAACAAACAAGTGATTAAAAGATAATAAAATAAACTAAAAATAAAAACAATAAGATGTCTTATCTAAATTATTTTTATTCTTTGAGTTTGAAAGGAAATATACAGACAAGTGCTTAAAAGACAGCTAAAAATAATAAGACGTCTCGTCTCAAGTATATTTTTTTGATTAAAAGATAATTCATTGATTTTACTGAGAAATACATAGTTTGCAAAAGTTTTACAATCAGTAAATGAAAAGGCATAAATAGATAAACATGAGAAGGAAACATAGAATTAAATACATAAAAAAATACATATATACATAATTAATTAGAATTAACATAGTGAATTTTATTCAATCATCTTTAGAAAATAAGATTAACAAGATGTCCCATCCAAATTAATCTCATTTCAAACTTAACAGAAAGATGAATAGATAAATAAATAGGTAAGAGGAAGAAACATAAAAATAATGATAATAAATAAATAATCACCTATAAAAACTTAAGAAATTATATAAAATGATAGACAAATGTAAAGGATAACTACAAAATTATTGAGAAGAAAGAAAAAATAATTGTAGGAAATTAAAGTGCAGAAAAATAAAGTATAGAAAAATAAAAATAAAAGTGCAATAAATAAATAAGTAAATAAACAAAAGTGTAGAAAAATAAATAAATAAAAATAAAAGTACAGAAAAATAAATAAATAAAAATAAAAGTACAGAAAAATAAATAAAGAAAAATAAAAGTGTAGAAAATAAATAAATAAATAAATAACTACAGAAAAATAAAGTGTGGAAAAATAAAGTACAGAAAAATAAATAAATAAAAATAAAAGTGTAGAAAGATAAATAAATAAAAAATAAAAGTGCAGAAGAATAAGATAATAAAAGTACAGAAAAATAAATAAAGAAAAAATAAAAATGCAGAAGATATATGAATAAACAAATAACTATAGAAAAATAAAGTGCGGAGAAATAAAGTGCAAAAAAATAAATAAATAAAAATAAAAGTACAAAAAAATAAATAAATAAAAATAAAAGTGCAAAAAAATAAAGAAAAAAATGAAAGTGCAGAAAATAAATAAATAAATAAAGAACTGTAGAAAAATAAAGTGCAAAAAAATATAGTACAGAAAAATAAATAAATAAAAATAAAAGTGTAGAAAAATAAAATGTAGAAAAATAAATAAAGAAAAAAATAAAAATGCATAAAATAAATAAAGAAACAACTACAGAAAAATAAAATGCAGAACAATAAATAAAGAAAAATAAATGGAATGGAATATGATGTCATAACACAATATCACAAAATAAAATAATAAATAACAATAATAATGATAACAAACGACAATATATATATATATATATATATATACAAAATAAGGGAACTAAAAAAAAGAGTAATTGTGATCCTAATTATGACAATCAAATTATAAATAAAATTCCATAAAGCAAAGTTGCAATATCAATAAAATAAACATATATTAAAGAAATAAATGAATATTCTCATATTTATTAAAAATACCTTAGTACAAAAACAATTAAAGATGAACCAGAACGGAACTCGAGAGATCGATTTTGTGTAGATTTGCCTTACTTTTGACTTCGTTTGGACTCGATTTAAGGGTGTTTGAATACCGGTTACAAGACTTTTGCTGTAATTTGGGTCACACAACTCACATACTAGAACATACTAGAGTAAAATGCACACTTTCCTAACAATATTTCTATATCTCTATTTTTGAAAGCAAAATTTCTAAAAAATTTACACAAAAATTTATCACTCTTTTCTCTCCTTCTCCCTCTTCCTTGTTTTTTTCATTTGCATCACCTTCTATTTGTAGAGAAAAATTGGCCTTGGATCCCTCATTACATGCCATCACTTTCCTACTTTTTTCAATTTGTCCAAATTTGAAGTCAATTTCCCTAATTTTCTCTAATTACCCAACCAAACTGAGTCTCACCTCAATAAACCACCGAACCTTTCTTTTGTTTTCTTTTTTTTAATTTTTCTTTTTTTTGACTTGTTTGGCCTATTTTGATTTTTTTGGACCTCTTTTTTGGACTTTGTTTGGCCCATTTTTTCTTTTTTTTGGATTTTTCATTTTTCTTTTGGGCCTTTTATTATTTTTTAATTTTTATTTTTAAAATTTTTTTTTGGAATATTTTGAGTACAAATGAGTAATCACTTACTCTTATGGAAACATAAATTATTTGAAAATCCTAAAATTATTATTACACATGTGGCCATAAATAAAATACCTTATAAAGATAAACTACTACCTATGCTACAAGGAGTAAGAAGGTAGTCACTAAACATCAGTTCCCCTCCCTTATTCTTTCCTCTTGGCTTCGACACCCGTTGGCCATTGCTTGAGGAAAATTATGAAAGAAAGTTGATGAAAGGAGAATGTGGTAGGAAATGAGAAGAGATTGAGTATTTATAGAAATGGAGAAGGTACTATTCCCAATGGTCACTATGCAACGGTCACTATATAATTTTTTAATATTATTTTTTTAAAATTTTCTTTTACAGGATAAAAATAGGTGTTCACACACCCTCTCTCACTGTCCCTCACTCTTACGTGTCTGCCTCACACTCTCAAAGCGTCTCACTCCCTCTCTATGTGCCTACCTTTCTCTTCCGCTCCTTCTCTGCAAAACTCTCTTTTCTCTCTCGTTCAGTCCTTGTTCATCTCCGTAACTCTCTTCCTCTCTTTACATGTCCATATTTCTCTCTTTTTCGTAAGCTTTTTCTCCACTTTGCATGTCTCTCTCTTGGTGTGATCTCTCTTGGCCATGGCATGCATGGCGCCCATGGTCTATAGATCGCAATGCATGCCATGATCGGCTTTGAGCAGCATTGAGAAATAAGGTTTAGTGACAAACGGCGAGGGTTCGAAGTGTTAGAGGCTTAGATCGACATGATCTTACACTTTGGGCCTCTGACGACACTGGGTTCGGAAGGGATCGACAAGATTTCGATGTTTCAAAATTGGTTCAGAGGGTCAATGGTCACCATACTATTTTTCAGTAAGTCGACAAATATCTAAAATATGTCAAAATCATGGTTCTAGCATTGATCTGCGTTTTTAATCAGTGATAGATTGTCGAAATAATTAATTATGATTTTTAATAATTTTAGGAATTATCAAATTTATGAAATTGGTGTTCGAAGGTGTTTTGACGATTGGTCAGTGATTATTTTGCTTTTTGGTAAGTTTCTGACCACTGAGGCTATGTCAGATTCATGATTTCATCTTCGAAATGCTTCGTTAGGTGGCTTAGAATTATTAAAATAATTATTATGAATTTTTAGGAATTATTGGAGTAATGGAAAATATATCAGAAATAGTTCGGTGTGATTTAGCGTTAATCTTATGTTCCAGTAAGGCTTAACTATTTGATATTATGCTAGAAATAATATTTAATTGTGGTTTCAGCGATTAAAAGTTGAATTGTGTTAAAGTGATGATTTTGGTGGCGTATAGATTGTTAAAATAATTATTGTTAATTTTAGGAATTGACGAATCGATTAACTCATGAGCGGAAAGTGTTGTGAACCTTTGGAATCATCAATTCCAAGTAGGAGGAACATTATATTTTAAATGCATAGATTATGAATGGATAGAGGTATATATATGTGTGTATGTGTGTGTGTACTATGCTTGATGAACTATGATGCTCTAATGAAAATTGTAATGATGATAATGATGTTTGAATTTGTGTTTAGTTATATACCTCTCTTGATGTGTTATGATAAAATTAGTGTGAATTGTAAAGTTGTTAACTTGATTAGAATTATGCCCTTTTAATGTTCATGTTATATAGATTGGTAAGTTGTGATAAATGTGGATTCCATTCATATATGACATGTTGTTGATTACATGAGGTTGTAATAAAAGAATTATAATGGTTGATTGTATTGTATTGATGATGTTAATATAAGCTTAAGGTAGCTTACTTATGATTGTGAACTAATTGAAATTAATAGTTGCATGCTATGCATAATGATCGATTTGAATTGAATACCCTTGGTGATAGTAACCAAGTGGTATCCCCTAGTGATGGTAATCAGGTGGTCTATTTAAAATTGATGTTGTGTTGCATAGCATTGCATATTTCATATGCACATAGGACTGCAGTGGGCCTATTGTAACATCCCAAATTTTAAAATAGAGAATTAATTAAGGAAATAAATATTGAATAATTGAATGCGGATTATTTAATGTCCCAAAATATTAGAAATAATTAAATTAAGATTTCGGGGACTATTAGTAATTTATTAGGACCGACTAATCAAAAAACTGACCCAGTTAAAATATGAGTGTCGGACCAAGTATCTCTGATTGAGATACCGTTGGTCAGGGTTGTAGATAATATTATTGGGAATCTAAATGTGTATTCGGAATAATTTTTAGAATAAGTATTGAGCCCGAACAGAGATCCCATTTGTGGCAAAATGAAAAAATTTAAATGAATGAGGTTAAAATTAAAACAAAACTTCACTCTCACTCTTATTATTCACGTTGTTTTTCTGCCCAAAAAGGGGGGAAACACTCTTGTCCTCCTTTCTTCTTATTTTCTTATTCCCATTCACTACATCTTCTTCATCTTCTTCTTCTCCAAAGAGCTTGACCAAGTGGTGCCTCTTCCCCTCTCATTTTCGTTCATCATTGGGCAAGGAGAAGACAATGGGTGCTTGAAGTTTTTCCCTTCTTCTCCTATATTTTCGAGCTCACCTTCCTCTCCCTATCAACCCATTTTCATTTCTTGATTGAGGTAAGCTCTTTCTCATTTTAATGGTATTTGAACCCTAAAATATGGATTATTAAGGCTTGGGAGAGTATTGAGTATATATGGGTTCTTGGGAGAAGCTTTAAATATGAAAACCTAAGGTGGGGTGAAATAAATGTGGACTTTTGTGAGCATTAATTAGGGTACACAAAAATAGGGTTGAAGGATGATGAATATTGATAGGCATTTATGATATGGTTGGGTTTTCATAAAACCCTAACTTATGAAATTTGGGGGAAATGTGTAAGGTGAATGGGAGAGACATTAATGATGATGAAAATGTCATTTATGATGAGAGATTTCCATAGATGATGATTTATAATGGCAGTTGGGAACAATCAATAAGGAAAACCCACTTAAGGAGTTAGATGTGGAAATAATAAGTATGGGTAACTTATGTTGTGACCCTTTTAACCATAATAAGCCTTGATTTAAGGGAAGGAATTCCCGAAGCCTAATTGAGCAAATGTATAGAACTATAAATAGTTCCTACATGATGAGAATCATGTGTATATATAAATGTATGTATATTGAAAATGGTGCTTGAATGAATGATTGATGTGGTCTTATAATTGAATGGTGTAGGACTTGATAACACTTGTGCGGTGGGAACATCAAACCCGAAAGTCTACTTCTCTTGAGGTAGGAGAGGGGTGTATTTTCTAAATGCATGAAACCTTGTATGTTGATAATGTATGTAGTGATGCCATATTACATGTTGCTCCTTGAATAGATGTAGTGCTTTATGTGTGTGATATGAAATACAGATTGAATCTTACGATGGTTGATTGTGAAATGGTATATATATATATATATATATATATTTGATTATATGGGATTAATGTTGTGATTGAGTATGTGTGGTACCCTAGATGAGAGGGTGAGATGATCCTTATGAGGTTAAGGCATGCATGAGCATTGTTGCATACATAGCATGACATGCATAACATGATGCTTGAAAAGTGGTTGCGATCACTTAGGATTTAAGGTATAAAGGGCTTGCGAGTTCCTGTGATATTGAGCCGATGGTTGCGATCACCTGGTGTTTGAAATGGAAGGCCCTATAGGACCATTGAGATTGAATGCATGTGGTTGTGATCACGAGGCGGTAGTACTCCTTGAGAGGCGGGAAACCATTATGAATTGTTGAACATGGCTGCGATCACGAGAAAGCACCTTGCGAGGCTGCTAGAGGGAGTACCCCTTGCGAGGCGGGAAACCAATGAGAATGAATGAATGATTATGGTGGTTGCGATCACCTAATGAAATAAAATCGGATCCATGCATATACATCTCTAAACACCAACATGTGCATTAGCCATATAAGCATGGCATTGAGTGATATCCCAATGAGGAAGTTATGTGAAGTGTATGTGGAATCTTCTTGATCACTAACTATATTTGTGTTTATTGGTTTGGTGTGACTCAATGAATTTTATGGATATGAGTGTTTTATGAATTGGATGATTAATTGATTTTAGTGTCACTTGATCTTCTTTTGGGAGAAGATGTTAAACTTGCATTCATATGTATATTATCACTAATTGTTGGATTTTTCATCATTGAGAAAATATACTCACTCTCCATGTGGTCCATCTTTTTAGCTCTTGTGTTGTAGGGCTTGACCATGGAGCTCATGTGTGGAAGAATGGCGTGAAGGCAGTCCTTTGGGTAAAGAATGCCTTGGCCGGCAATTGTTTTGATTTTATGGCTTTTACGTATACTTTTGTAATGTATATACATAATGAATATTTGGTATAGCCATGAATTAATGTGGATAACTTGTATGGATGATAAATAGATGATGATGATTTTGGAGGTCATGTAGGAAAATAACACCCTAGTACTTATGGCTCATTTTCATTGGTGACCTTAACATTGATTGGATAATGAAAATGATGTATGATGTAGTTAGAATTGGTGAATGAATGGATATCCATCTAGATTTCATGCTTTATAGAGCCCATAAAATGATAAGTATGATTTGGATGTGATTAATAGATTAAAAAGGGAAATTGTTGAATGTGACATTTGAAATAAGTTCTAAATGCCTAATATGATGCAATTGATATATTAAACTTTGTTTAATTTGGTTTTATATTGATTTTTATATGTTAAGTTGTGTAAATTTCTTGCTTTCTACGCATGTCTGATAATCTCGCTCAGGCGAGGTGGATTCTCGCTCAAGCGAGAATCCCCTGTGCTAGATATTTGGCCACTGGCCAGATCTCGCTTAGGCGAGAGTGGGTCTCACCTACGTTGGGTATTTGCATACTGGACAATTCTCGCTCGAGCGAGCTCGCCTTCACTCAAGCGAGAGCCGTGTCAAAATGTCCCTGGGCGTGGTTCGCTCAGGCGAACGAGCATCTTGCCCAAGCGAGATTGCTTATGCATCAGGCATTAGTCACTGGAGGAGATTCACTCAGGTGAGTAAGGCCTCGCCCGAGCGAGAGCGAGGTAAATTACCACTGGACCGATTTTGCTTGAGCGGAAGGCCTTTGGGTGTGGCACTCGCTTAAGCGAATGAGCGTATGTTGGGTTCTGGGGAACTTCGCCTATGCTCGCTGCCTCGCCCAAGCGAGATGGGGCTCGCTCAAGCAAGATGGCCCCTGATACTCTTTCTTTCCTTTTGCTCTGCATGTTTTATGGCTCGCTCAAGCGCCCCACTCGGACTCGCTCAAGCGAGTGTGACTCTCACTTGAGCGAGTGGAGCCCTGAATCTCCAAAACACATTTTTCTCATTCACTTGGCCTTTCCTTGTATCAAATCTCCTTCTTGCATCATCGTAGAAATATTTTAGACATATTATGAAGTCATTAAACCTCATGATATTTACCTCTTTAAATCCAATCATATAGCATTAGTTTAATTAATTCTTTCCGCTATTTTTAATTGAGGATTTCTCATTAATCGTTTTAACTTACCTTCTCATATCTCCATATATGAGTTAGGTCTTTCATAGATCCAGGGTGATGAATTAAGTTTCACTACTATATGTCTTCATTAAATAATGATGTTAAAATTGTAAAAAATCTACCCCCAATTTTTAGGGTGTTTCAACCTGGTATTAGAGCTTTGTTTATTCCTTATTGCTGTGATTGATTAATATTATCAGAACATGACATGTATTTGGTGAATGATTGTCATTGTTGTTTGACTTATATGGATTGATTGTGGAGGAAATTTGATTTCTATAAGCCCGACCAAGTTTTCTTCACATTATTCTTCCTCAATGATGAATTCTTATGATTATATGAATGCATGTGACATCATGATATGATGATATGCTTTTTATGAGCTTTAATGTAGATTGGTCGATGTTGGACTCCATGATGAAAGGCCATGATTTAATTATATGATGAATTGTTATAGAATTAAACTATAGAGAGGTCTATGAGTTAGATTACTGATGTTAGTTGAATTTAATGTTATGATTATAGATATTGTGATGGCTCGTCATCGTCAAGATAACGATGACGTTATAGCTAGAGCTTTGAATCGCTTTTCGAACCTTCTTGAGTCACAAAACCATGATAGACAAGAGGCAGAAAGGCAAACTACTCCTGCTACTCAAAGTACTCAAGGCCTTGACATGTTCTTGAAGCGGAAACCCTCCGAGTTTCATAATGGATTTAGACTCGAGCAAGCTTGTGTTTGGATCTGAGATATTGAGCGAATCTTTGACAGTTTCGAATGCACCGAGCTCCAGAAAGTGGAGTATGCTATTTTTATATTGAGAGATGAAGCCGAGACTTGGTGGAGACTCACCAAGAGTAAGATGATTATTGCTGCTATCCCCTTGACTTGGGAAAACTTTAAGATGGAACTCATGAGAAAATATTGCCTAAGAGTTATAAAAGTAAGAAAGCGCTTGAGTTAAGCAAGGCACAATGATAGTGGAAGAGTACGCTTCCAAGTTTGAAGAACTCTGTGAATTTTACCCTCCTTACCAGCAAGAAGGAACCGAAGCCTCTAAGTGTGTGAAATTTGAGAACAATCTACGCCCTGACATTCAAAAGGCCATGTGTCATCAAGAGATCCAAAACTTCACGGTACTTGTGAATAAGTTCCGCATTTATGAGGAACATGCTCTACCTCATCATTCCAAATTTGACTCTAAGTTGAAGGGTCAATCTTCCAGTTTCAAGAAGCAAGGGAATTTCAAAAAGGGACGTCTTCTGAGGGGTGCTCATTCTACTGTCCAGGCTAGAGGCGGTAGTCATGGTAACACCTTTGGCCAGGGCAATGCAAATGCCAATGGGCCGAAATGATATAGGTGTGGTGGTCCTCACTATGTTCGCGAGTGTGTGCACTGTGATGATGTGGTGTGTTTTAATTATGATCAAGTGGGACATATCCATCCTGCATGTCCTTTGCTCACAAGACAAACTCTTATACAAGCTAATACTCCCAATCGTGCTATTGTTCCCGCTCATGTCAATCGCAGAGGCCACAATAGTGGTCGGGGCCGTGGTAATGGAAATAATGGCGGCTGAAATGGTGGCCGTGGTGGCTATAATGGTGGAAGGCTTGGTAATGGTCGTGGTAACGGCAATGGTGCTCGTGAAGGAAATGGAAATGGTGGGAATCCCCAACCAAATGCTGGAAGAGTGTTTGGTGTGACCGGTGAGGAAGCAGCACAAGCCGATAACTTAGTTGAAAGTAAGTGTGAAATACTTGAAAATTCCATGCATGTTATTTATGATTCGGGTGTGACGCATTCTTTTATATCCGAGGATTATCTACGGCGATTGAGATTGCTGGTGTGTTTAATAAAAAATGCTCTTGTGGTTACCACCCCAACCGGTACTTGTCTTAGATGGTTAACCGGTGTGACAATGTTGACGTGGTCCTAGAAGGGAGAAAGTTCGTTATGTCTTTCATTTGCCTGCCTATGAAGGGATTAGAGATCATTCTTGGTATGGATTGGCTCTCCGCTAATAAAGTTTTGGTTGATTGTTAACAACGGACTGTCATTTTCCCTTCTTCTAATGTGGGGAAATTCGATGTTCAAGGTATAACTTAACTTTGCATATTATTATCTCTTGCCGATGGGACAAATGGTCCCGATCCCCTTAATATCCCTGTGGTGTCAGAATTTTTGGATGTGTTTCCCGAGGAGATACTCGGTTTGCCACCTCCACGGGAGGTTGAATTTGCTATCGACCTTGTACCTGGCGTAGAACCGGTGTCTATCGCTCCTTATAGGATGTTTCCTATAGAGTTAGCTGAACTTAAGAAGCAAGTTGAGGAGCTACTTGAGAAGGAATTTGTTCGACCCAGTGTGTCACCCTGGGGGGCTCCTGTCTTATTGGTTAAAAAGAAGGATGAAACCATGTGGTTGTGTGTGGATTACTGCTAATTGAATAAGATGACAATAAAGAATAGGTATCCCTTACCTCGTATTGATGATCAATAGGATCAATTAAGGGGTGCCGTGGTGTTTTCGAAGATTGATTTGCGCTCTGGTTACCATCAAATTTGGGTGAAAATCGAGGACATACCGAAAACTGCTTTTAGGACGCGCTATGGCTATTATGAGTACGTTGTGATACCATTCGGAGTGACTAATGCTCCAGCGGTGTTCATGAGTTACATGAACCACATCTTTCATGATTACCTAGATCGCTTTGTTGTGGTATTCATCGACGACATCTTAGTGTATTCCAAGAGCCATGAGGAACACGAGGAACATTTGAAGCTTGTGTTGAACATTCTTAGAGAGAATCAGCTATACACTAAACTCTCTAAATACGAATTTTGGTTGACAAGCGTCCAGTTTCTTGGACGTGTGATATCCGAAGAAGGTGTTTCGGTGGATCCTTCTAAGGTGGAGGCCGTTATGGCATGGCCTAGACCTACATCAGTTACTGAAATCCAAAGTTTCTGTGGAATTGCCGGTTATTATCAAAGGTTCATCGAAGGTTTTTCTCGTCTTGCTAAACCTTTAACAAACTTGACAAGAAAGAACCAACCTTTTGTGTGGACGGTCGAGTGTGAGAGATGCTTTGAGGAGTTGAAAATGAGGCTGACTTCTGCGCCTATCTTGGCATTGCCTGATTTATAAGAAGACTTTATGGTATACTGTGATGCTTCCAAGCATGGTCTTGGATGTGTTTTGATGCAAAAGGAACGTGTTATAGCTTATGCTTCACGCCAATTGAGACCTCATGAAGTTAACTACCCGACTCATGACTTAGAGTTAGCGACGGTTGTGTTCGCCTTGAAGATTTGGCATTATTATCTTATGGTTCTTGGTTCGTGGTCTTTAGTGATCACAAAAGTTTGAAATATCTCTTTGATCAGAAGGAATCGCATATGCGCTAAAGGAGATGGATGGAATTCCTGAAGGACTATGATTTTGAATTGAAGTACCATCTGGGGAAAGCTAATTAGTTGCCGATGCTCTTAGACGAAAATCCTTGCATATGTCGGCCATGATGGTCAAGGAGTTTGAATTGATTGAGGAATTTCAGAACTTGAATGTTGGGGCCAAAATTCAATCTCCTAAGAAGTTGTGTTTTGCTACACTAAAGATATGCAATGAGTTTTTAGAGCTTGTGAAGAAGAAACAAGAAGATGATGATTACTTGCAGGAGATGAGAAGATCTCAATATGATGGGGAAAATCTATTTCTTGTTGAAAGTGTTGATGGCTTATAGCGTGTAAAAGGTCGGGTGTACGTGCCTTCATTTGGAGATTTGAGATATACGGTGCTTGAGGAGGCACACAAAAGCATTTTTAGTATTCACCCTGGTGCGACCAAGATGTACCAAGATGTAAAGAAGAATTTTTGGTGGCCCGGAATGAAACGTTGATATCACCAACTTTGTAGATTCGTGCCTTATTTGTCAGAAGGCAAAGGTAGAGCATCAGAGACCTTCTGGTACATTGAGACCACTTGATATCCCCGTTTGGAAGTGAGATGCTATTGCTATGGACTTTGTGTCCAGTTTACCTAGGACGAGGTCCAGATATGATGGAATCTGGGTGATTGTGGATCATTTAACAAAGAGTGCATATTTTCTACTGATCAGTATGAAGAGTTCTTTGCAGGATTTGGCACAGTTATACGTCAAAGAAATTGTGAGGTTGCATGGCGTACCATCAAGTATTGTTTCAGATAGGGACCCCCGATTTACTTCCCGATTTTGGGGAAGCTTATATGAAGCGATGGGTTCAAAATTGAAGCTAAGCTCGGCGTACAATCCTCAGACTGATAGACAATCTGAGAGAACTATTCAGAGTCTTGAGGACTTATTGCGTGCTTGTGTTTTGGAACACGGTGGTTCATGGAAGAAATATTTTCCACTGATTGAATTTACCTATAATAACAGTTTTCATTCTAGTATTGGCATGGCACCATATGAGGCGTTATATGGAATGAGGTGTCGAACCCCTTTATGTTGGCTTGAAGTTGGTGAGAACTTGGCCTTAGGGCCTGAGATTGTTGAGGAAACCACTGAACAGATTAAGATGATCCAAGAAAAGATGAAAATCGCTCAAGATCGGCAGAAGAGCTATTATGACAAGAGGAGGAAGCCACTTGAATTTCAAGTTGCCGATCATGTGTTCTTACAAGTTTCGCATGATAAGGGCATTGGGAGAGCTTTGAAGAGCAGAAAATTAAGCCCTAAGTTCATCGGACCTTATGAGATCTTAGAGCGAATTGGAGATGTTGCTTATCGGATTGTGCTCCCTCCACATCTTGCAAACCTACATAATGTGTTCCACGTATCGCAGTTGAGGAAGTATATCCATGATCCCTTGCACGTGATCCCTATTGATGATGTTGATGTACGGGAAGACTTGTCCGTTTCTCCTGTTTCTGTTCGTATTGTCGAGTATTCCGTGAAGAGGTTGCGGAATAAAATGGTACCCTTGGTGAAGGTAGCATGGAAGCATGGAAACACGAAGACACTCACATGGGAACGCGAAGATGATATTCGGGAACAGTATCCTCACGTATTCGAATCCGGTATGTCAAATTTCAAGGATGAAATTTCTTTTAAGTGGGGTGGATTATAACATCCCAAATTTTAAAATAGAGAATTAATTAAGGAAATAAATATTGAATAATTGAATGCAGATAATTTAATGTCCTAAAATATTTGAAATAATTAAATTAAGATTTCGGGGACTATTAGTAATTTATTGGGACCGAATAATCAGAAAACTGACCCGGTTAAAATATGAGTGTCGGACCAAGTATCTCTGATTGAGACGCCGTTGGTCAGGGTTGTAGATAATATTATTGGGAATCCAAATGTGTATTCGGAATAATTTTTAGAATAAGTATTGAGCCCAAACAGAGATCCTGTTTGTGGAAAAATGGAAACATTTAAATGAATGAGGTTTAAATTAAAACAAAACTTCACTCTCACTCTTATTATTCATGTTGTTTTTCTGCCCCAAAAGGGGGAAACACTCTTGTCCTCCTTTCTTCTCATTTTCTTATTCCCATTCACTACATCTTCTACATCTTCTTCATCTTCTTCTTCTCCAAAGAG
Organism: Clitoria ternatea; assembly: GCA_037962975.1. Taxonomy (NCBI): domain Eukaryota; kingdom Viridiplantae; phylum Streptophyta; class Magnoliopsida; order Fabales; family Fabaceae; genus Clitoria; species Clitoria ternatea. The sequence continues at coordinate 230,175,177 of CM075672.1, forward strand.
CTTGACCAAGTGGTGCCCCTTCCTCTCTCATTTTCGTTCACCATTGGCCAAGGAGAAGACAATGGGTGCTTGAAGTTTTTCCCTTCTTCTTCTCCATTTTCGAGCTCACCTTCCTCTCCCTAGCAAATCATTTTCGTTTCTTGATTGAGGTAAGCTTTTTCTCATTTTAATGGTATTTGAACCCTAAAATATGGATTATTAAGGCTTGGGAGAGTATTCAGTGCACATGGGTTGTTGGGAGAAGCTTTAAATATGAAAACATACGGTGGGGTGAAATAAATATGGACTTTTATGAGCATTAATTAGGGTACACAAAAATAGGGTTGAAGGATGATGAATATTGATAGGCATTTATGATATGGTTGGGTTTTCATAAAACCCTAACTTATGAAATTGGGGGGAAATGTGTAAGGTGAATGGGAGAGATATTAAATGATGATGAAAATGTCATTTATGATGAGAGATTTCCATAGATGATGATTTATAATGGTAGTTGGGAAAAATCAATAAGGAAAACCCACTTAAGGAGTTAGATATGGAAATAATATGTATGGGTCACTTATGTTGTGACCCTTTTAACCATAATAAGCCTTGATTTAAGGGAAGGAATTCCCGAAACCTAATTGGGTAAATGAATAGAACTATAAATAGTTCCTACATGATGAGAATCATGTGTATATATAAATGTATGTATATTGAAAATGATGCTTGAATGAATGATTGATGAGGTCCTATAATTGAATGGTGTAGGACTTGATAACCCTTGTGAGGTAGGAACATCAAACCCGGAAGTCTACTTCTCTTGAGGTAGGAGAGGGGTGTATTTTCTAAATGCATGAAACCTTGTATGTTGATAATGTATGTAGCGATGCCATGTTGCATGTTGCTCCTTGAATGGATGTAGTGCTTTATGTGTGTGATATGAAATAGAGATTGAATCTTGCGATGGTTAATTGTGAAATGGTATGTATATATATATAGTTGATTATGTGGGATTAATGTTGTGATTGAGTATAAGTGGTACCCTAGATGAGAGGGTGAGATAATGCTTATGAGGTTAAGGCATGCATGAGCATTGTTGCATACATAGCATAGCATGCATAACATGATGCTTGAAAAGTGGTTGCGATCACTTGGGATTTGAGGTATAAAGGGCTTGCGAGTTCCTGTGATATTGAGCCGGTGGTTGCGATCACCTCGTGTTTAAAATGGAAGGCCTTGTAGGACCATTGAGATTGAATGCCTGTGGTTGCGATCACAAGGCGGGAGTACCCCTTGCGAGGTGGGAAACCATTATGAATTGTTGAACGTGGTTGCGATCACGAGAAAGCACCTTGCAAGGATGCTAGAGGGAGTACCCCTTACGAGGTTGGAAACCAATGAGAATGAATGAATGATTATGGTGGTTGCGATCACCTGATGAAATGAAATCGGATCCATGCATATGTATCTCTAAACATCAACATGTGTATCAGCCATATAAGCATGGCATTGAGTGATATCCCAATGAGGAAGTTATGTAAAGTGTATGTGGAATCTTCTTGATCACTAACTATATTTGTGTTTATTGGTTTGGTGTGACTCAATGAATTTTATGGATATGAGTGTTCTATGAATTGGATGATTGATTGATTTTAGTGTCACTTGATCATCTTTTGGGAGAATATGTTAAACTTGCATTCATATGTATATTATCACTAATTGTTGGATTTTTCATCATTGATAAAATATACTCACTCTCCATGTGGTCCATCTTTTTAGCTCTTGTGTTGTAGGGCTTGACCATGGAGCTCATGTGTGGAAGAATGGTGTGAATGCAGTCCTTTTGGGTAAAGAGTGCCTTGGTCGACAATTGTTTTGATTTTATGGCTTTTACGTATACTTTTGTAATGTATATACATAATGAATATTTGGTATAGCCAAGAATTAATGTGGATAACTTGTATGGATGATAAATAGATGATGATGATTTTGGAGGTCATGTAGGAAAATGAGACCCTAGTACTTGTGGCTCATTTTCATTGGTGACCTTGACATTGATTGGATAATGAAAATGATGTATGATGCAGTTAGAATTGGTGAATGAATGGATATCCATCTAGATTTCATGCTTTATAGAGCCCATAAAATGATAAGTATGATTTGGATGTGATTAATAGATTAAAAAGGGGAATTATTGAATGTGACATTTGAAATAAGTTCTAAATGCCTAATATGATGCAATTGATATATTAAACTTGTTCAATTTGGTTTTATATGGATTTTCATATGTTAAGTTGTGTAAATTTCTTACTTTCTGCGCATGTTTGATAATCTCGCTCAAGCGAGAATCCCCTGTGTTGGATATTTGGCCACTGGCCAGATCTCGCTTAGGCGAGAGTGGGTCTCGCTCAGGCGAGACACCTCTATGTTGGGTATTTGCATACTGGACAATTCTCGCTTGAGCGAGCTCACCTTCGCTCAAGCGAGAGCCGTGTCAAAATGTCCCTGGGCATGGTTCACTCAGGTGAACGAGCATCTCGCCCGAGCAAGATTCCCTATATATCAGGCATTAGCTATTGGAGGAGATTCGCTCAGGCGAGTAAGGCCTCGCCCGAGCGAAAGCGAGGTAAATTACCACTGGACCAATTTTGTTTGAGCGGAAGGCCTTTGGGTGTGGCACTTGCTCAAGTAAACGAGCGTATGTTGGGTTCTGGGGCACTTTCGCCCACGCTCGATGCCTTGCCCAAGCGAATTCTGAGGAATCTCACTCAAGCGAGATGGGGCTCGCTCAAGTGAGATGGCCCCTGATACTCTTTCTTTCCTTTCGCTCTGCATGTTTTGTGGCTCGCTCAAGCGCCCCACTCGGACTCGCTCAAGCGAGTGTGACTCTCGCTTGAACGAGTGGAGCCCTGAATCTCCAAAACGTATTTTTCTCATTCACTTGGCCTTTCCTTGTATCAAATCTTCTTCTTGTATCATCTTAGAAATATTTTAGACATATTATGAAGTCGTTAAACCTCATGATTTTACCTCTTTAAATCCAATCATATAACATTAATTTAATTAATTTTTTCTGCTATTTTTAATTGAGGATTTCTTATTAATCGTTTTAACTTACCTTCTCATATCTCCATATATGAGATAGGTCTTTCATAGATCCAGGGTGATGAATTAAGTTTCACTACTATATGTCTTCATTAAATAATGATGTGAAAATCATGAAAAATCTACCCCTAATTTTTGGGGTGTTTCACCTGTGATGTCAGCCTAGATGGGAGGCAACCTTTGGATAGGCATAGACCCTGTATGGTTTCGTTTGCAATCGACAGCCGCCTTGGATTAGGTTCAAGGCCAGCCTGTAACACTTAGTTGAGTTGTTGCTATCACTGAGAGTAACTAGTGTTACATTATGGGCGAGTGATTTAGTACCAGTAAAAATAGAATGGATTATATGTTGTAAAAATTTATACATTACAGTGTAATTCCCATCATTATAGTCGAATTTGCATGCATATGCATTGACATATAGATGTTGTGGTTTAAAGGCTGTTGGACAGTCTATGTTGAGTATTGATGTGATTGATTGTGTTTAAGGTGATTGATTGTGTTTGAGGTAATGTAATCTTGTAAAATGCCAGTTAATGATGATGATTGTGATGATGTTACATATGTTACTTGTGTTGTTTAGAACTAGATAGGTATTTAAGATTACCATGGTTGAATCTGGTTCACTACCTGTCATTTAACATATATATGCTCACCCCGGCCCCAATTTTTATCTTGCAGTGAACTTAGACTGTGAGGATGACTATTGAAAGTTTGAGAAGCTAGCGTTGGATGAATCCTAGTATGGATTCATTTGTACGTAGATGTTAGGGAATCCCTGGTATATGAGCAGCGGAAATACAAGGATTCCATAGGATTTGCAAAACGCCGTGTTTCAAAGCAAACACATACAAAAAAAAATTGTTTTAGGATTACCTATTGAAGAACACCAAAGCAGTCGTAGCCTCGTCCTTTAGGAGTCCACACGAGCACTCCCACCAGAATCACAACACTTGCTAACTGCTAGTTTGACGGCGTGTAGCTCTTACAACTTTTGTGAATTTATGTCTCACTTGAGTGAACGGCATATGAGCATCTTATGCTCTATTTATAGGCTTAGGTTTGACCTAATTTGTTCTCTCTAAAGAGTGGGCTCCTTACTCATTTTAAATGAGTTAGGCCCAATAGCTTTATTTTAGTCCAACTAAAATAAAACAACATTTTCTGATGAGCTTACTCTATGTGTGTGACCCTATAGGTAAAATACCCGGTCATATTAATAATAAATTATTTTATTGTTAATATAAAATAAGAGCAGCATCTAGCAATGCATCATTATGTCCGAATATTATTTAATATCAACATAACCTATAAGTGATAATTATTTAATATGTTTGTTCCTTTTGTCACAATATCCTAATTGGGCCCAAGGTGTAACACCCTCGGTTAACTAGGACAATCCCTTCCACTAGATTATCCTGGTCAACTGAGAGGTTACGAGTTTTAGAAAAATGTGAAAGTTTTTTTTGTACAAGGAAACTTGGTGGAACATATACCTTATATACAACATATCATATATAATACATGGTTATAACAGTAACTGTACATCCTGAAAGTGAAGGGGGAACATAGGCTCCGACAAATGAAAATAGAATAATCTAACCTAATCTTCCCGTCCTCGGTCCAAGAAGAGCTCGCGTGATCCTCCACGCGAAGTCAATGTCAATTCCCGCGATGTCTGGAAAAATTAATGTAAGGGTGAGTCTTTACCTCTATAACAATCGGGAAGGTGTCTCATCAACACCTGCCCACATTCAATACAAACAATCCAAGATCGAGTCCCACCCACTCTCTTTGGGGTTCCTAAAATATACTCTAAGTTATCTCACCACTTTTCATCTTAGCTGAATATTCCCATCTTTCCAGTCACTTCTCAGGGTTACTAATACTTATACAATCATATTTAAACGACAAGCAATCACAATCAAAACACAGTGATGCAATGCATGAATTCATTTCATTATTCAAATCTTTTATTAGTCATCATGATGCATGTGAGCCCATCTCCTCCTCAACAATCTCATATACAATGTCCATGTGCACAATAACGCCACCCTTATCTCCCCTTCCCAACTAGAGCGACCGGAGCTCTCCTCGTTCTGGTTTTCATAAATGGGTAAGGACTCTCAGTCCCAACATCAAAATGGCCAATCACACATATCACACATCACCACAGAACGGGCACTCCACGGTCATAGAAAATCCCGCCTCTTGTCGAAATACACCAGAGTTTGCTACGAGCTGTCCGGCGACGGGCGTGAATTCGATGCCACTTGGAATTCCCGCCTTCGGTGATACTCCCTAGACTGCCCTCAGGTATCGAGGCGCGACAGATTCTTCAGTGTACCCATCACTGTACGCTCTAGGGGATCATTCAACATCCCTTCTCAACTCTATATATGATGCATACAATACATAATTTTCTTTTCACTAGCCGTCGGTAGGGTCCTTTTAATGACTCCATTTTTTTCTAACGTCGGGTCTATTTCAATTAATTCATTCTTTGTTTTAAAAATTTTTCCAATCCATAATAATCTTACCCGACACTTAGAAATGAAACGAGACTTCACATTTTCCATAAAACCATGGGTACATTGGCGTTACCACGTCCATCATCACATCGGATCCGATCTAATCTCATCACATTACTTTTATAATTTATTCATCTCAAGATCCCTACCGAGACATTTTTTTATTCATTCTTTTCTTATTTTTCTCACACATTCATTTAATGCATCACACAAGCACAACATCACAGTCCATACACATGTCATCATACCACACTCATCCTACATATTACACATACTCATCACGTATAACTAACACATATTCATGTACACAATTTCATAGTAGTCGCCAAATGCAACATTTATCATACAACACTCATTATATATATTATAAGAGAATCACACAAACATACTCATAGATATCTCCTTATAAGTGTTTTAATCTTGGTTTCTTACTCGTATCTTATTAGGCTATTTGTCTCGATTTATTATGTATGATTATTCCCTTTTTACCCTTATATTTTCTAGTGTCCATTTATGAATTCTTTATTCATTATCAAACGGCTTCTATTGTCGACTTTCTTTAATTAATCCAATTTAAATTCTATTGGTTGGGTACTTATTTCTTTGGTCACTAAAGGGTCGTTAATTCCTTATATATAATTGGTTGAATTAATGATATTCCTTTAATTCATTCCGTTATTAAAGGTATACTATCACTTGTTTTAATTCTTTATATACCTTCGATTATTTGTTCGTTAAGCATTCTTCACTAAATTAGGTAGAATTATCCCTTTTACTCAATTTAATTTCTTGATGTCTAATTATGAACTCTTAGTCATTGTCAAGCAGTCTTACTGTTGATTTCCTTTTACTAGTCCCGTTAAGCTTTTATTAGTTGAACAAATTACTTCCTTAGTCACTAGAGGGTTACTAATTCTTTATGTATTAATTTAGTGACATTCTTTCTAATTTTCCAACTACTAATTTTGAGTACCTTTTTCTTTACTCCCCTTGTTAACTATTTTGCTTCATTAGTTAATCAACTAAATTTATTTCTTATTATGTTGATTTATTTCTTAGGAATGTAGAACTACTCTAACCTTTACATTATGAACTTAGGCAATTATTACTTGGTTTCTAGAAGTCACCATTTAATTTATAGGTCTTTTCCCTTTTTATCATAAGTCTAAGATCTAAGTCCTAAAATCTTTTTATTTAACTAAATAATGTTTCTAAGTATAAAACTCCTTTAATTCTTTTCTCTTGCTTCTTAATGATTACCTAGGTTTCTAACTTCTAACATTAATTTCTTTTATTAGATTTCCAAACTTTAAATGTATTTTTTAGGTACATAATTCCTTCCTAATTAATTCATTAAAATCCTTTTGCTCCAAGTTAGACTCTAGTTATTCATTACTTTCTATTCTTAGCCTAATTAAAATATTTAATCCAAAATTTTGTTTTCTATTCAAATTTATTTTGTCAAATTCCTTTCATTTAATCAAGTTTTTAAAATCACTTTTTATTTTACCATAAATAGTCACAAAAGTGGTCACTAAATTAGTTGCTAAAACCCTTAAATTCTAATACTCATTTTAATATGCTTTAAAGATTCCTTTTTATCTCCTTTTCTTTTTCTTAACTAAAAATTCATTCCTACACAATTATTTTTTTTTTTGCTTATTAATAAAACTTTCTCAAATAATTTCATTTTACTTAATTGTCACTTTTCCAACATCAATTTATTTATTTGGCTAATTCTTAGAAAATTTTATAATGACTTAAAACGGTGCAAATTTTGAAACTTAGTAAAATAAATTGTCGTAATCGTTCAGTCGGTGAATTTTCTTAAAACACGCAATATCATCAAAATAATCACCAGTGATGCTTGGCGATAAATCCAATTTCTAATAGCGGGGCTTACCGAAAACAAATCACAAATTACATATTAACACCATAAATTTAAATATAATAATACAACCATATTGAATCAATCGTGCCCGCCTAACGTTAATTTTCTAAAGTTTTCATCTTGACACCGATCGCGATAAAACTTTTTCCGTATATTCCAATTTCGAGATACACTCATTAAATTTATTAAAAATTCATTTTAACGATATATTTGATTAAAGTTAATCATCGTCGATGGAAATTCCCATAACTTGAGATCTAACCGTTAGATCGTGGCAAAATTCAAAATGGATATTCTTGAATATACAAGCAATATTATGAAATGGTTAAAAATAATTTTAGGCGAGGTGAGACCCCCTTACCATACTGAATAGTTGATGCCCGGAGGAAGGAAAACGGCGAACTCATCAAAAATTCGTCGAACGCTCCGAACGTCCACCGATCGCTCTCGGATCCTTTGAAAACCAACATGCAAAGGCTTTTCAAGCTTTCACCAATCACGGCCAGTAATAAAAAAAATAGAACAGCCATGTATTTAATTAAAATAGAAGGAGTTAATTACCAAAGGTTCACTGTTTGTTCAAAATCCTTCATCGTCGGTCGTCGGTCGTCGCCGATCATTCTCGTAATCTTAAAAACTATCATGCATCATTAAACATAGAAAGAGGGTCACGGTTTTTGGAAGAAATCTATAAGGGACAGCCATGAAAATCTAGATTTTTAATAGAAGAAAAGTAGTCATGAGATCAAGAATCATAAAAATTGAAAGCTTGCTTACCCTTACCTAAGTAACCCCACGGTCAAAATGGTAAGACAAGGAGAAGTCCAGCTGCCAAATCAAGGATTCTAGATGAAGAGAATGAAAGGATTAGAGATCATTTTGATGAGGTGGTGTCATGGTTTAGAAGAAGAAGGAGACAAGGAGAATTGAAGTTTGAAGATGGTGATGGTGGGAGGATGTGGCCATGAGTTTTGAAGAAAAGAAATGGAAGTAGGCTTTGGTGTGGTGAGAGTCTAGAATTAGAAGAAGTTAGGTGGTTGGAAAAATTGAAGTTACAAGGAGAGGGAGCAGCTGAATCTAGAGATAGTGAAAGGATTAGTGAAAATTGATTAAGTTTTGAAAAGGAAGTAACATGAAGGATTTGGCACATTATTAGGCAAAAAGTGTAATTGTATGGAATGGATGGAGCTATCTAAGGTAATATAATTAAATTTCTAAACCTGAAATGTTAGTCTTTAGAGTAAGGCAACATGGAAATCTGAATATATGGCATGATGGTATGTTGTATCATGGCACATGATGCATGATGTTGTAGCAACTTGTTGAATAAGTTGCAAGGCTTGGAGAGCAAGTTGTTTCAGCTTGCTAAAGAAGGAGTCTTCCTTTAGTGGACACATAATGGGATATGTAGCAGGCTGTGGAAATGTATGGAGGAAGGGTTCAAGGTGAAGGAGACAAGTGGCCATGCACGTGTAATGTGATTGGTCCACTCCCATGAAAAAGTTGAAGTGTCTACTCCAAAGGCGTCGACTTGTGCGGGGTTTTTGGGCCCTTTCTGGGTCGAATTAGAAAATGTCCTAAACATAAAGGTTATAGAACTTTTTATACTCTTTAAATCCATATAAAGTATAAAAAATCCATCAAGAATTAAGTAAGATATGGCCCAGATACTAAAAGGGTACAGGGCTATAACGGGATTTTTGTCTCTTGTACAAATAATTTTTATGGGCCAAATGGGCTATGAATTAGACTTTGGTTTCTTCATAAAAGTTGTGGATAAATATGTTAGAAAACTTATGGTGAAGGCCTCATTCAATTTCATGGCCATATGAGAGAGTTAAGGGGAAAATACTGCACCTTATGCAAGCTATTGCTAGAAAAACGTGAATTGGTGTAGTGTTTTAAATTTTAGGATTTATGGAGTGGGAATTTGATTTTGGGCCCTTCATGAAGTTTTTAGATCTTCCTGTTTTCTTTAATTTGATATATCATTTGCAATGATCCAAGTTTTGTAGCCCGAGATATACCCGATTTACAACAGGGTGCTCTAGAAGCTTCTCAGATCAGCTAGGGCCTTCGAAATAAATTCACCATTAATTATCCCTTAGGAATTTGATTTAATGCCCTTCATGAACATTATAGATATCTACGATAAAGATCCATAGAAAAAAGAACGAAGTGATTCAAGCACCAGAAGAGGGACATAAACAAAGTTTATCGAAGGCTGCCAGCATTGAAACGAAACAGCCAAGGGGTCACAAAGATTTATTAAACTGTACCAATCTAGAAGGATTTAGCTTTTGATGTCTTCACGGAAAATGTAGATAATTTTGTTACGGAGATTCTGACACTAATTTTTCATAAATTAAAGGTCGTATGAGAAATTTATGAATTTTTTTCTGAACCATACGCAGAGAAAAATGTCCAAACGTTGGAATTTTGAGATGAATATATTTAATCTTCGATTTTGGGGTTGACAGAGTAAGAATTGGAGTTCGGGGCTAGAAACGGAGATTAAAGATATTTTCAAAACAAAGAGATTGACACCAAAATTATTCAATTCTAAGATCGTATGAAAAATCTGGGTCCAAAACACCAGAGGTATTTGGGTCAAGTTTTAAAGCGATTTCTAAGGAAATCAACTTATTGAAAAATAGGGATGATAGAGTCTGAATCAAGCTTTGATCCCCTCAAGAAAAATTCCCAAAACGTCAAAATGAGTCGTTGGAGACTGACCGTGTCACCATCGGATATTCTGAGGTATATGAACGGTCAAACGTAAGAGACGCCAAAGGTTCTGATTGAGCTTATCAGGCTAAGTCAGCCACCCTTGATTCTTCGCAGAGAGATTCTAATAGGACTAGTATCCCCACTAGATCACTAGTCTTGGTTCGAACGGTCAGAGTCTGACCTCAGGTTGGGTCCCACGGTTCAAATCTGAGGAACCAAGCAGTATCATATTAAATATAATTATCAAATAAATAAATAATTTAATATATATATAATTTCAAAATAAATTATTATAATTATTTATCTATTCAATATTGTCAACAGAAAATAATTATTGAATAAATATATAAATTAATTTGTATCTGAAATAATCGCCGTTACGTATTTATTTATTTATTTTTTTCTAATTAAACAGTGTTGTCGAATGTTATTTATTATTTTCTTATCTCTGCTTCTCTCTATTTTCTCATTCTAAACTGTTTGAGGAACAGGCCGAAGCCTCGAGCTTCTTACCAAAATCTCAACAAAGTATCCTCAGAGTCCTGAGGGTCTAGTTTCCTATTGTCAAAAATCAGGGCTGTTACACTAGGAATGGTCGTGTCATCCTTGTACGGCCCAATTTATTTTACTTGATACCGGAGTAGACTTGATCAGATTAAATATTTAATATTTATTCTTTCTAGCATGGCCATGCATTTTCTTAGTCTTACTCCATCAAGTGGCCTATAGATATCACTCCTGTCACATAGGAGAGACAAATCCTATCTACATCACTCACATCCCTCTGCATAATTTGTTCATTGCCTAATCATAACCTTTATAGTCCTCTTGTTACAGAAGATGTTTAATTGTATTAAAACAACAAACTCCTCATGTAGGAATCGTAGTGACTTCAGGTCGAAGGACTACATATACCATTATCACATTGAGAATCGTTTATGACATTCATGTAATGATCCATGCAACATTCTCATGGTGGGTCTGTCCAGTACATCATTACTCTTAATATGTACCCTGTGAAGACTTGATATCATCTATATCTATGATCTGTGAGATCAGGTCATCAGTACACTCACACACTAGTCTCAATGTATTTACATGTCCCCATGTAAATACTTGACTAGGGACATTTTAGGAATAACTTTCATATGACCTATTACTCCAAGGATAAATACGTTTTAAAACAATTTTAAACTGAAATACTTATTTTATTGATAAGCAGAAAAATGATACAAATGAAAAAGCATAAAAGCTCATAGTGCATACACCAATAGTAGAACCATTGTATAGCTTTTTGATGTCATATGCCCTGACCGACTCTTTTGATACATATTATATATGTTTTGGAATAATGGATTTAGGTATCTAACGACTTCACTGAAATTCTAGTAATGATTTTGATATATAAATACTTATACACTTGTGAATGATGTTGTTGTTGATATATGATGATGCTTTGGATTAGTGAACCATGGATGGTTCCATTATGATGATATTAATGAATGTTATGCCCAGGAATTTTTAAAGAATCATATATGTGTTTTGGGGCTTCCGAGCAGTCAGATTGGTTCGCTAAAATCAGAAAAAATTTCCCTGTATTTCTATCAAAGTAGTGTTACACATTTTAATGGTATTAAAGCATTAGGTGCTCACAGACCCAACATATATTTTATCCTTGTTATTTCTTTTACAATAACTAACCATATATTTTGAAGTATGAGAAATTATAATATAAACGAGGTATTTATTGTAATAATTAAGTTGGGTATATCAATTAAATTATGTTTACAATGAATAAGACAAAAGTTATACTTGATATTCAAAAGTGGAGAATCTTGTGTATATCTTCCATGTACTTCGTCAGTTGTTCTATGCATTTGAAAGGATAAAGTTTGTTATAATAATCATGTAATTGTTGTCACTATAAAGTTTGTGGATGAATATCATATCTTAAGTCAACCCCATGAAGATTGTATTACTAAAGGAAGTGGAAACTTTTGCGCGCCTTTTCCTCGGCAAGATGTTGCATATAGTTAATGTTTTTATACTGAATCTGGAGGATATTTGTCGAAAGATTTTTTGAAGATGCTAAAAGACACTCTAAAAAAATCTATGGAAATTGACAACTAAAAGAGGTTATGCATGATGCATCTACTGTTATATTTTAAATAAATCATGATACATCAACTACTTTAAATGAAAGATCGAGTGCCCCTCCATTAGTGAATGTAATTTACAACTCCCGAAATAATGTATGTATCATTTTGGAGAGAAATATTAATTGGAGTAAAAAAAACATTGGTTTAAAAATAAGATATGAAAAAGGGAAGACTTCTTCGAAAACTCACTAACAATCCTAAAAATAAAGAAAAATAAAATATACAAGGCTAGAAAAAAATTTTCTTAAATGAGCCCAAAAATAATACGAGGCCATAACCACATGTACCAAACAATAAGAAGAATTAAAAAAACAAAAATAACGGTTAGAAAAACTAAATGAAAATTAAAAAAAAATTATACTATGATTTTGTGGGACCAATAAGCTTGATCCAGCTTCCTTATCATTGAGAAGACACTAGTTTTACGAGGGACGAAGGGAGAGGCCCGCAACATCTTGAATTTACGTGGCGAACTAATATTGAAAATATATTTTGTTTTTATTTTTTATTTTTAATGTTTAATTTTAATTATAAATCTGTTATCTTTTTTTCATTTTTTAAATTTAGTATAGAAAATACTGAAAATATTTTTTCTATTTCTTATCTTCATTTTCTGTTTTTATTTTTTTAGTAGAAATTTTTAAAAGCAAAAAATATAATGACAATTTTGTAATTAAAATTAAAAATAAGAAATAAAAACAGAAAACATTTTCATAATATAAACGGAACCTAAAATATCCCAGTCTCTTTCTTATGAATTTAAAGGCTTCATGCCTTCTCAACAATGATATTAAAGACACTATGTAGAATGATTCAAACAATTTATATTGTGTGGTGTTGGTTAAAAAATTAAATCTTCATATAAAATAAAGATTTTTATGATTGCTCTTGAATTTTAAATATAGGACCTTTTAGAATATATTTTTGTATCATTTATTTGATAAGGAGGTTGATTGATTTAAATCAAATTGCAATCATTAATTAAAAATTACTACTAAGGTGCTCCATTGCCAATTAGCAACCATGGTTGAGAAAAAAAATAAGAGAAAAGTAAAGAGCCCACATGTATATGATAAATCATCAAATAGGCGAGCTTCAAGTAGACAAACTTTTAAGTTGTGCTCAGACTATCCTTTCTGAGGAGTTAGAGGCTGACATATGTTTAATTAAATAATTGGGATAACTTTTGAAGGTTAGTCAGTAATGGGACACTTAGCCTTGTATGATGCAAAGATATGGGTAACTTCCCATGTAGTGGATAGAAATAACTTCTTTCAAGTTAGCAGTTAAGGGAAAACATAATAATGAAATTGAAGTAAAAAATTAGGGGGGAACGAATTCAGAAGACTCCAGCATCTAAAGCAAAATGTCTAACACATCCATCATTGTGACTACTAGCAATCAGAAGGATCTACGAGCACCAGTTTGTTTTTCAACTTTAATTTCCTACATCTTTTACTTCATTACATTTTGGTCTATTTGGACCTTTGTTTCTGCAATTTTCATTCTAACCTTTTTACATTACCATGTCAATGCTAATAATTGTCATACTCTTGCACATATAAATGTATTACCTGAGCTTTATTTTTTCATCCAATCTTTAAAGGTTTGATATCTTTGATTATGGTATAATGTGTTGTTATCCTACAAATAAAAAATTAGTACAAAATAAAATTAGTCTGAATGCATTTTCAAATATGAAAAAAAAAACAGCATTCTTAAAGATAATAAAGAACATTACAAAAAAGTACTGGTGAGAGAAATAATTAACATGCCTAAGAAAAAATGGTGAACACAATCAACTAATCAACATGCCCCTACATTTCATTATAGAGAATTATGACAATAACTCTCATTCATGATTTTATGAATAAAAGTCTGCCTATTTTGTTTTTTATTTCTTCAATTACTCATCATCAATTTCTAACTCTGATTCATATGCTTGTTGCATCCAATCAAAAGAAAAGAAAAAACTATATACAGTACGCTATTGTTATACACCATAAAACTTATTGGGGCCCAATAAATGCAATACACACAACATAACAAACATTATAACACTAGGAAAAATCAACATCTCCAAGCAAATTTTATAACACCCCGGGTTTTCAGGGCTAATCCTTAAGGCCCTAGATATGTAAGGTCATGTTGTATTGTGTGTTCTCTGTGAAAAATCTAGGCTTCAGCTGATTTTGTGCCCTAATTCTGTGTGTATGTAGCTATGATTTTTGGAAATACGTTATACTAAGAAATATGGAAATTATGATGAATAATAAAAATGATGATGATGATGATGGTGATAATAAATAATAAATGGACTTAAAATAACGTAGTTACGCCGAAACCATAAACCAACTTCCGATCACTCTCATATCGCACTACACCTTGTGCTTGGGGCTCGAGATTGTACACCAAGGATTTTAGAGGATTTTAAGGAAAAGAAAAAGTTGTGGGGCCGAACTAATTAATTAAGATTCATTGCTTGACTAATTCCTTTAAAACTTGTCAAAACAGATTAAAATCCCAGTTTCTATTTCTTGGTACTGTTTCACACTAAACGTGATAATTATACACATGCTTCATTATTTTTGGTATAACTTAACCTACCGAGGGAGCTCAATTATAGATTTAGCACCTAGAGAAGATTTATTTTATGATGGATTGTACAGAAGAGGAGAAGGTACCTATGTCGCCTTTATGTTAATAGGATAGGTCGAGCATTGATGGACCCATGCTAGACTAAGGTTGATAGTTGATGAACCTTCCATCACTTGGGAAAGATTCAAGACTGAGTTTCTAGCTAGATATTTTCCAGAAAATATTAAGAGACAAAAGGAACAGGAGTTCTTTAATTTAAAACATGGGAGTACAACAATAGGAGAATATGATGCCAAGTTTGAAGAATTGGCAAAGTGTTATCCGTACTACACGCAGATGGATGAAGCATCACGATGTGCGAAGTTTGAAGGAGGACCATGACAGGATATCCACCAAGTAATCTGCAGCTAACAAATCACTTAATTCACCACCTTAGTCAATCAATGTCGTATCTATGAGTACACATCTAGGTAGAGGCAAGTAGGAACGTCGGGTCATGGACCCAACAGGAATGCGTCTGATAAGTGCCAAAGGGGAGGCTTCAACAGGAAGGCCTTACCCCCGTCCCAACCACAGTGCACCAATGGATTCTTCCAGGACCCAAGATAATGATTCGTCAATCAAATGTTACAATTGTGGAGGATAGTTATGTGAAACATCTAAATCTACGTATACCCATATTTCCTAGTAAGATGACAGTGGTCACTGTTGCTAATAAACCTATTTGTCCCTCTTATATGTGTTTAGAGTGCCCTCTCGATACTGGGGGGAGGACCCATACTTACCGTCCCATACTGAGTGCATCGAAGGAGTTGGACAAGCTTAAGAAATAACTTGAAAACTTTTTAGAAGAAAGGAATAAGTCTCGTGAGGGGCAATTGCTTCATTGGTATTGTGTTTTCAAACTTCTATTGAATAGTCATGGGGTGATTTACCTATTTATCCTTAATAAGTATGTATACACCTTGAGTTATTTGTTACCCTTCTAGTTGTAAGGAATGTATCTACTTGTTATGAACTGTACCCTTACTATCTTTAAGCATGCTTAAATCTTTAATCTTAAATCTTGAATTTCTTTTGAAATACCCTTGAATCACTCTTGAATTACCTTTGAGTTATCATTGAAATTTCCCCTAGACATCACATTGATGCTTCTTCGAGATGGCTTTAGCATGCTCATAAATAGTCTTTAAATGTCTTAGGTTGATGCCAATCATGTTATGCCAAATTTTCTATTGCTTTAGCTGACTTAGACCTCCTAACCTTAGGGGTTAAATCATGTGTGAATTAGTAAATGATGTATTATTACTCGTGCCTACAATTGAGAGAGAGTATGGGAAAGGAATGACCTAATCGTACATGTCGCCGTAGATGTCAAGGTTGAAGGATGCGACTTACATAGGTTGTTATGGGTAAGATAAGATGGTAAATGGTTCCTCGCCTCTAAAAATTGACAAAATAAAGGACTAGTTGTGTGGATTGAATCTTCTTCGTGATCAACCAAGACCTGTCTATCATCAAGATATACCACCAGGAGCGGGTAATGTGTCAGCTACTCCTTGGATCTGGGAATCAAGTCTTCTTCCACCTCAGTCTAGTTCACGATGCTGATCATTAGTGACATACCAACTTATTCCGATAACCGAGTAAAACTCGAGAAGCGTCTAATGTAGCATAGAGTATCCTACCTATCACACCTCAATAATTTCTCGAAAGGGTTGAATCCTAAAAGTCCTATCAGCTGAAATATCCAAATCTTTTGGTCCTTCATGTCCCATCGAGACCTTGAATTTGTATGTTATTCTGTTGAGACTTGTTCCATTTGAATCAAATTGAAAATTTTCTAAGGAAAATTTTAGCCCTTTGAAGTAATGCCCAATATGCACAAAACAGCCGTAAGCGGTGAGAAGCATCTGATGTGAAAGAAAATGCTGCTAAGAAGCCTAAAGAATAATATACAGGTCTAATCTTCGTTAATAGCCATAGGTGCAACGAAATTTCTAAAAGGGGGGAGTGTAACACCCCTGGTTTTTAGGGTTAATCCCTAAGGCCCTAGACCTGTAAGGTCATGTTGTATTATGTGTTCTCTATGAAAAATCTGGGCTTTGGCCAATTCTATGCCCTAATTCTGTATGTATGGATTTAGTGAAAGTCGTTATGGTTTTTGGAAATGCATGATATTAAGAAATATGGAAATTATGATGAATAATAGAAATGATGATGATAATGATGATAATGGTGATAATAAATAATAAATGGACTCAAAATAATATAGTTATGCCGAAACCATAAACCGGCTTCCAATCGCTCACATATCGCATCTATACCTTATGCTTGGGGCTCGAGACTATACACCAAGGATTTTAGAGGATCTTGAGGAAAAGAAAAGGCTATGGGGCTGAACCAATTAATTAAGATACATTGCCTGACTAATTCCTTTAAAACTTGTCAAAACTGATCAAAATCCCAACTTCTGTTTCTTGATATTGTTTCACGCTAAATGCGATAGTTATGTACATGCTCCACTGTTTTTAGTATAACTTAACCTACCAATGTTTGAACGCGATAGCCACCAAACTATAGCCACATACCCAGCCTGAACAGCATTTGGTATTTCAAACATAACTTCCGCTCTAGTTATCGAATTTAGGCATTCTAAATCTCGTTAGAATAAGGAAAGAAAAAAGGAACAATTTTCATGTTCATGAATCTCCCAAAATCACAACAGAACGTGATTAAAATTTCATGGCCATGTGTCACCATTTAATTTTAACATTAAACCATCTTTCATTATCGCATTTAGTTATTTTTCCCTTAAAACATGTGTCTTGTTTCCTTACCATTTCAGCCCACCCACCAAACCTAAATATTATTGGTTTGATTCCCATTTAATTACACTAAGTAATTAACCTTGCATGGCCATGTGTTGATGTTAGCAAGTGACACCAGTAATTCCACCATTCCTTCATCATTCCACACTAAGACACCTAGCAAGAAATTGAGCCACTAGGTCTAAAATTAGTGGTTTAATTCCACTAATTCTCTTACCTAAAAAGCATGAATATATAAGTATATGATGTGAAGAAAAATGCAACCATTTTCCCATTCTCTTTTGCCTTGGCCAAGAGTTCCATTTCATTGCCACATTCTCCCTTTTTCATCTTCCATTTTCCCTCTTTTCCATCACCTTCTCACGTTCAACATCACCACCACACACTGTCCACCACCACCACTACACACTCAAGCCTTCATTTAGCCATCGTTGGAAGCCAAGGAGTAATGAAGCAAGGGATCAACAAGAAGCCATTATTTTCTCTTCTTTTACAGCGTCAACTTTATTAAGGTAAGGGGAGTTTCTTCCTTTTTTATCTCATGGTTGTTACATGCATAGGTGGTAGAGATCATCCTAAGGTCTCTACCTTCCCTTAGTGCCAAAATCTAAAACTTTTCCTCCCAAAATTAAGGCTGAAAAATGGTTTGAAATTCTTAAGTTCTTGGCAAGAAAATTTTACTAGAATGGAACCTAGTCTTGCATGAATTCTTGGCTAGCTTGCATGCCTTAAAAATGGTGTCTTGAAATGGTAGAAATGTTGTACTAAATGTCTTGCTAAATCTATGTCTTTCCATATGAAAATCTTGAAGTAAAATTCCATTTTTCTTTGTTGCATGACAACGTGTGGTAGTGCATGTTGGTGGATTGGCTTTGCATGCTAAAGATCTAAAATCTTTGATGGATTAAGTGCTTGATATCATGTCTAAATTTTAACCTTGGATGATATCTAGAGAAATGATTTGATGCAAAAGAAATTGTATGAAAAAGTCTTGAAATTTTGCATGAATTTTTCTAATCATTAATTGGGTTGTTTATGGTGATTTGTGGCTTGATAAATTATGTGTGACTATTGTTGGAATACTGATGTTATGCAAGTATTAATTTGTTAGTTTTGTGGGTAGTTGGTTGGATGAAAGAAATCTTAAGTGTCGGTGCGGGTTCTTGACTGGAAACGTGAAGAAAACGTGATCTTTGGAAGGCCTTAGACTATGTTCTAATATTTATTATGCGTGAGATAAAAAGGAAAAAGAAAATTTGTTGTTACCCAATTTGATAAAAAAAAAATAGAATAAGAGATGTGAAAAATGGTAACTTTGTCCTTAAATACGTTTGTAAATGTTCTGACGATAAAAACGTAAGAAAAAAGGGTAAAAAGGGAAACTTTAAATTTTGGACTCAATTTTGAATTTATTTAACATTAAAAATATGAGATTTAGAAATTTATTCGATTCGTATAAATCAAAGTTCCAGGAGAAATTACAAAGAAAAATTAGTTTTCGATAAAATTGGCCCAATTAAAGTTTTATCCTTTTAAAAGAGTTTTCATAAAAATATGTTTTTGGTGCTTTTATGACTTTATTATTTTTAGACAAATTCAATAACCAATTTCCAAAGATATTTTAATTTGACGCTGAAGGAAACAAAGTTCACGGTCGAAAATATAATGAAATGACGTTTCCAACTATCGGTAAATATGATCAATTCACAACGAGCTTTGGCAACTTACCTTATACTCAATGAGTCTTTTATAATATGAACAAAGATTTTGAAATGGATTTTAAAATAAGAAAGGTATTTTTTGATAAAACCTCAGTTTAAGCTAAATTAATAATTGCTAGTTATTTTAAGATTCTCTTACATTTTGCCAAAGTGGTAAGAAAATCTTGACTTCTCAATAAACCATGTTTTTATACATGTGGGTACCTATAATTATATATATACTATTTGTTAGAACCAAGTCTGTCTTATAAAGGACTTAAGAGTTTTTAGATATTATTTAAAGACCTCAAGATTTGTTAATAACGCACATCAAGGCCCTTGATTAAATAAAGTCTGCCTACATATTATTTAACCTATCTATTTGAGTATTTATGGTTACAAAGTCTGTAATGCATGTTATAACTGAAAGGGGGAGTCCATCACTTAAAATCTACGTTGAGCAATGCAAAGATTTTAAGACCAAGTCTGCATGGGACAAATTAAAATTTATAAGTCTGTCCGAGCTCAAGTCTTTCACAAGGTAATTCTTCAAGTATGCCTATTCCAGACTTAGGACTACTGAGTCATGAGCCTCATCATTTTCACTCTTTAGACCCAACACACACTCTCTCTCACAACTTCATTAATTCTTTAAGCAATCAGACTTCAGACTCTTGGTGTATAAGAACATTACTTTGACTTTGCTTTGATCTAATCAAGGTAAATTTGATGATGCCACAGACCTAGCTTCGTTCAAAGCTAATATGCTCTTATCACTGAAATGGACAAGAAAACAAACTATTTAGGAAACCAAGGCTTGCATGAAGAACAAATCGAGGAAGCTACTCTATGCTAATCGAAAAGCTAACACTTCAGTACTTGAGTCAGAATGCTTCAGAAGGTCAACTAAACTTGATTTACAAAACTTCATGATAATCAATACCCAACAAAAAGACTTTTGTCTTTTTCTCAACTCTCAGAGTCTACATGTTTCAAACAGCTAACTCTTCTCAATAGAATAGTAATTGGCTATCTTCAATGGCTTATAAATATGAAGAGATATTCAGACTCAGCAATAATGCACTTGAAAGCAATAATCTAAAAACACAAGTGTCCAATCTAAAGTTCTCGTTTAAAACATAAAGACTTTCTTTGTATCCCTACTTCGTGCAGACTTAGTCTTTTATTTTTCTACTTAATGTATCTATTCTTAAATTTTCATTCTCTTGTACACTAAGTTACCAAAACATAAACACACTCTCAAATCATAACCTATGTCAAAGTCTGGTGTGTTACCAGTCATAGTTTCTTAAGGGAAACACTATTGACCTGAAGAGGCTTTTGAAAGAATACTTGGGTTTAAGCTGGAAGTGGCTGAAGTCAAGAATACTTTAGGCATAGGTTGTACTGTGTTTGTAAAAAGACATTTTTACATAGTGAAAATCCTTCAAGTCTGGTACTGGACATAGCTTCATTATGGGAAGTGAACCAATATAAATCTGTTGTGCCTAATCTCTCTATGCCTTATCTCTTTATTCTGAATCTGTTTTAACCAAAGTTTGTTGCCTTTGTTGTTTAAAAAAGTTATATTTCACAAGAAGAGTCTTAAACTTATTCAAACCTCATTCTAAGTTTGAATCTGAACCATCAATTGGTATCAGAGCTTGTCCTTTTGGGTTGAACACTTTAACGAGTGTAAAGGATAAGATCTGTGGCAGCTCAATAATAAGATCAGCTAATCGTAAAAGCTTCCTCAGTGAACAAACCCCCAGTCTTTCTTGGTGAAGATTATCCTTATTGGAAAGATACGATGGAGATGTTCATCAAGTCCACCCAGTATAGTCTATGGGGGATCATTACAAATAGTGATAATCCTTTACCTGTTGACACTAATGGAAAGCCTAAGCCCGAAGATCTCTGGACTGCATAAGAGATAAGAAATTAAGGCCAATGAAAAGGCCAGATTCCTCATTATATATGCTCTAAGCAAGTCTAAATACAATAAGGTATTCAGTTACAAGACTGCAATAAAAGTTTATGATGCGCTTCAAAGAAACTACGAGGGAACCTCCGACGTGAAAAGGTCAAAGAAAATATTGTTGACTAAGTAGTATGACAACTTCAAAATAGAGAAGCATGAGACCATTGATAAGATGTTTGAAAGATTCTAAACTCTATTAAACAAACTTTAGGCTCTGGGGAAAACCTTGTCCATTAAGGACATAAATGTCAAACTCCTTGGGAGTTTGCCTAAAAAGTTTAATGCCAAGTGCTCAGCCCTTGAAGATGCTAGAGATCTCAACACCTTCAACATTGATGAACTTCTTGGTGTGCTCAGAGTTCATGAGATAAAGCTGAAATAGAAGGAAGTCATCAAACCTTCCTCCTCCAAGAGTATTACTCTAAAGTCTGCTGACTTGAGCAGCAAGTCCAGGGCCCTCAAAGCTGCTGATTCACAAAGTTTAGACTTAGAGTCTGAAGGATGTAGTGAAGACATTGATGAGGACTTGACCCTTGTGACCAAGAGATTCCACACGCTATTGAAGAAGAAGAAAGGCAGACCTAAAAAATTTCAGAAGAAATATCATAAAGGTAAATTTTGATCTAAATCTAAATTTGATAAATCAACTTTGGAATACTTCAATTGTAGAAAGCTCGAACATATAAAGGCAAAATGTCCTCTCTTAAACAAAGACAAGAAGGACAAAATAGAGAAAAAGAAGTTCTTCAAGTAGCAAAAAGGACTTATCATATGGGATGATAAGAACTCCTTAAGTTCAAGTGAGTCTGAAGAGGAAACTGAGTCTGCTCAAATTTGTATCATGGCTAATACAAACTCAGACTCTAAATCTAGCTCAAGTGATTTAGACTCAGAGGAAGTAAGTTATCCTAAACTCAAAGATAACTATGATATTTTATTCAAAGATTTTTCAACACTTACAAAAAATTATAAGCTTTTGAAAAAGAAACAAGTTGAAATGGTCACTAATTATAAAAATAAACTTTCTAAATTAAAAGAAGGAAATATTGATAAAAATAATCAAGATGGGATGGAAGAAAATGAGAGAATGCACCTTAAGGAACTACACAGACTCAAGAAAGAAAACAATTACTTAAAAACTGAGTTAAATAATGCTAAAGTTTGTTGTAGCTCTCAGACTCAAGAGATTAACTCTCTTAGAAGACAAGTGAGTTCTCTCACTTTAGACTTAGCCAAGTTTGTTAATGACACTAAAGATTCAAACACGTTTTGGGGAAACCCACCAATAGCCAAGACAGACTTGGTTTAGGTTATGTAGAACTAGTTGATCTCAAGTAGTCTCCTTCTCCATAAATCTTAAATAAACATAAGAATGAAAAATGTAATTACTGTAAAAAGCATGGTTATGTAATCAAAGACTGTCTGAAAAGGAAGAAAAGAAATTCAAAAAACACTAACCACAAAAAACCCAAAAGAATCTAGGTACCAAAGGCACTAACTATTCCTAATGCAAATGTGCTTAAAGAAAAAAGAAAAACATCATCACTGGTATCTAGATAATGGATGCTCATATCACATGACGGGAAAAAGGTCTATGTTCCTAGACCTGGAATGTTTTAAAGGGGGGACTATCACCTTTGGAGGCAACCAGACTAGAAACATTGTTGGTACTGGTAAAGTTGGTAAAATCCCTTCTCCTATCATTGAAAATGTTTATCTTGTAGAAGGCATGAGACACAACCTACTCAGCATAAGTTAATTTTGTGATGGTGCGTACAAAGTCTCATTTGATAAAGAGAAGTATATTGTCATTAACCATGATGCCACCATACTCTTTTCTACTAAATGACACAACAACCTGTACAAGGTTGATCTGAATGAACTAAACAATCAAAATGTGACATATATGTTTTCAAACTCTAAAGAAAGATGGATCTGGCACAAAAAGCTTTGGTATGTAAGCCTGAAACATACTTCAAAACTTCATAGGAAGGGCTTGATTAAGGGACTGCCAAAAATCTTTTTTAATAGTTCCTTGCCTTGTAAAGCATGCCAAAAAGGGAAACAACATAAAACATCTTTTAAAAATAAAAATGTTGTTTCAACAGCCAGGCCCCTTGAACTGTTACATTTGGATTTGTTTGGTTCATCTAAGACTCGTAGTCTGATAGGAAAGAAATATGGCTTTGTCATTGTTGATGATTACACAAGAATGACATAGGTATATTTCCTGGCCCACAAGGATGAGTATGCTAAAGTATTCAAGATTTTCTCTAAGAAAATCCAAAATGAGAAAGGATTATGTATTGGTAGAATAAGAAGCTATCATGATAGAGAATTTGAAAATAAACACTTTGAAAAGTTATGTAACGAGTCTGGTATAAGTTATAGGTTTTCTTCTCAAAGAACACCTCAACAAAAGGGTGTTATTGAACTGCAAGAAATGGCTAGAATTATGCTTTATGAAAATAATCTTTCAAAATACTTCTGAGCAGAGGTTGTTTGCACTTCTTGTTATATTCAAACAGAATCCTAATCAGACTAATACTTAATAAGACTCCCTATGAATTGTGGAAAGGAAAGAGACCCAACATTTCATTTTTCATCCCTTTAGGTGCACATTCTATATCCTGAACACAAGGAATCAAATTAGAAAATTTGATTCCAAGTCTGATATAGGGATATTCATGAGGTACTCAACCATTTCCAAATCTTATAGATTTTTTAACACAAGGACTTAGAGCATTGAGGAATGAATGCATGTAAGGTTTGATGATGTTCAAAAGACTAATAGAAAACTGGTAGATCTTGAAAACGATGATGTAGGTCTGGAGCAGAAAGAGTCTAAACTTGACTAGCAAGAACAAGCAGAGGAAGAAAACTCTAAACAACTACTATCTATACCTGAACCTGAGAAGCCCAAAGATTGAAAGTTCAAGGCTTACCATCCTTCAAACTTAATCATTGGAGATCAAGTTGTAGGAATAAGGACCAGATCTAGACTCCTCCATCAATCAACCATTGCTTCGTTTTCATAATTAGAACCAAAGTCTGTTACAAAAGCTATAGAGGATACAGACTGGATCATTGCTATGCAACAAAAGCTGAACCAGTTTGAGAGGAACAAAGTCTGGACCCTTGTGCCTAGACCCAAAAACAAAGGAATCATTGGAAAAAATAGGTCTTTAGAAGCAATCTTGATGAAGATAGAAAAGTTGTCAAAAACAAAGTAAACTGGTTACACAAGGATACAATTAGCAATAAGGTATAGACTTTACTAAAACTTTTACACCCGTAGCTAGACTTGAGGCTATCAGGATGCTTCTTGCATTTGCTGCTTTTAAGAATATAAAATTATACCAGATGGATGTTAAAAGTGCCTAAATGGTTTTATTGAAGATGAAGTCTTTGTAAAACAGCCTCCCGAGTTTAAAGACAAATCTTTTCCAAATCATGTCTTCAAACTTAGTAAAGCATTGTATGGTCTGAAACAAGCACCAAAAGCTTGGTATGACAGACTCGGTACTTTTTTAATATCAAAAGGCTTTACTAGAGGCAAGGTAGACACTACCTTATTAAGAAAAAGCTCTGACAGACACTTTATAAATATGTAAATATATGTGGATAATATTATTTTTGGTGCTACTGATAAAAGTCTGTGTAAAGAGTTTTCTAAATGCAGGCTGAATTTGAAATGAGTATGATGGGAGAACTTAAGTTCTTCCTAGGTCTACAAATTAAATAGAGTAATGATGAAATTTTATCCATCAATAGAAGTACACCAAAGAGTTACTCAAAAAGTTTAAAATGATTGATGCAAAGCCTATGATCACTCCTATGCATCCCAGTTGCATAATTAGTAAAGAGGAGTCTGGTACTATAGTTAATCAGACCCTATATAGAGGAATGATAGGATCACTGTTGTATTTAACATCTAGCAGACCAGATATAATGTTTAGTGTCTGTATGTGTGCAAGATATCAGTTAGACCCCAAGGAATCATACTTGTCTACAGTGAAGAGGATTCTGAGATATCTTATAAGAACCACTAACCTTGGGCTATTCTATGAAAAGACAGACTCGTTCTCTTTATGTGGTTATTGTGATGCAGACTTTGTAGGAGACAAAGTTGATAGGAAAAGCACAAGTGAATGATGCCACTTTCTAGGCCAAAGTCTAATCTCTTTGGGAAGCAAAAAGTAAAATTCAATTGCACTCTCTATAGCAGGGGCTAAGTACATATTTGCAGCTAGTTGCTATATCAACTTGAAGATTACTCCATCAAGGAAGAAAGATCCTAGTGTTTTGTAACAAACAAGTGCCATCAATTTTTCAAAGATCCCCATCCAACATTTAAAGGCTAAGCATATAGAAGTGAAGTACCACTTCATAAGACATCTTCACTAAGCCTCTAATTAAGGCAAGGTTTACTTTTATCAAACACAATTTAAATTTAAGAAATATTTCTTGATTAAGTCTACCTCATATATAATTATGCTAAGTCTGTTGCATGATTAAATATTTTACATGTCATATGTTAAGTCTATTTGCATACATGTTAAGTCTGTGTCCGGGTATCTTTATACTTATATGTTGTGTGTTACTTAACCCATAAAAGCTGAGTCTGCTCTTCTATAAATGTTGAGAGATTAAATCATTTGGGCTTTTTTTTATACTTAATTGTTTCACCTTTTAAGCCCATTAACTTTGAAACGTGCATATGTGGCAAAGTTACTACTTTCATGTAACTATCTGAACTATTTTTTCTCTCCTCTCTTTGTTGAAGTCTTTTCCTTATAAATACATATCTGTGTATTTTCTTTTCCCTGTCTGTAAACCTTTCACATTCTAAGCTCTTTCTTTTTACTTTTTATTTGCAATAAACCTCTCCTAAACCTTAAAAGTCTTTTCACCTTTTCTTAACCTCAACCTTCATTAATGGCTGTCAACTACACCATGGATGACATAGTAAAGTCTACCTACTTCCTCATTCTACAACACAAGCTCGAAGGAAAAGATGTATCTGTTGAGCTCGAAGGGATTGGTTGGACTCAGTTTTGCACTAATAAACAACCCTTCTCTCCCTCCTTAGTCTTAGAGTTCTGGAAGTCTATCCAGGTAGACAAAACTAGGTTCATCATTATTGGAAGCCTCAAGGGAAAGTAGATAAAGGTTTCTAAAGACGTGATAGCTACAGTCTACGAGTGTGCACCTGAAGGAATGGTGTACATGGAAGATTTTGAAGGGTCTATGATTTCTATTATTGAAATGAACAAGGTGCTCTGTGAAAAGTCCAACCCAACACGCTTGACATTTAGGTGTCTCCTCCCAAAAGTAAAAATGCTACACTTACTGATGAAACAGGTTTTATGCCCCAGGAAGAGTGCAAAAGACACAGTGATAATGTTGGATAGGCTTTGCATGTCTCACATGCTACAGCTCTAGGAGGTCAGCCTCTCCAACATAACCATGACCTACATGATTTCTTTTATAGGTAAGAACCAGAAGAAAATTACCTACCTTGCTATCTTAGCCAAAATCTTCGGTCTGAAGAATGTTCCTTCCCAGAATATTGGTGATATGATCTACAGCTACTCTTTGGTGACCAAGTTGTCCACCTTCTCTCCTCTCTTGGACCAGACTATGGAAAATTTTATTGAGGGGTCTACCTCAAAAAGAAAGATTTCTGAAGAACCTAAAAAGGTCACATCTTCAATAAAGAAAGCAAGGACAAAGAAGTTTTAGCATGAAAAGTTTGCTTCACCTGTAAAGGCCATCCCCCTCTCTTTTGATAAAGGGTCTCTCTTTAAGGCTCTTGTGCCTGTTGAAGAACCATTTACTATAGTAGTAGAATCATTAGGCTCTAATAATCAAAGGCCCATTGGGAAGGTTTTAAAATCTTCTTAGAAGAAGAAGGCGTTACCCTCTCCTCTTTCTCCCAAGTCTCCAAGGATCAACGATCCTAAGTTCACCTAAACTGAAAAGTTACCAACCAAGAAGCAGATGATCCATTTCATTAAACATCATCGTAATATGTATCCATATACCAACACCAAGAATTGGTTTATGTACGATTGGGTTGATAGGTACCATCTCTGTACAAGTTGTACAAAAAGCAGAAGAAAAATGAAAACAAAGAGAAAAAGAAGCAGAAGAAAGAGAAGAAGGAAGAAGTGAAGAAGAAGTCTGAGTCTACTTCTAATGACTCAATGAGGTCTGTCTCTCCCATCCATCCCTCATCTCCTCCTAAATCCTCTGAACCTTTTATGTATGAACCCCTCTATACGCAAATTCCCTCATCATCTTCTCACCAAACTCCAAAACCCTCTACCCCTGTACCTCAAGTGTCTCACTAAACCCCACCAAAACATATTATCCCATCTTTTCTCACCCCTAGACCTTACACCAAACCAAACAGTACCACACCTCTCACCCTTATCATCCTTGTACTTGAGCCTCATCATTTTCACTCTTCAACCTCAGCACGCTCTCTCACACAACTTTATCAATTTTTTAAGCAATCAGACTTCAGACTCTTGGTGTATAAGAACATTACTTTGACTTTGCTTTGATCTAATCAAGGATATTTTGATGATGCCTTAGACCTAGCTTTGTTCAAAGTTAATCTTCTCTTATCACTGAAATGGACAGAAGACAAACTCTTTAGAAAACCAAGGCTTGCATGAAGAAGAAATTGAGGAAGCTACTCTGCGTTAATCAAAAAGTTGACACAAATTAGTACTTGATTCAAAATGCTTTAGAAGGTCAACCAACCCTAATTTGTAAAAGTTCATGATAATTGATACTCAACAAAAGGACTTTTGATTTGTAATAATCAAGGCACTCCCTTTTAGTGTAATTTCTGAAGATCCTTGAATCAAACTTTTGTTTTTTCTCAACTCTTAGAGTCTCCATGCTTCAAACAACTATCTCTTCTCAATATAATAGTAATGACTATCTTCAACGACCTATAAATATGAAGAGATATTCAGACTCAGCAATAATGCACTTGAAAGCAACAATCTGAAAACACAGGTGTCCAATATAAAGCTTTTATTTTTAAAACAAAGATTTTCTTTATAACTCTACTTTGTGCAAACTCAGTCTTTTATTTTTCTACTTAGTGTATTCATTCTTAAAGTTTCATTATCTTGTACACTAAGTTACTAAAACACAAACACACTCTCAAATCACAACCTGTGTCAAAGTCTGGTATGTTGCGACCCTTCGTTTCTTAAGGGAAACATTGTTGGGTTGAAGAGGCTTTTGAAAGAATACTTGGGTATTGAGCCATGAGTGGCTTGTTGAAAAAAATACTTAGGTTAAAGCCAGAAGTGGCTGGAGTCAAGAATACTTGAGGCGCTGCCTGTGTATTTGTAAAAAGATGTTTTTACATAGTGAAAATCCTTCAAGTCTGAAGGTACTGGATGTAGCTTCATTGTTGGACGTGAACCAGTATAAATCTATTGTGCCTAATCTCTCTATCTCTTATCTCTTTAGTCTAAATCTATTTCAACCAAAGTCTATTGCCTTTGTTATTTGAAAAATTTATATTCCACAAAAAGAGTCTCAGACTTATTCAACCCCTTTCTAAGTTTGACTCTAAACCATCACTAATCATTCTTTTAAATGTTTGAAAGTTAACTCTAGTCTTATAATATGACACTTTCTCTAATAAGATAAAGATGTACAAGTCACAGTTATGCAAATTCTTGGGAAAACTTTATGGACTAGGAGATTAGGATAGTACACTTTTATCCAATGTGTTAAGCACAAAGGATACTGAGTCTAAAAGCCCTACTTGATACTTAACTAAGAAAGAGGAAAATAAAACATTGCATCATGCATACATCATTGGCTCATGGTTAAGCCTTGGAAACTGGACCCTTAGTGAGGGGTACATTGGACAACATGATCGTCCGATCCCATAGAGTATCTTGGGAGTACAACTAGGTTGGTCTCCCAATGGTTCGATGTCGCACCTGAAACTAGGTTGTCCATGGCAAGTCCGATGTACTTTGATTAAAGATAGGTGTTTCTAAGAGTGGAGATCCAGTTCTAATTTTTAAATGTGATGACAAATTATGGATTATTGAACTTGTGTGTCCGTTACCCTATATTGTGAGGAACTTGGTGTACTCTGGTCGCTCTAGTATGCAATTATGTCACCTAGTAAACGTATTGTGACAAGGTAATTATGATGAAAGGAGTATCTTATGGGCCCATTCGCATCATGAAACACTAATTAAAGATAAGTCATAAAACTTCTAACTCATGCATAGAATTTTGATTAACTAGTTATTACACTAACAATCATAATCTAAGGTAAGACCTATATATTGATGTGTAGTGATGATTGTCTATTAATTGTATTGTATATGTGATTGTGTTAAGTTACCGTTGCATGTATACCCGTGAGTTGGAAGTAATACGCACCCTTCTAGTTTGTTGTATGTTTTATCTATAACCCTTTTAAAGGATAATCGAGGAGAACACGGGCAAGGTCCCGATCAATGCTAGTGGAAAGTTTTCGCCGAAACATTGCTGTAAGAACCTAGGAATTGTAGGCATCTACCTTGTCTAGAAGAAAGGATTAGCAGAAGAACGCCTCCTTGGTAGATAGTAGTCGAAGAGTATCGCTTTGATGAACAGTTGTGCAGTGGGAGCCTGTGTGCCCCCTTTCCTTTCAAAGCATGTAATCTTTTGATGAATTAAACTATGCTCTTGTTTTGTATGCATTTTGAAAGGACTATTTTATAATACCCAATGTACAAAAAAAAAGAAATATTTTCTACTTGTACAACTTACATAACACCTTAGTTAATTGGGACATCCTAGTATAGAGAATTGTCCTAGTTAATCGAGGGCGTTACAAATTTCATTGTCTTGTCACAAAATTTTAGTATCCAATTTTTCACACCCTGAATCTGATCACCATGTCGTTAACCAAAGAGAAACTAAATAACTAAAACACAAAACAATAAAAAAAAAACACGCCCAATTCATTAGAACTATTAACTGTTCAATGAAATGCCTTACTAAAAAACACCAAGTTTCTTTACAATGTTGAAATCCTTGAGAAACGGAGAAAATGAGTAACTTCTATTAATTCATTTTCAATTAGTATTAAGAAAGTATGTATTCGGATATATTTTTAAAAAAAATTATGGGGAAAGTAATCATAACTATTTAAATAAAACAAAAATTGTTTTGACTTTAACATTAAATGTAAAACTCAGAATAAAATTAGAGATGAGTACCTTAAAGAATCATAAAAATGGAAGTAAAAGAGTGACAGGTCAACAACGATGAGTAAAGAAAGAGAGAAGAATGGATTTACAATAAGAAACAATTTAGTCCATTTTATTTTGAAAAGTATGTAACAGTTATTCCAAAATATGTTACTTACTAAATTCTCTTTTATTGTCTCGTTCAAGTTACGCTAAAAAATTCAAAATAAGAAAAAGTTTATAATAATCTTTTTTATTTGGTAAAATATTTAGCAAAAAAACTACTAATTTTCTTAAATAAAATAAAAGATTGCTAAAGTTAGAGATAAAAATTGTTATATTTAAAAATGTTAATTGATTTATTCTTACATCTAGATAAAACTATCAAAACTAGTCAATTCAGCTCACTTTGGTTGGCTCACCATAGGTTTTGGAAAATATCAACCCAACCCAACTCACTTAAAAAAAAAACTAGTCAACTCAAACTTAGGTTGGTTCATCATAGGTTTTGGAAAATACCAACCCAACCTGACTCACTTAAAAACGAGTAAGAAAAAACCCAACTTGTTGGTGAGCCGGGTTAGTTCACTGGTGACTCAACTAAATTAAAAAGAAATCAGTAAAATTAGTTTTTAAAAGATACTATCTTTAATTCTAAAATAAGTAAATTTTAGTAAAAAAATTTATTCCCATAAGATAAACAAAATTATACATTTTTAATATCATTAAAGGTTTGTCTACCTAATATGTCTTCTTTGTATATATTATTAAAATCACTACTGCTTTATGTAATAAATGATATTAAAAGTATATTAAAAGACTACATCAAATATTTAATAATATTAATACAAAAATATACTTCCAATTACTATTTATATTTGGAATAGGAGGAATTAAGATTTATCTTTTTAATGTCCTTTTCGCCCATTATTGTTCCCAAACTGTGACACTAATACAATCAAAATCTTTATTTTGCAACCATGACACGCTAAAATATCTATTTAGTAACAAGTCAAGGACTGAAATGATCAACATAGTATCTATTTGTAAACAAATGCAACAAACTATGAACCATATATTTAGTGAGCGATAAAATGAACAAAAAATATTACAACCGAAGCGGACCAGCTAGTCGGACCGATCAGACCGGAACTGGTGCCTTGTCCAGTCCAGAAGGGGAAAAACTGATCATCCATTGAACCAGTCAAAAACCGGCAAAGTCGGTCACAAACCGGTCAAAACCAGGAAAACCAGTTAAAAAATCGGTTTGTATTTTTTATATTTTAGAAATTCTTTTAGTGCGGTTTTTTTAAAACCGCGCTAATAGAATATGTACACCAAATAAAATTGACATCCTTTTTATTTTATTTGGTTTGAACTAGTGTATTTTTAGACATTTTAAGCATGTTATGGTAGGATTTGTACTATTTCTAAATTTTTTTACTATGTAATATTTTAATTATAATGTATTTATTGAATTTCTTTTATGAATAGTATATTATTTTGATCTAATCGATTACTATTTACTATATAAAATAATAATAATAATAATAATAATTCATTATTACCGATTCGACCACCAGTTCGACTAGTGACTCTTGAACTGGTGCCTCCACTGGTTCAATGACTGATCCGGTTCTGAAAACATTGATAAAATCAGTGAGCCAATCACATTGAATCACTAATACAATAAACAAAGGAGAAAACTGTGAAACATAAAATTAAAAGTCACTAAATCCGTGAGCAAAAAAACAAAAATTTAGTGAACCATCATTGCAGTAAAAAACAAGATATGCAAGTTATTCCCAGTGAATACTGATGAAGGTTATGTGACTTTCAAAGTTTCGTGAGAAAGAAATAATGTAATGAAGGTAAGAGACAATGTATTAATTTGATGGTAACAATGTACATATATAACAAATGTTATCTTATGATTAAAGGTAGCATTAAGACATTACATGTAAATAGGGTAACAAATAATGTTGACAACCATTAATTGGGAATTACAATAATTACAGTAATTGACATGTAATATTGGATCCATACATCAAGAGATCTTGTCTCTAATTCCCCTTTCAAACTGATGGGTGAGAGAATCACCACAAGTTTGTCTCTAAGTTGGTTGAATTGTGTATGTGATAAGGCTTTAGTGAGGCAGTCAGCAACTTGATCAGCTGATAGGACATAGGCTACAACAATCTCATTTTGTAGAATTTGATCTCTAATGTAGTGTACATCAATTTCAACGTGTTTGGCTCAAGCATGCATAACTGGATTTGCAGCTAATGCCTTGGCACTCAAATTATCACACCACAATGTTGGTTTTCTTAGCAGAGGAAGTTTGAACTTATTAAGGAGCGAACATGTCCATGTTATTTTAGTAGCTAAGTCAGCCAGAGCTCTATATTCTGACTCTGCACTCAATGTTGAGACTATCTTTTGCTTCTTTGAGGACCAAGAGACAAATGTTTCACCAAGAAAGACACATTAACCAACCATGGATTTTCTATCATCCACATTTATGGCCCAACCTACATATGAGAATCATGTTAAGTCCAAGTCAACGAATGGTTTAATGTGTAAGTAGTGGTGAATAGTACCTTAAAGATACCTTAGTATTCTTTTGATGCCTTGCCAATTATCTATAATGGGAGAGCCCATTAATTGGTTGGGCTTATTTATTAAGAATCCTATGTCAGGCCTTATAGTTGTTGAGTATTGCAGTGCTCTAATAGCTTGTCTAAACATGGTCTGGTCTTGTAATTTCTCCCCTTTAGCTGTGAATTGCCTGTCAGTTACCATAAGTGTTGGACAAGGTGAGGCATTTACCATTTTGAATTACCTCAGGATGTCCCATATGTACTTTGATTGTTTCAAGTACATACCAGTTGCATCTTTTTGAACTTTTATACCTAAGAAGTAGTGTAGGTGACCGAGATCCTTAAGGAAAAACATAACATTGAGTTGTTTGATGAAAGACTTTAAAAATTTGGTGTTGTTCCTTATAATAATTATATCATCCACATATATAAGTAGGAAGGTAATGTGATTTGTACCTCTTAGAGTAAAGAGCGAGGAATCACTTTTTGTATTCTTGAAACCCCAACTGAGTAAAGCGTCTTTGAGAATGTTAAACTAAGCTTTTGGAGCTTGTTTCAACCCATAAATTACCTTAGATAATTTGCAGACATAATTAGGTTTAGTTAAGTCTATAAAACCCTTTGGTTGATGCATAAACACGGTTTCTTTGAGGTATCTATTAAGAACTGCATTATTTATGTCCAGGTGTTTGACCTCCCAGTTGTGATGTACTATAATTGTGAGTAATATTCAAACTGTACTAGCCTTGACAATTGGACTGAAGGTTTCTTCATAGTCTAATCCTATTTTTTGTTGAAACCCTTTTGCAACTAATCTTTCCTTTCTCCTTTCAATTATGTCATCTAATTTGTACTTGGTCTTAAAGACCCATTTAAAGTCAATGGTGTTCTCTTGGCCTCGATATGGTACGAAGAGCCAGGCTTGATTTGACATGGGGGTCTTATATTCATTGTCCATAGTTTTTTTCCACTTTGGTCTTGTGAGTGCTTCTTTGACATTTTTGGTTCCTTCTCATCTGTGCAAATTTCAACTAATCCAACATATGGCTTCTCTGGCTTGTGAATTCTAGCCTTGCTCCTGGTCCAATGGTTGTAGATGTTTGTGCTTGGTTCAACAAAGTCTTGATAAGTCCTAGAAAATGTTTTAGTGGGATCAATGTCATCAGTGGTTGGACTATTTCTTGTTGAATCAATTGTAATTTGTTCTCTGTTGGGGTCATCAGCCCTCTTAAATGAATTTTCTCATTCGTGTTCTTCATCAATCTCAAGTGGATTCGCTGGTTCTATTTCTTTCATCAAGATTGTTATCATCTAGAAGCATTGCTTCTTCATTATATATGGTACCTACAACAAGCAAAGGAAAAGAAATAGATGGACTTTCAATTAGTGTTTTTAAGTGGCTTTTTGCATTAAGAAAATCATCATGGAATGGAAAAAGCTCCTCATTGAAGATAACATGTCTTGAAATGAAGATTCTTTCTTGAGAATTTAGACACTTGTATCCTTTGTGAGAGTTTCCATAGCCCAAGAACACACATCTAGTTGTGTGAAATTACAATTTATGTTGATTATAAGGCTTGAGACAGGGATAACAATCACACCCAAAAGTTTTAAAAAGGTTGTAGTCAGGTTCCTTTCTAAAGTGTAAGAAGTAAGGGCTTTCATTTTGAGTGACTAGAGATAGTGTAGTTTATTTATAAGATATACTGCTGTGGAGAATGCTTCCCACCAATAATGTATAGGTATTTTGGCTTGGGGTAGTAATGTTAGGCTAAATTCAACTATATGTTTGTGTTTTCTCTCAGCCCTATCATTTTGTTGTGATGTGTAAAGGCATGACATTTTGAATTGTATCCCTGCTTCAATTACATGTTTTTGTACAACCTTATATTCATCACCACCATAACTTTGGGTTGTCTTAATTCTCTTGTTGAACGGATTTTCTGCCATGTTTTTAAACTGAACAAAGGCATGTACGGTATCTGATTTCTGTTTTAAAGGGTAAATCCAAGTGAATCGTGTGGTACCCTAAATCTACTATTTGATATTATAGTTATCTACTTCTAATGAATAAAAAGTATGGGAAATTTTTCACGTTTATTTTTCGTCACTTAATTAAGGCACACTACAATTCAAGACTTATGATAACTACCCTAGATCTAATTGGAAACTAACCCATATGTGAAGATATGAGAAGGTGAAAATTAATCAACTACCTAATCAACTTCATCAATGTATGAAATTTTCATGCATAAGACCTTTATTTCTCATATTGAACATTAATCATTCACAATTAAGATACATACTCATAAACCTACACATTCAAGTCTAAGGGTCCATATCATGAATATCCACATCAAAGCTTTTCCAAGAACCTAATTAGGTGATAATACCATCTGATTCAGTGTGGATACCAGTCCCTTAAACTAGCTACCCCGGATAATATGAAATATACAATTTACTTGTAAAAGGTGTCAATCGAACCGGACCACCTCTCAGGCACACCGGAGTTAAAGAGCTCCACAGTACGGAATATGTGATTATGACCTCGGCCAAAATAGGCTAGTGGTCAACTTGCACCTGCAAAAGCTGCAGGCTCTGATCCTGACACAAATCAAATCACCCACTTGTGCTTTAAAGGAACCATGTATAAATAGCTCATTCATTAACACATAAACAAGTTTTTAAGAAAATCTTTGAACACACTTACTCCGTTATTGTAGCTCCGTAATATAAATTTTTCCCGTTACAATCGTATTGACTTAAGCATCAGAGTCTTTTTTGTAGGTACACCTCTGGTGTGGTCTTGAAGACGATGGTAGAGTTGTTATTTAAATGTGAAGAGCTTAGAGTTCCCACCTGAACCTAAGTTTACAATATCGTACTCCCACTGAGACGGTGTAAAAGGAGAGATAGAGAGAGTGAGAAGCTCGACACCGGTACGAGTCAACTACTTTGACCCCGTACATCGGTCAGATCATTGGCACACCCGGTGGGACCTGTAAACTAAGTCCCACATCATCGAAGTTAAAGTTATGGAAGCCAACAGGCGAAGCGGTGCCCTCGAAGGACATCTCGAGAATGTCGTCCAAAGGGTTAAACCCCGGATCTTAGAATTCAGGGGCGGAATCGTGGAGACCCCTGGCACAGACCAGCCCCAGGGAAGGATGCAGGCTATCCAGCAACCAGACCCGCGAGACGAGCTTATTAGGCAACTAACGATAGAGATACAAGAGCTAAAGAAGAATAAGGAACAGCGAAATAATACAGCAGAAGAATGAAGGCAGTAGGAGCCTTCTCACACCTACGAATACTCACAAGCACAGACACTTGATGAGCAACAGTCGACGTATCGAACTGCAGATATGAAGACTCAAAGAAAGGGTCCGTTGTAAGGAAAAGGTGCAGAATATCGGATTAGTGTACCATTCACTAAGAGATTGATGTGTGTGCCTATTCCAAGGCATCTACAAACCCCCCAGCCACTGTCCATAGGTAAGTATAATGGAGAGACTGACCCAGGACGACATCTAGATGCTTATGCGAATGAGTCACTTTTCCTAGGGGCAGAAGAGGACGTCATGTGTAGAATGTTCCCCAGGACCCTAACCGCTGAAGCTCTAGGGTGGTTTAAAAATTTACTGTAACATCCCATTTTCCACTCAAATAGAAAATTGATATTAATATCTCTTTAATGAGAAAACACTTATTATTAGTTAGTTGATTATTAACTAATTAATATTTTTATGAAATTTTGGTACTTATATTTAATTATTTTGTTAAAATAATAATAATAATAATAATAATAATAATAATAATAAATAATATATGTATTTTGAATAAGGATTTTAGAATGACGTAATTAGTAGTCATTGATTAAGAAAATTATA
Organism: Clitoria ternatea; assembly: GCA_037962975.1. Lineage (NCBI taxonomy): Eukaryota > Viridiplantae > Streptophyta > Magnoliopsida > Fabales > Fabaceae > Clitoria > Clitoria ternatea. Next base: position 230,212,405 of record CM075672.1, read on the forward strand.
TTAAGAATTTTGAATATCTTTATTATTCACAACTTTTATTTTATGTTATTATATTTATGTTTTTACATATTTATGATTTAACTCTTATTAGAATTTTAAAATAAAATTTTGAAGGAATTAGACTATGATTCTCTAGAACTTTTTAATCTACGTATTATTTATGATTTTCTAGAATTTTTTGAAAATTTGAAAATATTTTAATAAAAATATATATTTTTAATCATTTTATATTTATATAAAGTACTTAAAATTAAAAATATTTATAAGAAAGTGAAGTTAAATTATAAGAAAATTTTTTAAAATCCATTTCAAGTAGACTTATTTAAAAATGATCAGTTTGAATAAAATCTTGATTTTTACCGATCGTAAGAAAATCGAAAACGTACCAATAAATTTTTATTAACAGAAAATTTTAGATTTTTAAAATTTAAACTTTCTATTACTTATTATAAAATTAGTGAGATCTGATATAATATCGCTAAATTTCAAAAAGAACTGATTATGAATATTTAAAATATAATGAGTGAATGGTTACTATTTGGCTTAATAATTCAGCCGACATTTACCATGCAAAACACTGTGCATGAACAAAAATTTCAAATGTTGAACAGTAACCAGGAACGAAATTTTCAAAATTGCATAGTACTTTTATAATAAAATATTGAAATGCACAGTGAAAATTTTCCTTATAAATAGCGAGGAAGCGAACGAAGGAAATCACATATTTTAGATTAAATTTTCTAAATATAGTAGTGCTAGAGAGATATTGGTGGGAGTAAGAGAGAAAAATAATTTTCATGGAAGGAGATTCTGTCAAAATTACAAGGTAAGAATAACTCTCTTTTATATTTTTTGTTTATTTTTCATATCGTTTTAGAAATCTATTATTATACTGAATATAATATTATTTTAAGTTACTATTCTAAATAGTAAATTACTATGTCAATAGTAAAATCACTATTATGAATAGTAAATTACTATTTAAATAGTAAATTACTATTTAATGTTACTATTTACCTTTACTATTTACTGTTGCTATTCACAATTTACTATTTACTATTGCTATTCACGTTTTACTATTTACTGTTACTATTCATGATTTACTATTTACTGTTACTATTCATGGTAACTATTTAAAATTTACTATTTACTTTTACTATTTAAAATTTACTATTTATTGTTACTATACATAATTACTAATTACCATTTCTGTTTTAAATAGTAATCTTTATTTTTATCTTATGTCTATACTGAAATAAATTGGTATTAATATTTCTAGAACTCGGAGGCGCAAAGCGAATTCACTTTGGTAGCAATTCAAGGAAAGATGGAGTAAGATAAAAATATAATATGAAAAGACATAAGAATAATGGGAGGAGTCCCCTACTCCTTTTAACTATGAATAATTATTATATTTTAAAGTTATACTTATTATCATCTTAAGAGTTTTAATTTCAAAAGTGTTTAGAAATATTATACATTTTTTTAAGTATTATAATTAAAGATGGAAAAAGATCAATAAATTCAAACTTGTGTCTAAAGTAAATTAATTTCCTGTAAATGCTCTGAAGAAGGTTTGAAATATATGTTAAGACTTTGAAATTTAAATCATTTGTGAATGATAAAGAAAAATTGTAGTGAAAGTCTTCTGCATGTGGTAGAACTTATTTAAGAGTTTGGAAATGTGCAGTTCATCGGGGTGGCTATGTTGTGATTTGTAGGCCCCGAAGATATAGTTTATACTTGAGTTTCTAAAAGTCTTAACTAACGCAATACACGAGTAGTTCATGCATCATGAATCATTAAAGAGAATGAGATGTGATATTGCCTGGGGTGGAATATAGAAACCGAGGATACGTTAGAGGAGGCTTAATTGCGAGCCTTGGGATGGAAGGGTGTGAAAGGGTGCTTCAGGGGACCTGGGGTCGCTCCCTAGTGTCGGGTACTTTCACAATAAAAACATTCTCAGTTTGACTAGTCTCTAAGTATTTCCATGCCAGTTGAGCTGTTCATATGTCATGGAGGCATTTATGTTATTATTATCCAGAATTATAGAACATAGTAAACTCTTGGTTGGCCGAGTGTAAATTAAAACTTAAGGGCCCACATGCATAAACTGAATGAGATAGTAGTGTTAAAAGCATTACATAACATTCATGTGATTGTGACATTCTATATGGGTGGTGAATGAAAATATAATTATGTTTGTGGAAACCCTTATGTTTATGTCTTATCTGTAATATATTATATTTTGTTTCCCACTCCTTCTTGTTTGAATTTATGTTCAAAATATATGCTATGTGATGTATAGCTAGCAGTCCAAGATGAAAGGATGAAATTACAAGAGGGTAAAGTGGTCTTATCAGGTGAACAGATATGGCAAGAGTAGGACTCCAAAACCCTATGGTTCGAGGACTAGGAAATGATTGGTCACAGTCATAGTAGAGGTATAATTTAGTTTTAGTTTACCTTATTACAATATCAAGTTGGATAATTGTAACAAGGTCAATGTTAACTTTGATAAACCTTATCATTCAGTTATAATACTGTAATCTTTTATCACTTATGATTTCTATAAATTTGTTTTGTCATTATGGATAAATATTGAAAGACAACATTTTTTTATTTCAATATTCAAAGGAAATCAGGTATATATATGTCCTTGTATACGTGAGATAAGGAATGATAAATAAATATATATATATATATATCTTTCTAAAAGTTTTTAAAAGAAATAACAATATATCTCATTTATATAAGGGGGTGTTACAAAGTGGTATCAGAGCAGTTCAATCCAAATCGGCTTGGGGTATGGTCTTACTAGCTTGTTAGTGTACTCTGATGGTTAAATTAGTCAAAAGATTTTATGATGGATAGAGGAGGAGACCTTATTATTAGAATAAATGGCAAGAAGCAAATGAAGAAAAGTTAGAAAAAGAAGAAGAAGAAAGAACTAGTTTTTAAGTTTATAACAAGTATAAGTTAAAATGATATAGCCTATTACTTGAAAAATGTTATTGCAGGGATTTCCAGAGACTGGCCATTCTGAAGTCTTTATTGACATTATTTAAGTATAGGCGTTAATGTATGGTGGAATAATAAGGTAAATTAACTAATGTAGTTATTTCCTTTTATTCCAAATATGTTGTATGGTGTTTAATTCTTTGGTTAATATGTGATAAAATATTCAAATATTTGCCTCTTTTACAATATAGTATAGGGACAATAAGAGAGATAAGACAATAGAAAGTCTTTAGGAATATTTTGGTATGAATTTTAGACTGGAGCTGTCATGACTTTAACTACTTAGTTATAAATTACTGGGACTGATCACCCCGAATGATTTACACTAAGTGGTGGAAGACATGTCGAATGAAGGATCCTAAGATCAAGAAATTTAACTCTAGGTGAATATGATATATGGAGAAATGGAGACAAACTCAATAAACCCTATTAGGATATTCCTTGTCATGTCCTTGAATTGGTATAGATACTTGTGTGAATTGGAATTCCAATGGGTAGATAACGGTTGTAATCCGAAATTAGTATAATAATTGTCTAAAATAGAATCATAGTTTTTCCTTTGATGATATATTTTGAATTTAAAAAAATGTGTGGATGTATGATTTATGAAAGAAATATGGTAATTTGTTCACTAACTTGTTTGGTGTGACAAATAATCGTGTTAGGAATTGTATCTCTAATTATTTGTATTGATTCTTCTTTTGTATAACATATAAGGCATATTAATGGTTGTTTGATTTGATGAAATTTTCCTTTAATGATGCCTGCGATTGAATAATATATATGATGGTTATATGTATAAATATTTGAATTAAGAAAACTTTATGGTTGTGACATTGAATGTGATCAATCATAGATTGTTGAATTTTTTAAGTGTTTTATTGTGGTAAATATGTTAATAAAGGATCTAAAATAAGTATTATAGATCTTTGGGAGATAATTATATTGGTTTAATTTAGAAAATTGAATTATAAAATATTTTCTTTGTGATTCCTAACAATCTGATGCATATTTATCAAATTATTTTCTTTTAGTCATCAATTTGTCCAATGAATATACATACCCTATATAAATCATTGTTATGCAATGTTTATTGTACAAATATTTTGATAGACTTATAATAAAGAAATGTGTTATTAAACTATGGGTAAATAAATATGAACTCTTACTTATTAATTCAACGTAGTGTGAGTTACATAAACCTTAGCCAACTATAACAAAAATTTAAGTGAGTATTTCTAAGTCAACATAGTGACTTGTGATCATTAAGATTAGTGAATTTATAAAATCTATGTAATGATTGTAGTCAATTATAATAGGATATGCAATCGATTAGTTAAGAAATATTTAATCCATTATGTAGGATAATAAGAATTAATTTCATACCCTAGATTTTCATGAAGCAAAGAACATAAGGATTTAGTTAGACAAACAAGTACAACACAGACTAAGACATATTTATCCTTTTTCACTAGGATAATTTATTATACATGATTACATTAAAGATAATAAAGTAGAACATCTAGTACATCATAGTTAAACAATAAGTAACCACTTATTTCTAACAATTATTAGAGAATCACAATAGTTAGAGGCCTAAGAGTTTTGGCTATACATAAAATACCCTAACTAGAGAATCACCATAATGATTATAAGAAGTAAGGCACTTGTTACCACAAACTGTAGTCCAGCTCAACTTCGCTCTTCATCACTTCTAGGAAGGTTTGCCATCGAATAATATGATATTACTTAAGGAAAAAGATTAAAGAAATTAGATAGAAGAGAGAAACTAGGAAACCTTGAAGTTGTGATAGAAAGTGAGAATGGATTAGAAATTTATAAGCAAGCAAAGGAGTGTGAGCAACGGTCATAAACAACTAGTCCAACGGCTAGTTGCTAACGGCTAGTTGTCTAGTGATTAATTCTTAACAGTCCATTTTCATATGTTACGAATAGGAATTTTAATTTATAGATGTTAAGGATTATATTAAGTAATGTCTTAATGGAATAAGAAATGTAATTATTGAAGCGTTTAGAGTTAACCATCAGTTTATGATAAGCATGGTTAACAAAATTAAGAGGGTGATATTTTTGAGTTGAGGAGAAAATACCTGATAAGATTAAAAGAACGTAAGTGACAACATCAAGGAAAAGATACATAAATGCTAATAAAAGTAGAAACATATTAGGATAGTTCACTTAGTTAGCCTCGGTAAGATTTATTAAAAATATCAAATTTCGAGGATGAAATTTCTTTTAGGAGAGTAGAGTTGTAACATCCCATTTTCTACTCAAATAGAAAATAAATATTAATATCTCTTTAATGAGAAAACACTTATTATTAGTTAGTTGATTATTAACTAATTAATATTTTTATGAAATTTTGGTACTTATATTTAATTATTTTGTTAAAATAATAATAATAATATATGTATTTTGAATGAGGATTTTAGAATGACGTAATTAGTATTCATTGATTAAGAAAATTATATTAAGAATTTTGAATATCTTTATTATTCACAACTTTTATTTTATATTTTTATATTTATTTTTTTACATATTTATGATTTAAATCTTATTAGAATTTTTAAAAAAAATTGAAAGAATTAAACTATGGTTCTTTAGAACTTTTTAATCTACGTATTATTTATGACTTTCTGGAATTTTTTGGAATTTTGAAAATATTTTAATAAAAATTATATATTTTTAATCATTTTATATTTATATAAAGTACTTAAAATTAAAAATATTTATAAGAAAGTGAACTTAAATTATAAGAAAATTTTCTAAAATCCATTTCATGTAGACTTATTTAAAAACGATCAGTTTGAGTAAAATCTTGATTTTTACCAATCATAAGAAAATCAGAAACGTACCAATAAATTTTTATTAACAGAAAATTTTAGATTTTTAAAATTTCAACTTTATATTACTTATTATAAAATTAGTGAGGTCTGATATAATATCGCTAAATTTCAAAAAGGACTAATTTTGAATATTTAAAATATAACGAGTGAATGGTTACTATTTGGTTTAATAATTCAACCGACATTTACTATGTAAAACACTGTGCATTTTCAATTCTTGCACAGTAACGAGGAACAAAATTTTTAAAATTGCACAATACTTTTATAATAAAATATTGAAATGCACAGTGAAAATTTTCCTTATAAATAACAAGGAAGCGAACGAAGGAAATCGCATATTTTAGATTAAATTTTCTTAATATAGTAGTGCTATAAAAATAGTAGTGGGAGTAAGAGAGAGAAATAATTTTCATTAAAGGAGGTTCTGTCAAAATTACAAGGTAAGAATAACTCTCTTTTATATGTTTTATATTTATTTTCATATCGTTTTAGAAATCTATTATTATACTGAATATAATATTATTTTAAGTTACTATTCTAAATAGTAAATTACTATGTCAATAGTAAATCACTATTACAAATAGTAAATTACTATTTAAATAGTAAATTACTATTTAATGTTACTATTTACAAGTTACTATTTACAATTTACTATTTACTTTTTACTATTTACCTTTACTATTTACTGTTGCTATTCATGATTTACTATTTACTATTTACTATTACTATTTACATTTTACTATTTACTATTACTATTCATGATTTACTATTTACTGTTACTATTTACGATAACTATTTAAAATTTACTATTTACTATTACTATTTAAAATTTACTATTTATTGTTACTATGCATAATTATTAATTGTCATTTCTGTTTTAAATAGTAATCTTTATTTTTATCTTATGTCTATACTGAAATAAATTGGTATTAATATTTCTAGAACTCGGAGGCGCAAAGCAAACTCACTTTGGTAGCAATTCAAGGTAAGGGGGTGAGATAAAAATATAATATGAAAAAACATAAGAATAATGGGAGGAGTCCCGTACTCCTTTTAACTATGAATAATTGTTATATTTTAAAGTAATACTTATTATCATCTTAAGTAAATAAATAAAATTTATTCAAAAGATTAAAATATTTGGATGAATGATATTTGATTAACCTAACATAAAGTTTAAAATATTTAGATGACTCATTAACCTAACATACCGTATTATTGAGTTATAATACTGTAATCTTTTATCACTTATGATTTCTATAAATTTGTTTTGTCATTATGAACAAATATTGAAAGACAACATATTTTTACTTTCAGTATTCAAAGGAAATCAGGTACATATACGTCCTTGTATACGGGAGATAATGAATGATAAATAAAATTATTTATCTTTCTAAAGTTTTTAAAAGCAACCAGAATATATATCTCGTGTATACAAGATGGTGTTACATTTCCCACCGAGATCGATAGATTGTTGGGATGACTTAGTGTTAGTCCTCAAATTTACAATAAAATCTTTAATAAAAATTTCATAAAAATAATAAAAATCAGTCTAAATTGTTAGAAAATTAGGTTTTAAATTCAATAAATAGAAGTTCTTAGAAATAATTTGCCCTTGATCAATTTTCTCTAGTTTTGTAGTGAAAAAGTGAAGAATTTAAAGAGAAAATTGAAGATTAGGAACCTGACGCGTAGCATCAACACCACGCGTAGCGTGGGGACTTTAGATGCTGATGCTACACATCACATTCACGCGTAGCGTCAGAGCTGCGTGGACTCTACAGCCAGGTTGGCCAAGCACTCACCTTTTGACCCACTTTTGGCCACTCCACTACTCACAAACGTCCACACCGAAGTGGAGACAGGGCCAAGTGGCAGGGCATGATTCATTAAATAATTCCACCATGGCCACTTTGAGTTGTTTAATAGAGGCTGAGTCAGGGAACTGACGCGTAGCGTCAGGACCCTTCCTCAGCCCTATAAATAGGGCCATTTCCAACACTTCTAGGCATCCTATTCTGAGTATCTCACTCTTATCTTCTCTTACACACTCGAGTTTGAGTGTTTATTTTATGAGTTTGTAGCTCTAGAATAGTTTTCTAGATACTTGAGAGTGTTGTGTAGTATTGTGATCGTTGTATCGTGAAGTTTCCATCATCACCTTTGTAATGTCAATAGTGTTGTTTTTACTTTCACCATGTGTAACTAATCTGTTTATATTGGAATTGGTGAGTTAATCTATTGAATATGATGTTGTGAATTCGACCTCTGCATGTTTATGATTCAAGTCCATGTTAGTATTTCAATCTTTTATTAATCTGAACGTCAAACGGGAGAATGATTTTCATGTGTATTGAAACTTGTTTTATTAGTGTGAATGTCAAACAGGAGAATGATTATTCATGCCTTATTAAAACTTGATTTAATAAAAGTAAAAGTTGGAATACCCTTAATATACCAATTACTAGGGATAGAATTGGTAATTATTGTTACCATAAAGCCAGGACTTAATGTAAGTTTTTACTGAGAAAGCTCACGAGGGATCGGACTTTACTGTAAATACTTAGAATTTATATCACGAGGGATCAGTTATAATGATTTTAAGCTGCAATGATATGAACTTGATGATTAAATATGCATGACTTGAGTTCCTCCATTATTATTCTAGATTAGGGATCCAAATTCCAACATAATTTGTTTATCTGTGTTTTATCTTCAAATATCTTAGTTATTCTAAAATTGCAACTCAACTTCTTAGATAGATTGTTATTCTCTTTTTACCACATGAACAACTCAACTATGCCATCTTGTAAATATTGTATAAATTGTATATCAATTATTCTTTTGTGTATAAGTTTTGATAAATTTACCATAGTAACTAGAAAATTACTGTAACTATTGGACTTTCAATCCCAGTAGAACGATATCTAAATTTTGAAAACTACAAACGATTGGTGCGCTTGCCAATTAATAGACCTAACAGTAAAAGAAAGTAACAAGTTTTCTGCAACATTATATTTTTTGGGTCTAATAAGTTTTCTGGCGCCGTCGCCGGGGATTGAATTGATTCAGTAAACAGTAAATTTTTAATTACCATGGTAAAAATAATTTACCTTAGTAAAAAAAATTTTAATTTATTCATTCATGTATTTATTTTAACATTATTTTACTAACATTTCTTTATTTAGTGTGTTTATGCAAACTCGATCTTCTGCAGGAAAGGTGTTCTTCGATCCTGAGATCGAGAAGTTTGTAAAGAAACTTAAAACATTAAAATCTAAAAAAACAAAAACTTCTTCTTCAACTTCATCTTCTTTTGAAAAATCTAAAAATTTTGAAAAATCTAACATGGCTGCTGAAAGGAGAACATTGAGACAGTTTGCTGCTATTAATGAACCACCTCGTGTTTCGGGGATGTATCAAAGACCTATTGCTGCTGTAGAAATCAAACCAGCTACTTTAAACATTATTCAAAATAATCAATTGCTGGTTTAAATAATGAGGAACCTTATGAACACTTAACTGTTTTTTATGAGTTATACAACACAATTGGTTTTGAACCCAATCAAGAAGAATCAGTTTACATGAGATTGTTTCCTTTTTCTTTGATTGGGAAAGCTAAAGAATGGTTTAAATCTCGTCCACCCGGTAGTTTTACAAACTGGTCCGATGTCGAGAGAAAATTTTTGGAAAGATTTTATTCTCCTTCAAAATATTTTGAAGCAATGACAGCCATACATTCTTTTTCACAAAACAATGATGAATCATTAGGAGAAACATGGGAACGATTCAAGGCACTCTTGAGGAAGTGCCCGAACCATAACTTAAATGATGCTGAAAAGGTAAGGATCGTTTACCATGGTTTGTTACCTCAGTTTAAAATGATGTTAGATGCTTATGTAGGAGGTTCTTTAATGAACAAAACTATGGAAGAAGCAATAGAAATATTGGAATCAATGTCCATCAGTGACTGACAAGCAAAACATGAAAGAGGTAATGTACAAAGAAAGCTAGGTATGCTCGAATTGGGGGTTAATGATGCAGTATTAGCTCAGAAAAATTGCTGACTCAATAAATTGAGGCTATGAGCAAACAATTGGAGAAACTTTAAATTGCTCAAATGTCATCACCATCTCCTGCTCAATTAAAACAATGTATGTATTACATGGGAGAGCAACCATGTGGTTACTGTGCCCCTGAAAGAAATGAGCAAGAGTAAGCCAATTTTTTGAACCATCAAAGAATACCTTTAGGTAATTCTCCTTTCAATCTTAGTAATTCTTTTCCTAACAATTACCAGCAGGGTTGGCAGAATCAGAATATTGGCTGGAAACAAGACGTTGGACCTTCTAACCGACCTCCAAATAATCAATTCAAACAACAACCACAATCCGATCAAACAGCAAGGCTAACACGGATAGAAGAATCTATCCAACAGTTGCTTTAATACATGCAAACAAATAAAGCCGCACGTAAAGCGCCGGACATGCAATTGGGATAGTTAGCAAAAGAAGTAGCTGACATGAAAAGCTCTGGTTTTTCTGCAAACACTCAGAATCCAAGAGAATAATGTAATGCTATTTTTACAAGAAATGGTAAAGTTGTAGGAAGTGATAGTGAAAAAGGAAAAGAAGAAAAAGAAAAAGAAGAAAAAGAGAAAGAGGTAGAAAAAGAAGAAAAAGAGAAAGAAAAAAAGAAAGAAGAAGAAGAGAAAAAAGATGAAGAAAAGAATGATGAAAAAGAAAAACAAAAAAATTAAAAAATTAAAAAATTAAAAAACAAAAAAATAGTATTTGGGTCAGACACCTCCAGTTAAAGATTTACATTATCCACATGCACCATCAAAGAAGGATAAAGAAAAGGAATACAAGAGATTCCTTGAAATCTTTAAGCAATTACACATAAACATTCCATTTTCTGAGGCATTAGAATAGATGCCAACATATGCAAAGTTTATGAAAAAATTGCTCACCAAAAAAAGGAGGTATGATGAAGAAATTGTTGAACTAGAAGCAGGTTGCAACGCCATTTTGTAACATAATATGCCAATAAAGTCAAAAGACCCTGGAAGTTTCACCATTCCTGTCTTCATTGGAGGGATGAACATTGGAAAAGCCTTGTTAGACTTAGGGGCTAGCATTAATCTAATGCCTCTAAGTATGATGAAGCGAATTGGTGACCTTGATCCTCAAAGAACAAAGATGACTCTGCAACTGGCTGATAGATCAATTAAAAGACCCTATGGTATTATGGAAGATGTACTTGTGAAAGTTGACAAGTTCTACTTCCCTGTTGACTTTGTGGTATTAGACATGGAAGAAGATGTTGAAGTTCCCCTAATTCTGGAAAGACCATTCATGAAGACTGCTAGAGTGCTCATTGATGTAGATAATGGAAAGCTGGCAGTAAGAGTTCATGATGAAGAAGTAAACTTTGATGTTTTCAAAGCCATGAAACATCCCAATCCAAAACAAGATTGTTTTAAGGTGGATGTTCTCGACAAGGTCTGCTTCTCCATATCTACAGGTATGTCAAACTCTGATCCTTTAAATAAGTTATTAACTAACTCTGTGGAATTTTTGAGTAAAGAATAAGAAAAACAAGTAGACAAATATCTTGAAGATCTTGATCAAGGGAAAGAAATTTTCCCTAAGTCAAGAGAAATTGAAGAAATTCAAGAAGTACCTGTTGAAGAAATTAAGAGGCTTGAATTGAAAGTGCTACCTTCCAACTTAAAGTATATCTTTTTTAAAGAAGGTAGTTTAAAACTAGTGATTATTAGTAATTTGTTAAGTGAAATAGAAGAAGAAAAACTGGTTGAAGTCTTAAAAAGGAATCAAGAAGCTATTGGATGGACGCTTGAAGATCTGAAAGGTATAAGCCCATCATATTGCATGCATAAGATCTTAGTGGAAGATAATTTTAAACCTGTTGCTCAATTCCAAAGACGCCTCAATCCAACAATGAAAAAGGTAACTAAGAAGGAGGTTTTGAAATTGCTGAAAGCAGGTATTATCTATCCTATTTCTGATAGTGCATGGGTAAGTCCGGTACAAGTTATTCCAAAAAAGGTGGTATGACAGTAATTGTTAATGATAAAAATGAATTAATTCCAACAAGAACTGTCACTAGTTGGAGAATATGCATTGATTATAGAAAACTAAATCAAGCAACAAGAAAAGATCATTTTCCACTTCCTTTTATGGATCAAATGCTTGAAACATTGTCTGGACAAGCTTACTATTGTTTTCTTGATGGATATTCTAGATACAACCAAATTGCTGTTGACCCTCTTGATCAGGAAAAGTCTGCTTTTACATGTCCCTTTGGTATATTTGCATATAGGAAAATGCCATTTGGATTGTGTAATGCACCTGCCACTTTTCAAAGATGCATGTTTGCTATTTTTGCAGATCTAATTGAAAAGAGCATTGAGATTTTCATGGATGATTTTTCAGTCTTTGGAAATTCATTTGAAACATGTCTAACCAATCTGGACACCGTACTGAAGCGGTGTATTGAAACAAATTTGGTGCTCAACTGGGAGAAATGCCACTTTATGGTGAAAGAAGGAATTGTACTTGGTTACAAAATTTCCTCTAAAGGTATTGAAGTAGATCAAGCCAAAATAGAGGTAATCTCTAAACTCCCACCCCCTGTGAATGTGAAAGGTATTAGAAGTTTTTTAGGACATGCTGGATTCTATAGAAGATTTATTCAAGATTTTTCAAAAATTGCTAAACCTTTAACAAATCTTCTAAATAAAGATGTTGAATTCAAGTTTGATAAAGCATGTCTTAAAGCTTTTAATACCTTGAAAGAAAAATTGGTTTCTGCCCCTATAATTGTTGCTCCTAATTGGAATTTACCCTTTGAACTTATGTGTGATGCAAGTGATTATGCTGTAGGAGTAGTTTTAGGTCAAAGATATGAAAAAGTTTTTAGGGTTATACACTATGCTAGTAAAGTTTTAAATGAAAATCAAATAAATTATGCAACTACTGAAAAAGAATTACTAGCTATAGTGTATGCCTTGGAAAAATTTAGATCATACTTGATTGGATCAAAAATAATTATTTTCACTAATCATGCTGCAATCAAGTACCTTTTGACCAAAACTGATTCTAAACCTCGGTTAATCCGATAGATTTTACTCCTTCAAGAATATGATCTTGAAATCAAAGATAAAAAGGGTAGTGAAAATATGGTTGCTGACCATCTTTCCAGATTAATGAATGATGAGGTCACTGCCAAAGAAAAAGACATCTTGGAAGAATTTCCTGATGAAAAACTTTTTGAAATAACAAAACGGCCATGGTTTGCTGATATTGCCAATTTTAAAGCAGCAGGAATTCTTCCAAATGATCTAACTTGGAAACAAAGAAAAAAAAATTTCAAAGATTCAAAATACGTTGTTTGGGATGACCCTCATCTATTTAAAATTGGTGTGGATAGTTTGTTACATCGTTGTACCCGACTGGGAAAAGAAAGATGTGTTGTGGCATTGTCATAAGTCCCCTTATGGAGGACATTTTAATGGAGAAAGAACTGCTACAAAAATTTTGCAATCAGGTTTGTATTGGCCCTCTATTTTTAAAGATTCTCACTCATTTGTTCAAGCTTGTGATAACTATCAAAGAACAGGTAATGTTAACAAAAGACAAGAAATGCCTCTTACTAACATTCAGGAGGTTGAGGTATTTGATTGTTGGGGTATTGATTTCATGGGACCTTTTCCTTATTCTCAATTTAATCAATACATTCTTTTGGCAGTTGATTATGTTTCAAAGTGGGTAGAAGCAATTGCTTCACCTAATGCTGACACCAAAACTGTAGTGAATTTCTTGAAGAAAAATATTTTCTGCAGGTTTGGAACACCAAGAACTTTGATCAGTGATGGAGGATCACATTTTTGTAACAAAGTTCTTCAGAAAGTGTTACAACATTATGGAGTGAGACTTAAAGTGGCCACAGCATATCATCCACAAACCAATGGACAGGCTGAGATTTCAAATCGAGAAGTGAAAAGGATTTTGGAAAAGACTGTGTCTTCTTCTAGAAAAGATTGGTCACAAAAGCTTGATGATGCACTCTGGGCATACAGAACTACATTTAAAACTCCAATTGGCCTTTCTCCTTTTCAAATGGTCTATGGAAAAGCTTGTCATCTTCCAGTAGAGATGGAACATAAAGCATATTAGGCTTTAAAATTTCTCAATTTTGATCCAAATACAGCAGCTGACAAAAGAAAGTTGCAGTTATTTGAATTGGAAGAAATGAGAAATAATGCTTATGAGACATCTAGAAGTTACAAAAACAAGGTGAAAGCTTACCATGATAAGAAAATTAAAAATAGACATTTTATACCAGGTCAGCAAGTTTTATTGTTTAATTCAAGATTAAGACTGTTTCCTGGTAAATTGAAATCTAAATGGTCAGGTCCTTTTGTAATCAAGGAAGTTAAATCTTATGGAGCAGTTGAGATAGAAGATCCAACTTCCAAAAGAAGTTGGATGGTTAATGGAGAGAGATTGAAACCATATTTAGGTGGTGAGATCAACAGACTCACTACCATTTGTTATTTGACTGATTTGTGATGTGCAGGATGTCTAGCTAGAGACTGTAAATCAAGCGCTCAATGGGAGGCAACCCATTATTTCTTTTCTTTATTTTAAGCTTATTTTTACATTAAAAAAAGAGAGTTTTTTCAAAATTTTAGATAGAAATTTAATTTTGAAAATAAAAAGGGTTTTAAAATTTTAAAAGAAAAGGTTTTTGAAAATTAAATTTTGAAATTTAAAAATCAGAACCCCACGTGTAGCATCCCACTGACGCGTAGCGTGAGGCATGAACTGTAAGCCCACGCGTAGCGTCCCACTGACACGTAGCGTGGGAAGAACAGAGCTGACACGTAGCGTCCCACCCACGCGTAGCGTCAACCTCTGTTCCTAATTTTTTTTTAATTTTTGTATTTTATTTTCCTTTATTTGTTTTCTGTTTTTAATAAAATCTGTCCAGTATGCTTCTTTTTGTTGTTTGTTTATTTTTCTTTTAATAAATTTTCTGGAATTATATATTTGTTATACTTTCTTGCATAAAAAATAAATAAATTTGCATAATTTTGTAAATATACATGTTGTATGATTTTGCATATTTATGAAATTTATGCATGTTGATTTTTGTTTGTGACAAATTGTAAAAATCCAAAAATATGCACATTAATAAAATTACAAAAATTCAAAAATATGTTGTTATGGATTTTGTGTGAGTTTTGTGTTTTGTGTAAATATTTAATAAAATTGTTTTTTTAGAAAATCCAAAAACATGTATGTTTAAAATTTTTGTAAATATTTTATTATTGTGAATGTTTTGTATAAAATATATAAACCAAAAATAATTGTTAAATGTTTGATATGTTTTTCAATATTATAATATGTGTTTGATTTTTAATTTTTCTTTTTGCAGGTGACACCAAAGAAATCCATCCCTACTACTGGTCCTAAAAGACAAAGAAGGACCACGGATACTGACACCACCTCTGAGGATCCAGATCTTCAGGGTGAGGAGGTGTTGGGACCGAGAGATCCCACCAGATTTCACACTGATGCGAAATGGGCCCGGTTTCACCAAATAAAGGGCCAAAGACTCATCTGGGAGAGAGTCTTAGATTTGAGTGCTGGGGACTATCCTGAGCTACAGGATGAGGTCCAGAGGAGGAGATGGGGACCACTATTTTCCCTACCTACTGAGGGAGATCCCATCTTAGTGATGGAATTCTATGCTAATGCTTACAGGACTCGCCAGGACGCGCCAGACATTGGACATCAGAGGACGAGCTGGGTTAGGGGCCGGCATATTGCTTATGACCGGGACACTATTAGTACCCTATTGGGTAACCCTTGGGAGCCTACTCCCGAGAGTGATATTTGTTTTTGGAAGGAAAACAGAAACAAGATCGCTACTGAGGATGGTGATCTAGGATACTTCCTAGAATAGGTTGCTCACTTCTTGAGCAAGGATGGAATCTTCTTCAACCTGAGTAAGGTTGGGAGGACTCCATCTAACCTCCTCAAGACCCAGCTGACCCCTATAGCTCAGGCATGGTCTCATCTCATGCTGCATAACATTACTCCTGTCACCCACCTTTCTTCTATCCCAGTTGATTGATGCTGCCTTCTTTACTCCATTCTCTAGGGCCATATTATTGATATTGCAGAGCTGATTTTTAAGCAGATTCACCTTTATGCCCTTGGGTATAAGGTGAACCCTTCTATCCCATTCCCTCTCATTATATCTGCCTTACTGAGGAGGCAGGGAGTTGTTGTGCTATCACCTAAGTTCACTAGTTCTTCGGGGAGAGTCCCCAAAGTTCTAGTGAACAAAGATTACTTCGTCCAGCAGTGCGAGCTTCCACCACTGGAGCAGGAGGCTCAACCTAGACAGAGGAGGAGGAGACCACCAATTCAGCCACCACCTGCTGATGTTGTCACAGAGGGATTTGCCAGGATGACACTTGAGCATCAACATATGATGCAGATGATGGGTGCCACACACAGAGCTTACATGCATCTTCATGATTCATACTATCAGTACAGACTTCAGGGTGAGGGAGCACCATATGTTACACCAGCTGAGTTTGCAGCCTATGTGGCTTGGCCTGGTGATCTGCCGACATACCCTGAGACTGGTGAACCGTCTGGAGCACATGCTGAGTCAGAGGGTGATGCAGATGAGGAGGGAGATGATGAGATGGAGGACTGATTGGTGTTATCTCATTTCTATTACATACATTCTAGTTTACTTTTAGTTTTCTATTTACATTGGTATTTTTACTTTTTGGATATTATATTATAGTTTATTTTTATGTGGTGTGTTTTATCTTTGCGTAAAATTTTTGTCATGGTGTGTTTTTGTGTATTTTCTTCATAAAAAAATAATAATAAATATATTTTATCTTTTTAATAAATAAATCAAATTTTTGAAAGTAAGATAATTTATACACTTAAAGTTTTTACACAATAAAACTAATTTTGTAAAATCAATTATTGATTTTTTTGTAACTTAGGAATTTTGATAAAATTAGTTACAATATGTTTATTAACTATCAAGCTAAATTTCGATAACCTGGTGAGCTGAGAGATCTTTTAAACACTTGAGGGTTTATTCGACATAACTTCATTCGAATTGATTTTGCTTTAATCTTTGATTTGTGTTGTTATACAGAGAATTCAAGAAAATGATCAAGGCACATTTTTAGTGAAAAGAAAACCTTGGGCGAAACAACTTACTTTGGTAAAATTATTTTATCCCTTGAAAGCCAATTTTGAGCCTAAAAAAAATAAATTCTTTGGTACCCTTAACCTATATCAGTTTTAACCATTCCCTATATTTGATTGATTAAAAGAGCAATTGAGCAAAATAAAAATATTTTGAGTGTTCTTACAAAAAAATGGGGAGTGAAAATAAGCAACTTGATTCTTTTCAAAGAAAAAGGAAATAATAATAAAATATGAAAAAGAAAAATCAAAAATAGTGAAAAGAATCAAGTTGGGAGTATTTATTTTTCATTAATAAAAGAATTGAGACTTGGGCCAAGAGAAAGGCTAAAAACTTGCTCTTTTATGATTTCAAGCTTTTGAATTCCAAAGAAAAACCATCATTTCTTGTAGCCAAGCCTCATTACAACCTTTGAAAAGACCTTATGATTTTTGAAAATATCTCTGTATGATCAACCATTGATTAGATGAAAGTCAAAATTAAATTTGTTTGATTTTATGATTGAAAGAGTGAAACAGGTTACCCTTGGCACAGAGATAAACACTTGTGAGGTAAGCCTAAATTTATGCTTGATTTGTTAATAAAATATTGTAAAGGATTTTATCAATAAACCTTTGTTACATAAGATTTCTATAATTGATTATTTCAAAATGGTAAATTATGAAATTACTTTTTGTGGTAAATTCTCAGACAAACTCAAAAATTTGATTTCAAATTTTTATTTTTTATTTTTCTCTGTTGCTCGAGGACGAGCAATGTCTCAAGTTGGGGGTATTTGTTAGTCCTCAAATTTACAATAAAATCTTTAATAAAAATTTCCTAAAAATAATAAAAATCAGCCTAAATTGTTAGAAAATTAGGTTTTAAATTCAATAAATAGAAGTTGTTAGAAATAATCTGCCCTTGATCAATTTTCTCTAGTTTTGTAGTGAAAAAGTGAAGAATTTAAAGAGAAAATTGAAGATCAGGAACTTGACGTGTAGCATCAACACCACGCGTAGCGTGGGGACTTTAGATGCTGACGCTACGCATCACATTCACGCGTAGTGTCAGAGCTGCGTGGACTCCACAGCCAGGTTGGCCAAGCACTCACCTTTTGAACCACTTTTGGCCACTCCACTACTCACAAACGTCCACACCGAAGTGGAGACAGGGCCAAGTGGCAGGGCATGATTCATTAAATAATTCCATCATGGCCACTTCGAGCTGTTTAATGGAGGCTGAATCAGGGAACTGACGCGTAGCGTCAGGTTGACACGTAGCGTCAAGACCCTTCCTCAGCCCTATAAATAGAGCCATTTCCAACACTTCTAGGCATCCCATTCTGAGTATCTAACTCTTATCTTCTCTTATACACTCGAGTTTGAGTGTTTATTTTATGAGTTTGTAGCTCTAGAATAGTTTTCTAGATACTTGAGAGTGTTGTGTAGTATTGTGATCGTTGTATCGTGAAGTTTCCATCATCGCCTTTGTAATGTCAATAGTGTTGTTTTTACTTTCACCATGTGTAACTAATCTGTTTATGTTGGAATTGGTGAGCTAATCTATTGAATATGATGTTGTGAATTCGACCTCCGCATGTTTATGATTCAAGTCCATGTTAGTATTTCAATCTTTTATTAATCTAAACGTCAAAAAGGAGAATGATTATCATGTGTATTGAAACTTGTTTTATTAGTGTGAATGTCAAACGGGAGAATGATTATTCATGCCTTATTAAAACTTGATTTAGTAAAATTAAAAGTTGGAATACCCTTAATATACCAATTACTAGGGATAGAATTGGTAATTATTGTTACCTTAAAGCCAGGACTTAATGTAAGTTTTTACTGAGAAAGCTCACGAGGGATCGGACTTTACAGTAAATACTTAGAATTTATATCACGAGGGATTGGTTATAATGATTTTAAGCTGCAATGATATGAACTTGATGATTAAATATGCATGGCTTGAGTTCCTCCATTATTATTCTAGATTAGGGATCCAAATTCCAACATAATTTGTTTATCTGTGTTTTATCTTCAAGTATCTTAGTTATTCTAAAATTACAACTCAACTTCTTAGATAAATTGTTATTCTCTTTTTACCACATGAACAACTCAACTATGCCATCTTGTAAATATTGTATAAATTGTATATAAATTATTCTTTTGTGTATAAGTTTTGATAAATTTACCATAGTAACTAGAAAATTACTGTAACTATTAGACTTTCAATCCCAGTGGAACGATATCTAAATTTTGAAAACTACAAACGATTGGTGCGCTTGCTAATTAATAGACCCAACAGTAAAACAAAGTAACAAGTTTTCTGTAACATTATATTTTTTGGGTCTAATACTTAGCCCATGCCTTCCTGCAACACTTCATTGTCTCAAGAGATGTACCCAGAACGTCCCATACATTGGCCAAAATCAAGCAAGGTTCGGATGAAAGCCTTAGGAAATTTTTGAAAAGGTTTTACAAGGAGGTAGCGTTAGTACAAGGATTGACTGAGCAGATTCAACTGCACATAGCAGTTGAGGCTTTAAAGTCGCGGTCGCCTTTTGCCTTGTCTTTGGCGAAAGAGGCACCCCAGACATTCGAGGAATTTCAGAAAAAGGCTGTGAAGTATGTAGTGAGAGAAATGCATTTGGCAGTAGCAAAGGGGAAGACTTCGGCCACAGAAGACCGGTCACAACTCCATAAGCGAAGAGGACCAAAGACGGGAAGGGGTAAAGAACGAGACCCTCCTCTAAGGCAGAAGGAACGACGAAGTATCAATCTAACCCAGTTCACACCCCTGGAAGTACGGCCCAGCCAAATTCTGAGAGAGGTTGGGATGAGAAGTTGCATGGTATGTGGAATTAAAAAACCTATGCCTATGAAAAGACCAGGTTGTTATTCAAGTGGCCTCAATACTCAAGAGGGGGGGTGAATTGAGTTTTTAAAACTTTGCTTGGAATGCCTTTGAACTTAGTTCTTTTATCATAAGTTTAGAAATTATGCAAGTGAAGTCAAGTATAATGCAAAAGATAATGCAAAACAAGAGATAGATATAGCTGAGACAATTTATCAAACACTTGGTATGCAATGTTCAAAGTTAACTTAATCAAGCAAAATCAAGTATCCAAATCACAATCAATCAATCCAAATCAATTAAGTGTAGTATATAAATGTAAAAGAGTAAGGGAGAAGAGCTTGCAAACCAATTTAACGAGTTCCACCAACCCCGGTGTACGTCTCGCCTTCAAGCAACCTACTTAAAGGATTTCCACTATTGAAGTTTAGAGATTACAAGCTATGAGTAATTGTAGCTTCCTAGTGTCCCACACTCAAGAACTCAATCCTCACTAGCACAAGGGTAACCCACCCAATCTCTCAAACTCTCAATACCCAAAGGTTGAACCCCAACCTTTGTGACCACTCAACCTAGAGTGAAAACCTTTGTGTTTGGTGTAGTGTTTACAAGCAAATAACTCTCTCAATAGAGTAGATGTACAAGTGAAAGCTCACACAAATTCTAACTCTCAAGATGAGAGGATATACAAGTTCTAGGCTTGAAATTTCAGAGTATACACAAGAATAAACTCACTAAGCACAAATGAAGGTAAGGAATGATTGCTTCTTGTTGTGTGTCTTGTGCTTGTGTTTTCCTTGCATTTATAGAGCCATGGATGAGCTGCAGAAGTTCCTAGCCGTTGCATGTAGTGGGCATCTGAGAAATAGTAAAGAAATGAGCTGTCTTCCCACTAAAATGTGTTTTCCCACTATCGTAATCGATTGCGCCTCGAGCTGTAATCGATTACATTTTGAAATTTTCAGTTCAGTTCGTGCTGTAATCGATTAGCATTCACTACCTAATCGATTAGCTTCAAGTCAGAGACCAGGTAATCGATTATAGCTTCCCCAGTAATTGATTAGCTATAGCACCTGATGCATTTAATTCATTTCTTGATCTGGTAATCGATTATGATACTTGGGTAATCGATTAGTGATGTTCCAGTAGCTTGGTAATCGATTGGCTGATGTCCTGTAATCGATTATCATATGTACCTGATGCATTTAATTCAATTTTTGATGTTGGTAATCGATTATGTCATTTGGGTAATCGATTAGTGTCATTCCAGTAGCTTGGTAATCGATTAGCATACTCCATCTAATCGATTAGCTTATGTTCCTGATGCATTTAATTCAAAACAGAAGCTGCCTAATCGATTAGCTTGGACTCCCTAATCGATTAGCTGCGCAGTTTTTCTGGGTCTGATTCTATGTCTTTGTTTTTGCAAGAATTTCTTCAAGAGTCCTTTGTCATTATCAAAATCCTTGAACCTGTAGTCATATTCAAACACATTCTCCCTTTTTTTGATGATGACAACCATGTTCATCTCTTGAGGGTTGTTAGTTTAAACAACAAGATTATCTCTAATTTTATCTCCGTAAAAACATTTGAATTCTGCATGATCTCTTATCTCTTAACCAGATTTTCAGAATGTGCATGTTATCTCTAAAATGTTATCAGATTTTGCATTTAAACATTATCTCTTTTATCTCTTAAGCAAATAAATCTCCCCCTATCTTTAGGAATCTATTAACCACTTAGAAAAATTTAACCGCTTAGAGATAATTAATCATTTAGCATAACTATTTTTAGCAGTCAAAACAGATGAACAATTATATGAACAAATATTTCTTCTCCCCCTTTGGAATCATCAAAAATAATAAAGCAAATAAGGCATATAATGAAAGACAAATTTTTATTCAATTCAAACTAAGGGAAGTACATCAAAGGAAATATTAAAACTTATGCAGAATTAAAGAAAAGCAGAAAGCACATTAATCAAAACATGAAAAATGGATCTAGTTATCCGGATTGAAAAATCTAAGCTCGGAAATTTGGTGAGACAGATCATCACAGCGCTGTTGCATCATCTCATAATGCTGCTGCTCAGTCATGGAAAACTCTTGAAGAGAGTTTTCAATGCGGTCGAAGCGGCAGTCAAGGTGAGCGTAGAGATATGCAAATGGATCAGTCGGGGCTTCCGGTGCAGCTTGTGGTTCAGGAGGAGGAGGGACTGGCTCATCAGAAGCAGGAGCTTCAAAGGGAATGTTGGCATGATAGCCTTCCATCCTTGAATACCATGCTCCGTGTAGAAAAACGATGCCCATTTTGGTGAGGTGATGAGTGCCAATGCAGGCCTTGGGAGGAACTTTTTCAGATAACTCACCAGCCAAGTCAACTCCTACATCTTTGAAAAGTTTGGTAAGCAAGATGGTATAGGGGAGCTTTTTTTGGTTTTTGGCTTAGCGCATGTGAAGCTTGAGCATTTGAACCCAGTTAATCTCCTTGTGGTTGTGCATTGCCCACATTGGGAGAACATCATCCTCTTCTACTAACGCGTAATTCCCACCTCGAGGAAACAAAATTTTCACTAGGAAAAAGTGAAGAAGACGGTTGTTCATGGTAAGGTGACCTACCAATTTGTGGTTGCTCCTTGGGCGGTTAGCTTTCCATAGCGATTGTCGTGCGGCAATGGGATTGAATGCCCGTTCATCCTCGGGTTCCTCTCCAGCAAACTCAGCATCGTTTAGTGGAAGAAGGGAAATATGTGCCAATTGAGCATCTGTGAGTTTTATGGTCACATTGTTGACCTTGGACTCAAGCAACCCATTAACCAACCTTAGGTTGCAATAGAAGACTCGAACAAGCTCAGGATAGTACAACTCTTCCTTGAGGGTAAGAAAAGGCAAAAGCTCATAGTGGTTGAGGAGTTGGGTGAAGGTGAAGCTTAGGTGGTTGAAGATTTCCTCATTGATGAAGTGGGGAGAGATTATGGCCTTCTCAGAAAAAATTTTGACAAAATTTTGGAGGTCTCTAGGAGAAGAGAAGAACCTAGAGAAGTCTAGGGGGTTGTTAGCTTGGGCCATGGAGGACCTTGCTCTTTTGACGGTGCGGGAGGAAGACATGGTAAAGGAGAGAAGAGAGGCAAAAAAGATGAGAGGAGAATGAGAGAGTTCTTGAGAACTTTGAGAGAGTTGAAGGAGAAGAAGGTAGTGTGAGATGAGAGGGTGAGTAGGTAGGTTTATATAGGAAAAAAGTAGGTTTAGAAAGGAGTGAAGTGAGTTTAATAAGGGAGGAAGTCGAGCAGACCTCGGGAACCTGCGTTTGACTGTTGCAGAACCTATGCTAATTGATTACGAGGCATAGGTAATTGATTAGCTCACTGTTTCTGGGGAATTTGAATCGTTTTGTACATTGGGTAATCGATTAGGGAAGTTGAATAATCGATTAGTGAAGAAACAGAATCGTCCTAATCGATTAAGAGAGGCTTCTAATCGATTAGTGGAAAGATGAAACGTTTTGGACCTAAAACAAAGGCTTTGTAATCGATTATGGGCCAAGAGGTAATTGATTATGCATTCAACAGAAGCTTGCTAATCGATTAGATGTCAAATGGTAATCGATTAGTTGGCTTAAAAGTGCTCAGATTTTGCAGTTTTTGTTTCAGAGGGCTGAAAGTCTAATGAGTTATTCCTTAGAATATTACTAACTTAATGAAACATAATCAGAATCAAGAAATTTATCAAAATCATTCATCATTCAAACACAATTGGTTATATCAAGAATTCCTAACTCTCTTCTAATGTGAACGAATTGGTCTTTAGCCAAGGGTTTGGTGAATATATCTGCTAATTGCTTAGAAGTTTCAACATGTTCAAGCACACAATCACCCTTTAATACATGATCCCTAATGAAATGATGCTGAATCTCAATATGTTTAGTTCTTGAATGCATTACAGGATTCTTTAAAATATTGATAGCACTAGTATTATCGCATTTAAGAGGCACATTATCTAACATAACTCCAAAGTTTAGAAGTTTTTGTCTCATCCAAAGGATTTGAGCACAACAACTACCAGCTGCAACATATTCTGCCTCAGCTGTGGATAGTGCAATACTTACTTGTTTCTTGCTATGCCAAGAAACAAGAGAACTACCAATCAAGTGACATGTTCCACTAGTGCTTTTTCTATCAAGTTTACATCCTGCAAAATCCGAATCAGAATATCCTACTAAAGTGCATTCAACCCCTTTGGGGTACCATAGACCAACATTTTGAGTTCCAACAAGATATTTCATTATTCTTTTCACTGCAGTTAGGTGTGATTCCTTTGGGCATGCTTGATATCTTGCACACATACAAACAGCAAACATGATATCCGGTCTACTAGCGGTTAAGTAAAGTAAGGATCCAATCATACCTCTAAATTTTGTGAGTTTAACGTCCTTACCCTTCTCATCCTTGTCCAAATAACATGAAGTGCCCATAGGTGTGGCAATGTCATTTGCCTTGTCCATGTTGAATTTCTTAAGCAATTCCTTGCAGTACTTTGATTGACTAATGAATGTGCCTTTATTAGTTTGCTTGATTTGTAGTCCAAGGAAGAAGGTAAGTTCCCCCGTCATGGACATCTCAAATTCTTCCTGCATTAACTTAGCAAACTCCTTGCACATTGACTCATTAGTAGCACCAAAAATTATATCATCAACATATACTTGCACCAATAGTATGTCATTCTTTTTGTGCTTTATGAATAATGTTGTGTCAACCTTGCCTCTTTCAAAGTTGTTTTCTAAAAGGAATTTGCTCAATCTTTCATACCAAGCTCTTGGAGCTTGTTTTAAACCATACAAGGCTTTCTTTAGTTTGAAAACATGATTTGGAAATTGATAGTTTTCAAAACCTGGAGGTTGATCAACATACACTTCCTCTTGAATATAGCCATTCAAGAAAGCACTTTTGATATCCATTTGGTACAATTTAAAGTCCCTACAGCATGCAAAGGCTAATAATAGTCTAATGGCTTCTAACCTAGCTACGGGTGCATATGTTTCTTCATAATCAATGCCTTCTTCTTGATTATAACCTTTAGCTACTAGCCTAACTTTATTCCTAGTAATTATGCCATTCTCATCTAGTTTATTCCTAAACACCCATTTTGTTCCTATTATTTGGTGATCATTGGGTCTTGGCACTAATTCCCAAACTTCATTTCTTTTAAATTGATTTAATTCTTCTTGCATGGCCAACATCCAATGTTCATCAATAATAGCTTCATCAATGCATTTGGGTTCTATTTGTGATACAAAGGCTGAATGATTACATGCATTTCTAATAGCGTTTCGAGTACTTACACCTTTTGTTATTTCACCTATGATATTGTCCAAGGGGTGATTCTTTAAGGTGATCCATTCCTTTTGTTGAGGTTCTTCATTTTGTGTTGTATCTCCTTCATCTTTATTTCCTTCTTTATCTTCCAAGTTCATTTCTTGGAAGGTACCTACAAGATCATCAATTTCCTTTCTCGGAGAATTTTGGTTAAGTTCATCAAATTTGACATGTATAGATTCTTCAATTGTATATGTTCGTTTGTTAAAGAGTCGATATGCTTTACTAGTAAATGAATAACCTAAGAATATTGCTTCATCAGATTTTGCATCCAATTTGCCAAGATTTTCCTTTCCATTGTTTAAAACAAAGCATTTGCATCCAAATATGTGAAAATAAGAAATATTTGGTTTTCTTCCTTTATAAAGTTCATAGGGGGTTTTCTTTAATATAGGCCTTATCAAACATCGGTTCATAACATGACACGCAGTATTTACCGCATCGGCCCAAAAATGTTTTGAAATGTTACTTTCACTTATCATAGTTCTTGCGAGCTCCACTAAAGATAGATTTTTCTTTTCAACTACTCCATTTTGTTGTGGAGTTCTTGGAGCCGAAAAATTATGATCAATGCCAAATTTTTTACAAAACTTTTCAAAAAGTTGGTTTTCAAATTCTCCCCTATGATCAGTTCGAATGGATGCTATTTTTAAATTTTGTTCGTTTTGGATGATCTTGACAAGTTTCTTAAATGCATGATATGCTTTATGTTTATGAGTAAGAAACAGAGTCCATGTATATCTAGAATAATCATCCACAATCACAAGACCATAATAGTTTCCACCAAAACTCTTAATTTTTGACGGTCCAAATAAATCCATATGTAAAAGCTGTAAAGGTCTATTTGTTGAAACAACATTTTTCGCTTGAAAAGAAACCTTTACTTGTTTTCCCTTTTGACATGCGTCACAGAATTTATTTTTGAACTTTAATTTTGGTAAACCAATTACTAAATCTTTTGAAACGAGTTTATTCAAATGGTCTATATGAATGTGAGCAATTCTTCTATGCCATAGCCATGATTTATCCTCTTTAGTTATGAAGCATTGCACATCATTTGAAGCAAGGCAATCAAGATTAATCATATAAATATTATCAACTCTTTAACCAACGAATTTTATTTCCTTGTTTAGCTTGTTTTCAATTATGCAACCATTTGATTCAAAAACAATTTTATATCCTTTGTCACATAATTGACTAATACTAAGCAAGTTATGTTTAAGTCCTTCAACATGTAATACATCGTTTATAGAAGTGGAAGAGTTTTTACTGACATTTCAGATTCCTAGTATTCTTCCCTTTGTGTTATCTCCATAAGTAACGAATCCCTTATTTCGTGAAGTAAATAATATGAACTTGCTTTTGTCTCCTGTCATGTGTTTTGAACACCCACTATCCAAATACCAATGGGTGTTGCTTGCCTTGAAGCATACCTACAAAACAAGATTAATTTAGAGAACTAGTTACCCATTGTATGTTGGGTCCTTTAATGTTAGCTTGTGGTAATGTTCCTTTAGGAACCCATACTTTTCTCACAACCTTTGGTCCTAGCTTTCTAACATTACAATTAGATGCATTATGTCCTTTGAAGCCACAATAGTTACATTTCATGAAAGCTGTAGATGATTTATTAGGTGGTACAAAGAAACTTTTGTAATGTTTTTCTTTTTTGCTAGCATGTGATCCTTGATTATATCCTAATCCGGTTTTATTAAACATGCAACGTTGTTTTCCAAGAAGTGCATCTAAATTATCCCTACCATTAGTGAATCTCTCTAAGGTCTTATTTAAGTCTAGGACCTTCTCTTCTAGATCAATGCATTTCTTAGCAAATTCACAAGGTTTACTCTTAGAGCATGCTTGGACATTTTCTAACTCTTCTTTTAAACATTCATTTTCTTTGCAAACTTCCATAAGATGCATTTCTAGAGTATCGCTTATTTTTCTAGACGATTTAAGCCTATTAGAGATGTCACAACTGGATCGCGATGGCGCGACAAGGAAGAAAACTAGTATGAAACAGGGAGTCGCCACCAACGTTTTTATCCATAGGAAAAACATTGGAAAAAAAACTAAGTTCAGTGAAAGCACTGGTAGAAATTGTGAGATTCAAGTTCGGGAGTGAGTTACGAGTAGGGAAGGTATTAGCACCCTACATCGCCTGTCAAAAACAGTACCAAGATTGAAAACACGCAACATAAATAGCCTTACAAAAGATGTTTTATTTCTTCCCTTTTATTGTTGTACTTTGCATAAAAACAGAAGGAAATGGAAGGAACAAACTGAACAAACATGGAGTGTAGGTCAATAGGACGTCGCATCCAAGTTAACCTCGACTTTGGTATAAAACATAGAAAGGGAGGAATACTAACAAGACGTTGCGTCTAAATTAGTCATCCTTTAATCACATATGGGGTTAGAAACGGGAAGGGGATAAACGGGACGTCTCGTCCCAAGTATCTCGTTCCTTGTGGTGTCGGCCTGCCCAAAATAGGGGAAAATCAGTAAGATGTCACGTCTAAATTGATTTTCATGGAATTTAATCAAGACACGGGGTCAAAGATGGGAAGGGGATAAGCGGGACGTCTCGTCCCAAGTATCCCGTTCCTTATGGGAAAATCAACAAGACGTCACGTCTAAATTGATTTTCATGGGCTTGATAAAAGGGCGGTTACAAAGGAAACATAAAGAAAATAAAATAGGAATGAAATGGGAAAGGTGGGGTTAAAAAAAGAGATGGGCCCGACAGGATTTAAAGTCCTGCTCCTACGTATTCTTGAGTTACCAAGAAATCAGGGTTACGTAGTTCTTTGGTGATGTTTTTTTTAGGAAGAGGCTAAAAGATTAATGGTGGATGATGTTTTTTTTTTGGCTAGTCAGAACGTGAAACACTTGTTTTTTTGTTATTTATTTATTACGAACCTAGGAAGGGGTAAAAAAGAAAAGAAAAGAAAAGAACAGAAATTTATTTAAGTGAAAAAATGGAAAACCGAGTAAAAAATGGAAAAACCGTGTGAAAAAATAGAATACCGAGTGAAAAATTAAATACCGAATGAAAAAGTGGAATACCGAGTGAAAAGTGGAATACCGAGTGAAAAGTGGAATACCGAGTGATGGAGTAAGAGACTGCAGAGGGGGTCAGAAACTGACTGAAGGTGGAAGAGACCGACCGAGTGAGAAAGGGACTGACCGAGGGAGAAAGGCAGTGGGGGGTTGAGAGGAGTTTGAAGGTGTTTAGAGGGAAAGAGAAGGGTGCTGGACGGTGTGGGGAGCCGTTCGGTGTGGAGAGGTGAAGGACGGTGTTGGTGAGGAGAGGGAAGAGTGCTGGACAGTATGGAGAGGGGCAGAGTTTCTTCTCTCAAAAGCCTTAGAGTTCTCTCAATGAAAGCTTCAGGCCCTCCAAAATTCAATCCTCAAAGACCAACCCCTTGAGCATCTTCAGATGGGGTACTTATAGGGAGTTGCCAAGTGCTTGGACAGCACATGCTTCCATTCAGAGTGGAGGCCAGCCTAGCCATTAACAGGAAGTGGGGGACAACGTCTGGTGGGGATTTTTAATTTCTCCACTTCCGTCCCCTGTCTGCCACTCCCAGGATTCCTGGATCCACTTGGATTGTGGAAATCCAAGTCATCATGGTGGGAATATAGAGAACCTGGTGGAAATCCGAGAGAGGATGGTGGAAATCCGAGAGAGGATGACTCAGATTAGCCTCTCAGTTGGTATTCATCCAGAGTGGGACATAATCCGAATGGAAAAGATCTCTCTTGTACACAAGGCCGAGTGAAATCTTTGCTCGGTGTTGAGTTGAGGGGTCAATTTTTAGGAGAAAACCGGTCAGTGTTAAGCGTGAAGACCCCTGATGCTAAATTTTCTCTCCACTTCGCTTGAGCAAGAGTTTCTCGCTTAAGCGAAAACACTCAAGTAGCTCACTGTCCATCTTTCGCTCAAGCGAGAATCTATTCCGCTTAAGCGAGAGTTTATTTCGCTTAAGCGTTTGTTAAAGGAAACTCATTTCGTTCAATCGGAGAAAGGCTCGCTCAAGCGAGAAGTCCTTCTTAACTCGGATTTGCTCTGGAATTGAACCACTGTTTTACTCGGATATCTCTTTGGAAATGAACCACTCGGAGAAACCTTGCTCGGGTTTTCTTAGTAGCGTCATGGTTTGAAGTATTCAATCGGAATTACTTCAATTAGAGGGTTTTGCTCGGCAGTGCTTCTGTTTGAAGCATCCATTCGGTCTTTCTACTTGATTCAGTCAGGAGCTTCTGGAAGTCTTTTTTTAATTGATTCAATCGGAACTTCAGAAATATTCTGCTCGGAATCAAATCACTCGGGAGTCGGGCTCGGAATGGTTTCAATCGGTACCTCCTAAAATGTCTCACCCGGCTTCTGGAAATAAACCATTCGGAAAGCCCTGTGGGAGTCATTCAGTCGACTCTTTCTTCACTCCACCCAGACACATTCATTCGAAAACCCGACTGGCTTCTCACTCGGAATTGCCTTCGGTCGTCAATCATTCTATTCGGTTGTTTTCACTCAGGAATCGTCCTTAGGAATGGTTTCACTCGTCAATCAACAGTTCGGATGCATTCACTCGGAGTTGGGTGAAAGATGACTCGGAATTGGCTAAAAGAATGGCTCGGAAATGGCTAAAAATGGCTCATAAATTGAGTGGAAAGGGACTGGGAAATGGTTAAAGGATGACTCGGAAATGGGTGAAAGAATGGCGCGGGAATGGTTAAAAAAATGGCTCGGAATTGGGTGAAAGGATGACTCGGAAATGGGTGAAAGCTCTCATTCGGTGCTGTCTGGAAACTGAAGAGAATGACTCGGTGTTGACTAAGAGAATGACTCAACTCGGTTCTCACTGAAGAGGATTCACTCGGTGCTGACTGAAGAGGGAGTGACTCGGTATTGTTTCAATCGGAAGTATTTGGCTCGGATCTTGTTTCTGTTTGAAGCATTCACTCGGAATAACTTCAAAAATGACACTCAGAACCTCTGCTTGAAGGATTTACTCGGAACTGACCTTGTTCTCACTCAGAACCTGGAATTTTCATTTAAAAATTTCTTGACAGTTGAGGCCACTTGGAAACTCTCTATTTGGAGACACAGCATTCGGCCACGTCCCACTCGGATGTCCCTTACTCGGAAATGATCATTCCGAGTCATCTCACTCGGAAATGATCATTTTTGAGTAAGTTTTTTTTTAAATTTTTTTTTGTGTGAATCTTTTTCACTTGTGGATGGACTGAAATAGGTGTTCACAGATGCCCATCTTTACTTCTTTTCCATGAGAAAAGCATGAAGTTTCTTCTTGCTTTTGAAATGGAAAGGGAGTAAAGATGTGAACACCTTTGGCATAGTATCAGATGAGGGAGAAAACCCAGAAATTGACACTTGAATCTTTCAGTTGACAGGAGGTGAGAAGATCAGGATTTACCCTTGGTAGACTGGAAAGTAAAGGTTGCCTTCATAGGCGACTGGAAAGAAAAAGGGTGCCTGCATAGGCGACTGGAAAGTAAAAGGGTGCCTGCATAGGCGACTGGAAAGTAAAAGGGTGCCTGCATAGGCGACTGGAAAGTAAAAGGGTGCCTGCATAGGCGACTGGAAAGAAAAAGGGTGCCTGAATAGGCAAATGGAAAGTAAAGGGTGCCTGAATAGGCGAATGGAAAGTAAAGGGTGCCTGAATAGGCGACTGGAAAGTAAAGGGTGCCTGAATAGGCAAATGGAAAGTAAAGGGTGCCTGAATAGGCGAATGGAAAGTAAAGGGTGCCTGAATAGGCGAATGGAAAGTAAAGTGTGCCTGAATAGGCGAATGGAAAGTAAAGTGTGCCTGAATAGGCGAATTGAAAGTAAAGGGTACCTGAATAGGCGACTGGAAAGTAAAGGGTGCCTGAATAGGCAAATGGAAAGTAAAGGGTGCCTGAATAGGCGAATGGAAAGTAAAGTGTGCCTGAATAGGCGAATGGAAAGTAAAGGGTGCCTGAATAGGCGAATGGAAAGTAAAGTGTGCCTGAATAGGCGAATGGAAAGTAAAGGGTTCCTGAATAGGCAAATGGAAAGTTAAGGGTGCCTGAATAGGCGAATGGAAAGTAAAGGGTGCCTGAATAGGCGACTGGAAAGTAAAGGGTGCCTGAATAGGCAAATGGAAAGTAAAGGGTGCCTGAATAGGCGAATGGAAAGTAAAGGGTGCCTGAATAGGTGAATGGAAGTAAAGTGTGCCTGAATAGGCGAATGGAAAGTAAAGGGTGCCTGAATAGGCGAATGGAAAGTAAAGGGTGCCTGAATAGGTGACTGGAAAGTAAAGGGTGCCTGAATAGGCAAATAGAAAGTAAAGGGTGCCTGAATAGGCGAATGGAAAGTAAAAGGTGCCTGAATAGGCAAATGGAAAGTGAAGGACGCCTGCATAGGCAAATGGAAAGTGAAGGATGCCTGCATAGGCGAATGGAAAGTAAAGTGTGGGGTTGACCCTCGGTTGACAAGAAATGCAGAGATTGAGGGAGCTAACAGGACGTCTCGTCTGAATTAACTCACCTTTGGCAGGAAATTTAAAGGTTCGGGGTGGTGCCCCAGTTTGACATGACTGAAGGTTCTTGGGGAATTTCTTCCTGAATGAAAAAGAGTGATCCTAGGGTGATGCCCCAGTTTGACATGATTTGAAGGAACCTTGGGGAACTACCCCTTGACTGGAACAGAAGAAATCTGAGGAGATGCCCCAGTTTGACATGGTTTGAAAGAACCTTGGGGAACTACTCCTTGACTAGAACAGAAGAAATTTGGGGAGATGCCCTAGTTTGACATGGTTTGAAGGAACCTTGGGGAACTACCCCTTGACTGGAACAGAAGAAATCTGGGGAGATGCCCAAGTTCGAGTTGTTTAGGAAGGATTTGGTGATTCGGGGTACTGTTTCCTTGGATGAAGGAGAAGGAACCTGGGGTGATGCCCCAGTTTGAACTATCTGTCTCGAAACCTTGGGGAGCTGCCCCTTGAGTGAGAAGAAATGATCCTGGGGTGATGCCCCAGTTTGATTTGTTTGGGAAGTGTAGTTCCACTGGTGAAGGATTGTTGGCTTGGGGCATTGCCCCTTGATTGGGAAGGGAAAATCTGGGGTCCACCTGGTATGTGTGGATTTACTGAGAGAAATATGTTGGGCCCTTTGGGGAGAGTTCTTCTAGGCCTGATTAGAAAATGTTCTTACTAGTGGGAGAAGATGATCTGAATTGTAGGCTCACTGGGGAGAGTTTGGTGATTCTACTGGGGGAAAGTTTTCTTGGAAACTATCCTTGGGCTTGGGAAGTAGATACGCTTGACTGTCAGAATGTATTAGGTAGAATCCTTGGAAGGGAGTTTGAAAAAGTGTCAGCTTTGGCAGTTGAGGAAAAGACTTCGAGAGGTGCCAACTTTGGCAATTTGGAAGGGATTCTGAAGAGTGTCAACTTTGGGGGTTGAAGAAGATATTTTTTGAAAAATGCCAATTTCGGCGATTTGGGGAAAGAATTCTGAGAAGTGCCAACTTTGGCGATTAAGGAGAAGACTTTGAGAGGTGCCAGCTTTGGCGATTTGAGGAAGGAGTTCTGAGAAGTGCCAACTTTGGCGATTAAGGAGAAGACTTTGAGAATTGCCAACTTTGGCGACTTGAGGAAGGAGTTCTGAGAAGTGCCAACTTTGGCGATTAAGGAGAAGACTTGAAAGATTCTAGTTTTGGCAGCTGCGGTTCCATTGAGGAAAAGGACTTGATTGAGGCATCAATGCTCGACATGACTGTCCGTTGTAATAACCTGTAGAAAAAAGGGTAAGTAGTGCAAAGATACATTCAAAAACTAGGTAGGTCCTGTGAAACCACGGCCCTTAGGATAACTCATGGACAGAGGAGAATCAAAGAGGCGATCATAGCTTTGAAGCGCGTGCCTGGCTGAGTCTTTGTGATGATTGTCTAAGACGAGGTCAAGTAGTGGGAGCGTCTTGTCCCTTACGACTTTAAATGTTCACCATTCTTTCATTTTATTTTTATAAAAACACAATGTTTTATCAGATCAATGCAATTCATAACACATATCGAAAAAGGATAAATTTTATTCATGTATGTCAAACAGAATACAGAGAATGGACAACGGGAAAATAAATGGGATGAAATGAAGTTACATAGGACAGGTCAAGGCCAGGAGAAATAGGGGAGGTTCAAGGATCCTCTAGTGAATTCCTGAGACTAGGGAGAACCTTAATCCCACGTCACGATCTCAAGCACATCGTTTAACTTTGCCTTTTGAGAGGGTAGTTTGACCACGGTCCACATGCCCCAGTTTGCACGTTTTGCACTGGAAACTTTAGTTACTTTGCCGAAATCTCGACCCTAATTTTTACCTGAGCCGCCTTTTCATGTTTTTGACTCACGGTGTTGCTCTAACTTTTGCCTAGGCCGCCCTTTCAGGTTTTCAGCCTAGCGAGCTTTTCATGTGTTTTTCTCTTCTTGTTCATTCTTGGCTACATCCTTTACAGTAAAAGGTTGAAACTGATTACACTCCAGTTGAGTCTGCCCAGCCTTTCCAAATTTAGTTTGATCCTTTGGGGAACTGATGTCACTTCAAATAGGAGACTCCACTCTTATGCCATGTACCCAAGGAAATATTGGTGAGTCTTTTGGCATCAATGAGAGGGAATTACTTTTGAATCATCATTTTGGCCTTTATTTTCTTTTTCTTTTTCATTTTTTTCATTTTCCATTTCTTTTTGTTTGCCTTCTTTTTTTTGTTTTTTTTGTTTTTTTTGTTTTTTTAATCCCGTTAATGACGCAACGACTCAATCAGACAGACTATTTCCTTGGCTACATAGGCATGAGGAATGGCGCACTCTTTAGGGTTGAGGTGTTGATGAAGACAAGAATGCAAGTTCTTGGCCTGACGACATTTGTTCCCCTTATACAGAAAATGTCAGCTTGCTCGAGGATCTGGACGTAACCAGCTTGCCCCACTTGGCACGTGCATTGGACTTCAAGCTTGATTCTATTTTTTTCATTTTTTCATTCTTTTTTTTGTTTTTTTTGTTTTTTTGTTTTTTTTTCAAATTTTTGGCAAAGTTTCCCTTGATTGTATCTGTATTTATAGGCATCAGCAATTTGCCTCCCATCTATGGCCATGTTGTTATTCCATAGATTCCTGCAAAATGCCTTCTGATAGGTTGCCCCTGTGATTCCTTCAATTGTTCTTGACTTAAGGGTATACCCATCTTGATCTTTTCTCTTCTCCATTTGACGATCTTAACCGCCTCTTAAAACCTCTTTTTAACCTCTTTTTCTAACAATCTTGTTAACTTGGGTGGTGGCTCACAATCTTTTCCACCTTCATTGGCATGGTCAGCCGAGTGATCGAAATCGTGAAGCGGGATCGTAATTTCATTAATCCCAAGAAGATCGTTTTTGGATCTACAATTCAGTATGTTATGGCAAAAATAAAAAGAAGGAAAGGGAATAAGTAAATAAAGAAAATGAATCAAAGCAAGGATAATGGGATGAGAAAAAAAACTTTTTTTTTCGATACGCATTTATTGATTGAACGATAAAGCAAGTTTTTTCGCCCTTATTACATGAAAAGTCCCAAAGCCTTAGGCATAGCCGAGGGATAAACAAGATATTTAAGGCAATGACAAATTACTTTGGTGAATCGTTTACAATCGTAAGGAGTTCGACAGCCTCCCAATTACCGAACTCTTGGCCCGGTGGGCAAGCGATCACCAAATTGGCATTATCATCAAAACCATCTTCAATATCGGCCACCACGGCATTAACTTCTGAACTTCCATGATTAGGCAGGGGATTTATGGTCACGTTAGGGCTTCCTTCTTGAAAACTAATCCAGTCGGCTTTGATCAAATCTCTCACTTTATATTTCAAAGCTAGGCAATTTTCTGTGGAATGCCCCGGTGCCCCAGCGTGGTAATCATAATGAACGTTTGGGTCATACCCCCTTGGATAAGGAGGTTGCAATGGCCTCATGGGGGATAAAGCTACCAGACCTTTCTGAACAAGGATTGGAAAAAGTTCGGTATATGTTATAGGAATTGGATCGAACTGCACAGGGGTGCGCTCATTGTTGGGATTCCTTATGTTCTGATTATGATTGGGTGGTCGAGTCACTTGCTGTGGGTGATGGTATGGCATGGGTTGCGGCGTTGGCGCTCTTACCATGGGCGGACGGAAATGAGGAGTATGAGCTGCCGGGCCATAAGTAGCAGCGGCCACATAAGGGTTGGGAGCTTGAATCATGGTAGGGGTGAATGGTCTCGGCGGAGCTGTCTTTTGATTAGAAGAGATAGAATTAGTTTCTCCATCCCTTCTCCCAGGCGCCGGCTTTCTTGTCATGCTTGCCCCAGATGGGCCCTGAGTGATCTTTCCCGTTCGTATTCCGCTCTCTACCCTTTCCCCAATAGTCACAATGTCAAAGAAGTTGGCTGAAACACTACCAATCATCTTGCCATAGAAAGGTGATGGGAGCGTGTCGATAAACATCGCGACTATCTCTTTTTCCGACAATGAGGGGTCTACTTGCGTTGCTGTCTCTCTCCATCGTTGGGCATACTCCTTAAACGTTTCATTGTCCCTCTTTACCATGTTCTGTAACTGAACCCTATTAGGTGCCATATCCATATTATACTTGTATTGCCTAAGGAAGGCATCTGCTAGGTCCTTCCAACAACGAATATGGTTCCGTTCAAGGTGAGCATACCATGTAAGAGCGGCCCCCGCCAGACTATCTTGGAAGCAGTGGATCAACAATTGGTCGTTAGAAGAGTAAGATGCCATCTTTCGACAGTACATTGTGAGATGGTTCTTTGGACAAGTCATTCCCCGATACTTGTCAAAGTCTGGCATCTTGAATTTGGGTGGGAGGACAACATCTGTGACTAGACATAGCTCCGAAGCATCTATCAGTCCAAAACCCCCAGCGCCTTCCATCATTCTCAAACGCTCTTCTAAGATTTCTTCTATCTTTTCCTTTTGGGGAGCTGCGACCGTGTTATGACCAGCTACCGGGTTCATCCTACGGGTTGTATCTTGGAGATTGGTCATATAGGGGGTTGCGTATCCGTATGGATAGCCGAGTGGCTGGTTGAAAGGAGGCAACGTATGGGACTGGTTCATTAGACCTGTATTTGGTGAGGGACCTTGGGGTTGGGCCATAGCTTGTACGGCATAAGTCGGCTGGATCATCTGGGCTCGTGTGTTTTGGGCTTGTGCGTTGTAGGTTAGCTGGGCCACTGGGGCTTGTTTGTTTTGGGTTTGGTAGGTTTGTGGGTCATGGGCCTGTTTGTTTTGGGTTTGGTAGGCTTGTGGGTCATGGGCTTGCGTGTTTTGGGTTTGGTGGAGTGGTGGTATGTTTGGCTGGGTGGGGTATGAAGCGTGAGGATTCATCGCTTGCTGGTCGTGGGCGTCTTGCTGGTTAGCGAGCAGGGGATAGTACCCCGGTGGTAGACCATAAAGTGGAAAAGGTATTGGGTTACCGTAGGACCGACAAATGTATACTGTTGCGCATAAGACTGACCGTAAGGTGGCTGGGCCTCCATGGCAGGGTTAGGTCTTCCGAAATGAATGGTAAGAGGGGGTGTCGTTGTGTTAGGGAGTTGGGTTTTTGCTGGGTCGACACCAAGGAGGGGTGGTGCGGTGGCAGGCTGCTGTTGGGCATCCTCAATACCTGCAGAGGAGCCTCCTTCTATGAGTTTCTTTTCTAAAAGTTTAGTTAACTTCGCCACTCGCTCTTTCAACTGATCAAACTCGGTTCTAAAGTCTCCGTCAATAGCTTCTGCCTCAGCCATGAGTTTCCTTTGGAGTCGGGTCTGGTAAGGATGCCTACCCGTGACGCCTGTGTCTCTTTTTTAAAAAAAAAAACAAAAAATGTTAGGTGGAAATAGGAAGAAGGAGAATGTCGTGGGAAGCAATTACAGGCTTTGGCGAGTATCCTTTGACTATTCCTAAGAACTTATCATTCAAAAGTACTAGGTATGGTAAACATGGAAATTAATATGGGATAATTGTGAAGACAGAAGAAATCTTTCATCCTAAGGCAGGAGCCTCAAGCTCAAACATTTTCTTCGGGCAGTTACAGCCCTCATTTGTTAAGTTCAATCCCATGTTAATTTCCATAGATACTTAAAGGGTATTCGTTAAGTTCTGAATAGCCTTCCACGAAATGAGGATAAGGAAAAGAAATTAGTTGATGTCATGTTTTGGAATCGGTACTTCCCTATTGATTTAACGTAAAGCAAAATTATTTTTTATGGGAAACAACGATTACCAAGGGTCCAAGTCGCAATAGTCATAATTTTTCTAATCATCATCGACGCCCCCCGTTGGAGCGGAAATAAAGTTATATTTTTTTGACAATTAGGAAAATCTATGACTCAGGACTCAGAGGTACACGACCAAAAGAGGATTATCTATTCATCCGAAGAATATTGTGTGTTCCAAAACGAGTCATTATTTCAAAAACTCAGTAAATTTGCGGGTGGTAGATAATTCATTTTTTTTGGATAAAAGGGAAAGCAAAAATGACGTAAGGTAAAGTAAAGTTTGCCCTTTTGTGGCCTAGGTAGGGTTTTGTTGAAAGTCTTTTCTAGGCCCTATGGCTTGTCTAAAAGTGACTCTCCACACCGGGTGGTTTCCACTAGACATCTAGAAGGTCACCAAAGCCAAGATCCTAACCATGACAGGGACGCAAACAGTGGGGAATCCACTAGGTGCGTATATCATGAGAGGTCGAACTCTGGTTGAGGTTCTCACGAACACCGGATAGGAAGTACATCCCATACGATTCCGTTACCAACCTCTCCTAACTTAGGCTTCATTTGGGGCCCGGGTATAGGGCGCCACTCATAGGTGTGTGCAAGTAATTGTGAGTGTAGTGTGTGGAAGGGCAGCCAATACCTTTTGCCTTACCCCATTCTGTACAAAGAACAAACACGGAACAAATATACAAAGTCATCTACCCTAGGGTTCAATGATTGCCGAAAAGTAACATGGTCCTCTACCCTAGGGTTCAACAAACGTACAAAACATAGACAACGAAATAAATAACAAGATACAATTAAAACAAAAACAAACATTCACAACAATCCATAGAAAATAAAACAAGGGGAAGAAATCCGAGATAACAAAGGCTATATAAAAAGAACATGCGCTTTCAATCAAACTGGCCTGACTCTCTTAAGTGTCCCCAGTGGAGTCGCCATCTGTCGCAACCTGGATCGCGATGGCGCGTCGAGGAAGAAAACTAGTATGAAACAGGGAGTCGCCACCAACGTTTTTATCCATAGGAAAAACATTGGAAAAAAACTAAGTTCAGTGAAAGCACTGGTAGAAATTGTGAGATTCAAGTTTGGGAGTTGGTTACGAGTAGCGAAGGTATTAGCACCCTACATCGCCTATCAAAAACAGTACCAAGATTGAAAACGCGCAACATAAATAGCCTTACAAAAGATGTTTTATTTCTTTCCTTTTATTGTTGTACTTTGCATAAAAACAGAAGGAAATGTAAGGAACAAACTGAACAAACATGGAGTGTAGGTCAACAGGACGTCGCGTCCAAGTTAACCTCGACTTTGGTATAAAACATAGAAAGGGAGGAATACTAACAAGACGTTGCGTCTAAATTAGTCATCCTTTAATCACATATGGGGTTAGAAATGGGAAGGGGATAAACGGGACGTCTCGTCCCAAGTATCTCGTTCCTTGTGGTGTCGGCCTGCCCAAAATAGGGGAAAATCAGTAAGACGTCACGTCTAAATTGATTTTCATGGAATTTAATCAAGACACAGGGTCAAAGATGGGAAGGGGATAAGCGGGACGTCTAGTCCCAAGTATCCCGTTCCTTATGGGAAAATCAACAAGACGTCACGTCTAAATTGATTTTCATGGGCTTGATAAAAGGGCGGTTACAAAGGAAATATAAAGAAAATAAAATAGGAATGAAATGGGAAAGGTGGGGATAAAAAAAGAGATGGGCCTGACAGGATTTAAAGTCCTGCTCCTACGTATTCTTGAGTTACCAAGAAATCAGGGTTACGTAGTTCTTTGGTGATGTTTTTTTTAGGAAGAGGCTAAAACATTAATGGTGGATGATTTTTTTTTTGGCTAGTCAGAACGTGAAACACTTGTTTTTTTGTTATTTATTTATTACGAACCTAGGAAGGGGTAAAAAAGAAAAGAAAAGAAAATAACAGAAATTTATTTAAGTGAAAAAATGGAAAACCGAGTAAAAAATGGAAAAATCGAGTGAAAAAATAGAATACCGAGTGAAAAATTAAATACCGAGTGAAAAAGTGGAATACCGAGTGAAAATTGGAATACCGAGTGAAAAGTGGAATACCGAGTGATGGAGTAAGAGACTGCAGAGGGGGTAAGAAACTGACTGAAGGTGGAAGAGACCGACCGAGTGAGAAAGGGACTGACCGAGGGAGAAAGGAAGTGGGGGGTTGAGAGGAGTTTGAAGGTGTTTAGAGGGAAAGAGAAGGGTGCTGGACGGTGTGGGGAGCTGTTCGGTGTGGAGAGGTGAAGGACGGTGTTGGTGAGGAGAGGGAAGGGTGTTGGTGAAGAGAGGGAAGAGTGCTGGACAGTATGGAGAGGGGCAGAGTTTCTTCTCTCAAAAGCCTTAGAGTTCTCTCAATGAAAGCTTCAGGCCCTCCAAAATTCAATCCTCAAAGACCAACCCCTTGAGCATCTTCAGATGGGGTACTTATAGGGAGTTGCTAAGTGCTTGGACAGCACATGCTTCCACTCAGAGTGGAGGCCAGCCTAGCCATTAACAGGAAGTGGGGGACAACGTCTGGTGGGGATTTTTAATTTCTCCACTTCCATCCCCTGTCTGCCACTCCCAGGATTCCTGGATCCACTGGGATTATGGAAATCCAAGTCATCATGGTGGGAATATGGAGAGCCTGGTGGATATCCGAGAGAGGATGGTGGAAATCCGAGAGAGGATGACTCGGATTAGCCTCTCAGTCGGTATTCATCCAGAGTGGGACATAATCCGAATGGAAAAGATCTCTCTTGTACACAAGGCCGAGTGAAATCTTTGCTCGGTGTTGAGTTGAGGGGTCGGTTTTTAGGAGAAAACCGGTCGGTGTTAAGCGTGAAGACCCCTGATGCTAAATTTTCTCTCCACTTCGCTTGAGCGAGAGTTTCTTGCTTAAGCGAAAACACTCTAGTAGCTCACTGTCCATCTTTCGTTCAAGCGAGAATCTATTCCGCTTAAGCGAGAGTTTATTTCGCTTAAGCGTTTGTTGAAGGAAACTCATTTCGTTCAAGCGGAGAAAGGCTCGCTCAAGCGAGAAGTCCTTCTTAACTCGGATTTGCTCTGGAATTGAACCACTGTTTTACTCGGATATCTCTATAGAAATGAACCACTCGGAGAAACCTTGCTCGGCTTTGCTTAGTAGCATCACGGTTTGAAGTATTCAATCGGAATTACTTCAATTAGAGGGTTTTGCTCGGCAGTGCTTCTGTTTGAAGCATCCATTCGGTCTCTCTACTTGATTCAGTTAGAAGCTTCTGGAAGTCCTTTTTTAATTGATTCAATCGGAACTTCAGAAATATTCTGCTCAGAATCAAATCACTCGGGAGTCGGGCTCGGAATGGTTTCAATCGGTACCTCCTAAAATGTCTCACCCGGCTTCTGGAAACGAACCATTCGGAAAGCCCTATGGGAGTCATTCAGTCGACTCTTTCTTCACTCCACCCAGACACATTCATTCGGAAACCCGACTGGCTTCTCACTCGGAATTGCCTTCGGTCGTCAATCATTCTATTCGGTTGTTTTCACTCGGGAATCGTCCTTAGGAATGGTTTCACTCGTCAATCAACAGTTCGGATGCATTCACTCGGAGTTGGGTGAAAGATGACTCGGAATTGGCTAAAAGAATGGCTCGGAAATTGAGTGGAAAGGGACTGGGAAATAGTTAAAGGATGACTCGGAAATGGGTGAAAGAATGGCTCGGGAATGGTTAAAAAAATGGCTCAGAATTGGGTGAAAGGATGACTCGGAAATGGGTGAAAGCTCTCATTCGGTGCTGTCTGGAAACTGAAGAGAATGACTCGGTGTTGACTAAGAGAGTGACTCAACTCGGTTCTGACTGAAGAGGATTCACTCGGTGCTGACTGAAGAGGGAGTGACTTGGTATTGTTTCAATCGGAAGTATTTGGCTCGGATCTTGTTTCTGTTTGAAGCATTCACTCGGAATAACTTCAAAAATGACACTCAG
Source organism: Clitoria ternatea (assembly GCA_037962975.1). Taxonomy (NCBI): domain Eukaryota; kingdom Viridiplantae; phylum Streptophyta; class Magnoliopsida; order Fabales; family Fabaceae; genus Clitoria; species Clitoria ternatea. Next base: position 230,254,032 of record CM075672.1, read on the forward strand.
AACCTCTGCTTGAAGGATTTACTTAGAACTGACCTTGTTCTCTCTCAGAACCTGGAATTTTCATTTGAAAATTTCTTGACAGTTGAGGCCCACTTGGAAACTCTCTATTTGGAGACACAGCATTCGGCCACGTCCCACTCGGATGTCCCTTACTCGGAAATGATCATTCCGAGTCATCTCACTCGGAAATGATCATTTCCGAGTAAGTTTTTTTTTTAAATTTTTTTTTGTGTGTGAATCTTTTTCACTTGTGGATGGACTGAAATAGGTGTTCACAAGAGACTTTTGTAAATTTATCATACAATTCATTGAAAGCATCAAGCAATTCTTCTTTATCTAGGTCATGGAGACTTACCTCATTTTTCTCTTCAGAGTGTTTGGCCATTAGACAAAGATTTTCTTCTTCATTGTCTGAATCATCGGAGCTACTTACATCATTTTCATCCCATGCGATGTAAGCTCTTCTTCTTCCTCTTTTCTCTTTGCCTTTCTTCTTGAGATTTGGGCAATCCGCCTTGAAGTGCCCTTCCTTGCCACATTCAAAACAATTAGGTGAAGAAGATGATTCATTGGGAATAGGTCTCTTACCTTGAGGTTTGAAATTCTTTTGGAATCGTTTGTTCTTCATGAACTTTCCGAATCTCTTCACAAACAATCCAAATTCCTCCTCATCATCAAGGTCACTACAAGATTCTTCTTCATGTGTGGAGGTGGCCTTGAGAGCTAGGCCTTTCTTCTTAGAGACTTTTTCTTCTTCCTCCGCTTGTTTCAAGTCTTTCAATTCCTGTTCTTGTTCTTGGAGTTTACCAAACAAAGTGGCAAGAGACATATCATTTATGTTGGGAGATTGCTTAATGGCCGTAACAAGAGGTTGTCATTCCCTAGTAAGACTTTTTAGAACTTTGTGGATAAGTTCCTTGTTAGTATAAGATTTACCAAGTGTAATAAGATGATTAATAATCAAAGTGAATCTCTTTTGAAGTTCTAAAATAGTTTCATTGGAATTCATTCTAAAACTTTCATATTGACTGGTTAAAGCACTATTCTTAGAGTCCTTAACATCACTAGTTCCTTCATGAGTTACTCGAAGGGTATCCCACATTTCCTTAGCAGAATTACAAGTCATTATTCTGAAAAATTCATCAGGACCTAATGCCATAGTGATGAGATTTTTAGCTTTATAGTCGTACTGCACTTTCTTCTCTTCATCACTAGTCCATTCGTCCATAGGTTTTTCAACATTTTTATTATCAACAGTATGCATTGGCATGTAAGGACCATTTTCAATTGCATTCCAAATTCTTAAATCAATAGATTGAATGAAGATTTTCATTCTTTCCTTCCAAAAAGCATAGCCTTCCCCATTGAAAGCGGGAGGTCTATTTATGGCGCCACCCTCGGGAAAAAGGTTTAGAGAACTTGAGGCCATCTTTATCTCTTGAAGCTATTAAGCTTGATCTACCAAGAGTCAAGCTCTGATACCACTTGTTATTCAAGTGGCCTCAATACTCAAGAGGGGGGTGAATTGAGTTTTTAAAACTTTGCTTGGAATGCCTTTGAACTTAGTTCTTTTATCACAAGTTTAGAAATTATACAAGTGAAGTCAAGTATAATGCAAAAGACAATGCAAAACAAGAGATAGATATAGCTGAGACAATTTATCAAACACTTGGTATGCAATGTTCAAAGTTAACTTAATCAAGCAAAATCAAGTATCCAAATCACAATCAATCAATCCAAATCAATTAAGTGCAGTATATAAATGTAAAAGAGTAAGGGAGAAGAGCTTGCAAACCAATTTAACGAGTTCCACCAACCCCGGTGTACGTCTCGCCTTCAAGAAACCCACTTAAAGGATTTCCACTATTGAAGTTTAGAGATTACAAGCTATGAGCAATTGTAGCTTCCTAGTGTCCCACACTCAAGAACTCAATCCTCACTAGCACAAGGGTAACCCACCCAATCTCTCAAACTCTCAATACCCAAAGGTTGAACCCCAACCTTTGTGACCACTCAACCTAGAGTGAAAACCTTTGTGTTTGGTGTAGTGTTTACAAGCAAATAACTCTCTCAATAGAGTAGATGTACAAGTGAAAGCTTACACAAATTCTAACTCTCAAGATGAGAGGATATACAAGTTCGAGGCTTGAAATTTCAGAGTATACACAAGAATAAACTCACTAAGCACAAATGAAGGTAAGTAATGACTGCTTCTTGTTGTGTGTCTTATGCTTGTGTTTTCCTTGCATTTATAGAGCCATGGATGAGCTGCAGAAGTTCCTAGCCATTGCATGTAGTGGGCATCTAAGAAATAGTGAAGAAATGAGCTGTCTTCCCACTAAAATGTGTTTTCCCACTATCGTAATCGATTGCGCCTCGAGCTGTAATCGATTACATTTTGAAATTTTCAGTTCAGTTCGTGCTGTAATCGATTAGCATTCACTACCTAATCGATTAGCTTCAAGTCAGAGACCAGGTAATCGATTATAGCTTCCCCAGTAATTGATTAGCTATAGCACCTGATGCATTTAATTCATTTCTTGATCTGGTAATCGATTATGATACTTGGGTAATCGATTAGTGATGTTCCAGTAGCTTGGTAATCGATTGGCTGATGTCCTGTAATCGATTATCATATGTACCTGATGCATTTAATTCAATTTTTGATGTTGGTAATCGATTATGTCATTTGGGTAATCGATTAGTGTCATTCCAGTAGCTTGGTAATCGATTAGCATACTCCATCTAATCGATTAGCTTATGTTCCTGATGCATTTAATTCAAAACAGAAGCTGCCTAATCGATTAGCTTGGACTCCCTAATCGATTAGCTGCGCAGTTTTTCTGGGTCTGATTCTATGTCTTTGTTTTTGCAAGAATTTCTTCAAGAGTCCTTTGTCATTATCAAAATCCTTGAACCTGTAGTCATATTCAAACACACAGGTAACACGAGGAAGTACTGTGAATTTTATGAACAGGCCGGTCATAACACTGATGAGTGCAGACAGTTAAAGGAAGCTATTGAGACTTTGATTAGAGAAGGAAAGTTAAAACAGTGTCTATTCAGACAAGGGGTGTACAGAGAGCAAGTGAAGGAGTCCTCTAAAAAAAGAAACACTGGTTCGGCTGAAGAGTAAAACAGGGAGTTAAAGAAGCAAGCCCAAGACAAAGGAAATGTTGTTATAGATAATATTGAGGAAGATGATGAGTCATGGATGAAACCTCTTGGTTCGGGAAGAAAGGACGTAATCGATATGATCGCAGATGGATTTGCCAGAGGGGGAGTATCTAATTTGGCCCAAAAAAACCATTTAAGGATGATCATGTCTTGATCCGGGCTCGATACCGGTATCTGTTCTATAAGATAGTATAACGTCTCTTATCCGTTCTTCAACGTGTCACCAGTGTCATCGGTATACATCCGGACTCTAAATCCGTATCGGGTGTTCTCCCTATACCGGTTGTCTAGGATAACGCCATGCACATCGGATAACACTCACGTCACCATACAGAAGACAATGGGCGTTGCTACAGGGACAAGGACAAAGATTCCATTTTCCACACTATGAGCCATAATATGCTCCTGGAAATAATCAACTTGTCCCCTAAGACTAGCCCTACTTTCTGTACGCTCAATATAAAATAACCACTTGCCTTAATCATGCTAGCGAATGCGTATTAAAGAATAATTTATTTAATTAATGGAGGTTAGTGGTTCCCCACTAACAAGTCCTCGTATATCGAGCCAATCAGGTATAAGAATTCTCTTCATTTTACTGGGGGGATCCTTTTTTCTCTCTTTTATGTTACTATCTGGATTCCATAGAGTGATCATAAAACATTCCATATTTGGAATACTACTACTGACTTGAGCGTCGGAGAATCTTCGCAGGTGACACCACCTTTCACCCACATCAACGCGTGAGGTCAGTGTGAAGGACCTCCAGGACGTCAAAACCGCTCTCTTCATATTGGGACTCCGGATATGCAGACCAGATACTTGGAGAGCCGGTCTTTAATCCCAGGATACTCTTTGATTTTTGTGACTGGCCCCACACTGGATCTCTTGACCCTGGTGTAGGACAATTCATGTCTGTTCAAGCAAAGACGAATAATAAGCCATACCGGACTGGAATGCAAACCCCGACGATAACATTCTTAGATAAGGACTACGGTCCCACCATACCTGGAGGAGACGACGCAGTGGTTATCAAGGCCGTGATAGCTAATAAAACAATAAGGAGAATCTTGGTGGATCAGGGAAACTCCTGTGATGTAATCTTCTACGAGTGTTTCAAGAAGATGGGGCTAGCAAACAACGATTTGCAACCTTATACCCAGGACTTAACAACTTTTAATGGAGCAAAGCAGCCCACAAAAGGGTACTTGGACACGAGATTGACTTTTGAATTAGAACCAGGGTCCAAAACTGTCTGGACTCAGTGTTAGTGATAGATATGAAGTCTCCATTTAATGGAATCCTGGGAAAACCATCCTTGAACGCTTTTCAACACCACACTTGTTGATTAAATTTATTGATAAAGATAACCAGGTATCCGCAGTGAGGGGGGATCAACAGATGGTGAGATATTGTTATAACCTGAGTGTCTTGATGAATAAAATGGAAGAAGCGGTCAAGAAGAAATGATTAAATGATGGCGGTTTAGTACCTAGATTAGTGAATTTGATAGATTTGGATCCAATAGAAGAGATGATAATGGATCCTGTAAATCCCTAGAGGCCTACTCTGGAAGGCGGTGTCAAGAGCGTGATGTTAGATTGGGACCCTATCGAGACAACCAGGGTGAATGATTGTTTAGAAAGTGACATGGAAGTATGGTTAGTTAAACTCTTAAGAGAATTCAAACATCTCTTCGCATGGACAGCGACAGACATGCCAGGAATAGATCTAAATTTCTATTGCCATAAGTTAGCAATCTATCCAGAGTCGAGAGCAGTAGCGCAAAAGAAAAGAAGGCTTAGTTAAGAAAAACAACAAGCTGCTTGTGAACAGACGGAGGAGTTATTGAAGGTGGGGTTTATTAGAGAAGTTCAGTATTCAACCTAGGTGTCCAATATGGTAATGGTAAAAAAGGTACATGGATAATGGCGGATATGCACTGATTTCACAAATCTGAATAAGTGTTGTTTAAAGGACCCTTATCCACTCCCGAGCATTGATCAAATGATGGACGATTCCTCAAGGTACCAATTTCTCTTGTTTATGGACACTTACTCTGATTATAATCAAATTCTGATATGGAAGGATGATGAGGAAAAAACCCTATTCGTGAATGACAAAGGCGTGTTCTGTTATACGGTAATTTTGTTTGGACTCAAGAACGCAGGTGCAACATATCAGAGGATGATGAATAAAGTCTTTGACGGAATGAGGTTCAAGATGGTCGAAGTTTATGTGGACGACATCATAGCTAAGACTCCGGCAGGAGGTGATCATGTCAAATACCTAAGGATAATTTTCAAAGAATGCAGACATACAACATGCATTTAAACCCTCTAAAATACACCTTTGCAGTTCCAGCAGGGCGGTTCCTAAGCTTTATGCTTACGCAAAGAGGAATAGAATCCAATCCGGATAAGTGCAAGGTGATAAAAGAACTCCGGAGTCTAACCAATGTTAGAGAAGTTCAGTCATTAAACGGGAAATTGGCTGCCCTGTCTCGGTTCATGCCAAAGATGGCACACCGGGCATTGCCACTATACAAAATCCTGAAGAAAAATAAGAAGTTTGAATAGGGAGAAAAACAGGAAGAAGCCTTCAGAAGTCTCAAGGAGGTGTTGGCAAATCCACTAGTGCTAACAAAGTCGGACCCAGGTGAGCAGTTATTTGTGTACTTAGTCGTATCTGATGAAGCATTGGGAGCCGTCCTGGTAAAAGAAATGGTAGAAGGACAAAGGTTAGTTTATTTTGTTAGAAAAGTATTGCAAAGATCTAAAGCATGGTATCAAAAACTTGAAAAGGCCGCCCTGGCACTAGTTTGGACATCTAGACAATTGAGGCAATATTTTCACACCCATCCCATTGTAGTACGAACTGACCTGCCACTATGGGTCATTCTACATAAGCCAGATTTAGTAGGAAGAATGACGAAGTGGGCCATAGAACTTTCAGAATTTGATATCTCCTTTGAACCAAGAACAGCTATAAAAGACCAAGTCTTAGTAGATTTTATAACTGAATTAACAGGCGAACCCCCTTCGCAAGTATGGGAGCACTAGAACATCTTTGTGGATGGATCCACAAATTCAAAAGGTTGTTGAGCCGATATAGTTATAGAAAGTAAAGACAGGGTTAGCATAGAAATTTCCCTGAGGTTTGATTTCAAGACATCAAACAACCAAGCGGAATATGAAGCTTGCCTTGTCAGACTCCGAGCTACATTGGATGTCGGAGCCAAAAGCGCTATACTTTGCAGTGACTCCCAACTGGTAATTTCACGGATTAATGGGAGCTACTAGGCAAAATAGCCGCTCTTACAACAATACTTAGCGAAGGTGAAGGAGTTGGAAGAAAAATTCACGCAGATTCAATACAAACATGTGCCAAGGGAGAATAACGTAAGAGCCGATGTTCTGTCCTGTTTGGCAAGTACAAAAAAGACGGGATCAACAACTCAGTTGTTCAGAGTACCTTGGGAGAGCCCAGCATAATGACACTTGTAAAGGTGTGCACTATCCGTTCAAAAGCGTTCTCAGATGACTCATGGATGGTCCCCATCATCAGATACCTGGTAAATGGACAGCTTCCCACAGATCCCTTGGAGAAAAAGAAGCCTAAGAAGGAGTTACCGAACTACGTTCTCGTTGATGGAAATTTGTTCATTAGAGGGATATTGGTCCTATACCTAAAATGTTTAAACGAGGCAGAGATAGGGGAAGTAATGATAGAGGTACATGAAGGCACGTGTGGTCACCATTACGGTGGCAAAAGTTTGGCTAGGAAAATAGCCAGGGCTGGTTATTAGTGCCTACAATGACAAAGGATGCAATGGAGTACATCCAGAAGTGTGACTCCTATCAGAAGAACAGTAATGAGCATCACGTTCCTGCTAAGGAGTTATTTACCTCAGCAATCCCATGGCCATTCCACCAGTTGGGCATGGATATCTTGGGACCATTCCCAAAGGCACCAGGCGGAGTTAAATACCTAATTGCGGGAGTTGACTACTTCACTAAATGGATAGAGGCTGAAACCGTAGTGCACATCACGACTACCCGAACTCGAAGGTTTTTGTATGAAAACATAATCACCAGGTTCGGTATCCCAGGAAGAGTTATTACGGATAACGGAACACAGTTTACAGATTCAAAGTTTATGAGTTTGTTAGAGGGACTCCAAATCCAGCAAGTTTTCTCGTCAGTAGAACATCCCTAAACAAACAGCTAGGCCGAGGTGGCTAACAGGGAAATACTTAAAGGATTGAAGAAATGGTTAGGCGATGCGAAAGGAGAATGGGCCAACCAGCTGTGCCATGTCCTGTGGGCATATAGGACCACGCCATTTTCCTCGACAGGGGAAACCCCATTTCAGCTAGTGTACGGAGTTGATACAGTAATCCCTATTAAGATAAATTGTATCTCCCCAAGAGTACAGTAGTTCAATGAAGAGGAGAAAAACAACGATTGAAGGATGAACTCAAATCCTTGTACGAAGTGCGAGAGTCTGCTTTCATCCGGGATCAAGCCATCAAAACCAAAGACACACTTCGGTATAACAAAAAGGTTCAACGGAGAATATTTAACATTAGAGATCTGGTATTAAGAAGAGCCTCAGTTGGAAACAGGTTCGCCCGTCAAGGAAATCTCACACCGACTTGGGAAGGCCCATATCAGGTGCATGAAGTATCTACGGGAGGAGCTTACCTACTGGAAACTTTAGGAGGTGAAGTCTTCAAAAATAAGTGGAATGTGAAGAATCTCTGTATGTATTTCAGCTAACCGGCATCACAAGTCACGCATTCTTTTTTTCTACCTAGGGTTTTTCCCACAGGGTTTACTTGGGAGGTTTTTAACGAGGCATGCAGTCGGGGTGTTGTTTCATCAATAAAATTTCTATTGAAATGTTCAAAACTTTCCAGTTCAATATTGGCTAAGTTTCAATTATTAAACCCTGGAGAGGTCCAAGGACCCCAGAGTGGTTGTTTCAATGATTAAACCCCGAAGTGGTTCAAGGACCCCAGAGTGGTTATTTCAATTATTAAACCCCGGAGTGGTCTAAAGACAACCGAGTGGTTAAGTTTTTCTTGAAGTGGTCCAAAGACCTAGAACGGTTATCTTAATATCATATGCACCGATATGGCAAAAAAATTAATGTGTATATATATATATATATGTGTGTGTGTATGTGTGTGAAAGAAGAGACGATGTAAACACAGAGACTCAAATATATATGTAAATGTTTCATTACAAAAATTAAGGCACAACAGCCTGAACAAATTTTGGAATATTCAAAAAAGAGGCGGAGCTTATCCCGCTTACAGAGCAAAAGAAATAAAAACTAAGGATTAGGAGGGGGGACCTCTTTTTCCTCCCCCTCAGAACCGGCATCGACTTCTTCAGCATTTGGATTCCCTAGGCCGTCATCCTCTCCTACTACTAAAGGTACAAGTTTGAAAGGCTCGTTAGAAGGAGTAAATGACTGGCCTCTCATCTCAGTCACCAGCTCACTATTCCAGAATTGGTTGAAAAAACTAATCTCGTTCAGGTTGAGAGGGGTATCTTGATTCCAATGAAGTGGCGTGAGCAAATTGTAACATGTCTTCTTGATATTTGTTCTTCTTATTCTGAAACGCTATGGACAGCTCCTCATTCTTCTTTTAGAGATCAGTCACAATGCCCTCCAGTTCGGCCACCCGGCCAAGAAGTCTGTCCTTCTCCTTTTTCCAGCTCTCCTCGGACTGCTGAAGAGCTTGATTAGCCTCATTGAGGGATTTAATTCTCTGGAAAGCTCGACCATAGTCCGAGGAGAGGCAAGAGTTTTTATCTTTCAAATGGTCCAACTCCAACTTTGGACCATCAATAGCAGCAAAATAGATGCGGAGAGAGTTTTGATGTTGTACCATATCGGCGTCTCTAAGGCGAATGTGACATCGTCCTTCTCTAACCCTGGTTTGAGGCGGAAGGGGAGTTCAAAGACGACATTAGGGGGAAGGGTCCTGATTATCAGATTCTCTAGAGCCTTCATGCCAGAACAAGGAGGAGGAGTGTCGCCATCCATGGGGGTCTCAATGGCCACCCCCTTGCCTTTGTCTACCACTCGAGGGGCAGGGTTCACCTTCTCCCTTTTGGACACCCCACCAGCTTGTCCCTTGTCCTTCCGCTTGTCAGGGGGGTCTTCGATATTAATCACCCCTCTAGGGATGTGGAGCCTAGAGGACTTCCTCATCTTCGGAGTGACGTTTCTAGTGGAAATGTCAGCCACTGACCCCTCCATCAACTTACAGAGCTTTTCTAGAGTAGCGGCACTCATGTTTCCTGAAAAGAATAAAGGTCGATTAGTAAAGTGTGGTACATAAAATTATGAAAATAAAGATATAGATGGGTGGATACCCAAATGAGTGAGGTACTCATTCTGTGTCTCCGCAGTGCCAAGAAGAGAACGACACTTGAGGGGGGCACCCTGGGAGATATTGTGGAGGGTGTCAACCACCGTCTTGGCGGGCTGAGAAAGTGAGGACTTGTCAACGGCATAAGCTGTACCCTCTAGCAAAAAATGCTTGTGAGTCCATCCGGTATGGATCCAGAATCGGCTTTCCTTATCCTTCCAAAAAAGAGGCTCTATCCCTTTGACATACAGCTTCAGGAAGGAGTTCTTAAAGGATCCTCTGACAATCTTACAGGAATCTACAAAGGCCTTGAAGTTGATGATGTCGCTTTGACACTGCAGATTAACGAACTCCATTCTAGTGCCACCTCGACGCATCACACGGGCAAACCGGAAGAAGATGGCGATGGTGGGGGTAAAGCCTAGGTGTTTGCCCAGGACTTCAAGAGATAGCACCAAGGCCCAGCCGTTGGGATGGAGCTGGCTGGGGGCGATTTCTAAAAAATGCAACACCCCCATCTCGAACTTATTCAAGGGGAACCAGACTCCCACCTTGGTTATTGTATAATCATGAAAATAAATGAAGCGGTCCCTCGGAATATGGTAAATCCGCTCTATGAGTATGGGGGAAAAGAGGGCAAATGAATTGGCGTACTTCTTTACACGCCAGTGATACTCAATTTCAAGTTCCAACCCATTCGAAGGTTTGGCCAGGCGGCTGTAAATGGAGAGCACATCTTGAGAAACCCAGAAATACAGATCCTCAGTTTTCCGAGCTAGCCAATTCACCTTGTTAACGATCATAAAGGTGTTTTCGGGGTCGTTCCTCAAGACTAATGAGCCGACAGTGTCCATAGTTATAACATGCACTAGAAAAGGGACAGTTGAATAAAAGTCAGTATCATCAACGTAGTAATGCACTATGTTGGAATCCTCAGCCCGGTCTGAAAACACGAGAGGAAGAGGAGAATGAGGATTTCAAACTCCGGAAGTAAAAGACTCAACTTGGGAGGTATTGCCCAAGTCGACCAGAGTCATCCACCTACAGATATCCATTTGAGTGAGTCGAGGTCCTTGACGAGGAACCCCGGGTGGCCAAGACACGGAAGGGTATGAAATGATTTCCCAAGAGATGTCTTGTTTTTGGTCGTGGTTAGATGAGAAAGAAGACATGGTAAAAAGAAAGGTTCTTTAGAGGCTACCTGTGGGAATGGTGTGAGCAATTCTGCGAGTGGAGGAATAAGGCAGACAACAGTTGAGGAGAGTTTTGGCAGGCAAACGGATAAAGTGGCAAAGCAGCTGAAACTCGCTAGCTTTTATACGCGATGAAGCGATATGGGCCGAAGTTGAAACGTCGCAAGCCCATGGACGAAATGGAATGCAAACTGTCGCGGCCCAGAGAGGCTGCGACACTTGGGTTTTGATCGACGCAACCGTTCTGACACGAAGGCACGTGAAGGAAACGCGCCAATGAGCAGCTGCCATGTCATTAATCCGTGTGACACGTCATTTTTTCAGATTAATAAATGCCATAAATACGGTGGTTGGGGTGATGATAGGTAAGCATGACACCCCAGAAAGGTCGAAATCATTTCAAAGTCTGACATCGAAAGGTTCGATGTTAGCTTATTATCGTAACCAAGTTACAACAATAAGCTAAGGGGAAAATGATCCGGTGTGGATACTAGTCCCTTAAACTAGCTACCCCGGATAATATGAAATATACAATTTACTTGTAAAAGGTATCAATCAAACTGGACTACCTCTCAGGCACACCGCAGTTAAAGGGCTCCATAGTATAGAATATGTGATTATGACCTCGCCAAAATAGGCAAGTGGCCAACTTGCTCCTACAAAAGCTGCAGGCCCTGATCCTGACACAAGTCAAATCACCCACTTGTGCTTTAAGGGAACCATGTATAAATAGCTCATTCATTAACACATAAACAAGTTTTTAAGAAAATCTTTGAACACACTTACTCCCTTATTGTAGCTCCGTAATACAGATTTTTCCCGTTATAATCGTACTGACTTAAGCATCGAAGTCCCTTTTGCAGGTACACCTCTAGTGTGGTCTTGAAGATGACGGTGAAGTTTTTATTAAAACGTGAAGAGCTTAGAGTTCCCACTGGACCTAAGTTTATAATACTGTACTCCCACTGAGATGGTGTAAAAGGAGAGATAGAGAGAGTGAGAAGCTTGACACTGGTACGAGTCAACTACTTTGACCCCGTACACCAGTCAGATCATACTAATAAATCATCAATCTTTGCTTCTTATCAACTAGGCATATTAATATACACATAACTAGGAGGTATACATCATATTATCTCATCCTATATACCTTGCACCAATTATATGATAAAAATTCAGCATTTACACTAACATAAACAAATCTTCATAAATCCACTCCATAACTACTTCTATGCAACATACACAATTTTGTGACATAATATCAACTTTCATGCATAATTCCTCATTTATAAAGATTCATGATCATCAACCTCTAATATACCAACAAGTTCATAGCTTAATCTCTAAATCCAAATGTACCAACAATTAATCTAACAAACTCAATCGGAATTCTAAAAACTTAGGCATATACATCAATAGTCAAGCTATACAAAATAATGCGTATACATATCAAATTCTATAAAGAATTTAAATCAACATGTTCAAAAAAAAGAATGCCAGCCAAGGCAAACAAGATACCCTCTTCACATCGAGCCACCTCCACAAAAGTGTACCTCTCCACCATCTCAACCTACATCATAAGGCTAAAATGGACAACATGAAGAGTGAGTATATTTTCTCAATGATGAGTAATTATGATGATAAGTCATGCATAGTGAAGCAATCATACATATTTTCCTTCAATATATCCTATCTCATTGATACAAAATATAGACCAAAATTTGACAATCAATACATATATTATATACCATAAATACTAACTCATGCCAAAGAGCCTTAAGTATCATTCTCATATCACCAACAATGGTCATCACTACACTTTCATATTAGCCAACAACACCAACAATGTTTCTTAATTCAAGACACTCATGAGACCTAATCATTATGGGTACTCAAGTTCAAATGTCATGTATTCACAATTAATGCAGATGCTATCCAACAATTTATGCATATGCAATGAGACCAACTGCAAAATTTTCATTTTCTCTCCATGTGCATATTTCACTCATGTGACTTACAACCACGTATAGTTGTTTAATATATAGAATCAAAGCAAGATCAATAATACATGTCACATTACGACCACGCATAATCGTTCATAAAATCAACCAACGCAAGGTTGTTATTTTCAAGATCAACGCAAGATCATTATTTATCACACATGAGATATGTTATGCATGTCATGAAATGAAAAATGCACATAATGGTCTCAATTTCTCACATAATCCACTTCATTATCATGCATAAGCCAAAAAGGGCACATCAAGGATACATCACCTTAACAATTATTAATTCACCACCAATGTCACTCAAGGAGTCTTACTTCACATAATCATTATACATAGCAACAATAAAAAAAACCAAGGCCAATATGCAATTAAACATCACACATACATACACTACCAATATCAAGGACGTGCATTTAGAAAATAAACTTCTCTCCTACCTCAAGAGAAATATTCTGTGGGGTTGGAGAAGTTGGATGGTCCGGCTTCATAAGATTGGTCAAATCCTACATTGAATAAGTGTAGAAACACATCAATCATCTTACTAATCTTTTTGTGATGTCCATAACTCCACTTTTTATGTACACACTTTATACTAGTCCATAAAAGTTTCATCCTTGAGATTTTTAGGAGTATTATGGATTCTTTTAATATTTTTTTAGTACTTGTAAATTTTAGGACTTGTTTACAATTGTCAATTTTCAAGAATCATTCATGGGGTCTTAAAAACCTCTCCCTTTACTATAATTATTTACCATACTTTTCCTTTTGTAGACAACAAGTTTCTCTCAAATAATAATTCAATTAACTTGTTTTTCACCCATTAATACATAACCCATTTGGTAGTGATTTTTAATTGTTAGATCAAATTATGCTAATTCTTTAGAAACACATGTTACCTACCCAACACATGATTTATATGGTATATCCCTTAAAATACCAAGTCCTTCCTTCCTACTTGATTATTAAGTTCCCACTAACACATTAATCTTCATATGTGTTTCTAACACTAACATCACATCTCATCTTCCTATTAAATGTCAATTCCTCATTCGCTCCACTACAATTATCCTTAACCATAATAAGTCACCTATCACCAATAATAATATTCTCTAAGTTTATCTATTAGCTTTGTCATGCTTAATGTGTTCTAATGCTATTTTTTTCACTATTAACCTCTCTTTTAAGTACAATAGTCCATAATTGCCATCAAATTCACTTTTACACTACATACTTTTTTCTTAATCTTTCTTACCTAATGACCATTCAAATTCATAAATTACATTTATTAGTACAAACACAATTTCATGATTACTCTCTTAAGTCCTAAAGTGCTCTTAACTATTTTATTCATCTTAACAACATACTTAGCCTTTACTAGTTCACATAACACTTCACTTAATTCATGACAAAACCTTCCATAACAACCAATAATTACCCAACACTAATCTTAATTACTATCCTACATCCAACAAGAGGTTTCAAGCTCATTTAATAAGGTTAGTGCATTTTTGGACCTATCTTGCCTCTTTATCACTTTTATCCTCCAAGAGAACTTTAAAGTTTAACATTAATTCCTTTCTTCTCTACAATTCCTTAAATAAATTCTAGAGTATCATCCATAGTTCTATAATTATTTCAAAATCATCCCTAGGCCACTTCAAGACCAAAACATAATTTTCCTCTAAATTAAAGTAAGTCCTCAATTTAGGATTTTTCACCTAATATCATCCAAGACCAAATTCATTTATTCTAACATCACCAATTTATTTCAATACACTAATTTAGACCTTATAATCATTCAAACTAATTTAAGTCTCCTAATTTGTAATTTTTTTCACCAATTAAAGTAAGCCTCAAGGTCCCAATTTTGCATCTAATCAAATCAAAGCACCCATTAAGCATAATCTATTAAACTCAATTCCAACAATCAATCATATTCTAATTCAAGTGCCTAATCATGTTTCTAACAACACACAAAATTCCCAATGGTTTCCTAACCTGGGTTTTAGGTTCCACATGCAAAACATCAATTTTCCAATAACAATCTCATAATTTATGACATATTATGCTACTAATTTAAAGTATATTGAAGGTTCATTACTTACCCCCAATGGAATTCTAAATCCCTAGTTCAAGAGAGCAAATGGAAGAGGGGTAAAGGGGTTTAAGCTCCAAGTGCCACACCAAGATCTACTAAAGTGTAGAAAAACCCATCTTGAATCCTAAAATTCATCACAAGCTTGGGTGAGTGCAAAGAGGAATTTTCAGTTTAAACATGGTGAAGAGGAAGGGGAAATTAAGTGGAAAAAGAGAAGAGGAGGTGGAGAAGATTCAGCCTTAGAGGTTCTAGGCTCTTACCTTAGCCCTTCTTTAAGAATTTTTTTAAAAAAAAACTCCATGAAAGATGGCACCAATATAACACATAAGAAATGAGAAAAAGAAGTGGAGTTTTTCGATTTCTAGTAGAAAAAGAACAGCTGCTGGCATGAAAAATGCAGGGGAAGGGAAGGGAAAACTTATTTGTCTTATGTGCCAAATTACAACAATACCCTTTATTTAAGATTTTTGGCTCTAAGACCCAAATTTTTGGCAAATTCATATGTTGGGCTTCAAATTCTGATGGGGAACAACCCCATATGGTGTGCACGGCCAGCCCACTTGGTTGGGTGAGATTCGTTGTGTTTTGGCTCGAAAACATCTATAAATTTTTTCAGGTTTATTTTTGGGTTTAAAATATTTATTTGAGTGTACTCAATAATTATTTTTGGGTTAGTGAATTTTTAAGGTCCAATTGAGGCACGTTGCTCGAATCGATCATTTTCTGACGTTAAACGATATCAATAAATCCTGAATAATTCACAATAAATTCCACAAATGCTCAAATTAATTTTATCTCATCGTCAGGACATTAATATTCATTCCTAATATTTATCTAATGTTTCCCGGCCCATTGGGCTCGTCTCTGTATTCTGCTCGTACGTCATTCATTAATTAAACGATGACAGTAATCGCTGTATTCGCCGAATTAACCCATAGGGTCCATAATTAATTTTTCTACATGTACAGGGCATCAAATAATTATTTTCTATAATTGTTCTATTTATTTACTCTGATTAATTAATTCTACTTAAATTTTTGTATGTTACAATTCGACTAAGTCATCAATATAATATTTGAAACCAAAAGGGGATGTTACTGATGTAGGGCCCTAGACATCGGTGTGAATTAATTCAAGACTTTCTTGAGCATGAGAGGAAGAGGTTTTAAAAGGTAAAAAATGCATTTTGTCATATTAATAGGCCTTACAAAAGTTAAAATGATCACTAAGTGACACTTTCACATTATAACTTTTCAAGACTCTATCTAGGACTTTATTATTTGGATGACCAAGTCTTTTATGCCAACTTTCCTTGACAGATACATATATAGATGGGTCCCTTTTAGTTCCTAAGAGTTGATACAAGCCATCTTTAAGTGACCCTTTTAGGATTGCCTTCCCTGTCAACTTGTCTTTCACAAAGTAGCAATTTACATCAAATTCAACAAGAATGTTATTGTCAGCAATTAATTTTGACACACTTAATAGATTTTTGGTAATTTTAGGCATATATAAGACATCATGTAAATCAAGTGAGTTTAGTTTTGAGGAACCTGAGGCAACAACCTTTAATTTCTTATCACTTCCAACTATTAAGGACTTCTTACCATGGTGTTCTGTCAGATCTTGAAATTTTTCAGTTTGGTGTGTCACATGATTGCTTGCACCACTGTCAAAGTACCAATCATAATCTTGAATGGAGCTTTGTGATGCTAGAAAGACATTGTGGGCTCCTTGTCTATCATTATATACAGAATCCTTTGAGCTTGAGTAGGACTTATCAAACTTGTAGTAGCAATTTACTATTGTGTGCCCAACCTTGTTGCAAACTTGACATGTTGTCTTAGACATTCTTCCTATTCCTCTGCCTTTTCTCCAACCTTTGAAGTTAGAGCCTCTCCAGTTACTACTAGAACCTCTCCACTTGTTGTTTGTGTTGAACTTGTTACCTTTGTAATCAGTTTTATGGGTAATATTTGCTGATGCATTAAGAGGTAGGTTGGTGAGGTTATTTAGTTGGTTGAGTCTACTCTCAAAGGTTAGCAATTGGGCCTGTCCATCAACCAGCTGGGAGTAGTTTGATTAGATAGCTTGACCACTATAGGGTTGTATTCAAAATCTAAACCATTCAGGGTTTGAATAATCAAATCTGAGTTGGAAATAGAATTGCCTGCAAGTTTAAGTCTGTCAAGGAGATTCTTCATCTTGACCAGATACTCTTTCATCTCCATCTCTCCTTTATTAGTGCTATGAAACTCAGATTTAAGATAAGTGATTTGAGACCTCGTATGTGCACGGGCTAGACTTTGAGCTTCATCCCAAAGTTGTTTTGAGGTTTCACAGTGTAGTAACTGTATTGCTATTTCAACAGTCACTGAATTCATCAACCATCCAAGGAATTATGAGTCATGACCTTGGCAATTGTCAAAAGTAGGATTGAGATTTTTTATAAACTCTTTAGGACACTCCTTTATCCCTAGCATGTACTCATCAAGCTTGCAACCTTTAACGATAAAGAGCACCAAGGATTTCCATAGTGGATATAATGAGGACATTATAAGGGAGGACCCACACACCATCTTAGACAAAGGACTAGAGGCTTACAAGGGGCCCCTCACAAGGGCCAAGTCTAATAAAAGTAAGGAGACCATTCATAAAGCCCTATCTTCCTTCATCTCTTTATTTAATAGGCCCAAGCCCAATAGAGATACTTTGAGGATCTATTTATATTCATCTTGCAATATAAGTCATAATTAGATTCTCTAGTCATTTAGGCTTTATTTTGGGCCTTACTAGGCTAATTGGTCACTTTTGGGCCATGTACTCTCATATTAGGCCATGTATAGGCCATCTACTTTCCTAATTCTTAGATTTGGGCCTAGGATCCATTTAGCCAAGCCCATTTCCACGCCTTAGCCAAAATCCCCTAAGCTTATATAAAGGCTTCTTCTTTTGTAAAATGACACATTAATTCATTTTAAGATTTTGACACCTTGAGTGTAAACTTTTAGTGAGAGAGTCTCCTCCTTCTCTCTAGGATTTCTGAGGCTCTTGAAAGCTCGTATCCAAGGGGTCTCTCCCTTCTTGGTGGTGAGATTAGAGTTATCTCTCTCTCTTGGGAGTGGCCTCCAACCATCTTTTCCCATTCCCTTAGTTTCCTCCTTCCACTTCCACCTTTTTCCCTTTCATTTCCATCTCTTTCTACTTCTAAATTCCATCCACTTTTCTAGAGTTTCTTTCATTTTGTGTTTTGGTTTCCCACTTGAAGAAGAAGAATATTACATTGGCTTGAATGTTGAAGAAGGAAAGATCCTAGATTCACTCCTTCTTAAGGAGATTAGAAGAAACTCCTATATCATTTGGTATCAACTTGAGCTTGGGAGGTTTTTTCTTACTTCTTCTTCCTTGTTTTAATTTTGGTTTTGAATTCTCTTGGTTGGCTAGTTTTCAATTTCGGTAGATGAAGTTGTTGATGCCATGATAAAATAGAAAAACTATAAAAAGTTATAGTTCTTTTGAGTTTGTGTGATTGTTTTCTTGTCTTTCAAATTTTTGCATATTGTTCTTTCTAGTTTCAGTTTTGGTATGTATTGATCTTGTTTTAGGCTTTCAAAATTCTGAGTTAGGCACTTGTATGATTCGGTTTTGAGTTGTTAGATTTGGTTGTTATTAGTTTGTTGAAAGTTAAAGCCAATTAAGTGTTTGTGTGTGCCATTTGGAACCTTTGTCTAGTGTTCTAAAAATTTTAGTTGTTTCAACCAATTAGAGTGCTAAAACTGTGTGGGATGAGTTAATTCAAGCATCTTTGATTAACTCCCAAAAGGTTCCAACCCTTGTGTATTAGGAGGCCTCACCTTAAGGCCCTCCAAAAATTAGCTCATTTTGTAGGTTGTTAGTAATCCAATCTTAGTTTCTTCTAGGATAATTTTTTTCATTTTCAAGCACATTAGGACACATTGAAGTTTCAGTTTGCATATTGTTTGCATAAAAGAAAATTTGTCGAGTAATCCTTAGCCTTCCATACTTCATTTAGTGGGAGAAGATTGCATGTGTTCTAAACAAGTAGAGTCAAATTAAACTAGTATAACTAGCTAAGTGAATTCAGTTTTTGGTTTGGTGTATTGTTAAGTGCTATAAATTTTATCATCAAAAAGTAGAGGCAACAAAGATACAAAATACAAAAGAGAAAAAGAAATAGAAAAGTACCCATTACAAATACAAAATCAAAAGGGTAGCAAAATAAAGAAATACAAAAGTGAGTCCTCTTTAGCAATATTGAAAAGTGTATGCACTAAGTAAGTTGTTAAATCACCATGACCTAAAAAGATTTTTGCTAGTCAATCCTTTTTAAAGCTAGTTTTATTTTGAATTTTACTTGTTAATGTAATTCTAGAGTTCTAGGTTATTGATTAAGCCTACTTTAGTTCTTGTATTTGTTTTCTTGCTTGTCTAGTTTTGTATTTCCTTCTTTCTAAAATTCAAAATTTCCAAAGTAGTGTAGCTTTATTCATTTGAACTTTTTCTTGCTTTGGTCTTGTCATAATCAAAAATCCAAAAAGAATCCATTTGAGTAGCTTCTTCAAATTTACCATTTTTAGTTTGTCTTCATTCTTTCTTAAGTTTTGTCATTTGAGTTTTCTTCCCTTAAAAAATCCAAGATAACTTTTCTCAATATCAAAGGAGGGTAGCATCTTGAGACACTTGAGATTGGTACGAAAATTGCTTGAGTCTCTTGATTCCTAAGAGAAGGGATACACTTGAAAGAGACACTTGTGAGGTTTTGAATTTTGTTTCTATTTTACCCTAACCAATTTCGTGTGGAGCTTTGGTTTGTGTTGTTTGTAGGTGTGGTGGAGCTTCTACATCCCAAGTGAAGGCTTTGAAGACCATTGTAAAGGAAGCGAAAGCCTTGTACTAATTAGAAGTTTTGGAAAATTTGAATTCTTAGAAATTTTATAGTAGGATTTTTATCTTGTATTTTGGATACCCATTGAACATTGGACTTTGGACTCTTAAATTTTTCCTCTAGTAATTTTGACTAGCTTTTAATGGCATGTGCATTTGAGTGTTTGTTAATTAGTTAGTTGGTTAAAACTAGAAGTAGTTAGTTAGTTATTGATCTTAACTAAATTTGGTTAGTTAGTTGCTTGTCTTAACTAAGTTGGTAAATTAATTAGTAGTTGGAACTAATTCTAGTTGTCATAACTAATCTTAACCGAATTCTTAGTTGGCATAATTAATATCATAACCGAAATTAGTTGTTAGTTAGGGTTGTTAGATCTAGTTCAAACTACCATAACTAAATAACTAATTCTAGTTAGGGTTTGTTAGGTGTTAGTTAGTTAGTTGAACTAATTTTGTTAGATAACTACTTTCTTAGCCGAATTTGTTAGCCTTGTCTAGGGTTAGTTACTTGATTAGTTACAACCTAGGATTCTCATAAGGAATATAGGTAAAGACAACCTAGGTCTTGCATAACTAATCATAGTACTACAACCTAGGATCTAACTTAGTACAAGACAACTTAGGTTCTTGTTCCCCTTAGGATAGAAACCTAGTACTTGTATTTTAGGATTGTTATGTGTTTTCTAATACTTGCCTTACATCAAGCATCCTCAACTAGATTGTTTACAACTTTGTTTTCATTGTCTCTAATTTCTTTGACAACCTTGAAAGATGTCTTCTAGTGATAGGGAGAACAAAACTATGCTTCATAATATAATGGATAGTTTGAATAACATCAACAATAGGTTAACTAACCTAGAGCATAATGAGAACCCTAGAACTAGACATAGAAATCAAAAACATAACAATAGTGATAGTGAGGATTAGGTATGGCAAAACGGGCTGGCCCGCCGGGCCCTGGCCCGCCCCGCCAAAGCCTGCCAAAAAGCGGGCCGAGCTGGACTGCCCCACCAAGTTAAACGGGCCAAAATTCAGGGCCCGCCCCGCCTAAGGCGGGCCTACCGGGCTGGCGGGCCGGCCCGCCAAAGTTAAAATTTTAATTTTTTTAAAAAAATGTGTCAAATTAAGATTAAAAAATTAGAAAAATAATTTTTTAAAAAATTAAAGAAAATATTATTAAAAGAAATGTATAAATAGTAAGAGATGTTACTTTTTTTAATTTTAGAAAATTAAAGTATATATTTTGGCGGGGGGCCCGTCGGGCCGGCCTGCCCCGCCAAGGTTTTGGCCCGCCAACTTGGTGGGAGGCGGGCTAAAAATTCGTGTCTGCCCTGCCAAATTTGGTGGGCTTGGCGGGCCAGCCTGTTGGGCCTGGCCCGTTTTGCCATCCCTAGTGAGGATGAACCTAGACATAGAAGACACCATGAACATAAAAGAGGAGACTTAGGCTTAAGAGAAGTAAAACTAGAAACTCCCCCCTTTAATGGTAAGAGTGATGTTGAGGCTTACCTAGAATGGGAGATGATGGTTAAGCAATTTTTTAACTCCCATCAAATAAAAGAAGAAAAGAAAGTTAGGATTGCAACTCTTTCATTCCAAAATTATGACTTAGTTTGGTGGACTCAAATATCTAAGGAGAGGAAGAGAGATGACTGTCCACCCATAGATGATTGGGTAGATTTAAAAGCCCTCCTAAGAAAAAGATATGTTCCTAACTATTATCGAGGGGAGCTACTAGCAAAGCTAAATAGACTCACCCAAGGCTCAAAAAGTGTAGAAGATTACTACAAAGCCTTAGAGATAGCCATGATTAGGGCCAATCTAGAAGAAGATGAAGAAAACTTGATGCATAGGTTCTTACATGGCCTCAATAGGAACATCAAAAATAGGGTAGAACTCCTTCCTCATATTGATATAGAAGAGTTAATACACCAATGCCCTAAGGTAGAGAACCAATTTAAAGAGAGAGAATCCTATAGTGGGGAGAATAAAGCCTACAAGTCTAAGTGGGTAGGTTAAGAAAATAAGGGTAGGTTTGAGAGAAACCCTAGGGAGAAAGGAGTGGGCACTTCCTCTTCCAAAATTCCAAGTGAGTTGCATAAGAATGGCAAAATTTTTAGAAATCAAAAAGATAAGCATGAATCCACATCTAAACCACAATCCTCTAGATCTTCTACCATCAAATGTTTTAAATGTCTTAGTAGAGGTCACATTACTTCTGACTGTCCAACAAAAAGAACTATGATTTTGAAAACAAATGGAACCTACTCAAGTCAATTAGAGTCTGATTCTGATAATCACTAGTGGAAAAAAGGCTTTTTACACCGGTCCTTTTTAGCCTTTTACACCGGTTGTAGGACCGGTGTGGATGAAGCCGGTGAGAAAAATATAGACTTTTTACATCGGTTTTGGGACCGGTGAGAAAAATAATTTTTACACCGGTCCTCTTTGTTACGCCCGATATAAAATATAATAGTTACACCGATCCTTTTATTTGCAACCGGTGTAAATATTAAATTTCTCACCGGTCCTCTTTGTTATGACCGGTATAAAATATAATAGTTACACCGGTCTTTATTTACAACCGGTGTAGATACTAAATTTCTCACCGGTCCTCTTTGTTACGTCCGGTATAAAATATAATATTTACATCGGTCCTTATATTTACGACCGGTATAAATATTAATACTTACACCTGTTCTTTTGTTACTACATAACCGGTGTAAAAAGTTTGTTTTTTTAAAATTTTTAATTCAGTACGTTTCATCTTAGGCCAATTCACTTTTCATACAATTTTGATTTTAGAAAGCATCATCAGCTTCAATTTTCAAAATCAAATACACCAATATGTATTTTGATCATGCTAAAGGAAACACCAATATTCACAACTAAAGCTTGGTATTTTGCTAAAGGAAGAAAATAAAAC
Organism: Clitoria ternatea; assembly: GCA_037962975.1. NCBI lineage: Eukaryota > Viridiplantae > Streptophyta > Magnoliopsida > Fabales > Fabaceae > Clitoria > Clitoria ternatea. The sequence goes on from CM075672.1 coordinate 230,276,728, forward strand.
TCAGTAAAGAGAGACATTATACATCATATTCATTACAACTAGAAAAATGTTGTGCACATATACAATCAGACATAAAAAACAGAACATGCAAAGAAAAAATGCTTCTGCAATAATTATAATTTAGAGAGCTTTATGTTTGCATCTGGGGCAATCTCAGCAAGGTAATCTCAGCATCTTCTGGATCATCTTCACTATCATCCTGCTGATACAAGTTCACAAGAATTTTGTCATTAACTATGCAACACCAGAAACCTTAATGTAAGTAGTTTAAAAAAATTCTAAGAATCACAAATAACCTTCAAGCTGTTACCACTCTTTATAAAGAGTAAGAATTAAGCCATCGGTGATAAAAAAATGACTCTGTTAGTTTAGTTAGTTAGTTAATTAATGTAATTTCTAACTGTGTTTCACCCATAAATAAAAGCAAACCTTAATGTAATTTCTAGCAAAACAAAGATATTAAATCAAATCCTTGATAAAATGCAGGAGTAGGTGGAGAAAGAAATACATCACTCAAGAAGTTTCATTTCCCCTGCTAGTTTCAACAAAAGCAAAATGCAGGAGTAAATCATGTTCCTGTCAGATTAACTATAAGAGTAAAATTATACTCTCAATAATAAATAATATTTAATTCACTTTATAAAGAAAAAATTGTAATATTATATTAATTTTTAAAAATCAATTAATATAATTAACATTTAATTATTTTTATTTTTTTTTATGATTCGGTTAACTCTGGAGTAATTTTATACGACATATGTAAATGATTATATATATGCTTATTAAGGCTTAAAAGCATGCCATATATTAGAGTCCACTCTTTTTTGTAATTAGCTATCTATATATAATACCTGCATATTTGTTCTAACTTTTCTGCATATTTGTTATTTGAACAGGACTGCTATATTAAATCATTCATGCACTAACAGCTAATATCCAAATTAATTTAATGCATACATATTCATTGATCATGTGAAAAGAATATCACACCCTCAAGTTATGAATTTGCTAAAGAGCATGATTTTCTTGACAACTTCAGGGCCAATTCTCGAAAGTAAAATGCTAATCTTTTGAACAAATATTATTAGAAAAATTCTTCAGCCGGGTGAATATGGTCTACACCCTTCTCAGCAAACGAAAGCTTCTATGGTTTGTCTAAAATGGGAAAGTTGATGGGTGGGATGATCCATGGTTTCCTACGGTGCAAGGAATTATGCTTAGAGGTTTAAAAATTGAAGAACTGATTGAGTTCATTGTTAAGCAATACACACTGCTATCATTACAGAAAGATGCATGTTGTTGACCCTTACTGATGGGTCTGAGAAACCATTTGTCTATGTCATACCACGACACAGGAAACATTGAGCTGCTGGAGATAAAGCTACAACATATTCTGAAGTATCAATAACATACCAGTTGGATTTCGGCTTGCAGAACCGTATCAAGATTAAACGCAACTTGGTTCACTGTCAACCAGCCAATAATGAGTGTGTGACATAGTTTTCAGGGTGCTGGGTCCTATCAATTTACTTCTAAAATTATGACAGTTCAAATTCACACACTATTACTTAAGAATCAGAAATCTAGAGGAAACTCAGGATGTCCAGTGTGGTGTGTCAGTGTGTGAGCACCAGAAAAGGGGCAGCTAATTTATAGACATACGTTTTGCATAGATCCATAAAATTCACAAACACAGTTTTCTTTGTGCCCTCACGAAGAACTTGAGTCATAGACTGAAAATCAATGGGATGTCTGGAACCAGGATGGAAGACAAGTAGTTCACAAGTAAAGCACAACGTCATAGACTGAAAATGCTCTTGATAAAATTCTATGGATTTTATATTTGGAAACCATATCAACAACTCTAAACAGATGTAGTTCAATGCTTACAAATAATTGACACTTAACAATTCAAGAAGGCTAATAAATTCCTATACAATCAGATGTATCACCAAGGCATATGAAAATCATTAAAGATGATGATTCCATCATAAAAATTTCAAGCATGTTAAGAGAGTCTAAAACATCAGCTCCATTAGAATGTCCTGGAACATCACCTATTAAACTAACAAGTGGATATAGAAGATAACATCCACAAGAACACTTTTGGAACTAAGTGATGGACACAACATAAAAAAATAGTATGTTTCACATAAACCGTTCAATGAAGAAGTCACTATGACAGTATGGAAGAAAAAGTACATAATATACATACCTCCTCATATTCATAATCACGATCACTCCCTTCCCAAGGATAAAGAGTCTGTGCAGCAATTGCTTCACCTTCATCATCTTCAAAGTGATCTAAAAGGCAACAGAATTTTTCAAATCTCTAGTTATTCAATCACTTCCTTCAAGACATTACTAGCAGTCAGAACAAACATAAAGTCCACCATTCACACCCAAAATAGTTACAAAAGTAAATGACTGATTACCATCCAAATCTTCAATTGCATCCCCACTCTCAACGATCACATTACTGATTTCAACCTATAATCAAAAAACCAAAGTGTCATATTGCTTCCAAAAAAAAATATCTACATAAAAAACTCAAGCAGTTGAGCTCATTAAAGATAAATAAATGTTCATTGGGAAGACTTCATTTGCAGTAATACATAAAAAACTTGAGCTCATAAAAGATAAATAAATGTTCATTGGGAAGACTTCATTTATAGTAACTGACTTACAGGCTTCTTCTTCTTTTTTTTCAAACCAGCAAATGCAGCCTCAACCCCCTCAGAAACTGCAAGTGAAAAATAAAGGAGAATCAACCATAAGCACAATTTCAAGATAGCAATGAAGATAAAAACCAGAAAAGGAAATTGCTTGTTTCATTTTGCATACCTGAGAGGTTTTCCGTCTTCTCAGCCAATTGGTCCACTGACTCATCAGCAGGATCTACAATTGTGATTTTCTTCTTCTTCTTCTTCTTAGTAGGATCAAATGGTGCAAGCTACAGGCTCTGCACTTCAATTCGAAGCAAGACAAAATCGACCTCAAAAGCAATTGCTGGAAAACAAGATTTGCGCAACATACAAAAACCAAATGAAAAATTGAAAAAGAATCTGAGTTCACTCAAACTAATCACATCAAAACTAAGTTCCTCGATAAAGCTGAAGCTTATGCATCTTGTAAATAAAATAAAAACACTTGGCCAGTAACAAGGGACTACACAGGCATTCAAAACGTATTGAACAACGACAATATGCAAAATACATGATAGGAAAAAGCCAAAAGATGAAAAGAATAAACAGAATGCTTACATTAAAACTTGGTATCGATTAAAACACTACATATAGAAACAAGTTGAATAGAATCAAGATAAGGTGAAAGGAATGAGTACCTTCAGAGATGGCGTTGCATTGTTTGAGTGCATCAAGAGCAGAGGTGAAAGGATTGAAGGAGTTTTGAGAGGGAGAGTGGCAATGCGAAGACGAGAGGGAAGAAGAAGACTTCAAACATAGACGCACAGAGGAGGAGCTTTGAGAAGATGAGCTTGGTGACGGCTAGGGCTTTCGAGAGGATACAGCGCTTGGGTTAGCTTCGAGAGAATGAGAGGCCTCCAAAATAAATCAACCCCACTAAAACATTTCTCACCGGTTGCAAAGGTAAGACCGGTATCATTTTTTATATTTCTTACCGGTTTAAATATCAAACCGTTACAAACATAATATTTCTCACCGGTCCAAATTATAGACCGGTACAAACATAAGTATTTCTCACCGGTCCAAAGTGTAGACCGGTGTAAGGTTTTTTATTATTTACAAAATTGTCACCGCCTTATTTTTTACACCGGTCACATTACAACCGGTGTAACAACCCCGGTGTAAAAGGCCTTTTTTCCACTAGTGAATCACACATCAAGTGATGACTCAAGTAGTGATTCCTATAACAGTGAGCATATACTAGAGGATAATGGTGAGTTATACATGATTAGAAGATTACTTGGTAGTCATGTTAAGCTAGATGACACTACACAAAGAGAGAACATCTTTTATACAAGATGTTAAATAAATGACAAACTATGTTCTCTCATTGTGGTTAGTGGGAGTTGTGTAAATGTAGTGAGCCAAAGATTAGTAAATAAGATGGGCTTAGAACTAATAGATCACCCTAGACCTTATAAGTTGCAATAGCTTAATGAAAAAGGGGAAATGTTAGTTAATAAGCAAGTCTTAATCAACTTCACCATAGGCACATATAAAGATAAAGTCAATTGTGATGTAGTACCTATGGAGGCAACTCACATCTTATTAGGACAACCTTGGCAATTTGATAGGAAGGTCATCCATGAGGGGTTCACTAACACCCTCACTTTCAAATTAGATTGTAAGAAGATATTTTTACACCCCCTAACTCCACAACAAGTAGCTAAAGATCAACTACAAATGGAGCTTAAAAGAGATAGAGAGTTAGGATCTTTTTCTTCTAATCATTTAGGAAAACATAAGAAAAACAAAAAAAGGGATAAAGGTAAAGGAGTTGTCATTTATGATGACTCTAGAACCAATCTTTTGGCCAATAAATATGATGTGAAACATGCTATGTTTTCACAAAAACAATGCTTGATCATGTATGCTAAAGACATCGCTAGCACTTCTTTATGTTCAATGAGCTCTTCTCCTCCTCCTTTGCCCAAAGGATATCCCAAAGACATCTTGAATGAATTCAAAGACCTCTTCCCTAAGGATATCCCAAAAGGCTTACCTCCTATTAGGGGCATTGAACATCAAATAGACTTAATCCCTAGTGCTAGTCTTCCAAATAGACCTGCATATAGGTGCAACCCTAGGGAAAGTCTAGAAATAGAAAATCAAGTGAATGAACTTCTATCTAAGGGATGGATTAGAGAGAGTTTAAGCCATTGAGCTTTACCCGTTTTACTAGTTCCTAAGAAAGATGGTTCATGGAGAATGTGTACAGATTGTAGAGCCATAAACAACATAACCATCAAGTATAGGCATCCAATACCTAGACTTGATGATATGCTTGATGAGCTTAGTGGTTCTACTATATTTTCCAAGATTGATCTTAAAAGTGGCTATCACCAAATAAGAATCAAAGAAGGAGATGAATGGAAAGCCGCTTTTAAAACCAAACTTGGATTATATGAGTGGTTAGTTATGCCTTTTGGCTTGACTAATGCACCAAGTACTTTCATGAGACTCATGAATCATGTTTTGAGGGAATTCATTGGGCATTTTATTATGGTTTACTTTGATGATATTTTGATTTACTCAAAGACCATGACCTCTCATCTAAACCATCTCAAACAAGTTATGCTTACCTTAAGAACAAACAATCTATGCAAATTTTGAAAAATGTTCTTTAGGCATGGATAGCATTGTATTCCTTGGATTTGTAGTAAGTTCTAAGGGTGTTGAGGTAGATCACTCCAAAGTGAAGGCAATCCAAGATTGGCCAACACCTAAAAATGTGAGTGAAGTAAGAAGTTTCCATGGTCTAGCAAGTTTTTATAGGAGATTTGTGAAAGATTTCTCTACTTTAGCCTCCCTTTTAAATGAGTTAGTGAAAAAGAATATTCCTTTTGTGTGGGGGCCAAGGCAAGAGAAAGCCTTTCTAGATCTCAAGGAAAAGCTCACTCATGCTCCAATTTTGGCACTTCCAAATTTTTCAAAAACTTTTGAGCTTGAGTGTGATGCTTCAAATGTGGGTATAGGAGTTGTCTTATTACAAGAAGGTCACCCCATTCTTTCTTTAGTAAAAAGCTTAATGGGGCAACCCTTAATTATCCCACATATGACAAAGAGTTCTATGCATTAATTAGAGCCCTTCAAACTTGGGAACATTACTTGATCCCAAAAGAGTTTGTCATCCATAGTGATCACCAATCACTAAAATTTATTAAAGGGCAACATAAGTTGAACAAGAAACATGCTAAGTGGGTTTGAGTTCTTGGAACAATTTCCATATGTCATCAAGTGCAAAAATGGAAAATCTAATACTGTGGCTGATGCTTTATCAAGAAGGCACTCTTTACTTGTGTCTCTTGGAGCCAAAATTATTGGACTTGATAAGATTAAGACTTTGTATCCAAGTGATCTTGATTTTTTAATCATTTTTAACTCATCTTTAACTTCTTCATCTCATAGAGGCTTCTACATTCTAGATGGCTATCTCTTTAAAGCCAATAGACTTTGTATTCCTAGGAGCTCTTTAAGAGATCTTCTACTTAGAGAAAGCCATGAGGGAGGCTTAATGGGCCATTTTGGAAGAGACAAAACATTAGCCATTTTACATGAACACTTCTATTGGCCTAAGATGAAAAAAGATGTACAAAAACTTTGTGTTAGGTGTATAGTATGTAGGAAAGCTAAATCTAAACTTTCACCTAGTGGTTTATATACTCCATTGCCTACACTTATTTCTCCTTGGGTTGATATTTCTATGGATTTTGTGTTAGGCTTGCCTAGGACCCAAAGGGGAATGGATTCTATCTTTGTGGTGGTAGATAGGTTTAGCAAAATGGCTCACTTCATTCTTTGTCACAAAGTGGATGATGCAAGTCATATTGCTAAGCTATTTTTTAAAGAAATAGTAAGACTTCATGGTATCCCTAAAACTATCATTTCTGATAGGGATATCAAATTCCTAAGCCATTTTTAGAAAACCTTTTGGTCAAGGCTAGGAACGAAGCTTCTCTTTTCTACTAGTTGTCATCCTCAAACAAATGGCCAAACAGAGGTAGTAAACAGGACCCTTTCTCAACTACTTAGGTCTTAGTGAATAAAAATGTTAAATCTTAGGATAAGTGTTTACCCCATATTGAATTTGCTTATAATAAGGTACAACACTCTACAACTAAGCATAGTCCTTTTGAAGTTGTTTATGGTTTTAACCCTCTCACTCCTTTGGACCTTTTGCCCATTGATGTTTTTGATTCTGTCCTTCACATAGATGGAGAGGCAAAGGCCAAGTTTATCAAAGATTTTCATGAGAAGGTTAAAAACCAAATACAAACTAAGAATGAACACTGCTTGTTATGTAAATAAAAAGAGAAAGGAAGTCACCTTTGAGGTTGGAGATTGGGTTTGGTTACATCTTCGAAAAGAAAGATTTCCAAACTTGATGAAGATCCAAACTCGACCCTAGGGGTGATGGACCTTTCCAAATACTCAAGAAAATGGGAAATAATGCCTATGTCCTTGATTTACCTGGGGAATATGGTGTGAGTGCTTCATTTAATGTATCTCACTTATCTTCTTTTGTTTTTGATGAAGAGGATGATGCCTTAGATTTAAGGATAAATCCTTTTGAAGAAGGGGAGCATAATGAGGACATCATAAGGGAGGACCCACACACCATCTTAGACAAAGGACTAGAGGCTTACAAGGGGCCCCTCACAAAGGCCAACTCCAAGAAAAGCAAGGAGATCATCCATAAAGCCCTATCTTCCTTCATCACTTTGTTTAATGGGCCCAAACCCAATAGAGATACTTTGAGGATCTATTTGTATTCATCTTATAATATAAGTCATAATTAGATTCTTTAGTCATTTAGGCTTTATTTTGGGCCTTACTAGGCCAATTGGTCACTTTTGGGCCATGTACTCTTATATTGGGCGATGTATAGGCCATCTCCTTTCCTAATTCTTAGATTTGGGCCTAGGATCCATTTAGCCAAGCCCATTTCCATGCCTTAGCTGAAATCCCCTAAGCTTATATAAAGACTTCTCCTTTTGTAAAATGACACGTTAATTCATTTTGAGATTTTGACACCTTGAATGCAAACTTTTAGTGAGAGATTCTCCTATTTCTCTCTAGGATTTATGAGGCTCTTGAAAGCTCTTATCCAAGAGGTCTCTCCCTCCTTGGTGGTGAGATTGGAGTTATCTCCCTCTCTTGGGAGTGGCCTTCAACCATCTTTTCCCATTCCCTTGGTTTCCTCCTTCCACTTCCACCTTTTTCCCTTTCATTTCCATCTCTTTCTACTTCCAAATTTCATCCACTTCTCTAGAGTTTCTTTCATTTTTTGTTTCGTTTCCTACTTGAAGAAGAAGAATATTACATTGGCTTGAAGGTTGTAGAAGTAAAGATCCTAGATCCACCCCTTCTTAAGGAGATTAGAAGAAACTTTTACATCAGGATAGTTGTGTCTGTCCAGGTGGATAGACACAATGGATGGTATATCTTTTTTGTTCTTTGAATCTACAATAGATGCCATGGTTTGTATTAGATCAAAAGTCTTCAAGACTTAAGAGGTCTGACACCAAGAAAGAAATAATGTAATGAAGGTAAGAGATAATGTATTATTATGATGGTAATAGTGTACATATATAGTAAATGTTATCTTATGATTAAGGCTAACATTAAGACATTACAAGTAACTAGGGTAACAAATAATGTTGATAACTATTAATTGGTAATTATAATAATTACAGTAATTGACATGTAATATTGGATCCATACATCAAAGGATCTTGTCTCTAATTTCATGGTCATGAAAACACAAACGATATCTTGTGGTTGCAGGAAAGCTTCAAACTGACAAAAACACAACATGTCTCGAAGAGAAAAGTGGAAGAGACGAAGTAAACGAGAATAGGAGAGTGAACTGCTTTGTTGTGGTGTGGAAGGAAAGGAAAAAGGAAGACTCTAGATGAGGTTAACTTTATAAGGTTTCAACTTTAAAAAGCGTAGAGTAAGAAATTGAGTTTTTAGAAACTCAGGATTTAGTAAAGGAAATTCCCTAAAATTTCATATTTTTGAGTGGTTTTTTCTATTCATTTTATTTTATTTTAAATAAGTCAACAATACTCGTGATGGGTTAGCTCGTTTTGGAAATTCCCTAAAATTTCAAATAAAAATTTTATTTTAAGTAAAGGAAATTCCCTAAAATTTCAAACTTAAGATTTTTGCATGTTCTAAATTAACTACAAGATCTAATTCAAATAAAAATATACAAAATACTTTTTTCCATGTTAGTAAAATAAAAATTAAAAAATATTTGTAGGCTTATGCAGACTAGCATAGCCCAACAAGCTGTGGCTTTTGACCTAAATTAAAAAGACCTAATTTTAATTTAGGCTCTTTTTCTAAAGCCTGAGCCTGCCTATTTTGCGGGGCGGCCCAACTCGTTTTGATAACTCTGCTTATAAGGACATTTTGATGCTTTAGTTAGTAACCGATATATCAGAGCTTAAGCTTGAAAGAAGGGATAATGGACATGTGTTGGCTCATAAATACATGAGTGTTTATAGTTAAGGGGTGCATACCTTGCAACAATGTCTATGTCAACATCTTTTTATGAAGTATGAGAAAAACTAACACAAGCACGGTAATTGTTGACATCTTTGCAGACACTTTCTGGTATGCTCTTGGTATTGACTACTAACCTCGATATGATACTGGTTTATGATTTATACGTGTTGTCATGTGTTTTGGTAGTTTCATTACCCTAAGGTCTCGAGGATACTAAATATCACAGGCTAAGCGCCGATACAGGCCCTATGATACTAGTATCAACACAAGGCCTAGATCATTTGCTCTTTGACCTGTTGAAATGACTTGTGAGTTGCTTCAATAAGTTGATGTCATAAGTCTTTAAAAAAATTATTTTCTATAGTAGTGGATAAGCTTTTTGTTTTTCTTCTAGTGTGCCTATGGCATGAGTATAAGGTTGTCTCCTTTTGTGGCTGAGTCTTTAGAAATGCAACGTGGAGGTTTCTGAGTAGGTGTGAAGCTTCATTTTGTGTGGCCATCATTCAGTATATGAAGTGTCACACTTGCATGTTGTATTATTTGCTCCTTGATTTAATGTCCTTTTGCCCCTCAATGCTTAGCTATAAAAGGGGCTAAATCACTTGTATTTCTCATGCTAGATTGATATCTTATAGTTGTTAATTCGTATAAGTATGATGGATTATTGATCTCACACTAAACTAATAAATTTGAAAAAAAATGACTAATTGTACTCTTTTTAATCGATTTAGATAATGTAGTTAATTTTTACCTCTCTTAAGCCTTTTGTTGCTTTTGGGGTCTTTTATTGATCTTGGGGCTTTTTTACCACTCTTAGGGCTTTATTACTGCTTTTGGTGCTTTTATCACTCTTGTGTCTTTGATTGCCACTCTTGGGGTTTTGATTGCTATTTTTGGGGCTTCAATTGTCACTCCTTAGGGCTTTATCTACCACTTATTTAAGCTTTGATTACTAACTATATTTATATAAGATGATTTAGTGTTATAGTTAATTGGTGTCGTACTTTGGGGCGTAGTTATCTCATTTGATAGCTGTCACTCTTAAGGCCAAACTCAAATGGTAAATTTTTACTAGTCATACTCATATTAGATGATTCTAGTGATATAATTAATTATCGTTTCTCTTGGGGCTAAACTTAACTATATACAAGTTCTTAGATGAATAATTGATACGGTTCATGAAAACCAGTGTGCTTTAAATTTCACATGAAATATAATGAAGTCATGTCAAACAATACTATATACAGAAACAATATTTAAGGCCTACATGAGCCTTTTTATACCCTGTAAGATGTACTCAATTATTGATTCAAGGTGCCATCCTAAGATACTTAATGTTGATCTAGGGTGCTTAGTTTCAATCCTGCATGCCAACTTGATGTGCTGAATGTTGATCCGAGATGTTAATGTTGCGTTTAGTTACAGAAAATTATTCTACTTTTCTGGGAAAATTTTTCCGCTTGTTTTCCAAAATTTTCATTTTCTAAAATAGCTAGAAAAATTTTAAAAATCCGTTTAGATGATGTGACACTTTTCCAATTTGGAAAACTAGAAAAGTTGTTCAAGTGCACTTAGTTTTCTAAATTTTTTAAACATTCTTTAATTCAAATTAATTGAGATATGTCTTATATATATATAGTATTTATGACAATATTGTATAGTATATGCATCACATAAAAATTGTGACAAAAATTTAAAGTAATATTAAAATGAGAGCAAATGAGTTTATCTTTACATATATTTCAAAATAGTTGCATGCTCATGTTGAGCCCTATCTATTTAACAACCCAAAAGTAAAACATTAATTCTAATCTCTTAGATAAAAACTCTTAAAACATTAATTATAAAACACCAAAGGACCCTGGTTTGAATATACCATGGAAATCAATTTCCTTGTTTGGATATGGCTTGCTCCTAAAACAATTATTTTGTACGATGTGAAATATTCTCTCGGTTTATCTATTTGAAATCGCTATAAATGTGATCAAAGATTCATTCATTGCCAAATTCAACATCATTACACCCATTGTATATTCTGAGTTCCTTGAAGACCTATGTAAACAAGTATCATCATTTGACTCTGGTGGATGTTAGCTATGCAATATGACTAGTAATTGCTGCTTATAAGGGCATAGATAGATGGAACTTCTTTTGTATAATATTATTTATATTTATATTTAATTTATTCTAGTTATCATTCAAAGTCCAAATTTTTACTAGATTCATGTGAATCATACTTGAGTATGTCTAAAACTTCCTTAACTCAATTGCAGATGCTTTTGAAATCATTAGGTGCTTCCTGTAGTATGTTTTGATTAAAAGTTGGCATTTATAAAGTCATATGGACTCCAATATTCCAAATTTTTTGTTGACAGAACAAAAATATAACTTCAACTTGTACATTAGATTAATTGAAAGCTAAAATTTTATTGGCTCTCATCAAATATATTTTCTCAGACCAACCGTATTTTCATTAGTCCAGTGCTTAGAATATGCTCCATATCTACCTAATAAGGCCTATAATCTATAATTATCTTGCCCTTAGAATAATCCCTTTAAACCTTTTCCTCCTGATTAATTAATGATGTGGGCTTATGCCTACGTTAGTGAAAACTATTGATACCATTGTGCTCCTAATAAACAACTGAAAGTTCTAAGTCGTTGTGCTCCTAACATATTCAACATAAGTCGTATGAACTAAATCAGAATGGTTTGTGCATAACCAGTACACATCCAATATATATTTGGTTGTTGTCATTTCTTTGTTGTTTGGTCTTACCACAAGTACCTGCTGCTATAAGTGTTGCTATGAAGCAACACCTTCTCTTATGCCATATATCTATGCAGTATAGTTGGTTGCATATTAGGCAAAAGAATGAATAGTTTTCAATTTTAAAAAAGTTAAAGTAATTACCTAATCTGTTAAGAGTTACAAAGAATAATAAAAATATTCTCATGATACATCATAAAATTCATACGAAATATTAAATCTTAAATTTAACCAAAAAATAAAAATGTAAATTGATAGGTATGGTGGGGTTGGTCTTTTCGCTAATAACTAACTTATAATATAGATAGGGTCTCTACAACCCTTTACCATTTCTTTTGTTAAGTAGGATTGCAAAAAAGCCAATTCAATATTTAAGGATGATAATGTTAGGGAATCCCTAGTGCATGAGTAGTGGAAATACAAGGATTCCCATAGGATTTGCAAAGAGTCGTGTTTCAAAGTATAAGACAAACACAAAAAAAATATTGTGTTTTAGGATTACCTCTTGAAGATTATCGAAGTAGTCGTAGCCTCGTCCATTAGGAGTCCACACGAGTACTCCCACCAGAAACGCTACACCTTCCAAATGCTAGTTTGACAGCGTGTAGCTTTTGCAACTTTTGTGTATTTTGTGTCTCTTTTTGGGTGAACCGCCTATGAGCATCTTATGCTCTATTTATAGGCTTAGGTTTGACCTAATTTGTTCTCTCTAAAAAGTGGGCTCCTTACTCATTCTAAATGAGTTAGGCCTAATAGCTTTATTTTAGTCTAACTAAAATAAAAATTATTTTCTGATAGGCTTACTCTATGTGTGTGACCCTATAGGTAAAATACTCAGTCATATTAATAATAAACTATTTTATTATTAATATAAAATAAGAGCGGTAACTAGCAATGCATCATTATGTCTGAATATTATTTAATATCAATATAACCTATAAGTGATAATTATTTTATATGTTTGTTCCTTTTGTCAAGATATCCTAATTGGGCCCAAGGCATGGTCGTGTCATCCTTGTACGGCCCAATTTATTTTACTTGATACCGGAGTAGACTTTATCTGAATAAATATCTAATATTTATTCTTTCTAGCATGGCCATGTATTTTCTTAGTCTCACTCCATCAAGTAGCCTATAGATATCACTCCTGTCACACAGGAGAGACAAATCCCATCTACATCACTCACATTCCTCTGCATAATTTGTTCATTTTCTAATCATAACCTTTATAGTCCTCTTGTTACAGAAGACGTTTGATTGTATTAAAACAACAAACTCCTTGTGTAGGAATCGTAGTGACTTCAAGTCGAAGGACTATATATACCATTATCACATTGAGAATCGTTTATGACATTCATGTAACGATCCATGCAACGTTCTCATGGTGGGTCTGTCTAGTACATCATTACTCTTAATGTGTACCTGTGTGAAGACTTGATATCATCTATATCCATGATCTGTGAGATCAGATCATCAGTATACTCATACACTGGTCTTAATGTATTTACATGTCCCCACGTAAATACTTGACTAGAGACATTTTAGGAATAACTCTCATATCACCTATTACTCCAAGGATAAATAAAGGCTGTTAAACTATTTAACAAAAAATGCCTTATACAAAATGATGCGTCCTATATAGGCTTTTAATGCATATTGCCAACAGATAATACTATAATTTAAATGAACAATACAAGTTGCGTGTTTCTAATTTTCAAAAACTTGTAGCAGTAGAACTTTTTGAATTAGTAGTAGTTTGTTTCATATTCTCATTTGGTTACAGTTGTTTTCACCTTGTAATTTAGTTAGTGTAATGAAATCATAACAACAGATTTAGTTCTCTCTCTAAATTCACCTTGTAATTCATTCAGTGTAATGACCCAATCATGCCTTTTGTTTGGTTGATTTTGTTTTGGGTTTTATGTGTGTTGTCTTTGATATTATGCTTATGTTTGTTTGTTTTGTTCTTTTTTAGGAAGAACCAGCTGAAGAAAGTTTGTCAAGTCCTAGTTGAGAATCTCTCTTCTAACATATGGGCATGGAGGAAATATGGCTAGAAACCCATAAAAGGATCACCATACCAAGGTATAGCCTATGGGCATTAATTTGAGTTTATGATAAAATACATGTTGAAATTATAAAGTTCTTTAGAAGGTAATAGTAAATTTCACAACTAATTATTACACTACACTTTACAAAAATATGTAATTTATTTTAGGGTCTAATTGAGGCTGCTTTGTGTTTTGTGATTTGTAAGGGATACTACAAATGTAGCAGTTCAAAAGGGTGTTTGGCAAGGAAATAGGTTAAGAGGAATAAATCAAACCCAACAATGTTCATAGTGACATACACAAGTGAACACAACCACTTTGCTCCTACTCACCAAAACTCCCTAGTTGGTTCCACACGCTAGAAGCCAGTGACACCTCAAACTACCACCAATGGAGACTCTAACAAGTCCCTCACAAAACCCTCTTTTCCAGCCACCTCAGGAGTAAAGGAAGAAGTTCTAACTCATGAGGGAAAATCAGAGGAGAAAAAGGATATGATGCATGATAAGGAAGAGGATGAGTTTGGGCTATCTGATATGAAGAAAAAAGGCTCTTAAAATAGAGGAAGAAGGAAGAAGATAAGAGGCTTTTAAACAGAGGAAAAAGATACATGAAGAAGGGAGGAAGAAGGCACTCGCGGTCGACGAAAAATAGAATACTGCCTTTTCTATTTTTTAATTTTCTTAAAAAACCTTTTAAAAGAGTTTTCTAATTTTCTTAAAAAATAGAAAATCAAGTCTTCTATTTTTCTATAAAAAAAATTAAATATTTTGTAAATAAACAACTTTTTTATTTTTTTATTTTTTCTAAGAATAATTTTTTACTTTTTAAGAAAACGTATGAACTAAACGCAACCTAAATATTGCTCTTTAGTGATAATTCTAGAGAATAAGTTATGATCTGAGATTCCTAATGATGCTCCTTCATAACAATTATGGAAATTAAGTTATGATTTGGATTAATTCGGGATACCCAATAATGCTCCTTGATGACAATTTTGGAGACTAAGTTATGATCCAGTGTAACACCCTAAATTTTAAAATAAAGGACTAATTAAGGAAATAAATATTAAATGATTATAGTTGGGTTATTTAATATTCCAAAATATTGGGAATAAATAAATTAAGATTTTTGAGAATTGTTTATAATTTATTGGAACCGGATAAGCTGAAAATGAGCCTGGTTGAAATATGGGTGTCAGACCAAGTATCTGCGATTGGGATGATATTGGTCAGGGTTGTTAAGGATATTATTGGGAATCTGAATATGTATTCGGAATAATTTTTGGATAAAGTATTGATCCCGAACAAAGATCCTATTTGTCATAAAATGATAAATCTTTAAAGAGGGATTAAAAATTAAGCCAAATGACCCATTTTTCCCTTCTTATTCCCGTCAGCTTCTTGGTCACTCTTGACAATCACCTTGCCTCTTCTTCTTCTCTATTCTTCTCCTTCATTTCCTCTTCTACTTCTCTTTAAAAACCCTAGGCAAAAAGGGTGGTGGCTCTCTCCTCCTCTCCTATTTCCGTTCTTGAAGGAGCTTGGAAGAGTTTGGAGCTTGAAGTCTCACCCTCATTTCTCCTTATCTTCGTGTGGCTTTCCCCTCTCTTGGAAAACTCTCATTCCTTCTCTTGAGGTAAACTCTTGCTATTTCTCAAGAGTATGAACTATGGGTTTTAGGTTTTGATGTTGGGAAAGTGATTTAATGAGTGTTGTTGGGTTTTAGAGAAACCCTAACCCTATGATTTAGGGGAAATACAAAATATGAGTAGAGAAGCATTTATTGTGTTAGATAATTGTTATTGGTGAGGTAAAATGATGTTATTAATGGTGAATGGCCATTATGAAGCTTAATGGTTGTTGGGAACCATTAATGTGGGAACTCATTAATGGGTTTGACATTAAAAATGCATAATAATAATGTAGGCGCCTAACCCATGGTGGTTATGGTAGAATGAATAAAATGAATGGGACTTGAGAGTTAAGATGTTGGAAGACATCAAGTAAATGAATATGAAAATTAAGCTGAGGTGGTTGAATAGAAAATAATTGTGTGATATATTGTGATGTAGGAAATAACCCCAGTGACGAGGTGGAATCACCGGACCACGTTGATTACTACTTCTCTTAAGGTAGGAGGGGGTAATTATTCTAAATGCATGATTTCATCCATTGATGATGTGAAAATACCTATATGTGATTGTGTTTAATGATTGCTTGGGTAGACGATGTAATGATTTCATGATTTGAGTGCATTTAGAATAATTGATGTTATGTGGCATGTGTTTGAGATGATGAATATGATATTAAGCTGGTCGGAGCCGGAGTCAATGATCCGGTGTGGGACCAGCCTCGAGAGTCAATAGATGACTGAGGTTTTATGCCGGTGCTGTATGTAACCGGTATGATTATCCGGTATCTAAGTGAGAGAAGATCGGTCTGATGTTTTACCGTTAAGTCAATATTATTCACAGAACGGATGAAGTGATATTCGTACCTTGGTATCGGTATCGATACTGGATCTGATATTATGTTGAATATGTTGATAAAATATGTCATGATGATTTGAGACCATGTTTTGAATTGAAATCAATGATGTGAAATATCTCAATTATATATATGTGAATTAATAAATGTGATTGCCACTAACTATCGATGTGTATGAGTTCTAACAAGAATTGGTAAAGATTAAAAATAATGAAATCCACTAAGTGGTAGTAGTAAATGGACGATTGATTGAGTGGCATTTAGGATGCACAGTGTGAGAGTGTATTGATTGGCATTTGCATCCATGATATCATTCGCTGCTTATATGGAATGTTAGGGGTTCCAATAGGCAGGCCCTGTGGGAGGGTGGCTCTGTGATGAGCAGTTTACCTCGGTGTCTGACGGGGCATGGCTCCCTTGATGTGTGTTCGGGGGAGGCCCGTAGCACTTTGGCAAGTAAGGCCATAATGTTGATCCGTAAGTCACGGGGTGACTAGTGCTATAGATGGGCTAGAGCGGTTTGGTACCAGTAAAAGTATGATGTTGTGAGCATGCATGAATTGAGATATATGTGTACACATTTTACTACTGCAGTAAGGGCATAGTAGCACACCTATGCTTGTCCCACATTTATTATGTTGTTGTTTTCCCACAGTCGAATCCGTATTTGATGATAATTCCTTATGCATATGCATTAGCTTTAAGAGCATTTGCATATAGTCGAAGATATGCCTAGTTAGAAGCCCGAGGTGGAGATGGATGATTGAGAAATAAAGAGGAAAGAAATGTGATACTAACACTATATGTATGATGATGATATCATTGATGATATTGAAATGAATATGTGTGTTATGGATGTATTCCTTTGAATATGTAATATGTTGTAATGAAATGATATGTTATGTGAATAAAGGTGTGATGTTGTTAAGAAATGCATCATACATAAGTATGTATAAATATCATCATAATGTATGACTTTGATACATTTGGATTATGTTACTCACCTCCTAGTTGCCATTTTTAAGTTTGATGTAGGTATGATGTATAATCCTACTCTTTTGGAGGTCGAGGATTGATGAAGGTAAATGTGGAAGGAATGTGGGTGAGCCTTGGCCGGCATATATATATTCATTTTGTATAGCATATGGTGTGTATATGCTTATTTTGAAATTAATTTAATGATAGTTAATTTTGGAGGTCATGTAGGAAAATTAGACTGTATGTGCATGGCTAATTTTCATTAATGACCTTGATACTGTATGGATATTATTATTATTATTAAATTTTACTTCTATCATTTAACAAATTGATTAGGCATCTTTCATCCTCTTTTTGGTGTATATATATATATTAATGACTCTTAAATTTAATTACGTCTTCTATTTTTCCCTTGGGACGGCCTCGAGTCCGGTCGTCCAAGGAGCACTCTAATACCTTCTCATATCTTCATATATGAGATAGGTTATTAAATGATCCAGGGTGATTACTTGGCATTATATACATATATATATATATTGAATTTCTTCTGCTTATAATTAATTTAAATTATGAAAAATTTACCCCTATTTTTGGGCCGGGGTGTTACATCTAGCATGTCATTCTAGGATGCTAAGTGATGATCCAAGATCTCAATCTGGGGTGTTAAATGTAGATTTGAGATTCCAATCCAAGATGCTAAATGTTTCTCTTTAATGACAATTCTGAAGATTGAATTATGATCTGAGGTGCCATTCCGAGATGACAAAGCGGTGCTTATCAATGCCAATTCTGGAGACCAAACGTGTTAATAATCTAGTTAGTACGTGGTTACTAGGATCAAGTCTAATTTGGTGTCCTTCTGAGGTTAGAGACAGAATGTGGTGTTACTTGTAATGACACTCTAATGCTCTAGTCAATAACTGGTATACCAGAGCTTAAGCTCGAGAGATGAAATAACAGACATACCTTAGCTCACAAATGCATGAGTATTTATAGTTGAAGGGTGCACACATTGTAACATCCCTGGTATTTAATAATTGGGATAAATAATTAAATGAATTTTTATTTAAAATTATGAGAATTAAGGGAGGTAAAGTGAATTATTGGATTTAAAAATAAATTTTAAAGGAAGTGGCATCAGGGGCCCTGACGTGTAGCATAGCTGTGACGTGTAGCGTTAGGTGTGAATTAATGAGTTGACGTGTGGCGTCAACATCGCGAATCAAAAAATTAAAAGCTGAAATAGAGACGGACCTGGGAGCATGCAAAATAAACCCATTTTCCTTCTCCTCCTCTCTCAAGCTCTAGGAGTTCAATTCAAGGTGATTTTGGTGAATTCTTAAGGTCAAGTGCATTGTGGACTTGTAGGGATCAAGGTATGCTTGAGTAAATCACAAATTTTATGTTTTCTCCTTTGCCCCTTTCTCGTTCTCCCTCTAGCCATGAGTGACCTATGCAAGGGGTCTTTCATTTTGCATGTTTATGTTAAATTGAAGCCCATGGGAACGTGTATGATGTTGTGGGTGTTCTGCAATGGGTAACAGAGTTTTATTCCGATAATTGTAGATTCCAAACGAAGATTCAAGAGGTCATTCAAGGCGGTGGAACACGGAATCAGGGATCAGAAATGGAAATGAGTTCAGTGAATTTTGGAAAGGACCCGGCAATCGATTGGAAGAATCGGAAAGCTCGGAATTGAGGTAAGGGGGTGTGTTGGATTAAGTTTAATATAGAAATATAGTCATACAAATGATGTATAGGAAAAAGATGTGAGATAGCCACCTTAAAGTATTACGAATTAAATTAATAGTTATTGCTAGTGAATACGAAAAAGAACTTGAGATACTTTGTAGTAAATTATAATTGGGATGAAATGATGATTGAAAAATATGCTAGAGTATGACACTAGGAGATAATTAATTGTTTACCATAATAAGCGAAAGTCTAATATGAAACAAGAATAAGGAATAACAGAGTAGGAGAACATGGTAGTTTTATAAGGTAAAAAGTGTAATGATGAGTACGAGTAATGAAAATGGTAGTTTAGAAATAAATGAGTATGTGATCAAAGAATGACGATATTACATAAATTATAACTAGGGAAATAGTGTTTTGAAATAAATAGATTATCTCAATTGGTTGATGGAGTAAGACATGAATTTACGAAAGTACAGTATGGATTAATAAATAAATGTGTATGTATATATATAGGTGTGGTGTATTTAGGTGAAGGGATATCATGAGTATTACTATGATTGATAATCATTCTTATAGAAATATATATATTGTTGAGTTAAAGCATGATAATGATTTTGGTGTAGTGAGCCGAGGACGAACTAATAAGGTAATGTGTCGGTAAGTTAAAGATAATGATGGTTTATATTGATGATTAATGGCGAATTAATGATATATATATGATTTAATATGATTAGAATCTTGTAAAGGTTTATGGAAATGAATAATGTGATTACCTATGTTAAATTGATGATTGCAATGACACGTATGTTGATCATGTGATATGTGTTCGTATGATGTGGTATATTTGATAATTGAGATTGATGATATTTAGCCGTATTGAGATAATTATATATTGAACTATATGTTAAATGGTGAGACACCCTGGACACTGTTGAGGGCGGGGAGTAGTTGTCGGTACGTTGGTACGGTCAAGGAACGGCTCCTGACAGGCTTCCAATGGAGGGATTGTATAGCTATGCTTATGTTATATGACTGATTATATGATTATATGGTGGAGGACGGTGACGGTATGTGTAGCCCTTCATTTTTTGACTCCCGTGGCCTTTGTGCTCAGTTGAGCTACCTAGTGGTCAAGTAGAACCCAGTGGTTGAGGTGGAGAGTCAAGCAGGACTCGGTAGACCAAGCAGGGTCCATGGGGTGTCAAGTAGGACCCCTAGCTGAAGGCAGATCCTTTTTAGTATCCGGATACTAGGAGTCTGCTATGTATATATGAGAGACAGTTGTGTTTTACACTCATTGACTGATGTGTATGTTGTTGATGATATTATGGTATGTGATGTGTATTGTTGTGCTGACATAATAATGATAGAAATGAGATAATGAATTAGAGGATAAGTGACTAGGCACATATGTTTGGATTTAATTGATTATGATATAATGAAAATGGTATTAGCTTAAGATAACCAACGTAAGTGTGCAAGTATATCAATGGGAATGGTAAAATAAGAAAGGATGTGAAAGGTAATTACTAGTACTGGATAATTATTGTAACACCCCCTTATATACATGAGATATGTATATTCTTATTTGCTTCTAAAAACTTTATAAAGATATATATATATATATATATATATATATATATATATATATCATTTCTTATCTCGTGTATACAACGACGTATATACATATGATTTCCTTTGAATATTGAAAGTATAAAAAAAATATTGTCTCTCAATATTTTTCCATAATGACAAAATAAATTTATAGAAATCATAAGTGATAAAAGATTTCAGTATCAAAGTTTAACATTCACCTTGTTACAATTATCCAACTTAATATTGTAATAAGGTGTACTAAAATTAAATTATACCTCTACTACGACTGTGATCAATCATTTCCTAGCCCTTGAACTATAGGTTTTTGGAATCCTACTCTTGCCATGTCTCTTCTCCTATCCGATTAAGGATAAGGCCACTTTACCCTCTTGTAATTACATCCTTTCATCCTGGACTGCTAACTATATTTCACAACATTTATTTTGGACACAGAAATTCAAACAAGAAGGAGTGAGAAAAAAATATAATATCTTACAGATAAGACATAAGCATAAGGGTTTTCACAAACTAATATAATAATATCAGTCATAATCTCATATACAATCAATTATGAATATAGGTTTTCCACATACATAACACTTATATTTTCATTCACAACCACCCACATAGAATGTCACAATCACATGAATGTTATGTAATGCTTATGCTACTATCTCACTCATTTTATGCATGTGGGCCCTTAAAGTTTTAATTTACACTGGGCCAACCAGGAGTTTACACTGTTCCATAATTCCAGATAATAATAACATAAATGCTTTTTGATAAGTATTATTATACATTGAATTAATACTTCAATTAAACTCATTTTGGAAAGAATTTAACTGGATTAGTAATTAATTAAGCATGAATTTTTGTTGTAAATAACACATTGTGTAAAAGAACTAGATTGCCCAAATTGTGAAGAAAGGTGTCCAACATCCTGACGAAACCAAGAAGAACCAGCACATCAAGCCAAGGACGCTTGAGTGTGGCATGCTATATGCTTGAGCATAATTACGCTGCGCGCTTGAGCTTGGCACCAGACGCTTGAGCGTGGAAGATACAGAAGGCCTACGCTTGCCCTTGCGCTCAAGCAAAACTAAGGTTATTAATAAAGAACCATTAACGCTTGAGCGCGAGCCCGAGCTCGCTTAAGCGTGACCCTGGACATAACTGGCACGCTTGAGCGTGGCTTTATGAAGCTTAAGCATAAAGAAATAAAGACAATACAGCATCAGACCCCCCTCACGCTTGAGCGTAAGAGGGGGACGCTCAAGCGTGAGCTCGAGCTTGCCTAAGCGTGGAGCAAGCGTGCTGGACAGGAAGGCCACGCTTAAGCGTGGTTAAGATGGCTTGAGCGTGAGACAACCAGTGAGCATCAGGACCCCTCACGCTTGAGCGTGACCATTAAGCTCAAGCGTGACTCATGCAACATGGGATTTTCAATTTTTTATTAACCAATGGTGTGATGCTAACTCACCCACTTTGGTGTGTTTTTGCATGATTCTTCATGGGCTCTACGCAAGTGGGGAAAGAAAAGCTGAAGCATAATCCCTATAAATCAAGCAGAGAACAGGGATTGAAGATCATCAGTTGGATCATCAGCTGGATTATCTCCTTTATATCATCAAACACATCTCCTACATCCAACCATTCATTCTGTATTCATTTCCATATTTTCTTAAGTGAAAATGCATAGCATGAGTAACTAATTTTCCTTATTGGGATTAGTTGTAATCAATTCAAACCTGAAGTAATGCTACTATAAGTTTTTATGTATGTTAATGAGATTTAATACTTTCTGTATTTCATTCTGCCATTAATGCCTGAAGATTCTTGATCACTATTTTCTTATTCTAAGTTTTCTTAAGTATACTGGGAAGTAACTTTTGAGAGCAGATCTGAATGAAATACTCATTGTGAGTAGCTGACCAGGGGTGGCATCTAACGCAATGAACGTCGAAACAATCGATCGGTAATGCTGGAATGGTTTCAAAGTGACTGAGGGATCAGCGGTTTGAAATCATTCTTATGAATTTTGTAGTCGAGGGATCGATACAAATGACTTTGATTGTGATGTAGGAATTATCATTTCAAGTTACATACATGCAAATTTATTTAGCTTACGAAAGGTATGATGCGATGAAACCAATCCTAGTTTTCCAAATTTGAACTTTACCTCAAAACACTTTACTACTATTATTCAATACTTGCTGTTTACTTTTGTATTCAATCTTTTGTACAACAAAATCAAACCAAACCTTTTGTCAAAATCAATTCAAGAACTAAGATCTTCAAACCAACACCTCCTCAGTGGAACGACATCTATACTATACTACAATCACTGTGTTTAAACTTGGCACAAACATTCCATTGAAGTTGTATTATACAAACTTGATTCTCTTTCCTTGAACACTTCATTTCCTTTGTATGATACCACATAAAAATAACTTACCACCTTCATGGCATATGAACAGCTCAACTGGCATGGAAACACTTAGAGACTAGTCAGATTGAGAAGGTTTTTATTGTGAAAGTACCCGACACTAAGGAGCGACCTCGGGTCACCTGAAGCACCCTTTCACACCCTCTCATCCTAAGGCTCGCAATTAAGCCTCCTCTAATGTATCCTCGGTTTCTATAATCCGTCCCCAGGCAATATCATATCTCATTTCTCTTTAATGATTCATGATGCATGAACGACTCGCGTATTGAGTTGGTTAAGACTTTTAGAAACTCAAGTATAAATTATATCTCCGGGGCCTACAAATAACAACATAGCCATCCCGATAAACTGCACATTTCCAAACTCTTAAATAAGTTCTGCCACACACAGAAGAATCTCAATACAGTTTTCTTTATCATTCACAAATCAATATTATTGTGATTTGAGTTTCAAAGTCTTAATATATATCTCAAACCTTCTTTAGAGCATTGATAGGAAATTAATTTACTTTAGACACAAGTTTAAATTATCGATATTTTTCCATCTTTAATTATAATATTTAAAAAATATATAATAAAACACTTTTGAAATTAAAACTCTTATTTTCAAAAGTTTAAAATGAAATATTATTGAAGTATCTTATTTCCATTTGAGAATCAAATATTTTCATATATATATATATATACATATATGAATATATTATTTTTGTAAAACAATTTCTTTTTCTAAAAATTATTCTAAAATTTAATTAAATAATTTATTTTGAAAGAAAAAGGTAAGTTATAGAAATTATACACTTTTATTGAAAATTAATAAAAATTTCTTAACAATAATTCTGAATAAACATTGAGAAATTATCATAAATAATTTCTTTAAAAATAATACTGTAAAGAGAAAGGAATAAGTATATTCTTACTGAGTTTTAGCTTCCCGTCGTGTTTGCTATATGGTCAAACTCCATATCACAAGATTATCAATCACTCATCAATCACAATCAAGTATTGTAATATCATCAATCACAATCAAATATCATCAATCACCTATATTATCAAGCATAATCAAATCAAATAAATATTATTCATAAATATCATAATTTAAAGTTTAATAGTTATTTAATTTAACAAACTTAATTCTAAGCCCTTATAGTTCATTCCTCGCATAGGTCTATGCAAGTC
The DNA here is from genome assembly GCA_037962975.1 of Clitoria ternatea. NCBI lineage: Eukaryota > Viridiplantae > Streptophyta > Magnoliopsida > Fabales > Fabaceae > Clitoria > Clitoria ternatea. The sequence goes on from CM075672.1 coordinate 230,301,152, forward strand.
CATATAATTCAATCCTTGCATAGGTTTAGTCCAGTTCGTATAGGTTTAAAAGTCTAGATCCTTGCATATGTATTTCAGAGTAAGTTACACAAGATGCTTAATTTAAAATTTATTATTTTAAAATAATAATATTATTAAATTTAAAAGGAGTAGGGGACTCCTCCCATTATTCTTATGTTTTTCCATATTATATTTTTATCTCACTCCCCCTTACCTAGAATTGCTACCAAAAGTGAATTCGCTCTGTGCCTCCGAGTTTTAAAAAATATTAATACTAATTTATTTCAGTATAGGCATAAGATGAAAATTAAGATTACTATCAGAATGATAAATAGTAATTATGCATAGTAATAGTAAATAATAATGGTAAATAGTAAATCATCAATAGTAACGGTAATTAATAATTTTTTGAATAGTAATGTTAAATAGTAAATCATGAATAAAATGGTAAATAGTAAATTTTAAATGGTAGCGGTAAATGGTAAATAGTGAATAGTAAATTTTCAATAGTAGCGGTAAATGATAAATCATAAATAGAAATAGTAAATTTTGAATAGTAACGGTAAATAGTAAATTTTGAATAGTAATGGTAAATAGTAAATTTTGAATAGTAATGGTAAACAGTAAATTTTAAATAGTAACAGTAACTAATAAATTTTAAATAATAACGGTAAATAAATTTTGAATAATAATAGTAAATGGTAAATTATGAATAGTAACAGTAAATTTTAAATAGTAACAGTAAATTGTAAAAATAACACAGTGGTAATTTATTTTTACCGTATTAACTTATTCATAATAGTACTAGTATATTAATGGTTTAAGAGTGCTAAAAAGAATAAACTAAATAATCATAAAAAGAATTTAGAAGAAAATATTATTACCTTACACCTCTGGCAGAACCTCTTTTTACCAAAAGAATTTACTCCTCACTAATTTATTACGCACTATCTCTCTAGATTCTCTCTCTAATTTTGGTGTGGAAATGTTGTAAATGAGTCATCTATTTATAAGAAGAGAATTTTCCTATTTAAGATTACTTAATTATTTATTTTACTATACATGATGTAAGTATTTACCAACCGGTCACTATTCATGATGTAAGTATTTACCCACCGGTTACTAATCATGATGTAAGTATTTACCAACTGGTCATTATTCATGATGTAAGTATTTACCTACTAGTGACTATTTATGATGTAAGTATTTACCAATCGATGATGTAAGCAATAAGTAAGCGATGATGTCGGCAGTGGTATTTCGGTTATTTTCTCAAATATTTATTAAATAATTCAAAAAATTCCAGAAAATCATAAATAATACAAAGATCAAAAAGTTCTAAAGAACCATATTCTAATTCCTTCAAATTTTTATTTTAAAATTCTAATAAGAGTTAAATCTTAAATATGTAAAAACATAAATATAATAACATAAAATATAAATTGTGAATAATAAAGATATTAAAATTCTTAATATAATTTTCTTAATTAGTGAATACTAATTAAGTCATTTTAAAATATTCTTTCAATATATATATTTGATTTTATTTTTATTTTATTTTATTTTTTAAAAAATAATTAAATATAAGTACCAAAATTTTATAAAAATATTAATTAGTTAAAAATCAACTATCTAATAGTAAGTATTTTCTTATTAAAGAGATATTAATATCTATTTTCTATTTGAGTAAAAAAATAAGATGTTACAATTATGCCCAGGAGCGTAGCTATGTCATACATTTTCTGGTTTTGATATTTATTTCTGTACTAATTCTTAATTCCAATCACTCACCCCCTATATTATGGTTTTAGTGATTATTGGCAAGTTATGGATGCACATCGCGGAAGTAGGCGTTGAATAAGGCCAGGGCAAGGAGGAAGTGCATGTAATTATGTTTGTATATGTGTCTATATATATATCTATACATGCATATATTTATTTGTTGATTTGTGGAAATGTATAAGTACTTTGTTTATAGTTACGGTGTGCGATTCGAAATAATGATTACGGTGATCGATTGTATGCATGGTTTAGATGTTGATGCATGAATGGATGTTAGACATAGAGCCACTGTGTGATTGTATGAAATTGGCAGGTATTGTGGTGTGTGAATTACTTGATGAATGTGATTGTGTGTTGAATGATCGACTTGAGAATGATGAGCATTGACAATGCTCAATTAGTGTTTGGGTATTTATGTTGTAGTTTATGTAAATTATGAACAATGGGCACGGAGCCAATATTGTGTGTGATGAATGTCATGGGCAGACTCTAATTATGATTATGAATTGTTGTGTGATGTGATTTAGGAAGTAGATGACTAATTGATGAATTTAATGATCGTTGTATCTTGTGAAAATAGGTGTTTCATGTGAAAACTAGGAACTGGATAGATGATTTTGAGATCTGGCGGGTTTTGGGACCCCCAGAAGGGACCGATAGGTTCCCTAGGTCATTTAGGAATGATGTGTATTGGCCTTGGCCATGTGGTGTCCAATTAGGTGGTTTGGTGCAAGGGTTTTGCACTTAAGTGGATTAAACTGTATTTTGTACATAACTTGCGCATATGATAGAATTTTGGTGAACAGACAGCGCCAACGTTTCCGGATTAGGGAAAACATGTGGTTAGTGAAGTTTCGTGGCAATCGGACCTGAAACAGGCCAATTAGGTAGGTTAGAAGTTGACCGATTCGCCTAAATTATGTATCAGCAGTAGATACTGCTACTGTCAGCCTGGCGCGCAGTGTCAGGGCTGCGTTCTGGATGTCACGCGTCAGCCCCCCTGTTTCAACTTTAAGTTTCTTTTCAAATTAAATGGTTTTGGGATTTTAAATTATTATATATATATATATTTTAGCACTTTTAAATGAAAATAGTCATTCCCTAAATCAAGGGTATGATTAAGTTACTTAATCGTGAAAAAAATTATTATAAAAATTATAAATTGGGTAAAAATTAATTATAAATTGTCCTAGGACGTCACATATATTGCAATGATGTTTGTGTTAGTACCTTTTCTGTAAAGTGCGGGAAAAGCTTATACAAACACAATATTTCTTGACTACTTTGTTGATGTTTTTCGATATGTCTTCAATATAGACTAGCTGATGATACTAGTTTATGCTTTATCCTGATTGTTGTGAGTTATGGTAGTCTCGTTACCTTAGGACCTTGAGGACACCAATATTAAACTCAGATCAATACTTATGTAATCATACACAACATAAAAAATAATTTTTTATCTAAAACTAACATTAATAAAATATTTTTGCCATAAAATTAACACATTTTTTCATGAGTTTTCTTGTTTTTAGCAAACTAAGGTTAGTTATACCTTAAGGAATCGTTCCGTATTAAAAAAATTTATTTTATTGAAAATCATGATTCTTGATAATCTGATTTTCTAAAAATTATATTTACCATTTTTATCAAATATATTTTTTAAAAAATTTATTTTTTAAAATAAAAAATAAAAAACTCACCATCGCATTGAAAGAACCCTTAGTTGAATAGGAATGTTTTTTTTTCAAAAATAACACACGAAATGTATGAATTTCTAAAACACTACAAAGAATCGTTACGGTAAACACCCCGTAAATTGTTATCACTATTCGGTCCATAAAGTTTGGTAACCATCGGAACGAAGAACCCCTTCACGAACGTTGTCGTCGTTCCCATTCATCTCCAAAGCCTTTCTCTTTCTTGTCCCCCTTTCCATTTTCTTCATCACTCATTCACTCTTTCACTCTCCCTTCAATCATTCCTACAATACAATCTTCTCTTGCCTTCTTCAATCTCTCCCAATAATACACGCTACCCTCTTCCCCATTCCGATTCAAGATTGCATCTTCACCTCCGAATTTCTCTTTTTTAGGGTTTCCCCCTAAAGGTTACTACTCTATTGAATTGCATTGCACACCATGAGAGCCAAATTGGTCGTGTTCCCAATACGAGGCAGGAATTGGTGTTTCAGCAGATCCATTGACCATTCCCTCTCTGCTTCCCCCTCTCAATCCCCTTCAACATTCAAAGAGTTATGGAGCGACATTCGAGTTCCTGATAAACCCCTTAACGCCAAAGCTGAGCTTTTTGTTGATTACATCGCCATCAAGGTGCCACTCACTTCTTTTTTTGTTCATTTCCCTTTCCGGCTGTGCCTTTTTTTTCTCACTTCTTTGTGGGGGGTTTTTTTTAGATGAATAGAGCTTGGGTTGGCTTGGAAAATGCACGGGATAGATCTATAAAGAAGAGGATTCACGGGTCAGTTTTGGTTCTTTTTTCCTTCTGGGTTTAATTGTAATGAGCTTGATTTTTGGACTATTCTTGTTCTATGGTCCAATGTGTTTGTTTTTTTGCAGGTTGGGGTTGTGGCTTTTGTCGCGGGTTAAGCCCTCGGAGATATTCTTGAAATCTATATCTAAGGAAATTACTAGTGTTGAAGTCATTTACCCGTCAAGGTTTTGATGCATAATTTGCTTGTGGATTTTTTTGTTGCAAGTTTTATTTTTAATGTTGAAATTCGTACTCTCCTTTTTTTGTTTTTCTGTTAGTTTTTTTTATTGTGGTTTTACTATATTTAACTTTTGGTTGTGGTATAGACAACTAGACAAAGTTAACTGATTTAGTTTTTCTTTTCTTACATCGTTCAATTCTTCTTTACATCATGATATTCAATGTGGATAGTGTAACAGTCAATAATGTGAACTGTGAAGTGAGACATAATTATGCATGCTTTCCATCCTTGGTTTTCTTGGGTTTAGGTTCTTAACACTGCGGCTATCCTTGTTTGACAGAACCAGTTTTGGTTTTATGCACTTACTTGTAGATTTTGTTAGTTATATTCCTTTGTTTGATCTTATGGCATAATCTCCATTTGATAATCACATGATGGGTGAACTTGGTTTAAGAAGAAGTTTAGCATTGTAGTTGTAGTTTTGCTTTCTTTTTGTAAAAAGGATTTTATAACAATTACACTATTTTTGCAGTTTGAATGCTCAGCTTGTTCGTCGAAGGCTAAGGCATATTGCTATGAGGTAATTTTCCCACTCCTTCTGTTGGCTGTGCAGGAACAAATCATTTTAAGTTAACCTGGAATGTGTTAGTACCTAGTACTTAGTGCAGCTTGTAAATTAATTTAGAATGTTGCTCCTTTTCTTCATATGAACTTTTTTTTTTACAGGGGAATGATTGTCCACCGGAAATACTTCTATGGTTCAGTCTCATTAATTCCATTGACCTCCGCATTTAGCGTATGCTGTGTTCATTGAATATTACCTGCTAATGTTATTGCTTTTATGAAAATTTTGATTACTGTTCCTCTTTAATATTTCATTCATTCTTTTTTCCTTTTTGCTTGATATTGTTAATTTACATTGCAGGTTTTACCTTTGCCTAATGTCCCATTCTTCTGGATTTTATTCCGCAGTTATTCTCATTGGAGAGCCCTTCAGGTTGGTACTATTGCTAAATCTGCACATTGCAATTTATTTTTCCCCCTTCCCATCATTTGTGTTAACTTGTCTATTTTACTATCACAATCAAAGACTTTTCTACTGTTCTTCTGTATCTCAACTTTCTAATTCTATAGAATAAATAATGTTTGATAGACACCCCCACCTAGAGTGAGATAGAAATAAAAGAGAGAAAAGTGATAAATATTCCATGACAGGAAAAGTGAGATAAAGGGATATCAAATGAGTGTTCAAACTGTAGGGATATCTAAAATTCAAAACTGATGTAAGAATGCCTTGTTCTATAGATCTAGTATTCTTATCTAAGCTCGTTAAGACTGTCAAACTTGCAAATGACATTGGTTATTTGTCAAAATCTTAGAGGGATTGAGATAATTATATCTCATTCTTGCTGTATATTGAAGCTAAATGTTTTTCAAATCTTCAGAAAGTGATTATGAATATCATAGGATGTCTGTTTGTAAATTCAAGCAGCTGGTAGCCTGGTACTGTAAATCACAGGATTACCAGTGCTTAACAGACATCATTTGATGTGGCAGGAAATAGGAATTTAAAAAGTTGCATGTACCGCTGTCAATTTATCTTGGAGGATTGGCTTTCTATTTTTATGTTATCTATAGTAGAAGTTAACCTTCCATTAGGGTGATGTCATTCTTTATCCCTGGGTTCTTCATATGATATTTGGAGCTTGGCTTTTACATGAATCTCTTCTCTGTTTTCTGTAATTTTACATAGGGAAGTGAGAAGCTGTTTCAACTAGTCTCAGATAGCAGCAAAACTTCAACCACTTGTGCTGATAAGAAGGAAACTGAGCATAAGGACTCTATAAAAGAAAGCCTTAGTTCACATGAACCATATTGGGTAAGTATTATTTGAGATATTGGGAAGCCAAAGTGATTTCAAAACTGGATAGAAATTCAGTGTTTTACCTCCTTTGCAGACTTTAAATTATGTCAGCCAATAACCGTTATTTAACCTTTTGGTATATTTATTCAGTGTGTTAACATCTGTAATATTCTTGTATCCGCCTTAGATAAATTTAGGAGTTGTCTTGTGTGGTTTGCTAAATATGTCAATTTATCTTTTTTGTGTACATTGAACATCTTGGTAGAAGAGAGAAAAGAGAATATTGGATTTAAGGAGGGGGTAGTTACTATAATATTTTCATTATTCATATAAGATAAAACTTAGGTGAAATTTTGTAGGTGATATTGGTTTTGTTCTTTAATCATAACTAGTGTAGAATTTTACTTCAATAATTTGCAAAATAAAGGTAAAATACATAAGTGGAAGTTTAATGGACACTGGACAGCATAGGTTAGGTAAAATTTTAATTTTGATTGGAGAACAATATCAAAAGTACTAAAGAAACTGAATTTAAGCTTTGTCTATTCTTATATGTGTGCAAGTATTGGACTATTGGTTCTCTAATATATTTTCTTGTTTTATCACATGATTTAGGTGTTGCGGCCATCGGAAGAACTTGAGAATCTTGTGCGCAAGAAAGATGGAGATGACGGCCTTAGTCGAGATGCTATACTAAACATTTGCAAAATCTATGACTTGAACACCATAGATGTTATAAAATACAAAATGTCTATTTTTTGAGGGTGTGTTTAGGTACACAACTTAATAAAGAGTTTATGCAATACGTTATTTTTATGTGAACGTTTATATTATAAATTTAATCATAAAACTGGTTGAAATAAGTTTAAAATAACTTATTTTGATAAGTTATACAAATTAGCTTATTGAAATAAGTCCAAAACAACTAAGGTAACTCAAGTTATTTTCATAAGTTGTTTATAAGCTCTTTTAAACACATCCTAAATCAATGTTGTAGTGCATGGTATTCCATTGGCATTTTTTAGATGATTCACTTTCTTTCCTTTGAATTTTCCTCATACTCTTTGGGCAGATACCAACTGATTCAGAGTTATCAGTTAATGTTGCTAGTGGTATTTTCATGTTTTGAATATTGTACAAACAAAATTTTTCGTAGTATAAGTTCAGTTGTATGACTTGTATTTGAATGTTTATTTTGTCGTCTGAAAATTTGGAATTGTGAAACATCTGATGAAACTAGAGATGATATTATTGCCAATTGCAACATTGATAAGAAAATTAGAGCTATAGCACTAACAGCTTTATAATACCGAAGATTGGAAGTGTATTGCCCGTAAATAATGTTACCCGAGATTCATATACCTAACACATGCTTTACGCATTCTCTTTTTTTTTTTTTTGTATTTTAACCTTTTCTTTTTTAAAAGAAACTTTTTCCTTTAGAATACACTTAATTGACAAGATACAAGAATTATAATTATTTTTTGGGTTAAATTTCTATTTCTATTTTTTATTTTTTTAGTTAATTTCAAGTTAGACTCTTAACTTTATTTTTTTGTCAATAGGTTTTTTTAAAAAAAATACATTTTAGTTAGGTTATCTTCATCTAATTTTTATTGACTTTGTTAATGAAGTCATGATGTGACAAATAAATTTCATGTGTGGTCATGTTTTCAATAACACCTGACAATGAAGTCATCACATCAGTAATATCTGATATGTGAAATAGTAATCATTTTTACGTATGTCTAGTTACATGTTAGATTTTTGTTAATGAAGTTAATTTAAAATAGAGAGTACCTAACTGAAACATTTTAAAATGATATAAGAGCCAACTAAAAAAAAATTAGGTTTTTAACTTGAGATTTATTGAAACAATAAGAGATTTGAATAGTGATTTAACCTATTTTTTGTTATATTACTTATATACAATGTTTAAAAGTGTTATATCATCAGTATGGTATTATATTGCCATCCTTAAACAGTGATTATTTTTGGCAAAATTATGCTTTTGGTCTTTAATATTTTAAGGTTAGTTCGAGTTGGTGCGTTAAGTTTTTTTTTTATTTAAAAAGGCCGTCATCAATTCATAAAATGGATCATGTTGGTCCTTTTCGCCATTTCTTATAATTGATTTAACAAAAATGGAAGGCACACATGGAATAACTTTATTTTCCAACCTTAATTAACAACTTAAATAAAATGAAAACCATTCATGGTCTTCCTTGTTTGCTCGTTTCGTCTCCTTTTTCCTTTCTCTTCCATCTTCTTCATCATCACGACACTTCATCTTCAGTTCTTCATCATCTTAACATTTCATCCCAATGTTATCTTTCATCAAAGCGTTACTTCCGTATCACCATCGCTTCACTACCACCTCCCAAATAAAAACCCCAATTGAACCCCCACTGAAGCTCTCAACCAACAGAGTTTCACAATTTGCTCTCATCTTCGACAACTTTCACGAGCTTTGACAGAAGCAGAACCCCACCTCCGCATCTATTGACCCCAACTCTAAGCCGTAGCCACCACTGTGAATCGTCATCACCTTTAAGCGTTACATGTTAGCAGTTCCATAATTGTCGTTATCTCCTTATGACCTTAGGATGAATGTTACTTAGGTTTACTTGGAAAAAAGGATAGTAATAAAAAATTGCAAAATCCAAAAAGGGAAAACACGTCCATTAGTTTTTTTTTTAAAATAAGGCGTTTTAAAAAAAAATTGAAGTCTAGGGCACTCTGAAAAATATTTGTATCTGTGGTAAAAAAATATCCCATCAATATTACATTTTGCATACCCATGGTAAGAAATTGTGAGAGTGTGACACGTCTGGAATCAATTTTGCATGGTGATTATAAGAAATACCATTCAAACACGTCAGAGGCAAGTCACGTCGGGTCTCAGGCATGCGGGGTCGGGTTTCTTACATTTCACTGCGAAATGCATTGGGGATAGACACGTGGCGGGTATCCCAATTTCGCATGGTGAACGAAAGAAACACCAGGCAAACGCGTTAGAGGAGTCATGGCGGGTCAGAGGCATGCAAGGTCAGATTTCTTACATCTGACATGCGAAATGCGTGGGGTAACGACACGTGGCGAGCATGCATGATTTAAACAGCGTAGGATTTCACGCCACTACCATACAAAATCAATGGGTCGTCGACACGTGTCATCTGCGGGAAAATTGAAAAAGCAAAATGCTTCACCTATATAAGACTGTGTGCCCACATGCTTCACTTTACAGATTCAATTTGATTTTTCTAGTCTCCTAGTTTGGTGTTTGCTATATCAATTTGAAGCATTTAATTTGTTTTCATTTTTTCAAGTGGTGAAAGGTATGTATTTAAAATATATTTTGTCTTATATTATTTAATGTTGTAGTTATTATATCTCAACTTGATGCAATATTTCAGGTTTCTATTTTGTTTATTTTGTGTTTGCATAGTTTTATTATAGTGTTAAGATTGTAATAGAACATTATGAAAATTGATCATAAGCTAGTGTTAATTAAAGTGTCGTTATTAAAATTTGGTAATTTTTAACAATTATACATATTATGAAAATGATATTAATATTTTATAATAAAAATAACTATTATGTATTTATTGTTCTAGGATAATTTTTCGTCTTCATCAATGTTCGGGCCATTTGAAGTGAATCCCGATCCCGAAGATCCTTCATTATTGAAATTCTAAAGTGTGCATGTATCTGAGTCTGTTTGGAACGGAAAACCTGATCGGATTTTGAAATGTAGACGTGCGTTGGTTTTCCATAGAGCGGGTGTCTCGCCTCAAAAATTGTACCGCTTTTACAAAGGGCGGGATTTCTTGGTGTTGCACAGTTGTCGTTTTTTTTTTCAGTAGAAGCTGGCCTAATCTTTTCCCTTGTTGAAAGATAAAGGCTAAAGACGCATATGTTCCATATGCCTCCTGGTGAATGTACAATCACACTTCAAGATATTACGATCCAAGTTGGGCTGTGGATGGTGTGCCCCTCATAACAGACACATCTCCTCGTGACTGGAAAGCATTGATTCAAACCCTGTTTGGCATATACCCTCCTGATGATGCATTTCATGTTGGTTGCCTAAAGATGAAGTGGTTGTTTGATAACTTTGTAAACGTTGAAGATCACCTCGACAGTGACGTGTAATTATTGAGGTCCATAAGAGCATATATCCCTGCATAAAAAACCACCATTCCAGATTATTGAATTGCAAACATAATAACTACATAAAATGAATATAATGCACCATCGCCATGGCCCTTACTAACCTAGAATGCACGAGTGGATGAACTCTGAATCTAATTTTGCATGATCTTGGGAGACTCTAACATTCACACAAGTATGGGGCCCCTCAATTACTAACCACCCACACGTTCCTTTTTTTGGATAACATAGCCCTTATTTTCCAAGGACAGCCGTCAAAGTGGTTTAGGCACCTTATAGTAAAGAAGATTAGCTTTGACTCAACCATCATATAAGTCTGATGCATCTTCGTAGAGTAATGTTTCAACACACTTTGAAAAACTTTTTGATTGAAATTTCAATCCAGTATACAGTTCATCTCCAATGCGCCATTCTGATTCATTGTCAAACCTGGCGTTATTTTCATCCTCATCTAGGTGGTCCAAGTTAACCTCACTGTAATATGGTGACGACGTCCAAAATGCCATTCCTCTGTCCCCTATGATTCGACATCATCATCAAATGTCATTAACCAACTTAATATTTAACTAAATCGATTACGTTATAAACATAACTAACCAGGTACAAGGGCGACAACATTGCGTGAATTTGCTAAAGTTAAAGAGTCTGTTATGGAATCAAAATCACCTTCGTCCACATCACTGTCATTGGGAACATAAGTTTCATCTGCCCCTTCGTCGTCACTACTTCCACACTCCAATTGAACATTTAAATCCAGATCCTCATCATCTGCTAGACTAACATCCATTTCATCTTCCAAACACCAACTCATAACAATTTTATTAACTACATATTTCTAAAATTCACTTCAAAAGATATTAACAATAGATAAATTTGCAACTATACTTACTTCTTGTTTATGTGATACATTATGAAACACCTCCTTCGGTGTGGCAAAATGAAGACCCTGGAACATGAACATCAACAAATATCTCAAGTGCATTTACATCTGATTTTTCCTCAAAAAATTGTAAAAACACATCAATCTCTTCATTCTCGTTTATTTCAAAACCAGAAGATTTTTTTCCTTTTATTAATTATTAACCTACTAGTTAACTTTGTTATGACGTGATTAGCCTGGAGTTTCAACTTATCAATAATCTTCTCTTTAAGTTGCGCAACTGTAATACCACGTTTAATTTGCATCAATTTGGTGTCGCACTCAAATAAAAAACCACCTGGTCCTTCAAACTTTCACCCATTGGTATACAAGATCACCATAATTTGAGGAGCCATTGTAACGCCCTCTGTTACACCTTAATAAATTCTAAAAATTCATAATTTTTTTTGTAAAGATATGATTGTTAAAAAGAAACTATCGAAATAAATTACATCCATCATTTTTGAAATACCTCATAAATATTATTAAAACTTTATAAAGTAATTTTTACATTTATCCGAAGAAAATAAATACTAAACATTATAAGAAAGAGAGGAAACTCCATGACCCAGAAGCAATTACTTAATAACTTTATTTATTCATTGAACCACGGTATTCATACCGAGCTCCCTTTCTAGAACGTACTATATTTACTGCCGAGATTCTTCGATTCTTCCCTCTGAACCATCAATTTAAAACATATGAAACAAAAACACGGAGAAAGGAGTGAGAAACATAATATAATATTCCTAAATGGGGCATAAGCAATAAAGGGTTTTCACAAACTAATATATAATAATATCAATCACAATCACAATCACATACACAATCAATTATGAATGCATGAATGTTATGCAATATCTTCATCATAACTTACCTATATATGTGGGCTCTTAAATTTTAATTTACACTGGGCCCACTAGGAGTTTACACTCTTCTATAAGTCTGGATAATAATATGAACAGCTCAACTGGCATGGAAACACTTAGAGACTAGTTAGATTGAGAAAATTTTTATTGTGAAAATACCCGATACTAGGGAGCTACCCCAGGTCCCCTGTAGCACCCTTTTACACCCTCTCATCCCAAGGCTCGTAATTAAGCCTCCTCTAATGTATCCTCGGTTTCTATAATCCGTTCCCAGACAATATCATTTTGTTTCACTTTAATGATTTATGGTGCATGAACTACTCACATATTTAGTTAGTTAAGGCTTTTAGAAACTCAATTATTAAATACCTTAAAGGTTTACAACATCATTTCAATAAACTGTACATTTTCTTAATTCTCTGAATTTCTGTCCCACAGAAATAAATTTGGTACAGTTTTCGAATCTCACTGAAATTGAGTTTCTAAGCCTTAAATATCTAAAAACTTTCTCAAATAAAACTTTACATAATCTTTCTCAAATTGAATCTTAACAAGATCAAATTTTAAAAAAATCTCAATTATTTTCGAATATCTTTAGTTATTAAGTTGGAAAAATAAAATAATTTTCTTTTGAAAATTTTATTTAATTAAAAGAAAATAATAATTAAATCATTAACTAAAATACTTAAAATTATAAAATTTTCTTTAATTCAAGATTTAATTATCTCAACCTTTTTATAAATTAATTTTCATAAAATGACTTCTTTTTAAATAAATACTAATTTTTTTATTCTAAATATTAAAAGTAAAGTTAATAAAAATAATCTCTAAGAAGAATTAAAAGATTTAAAATAATAAAAATTTAAAGAGTAAGGTAAGAAAATTCTTATTTAGTTTTAACTTTTCGTCATGCTTGCTATATGCTCAACTTCATATCACAAGATCATCAATCATATATTATCAATCATATTTAAACATCATCAATCACAAATATAATCAATCATAATCAAATCAATTAAATTAAATATCATTAATATATATCATAATTCAAAATTTAAATGGTTATTAATATAGTTGATTTTGAGTTGTTTTGGTCAATTCCTCGCATAAGTCTGTGTAAGTCCATATAATCCAATCCTTGCTTGGGTATAGTTCAGTCCATATAGGTCATAGTGGTCCAAGTCCTTGCATAGGTATGTTAGAGTTAGTTACATCAGATATTTAATTTAAAATTTATTATAAATTTTAAGTTAAAAAGTTAATATTTTAAAATAATAATATTATTAAATCTAAAAGGAGTAGGGGACTCCTCCCATTATTCTTATGTCTTTTCATATTATATTCTTATCTCACTCCCCCTTACCTTGAATTGTTACCAAAAGAGAGTTTGCTTTGCGCCTCCGATTTCTAAAAATATTAATACCAATCTTATTTTAGTATAGGCATAAGATGAAAATTAAGATTACTACTTGAAACAGAAATGGTAAATTTTGAATAGTGAATAGTGAATAGTAAATAGTAAATCATAAATAGTAACAGTAAATAGTAAACGTGAATAGTAATAGTAAAACGTGAATAGTAACGGTAAATAGTAAATCATGAATAGTAAAGGTAAATAGTAACAGTAAATAATAATTTACTATTTGAATAGTAATTTACTATTGAAATAGTAATTTACTATTGAAATAGTATTTTACTATTCAGAATAGTAACTTAAAATAATATTATTTCCAGTATAATAATAGATTTCTAAAAACGATATAAAAACAACCCTAAAAATATAAAAAAGAGGTATTCTTACCTTAGAATTTTAGCAGAACCTTCTTCTAAAAAATTATCTCTTTCTCTTACTTCCACCACTATCTCTCTAGTACTACTATATTAAGAAAATTTAATCTGAAATTATGAATTCTAACGAAGAATTCCTTCAGTATTTATAGGAAGGAAAATTACTATATATTCCATTATTTTATTATAAAAGTACTGTGCATTTTCTGAAATTTTCGTTGCTGGTTACTGTGTAAGTTTAAAAATTTCATACATGCACAGTGTTTTGTATAGCAAATGGTAGCTGAATTATTAAGCCAAATAGTAACCTTTCACTCAATATATTTTAAATATTCAAAATCAGTCCTTTTTGAAATTTAGCGGATATTATATCAGTCCTTACTAATTTTATAATAAGTAATATAAACTTTAAATTTTAAAAATCTAAAATTTTCTGTTAATAAAAGTTTATTGATACGTTTCCAATTTTTTAACGATTGGAAAAAAAATCAAGATTTTTCTCAAACCGATCATTTTTAGATAAGTCTACTTGAAATAGATTTTAGAAAATCTTCTTATAATTTAACTTTACTTTCTTATAAATATTTTTAATTTTAAGTCACTTATGTAACATCCCTAATATTTTAGAAAAGTTTTAATTGACGAAAAACATTAATAATTGCCCAACCGGATTTATTGAAATTTTGGGAATTATTAGTATTAAAAATACAATTAGAAATAATTAAATGTTGTGGGAATAAATAAATTTATTTGATTAATTAATTATAAAAGATTAAATGAAAGTAAATAGAAGAAGAAAAATTTGAAGTTACAATGGGGTAAAAGGTGAAGGGTGAAAGGTAAAAGTTTTAATTAAAACTTTTAAAAGAAAATGTAATTGAAATAGGAAATGACCCAATTGCCCTTGTGCCTTAAATTTTAAATTCTTTTCTTCCTTCTTCCTCACCTCCACGCGAATACCTCTTCTCCTTCTTCTCCTCAAGCTTGCCGTGGCTGCATGCTCCAAGAGGGAGACCGTTTCTCGCCGAAACTCCGAGATAACTACGTTTTTGAGACCGTAGTTTCGAGGTGAGTCCAATGGGTCTTTTAAATTAAGCTTTCGTAGCTCTTTCGTTTTCTCCGATAAACCGAAGGGTCGTGCATGGAGGGGTAAGCTTTGGTTTCCTACTCCTCCAGTGTGTAGAAACTTGAAAAAATGGCTTTTAGAGTAATGAGAATGGTTTAACATTGATGGGTTTTGCGTTTCGACCTCCGTAGGTGACGAAACAGTCGTCGGAGGATCGAACGGCGAAGTGGGTGTTGATTT
Source organism: Clitoria ternatea (assembly GCA_037962975.1). NCBI lineage: Eukaryota > Viridiplantae > Streptophyta > Magnoliopsida > Fabales > Fabaceae > Clitoria > Clitoria ternatea. The sequence continues at coordinate 230,316,524 of CM075672.1, forward strand.
CGGACGTAGAACGTTGGACATAGCGTCGAGGGAACGCCAATCTCATCAAGAATGAGTCGTCGGAGCTCGGAATCAAGGTAAGGGGGGTGTTCGGGTTATAATTAATTAGAATAGGTAAATGTAATTGAATTGAGTAAGTGAATTAAATGCGGAACTAACGAGAACTTACAAGAAAATGATAATTGTATGTGTATGAATGTAAATTGTGTATGATTTGTGATGATTATGAGTACGATGTGGATTGAATAGTGATGAGTTGATGAGTATGGTGGCATTGCGGTGATGGGCTTGACAAGTAGGTCGCCCAATTGATGAGTATGCGTTGTGTTGCAGGCCACTTGCAGTATGATATGTGAAATATGAATATACATGTGTGATTATGTGGTGTAGGACGGCCGACGGTATATGCAGCCCCTCGTTTCTGGCTCCCGTGGTGGTTGTGCCCAGTTGAGCTACCCAGTGGTCAAGTAGGACCCAGTGGTTGAGGTGGAGAGTCAAGTAGGACTCGGTGGACCAAGCAGGGTTCACGGGGTGTCAAGTAGGACCCCCAGCTGAAGGCCGATCCTTTAGTATCCGGATACTAGGCGTCGATTTAATATGAGAGTCAGTTGTGTTATTAGATGCAGTGTTAACATTGTATGGTGATATAAATGTGTTTTATGATAATTGTGCATTGTGATTGGCAAATTAGATAAAAGAATTAGTATTGAATTCTTGATGGGCAAACGGAAATTGAGGACAAGAGGTAAGATAAATGGCACAAACTAAAACTAGTGAATATGTATCTTGTTATTGAATTGCCATTCTATATTAATTATGATACCAAGCACTCACCCTTGCTGTTGTTTCTTTAATTTTAGTAACCAGTGACAGGGAAGAGGTTGAAGCCCCGGAGATGCGCCAAGCGGAGAATTGATGCCAAGGAGTGCAGGGAATTATGAATTGAAGGATGTGTGTGTTGTGCTTTATATGCGTTATGTTAATATATGTTTTCCATGTGTGCTAGACTAATTTAGATGTGATTAATGTGGTTATGAAGGTCTGTAATAAGTAATAGATGGAGATTGCATGTTGGTAATGAGAAAGGGAATTTACGATAAGCTTCATGAATTAGACATACATGTTTATGGGCAGGTCTTGCTTATTTGATGGAGAATGGATGTTGGGAGTGTGAATTATAGCTCCTTAGGATGTGTGTTTTAAGATTTTGGATAGTTGTTTTATGCATGAGCTAGGAACTAGCATAGTCAAATGATGATTTATGTGGTTTTGATGTGATGGAAGGAATGCAATAGCTTAAATATGTTAATTGTGGTTTGTGAAGAATGGAATGGATCCATTTTGCCAAAGATGGACTCATTGACTACCCTAAAATGCCTTAAAATGGGATAAACGCATTTAGACGCATAAATCACTCATTTTTAGGAATTTTTGAGTGAGACCAGTGGCCACGCGTCACAAATGGTGTAATTTAGTTGGTGTCAAAATTTGGTAGCATTTGGAGTTGATATGAAAAAGTTAGGGGGGTTAGAAGTTCCAAAATTAAGCATTTTCTGTATAATTTCTGCATTATGGTATGCGTAATCGATTACCAATGTGTTCCTAATCGATTACAGGCATTCTGTTTCATGAGTAATCGATTACAAAGGTATTCGTAATCGATTACAGGCCTTTTGAGTCATTTGTAATCGATTAGGTGCTTGACCTAATCGATTAGCTACGACAGGATTGCCCGATAAGCGTCCTTTGCTGTTTTCGGGCCGTTTGGGGATCTTAGTGACATTTTTGGCCTCCGACTTCTTCATGAAAGTTATAGATAATTATGTTACGGAGGTGTGAAAATTGGTTTTACTTCAATTGGATTTTTCTAACTCTTATGAGGCATAAAATACCGGACCCACTACACGGTAAAACTTAAGTTTAAGAGGGTTTTGAACCCAACTTTTTATAATTTTCAAATTGGAACTAATAGGTGATATTTTGTAGATAATTATAATTTTCAAAATGAATTTTTCTTATGATTTAAGGTTGAATTGTGTCATGATCTTATTATTACCCCAATTGATAATATAATTAAGTGTTTTTAAATCCATATTTCGAATTCGGCTTTAATCGCGAAAAAAAAATTTCTTGAAATTTTGGGTTTGTTTTGTTTTTTTTTGTTTTTTTTTATTTTATTTAAGTTAGGATGTCACAGGTGGTATCAGAGCGGTTCTTTCTGGAGTTGGGTGAATGGGCAGTGTTAGAGAATTATTTAAGTCCCATGTCGGACTATCTTTGCATTGTATGGAAATTGTTGTGTTATAATTAAGTTGTAACAGGTTCACTTGGCATCATTTCCCTTGGCACTCTGGTGGCATTATGTTATGAATATGTATGAGGTAAATGCCCTATCCCTGATAGATCATTGGTTATTAATGGTGGTGTGTTTGGTTATTGTAGAACTACTTTATGGCTGAAGGAACTAGTTCAAGAGGAGGAGATGAATTCTTTTCAAAATTTTCCCAACTGTTGAGTAAGACTGAATCTGGTCCCACTCTTGATAAATTCCTGAAGAGGAATCCACCTGTTTATAGAGGAGGCCATGATTATGATGGGGCTCATGTCTGGATGCGAGAAATTGAGCAAACATTTGAATACTTTGAATGCTCTGAAGAACAGAAAGTCCAATTTGCTACTTATCAATTGAAGGATGAGGCTCGTGTGTGGTGGTCAAGGACTAAGATTCAGATGAATGCTGCGAGTGAACCATTAATGTGGATGAATTTCAAGCGGAGATTTCTTGCTAAATACTTTCCAGATAATTATAAAATCCGCAAGGAGATGGAATTTCTAAAACTTGAGCAAGGCAAAATGTCAGTGGCAGAATACACATCACAGTTTGATGAACTATGTGATTTCTATCATCCTTTTTCTCTTGAAGGAACCGAAGGCAGTAAGTGCGCAAAGTATGAATCCGGGCTGAGAATTGAACTCCGAAGTGTCATTGTTCCTATGGAGATCCGTGACTATCCTACTCTGGTAAATAAGGCCAGACTTGCTAAGGAAGTGCAGTTACAGAGAGCGTCTCAATCAAGGGACAAAAGACCCTTGAAGGTTAAAGGATTCAGTTTTAAAAAGATGGGTCAGTTTTTCCGTGGAGGCAAGTCTTCCACTACATCTTCTTCTTCGGGTCGTAGTTCTGCAGGCCGTTCTGGTGGTCACTCTGGTAGCCGTGCCTGTTATAATTGTGGCCGAGAGGGCCATATTGCAAAACATTGTCCGGCCAGCCAAATTGTTTGCTTCCAATGTGGACAATCGGGGCATCTTAGGCCAGATTGCCCACAGAGGCAGCAACAAGATGAACATAGCAGTCGAGCTAATACTTCTGTGGCCCGTGGTGGTAATTTTCAAAGAGGAGGTAGGAATAGCAGTGGTCGTGGAGGCCAACGCCCGAGGAGGACTGATGCCCAATCTAGCGGTGCTCAAAATGTTATGACTGGACGAGTGTTCGCTTTCGATGCTTCAGAGGTTGCAAGAACTGATAATTTGGTGCAGGGTAAGTGTGTTATTCATGACTGTCTGGTAAATGTAATTTATGATTCGGGTGCAACACATTCTTTTATTTCTGAAAGTTGTGTGAGGCAGTTTGGGTTACCAGTGGTGTTAATGGAGAATGCCCTTAATGTCTCCACCCCTACTGGTTCTACATTCCGTGCCACCACCATGTGTGGAGGATTACCAATGCAAATTGAAGACCGTTCCTTTTGGGTAAATTTAATATGTATGCCGTTGAAAGATTTAGATATTATCCTGGGTCTTGACTGGTTGTCTGCAAACCATGTTATGGTGGATTGTTATCGCAAGACTATAGTATTCTCTCAGGAATTGGACACTAAGAATGTGGTAAGTAATGTCTCCGCAACTTATGCTATTCTATTTACTTCAGAAGGACGGTATAATCTTAATCCCAATGATATTCCCATAGTGTGTGATTTTCCTGATGTATTTCCGGGAGAAATTCCGGGGTTACCTCCCAATCGGGAGATTGACTTTGCCATTGACTTAATTCCCGGGGCCGAGCCTGTGTCCCGTGCACCATATAGAATGTCTTCGGTGGAATTGACTGAAGTGAAGAAGCAAGTGAATGAGCTATTAGAAAAGGGGTTTATCCGACCGAGTGCTTCACCATGGGGCGCTCCGGTGTTGTTTGTGAAAAAGAAGGATGGCAGCATGCGAATGTGTATCGATTATCGGCAGCTGAATAAGTTGACAGTTAAAAACAAATACCCTTTACCACGAATCGATGATCTGTTGGATCAGTTGAGAGGCGCTGAGGTATTTTCCAAGATTGACTTGAGGTCCGGATATCACCAAATAAGAGTGAAATCGGAAGATATTCCCAAGACGGCATTCCAGACTCGATATGGACACTTTGAGTATGTAGTAATGCCCTTTGGGGTGACGAATGCTCCTGCTATCTTCATGGGCTACATGAATAGGATCTTCCAACCTTACTTGGATCAATTTGTGGTAGTATTCATTGATGATATATTGGTGTATTCAAAGTCCATTGAGGAACATGCACAACATCTTCGAATTGTTTTACAGATATTGCGGGAGAAAGGGCTGTATGCCAAGCTGTCTAAATGTGATTTCTGGGAAGAAAGTGTGCAATTCTTGGGCCATGTAATTTCTAGGGATGGAGTATCTGTTGATCCATCCAAAATTGAAGCAGTTATGGGCTGGGAGAGACCTAAATCAGTGACAGAGATTAGGAGTTTCTTGGGACTGGCTGGTTACTATCGCTGTTTTATTGAAGGATTTTCTCGTATTGCTCTTCCTTTAACTCGATTGACAAGAAAGGATAACCCATTTGTATGGTCAGATAAGTGTGAATTGAGTTTTCAAACTCTGAAGCGATGTTTAACTACTGCACCTGTGCTTGCACTACCAGATGTGACAAAAGAATTTGTGGTATATTGTGACGCATCTAAGTTTGGTTTAGGATGTGTATTGATGCAGGACGACAGGGTGATTGCCTATGCTTCAAGGCAATTGAGACCCCATGAACAGAATTACCCTACCCACGACTTAGAGCTTGCAGTAGTGGTGTTTGCATTAAAAATCTGGCGTCATTATTTATATGGTTCTCGTTTTGTGGTATTCAGTGACCACAAAAGCTTGGAATACTTGTTCGATCAGAAAAAGTTAAACATGAGACAAAGGAGATGGGTAGAATACCTAAAAGATTATGATTTTGATTTGAAGTACCATCCTGGAAAAGCAAATGTTGTGGCAGATGCTTTAAGTAGAAAAGTATTACATGCAGCCTTCTTGATGGGCAAAGAGCAAGAATTATTAGAAGACTTTCCCGATATGAACCTTGGGGTTGCTGTGCAAGCTCTGAATCAAATGATGATTGGGATGCTGAAGATCTCTAATGAATTCTTAGAATCTTTAGCTGTGGCTCAGGAGAAAGATGAAGAGTTACTAGAATTGCTCGATACCCAAGCAAGAGGAAAGAATATGGAGCTAATCAAAGGTACTGATGGAATTTGGAGATTCAGAAACCGGGTTGTAGTGCCTACAAAAGGTGACTTTAGGCAGGCCGTGTTAGCTGAAGCCCATAAAAGTTCTTTTAGCATTCATCCTGGTGTTACAAAAATGTACCATGATTTGAAGAGAAAGTTCTGGTGGCCAGGCATGAAACAAGCAATCATAGAGTATGTAAGATCTTGTGTGGTATGTTAGAAGTGTAAGGTCGAACACCAGAGACCCCCAGGTCTACTTCAACCTCTGGAAATTCCAATATGGAAATGGGAATGCATTACTATGGATTTCGTATCCGGGTTACCCCGTACCCGTTCTGGTTGTAATGCAATATGGGTAATTGTGGATAGACTGACAAAGAGTGCTCACTTCTTAGCTATGAATATGAAATGGTCATTGGACCGGTTGGCTAGATTATACATTGCAGAAATTGTAAGATTACATGGTGTACCTGTGAGTATTATTTCAGATCATGATCCTCGATTTACTTCTAGATTTTGGGGAAGTCTGCAGCAGGAGTTAGGTACCGAGTTAAGGATGAGTTCAGCTTATCATCCTCAGACTGATGGCCAGTCTGAGCGGACTATACAAACTTTGGAAGATATGCTCAGGGCTTATGTGCTGGAGCAAGGTGGCTCATGGGAAAGATACCTACCATTAGTGGAATTTGCTTATAATAACAGTTACCATAGTAGCATTGGAATGGCTCCTTATGAAGCTTTATACGGACGACGGTGTCGCACGCCTTTATGCTGGAATGAAGATAAAGATGCAATCCATTTGGGACCAGAGTTAATTCAAGAAATGAATGATCAGGTGATAATGATTCGTGAAAAGATGAAGATTGCACAAGACCGTCAGAAGAGTTACTATGACAATCGTCATAGGCCACTTGAGTTTCAGGTGGGAGACTGGGTGTTCCTGAAGGTTTCACCTACCAAAGGTGTAGGTCGGATACTAAAGAGCCATAAGCTCAACCCACGGTATATTGGGCCGTATCAAATTCTGGATAAAGTTGGTGATGTTGCTTACCGATTGGATCTTCCCCAATCGTTAACTAATATTCACAATGTGTTTCATGTGTCACAACTTCGAGCATACATTCCTTGTGACTCCATGATTGTACCAGAAGATTCTATTGAGCTAAAGGAAGATTTGACTGTAGAGGTGGCACCTATTTGTATCGAAGGATATCAAGCTAAACGATTGAGAAACAAAGAGGTACCATTGGTGAAAGTGAAGTGGCAGAATATAAATGGAGTGACTTACACATGGGAGTTGGAATCAGACATGAGACGAGTGTACCCCGATCTTTTCAATGAGGTACGTTGATTTCGGGGACGAAATCCCTTTTTAAGGGGGGTGGATATAACATCCCTAATATTTTAGAAAAGTTTTAATTGACGAAAAACATTAATAATTGCCCAACCGGATTTATTGAAATTTTGGGAATTATTAGTATTAAAAATACAATTAGAAATAATTAAATGTTGTGGGAATAAATAAATTTATTTGATTAATTAATTATAAAAGATTAAATGAAAGTAAATAGAAGAAGAAAAATTTGAAGTTACAATGGGGTAAAAGGTGAAGGGTGAAAGGTAAAAGTTTTAATTAAAACTTTTAAAAGAAAATGTAATTGAAATAGGAAATGACCCAATTGCCCTTGTGCCTTAAATTTTAAATTCTTTTCTTCCTTCTTCCTCACCTCCACGCGAATACCTCTTCTCCTTCTTCTCCTCAAGCTTGCCGTGGCTGCATGCTCCAAGAGGGAGACCGTTTCTCGCCGAAACTCCGAGATAACTACGTTTTTGAGACCGTAGTTTCGAGGTGAGTCCAATGGGTCTTTTAAATTAAGCTTTCGTAGCTCTTTCGTTTTCTCCGATAAACCGAAGGGTCGTGCATGGAGGGGTAAGCTTTGGTTTCCTACTCCTCCAGTGTGTAGAAGCTTGAAAATGGCTTTTAGAGTAATGAGAATGGTTTAACATTGATGGGTTTTGCGTTTCGACCTCCGTAGGTGACGAAACAGTCGTCGGAGGATCGAACGGCGAAGTGGGTGTTGATTTCGGACGTAGAACGTTGGACATAGCGTCGAGGGAACGCCAATCTCATCAAGAATGAGTCATCGGAGCTCGGAATCAAGGTAAGGGGGGTGTTCGGGTTATAATTAATTAGAATAGGTAAACGTAATTGAATTGAGTAAGTGAATTAAATGCGGAACTAACGAGAACTTACAAGAAAATGATAATTGTATGTGTATGAATGTAAATTGTGTATGATTTGTGATGATTATGAGTACGATGTGGATTGAATAGTGATGAGTTGATGAGTATGGTGGCATTGCGGTGATGGGCTTGACAAGTAGGTCGCCCAATTGATGAGTATGCGTTGTGTTGCAGGCCACTTGCAGTATGATATGTGAAATATGAATATACATGTGTGATTATGTGGTGTAGGACGGCCGACGGTATATGCAGCCCCTCGTTTCTGGCTCCCGTGGTGGTTGTGCCCAGTTGAGCTACCCAGTGGTCAAGTAGGACCCAGTGGTTGAGGTGGAGAGTCAAGTAGGACTCGGTGGACCAAGCAGGGTTCACGGGGTGTCAAGTAGGACCCCCAGCTGAAGGCCGATCCTTTAGTATCCGGATACTAGGCGTCGATTTAATATGAGAGTCAGTTGTGTTATTAGATGCAGTGTTAACATTGTATGGTGATATAAATGTGTTTTATGATAATTGTGCATTGTGATTGGCAAATTAGATAAAAGAATTAGTATTGAATTCTTGATGGGCAAACGGAAATTGAGGACAAGAGGTAAGATAAATGGCACAAACTAAAACTAGTGAATATGTATCTTGTTATTGAATTGCCATTCTATATTAATTATGATACCAAGCACTCACCCTTGCTGTTGTTTCTTTAATTTTAGTAACCAGTGACAGGGAAGAGGTTGAAGCCCCGGAGATGCGCCAAGCGGAGAATTGATGCCAAGGAGTGCAGGGAATTATGAATTGAAGGATGTGTGTGTTGTGCTTTATATGCGTTATGTTAATATATGTTTTCCATGTGTGCTAGACTAATTTAGATGTGATTAATGTGGTTATGAAGGTCTGTAATAAGTAATAGATGGAGATTGCATGTTGGTAATGAGAAAGGGAATTTACGATAAGCTTCATGAATTAGACATACATGTTTATGGGCAGGTCTTGCTTATTTGATGGAGAATGGATGTTGGGAGTGTGAATTATAGCTCCTTAGGATGTGTGTTTTAAGATTTTGGATAGTTGTTTTATGCATGAGCTAGGAACTAGCATAGTCAAATGATGATTTATGTGGTTTTGATGTGATGGAAGGAATGCAATAGCTTAAATATGTTAATTGTGGTTTGTGAAGAATGGAATGGATCCATTTTGCCAAAGATGGACTCATTGACTACCCTAAAATGCCTTAAAATGGGATAAATGCATTTAGACGCATAAATCACTCATTTTTAGGAATTTTTGAGTGAGACCAGTGGCCACGCGTCACAAATGGTGTAATTTAGTTGGTGTCAAAATTTGGTAGCATTTGGAGTTGATATGAAAAAGTTAGGGGGTTAGAAGTTCCAAAATTAAGCATTTTCTGCATAATTTCTGCATTCTGGTATGCGTAATCGATTACCAATGTGTTCCTAATCGATTACAGGCATTCTGTTTCATGAGTAATCGATTACAAAGGTATTCGTAATCGATTACAGGCCTTTTGAGTCATTTGTAATCGATTAGGTGCTTGACCTAATCGATCAGCTACGACAGGATTGCCCGATAAGCGTCCTTTGCTGTTTTCGGGCCGTTTGGGGATCTTAGTGACATTTTTGGCCTCCGACTTCTTCATGAAAGTTGTAGATAATTATGTTACGGAGGTGTGAAAATTGGTTTTACTTCAATTGGATTTTTCTAACTCTTATGAGGCATAAAATACCGGACCCACTACACGGTAAAACTTAAGTTTAAGAGGGTTTTAAACCCAACTTTTTATAATTTTCAAATTGGAACTAATAGGTGATATTTTGTAGATAATTATAATTTTCAAAATGAATTTTTCTTATGATTTAAGGTTGAATTGTGTCATGAGCTTATTATTACCCCAATTGATAATATAATTAAGTGTTTTTAAATCCATATTTCGAATTCGGCTTTAATCGCGAAAAAAAAAATTTCTTGAAATTTTGGGTTTGTTTTGTTTTTTTTTGTTTTTTTTATTTTATTTAAGTTAGGATGTCACAACTTATATGAATTTAAAATTATTTAAAAAATATTATTTATTAAAACAATTCAAAAATTCTAAAAAATTCCAAAAAATCATAAATAATACCTAGATTAAAAAATTCTAAAGAACCATAATTTAATTCCATCAAAATTTTGATATAAAAATAAAAATAGGGGTGTTACAACTCTACTTCCCTTAGAAAAATTTCGTCCTCGAAATTTACATTATTGAGTAAAACAAATGGGGATGAGATTCTTTCATCTCAGTTTCTAGTTCCCATGTAGCATCTTCTCCTCTCTTTTCACTCCAAATGACCTTTACAAGCGGAATTGTCTTGTCTCTTAACTTTTTTATTCTTCCGTCACCTATTATGACAGGTGGTGCATCATATGTAAGATTATCTTTAACTTGTATGACATCAGGTTCAATAACATGTGTAGGATCAGATATATACTTTTGTAAGTTTGACACATGAAAAACATTATGGATATTAGAAAGAAAAGGTGGTAATGCTATTTGGTAGGCAAGAAGACTAACTTTATGAATAATTTGATATGGACCAATAAATCTAGGAGTTAGTTTTCAAGATTTCATTGCCCGACCGACCCCAGTCGTAGGTGTGACTTTCAAGAATACATGATCGCCTTCTTGAAATTCGAGCGACTTCCTTCTTTTATCATAGTAACTTTTCTGCCTGCTCTGTGCTGCCTTCATCTTTTCCTGAACTATTTTGCTTTTATCCGTGGTTTGTTGTACCAACTCTAGTCCTAACATCAAGTTTTCACCAGTCTCAAACCAACATAGCAGGGTTCTATATTTTCTTCCATATAATGCTTCAAAAGGTGCCATGCCAATGCTAGCATGGAAACTGTTGTTGTAGATGAACTCCACATGTGGTAAGAATTGATTCCAACTTCCTTTATGCTTTAACACACAAGCTCGTAACAAGTCCTCTAGAGATTGGATTGTTCTTTCTGATTGTCTATCCGTCTGAGGATGATATGCTGAACTCAGACGCAGTCTTGTTCCCAAAGACTTATGCAAGCTCTTCCAGAATTGCGATGTAAAACGAGGGTCCCGATCAAAAATGATACTTGAAGGAATTCCATGCAATCTCACAATCTCCTCGATGTATAATTTCGCCAGCTTCTCCATAGAGTAACGAATATTGATGGGAATAAAGTGGATAGACTTTGTTAGTCTATCAACTGTTACCCATATTGAATCATGTCCGAATGGAGTTTTGGGTAAAGAAGTCACAAAATCCATGGTAATGCTATCCTATTTCCATTTTGGTATTTCCATTGATTGTAGCATTCCAGGGGGCTTTTGATGTTTTACTTTAACCTTCTGGCAAATTAGACATGCAGCCACGTACTCTGCCACTGCTTTCTTGATTCCAGGCCACCAAAATAACTTCTTCAAATCTTGATACATTTTAGTAGCTCCAGGATGAATGCTCATATAACTTTTGTGGCCTTCTTCTAGAATTGTTTTCCTCAACTCCTCTTGATCAAGGATACACACTCGATCTTTATACCTCAGCAATTAGTCATTTCTTACATTGAACTCGACTTCTTTTCCTTGTTTCAAGAGTTCTTTCTTCTCTTGCAGGAATTCATCCTCTCGTTGAGCCTCTAAAACTTGCCTCAGGAATTCACTTGTCACTTGCAACGCTCCTAATCTGTAGCTGTTAGCATTAACCTTTACTGCTAGGTTAAGATCTCTGAAGTTCTCTATCAATTCCAGCTCTTTAATCATCATTGTAGACGCATGTAGAGACTTTCGACTCAAAGCATCAGTTACTATGTTCACTTTTTCCAGGATGGTATTGCAACTCAAAGTCGTAGTCCTTTAAGAACTCCATCCATCTTCGTTGCCTCATATTTAACTCCTTTTGGTCAAATAAATACTTGAGACTCTTATGATCGCTAAACACATCGAATGTTGCACCGTATAGATAATGCCTCCAAATATTTAAGGCAAAACCTACAGCGGCTAATTTTAAGTCATGGGTAGGGTAGTTAATCTCATGTTGCCTTAATTAGCGTGACGCATAAGCTACAACCTTCTTGTCTTGCATGAGTACACTTCCTAGTCCTTGTTTAGATGCATCACAGTAAACTTCAAAACTTTGATGTGGATCAGGGAGTACTAACATCGGCGCAGAAGTAAGTCGGTCTTTTAGCTCTTGGAAACTATTTTCACATTGTGTCGTCCACACAAAAGGTTGTCCTTTCCGTGTTAGCTTGGTCAGTGGGTATCCTAACTTTGAAAATCCTTCAACGAATCTCCTATAGTATCCAGCCAAGCCCAAGAAACTTCTGATCTCAGTAATTGTGGTTGGTTTCTCCCATTTCAAAATTGCTTCCACATTGGGAGGGTCTACCGCTATTCCTCCTTGACTAATTACATGTCCTAAAAAGTTCACTTCTTCTAACCAGAATTCACATTTTGACAGCTTTGCATACAGTTGTTTCTTTTTCAGGATTTCCAACACAACCTTCAAGTGTTCAACATGTTCTTCTCTGCTTTTAGAGTACACTAATATATCATCAATGAACACCACTACAAATTTATCTAGATATGGAAAAAAATCCTATTCATGCAATCTATGAATACGACTGGTGCATTAGTTATACCAAAAGGCATCACTAGATATTCGTAATGGCCATAGCATGTTCTAAAAGCAGTTTTTGATATATCTTCTTTCTTCACCCTTATTTGATGGTATCCAGACCTCAAATAAATTTTGGAGAACACCGTGGCACCACGCAGTTGATCCATCAAGTCATCAATCCTTGGCAGAGGATATCTATTCTTGATCGTCACCTTGTTCAGTTGCCGATAATCTACATATAACCTCATGCTACCATCCTTTTTCTTAACCAATAATATTGGTGCACCCTAGGGGGATACATTGGGTCATATAAACTACTTCTCTATCATTTCTTCAAGTTGTTTCTTCAACTCTATTAATTCTAGAGGTGATATTTGGTATGGTGCAATTGAAATGGGTCCAACTCCAGGTATTAGATTAATGTTGAATTCCACATCTCTTTCTGGGGGTAAACCAGGGATATCTTCTAGAAAAACGTCAGGAAATTCGCGCACAACCGGTAGATTTTTGATTTTTGATTCTTGCTCTCCTTTCATTGAAAGCAATAACATGAATCCTTGAGCCCCTCCTTTTAAAGAGGCAATCACTTGGTTAGCGGTTAGAAATCTTGAATCCTCAGGATTCAAATTCACTGGTTCTTTAAACATTATGGTTTTATTATGACAATCTATTAGAACATGATTGTCAGACAACCAATCTAGCCCAATAATAACTTCTAAGCCAGAAAGGGGTAAACAAAAAAGATTAGCCTTAAAGTCCCTACCATCTATGACAATAGGGCATTTCCAACAGGCTTTAGAAGTGATAATGGGATTGTTTCTAGGAGTATATACAGATAAGTCAAATGGCAGTTCTATCACAGGTAATTTTAGTTTTTCTACACAGTCATTGGCAATAAAGGAATGTGATGCACCTGAGTCATACATAATAGTTAAAAGAATCTTATTAATGATACACTTACCTTCCACCATAGAGTCAGAATGGGACGCTTCTTCTCCAGTAATTGCAAAAACCTTTCCTTTTACCTTCGGCCTTCTGAATGCACTGTGTACGCCTCCCTGAGTATTTATGCTTGTACTCGCACCTTTAAGGTTTTCCCTCTTTATCTCTTGACAATCCTTGATGTGATGACCTGGTTTGTTACACTTAAAGCAAATATAAGTGTTTTTAGGACAATCCCTTTTCAAATTGGGTCCTCCACTGATAAAATATTTAAAATTTGGTGCAGATTTCGGGCAATAGCTTCCAGTTGAAACTTGGGGTCTGTTAGGAACAGATGCTGCTCCAAACCGGTGAAATGGCGCTTGGTAAGGCTTATTTCTCCTGAAGTCTCGTCTTTGGTGATGGTAAGGTCCTCCACTTCTCATTTCTCCCGCCTTGGGAGTGGGCTCATGACTTTTGGTCATTCTATCCTTATGATCCTCTTTAGAGATCCTACACTGATTTACCAACACAAAAAATTCACGGATTTCCTGTATTCGTATAGCTTCTTTAATTTCTGGCCGCAATCCATTTATAAACTTTGCACACCGATCACCTTCGTTAGTAGCATCATTATAATGAGAATGAAAATGAGATAGCTCTTCAAACCTGGATGTGTACTTTCCAACGGTCATATTTCCTTGGGTCAGCGATAGGAATTCGAATTGTCTTTTCTCTTTAACATCAGTTGGAAAGTATTTTTCCAGAAACATATCCTCAAAATGATCCCAAGTGATCTCCATGTCGTTGACTTTGAATTGTCTACGCATGTTATCCCACCAATGTTTGACATCCTCAGATAAGGCATAAGTAGCGAAGACTACCTTATCAGCTTCATTATAAGTCCAGCAATGGATTGCGCTTTTCGAATAGGTCCAGCCATCTCAAGGCATCGTTACCTTGACCTTCACGTGCTCCCATTGCATTGATTAAGCGTTCTACAACTCCAGCAAGATCGTTTCCAACCATTAGTTTCCTGTTTCACAATAACTGAGATTTGTCACATCAATCACAGTTACTACCAAGTCAGATATTTTATTCTCTATCATCTATACAAAGTTTACAGACAAAGTAAGATAGACCTTTTCCCTAGGCCTATTAGATTAACTACTCTGATACCACTTTATAACACCCTCTGTTACACCTTAATAAATTCTAGAAAAATTCATAATCTTTTTTTTTGTAAAGATATGATTGTTAAAAAGAAACTATTGGAATAAATTACATACATCATTTCTGAAATACCTCATAAATATTATTAAAACTTTATAAAGTAATTTTTACATTCATCTGAAGAAAATAAATACTAAACATTATAAGAAAGAGAGGAAACTCCATGGCCCAAAAGCAGTTACTTAATAACTTTATTTATTCATTAGACCACGGTATTCATACCGAGCTCCCTTTCTAGAACGTGCTATATTTACTGCCGAGATTCTTCGATTCTTCCCTCTGAACCATCAATTTAAAACATATGAAATAAAAACACGGAGAAAGGAGTGAGAAACAGAATATAATATTCCTAAATGGGGCATAAGCACTAAAGGGTTTTCACAAACTAATATATAATAATATCAATCACAATCACAATCACATACACAATCATTTATGAATGCATGAATGTTATGCAATATCTTCATCATAACTTACCTATATATGTGGGCCCTTACATTTTAATTTGCACTGGGCCAACCAGGAGTTTACACTATTCCATAAGTCCGGATAATAATAATATGAACAGCTCAACTGGCATAGAAACACTTAGAGACTAGTCAGATTGAGAAAGTTTTTATTGTGAAAGTACCCGACACTAGGGAGCTACCCTAGGTCCCCTGAAGCACCCTTTCACACCCTCTCATCCCAAGGCTCGTAATTAAGCCTCCTCTAATGTATCCTCGATTTCTATAATCCGTCCCTAGACAATATCATTTTGTTTCACTTTAATGATTTATGGTGCATGAACTACTCGCGTATTTAGTTGGTTAAGGCTTTTAGAAACTCAATTATTAAATACCTTAAAGGTTTACAACATCATTTCAATAAATTGTAAATTTTCTCAATTCTCTGAATTTCTGTCCCATAGAAATAAATTTGGTACAGTTTTCGAATCTCACTGAAATTGAGTTTCTAAGCCTTAAATATCTAAAAACTTTCTCATATGAAACTTTACATAATCTTTCTCAAACTGAATCTTAACAAGATCGAATTTAAAAAAATATCAATTATTTCCAAATATCTTTAGTTATTAAGTTGGAAAAATAAAACAATTTTCTTTTAAAAATTTTATTTAATTAAAAGAGAATAATAATTAAATCATTAACTAAAATACTTAAAATTATAAAATTTTATTTAATTCAAGATTTAATTATCTCAACCTTTTTATAAATTAATTTTCATAAAATGACTTCTTTTTAAATAAATCATATTTAAACATCATCAATCACAAATATAATCAATCATAATCAAATCAATTAAATTAAATATCATTAATACATATCATAATTCAAAATTTAAATGGTTAATAATATAGTTGATTTTGAATTCTTTTGGTCAATTCCTCGCATAGGTCTATGTAAGTCCATATAATCCAGTCCTTGCATGAATATAGTTTGTTAGCCAAGGCCTCGATACTCAATAGGGGGTGAATTGAGTATTTCAAATTTTTGCGCGGAATCCCTTTCAAAACAGTTCTTAGTACACAAATGATGCAATATAAAAGATGTAATAAATATGAAGCACATATCATACTAAAATATTTTGAGTTGAAGAGACAATATTCAAGAATTGATTTTGATAAACAAGGCAAGTTATTAGTTTAGACAATTCTTGAAATACTTGGTATAATTAATTCCAATATAATTTTAACTTAACCAATTTCTAATAAATTAATTAAGCATAATTAATTACCAAGTTATTAACAATAATATTCTACTCACTTATGCAATAATTAAAATCCAATAATATTTAAGTCAATTAATTCAAGGATTTAATTTAAGCAATTTTACCAAACCAATTTGATATAAATATTTTAGCATGCAAATTAAATTCTCAATAATAAAGAGTTTGAGGGAAGAGATAATTTGCAAACCGATATAACGAGTTCCACCACCCTGATGTACGTCTCGCCTTCAAGTAACCCACTTGAAGGATTTCCACTATTGAGAATTCAAGATTACAAGCTTTGAGCAATCGCGGCTTCCTAGTGTCCCTCACTCAAGAACCCAATCCTCACAAGCAACGGGCAACCCACCCAATCTCGCAATCTCTCAATAACCCAAAGGTTGAACCCCAACCTTTGTGACCACTCAACCTAGAGTGAATACCTTGGTGTTTTTGGAGTTTGGTTTACAATATTTTTCTTTCTCACTAGAGTAGATATACAACTTGAAGCTCTCACAAAATAATAATAACTCTCATAGAGAGGATATACAAATTTAAGCTCACTCAAAATATTTTTCTCTCTAACTCTTAACTAACTATTAAAGAGGAATTTGCAAATTAAAGGACCAAGAGAGAAATTGCAACGTGAGGGAGGAAGAGATAATCAGAGGAAATGCTTCTCTGATGCTTAATGGTACATTTTACAAGCTTGGTCTCTTCTTCTATTTATAGGCATCCTTGGGCATGGAGTTTGCAATAAAAAAATGTCTCATGATGCTTGCAAGTGGATCAAAGGAGCGTCTGTTCCCTTAGTGAATAATGGGCAATTCAGTTGTTAATTCGTAGTGCATTGATAATGCGATGCGTAGCTGTCTCTAACGTTCCACAACCAATTTCACTAGATGAATTGATTCATCTTCAATTTGAATGGATTCCCAATGAGTATTTTCACCTTTTGAACTCAATGAATCGATTCCCTCGTGTACAGCCATGAATCGATTTCTCCACTTTGTGAATCAATTCCCCATGCTTACAAAAGGTATTTTCTCTTTTTAACAACATGCTATTTTATCAAATTCTTTCATATTCTTCTCCTCTTTTCTAATGGCAACATGATATCTCTTCCCCTTTATATCTTATCTCTCCCCCTTTATATCTCTCCACTAATCTCTCCCTCTTTGGCATTATAAAAAATAAAACAATAATCATAGTAATTTTCTCTTTTTGGCATAAATGACATTTCATTCTTTTTACTAATCTTTCCACTAATCTCTCCCCCTTTGGCATCTTCAAAAATAAAACAATAATCATAGTAATTTCCCTTTTTGGCATAAATGATATTTTATTCTTTTTACTAATCCTTTCACTAATCTCTCCCCCTTTGGTATCATCAAAAAAGATCATCATCTTAGTTATAATCTATGCCATCTATATATAAACTCATTTATTTGAATAAGAGAGATTTAGAGCAAGTATTTCATAAAAAGTAATGGATTTCAAATCAAGGCTCAAAACATGATCAAAGATATATACCATTTTATTGCATCTAGAGTCAATAATTAATCACATAATTCATTTATCAAGTAAGTATATAATTGATTGCTTAACTCATTTGTAGTGAGTATCATTTTCAAGTATGGTAAGCGTCACATGATTCTTTCCAATTAAGCACACATATCATTTCGAATAAGCATGTAATTTTCTCCTTTTTTGTCATTATCAAATGCACAAGAACATTTTTCCAAGTAAGCGTATAGGAGAATAGAAATAAAATTGTAAGCATAAGTGCCATAAACATAATCATAGAGAAGTGAAATCAAAGATAATCATTCATGTGTATGCTCCGCCTTAATACTTGTAATTGATACCACTTGTAAAATATACCACTTATTAGTGTGTGAAACCTATTTAATCAAGTGTGATACCGCTTGTAGGTAAATTTAATCAAGTCTGATACCAAATGTTATTAACACATGTAATTGGATACCAATTATTAAGCTAATTGATACAATTGTTAAGCTAATTGATACCAAATGTTCATGTTAGCCTATTTAAACAAGTCTGATACCATTTGTTTGTTTCTTAAGCATATGATCTCCTTCTTTTAATAGATACTACTTATTCAAACAACAGATATCACAATATGAATAGATGCCATTCAAAAATTAGATACCACTTACATATAAAAATTTACTTGTTAATCATTTAAGTAATATCGCTTGATGCATTTCTAGGTATTAGAGCAGTAACATAGAAGATTTTTCAACAATTTCGCTTATGTCTAAGTATCAGAGCAACAACAGAATGATTAATACAGCTTGTTGGCTTACTCATGCATTTGTATTAAAAATATATGCCAATATATCTATATTCTTTTTCACATGACCTTTTTATCTCAAATATTCTCTTCTTAACTTGTGCCTATGATGTCATAAATAGGTCTAGCCAAGCATTTACCTAGGGCACATTGATGATGCATGATTTATCTTTAATTCTTCACTTTAAATGTGTATAATTTGCCATCACTTAGTGTGTAATAAATTGCATTTTAACATATTTTCATCATTTAAGCTTTATGTAATATTTGATTTTTAATATATGCCAAAAGAAAATGGATCCAATAACTCAAGAATTCCAATCCAAAATGAAGATCAAAGTGCCTAAGGATCAAAGGAATCAAGGAATATGCAAAAGGATCTCAAAAAGGGTGGAAAAATGCACAAAGAATGGAGAATCAGGTGGATGAATCGATTCATCCCCCACTTGAATCGATTCATACGGTTTGATGCACCCAGGATGTGAATTTTTGAAGCTTGAATCGATTCATCAGCACTTTGAATCGATTCATTCGGGTTTTAAAGGGTTGAATCGATTCTTCCCACATTTGAATCGATTCATACGTTAATTTTTAGGCCAGAATTGCATTTGGAACGCATGAATCGATTCATTCCACCATTGAATCGATTCATGAGTGAATTATTGGCCCAAGATCACGTTTTCAAGCTTCTGGATGGTGGGCAAGGCACTGAAGATGATAATGGAGCACTTAAGTTGATAATGGAGCACCATGGACTTGTTAATTGAAGAGTGCAACCTCCATTACAATTGTTTATGGCATTGGCTTGCTTTTGGATTGCTATAAATAGGCACCATGAGAAGGTTTCAAGGGCATCAGAACACATTAATTCCTTGAGAAGCCATTCGTTCTTCCTCTTCCTCTTCTCTGTTTCTTCTTCAGTTAGTTCTTCATTTCCGGGTTAGGTTCTTTTTATTTTCAGTTTGTTTTAATTATGGAGGGCTAAAACCCCTAGATTGATTTTCTTGGAGAATATTGTAATGTAATTTTGAGGTCATTATTTTTAATATAGTATGTTTTTGTTATTGTTATTTCTTCATAATCTTACTCTGCTTATTTAATTCCATTCTGTTTAATTAAATTTGTATGCTTAATCGGTTTAATTATTCAAATGGAATAAAATAAGATTTTAAATTAGAATGGATTAAGGAAATATGCATGCTTAATGAATATTTTCATAATCACTTTTAATAATTATGGTTTGTTTAATTCCATAATTTGAGAATAGATTATGTATGTAGGCGATGTTCTTACATATGCTTAATAATTCCTAGATTTATGATCTTGACTCCTTTTGCTTAATTAGGATGCTTGATTTAAATATTCATTTTTAAATGAAAGTAAAGGAATTATGAATTGAAAAAGACGCTTAGTTGATTAATTCAAATTGAGCTAAGAAATTAACAATAATGAAAGTATACAAATTATCTTTAGTGAACCAAGGATAAATTTATTTACAATACTCCAAGAAAATTAATCGCTTATTATTTATTGTTTTAAATCCTATATTTACTTTGTTTTAATTTTAATTGTGACAACAAAATCAATCAACCCCCCCCAATTGTATGCTTGTTGAACTTATGTTTGTAAAAAATATAGTTGTTGAGTTTTTATTTTTAATTGTTAAAAATTAGTTTAAGAGTTGATTTTTCCTAAATTTTTGTGTTGATCCTTGAGAGAACGACCTAGGTTGACACCCTAGTACTACATTAATTAATTTTAATGTACTAATTTGACGGAACCACGACTGTAAAAATATTCACGTCAAATTTTGGCGCCGCAGCCGGGGATCAACGATCTTTAGGAAAAATTCTTGTTTTAGATTATTTTTTTTGTATAAATTGAAAAAAAAATAAAAAAAATAATTTTTTTTAGTTTGTTTGTTTTATTTTATTTCTTTTGCATGATTTAGGATTCTGATGATTTATTGCTCATGATGATCAAATATCTTGTTGTATGCTATGTATGACTAGAAGAACTTTTGAGCATTTATATTCATTTGATCCTGAAATTGAAAGAACTTTTCATAAGTTAATTAGAGAAGCTAGATTTAATAATAACTTTGTTGATATTGATAGTGATAGTATCTTTTCTGAATCTGCTAAAAGTACTACTGCTAGTTTTTCTGATATGGCTGAACCTCGTGAAAGAACTCTTAGAGAACTAGCTGCTCCTGAATTCACTTACGAAAGTTTGTGTATTCAATATCCTGATGAGGATGTCCCTTTTATTCTTAAGACCGGACTTATACACTTGTTACCTAAGTTTCATGGTCTTGCGGGTGAAGATCCGCACAAACACCTCAAAGAATTCCACATTGTGTGCTCCACAATGAAACCCCAAAACGTTCAAGAAGACCATGTCTATCTTAAAGCGTTTCCTCATTCTTTAGAGGGTGTTGCTAAGGATTGGTTGTACTAACTTGCTCCAAGATCAATCACAAGTTGGAATGACTTAAAGAAAATGTTCTTGGAAAAATTCTTTCCTGCCTCTAGAACAACTGCAATCCGTAAAGACATATCTGGCATTAGGCAACTCTCTGGAGAAAGTCTTTATGAGTATTGGGAGAGATTTAGGAAACTCTGTGCAAGTTGCCCTCACCACCAAATTTCTGAATAACTTCTTCTTCAGTACTTCTATGAAGGTCTGCACCACGTTGATCGCAACATGATTGATGCGGCAAGTGGAGGAGCTTTAGGAGATATGACTGCTGCTGAAGCAAGAAATCTGATTGAGAAGATGGCATCTAACTCTCAACAATTTGGTGTGAGAAATGATTCTTTCAAACCCATGTTTGATTCTAATTCTAGTTCATCTGGAATTAAATTGGAGAGCAAACTTGATGCTCTCACCACTCTGGTCATACAATTGGCAGTAAATCAAAAATCCATGACTGCTAAAGTATGTGGCATTTGCTCTTCACAAGAGCACCGCACTGATTGTTGTCCTTCTCTACAAGAAAAGGATAATAATAATCCCCAAGCCTATGCAGCTAACATCTACCATGATAGACCTCCACCACCACAACAACAATAAAACCATGACCTTTCCACCAACAGATACAATCCAGGTTGGAGAAACCATCCAAACTTGAGATGGGGCAACCAACAACAAAATCCCCAACCCCCATTTCAAAACAATGCACCAACCTTCCAAAGACCTACACCTCAACCATCCACAAATGGCCCTTCTTTGGAGGATCTGGTGAAACAAATGGCTACACAGAACTTAGAGTATCAACAGAGGAATGATGCTACCATCCAGAGTTTAAGCAACCAAATTGGGCAATTGCCTTCATCATTAAGCCAGTTACAATCTCAAAACTCTGACAAATTACCATCTCAACCAGCTGCAAATCCAAGAAATGTGAGTGCAATTCAGTTAAGATCAGGTAAGAACCTTGAAGTACCCATACCTAAGGAACCTGAAAAACAAACAACTGAGCCTGAAATAGTTGAGGATGATGTACCCTCTTCAAGCAAATCTGAGATACAACCACCCCAAATTCCACCTCATATCCCTCTTCCTTTCCCACCAAAAGCAATTCCAAGTAAGAAGATGGAAGAAGTGGACAAAGAAATTTTGGATACTTTCAGGAAAGTGGAAGTGAATATACCTCTTCTTGATGCAATCAAGCAAATTCCCAAGTATGCCAAATTTCTGAAGGAGTTGTGTACTCACAAGAGGAGACTCAAAGGGAATGAAAGGATAAGTATGGGAAGGAATGTATCTGCACTGCTTGGTAAGGAAATTTCAAATATTCCTGAGAAATGCAAAGATCCAGGTACGTTTTCTATACCTTGTATCATAGGCAATAACAAATTTGAAAATTGCATGTTAGATTTAGGAGCTTCAATAAATGTTATGCCTATGTCTGTTTTCAAATCATTGTCTCTTGGAAATTACAACCTACTGGTGTAATAATTCAGCTAGCCAATAGGAGCACTGCTTACCCTGCTGGAGTTATAGAGGATGTTTTGGTTCAGGTAGAACAACTTGTTTTCCCTGCTGACTTTTTCGTACTTGATATGGAAGAAGGTATGCCTCAAATTCCTGTTCCTATCATTTTGGGAAGACCATTTTTGAAAACAGCTCGAACCAAAAATAGATGTTCATTCTGGAACTCTCTCTATGGAATTTGGTGACACGAGAGTTCAATTTAATATTCTTGATGCCATGAAATACCCATCTGAAAATCATTCTGTTTTCCAAATTGACATTATTGATGAACTAGTTTTTGAACATTTTTCTAATGTTGATTTGGAATACATGGATGATTCAAACAAATGTTTTGCATGCAATGATTCTGGAAGTTGTGATATTTGTGCTGAAATTGATAAATACATAATTTCTGATTCAGAGTCTTTAGATATATCTGTTAACCATAAGGAGCTGAATGCAGGATTTCAAGAAAATTCAAACAAAATTTTTGAGGTGCAAGCAGCAGAATCAAAATCTACTTTGTTAGTTCCATCTGTTTTGCAGGCACCCAAGTTAGAATTGAAACCCCTACCTGAGAACCTAAAGTATGTATACTTAGGGGATAATGAACAGCTCCCGGTGATAATTTCCACTTCTCTTGATGAAAATCAAGAAGAAAAATTGTTGCAGGTATTGAAAAGACATAAGAAGGCTATAGGATGGACATTGGCAGACATTCCTGGAATTAGTCCATCCATGTGCATGTATAGAATATTTCTGGAGGAAAATACTAAAGCAGTAAGACAGCCCCAGAGGAGACTCAACCCTGTAATCCTTGATGTGGTTAAGAAGGAGATTACCAAGCTTCTACAAGCAGGAATCATTTATCCTATCTCTGATAGCCGATGGGTGAGTCCGATTCAAGTGGTTCCTAAGAAAACAGGGATCACAGTTGTGAAAAATGAAAAGGATGAATTGATCCCAACTAGAGTGCAAAATAGTTGAAGAGTCTGTATTGATAACAGGAGACTAAACCAGGCAACAAAGAAGGACCATTTCCCTTTACCCTTCATTGATCAAATGCTTGAGCGTCTTGCAGGTAAGTCTCACTACTGTTTTCTTGATGGATTCTCTGGATATTTTCAGATTCACATTGCACCTGAGGATCAAGAAAAGACCACATTCACTTATCCCTTTGGCACATTTGCTTATAGGAGAATGCCATTTGGCCTATGCAATGCTCCTGGAACTTTCCAAAGATGCATGATAAGCATTTTTCATGATTTCATTGAAAATTGCATAGAGGTGTTTATGGATGATTTTACTGTCTATGGATCTTCATTTAATGCATGCCTTGATAGTTTGGATAAAGTTTTGAACAGATGTATTGAAACTAACCTTGTTTTGAACTATGAAAAGTGTCATTTTATGGTAAAACAAGGAATAGTTTTAGGGCATGTAATCTCTGAGAAAGGAATTGAGGTAGATCCTGCCAAGGTAGAAGTTATATCACATTTGCCTTACCCCTCTTGTGTTCGAGAGGTTCGTTCTTTTCTTGGTCATGCAGGATTCTACAGAAGATTCATAAAGGATTTCAGCAAGAAGGCTAGGCCACTATCCAGTCTGCTTCAAAAGAATGTGGCATTTGAGTTTGATGAAAAGTGTAAGGAGGCTTTTAATTGCCTCAAGCAAGCATTGACCACAATCCCAATAATTTAAGCACCTGTTTGGACAGCCCCATTTGAGTTGATGTGTGATGCCTCTAATTATGCATTGGGAGCTGTCCTTGGTCAAAAGATTGACAAGCAGCCTAGGGTCATCTACTATGCATCTAAAACTTTAGATGCTGCCCAGGTAAATTACACCACCACTGAAAAAGAACTCTTGGCCATTGTTTTTGCATTAGATAAGTTCAGATCTTACCTACTCGGTTCTCGAGTAGTTGTCTTTACTGACCATGCAGCTCTGAAGTACTTGTTGAAGAAAGGTGAGTCCAAGCCAAGATTAATTCGTTGGATGCTTTTGCTCCAAGAGTTTGACTTGGAAATTCGTGACAGAAGTGGAACACAAAACCTTGTGGCAGACCATTTAAGCAGAATTGAGAATGCTCCTGATTCGGCACTTATTCGGGACCATTTTCCCGATGAACACCTCATGAGTATTTCTAACTCTTTTGATACACCTTGGTTTGCTAACATTGTAAATTATCTTGTTGCTTCTGTTTTTCCACCATGTGCATCCAGAAACCAAATTTCAAAATTAAAAAGTGATGCAAAGTATTATATTTGGGATGACCCGTTGTGGAAATTGTGTAATGATCAGGTGATTCGAAGATGCATTCCCAATCATGAAATAGAATCAGTTCTTCGATTCTGCCATGCTTCACCAGTTGGTGGACATTTTGGTCCACAAAGAACAGCAAGGAAGGTGTTGGATTCTGGTTTATATTGGCCCATAATTTTTAAGGATGCATGGAGAATTTGTAACACCTGTGAGGAATGCCAAAGAACTGGTAATGCTATCACATACAGACAACAGATGCCTCAGCAACCTATGTTGTTTTATGAAGTATTTGATGTTTGGGGCATTGATTTTATGGGTCCATTTCCTCCATCCTTTGGTTTTACTTACATTTTATTGGTTGTAGATTATGTTTCTAAATGGGTGGAAGCTAAAGCCACCAGAACTAATGATGCTCGAGTTGTTGTGGATTTTGTTAGATCTCAAATTTTTTACAGGTTTGGCTTCCCAAGAGCAATCATTAGTGATCAAGGAACACACTTCTGTAACAGGACCATGCAAGCTATGCTCAGGAAGTATGGGGTTGTTCATAGAGTCTCTACTCCATATCACCCCCAAACCAATGGACAAGCAGAAGTCTCTAATAGAGAAATCAAAAGAATCCTGGAAAAGATAGTACAGCCTAATAAAAAGGATTGGAGCAGGAAACTGGATGATGCTCTTTGGGCACATAGAACAGCTTTTAAGACACCTATAGGAATGTCTCCCTATAGAATTGTTTTTGGTAAGGCATGTCATCTTCCAGTGGAGATTGAGCATCGTGCTTATTGGGCTGTAAAAGCTTGCAACTTAGCACTTGATCAAGCAGGTAAAGAAAGAAAATTACAACTGAATGAGCTTGATGAGATCCGTTTAGAAGCTTATGAGAACTCAAGGTTCTATAAGGAGAAAACAAAGAGATTCCATGATAGCTCAATAGCTAGAAAGGATTTTACTGCTGGACAGAAAGTGCTACTGTTTAATTCCTGGTTGAAACTGATGGCCGGAAAATTGCGCTCCAAATGGGAAGGACCTTTCATTGTTACGAATGTATTTCCCCATGGAGCTGTGGAAATAAAAAGTGAAAACTCCAATAAAAGCTTCAAGGTTAATGGACAACGTTTGAAGCCATTTCATGAAAATCCTTCACTTGTGGATGTTACAATAGAGGAACATGCTTTGGGGGAACCACTTCTTGATCCCCCTTGAGGGAGTTTTTCTTACCCATCTTTTTACTTTTTCATTATATTGTCTATTTTGTATGCTCTGTCTTACATTGAGGACAATGTATGATTTAAGTGTGGAGGTGGGAATATTGTTGTATATTGTTTTGTTGTTGTGTGATTAATTTTTTGTGACTATGTTAAAAAAAAAGAATTAAAAATAAAAGATTTTGTGTGTGTTTTTGTTTTAAAATGGCATGTTTTATTGGAATTTTAAGATATGCATGAGTAATAGGTAAATTCTTTCATGTCTGATATGAGCTTAATGATATGTTATAGTTTGAACTCAAGCAATTTTGGTATGATGAGAATGACATGATAATTGATAAATGATCATATATGATAGAATTATACCTTGTGAGATTTTTGAGCCTTAAAATTTGATGGATCACTTTACGCCATCTGAATTCTTTCATGTGTGATTAATTCCTGAAAGCTTACATCCTAATTTTTGTCTTGTTTCTTGATGATACTTGAAACTCATATGAATGTATTTGAAATGATACAAACATTTTGTTCAATTGAGCCACTAAGCCAGATAAGCCTACCATGAATAAATTATCTCTTGCTAGCCATTTTGAGCCTATTTAACTGTTTCCTTGTTGCAGCTCAAATAAGCCATGGATGAAAAACCAAAAATATACCTACCTTAAGGAATATATTGGAGCTTTGGAATCAAGTCAAAAATAGGCATTCAAATAAGTGTGGGGGTGTGCAAAAAGGAATTGCAACTCTTGTTCCAAGTGTTATGCAATCTCATTAATAATAATAAAAAAAAATTATGATTGCGACCTAATATCATACAATAAATGTTTTACCCTCATTATTTGCCAATTAAAATTAATTGCTTCATCATTCTTTTTGGTATTTATTTAAAAAAAAAATTTCCATCCATTTTAATCTTGGCCACATTACAACCCTACAAAGCCCTGTTGATCCATACATGCATTTGTGTTGATTGTGGAATTGAGAAACTTGCCAAATTTTTAGACTGTTTGTTTTTCAGGAAATGTTTAGAGAGTATACACAAACCTTAAACACTTGAGAGTTGAGAGTATGTCTTGTGAGGTTCTATCACTTATGATCTTCTTTTCAGTTTAATTTAATTTTCACATGCCTAAGTGTTTGAGTGATTTTTATATATATCTTGATGCTCTGTATCTTGCATGTTGAATAACTCTTGTTTTTCTGTATATTCCTAAGATTTCATGCCAATTCTGTGTGTTGTTTTTAACTTAATGTTTTCAATAAATTGTGATACTTGTTTTTTCTTTTGATTTTGCCCGGGAGTGCAAAAGAATAAGTGTGGGAGTATTTGATGATGCATGATTTATCTTTAATTCTTCACTTTAAATGTGTATAATTTGCCATCACTTAGTGTGTAATAAATTGCATTTTAACACATTTTCATCATTTGAGCTTTATGTAATATTTGATTTTTAATATGTGCCAAAAGAAAATGGATCCAAGAACTCAAGAATTCCAATCCAAAATGAAGATCAAAGTGCCTAAGGATCAAAGGAATCAAGGAATATGCAAAAGGATCTCAAAAAGGGTGGAAAAATACACAAAGAATGGAGAATCAGGTGGATGAATCGATTCATCCCCCACTTGAATCGATTCATACGGTTTGATGCACCCAGGATGTGAATTTTTGAAGCTTGAATCGATTCATCAGCACTTTGAATCGATTCATTCGGGTTTTAAAGGGTTGAATCGATTCTTCCCACATTTGAATCGATTCATACGTTAATTTTTAGGCCAGAATTGCATTTGGAACGCATGAATCGATTCATTCCACCATTGAATCGATTCATGAGTGAATTATTGGCCCAAGATCACGTTTTCAAGCTTCTGGATGGTGGGCAAGGCACTGAAGATGATAATGGAGCACTTAAGTTGATAATGGAGCACCATGGACTTGTTAATTGAAGAGTGCAACCTCCATTACAATTGTTTATGGCATTGGCTTGCTTTTGGATTGCTATAAATAGGCACCATGAGAAGGTTTCAAGGGCATCAGAACACATTAATTCCTTGAGAAGCCATTCGTTCTTCCTCTTCCTCTTCTCTGTTTCTTCTTCAGTTAGTTCTTTATTTTCGGGTTAGGTTCTTTTTATTTTCAGTTTGTTTTAATTATGGAGGGCTAAAACCCCTAGATTGATTTTCTTGGAGAATATTGTAATGTAATTTTGAGGTCATTATTTTTAATATAGTATGTTTTTGTTATTGTTATTTCTTCATAATCTTACTCTGCTTATTTAATTCCATTCTGTTTAATTAAATTTGTATGCTTAATCGGTTTAATTATTCAAATGGAATAAAATAAGATTTTAAATTAGAATGGATTAAGGAAATATGCATGCTTAATGAATATTTTCATAATCACTTTTAATAATTATGGTTTTTTTAATTCCATAATTTGAGAATAGATTATGTATGTAGGCGATGTTCTTACATATGCTCAATAATTCCTAGATTTTATGATCTTGACTCCTTTTGCTTAATTAGGATGCTTGATTTAAATATTCATTTTTAAATGAAAGTAAAGGAATTATGAATTGAAAAAGATGCTTAGTTGATTAATTCAAATTGAGCTAAGAAATTAACAGTAATGAAAGTATACAAAATATCTTTAGTGAACCAAGGATAAATTTATTTACAATACTCCAAGAAAATCAATCGCTTGTTATTTATTGTTTTAAATCCTATATTTACTTTGTTTTAATTTTAATTGTGACAACAAAATCAATCAACCCCCCCCCCCCAATTGTATGCTTGTTGAACTTATGTTTGTAAAAAATATAATTGTTGAGTTTTTATTTTTAATTGTTAAAAATTAGTTTAAGACTTGATTTTTCCTAAATTTTTGTGTTGATCCTTGAGAGGACGACCTAGGTTGACACCCTAGTACTACATTAATTAATTTTAATGTACTAATTTGACGGAACCACGACTGTAAAAATATTCACGTCACACATAAAGCATGTGATTATACAAGAGAATACATTTGGCATAAATCATTTACAGTACTTAAGGATAAGTCACAGAATCATATCATTTTCATAGTGCGGCTGTAAATGTGTAATGCAAGTCATGTACTCATTGTAATCAATTTGCCATAACATATATATCATACCACTTGTTATCTTGATGCTATGTATGATATCACTTGATAGATTTGCCAATTTAAGCTCTTGATATCAATTATTAATATTTAAGCATTTAGCACAAGATTGTTATCATTCAAACATACATCATTCTTCATAATGTTGTTCAAAAATTCTTTTCAAACTTAATGATGCAATATTTTTCAAATTTCTTTACACAGTCAAGATCATGCATCATTAAACATACGGCGCAGATAAGAATTATAATGTTAATCAAGATATATACTAATTGCTCAAGCATGGTGTATTAAGGAAGATCATGTCATGCATTATCACATATCATGCATTGTTTCTTATCATTTCATGCATTGTCTCTTAATATACCATGATGCATAGATATTTAACATTAATCTCTTTTGTTCATGCCTATGTTGTTACTAGTCATGAAGTTAAAGTCTAGGCAATCACTTGTTATAACATACATAGAGCATACATACTTTCTTTTAGGCATTATCAAAAACAACATATAATTGCATAAAAACATTTTGCCTAAGATAGACAGCTTTGTAGATCATAGAAATAAGTTATAGAGGCATAACATAGTCCTAACTTAAAGCAACTATAAAATTTGTCATAATCAAATTGTCATAACAATTTCTTGATATGAAGTTAAATGACACTTGTTATGAAAAAATACTTACTTATTAGGAAAATGACATACCTCTTGTTAAAACAAATTATGCATAAATTATCAGAGCATAGATATCACTTGTACACAACATATGTATTTATCATCAAAGCATAGTAGCAAGTATATAATCAAGATTATGTCCCTATGATTTCTCCCTCTTACTAATTCAATTGATACATTCTGTTAAAGGAAGATGTTTGTCACTTAGATACCACTCGTTAAACAACATATCTCTTGTTTAATAAATGATACATCATCAAGAATTCATAAAAATTCATGCATCATCAAGAATTCATATGTTATCAAGGATTCATACATAATACATACATCATCAAAGAATTCATACATCATCAAGAATTCTTACATCATTTAAGACTTTGAATCTAAGATTTAAAATTTTAGCATTTTGATGTTTCAATCCGTCCTAATACACATGATAGGTACAAACAATCGTAATCTCAAGTTTTTCATGGAATTAAACATGTTATTCAAGCAATCATTCATCAACCTCATCACCAATCATAAAAAATTATAAGGATATGAGCATACATCATTGATCCTAAGATTTTAATAAATTTAAGGGTTTTTTTATTTATCCATCTCAAAACTTAACACCTTTCATGCTCAAACTCACATATCAAATCAAAGTTAGATCTTCACACATCAAAATTCATTATGAACAAGTATGGAATTTAGCTTTATAAAATTATTTAGATATTTCTAGAAATTCTCAATAAACTATCAGCCAAGTGCATAGATGTTTTAACATAATTAAGCATACAAACACATAGCCAACATGATATTTGATCTACTAGAGTAAGGATTTGATCATACCTCGGCATTTTGCAGTTCCTACATCCTTATCTTTCTCATTCTTTATTCTTTGGAGTGAAGATTGTGAATCTTGATTCTTAGGTTATTCGTCAATGAGAAATTGCCGATTTAAAATATGCCTACAAAATTTAAAGTTTTTATGGTACCCTTTGAGAGTTGGGTCCTTTCTTGTTAGTTTAGAATTTTAAAGTTGTTTTTGGAATCCATACCTTTCTTATGCATTTTTGACGAGATTTATTTATAAAGTGATTAGAAGATATATGACCATATATTCCACAATAGAAACATGTTGCATCCAAAGAATAAGTCATAGTATGATTATAATGGCTTCTTTTATATTCTATGTACCTTCTCTTAAAACAATTGGATATTGTATGACCTTTTCTTTCATGGTTTGCACATTTTAGAATAGGTATAGGTTTTTCCTTAAGGGGTGCAAGGGGTTTCTTGCATTTCTTTCCCTTTTCAAATTTTCCATGACCTATTCCCGTTCTATCAAGGGTATACTTTTGATTTTCAAGAGATGCACTTAAGTTCTTTTGACTACTTGTAAGCTTCTTAAGTGTTTCTTTTAGTTCTTTATTCTCTTTTTCAAGAAGCATACATTTATCAATTAGCATACATTCCTTATCTCCATTACAAGTCCTAGGAGTGATATTTGAAGCTATTAATTCATCATTTTGAATTCTAAGATTTTCCTTTTCTATGTGAACATCATGCAATTCATTTTCATGTTTCAAAATGGTTTGTTTTTGATAGTAAAATAAACTTTTCGTGCAATTCATCAAAAGCTTCTAACAATTCATCTTTATCAATTTCACTTTCATCATCACTAGATTCATTTAGAGAACTTACCTTATCATCTTTGGAGTGCTTTGTCATAAGGTAGAGGTTGGTAAATTCTTCTTTCGATTCATCAAGCTCTTCTTCCATACTTATTTTGAATCCTTCATTTTTGCTAGAAAGAGTACTAATTCTTACATCTTGATCATCATTAGTATTTCCATAAATTGTTTCAAGAGTTTTCCATATTTCTTTAGCATTGTTACAAGTAATAATTCTAGAAACATCATTAGGTCCTAATGCTAATGTGATAAGTATTTTAGCTCTTAGATTAAATTGTACCTTTCTCTCTTCTTCCTTAGTCCATAAGTTCATGGGCTTCATACATTCTATATTATCAACAATGTATTTGGGAATGAAAGGACCAAATTGAATAGCATTCCATACCTGATGTCATAGGATTGGATAAAGATTTTTATCCTTTCTTTCCAAATAGCATAGTCTTTACCATTAAAGATTGGAGGTCTATTTATTGTACCATTTTGCGGAAATGCATCATATCAAGTGGAGGCCATCTTGATCTCCTGCAGCTGTTAAGCCTTGTGGCAAGAGTCAAGCTCTGATACCAATTGTTAGCCAAGGCCTCGATACTCAAGAGCGGGGGTGAATTGAGTATTTCAAATTTTTACGCGGAATCCCTTTCAAAACAGTTCTTAGTACACAAATGATGCAATATAAAAGATGTAATAATTATGAAACACATATCATACTAAAATATTTTGAGTTGAAGAGACAATATTCAAGAATTGATTTTGATAAACAAGGCAAGTTATTAGTTTAGACAATTCTTGAAATACTTGTATAATTAATTCTAATATAATTTTAACTTAACCAATTTCTAATAAATTAATTAAGCATAATTAATTACTAAATTATTAACAATAATATTCTACTCACTTATGCAACAATTAAATCCAACAATATTTAAGTCAATTAATTCAAGGATTTAATTTAAGCAATTTTACCAAACCAATTTGATATAAATATTTTAGCATGCAAATTAAATTCTCAATAATAAAGGAGTTTGAGGGAAGAGAGAATTTGCAAACCGATATAACGAGTTCCACCACCCCGGTGTACGTCTCGCCTTCAAGCAACCCACTTGAAGGATTTCCACTATTGAGAATTCGAGATTACAAGCTTTGAGCAATCGCGGCTTCCTAGTGTCCCACACTCAAGAACCCAATCCTCACAAGCAACGAGCAACCCACCCAATCTCACAATCTCTCAATAACCCAAAGTTGAACCCCAACCTTTGTGACCACTCAACCTAGAGTGAATACCTTGGTGTTTTTGGAGTTTGGTTTACAATATTTTTCTCTCTCACTAGAGTAGATATACAACTTGAAGCTCTCACAAAATAATAATAACTCTCACATAGAGGATATACAAATTTAAGCTCACTCAAAATATTTTTCTCTCTAACTCTTAACTAACTGTTAAAGAGGAATTTACAAATTAAAGGACCAAGAGAGAAATTACAACGTGAGGGAGGAAGAGATAATCAGAGGAAATGCTTCTCTGATGCTTAATGGTACATTTTGCAAGCTTGGTCTGTTCTTCTATTTATAGGCGTCCTTGGGCATGGAGTTTACAATAAAAAATTATCTCATGATGCTTGCAAGTGGAGCAAAGGAGCGTCTGTTCCCTTAGTGAATAATGGGCAATGCAGTTGTTAATTCGTAGTGCATTGATAATGCAATGCGTAGCTGTCTCTAACGTTCCACAACCAATTTCACTAGATGAATTGATTCATCTTCAATTTGAATGGATTCCCATCGAGTATTTTCACCTTTTGAACTCAATGAATCGATTCCCTCGTGTACAGCCATGAATCGATTTCTCCACTTTGTGAATCGATTCCCCATGCTTACAAAAGGTAATGAATCAATTCTTCTTGCTTTGAATCGATTCCCTCGTGATTCCACCAGGCCTGAATCGATTCCTCACCATATTGAATCGATTCCTTCGTTTTTGAGCTGATTCCCTGGGCCAAAACATGTATGCATTGATTCCCCATAGTGCTCTTTGTGCATGAATCAATTCTTCTTATTGACTTTGCCAATTCTTGCCCCAATCAACGTATGAATCGATTCATATGGCCATTGGTTGCTGTATGAATCGATTCATGTAGCTGATACATGAATTCTGCCACTTTATTTTACCCTGTTTGATATTTATCAATCGTGGCTCCAATCCTTTGATCCTTAGGCACTTTGATGATTATTTTTCACCTGTTTTAAATCTCTATAAAGACCTTAAATCATTTCTTTGGAGTTCATCAATTTTGCATCATCAAACATAATTAATTTGTCCGTGATAATTGATGTTTGATCTTTGATTCTTCATTTGTTGTGGCATTATCAAAACCTACATCAACATATAAATAGTGAATAGTGAATAATGAATAATGAATAGTAAATAGTAAATCGTAAATAGTAATAGTAAATAGTAAACGTGAATAGTAACAGTAAAACGTGAATAGTAACCGTAAATAGTAAATTATGAATAGTAAAAGTAAATAGTTATAGTAAATAGTAATTTACTATTTGAATAGTAATTTACTATTGAAATAGTATTTTACTATTCAGAATAGTAACTTAAAATAATATTATTTCTAGTATAATAATAGATTTCTAAAAACGATATAAAAACAACCCTAAAAATATAAAAGAGAGTATTCTTACCTTAGAATTTTAACAGAACCTTCTTCTAAAAAATTATCTCCCTCTCTTACTTCCACCACTATCTCTCTAGCACTACTATATTAAGAAAATTTAATCTGATATTGTGAATTCTAACGAAGAATTCCTTCGTTATTTATAGGAAGGAAAATTACTATGTATTCCATTATTTT
Organism: Clitoria ternatea; assembly: GCA_037962975.1. NCBI lineage: Eukaryota > Viridiplantae > Streptophyta > Magnoliopsida > Fabales > Fabaceae > Clitoria > Clitoria ternatea. Next base: position 230,350,897 of record CM075672.1, read on the forward strand.
ATTATAAAAATACTGTGTATTTTCTGAAATTTTCATTTGTGGTTACTGTGCAAGTTTGAAAATTTCATACATGCACAGTATTTTGCAAAGTAAATGTCGGCTGAATTATTAAGCCAAATAGTAGTAACCTTTCACTCGAAATATTTTAAATATTCAAAATTAGTCCTTTTTGAAATTTAGCGATATTATATCAGTCCTAAGTAACTTTATAATAATAATATAACGTTTAAATTTTGAAAATCTAAAATTTTCTGTTAATAAAAATTTATTGATACGTTTCCAACTTTTTAACGATTGGAAAAAAATCAAAATTTTTCTCAAACCGATCATTTTTAGATAAGTCTACTTGAAATAGATTTTAGAAAATCTTCTTATATTTTAACTTTACTTTCTTATAAATATTTTAAATTTTAAGTCACTTATATGAATATAAAATTATTTAAAAAATATTATTTTATTAAAATAATTCAAAAATTCCAAAAAATCATAAATAATACGTAGATTAAAAAGTTCTAAAGAATCATAGTTTAATTCTTTCAAAATTTTAATATAAAAATAAAAATAGGGGTGTTACAACTCTACTTCCCTTAGAAAATTTCGTCCTCGAAATTTACATTATTGAGTAAAACAAATAGGGATGAGATTCTTTCATCTCAGTTTCTAGTTCCCATGTAGCATCATCTCCTCTCGTTTAACTCCAAATGACCTTTACAAGCGGAATTGTCTTGTCTCTTAACTTTTTTATTCTTCTGTCACCTATTGTGACAGGTGGTGCATCATATGTAAGATTATCTTTAACTTGTATGACATCAGGTTCAATAACATGTGTAGGATCAGATATATACTTTCGTAAGTTTGACACATGAAAAACATTATGGATATTAGAAAGAAAAGGTGGTAATGCTATTTGGTTGGCAAGAGGACTAACTTTATGAATTATTTGATATGGACCAATAAATCTAGGAGTTAGTTTTCAAGATTTCATTGCCCGACCGACCCCAGTTGTAGGTGTGACTTTCAAGAATACATGATCGCCTTCTTGAAATTTGAGCGGCTTTCTTCTTTTGTCATAGTAACTTTTCTGCCTGCTTTATGCTGTCTGCATCTTTTCCTGAACTATTTTGATTTTATCTGTGGTTTGTTGTACCAACTCTGGTCCTAGTATCAAGTTTTTACCAGTCTCAAACCAACATAGCGGGGTTCTATATTTTCTTCCATATAATGCTTCAAAAGGTGCCATACCAATGCTAGCATGGAAACTGTTATTGTAGGTGAACTCCACATATGGTAGGAATTGATTCCAACTTCCTTTATGGTCTAACATACAAGCTCGTAACAAGTCCTCTAGAGATTGGATTGTTCTTTCTGATTGTCCATCCGTCTGAGGATGATATGTTGAACTCAGACGTAGCCTTATTCCCAAAGCCTTGTGCAAGCTCTTCCAGAATTACGATGTAAAATAAGGGTCTCGATCAGAAATGATACTTGAAGGAATTCCATGCAATCTCACAATCTCCTCGATGTATAATTTTGCCAGCTTCTCCATAGAGTAACGAATATTGATGGGAATAAAGTATGCAGACCTTGTTAGTCTATCAACTATTACCTACATTAAATCATGTCCTAATGGAGTTTTGGGGAAAGAAGTCACAAAATCTATGGTAATGCTAACCCATTTCCATTCTGGTATTTCCATTGATTGTAGCATTCTAGGGGGCTTTTGATGTTCCACTTTAACCTTCTGGCAAATTAGACATGCAGCCACATACTCTGCCACTGCTTTCTTGATTCCAGGCCACTAAAATAACTTCTTCAAATCATGATACATTTTAGTAGCTCCAGGATGAATGCTCATATAACTTTTGTGGCCTTCTTCCAGAATTGCTTTCCTCAACTCCTCTTGATCAGGGATACACACTCGATAAGCCTCTAAAACTTGCCTCAGGAATTCACTTGTCACTTGCAACGCTCCTAATCTGTTGCTGTTAGCATTAACCTTTACTGCTAGGTTAAGATCTCTGAAGTTCTCTATCAATTCCAGCTCTTTAATCATCATTATGGACGCATGTAGAGACTTTTGACTCAAAACATCAGCTACTACATTCGCTTTTCCAAGATGGTATTGCAACTCAAAGTCGTAGTCCTTTAAGAACTCCATCCATCTCCGTTGCCTCATGTTTAACTCCTTTTGGTCGAATAAATACTTGAGACTCTTATCATCACTAAACACATCGAATGTTGCACCATATAGATAATGCCTCCAAATCTTTATAGCAAAAACTACAATAGCTAATTCTAAGTCATGGGTAGGGTAGTTAATCTCATGTTGCCTTAATTGGCGCCGCATAAGCTACAACCTTCTTGTCTTGCATGAGTACACTTCCTAGTCCTCGTTTAGACGCATCACAGTAAACTTCAAAACTTTGATGTGGATCAGGGAGTACTAACACCGACGCAGAAGTAAGTCGATCTTTCAGCTCTTGGAAACTATTTTCACGTAGTGTCGTCCACACAAAAGGTTGTCCTTTCCATGTTAGCTTGGTCAGTGGGTATCCTAACTTTGAAAATCCTTCAATGAATCTCCTATAGTATCCAGCCAAGCCCAAGAAACTTCTAATCTCAGTAATTATGGTTGGTTTCTCCCATTTCAAAACTACTTCCACCTTGGAAGGGTCTACCGCTATTCCTCCTTGACTAATTACATGCCCTAAAAAGTTCACTTCTTCCAACCAAAATTCATATTTCGATAGCTTCGCATACAGTTGTTTCTTTTTCAAGATTTCCAACATAACCTTCAAGTGTTCAATATGTTCTTCTCTACTTTTAGAGTACACTAATATATCATCAATGAACACCACTATAAATTTATCTAGATATGTATGAAAAATCCTATTCATGCAATCCATGAATATGGCTGGTGCATTAGTTACACCAAAAAGCATCACTAGATATTCGTAATGGCCATAGCGTGTTCTAAAAGCAGTTTTTGATATATCTTCTTTATTCACCCTTATTTGATGGTATCCGGACCTCAAATTAATTTTGGAGAACACCGTGGCACCACACAGTTGATCCATCAAGTCATCAATCCTTGGCAGAGGATATCTGTTCTTGATCGTCACCTTGTTCAGTTGCCGATAATCTACACATAACCTCATGCTACCATCCTTTTTCTTAACCAATAACACTGGTGCACCCCAGGGGGATACACTGGGAAAAATAAACTGCTTCTCTATCATCTCTTCAAGTTATTTCTTCAACTCTGCTAATTCTAGAGGTAACATTCGGTATGGTGCAATTGAAATGGGTCAAACTCCAGGTACTAGATCAATGCTGAATTCCATATCTCTTTCTGGGGGTAAACCAGGGATATCTTCTGGAAAAACGTCAAGAAATTCGCACACAACCGGCAAATTTTTGATTTTTGATTCTTGCTCTCCTTTCATTGAAAGCAATAGCATGAATCCTTGAGCCCCTCCTTTTAAAGAGGCACTCACTTGGTTGGCGGTTAGAAATCTCGAATCCTCGGAATTCAAATTCACTGGTTCTTTAAACATTATGGTTTTATTATGACAATCTATTAGAACATGATTGTCAGACAACCAATCTAGCCCAATAATAACTTCTAAGCCAGGAAGGGGTAAACAGAAAAGATTAGCCTTAAAGTCCCTACCATCTATGACAATAGGGCATTTCCAACAGGCTTTAGAAGTGACAATAAGATTGTTTCTAGGAGTATGTACAGATAAGTCAAATGGCAGTTCTATCACAGGTAATTTTAGTTTTTCTACACAGTCATTGGCAACAAAGGAATGTGATGCACCTGAGTTATACATAACAGTTAAAGGAATCTTATTAATGATACACTTACCTTCCACCATAGAGTCAGAATGGGATGCTTCTTCTCTAATAATTGCAAAAACCTTTCCTTTTGCCTTTCGACTTCTGACTGCACTGTGTACGCCTCCCTGAGTATTTATGCTTGTACTCGTACCTTCAGGGTTTTCCCTCTTTATCTCTGGACAATCCTTGATGTGATGACCTGGTTTGTTACACTTAAAGCAAACATAAGTGTTTTTAGGACTATCCCTTTTCAAATGGGGTCCTCCATAGATAAAACATTTAAAATTTGGTGCAGATGTCAGGTAATAGCTTCCAGTTGAAACTTGGGGTCTGTTAGGAACAGATGCTGCTCCAAACCGGTGAAATGGCGCTTGGTAAGGCTTATTTCTCCCAAGTCTCTTCTTTGGTGAGGTCTTATATTTCTCATTTCTCCCGCCTTGTGAGTGGGCTCACGACTTTTGGTCATTCTATCCTTATGATCCTCTTCAAAGATCCTGCACCGATTTACCAACACAGAAAATTCACAAATGTCTTGTATTTGTATAGCTTCTTTAATTTCTGGCCGCAATCCATTTACAAACTTTTCACACCAATCGCCTTCGTTAGTAGCATCATTATAATGAGAATGAAAACGAGATAGCTCTTCAAACCTGGATGCGTACTCTCCAACGGTCATATTTCCATGGGTCAGCGATAAGAATTTGAATTGTCTTTTCTCTTTAATATCAGGTGAAAAGTATTTTTCCAGAAACATATCCTTAAAATGATCCCAAGTGATCTCCATGTCGTTGACTTTGAATTGTCTACGCATGCTATCCCACCAATGTTCGGCATCCTCAGATAAGGCATAAGTAGCGAAGACTACCTTATCAGCTTCATTACAAGTCCAGCAATGGATTGCGCTCTTCGAATAGGTCCAGCCGTCTCAAGGCATCGATACCTTGACCTTCACGTGCTCCCATTGCATTGATTAAGCGTTCTACAACTCCAGCAAGATCGTTTCCAGCCATTAGTTTCCTGTATCACAGTAACTGAGATTTGTCACATTAATCACAGTTACTAGCAAGTCAGATATTCTATTCTCTATCATCTATACAGAGTTTACAGAAAAAGTAAGATAGACCTTTTCCCCAGGCCTATTGGATTAACTGCTTTGATACCACTTTGTAACGCCCTCTGTTACACTTTAATAAATTCTAGAAAAATTCATAATCTTTTTTTTTTGTAAAGATATGATTGTTAAAAAGAAACTATCAGAATAAATTATATACATCATTTCTGAAATACCTCATAAATATTATTAAAACTTTATAAAGTAATTTTTACATTCATCTGAAGAAAATAAATACTAAACATTATAAGAAAGAGAGGAAACTCCATGGCCCAGAAGCAATTACTTAATAACTTTATTTATTCATTGAACCACGGTATTCATACCGAGCTCCCTTTCTAGAACGTACTATATTTACTGCCGAGATTCTTCGATTCTTCCCTCTGAACCATCAATTTAAAACATATGAAACAAAAACACGGAGAAAGGAGTGAGAAAAAGAATATAATATTCCTAAATGGGGCATAAGCAATAAAGGGTTTTCGCAAACTAATATATAATAATATCAATCACAATCACATACACAATCAATTATGAATGCATGAATGTTATACAATATCTTCATCATAACTTACTTATATATGTGGGCCCTTAAATTTTAATTTGCACTGGGCCAACCAGGAGTTTACACTGTTTCATAAGTCCAAATAATAATAATATGAACAGCTCAACTGACATGGAAACACTTAGAGACTAGTCAGATTGAGAAAGTTTTTATTGTGAAAGTACCCGACACTAGGGAGCTACCCTAGGTTCCCTGAAGCACCCTTTCACACCCTCTTATCCCAAGGCTCGTAATTAAGCCTCCTCTAATGTATCCTCAGTTTCTATAATCCATCCCCAGACAATATCATTTTGTTTCACTTTAATGATTTATGGTGCATGAACTACTCGCGTATTTAGTTGGTTAAGGCTTTTAGAAACTCAATTATTAAATGTTTACAACATCATTTCAATAAACTGTACATTTTCTCAATTCTCTGAATTTCTGTCCCACAGAAATAAATTTGGTACAGTTTTCGAATCTCACTGAAATTGAGTTTCTAAGCCTTAAATATTTAAAAACTTTCTCATATAAAACTTTACATAATCTTTCTCAAATTGAATCTTAACAAGATCAAATTTTAAAAAAATCTCAATTATTTTTGAATATCTTTAGTTATTAAGTTGGAAAAATAAAATAATTTTCTTTTGAAAATTTTATTTAATTAAAAGAAAATAATAATTAAATCATTAACTAAAATACTTAAAATTATAAAATTTTCTTTAATTCAAGATTTAATTATCTCAACCTTTTTATAAATTAATTTTCATAAAATGACTTCTTTTTAAATAAATACTAATTTTTTTATTCTAAATATTAAAAGTAAAGTTAATAAAAATAATCTCTAAGAAGAATTAAAAGATTTAAAATAATAAAAATTTAAAGAGTAAGGTAAGAAAATTCTTACTTAGTTTTAACTTTTCGTCATGCTTGCTATATGCTCAACTTCATATCACAAGATCATCAATCATATATTATCAATCATATTTAAACATCATCAATCACAAATATAATCAATCATAATCAAATCAATTAAATTAAATATCATTAATATATATCATAATTCAAAATTTAAATGGTTATTAATATAGTTGATTTTGAGTTGTTTTGGTCAATTCCTCGCATAAGTCTGTGTAAGTCCATATAATTCAATCCTTGCTTGGGTATAGTTCAGTCCATATAGGTCATAGTGGTCCAAGTCCTTGCATAGGTATGTTAGAGTTAGTTACATCAGATATTTAATTTAAAATTTATTATAAATTTTAAGTTAAAAAGTTAATATTTTAAAATAATAATATTATTAAATCTAAAAGGAGTAGGGGACTCCTCCCATTATTCTTATGTCTTTTCATATTATATTCTTATCTCACTCCCCCTTACCTTGAATTGTTACCAAAAGAGAGTTTGCTTTGCGCCTCCGATTTCTAGAAATATTAATACCAATCTTATTTTAGTATAGGCATAAGATGAAAATTAAGATTACTACTTGAAACAGAAATGGTAAATTTTGAATAAGGAATAGTGAATAGTGAATCATGAATAGTAATAGTAAATAGTAAACGTGAATAGTAACAGTAAAACGTGAATAGTAACGGTAAATAGTAAATCGTGAATATTAACGGTAAACAGTAACAATAAATAGTAATTTACTATTTGAATAGTAATTTACTATTGAAATAGTATTTTACTATTCAGAATAGTAACTTAAAATAATATTATTTCCAGTATAATAATAGATTTCTAAAAACGATATAAAAACAACCCTAAAAATATAAAAAAGAGGTATTCTTACCTTAGAATTTTAGCAGAACCTTCTTCTAAAAAATTATCTCTCTCTCTTACTTCCACCACTATCTCTCTAGTACTACTATATTAAGAAAATTTAATCTGAAATTGTGATTTCTAATGAAGAATTCCTTCGGTATTTATAGGAAGGAAAATTACTATGTATTCTATTATTTTATTATAAAAGTACTGTGTATTTTCTGAAATTTTTCTTGCTGGTTACTATGTAAGTTTGAAAATTTCATACATGCACAGTGTTTTACATAGTAAATATCAGCTGAATTATTAAGCCAAATAGTAACTTTTCACTCGGTATATTTTAAATATTCAAAATCAGTCCTTTTTGAAATTTAGCAATATTATATTAGTCCTCACTAGTTTTATAATAAGTAATATAAAGTTTAAATTTTAAAAATGTAAAATTTTCTGTTAATAAAAATTTATTGATACGTTTCCAATTTTTAATGATTGGAAAAAAATCAAGATTTTTCTCAAACCGATCATTTTTAGATAAGTCTACTTGAAATAGATTTAGAAAATTTTTTTATAATTTAACTTTACTTTCTTATAAGTATTTTTAATTTTAAGTCACTTATATGAATTTAAAATTATTTAAAAAATATTATTTTATTAAAATATTTCAAAAATTCCTAAAAATCATAAATAATACGTAGATTAAAAAGTTCTAAAGAACCATAATTTAATTCCTTTAAAATTTTAATATAAAAATAAAAATAGGGGTGTTACAACCATTGCCACAAAAAAAAATTATGAGGTTCCCAACAATGGGGTGTAATTTAAGGGCTATAAAACTCTAACATATTATAACAAATTGAAAATAAAAATTGAAGTATAATACTAAAAATAAAACATGTTTTACATACATACCTTCCAAGCATAGAAGAAACTGCACTTATTAAGGGGGAAAAGACAACACTAAGATCTGAAACTGAATTCTTTCATACAAGAGAGGAAGAGAACTAAGATGTGAAATTTAGTATCAGAACGGTTGCTACTCATAGCTTATAAAGGGAAAAAAGACCCAGTATTTCACATAATTAGTGTGAGAAAATATGACTAATGGCTGACACTTCATATAGTTGATGTGTGAAAAGACATTCACCAGGATTTCTCCTTCTCACTAGGCTAAATACATGTGACTGATGGCTGACACTGACATTGACCAGGATTTCTTCTTCTCACTGAGCGAAATGTTTCAGCTGTTGCCACGCGTCGAAATCTGTACCCTTTCGTGAATGAAGGTTGTGAAATTCTTGGGACTGATATGGGATGTTTTTCATCCCAGACACAAAAATATTTTTACAAGTACACTGGCATAAATTTTTTTAAAGAAAATGCTCCATGTCAAAAAAAACTAACTTTGGTTGTTTACTTATGTTACTTTGTTTCTTTGTGGTTGTGCAAAGGTAATTTCCTAACTTATTTATTCTTTTTTCATGTTGTGCTTTTTAGTTCATAATTTGAATAATTGTGATAGTTCTAGAAAATTTTGTGATTTGGAGATAGAATTTAGTAGATCAGGGTTGGGTTTATCTAATTTTCGTGTTTAAACTAATTTTGATTTTTTTTCATGGTTTAATCGATGCTGAAATGGTTGATATAAGGAAGACATTAAAAGTTAGCAGGGCCGTAAAGTTTGTGGTAATCACCACAAACTAAAATTTAACTTCACAATTTTTTTTGTTATGCCTCATCAACAACCATGTAATGCTATAGTGGACATTTGTGTGCTACATAGGTGAGTTTCATTAACTAGGTTAATTGTGTTAGCGAAAATGATCAATTTAACCTATCTTATGTAACATTAAAAACCTTTTGAGTAAAAAAAATTATGGCACCAACTTGAACCAATCTTAACTAAAGTATAATTTTACATCTCTTCTTCTCTATCTTTCGCATTTCATGCCAATAGCAAAAGAAATCACGTCGCATGTCTTTCAAAAATAAAAAAAAAAGCGTAATATGGAATTTAAATATTTATTATTACCATTAATAAGAAAACATTTTAGAATGATAAATTAGAACCATAAGTTTAATAAAATTATATTTAATATTTTTTCTTTACTTTATTTTATATAATAATGACATGTTATTTATGCTCTTAATACTAACAAAAAATAAATGGTTAATATTTTAATTATAATTTTAAAATTCTTATTTGAATTAAGTTGTTTCCTTTTAATTAAAATTAATTAGTAGTTTTTATTTACTCATTACAAAAATGTATTATCCAATTGATTATTCATATTAATAACTATTCTAGGAGAAGTGTTTTATATGTAACCAACCTTTTAACGATTATCTTTCATCTCAAAATGTTTTAGTTCGTGCTTTTATCCCAAGATACAGCTTACACATTAATATATTTTCATGTCACATGATCATTTTGTTCAATATATCTTAGTTAGTTATATTACTTTCTTGGCACATGATTAGGGTGGTAAAAAATATTCATACTCAAGGATACCCGCAGATAAACACCTGTAACGGATATAAAAACACACTGGCACGGGTACCCATGGAAGCAGAGGGATGGGTTTTTAACTATCCGTTAACAAATGGGCACGGGTAATATCTGTGCCCGCGGGTACCTGAATATGTGTAATTATATTTATATTTGTTAGTAGGTTTTTTTATGTTTGCAGATTTATATGTTGTTTTATTTAATTAATGTTTAGAATAGCGGTTTTATGCTGACTAATTATTAGGGATTAATGGAGCTAAATTTTAGCTATCCTATTTATTAGGAAACTGCCCATTAGTTTCGGCAGAATGAGAGAGAGCAGTTCTCCTTCATTTGTAGTCTATTTAACATTGTAATCTGATGAACTCAAGCACAGAGATTTAGGATTACATTCAGAAAGCATTTTTTTACTTTATCTGAATTATGTTCACAATTTGGTATCAGAGCTCCTTCACAAGGGCCTCAACCAATACAGCTAACACGTGAGTGTGAGAAAGAAACACTAGAGTACTTAGCTTTCTGAATTAGGTTAGGAGGAGTGATACACTGGTGAGCTTTGGGAAATTTGAGAGTGCTATCAGAAATGGAAGAAACTCGCAAGTATGTTCAACCTGCCATTCCCAAGTTTGATGGTCACTATGACCATTGGGCAAAGTTAATGGAGAATTTATTGCATTCTAAGGAGTATTGGAGCTTGGTGGAGTATGGAATTGATGTTGTTCGAGACAAAGCAAATGCATCAGAAGCAGATCTTAAACGACTGGCTGAACAACAACTCAAAGATTTGAAGATAAAGAATTATCTCTATCAAGCAATAGATAGAGAGATTTTGGACACAATCCTAAATGATGAAACATCCAAAAATATATGGGATTCTATGAAGCAGAAATTTCAAGGCTCTACAAAGGTGAAATGTGCGCAGTTGTAGGCTTTACGTAAGGAATTCGAGACATTGCAAATGAAGGAGGGAAAATTGGTGAACTCGTATTTTGGCCGCACTTTAAAGATAGCCAAAAGTATGAAAACAGCAGGAGAAAGTATGGAAGAGAGTGTCATAACTGCAAAACTTTTACGGTCTATGACTACGAAATTCAACTATGTAGTATGTTCAATTGAGGAATCCAATAACATGGACACATGACTATAAATAAATTACAAAGTAGTCTATTGGTGCATGAGCAACGAATGACATGCTCAGTGGAAGCAGAGCAGGTTCTGCAAATAGTTTTTGATGAGAAGATGGAAAAGGAAGAGGAAGAGGGAGAGCAAGAGGAGCCTTCCAAGGTAGAGGAAGAGGGAGACAAACATTTAACAAAAATGAAATTGAATGTTTCAAATGCCATAAACTTGGACATTTTTAATATGAATGTCCAATGTGGGAGAAGAAAGCAAATTATGCAGAAATAGAGGATAAGGAAGAACATGAGGAAGAGATCTTACTAGTGGTTCTCACAAAAAGCAAAGAAGGAAAGAAAATGAGTGGTTCTTGGACTTAGGGTGCAGCAACCACATGAGTGGCAACAAGGGGTGGTTCTCAAAGTTCGATGAGAATTTTAGAGGCTAAGTAAAGCTGGGAAATGATACTCATATAGCTGTAATGGGGAAAGGGAGTATTTTAATGAAGGTGAATGGATTGACGCATGTTGTTTCACAGGTGTATTACGTTCCTAAATTGAAAAATAATTTATTGAGCATAGGACAACTTCAAGAAAAGGGGCTGACCATCAGAATTCAAAGCAACACTTGCACTATTACACACCCTGAGAAAGGAGTACTATATGAAGTCCCAATGAATATTAGTAGAATGTTTGTATTAACAGCAACCATGGGAACAGATACATGTCTCCAGATGAATGCAAAGAACAACTCCCAACTCTGGCACAACAGGCTCGGATACTTCAGCTATGATGGCTTGAGCACTCTTGCCTCTAAACAGATGGTAACAAGTTTGCTCAGATCACAACCCCTCAAGAAGTGTGCACACAATGTTTGGGAGGAAAACAACATACACACACTATGTCCAGAAAAGGAGCATGGAGAGCATCTAGGAAACTGTAGCTTGTATATGCAGATCTGTGTGGGCCAATCAAACCAACTTCCACAGTAATAAGTGTAACGCCCTCAGTTACACTTTAATAAATTCTATAAAAATTCATAAATTTTTTTTATTAAAGATATGATTGTTAAAAAGAAACTATCCGAATAAATTACATATATCATTTCTGAAATACCTCATAAATATTATTAAAACTTTATAAAGTAATTTTACATTCATCCGAAGAAAATAAATATTAAACATTATAAGAAAGAGAAGAAACTCCATGGTCCAGAAGCAGTTACTTAATAACATTATTTATTCATTGGACCGTATTCATACCAAGCTCCCTTTCTAGAACGTGTTATATTTACTGCTGAGATTCTTCGATCCTTCCCTCTGAACCATCAATTTAAAACATATGAAACAAAAACACAGAGAAAAGAGTGAGAAACAGAATATAATATTCTCGAATAGAACATAAACAATAAAGGGTTTTCACAAGCTAATATTTAATAATATCAATCACAATCACATATTTAATTAATTATGAATGTATAAATGTTATGCAATGTCTACATCATAACTTACATATATATATATGGGCCCTTAAATTTTAATTTGCACTGGGCCAACCAGGAGTTTACACTGTTCCATAAGTTTGAATAATAATAATATAATCAGCTCAACTGGCATGGAAACACTTAGAAACTAGTTAGATTGAGAAGGTTTTTATTGTGAAAGTACCCGATACAAGGGAGCTACCCCAGGTCCCCTGAAGCACCCTTCCATACCCTCTCATCCCAAGGCTCGTAATTAAGCCTCCTCTAATGTATCCTCGGTTTCTATAATTCGTCCTCAGACAATATCATTTTGTTTCACTTTAATGATTCATGATGCATGAACTACTCACGTATTTAGTTGGTTAAGGCTTTTAGAAACTCAATTATTAAATACCATAAAGGTTTACAACATTATCTCAATAAACTGTACATTTCCCCAATTCTTTGAATTCCTGTCATACAGAAATAAATTTGGTACAGTTTTCAATTCTCACCAAAATTGAGTTTCCAAGCCTTAAATATCTCAAAACTTCTCATAGAAAAAAACTTTACATATTCTTTCTCAAATTGAATCTTAATAATATCGAATTTAAAAAGCTCAATTATTTCCAAATATCTTTAGTTATTAGGTTGGAACAAAATAATTTACTTTTGAAAATTTTATTTTACTTAAAAAGAATAATTCTTAATTTATTTAAAAAAACTTAAAGTTATAAAATTTTTCTTCAAATTCAAGAATTAATTATTTCAACCTTTTTATAAAATAATTTTCATAAAATGACTTCTTTTTTTAAATAAATATTATATTTTTATTCTAAATATTAAAAGTAGAGTTAATAAAAATAATTTCTAAGAAGAAATAAAATATTTAAAATAATAAAAATTTAAAGAGTAAGGTAAGAAAATTCTTACTGAGTGTTAGCTTTTCGTCATGCTTGCTATATGCTTAACTTCACATCACAAGATCATCAATCATAATCAAATATTATCAATCACAATATCATCAATCAAAATCAAATATTATCAATCACAATTAAATATCAATCAAAATCAAATATTATCAATTATAAACAATTCAAATCAATTAAATATCACTCATAAATGTAATTCAAATCTTAATGGTTATTTAGATTAATAAGATTGATTTTGAGTCTTTATAGTCCATTCCTCGCATAGGTCTATGTAGGTCCATATAGTCCAATCCTCGCATAGGTATAGTTCAGTCCATACAGGTCATAATAATCCAAGTCCTTGCATAGGTTCAGTCCAGTTCGCATAGGTTATCCAAGTATTTGCATAGGTATTTCAGATCAAGTTACACAAGATACTCAATTTAAAATTTATTATAAATTTTGAGTTAAATAGTTATTATTTTAAAATAATATTATTATTAAATTTTAAAGGAGTAGGGGACTCCTCCCATTATTCTTATGTCCTTTCATATTATATTCCTATCCCACTCCCCTTACCTCTTGTAGCCTGATTCGTTATTGAAAATCTATGCGTGCCTCGTCTCCGAGTTCTAAGATATACCAATTTCATTTTAATATAGTTACAAGATAAAAATTAAGATTTCTACTTAAAACAAAAATGGTAAATTTTGAATAGTGAATAGTAAATCATGAATAGTAATAGTAAATAGTGAAACGTGAATAGTAACAATAAATAGTAAAATGTGAATAGTAACAATAAATAATAAAATATAAATAGTAAAGGTAAATAGTAATAGTAAATAGTAATTTACTATTGAAATAGTATTTTACTATTCAGAATAGTAACTTAAAATAATATTATATCCAGTATAATAATAGATTTCTAAAACGATATAAAAATAACCCTAAAAAATATAAAAGAGGGGTATTCTTACCTTAGAATTTTAGTAGAATCTTCTTCCGAAAAATTTATTCTTCTCTCTTACTTCCACCACTATCTCTCTAGCACTACTATATTAAGAAAATTTAATCTGAAATTGTGAATTCTAACAAAGAATTCCTTCGGTATTTATAGGCAGGAAAGTTACTGCGCATTTCATTATTTTATTATAAAAGTACTGTGCAATTTCTGAAACTTTCGTTTCTGGTTACTATGCAACCTTTGAAATTTTTATTCATACACAGTGTTTTGCATAGTAAATATCGGCTGAATTGTTAAGCCAAATAGTAACCTTTCACTCAGTATATTTTAAATATTCAAAATTAGTCCTTTTCAAAATTTAGTGATATTATATAGGTCCTCACTAATTTTATAATAAGTAATATAAAGTTTAAATTTTAAAAATTAAAATTTTCTGTTAATAAACATTTATTGATACGTTTCCAATTTTTCTACGATTGGTAAAAATCAAGATTTTTCTTAAACCGATCATTTTTAGATAAGTCTACTTAAAATGAATTTTAAAAAATTTTCTTATAATTTAACTTCACTTTCTTATAAATATTTTTAATTTTAAGTCACTGTATATGAATTTAAAATTATTTAAAAATATTATTTAATTAAAATATTTCTAAAATTTCATAAAATTCCAGAAAATCATAAATAATACATAGATTAAAAATTTCTAAAGAACCACAATCTAATTCTTTCAAAATTTTAATATAAAAATAAAAATAGGGGTGTTACAACTCTACTCCCCTGAGAAAAGTTTCGTCCTCAAAATTTACATTATTTAGTAAAACAAATGGGGATAAGACTCTTTCATCTCAGTTTCTAGTTCCCATGTAGCATTTTCTCCTCTCGTTTCATTCTAAATGACCTTTACGAATGGAATTGTCTTGTCTCTTAACTTTTTTATTCTTTTGTCAGCTATTCTGACAGGTGGTGCATCATATGTAAGATTATCTTTAACTTGTATGACATCAGGTTCAATAACATGGGTAGGATCAGATATATACTTTCGTAAGTTTAAGACATGAAAAACGTTATGGATATTAGACAGAAAAGGTAGTAATGTTATTTGGTAGGCAAGAGGACTAACTTTATGAATTATTTGATATGGACCAATAAATCTAGGAGTTAGTTTTTGAGATTTCATTGCCCGACCGACCCCAATTGTAGGTGTGACTTTCAAGAATACATGATCGCCTTCTTGAAATTCGAGCGGCTTCCTTCTTTTGTCATAGTAGCTTTTCTGCCTGCTCTGTGCTGCCTTCATCTTTTCCTGAACCATTTTGATTTTATCCATGGTTTTTTGTACCAACTCTAGTCCTAGCATCAAGTTTTCACCTGTCTCAAACTAACATAGCGGAGTCCTACATTTTCTTCTATATAACGCTTCAAAAGGTGCCATGCCAATGCCAGCATGGAAACTGTTGTTGTAGGTGAACTCCACATATGGTAAGAATTGATTCCAACTTCCTTTATGCTCTAACACACAAGCTCGTAACAAGTCCTCTAGAGATTGAATTGTTCTTCTTGATTGTCCATCTGTCTGAGGATGATATGTTGAACTCAGACACAGTCTTGTTCCCAAAGCCTTGTGTAAGCTCTTCTAGAATTGCGATGTAAAACGAGGGTCCCGATCAGAAATGATACTTGAAGGAATTCAATGCAATCTCACAATCTCCTCGATGTATAATTTTGCCAGCTTCTCCATAGAGTAACGAATATTGATGGGAATAAAGTGGGTAGATTTGGTTAATCTATCAACTATTACCCATATTGAATGATGTCCTAATGGAGTTTTAGGTAAAGAAGTCACAAAACCCATGGTAATGCTATCCTATTTCTATTCTGGTATTTCCATTGATTGTAGCATTCCAGGGGGTTTTTAATGTTCTACTTTAACCTTCTGGAAAATTAGACATGCAGCCACGTACTCTGCCACCGCTTTCTTCATTCCAAGCCACCAAAATAACTTCTTCAAATCTTGATACATTTTTGTAGTTCCTAGATGAATGCTCATATAACTTTTGTGGCCTTCTTCCAGAATTACTTTCCTCAACTCCTCTTGGTCAGGATTACACACTCGATCCTTATACCTTAGTAATTGGTCGTTTCCCACATTGAACTCGACTTCTTTTCCTTGTTGTAAGAGTCTTTCTTTTCTTGTAGGAATTCGTCCTCCCGTTGAGCCTCTAACACTTGCCTCAGGAATTCATTTGTTACTTGCAACGCTTCTAATCTGTAGTTGTTAGCATTAACCTTTACTGCTAGGTTAAGATCTCTGAAGTTCTCTATCAATTTCAGCTCTTTAATCATCATTGTGGACACATGTAGAGATTTTCAACTCAAAGCATCAGCTACTAAGTTTGCTTTTCCAGGATGGTATTGTAACTCAAACTCATAGTCCTTTAAGAACTCCATCCATCTCTATTGCCTCATGTTTAACTCCTTTTGGTCGAATAAATACTTGAGACTCTTATGATCGCTAAACACATCGAATGTTGCACCGTATAGATAATGCCTCCAAATCTTTAAGGCAAAAACTACAACGGCTAACTCTAAGTCATGGGTAGGATAGTTAATCTCATGTTGCCTTAATTGGTGCACACATAGGCTACAACCTTCTTGTCTTGCAAAAGCATACTTCCTAGTCCTTGTTTAGACACATCACAATAAACTTCAAAACTTCGATGTGGATCAGGGAGTACTAACACTGGCACAGAAGTAAGTCGATCTTTCAGCTCTTGGAAACTATTCTCGCAATGTGTTGTCCACATAAAAGGTTGTCCTTTCCGTGTTATCCTGGTCAGTGGGTATCCTAACTTTGAAAATCCTTCAATAAATCTCCTATAGTATCCAGCCAAGCCCAAGAAACTTCTGATCTTAGTGATTATGGTTGGTCTCTCCCATTTCAAAACTGCTTCCACCTTGGAAGGGTCTACAGCTATTCCTCCTTGACTAATTACATGTCCTAAAAAGTTTACTTCTTCCAACCAGAATTCACACTTCGACAACTTTGCATACAGTTGTTTCTTTTTCAGGATTTCCAACACAACCTTCAAGTGTTCAACATGTTCTTCTCTGCTTTTAGAGTACACTAATATATCATCAATGAACACCACTACAAATTTATCTAGATATGGATGAAAAATCCTATTCATGTAATCCATGAATATGGCTGGTGCATTAGTTACTCTAAAAGGCATCACTAGATATTCGTAATGGCCATAGCATGTTCTAAAAGCAGTTTTCGGTACATCTTTCTTCACCCATATTTGATGGTATCCAGACCTCAAATCAATTTTGGAGAACACCGTGGCACCACGTAGTTGATCCATCAAGTCTTCAATCCTTGGCAGAGGATATCTGTTCTTGATCGTCACCTTGTTCAGTTACCGATAATCTACACACAACCTCATGCTACCATCCTTTTTCTTAACCAATAACATTGTTGCACCCTAAGGGGATACACTGGATCGTATAAACTGCTTCTCTATCATCTCTTCAATTTGTTTCTTCAACTCTGCTAATTCTAGAGGTGACATTCGGTATGGTGCAATTGAAATGGGTCCAACTCCAGGTACTAGATCAATGGTGAATTCCACATCTCTTTCAAGGGGTAAACCAGGGATATCTTCAGGAAAAAATCAGGAAATTCGTGCACAACCGGTAGATTTTTGATTTTTGATTCTTGATCTCCTTTCATTGAAAGCAATAGCATGAATCCTTGAGCCCCTCCTTTTAAAGAGGCAATCACTTGGTTAGCGGTTAGAAATCTCGAATCCTCAGGATTCAAATTCACTGGTTCTTTAAACATTATGGTTTTATTATGACAATCTATTAGAACATGATTGTCAGACAACCAATCTAGCCCAATAATAACTTCTAAGTCAGAAACGGGTAAACAGAAAAGATTAGCCTTAAAGTCTCTACCATTTATGAAAATAGGGCATTTCTAACAGGCTTTAGAAGTGACAATGGGATTGTTTCCAGGAGTATGTACACATAAGTCAAATGGCAGTTCTATCACAGGTAATTTTAGTTTTTCTACACAATCATTGGCAATAAAGGAATGTGATGCACCTGAGTCATACATAACAGTTAAAGGAATCTTATTAATGATACACTTACCTTCCACCATGGAATCAAAATGAGATGTTTCTTCTCCAATGATTGCAAAAACCTTTCCTTTCGCCTTCGGCCTTTCGACTGCACTGTGTGCGCCTCCCTGAGTATTTATGCTTGTACTTGCACCTTCAGGGTTTTCTCTCTTCATCTCTGGGAAATCCTTGATGTGATGACCTGGTTTATTACACTTAAAGCAAATATAAGTGTTTTTAGGACAATCCCTTTTCAAATGGGGTCCTCCATAGATAAAACATTTAAAATTTAGTGCAGATGTCGGGTAATACCTGCCAGTTGAAGCTTGGGGTCTATTAGGAATAGATGCTGCTCCAAACCGGTGAAATAGCGCTTGGTAAGGCTTATTTCTCCTGAAGTCTCTTCTTTAGTGATGGTGATGTCCTCCACTTCTCATTTCTCCCGCCTTGTGAATGGGCTCACGATGTTTGGTCATTCTATCCTTATGATCCTCTTCAAAGATCCTGCAGCAATTGACCAATACAGAAAATTCACGGATTTCCTGCATTCGTATAGTTTCTTTAATTTTTGGCCGCAATTTATTTATAAACTTTGCACACTGATCACCTTCGTTAGTAGCATCATTATAATGAGAATGAAAACAAGATAGCTCTTCAAACCTGGATACGTACTCTCCAACAGTCATATTTCCTTGGGTCAGCGACAGGAATTCAAATTGTCTTTTCTCTTTAACATCAGCTGGAAAGTATTTCTCCAGAAACATATCCTTGAAATGATCCCAAGTGATCTCCATGTTATTGACTTCGAATTGTCTACGCATGCTATCCCACCAATGTTCGACATCCCCAGATAAGGCATAAGTAGTGAAGACTACCTTATCAGTTTCATTACATTGCAATGCTCGAAAGATCTTCTCTATCTCTTGAATCCAGGTTTGTGCTCCATTAGGGTTATATCCTCCCTTGAAACGAGGTGGATTGCGCTTTTCAAATAAGTCCAGCCTTCTTAAGGCATCGTTACCTTGACCTTCACGTGCTCCCATTGCATTGATTAAGCGTTCTACAACTCCAGCAAGATCGTTTCCGGCCATTAGTTTCCTGTTTCACAGTAATTGAGATTTGTCACATCAATCACAGTTACTACCAAGTCAGATATTCTATTTTCTATTACCTACACAGAGTTTATAGATAAAGCAAGATAGACCTTTTCCCCAGGCCTATTGGATTAACTGCTCTGATACCACTTTGTAACACCCTCAGTTACACCTTAATAAATACTAGAAATATTCGTAAAAAATTTTTTACTAAAGAAATGATTGTTAAAATGAAACTATCGGAATAAATTACATACATCATTTCTGAAATACCTCATAAATATTATTAAAAATTTATAAAGTAATTTTACATTCATCCGAAAAAATAAATATTAAACATTATAAGAAAAAGAGGAAACTCCATGGCCCAAAAGCAGTTACTTAATAACTTTATTTATTCATTGGACCACAGTATTCATACCGAGCTCTCTTTCTTAGAACGTGCTATATTCACTGTCGAGATTCTCCGATCCTTCCCTCTGAACCATTAATTTAAAACATATGAAACAAAAACATAGAGAAAGGAGTGAGAAACAGAATATAATATTCCTAAATGGGACATAAACAATAAAGGGTTTTCATAAACTAATATATAATAATATCAATCACAATCACAATCACACACACAATCAATTATGAATGCATGAATGTTATGCAATATCTTCATCATAACTTACCTATATATATAGGCCCTTAAATTTTAATTTGCACTGGGCCAACCAAGAGTTTACACTATTCCATAAGTCCGGATAATAATAATATGAACATCTCAACTGGCATGGAAACACTTAGAGACTAGTCAGATTGAGAAAGTTTTTATTGTGAAAGTACCCGACACTAGGAGCTACCCTAGGTCCCCTGAAGCACCCTTTCACACCCTCTCATCCCAAGGCTCGTAATTAAGCCTCCTCTAATGTATCCTCGGTTTCTATAATCCGTCCCTAGACAATATCATTTTGTTTCACTTTAATGATTTATGATACATGAACTACTCGCATCTTTAGTTGGTTAAGGCTTTTAGAAACTCAATTATTAAATACCTTAAAGGTTTACAACATTATTTCAATAAACTGTATATTTTCTCAATTCTCTGAATTTCTGTCCCACAGAAATAAATTTGGTACAGTTTTTAATTCTCAACAAAATTGAGTTTCCAAGCCTTAAATATCTCAAAACTTCTCATAGAAAACTTTACATATTTTTTTTTCTCAAATTGAATTTTAACAATATCGAATTTAGAAATCTCAATTATTTCCAAATATCTTTAGTTATTAGGCTTGAACAAAATAATTTACTTTTAAAAATTTTATTTTACTTTAAGAGAATAATTCTTAATTTATTTTTAAAAAATACTTAAAATTATAAAATTTTTCTTTAAATCAAGATGTAATTATCTCAATTTGTTATAAATTAATTTTCATAAAATGTCTTCTTTCTAAAATAAATACTAATTTTTTAAAAAAAATATTAAAAGTAAAGTTAATAAAAATAATTTCTAAGAAGAAACGATTTAAAGTAATAAAAATTTAATGAGTAAGGTAAGAAAATTCTTACTGAGTTTTAGCTTTCCGTCATGCTCGCTTTATGTTCAAACTCCACATCACAATATCATCAATCAAAATCAAGCACTATCAGTCATAACTAAATATCATCAATCACATCAAATATTATTAATCATAATTAAATATCAATCAAAATCAAATATTATCAATTATAAACAATTCAAATAAATTAAATATCACTCATAAATATAATTCAAATCTTAATGGTTATTTAGATTAATAAGATTGATTTTGAGTCTTTATAGTCCATTCCTCGCGTGGGTCTATGTAGGTCCATATAGTCCAATCCTTGTATAGGTATAGTTCAATCCATACAGGTCATAATAATCTAAATCCTTGCATAGGTTCAGTTCAATTCGCATAGGTTATCCAGGTATTTGCATAGGTATTTTAGAGTTAGTTATATTAGATATTTAATTTAAAATTTATAAAAAAATTTAAGTTAAAAATGTTAATATTTTAAAATAATAATATTATCAAATTTAAAAGGAGTAGGGGACTCCTCCCATTATTCTTATGTCTTTTCATATTATATTCTTATCTTACTCTCCCTTACCTCTTGTATCCTGATTCGTTATTGAAGATCCGTACGCGTCTCATCTCCGAGTTCTAAAACATACCAATTTCATTTTAATATAGTTACAAGATGAAAATTAATATTTATACTTAAAACAGAAATGGTAAATTTTAAATAGTGAATAGTGAATAGTGAATAGTAATAGTAAATAATAAATTATGAATAGTAATGGTAAATAGTAAATCATGAATAGTAACAATAAAAAGTAAAACGTGAATAGTAATGGTAAATAGTAAAACATGAATAGTAAAGGTAAATAGTAATAGTAAATAGTAATTTACTATTTGAATAGTAATTTACTATAGAAATAGTAATTTACTATTGAAATAGTATTTTACTATTCAGAATAGTAACTTAAAATAATATTATTTTTAGTATAATAATAGATTTCTAAAAATGATATAAAAAAACCCTAAAAAATATAAAAGAAAGGTATTCTTACCTTAGAATTTTAGCAGAACCTCCTTCCAAAAAAATTATTTCTCCCTCTTACTTCCACCACTATCTCTCTAGCACTACTATATTAAGAAAATTTAATAATAAAACTGTGATTTCCTTCGTTCCTTCGCTCGGTATTTATAGGAAAAAAACTTACCGTGCATTTGAATATTTTCTTATAAAAGCACTGTGCAAAACTTGAAGTTTTCATATAGGTTACTGTGCAAAGTTTGAAAATTTTAGAAACGCACAGTGAATTTCACGTGAAGGAATCTGATGAATTATGAGGAGGGGGTGCGAATAGCAATTTATGGGGTGGTGCAAATATTAATTTAAGGGGTGCAAATAGTAATTTTTCGTTTTTTTAAATAATTTTTTTAAATAAATTCTGAAAAATATACTGATCAAAAACTTCTAAAGGTCTATGGTCAAATTCCGTCCAGATTTTAATATAAAATTTTTTGAATTAATAAAATTAAAATAGGGGTGTTACATGAACAGCTCAACTGGCATGGAAACACTTAGAGACTAGTCAGATTGAGAAAGTTTTTATTGTGAAAGTACCCGACACTATGGAGCTATCCCAGGTCCCCTGAAGCACCCTTCCACACCCTCTCATCCCAAGGCTTGTAATTAAGCCTCCTCTAATGTATCCTCGGTTTCTATAATTCGTCCTCAGACAATATCATTTTGTTTCACTTTAATGATTCATGATGCATGAATTACTCATGTATTTAGTTGGTTAAGGCTTTTAGAAACTCAATTATTAAATACCATAAAGGTTTTCAACATTATCTCAATAAACTGTATATTTCCCCAATTCTCTGAATTACTCTCATACAGAAATAAATTTGGTACAGTTTTCAATTCTTACCAAAATTGAGTTTCCAAGCCTTAAATATCTCAAAACTTCTTATAGAAAACTTCACATATTCTTTCTCAAATTGAATCTTAAGAATATCGAATTTAGAAATCTCAATTATTTCCAAATATCTTTAGTTATTAGGTTGGAACAAAATAATTTACTTTTGAAAATTTTATTTTACTTAAAGAGAATAATTCCTAATTTATTTAAAAAAATACTTAAAATTATAAAATTTTTCTTTAAATTCAAGAATTAATTATTTCAACCTTTTATAAAATAATTTTCATAAAATGACTTCTTTTTTAAAATAAATATTAGATTTTTTTATTCTAAATATTAAAAGTAGAGTTAATAAAAATAATTTCTAAGAAGAAATAAAATATTTAAAATAATAAAAATTTAAAGAGTAAGGTAAGAAAATTCTTACTGAGTTTTAGCTTTTTGTCATGCTTGCTATATGCTCAACTTCACATCACAAGATTATCAATCATAATCACATATTATCAATCACAATATCATCAATCAAAATCAAATATTATCAATCACAATTAAATATCAATCAAAATCAAATATTATCAATTATAAACAATTCAAATCAATTAAATATCACTCATAAATGTAATTCAAATCTTAATGGTTATTTAGATTAATAAGATTGATTTTGAGTCTTTATAGTCCATTCCTCGCATAGGTCTATGTAGGTCCATATAGTCCAATCCTCACATAGGTATAGTTCAGTCTACAGGTCATAATAATCCAAGTCCTTGCATAGGTTCAGTCCAGTTCGCATAGGGTATCCAAGTATTTGCATAGGTATTTCAGATCAAGTTACACAAGATACTCAATTTAAAATTTATTATAAATTTTAAGTTAAATAGTTATTATTTTAAAATAATAATATCATTAAATTTTAAAGGAGTAGGGGACTCCTCCCATTATTCTTATGTCCCTTAATATTATATTCCTATCCCACTCCCCCTTACCTCTTATATCCTGATTCGTTATTGAAAATCCGTGTGTCTCTTCTCCGAGTTCTAAAACATACCAATTTCATTTTAATATAGTTACAAGATGAAAATTAAGATTTCTACTTAAAACAGAAATAGTAAATTTTGAATAGTGAATAGTGAATAGTAAATAGTAATATTAAATAGTAAAATATGAATAGTAACGGTAAATAGTAAAATGTGAATAGTAATAGTAAATAGTAAAACGTGAATAGTAAAAATAAATAATAACAATAAATAGTAATTTACTATTTGAATAGTAATTTAATATGAAATAGTAATTTACTATTGAAATAGTATTTTACTATTCAGAATAGTAACTTAAAATAATATTATATCCAGTATAATAATAGATTTTTAAAACAATATGAAAATAACCCTAAAAAATATAAAAGATAGGTATTCTTACCTTAGAATTTTAGCAGAACCTTCTTCCAAAAAATTTATTCCTCTCTCTTACTTCCACTAATATCTCTCTAGCACTACTATATTAAGAAAATTTAATCTGAAATTATGAATTCTAACGAAGAATTCCTTTGGTATTTATAGGCAGGAAAGTTACTGTGCATTTCATTATTTTATTATAAAAGTACTGTGCAATTTCTGAAATTTTCGTTTCTGGTTACTATGCAACCTTTGAAATTTTCATTCATACACAGTGTTTTGCATAGTAAATGTCGATTGAATTATTAAGCTAAATAGTAACTTTTCACTCGGTATATTTTAAATATTCAAAATCAGTCCTTTTCAAAATTTAGCGATATTATATAGGTCCTCACTAATTTTATAATAAATAATATAAAGTTTAAATTTTAAAAATCTAAAATTTTCTATTAATAAAAATTTATTGATACTTTTCTAATTTTTTTACGATTGGTAAAAATCAAGATTTTTCTCAAACTGATCATTTTTAGATAAGTCTACTTGAAATGGATTTTAGAAAATTTTCTTATAATTTAACTTCACTTTCTTATAAATATTTTTAATTTTAAGTCACTTTATATGAATTTAAAATTATTTAAAAATATTATTTAATTAAAATATTTCCAAAATTCCAAAAAATTCTAGAAAATCATAAATAATACATAGATTAAAAAGTTCTAAAAAACCACAATCTAATTCCTTCAAAATTTTAATATAAAAATAAAAATAGGGGTGTTACAATAAGATATATTTTTTGAGCTTTATTGATAATCAAACAAGGAAAACTTGGTTATACTTCTTAAGTGAGAAGTCTGAAACGTTCTCGTTCAAAAACTTCAAGGCCTTAGTTGAAAAGGAAGCAGGAGAAAACATTATTTGCTTAAGAACCAATAGAAGGGGAGAATTTTGCTAAAGAATTTGAGTTTTGTAGAAACCAAGGGATCATTAGGTAGCTGACTACTTCCTATACTCCCCACCGGAACAGGGTTGCAGAAAGAAAAAAACATAACCACCATGAATATGGTTCGCACTATGCTGCTTGGAAGACAGGTTCCAAAAATCTTTTGGCTAGAACCTATAAAATGGTGTACACACATTCTGAATAGCAGTCCTACATCAGCAATACAAGATAAGACCCCAGAGAAAGCATAGAGTGGAATAAAACCATATGTTGAATACTTTCGTGTGTTCGGATGCCTGGCTCATGTCCACACACCAGACCAGCAGCAAGTCAAGCTTGATGACAAGAGCAGACTGTGTGTTCTGTTTAGAGTCAGTGATGAATCCAAGGCATACAGAATCTATGATCCAATTAATAAGAGAATAGTAATCATCAAGGATGTTGTATTTAAAGAAAAGAAAAGTTGGAGGTGAGAGCAAAATAAAGAAGAAAGTAACCAATAAATTGCTAAAGGAAAAGTAGAAAGCAGTGATTCATAATCTGAATCAGAGGAGGAGTAACCAGAATCACGAGCTGTAGAAACATACACCAGAAACGAATCTCACACTCCAACATGTGAGATTCCAGCTGAAGGGAGGGTGAGAAGAAATAGGAGAAAACTAGTATGGATGGCAGACTATGAAGATGGAGGAAGAATACACGATGACAGCAACACCAGTGCTATGCTAGCAGCTGAAACTGATCCAGTGACATTTGAAGAAGCAATTAAAAGTAAGAAGTGGCAAGAGGCAATGGTGAAAAAATAGAGGCTATAGAGAAAAAACAAACTTGGGAGTTGACTTATGCTCCCAAAGAAGTAAAACCGATTAGAGTAAAGTGGATTTACAAAACCAAACTCAAAGAGAACGGTGAAATTGACAAGTTTAAAGCAAGGTTAGTAGCAAAAGGCTATGCACAACACTATGAAGTGGATTACACGGAAGTGTTTGTACCGGTGGCCAAATTAGATACTATTTATTCTATCTATGGCAGTACAAAATGGGTGGTTCATATTTCAACTAGACGTGAAAAGCGCATTCCTCCATGGAGAGCTGAAGGAGGAAATATGTTCAATAACCAGCTGGACTCATGGAAAAGGGATAAGAAGAAAAGATGTATAAATTGAAGAAGGCACTCTATGGGCTCAAACAAGCACCTAGAGCATGGTTCAACAAAGTAGAAGCATATTTTTTACAGAATGGCTTTGAAAAATGTTTCTGTGAACACACTTTGTTCACAAAATCAGCAAAGGAAGGTAAAATTCTTATTGTAAGTCTATATGTGGATGATTTAATTTACACTGACAATGATAAAGGTATATGTGATAAGTTTAAGGAATCTATGATGTCAGTTTTTTATATGACTAACTTGGGGAAGATGAGGTATTTTCTGGGAATTGAAGTTTTACAGAATACACATGGTATCTTTGTATGTCAATGAAAATATACACTGGAAGTATTGGCTCAATTTAATATGGTGGAGTGCAATACAGTAAAGAATTGTCCCAGGAATGAAGCTATCTAGAACCCACACAAGAACTAAAGCAGATGCCACGCGCTACAAATAAGCAGTTGGAAGCCTTATGTACCTAACTGCAAACAGACCTGACTGGATGTATGTGGTCAGCCTAATCAGCAGATTCACGGAGAATCCTTCAGAGACTCATTGGAATGCTGTTAAACGAATTCTACGGTATGTAAAAGGGACTACAGAGCTAGGGATATTCTACAAGAAAGGAAAAGATATAACTTTAGTGGCTTATACAGACAGCGATTATGCAGGTGATGTAGATGACAGAAAGAGCACATCAGGATTTGTTTTTTTGTTAGGGACTGGTACCGTTTCATGCTCATCCAAAAAAACAATAGTTACATTATCTACTACAGAGTCAGAATACATAGCTGCACCTTCATATGCATGTCAATGTATCTGGATCATAAGAATTTTGGAGACCATTGGTTTTAAAAGACAAAAGCATATTGTAATTCTGTGTGACAGCAATTCAGCTATTAAGCTATTTGAGAATCTAGTATTTCATGGTAGAAGCAAACACATTGATGTTAGATTTCATTTTTTAAGAGATCTTGTCAAAGAAGGAAGAATCAAGTTAAGTCACTACAACACCTAAAACCAAATAGCTGACATAATGACTAAACCACTCAAACTGGAGCAGTTTATGAAGATCAGGAGTATATTGGGCATGATTACAGCATCAGAAGTAAACTAAAGCCTTTGGGCATTTAGTTTAAGGGAGGGATTGTTAGTAGGTTTTTTTATGTTTGCAGATTTATATGCTTTTTTATTAAATTAATGTTTAGAATAATGGTTTTATGTTGGCTAATTATTAGGGATTAAGGGAGCTAAATTTTAGTTATCCTATTTGTTAGGAAACTGCCCATTAGTTTCGGCAAAATGGGAGAGAGCAGTTTCTCCTTAATTTGCAGTCTACTTAACATTGTAATCTGATGAATTCAAGCACAGAGATTTAGGATTACATTCAAAAAGCATTTTTTTACTTTATCTGAATTATGTTCACAACATCCTAACTTATTATTAATATTTAATTACTTTTATGCTTAGATTTCTAATTGAAACATATAATGGAACATCTAATAGACAAGCAATTCAAATGTCAAATTAGTCAGGTCACTTGTAAATAATGTTTTTTTTATTGCATTGCTTTATAAAGATGACGGTTCACTTCCTAATATTTTTTTTGCACAAAATATTCAAGCTACACATAATCAAATTTTGCTTGATATATCTGAATTATATTCAAGCTTAACATAATCAAATTTATTAAAAATTTAATCTACATTGTTAGAATCTGATAATAATTTGAAAATACATTTTTTAATTAGAAAATAGTCTTAATACAAATAACCACCATCCAACAATATAATCTCTGTTAGAATCAAGTTTGAATTCATGACTAAGAAGTCTGAACCTTATATGATTTGTTAATAATATACATCAAGACTCTTAGCTAAAATGAAGTCTGTACGTTTGTTTATCTAACTATTCTGTTCAAGTGTGACAGGGAGTCCGTAGAACTCTATTTGCAAAGAATATGGGGAGTCTGTATAACTCAAATCGTTCTTGAAGTGAAGAAGTCTGTACTCACTCAAAGCTTTATTGAATTAAGCTAGTCTAAAGCTACAGACCACGAGAAGCTCTCTCTTTCTTCGAGTATTTGAAAAAGGATCTTTCTTTTCTAAATGAGAAGCTGCATGAACTTTCATATATCATCTCTGTGCCTATCATCAAAAGGAAATTAACGGAAAAGTTAAAAGGCATGCTCGCATATATCAAGAAAACTGCCTCATATATCTCAAGGTGTCGGGAAAAGCTAAACCTGCGCAAAAGAAATAGCCTAAGGTTAATTGCTATAAAGTGTACTTTCTTACTCAAAGTGCATAAGCAAAAGGGATCTTTTGTTAAAGACTATCAAGGCAATCCAGTTAAGGAAACTTCTCTGAAGCATGTATCTACACTTGTTGATAGCATAATACTTGAAGAGACCAACATTCTCTAAGATGAATCAACAACTATTTCAAGGAGGACTATAAATACAAGAAGCTTTAAAATCAGAACAAGACTTTTGCCTCATTGCTTAACTCTTTTTGATTTCTCTCAGAAACCAAAGCCTGAAAGACTTTTCTGAAAAGTTTCTAAGTTCTTGTATTTCACTACTTATGTCTTCTTTGTAGTTCTGCTTCTGGCAGACCACGACTTATAGTAGTCTGTAGCTCAGTGTACCTATGTAATCATTTCATATATTTGTACGTTGAGTTATCTATTGTAACACAAAAAATTTCTTTATCACTATTTTATAAAATTTGGTATATTGCTAGAGTCTATTAGTGTAGGGAACACTTGTGGCCTGAAGAGATTTTTGAAAGAACACTTGGGTGTCTGTAGCCAGGAGTGGCTCTTTGAAACAATACTTGGGTTTAAAGCCAGAAGTAGTTGGACTCAAGAATACTTGTCGCACTGGGCTGGTGTTGTATTGTAAAGGTGTTTTTACAATAGTAAAAATCCTTCTAGTCTGAAGGGACTGGATGTAGCTTATGCATTGGAAGTGAACCAGTATAAATCCGTTGTGTGATTCTCTATCTCTTTCTTTGGTCTGTTGAATTATTATATTGCTTAAGCGGTCTGTACATTTTTTGAAAAAGAGTTTAAGACTTATTCAACCCCCATTCTAAGTCTAACTCTGTACAATCAATTGGTATCATAGCTTGTCCTTTTGTATTGATTACTCTCACGAGTAAAAAGGATCAAGATCCATAGCCCCTTCTTTTCATGATTAGCTCACTATAAAAGGTTCATCCGTAAATAGACCACCTGCTTTCCATGGTGAAGACTACTCTTACTGGAAAGACAGAATGGAAATGTTTATCAAGTCTACACAGTATGCTTTATAGAGAATTATCACAAGAGGAGATCACTTCCTACATACAGCAAAGGGAAGCTTGTACCTGAAGAAAAATGGTCCACTGTTGACTTTAAGAAGATGGAGTCAAATGCTAGAGCTAGATTTCTTTTGACTTTATGCTCTAAGTAAATCTGAATATAATAAGGTTTACAGCTATAAAACAGTAAATAAGATCTAGGATGCTCTTCAACGCAACTATGAAGGAACCTCAAATGTCAAATGTTCCAAGAAAATCCTTTTGACCAAGAAGTATCATAACTTTAGAATGGAGGGTCATGAGTCTGTTGACCAAATGTTTAGAAGATTTCAGACTCTACTCAAAGAGCTTAAAGCCCTAGGATCCACACCTTCTACTAAAAACATCAACGTAAAGCTTTTGGGATGTTTGCTAGAAAAGTTTAATGCCAAATATGTTGTTATAGAGGAAGCCAAAGATCATAGCACCCTTATTCTGGATGAACTTCTTGGAGTTCTAAGAGTTCATGAGTTGAAGCTCCAGAAAGAAATGTCAAAGCCTTTATCTTTCAAGAACATTGCTCTAAAGTCTGAAGAGACTTCCAGTAGATGCAAGGAGCTCAGAGTTGAAGAATCAACTAGGTCAGATCTTGCGTTTGATAAAGAAGTTGAGGACAATAATGAGGACCTAGCCCTTGTCACAAAAAGATCCACAGACTTCTAAAAAAGAAGAAAGGTGGAGGATGAAGGTTCAACAGAAAAGAACCTAGAGGTAAAAGTCAATTTTAAGTTTAAAACTGACAAGAGAATGTTTTAACTACAGGAAACCAGGACACATGGAAGCTAAATATTCTCTTCTAAATAAGGATAGAAAATACAGAAAAGAAGAAATTCTTTAAGAAGCAAAAAGGACTCATCGCTTGGGATGATGAAGATTCAACCAGCACAAGTGAATCTGAAGAAGAAACAAAATCTGCTCAGATTTGTCTTATGGCCAAAATAGATTCAGAATCTAAAGTAAGTTCAGATGAGTCTGAATCATAAGAGGTAAATCAGTCTGAACTTAAAGAAAATTATGAAGCTCTTTTTAAATACTTTTCAATCCTTTTAAAAAATTATAAGCTATTGAAAAAAACAGTCTGAAACTATTTCTTCATATGAAGATACTATATCTAAACCAAAGAAAAAGGATTCAGATCAAGAACTTCTTAAGGAGCTTGACGAGAAAGAAAAGATGCACCTTGAAGAGATACATAAGCTCAAAAAGGAAAATGATTTTTTTGAAAACTAAACTAAACAGTTCAGACACTCGTTGTATCTCTCAAGATAAGGAAATCAAGTCTCTTCAACAAGAAGTAAGCATGCTTACTATAGACCAGGCCAAATTTGTAAATGGAACTGATAATTTATATAAACTTATGGAAAGATCAAAAGGAAGTTCCAAAAGACCTGGTCTGGGGTATGTTGAAGAAACTCATCCCAAAGAAAAGAGTTTTCCCTCTTCATCTTTTCAATCTAAGCATAAGCATGCTAAGTGCAACCATTGCAAGAAGCGTGATTATGTGATTCAAGATTGCTTAAAAAGAAAAAGGAAAAATGTAAAAAGTACTGACCCCATAAGACTCAAAAAGTTCTAGGTACCAAAGGCAATGGTTATTCTTATTTCAGATGTACTTAAGGACAAAAGCAAAGTAACACTTCTGGTATCTGGACAGTGAGTGCTTGCATCACATGATAGGCAAAAGGTCTATGTTCCTAAACCTGGAACTATTTGAAGGTGGAAAAGTTACTTTTGAAGGAAACCAGTCTAGTCGAATAACTGGGATTGGTAAAGTTGGTAACATTCCTTCTCCAGTAATTGAAAATGTTTATTTTGTTGAAAGTCTGAAGCATAACCTACTGAGCATAAGTTAATTTTGTGACAATGGTTATAAAGTTTCTTTTGATAAAGAAAAGTGTATTATCATCAACCATGATGGAACTACTTTTTTCTCATCCAACAGACACAATAACCTTTACAAGGTTGATTTGGGTAAACTGGACAGTTAAATGTAACCTGTCTCTTCTCCTCGTCTGAAGAGAAGTGGATCTGGAACAAGAAGCTTGGACATATTAGCATGAAACATATTTCAAAAATCAACAGAAAAGGGTTAGTCAAAGGACTTCCTAGAATCTAATTCAATGAAACCCAACCTTGCGAAGCATGTCAAAAAGGGAAACAACATAAAACTTCTTTTAAAAACAAAGATGTTGTTTTAACTACCAGACCACTTGAGCTATTACATTTAGATTTGTTCGGACTATCTCAAATCCAGAGTCTTACTAGAAAAAGATATGGTTTTGTTATTGTTGATGACTTTACCAGAATGACATAGGTTTATTTCCTACCCACAAAGATAAGTCTGCACAAGTATTTAAGATTTTTTATAAGAAAATACAGTCTGAAAAAAGAGTCTATATTGGTATAATAAGAAATGACCATGATAGAGAATTTGAAAATGAAATTTTCAAAAATTTTTATAACAAAACTGTCGTCTCTGACACATTTTCTTCTCCAAGAACACCTCAATAGAATGGTGTTGTGGAAAGGAAAAACTGAAGCCTGTTAGAGATGGCTAGAACCATGCTTTGTGAAAATGATTTACCAAAGTATTTTTGGGTTGAAGTTGTAAGCACTTCTTGTTATATTTAAAATAGAGTCTTTATTAGACCAATACTGAATGAGACTCCCTATGAATTGTGCAAAGGAAGAAAACCCAACATATCATATTTTCATTCATTTCGATGCACATGCTATATCCTAAACACAAAAGATCAACTTGGAAAGTTTGACTTAAAGTATGATAAAGGTATCTTCATGGGCTATTCAAATACATCCAAATCTTACCGAGTCTTTAATATAAAGACCTAAACCATTGGGGAATTAATGCATGTAAGATTTGATGACCTAGCAAAGACTAACAAGAAATTGGCAGATCTAGAATGTGATGATGTAGGAATTATACAACCTGAAGAAGAATCTAGACCATCACACTCTACTAGTCATCAACAACAAGGAACAGATTAATAGATAGCGTCTGAACCAGAAAAACAAAGAGAGTAGAAGTTTAAGATCTACCATTCTTCAGATCTCATAATTGGAGATTAAGCTGAAGGAATCTAGACCAGATCAAGACTTTCCAATCAATCATCAATGGCGCTTGTTTCAGAATTTGAACCCAAGACCATTGAAGAAGCATTAGAGGATCCAAACTGGATCATAGTAATGCAAGAAGAACTCAACTAGTTTAAAAGAAATAAAATCTGGACCTTAGTTCCAAGACCAAAGAACAAGAGCATCATTGGAACAAGATGGGTCTTTAGAAACAAATTGGATGAAGAAGGAAAAGTTGTAAGGAATAAAGCAAGGCTCGTAGCACAAGGTTATAATCAATAAGAAGGTATAAACTTTACTAAAACCTTTGCTCCTGTAGCTAGACTTGAAGCTATAAGGATTTTACTTGCTTTTACTACTTATAAGGGAATTAAATTATAGGCTAAATACACCTTTTGGTCCTCTATATGTTATTCCCAGATTGGTCCCCTATAATTTTTAAACTTTTTAAAAAGGTTTCAGTTTGGTCCTTCTGTCAAGTTTTCAGTAACGCTGTTTGAGATGGATCTGACATGGCTTAGAGATATTGTTGCCTAGATTTAGGGAAGATTTCATCCATCCTCCATTAAAGCCCTCATTGAAGCTTTAGGGTTTGTATGTTAGCGTTGAAATTGTTCAAAAACTTCAAGAACATGATCTCCAAATTACAATCTTCCCTCATGGCCAACTCAGGTGCTTATGTGTTCAGCAATGGAAGCAACTTAGCGAGTGTGATTTCTCCTTATTGTGAATGCGTTGGGCACCATAAAGCAGTGCTTTGAACCTTAAGAACAACGATAAACTATGGAAGACAATTCTGGGGGTGTAGGAAGTATCAGGTAAGTTTATTTCATGATCATTACCTTGGTTTTTTATTTGGAAGAAAAGTTTATCCGATTTTCAGTTTGTAATATGTTATCAATGGTGTTTTTGTAAGGTGTAGCTGGTGATAAAAGTTGTAATTTCTTCCAATAGGTCACAGATATTGTCGAAGCTAAGAAGGGTCTATTGATTATTAGACAAAGGAAAAAAATAATCGCATTGCAGATTCTCTTAAGGAATTAACAAAATAGAATAAGAGGATGTATTGTTTTTGTGTGTTGTTGGCCTTATGTAATATGTTTATGATATTTATATATTGGTCATAGTAAGATAGTGTAGTTTGGTTAAGTTTAAGTTGTGGAGTTTAGTTGTTAATTTTAGTTTTTACTTTCAGTGTTTATTGTAAGATTTTATTTTGAGTTGTAAACTTGAATTGTTAATTTCAAATGTTCACTTTAGTTGTGAATTTGAATTGTTTATTTGAGATTTGACCTTTGAATTATTAACTTGAGCACTTCAATTTGAGTTGTTAATTTGAGATAAAAATAGTATATAGACCACCAAGAAAATTGAAATAATAATAACGTGTTGACCATGTTTAAATCAACATCAAAAGAGAACAAAATAGAAATTACCATTGAAAATGATAATATGTTTACCATGTTTAAACATCATCAAAACAGAACAAAATAGAAATTACAATATTGTTCCATTAGTAAAAGACATAACAAAAAAGAAAACATGGGGAGCAAAAAGCAATATTGTTCCATCATAGAAAAGGATGATGCTTCAAATGTCATTCCACCTTGGTCTTAATTTTTGCCTTTGCTGGACTGGGTCTATACAAGCAAAAGTGGCATATTTTCTTTTGGTTATGGTTATGGCAGCATTCTCAGTTGGGGCTATGGTTTTGTTATTGGAAGATTGTTGGGTCTGGGGCTCCTCTAGCGGTGGTTTGGAAGGACAAGTAGCCTTGTTGTGGCCTGCAGTTCCACAAACACTACACTTGGTCTTCAAACCCTTCCTAGACATCCGGATGTCATCTTTTTCAGACTGGTCCTTGTTCCTTGATCTCTTAGGCCTCCCAGCTTGCCTCTTGAATGGTGGAGGTTGTATAGTGTTTGCCTTAACCTTCTCCCACATGTTCTTCCCAATGTTGGGTAAGATTACCGGATTGTAGCAATTTGCATAGGCCTATTTTCTGTACATTGCTATGATGTAGGTCTCTAGAGTTTCATTAACCTGTACCATGCATGCAACTGCATGGTTACATGGTATTCCTGTTAGCATCCACCTCCTGCAATTACATTCCTTGGCCATCAAATCCATAATGAACTTCTCAACATGGTGAATATGGTTAACCTTATATACATTATCCCCTGACCACCTACACAGATCAAGAACATCATGGTTAATATGGTTAACATCCTAGAAAATGTAAACAACACAATCACAGATAAGGAACCAAATCTAACCTGACTTGGAACATGTTTATGTTGGATATAGTTTTGTCAACCCTTTGTTTTATCTTTGGAAGGACATCATCAGTGAAGTTGAGCAAGTTTGTTCTGTTGTTGGACCATCGTTCCATCATATAAGTCTTAATCGTCTCCATCATAGTGATGATCGACTTCCCCCTGACTTCAATGATGACTGAATTAAATGTTTCAGACATACCAATACATCACTCTTTGGTGCAAATAAAAACCTTGACTTGCTCCAATCTCTAGGAGGTACTTTGATCAAGTCCCTATAGGTATTTTCATTGACTTTCTTTATCTCTAGCATTGTTTTCTCTCATGCCTTAGTGTAAGTTGACTTTGTTGCCTTCCACAGTAAGTATTTGAGTTGTTTTCTTGGATGCCTTTTTCTAAAGTTATTGTATAGATGCCTAACATAAAACCTCTGGTCAACACCAGTATGAGCTCTTCTAAGGCATGTAGTAGACCCTACAAAATCCAAAGTTGAAATATCAAGGACCAATTTGAAACCAAATAATTGAAGTATTGAAACATGGGGGACCAATTTAAAACCAAATAATTGAAGTATTAAAACATGAGGGACTAACTTGAAACCAAATAAGTTTAGTATTGAAACATGGGGGACCAATTTGGAACCAAAATCAGTTAAGCTATGTTGTAGGTTATGTTGCAGGTTTTCAGTTACGGTATATTGCAGGTGGTGACCTATGTTGCATAATCAGTAAATCAACATTGCAAGTGGTCAAGTGTATTACACATATCAAGTCCAGATCATAAGTCACAAACACAACATAGTCATCATGCAATCACAGTCATCATGCAATCCTTGTTGCATAGAATCAAGAAATTTAAACAAATTAGGTCTATATCACAAGTCATATTGCATAAATCAAAAAATATGCCTAACACAAGTTATTGCACAGAATACGGGTTTCTATATTACACCAAAATCTGTGATCACTTGTCCAATTCAACATGCACATATCAGGTCCAATGACCACTAACCAATAACTTGTGATCACAAAGTATGCACCAGAGCCATACGCCATAAATCAGTAAACATGCATACGATTTAAATGAGTAAATCAACAAGCACTTGAACCAGTGATCACATCCTCTTACAGAAATCAACATGCACCATAATTCAATACAAAACAGAAATCACAGAGTATGCACCACAATTCAAATAAGTAAATCAACATGAACCACAATTCAAATTACACATATACACACCTACACATAATTCAAATCAACAAATCCCTAGAATAGTAAACAAATCCCTAATTGCACAAATCACTAAATCAGTAAACAAATCACTAAATCACATACCTTCTGTTGGTCAGATATAAACATGATGCCACTATAGACCTGGGAGCCATTTAAATCACTAACAAGTAACTCTAAAAACCATCTCCAAGAGTCTATGTTTTCATACTACACCAACCCAACTGCAATTGGTAGCATTTGATTGTTTCAATCTCTACCAACTGCACTCAGAAGTTGCCCACCAAAAGGCCCTTTAAGAAAGCATCCATCCAGCCCGATGATTTTTTACAATGCTTGAAGTTGTCCTTGCTCTCATTCAGACAAACATACATCCTATGAAAAGAGGTTGCAACTGGTTCCTCAGTCACTATGCTTGCTATTGCAAGTGGTTGTACATTTAACTTCATAGTTGAACTAGGGTCGGAGTTAAGTAAAGCAGTGTAATAGTCCCACAGCTCTGTATATTGCTTAGTGAAGTCACCATCAACAATCTCTAATGCAGTCTTTCTAGCCCTAGAAGCCTTTGACTTGCTTACTTTTGCATGTCAATTCTCTTAAGCCTGTTGCATATATCTAAAAGTTTTAACTTTGGGTTCTCCTTCATACCACTGACCAACTTCTTAAAAAGCCATCTTGAACTCAAAAATTTGATCCTATGCTGCCTGCCACATTATGGCTGTCAATAATGGTCCTTAACTACCATGTATCCTCATTTGACAGCTTCCCACAGTAAGCATAAAGCTCATAGCCTTCAATGCACCTCACCCCCACTCTTTTTTTATCATTTTTTTCAAACCTTAAATCTTTACCATTTGCAATAGCATATGCAATAATAGCTTCTTTGAAATGCTCCTTAGTCAAGAATAGAGTACCCTTCTCCCAATAATAACCCTCTATATTTGTTGGCATCTTGAAACTTGGGTACCTTTCAACTTCACTATCTTCTGGGCTACCACTATGTAGCTCCTCAGAATCTTCATCAATGTCAGATACCACCTATTTGCCTTTGCCTGTGTTTTTCTTACAACTGGACCCTTCACCCTTCTAGAACTAGTACCCTTCATGTAGGTTATTGGGTTAAGAGTTCTTGGAATTTTTTCCTCTGTCATTTCTTTATTGCAACAACCTCTACCATCACCTATTGCATCCTCTTGATCCATCACCTCTATATTTTCAAGCATCACATCCGCGTGTTCCATCACCTCATCAATGGCTTCAACATGTGCCTCGACATTGATCATATCCTGTTGATCCACCCCTTCATCATCTGAATCATGGAAATGAATTTCCATTGCACTATCATCATCATTTTCTACTCTAATATCATCTGTAATTGCCTCAACATCTATTTCATCACCCTTGCCTTCATCACATTCATCATGTGGCTCATCACTCTTATCTTCATCACCCTTGCCTTTATCATATTCATTATGTGGCTCATCACCCTTATCTTCATCACCTTCACCATGTGCCTCATCAACATCAAGATCATTTGTTTTCTCTAGGCCAGTTAGGTCCAAAACAACCTCTGGTACATCAAGGGTGTGTACAACAAATATCTAAACTTTCCCCTGAGAGTGTGCAATCCTTGCCATCTCTAAACAACCTTTATTGTCCACCAATTGCTTCAGACTAACATGAAACTCTTTGCCTCCAATCTTGTACCATAACTCTTCAACATTCACGTACCCTATGTCCTTTACTATTCCCATAACTTCAAAATAATCCATCTGTCCTCATCGATGTCCCATTCAGAGTCGGTACCAATATACCCCAACTTCATTTTATTTTCTTCAACAAAAGACCCCCCATGAAAAATCTCCAACTTGAAATGAGGATTCATCCTGCAATCCAGACTCAAACCATACTGAATTAGTAAATGCCAAATACGATTCCAAATTTGTAAAGCATAAACCCCATACTATGCCCTAACAAAATAAGTTTTCCCCCTAAACCCAAACTCAAAAGGAAGGAGACGAATGATTAAAGGACTTACCTACAATGTCGAACAACAGGACGAAACCATGAATTATCTGGCTATCTCCTCAGAACATAGCTTTGCTTGTACCTTAGTCACCCTTCAAACACGTAACAAATGCCAAAGGAAGACGATGGGACCAATTTGAAAAACCTTTCTTCCATTTCCTCAGAATATTCGTTTTGCCATTGCCATCACAGCAAACAAAAAATTGACACATGACATACATGTCAGAATCCTTATCTATGTAAGAAAATGTCATAGACGGTGTTACTGAAAACTTGATAAAAGGACTAAACTGAAACCTTTTTTAAAAGTTAAGGGACCAATTTGAATTATAAAAATTATAGGGGACCAATCTGGGAACAACTTAAGATATAGGGGACCAAAAGGTGTATTTAGCATAAATATATCAAATGGATATTAAGAGCGCTTTTCTAAATGGTTTTATTGAAGAAGTTTTTGTAAAACAACCTCCTGGGTTTAAAGACAAATTTTTTGAAACTCGTGTCTTTAAACTTAGTAAAGCATTGTATGGTCTAAAGCAAGCACCAAGAGCTTGGTATGATCGACTCAATTCCTTTCTTAAATTAAAAGGCTTTATTAAAGGAAAGGTTGACACTGAAACAACCCGACTTAAATAAACCCAAACCGTGACCAGGGAAATTTTTTCCAAAATTCACCAAGCAGTCGGGGTAAAAATAAACCAAACGTAAGGCAAGGGAAAGCAAAAACCGATTAGAGAAGGGAAGACCGAGTCAGAAAGCCACACATGGGCAAGACTCAGCTTCAGTCAAACAGACCAGCAGAAGATGCAGCGATTGAGCGAGCCCTTTTCTCGTTGGAGCGAATCCTCATTCACTGAAGCGGACCCATCCACTCGGATATTCCGTCACTCGGAATTGGGCTTAAGTTCACTCGGGAATTGATCCCTCTCGGGTTATACTTCACCCGGTATACTCTTACTTAGCCAAATCACAATTATAAAACACACGGGCGTATTTCACTCGGGAAATGATTCCCTCGATTACTCCACTCGGAATCCATAAGCTTCCCTCACCCGGAGTATTTCCCCAGTCTAATACCACTCGGTATATTTCAACCTCAATTCACTCGGAATTCATTATCCATTTTGCACTCGGCATATCTTGATCTTCCTCACTCAGAGATCACTTAACCTCCATTCCTTCGGAAGGAGTCTCCACAATCAAGTTTCATTCGGAATTCCTTTGTCCTTACATCACTCGAAGGAATTCACCAAGTTAAGTCACTCGGACTTATTCAATACTTAGCCACTCGGAATATAAAACATTCACTCGGAATATATATAGCCTCGTTCACTCGGAAGAGGACTCCTAGAATGCCTCAATCAGAACCATCACAATCACTCTTCCCTCGGAAGAGGTTCACTCGGGTATATCTTACTCGGAACTGTCATATGCCTTTATCACTCGAAAAAAGGCCACACAAACTAAAGCCTCACTCGGCAATGGCTCTCCCATTAATATTCCACTCGGGATTCATTGACTTAGCATTATTCTCTCAACACCACATAATGAACAATTCGGGTAACTTTATAACAATGTAAAATATATATATATATAATGTATACTTGTTCACAATCCCGATAGACAACCAATATAATTAAATCCGTTTGGATTACAAAGAGAGCCGGCCAAGGCTTTAACATATCTATTTACAATATATATATACTATATGTGCACTTCAACAATCAGAGTGCCCATCACTCGGACTTGAGGCCATCTCCTCATTCCCAGTCCGACCTGCATATACTGAAAAATATAGCCACAGTAGGGGTGAGCTTTTACATATTAAATGACAGTTATTGACTCGGATTAATCTTCGAATCCTCAACTATACAATAACATATCTCAATCAGCAATAATGCACTCTGCCATTCAATATGAACCCTACCATAACTTCATCCACTCGGGATTCATGCAATTCAATCAAGACTGAGTAATTCACAACATTCACAATCACATATTCACAGCCATAAAATCACCTTGCACTCGGCAACAGTACCAATGTACATGTATTCACCCAGTCGGAATTCACACCAATCATTCATGGCTATATTAATCATGCTATTCACAACAGCATTTACACAAATATATACCATTACATTGAGCTCATCGACAATATAAATGTGCACTCAGCAATAGCATCAGTATACATGCATTCATCCACTCGGATATAAGTGTGCACTCGGCATAGCATCAGTATACATGCATTCATCCACATATTCATACAATTCACATTGAGCTCAATGACAATCATAAGTGTGCACACATTCATTTCACCCGGATCTGGTTATTTATTATCAATTTTTATTGTTGCAACATAGGCTCCAAGCCTTTTCTCAGCTCCAAGCTGATTCGGCCGTTTTACTGGTACCAAACCGTTTACCCTCACATGTAACACAGTCACTCCAAGCGACAACGAAAGTGTTACGAGCAGCCCCGAGTCCAACCCGGAAGGCTTGCCTTGAGTCCAACCCAAGGTCTTTAAGCGTCCAACGCTTAGTGCACTCGGCACTGCCTCAAGTCCAACCCGAGGTCTTTCATCATATTTAACACGTATTCATCTGATTGCCGATCGGTATTAAGCGTCCAACGCTATATTCTCCAAGCATTTCCAGTGGCGAATCGGATGCATACGGTCTCATTCATCAGGCGTCCAATGCCAATGCACTCGGCATTGCCT
Organism: Clitoria ternatea; assembly: GCA_037962975.1. NCBI lineage: Eukaryota > Viridiplantae > Streptophyta > Magnoliopsida > Fabales > Fabaceae > Clitoria > Clitoria ternatea. The sequence continues at coordinate 230,391,950 of CM075672.1, forward strand.
TGAGTCCAACCCAAGGTCTTTCATTATATTTCACACGTATTCATCTAATTGCCGATTCAATATTAAGTGTCCAACGCTATATGCACTCGGCATTTCCAATGGCGAATCAGATGCATACGGTTTATTCATCAGGCGTCCAACGCCAATGCACTCGGCATTGCCTTGAGTCCAACCCAAGGTCTTTCAATATGTTTTCCACACATATGCACTCGGCATTCAAATATCAATAACATGCATCCAATGCATTTTATCATTATTATTCATAAACAGGGATCGGCATAGCAATAACACAATACATGCACTCGACCATCACATGCACTTGGCAAATCACATGCTTTTTAATATAAAATCCCAAACGGGAATCAACATAACCGACCCACATCTCATGCACTCGGCAATTACAATGCCATCCACTCGGAATTATCATTTACAACAAGCATCACATGCTATTTCATGAGATCCACTCGGCATTAACATTTGCAACAAGCATCACATGCCTTTCATATAAAACCCACTCGGCATTAACATTTTCATAGCAAGCATCTTATGCTAATTCATATAGAATCATAAACAAAACCAGCACAGCATTTACACACCGCATGCATTCGGTATTCACACTGGTTCACAGTACATGCACTCGGCATACTCATTAAAAGCCAACATTTCCATGCATTCATTCAGCATTCACATGCTTAACAACACACATCTCATGGACGGGACCACCAAACCACTAGACAGATCATAAATATCACAACTATCCGGGCGTTGCATGTACTACAACACATCAATCAACATATTTCAAACATATCACAACATATTTAAGCAAAACCACCCGGAACCCGTCCATAAACCATATATTTGAGATGTAAATTAGCCCCCTACCTGGAATGAAGATCCCAGAAGCTCCCTAAGCTTGCAGCACCACGAAGTCAGCACAGTCCCCTGCTTGGAGGAACACCGAGCCACTCGGGCACACGAACAGCTCTGCCTCCATGACACTCCATGCTCTGTTTACAAAACAAAGGAGAGTTCCAAACCTCCAAGGCACAACGTAGTCCTCACACTCGGTCCAGTGCAGGATTCCAAAGCTGTTCCCCCACTCGAGCAGTCCAGTCTTCGCCAACAATGGAGGACCCCATGCTTCCAAGCACCCATCGTTGCTTAGGCAGAACAGAGGAGGATCCTAGCCTCCAAGACACTCAACACCACACAGATCTCTCTCTCAACCACGCTGTTCCCATTCGGTTCTACTCAGTGTTGAGTGGAAGAGGAAAATGAAGAAGACGAAGATGGGGAACAACAACGAAGAAGAAGAGTCTCCAGGGAGTTCAAGAGAGAATGGAGAGTGTTTGCAGCATAAACAAAGTGAAATGGGCAGAGAGTGGGTAGAAAAACGTGAAGCCGAAGCTTTCATCATTGCTCTGCCCAGCGTCCACCCATCAGCCGTCACATCACCATTACTCTCCCATCCCATCAGCGTGGGAATCACGAGGGAGAGGGGGAGAGAGGGGACTGAAGCCCCATTTTACACCACCAAGGGCACCAATGTCATTTCCTGGCATTATTATTATTATTATTCCATCAATAATCTCAATTATGTAATTAGCTTCAATCGGTAATTAAATCAAAACCAGGATGTTACAGACACAACTCTATTTAGAAAAGGTTCAGATAAACATTTATGTTGATGGAATTGTCTTTGGTGCTACTAAAGAAAGTCTATGCAAAGATTTTATGAAAACCATGCAGGCTGAATTTGAGATGAGCATGATGGGTGAACTCAAATTCTTTCTTGGTCTGCAGATTAAACAAATTGTTGATGGAATTTTTATTCATCAACAGAAGTACACCAAAAAGTTACTTATAATATTTAAAATTGGTGATGCCAAACCTATGATTACACCAATGCATCCAAATTGCATAATAAGCAAAGATGAATCCAGTACATCAGACTCTGTATAGAGGAATGATTAGATCACTATTGTATTTAACATCCAGCAGACCAGATATAATGTTTAGTGTGTGTGTGTAAGATATCAAACAAACCCCAAAGAATCACACATGTCTGTTGTGAAGAGGATTCTGAGGTATCTTGTTGGTACCACTAACCTTAGGCTATTCTATAAGAGAACAGACTCCATTTCCCTTCGTGATAGAGACTTTACAAATAATAGATTAGATAGAAAAGTATAAGTGGAGGATGTCACTTTTTATGAACTAGCTTGATTTCCTAGAGTAGTAAGAAACAGAACTCAATAGCTCTCTTTACAGCTGAAGCTGAGTATCTATCTGCAGCTAGTTATTGTTCACAACTTCTATGGATGAAGTATCAACTAGAGGAGTAATCAATTCAAGAAGAAGAGATTCTAGTATTCTGTGACAACACAAGTGTTATCAACTTGTCAAAGAATCCTATTCAGCACTCAAAGGCAAAACACACTGAAGTCAAGTATCACTTCATACGTGACTATGTCTAGAAAAGAATTCTGGATCTGAAGTATGTGGATATAGACCATCAACGGGCTGACATTCTCACCAAACCTCTAGCATAAGTCAAGTTTGCCTGTATCAAATACAATCTGAACATGCATAACATTGTATGATTAAGGTGTCTGCATGACTGTAGTCTATATGCTCTATAACTTAGAATTATTTTCTTCTTATTCATTGATTACTGAGAGACGTAGTCTGTACCCTCGTTTAATCTCTTTTGTTTATTCATTTATTTCCTTTTCATAATGCGTAGCATTCTTTCATTTGGAATACAGCTGTTTCTGAAAACTGTTTTCCCTCCATAATGCCACGTTGCATTTAAATAGCCTCTCTTAGTTGTCATTTCACCTCCCGCAACCTTTCACTTCTCTGTAACTTCTCTATAACTGTTTCTTTCTCTCTCCATTTTCATAAAACTGCTCATCTCCTTCTTGCTCTAAACCTCTTCGTCTTTAAAAGCTTCTCTCTTTCACTACAATGGCTGAAGTTACTCTCTCTTTGTGTAAAGGATATGATTGAGTCTTTGTACTTCAATGCTGTTCAACATCAAGTTGAAGGAATGGACATTTCTACTGAAATTAAAGGTATTGGATGGACCAATTTTTGCCTGGACTAAGAACCCTTCTCACCCGCAGTAGCTCTGGAATTCTGGAAAACTATCTCTATGGATAAGACCAAGTTTATTCTTATTGGAACTCTACATGGAAAGTAGATAGAGATCTATGAAGATCTTCTGGTCACTATTCTGTAACCCTGGTAGAATAGTCTTTAAGACTTTGAGTTTACTAAAGTATCAAGCTTCACCATTAATGAAGCTCTGTTTGCAAAAGCTCATCTAGACAAGCTTACCTCTGGCAGTCTGTTGCCCAAGGCCAAGATGTTTTATGTTTTGATGCGTCAAGTTTTCTGCCCCAAGAAGTCTTCAAAGGATAAAGTCTTTAAACTGGATAGATTCTGTATGTACCATATGCTGATGAAGGAACAAGTTAACCTTGCCAACGTCCTGCTCACCTACATGACCATTGTTGTTGTGAAGAAGCAGAAGAAGGTCCCTTACCCAGCTATTTTGATGAAGATTTTCAAGCTGGAAAATATTACAAATTGGATGACCAGTGGCTCCCTGATCACCAAATTGCCAACCTTATCTCCTTTGTTGGACAAGTTATTTGAAACTGTCACTGCTGTTGAAGTTCAGAAATCTCCTCTGAAGAGGAAGGTCAAGTCTGAACCCATGGAGGAACAACCTCAAGCCAAGAAGGCTAAAGTTATAAAGGTTTACATTTTGACAAAAAAGACTCTTGCGAAGAAGTCTGGACCCTCTCTTGCCAAGAAGTCCGGATCCACCCCCTCGAAGAAATCTAAAGCTACAGCTGCTGAGAAACCTGCTGAACTAATTCATATCTCATCTACCTCGGATGATGAAGTGCCCATTGGGCAAGTTTTGAAGAAAAAGAAATTTGTTCAAGCTCAGACTACTATTGTTGCTAAAGGCGCCTAACCTGCCTCTTGAACTTCTTCTTCCAAGAGTTTCTATGACCCATACTCCACTTCTCTCAAGGATTAGTCAAAATTCCCTCTAAGAAGCGATATATTCACTTTATTCACTACTATTGTGACAAATTCCCTGACGTAGATGTGTCAAAATGGACCAAGTGTGATTGGATTGATCTGTACAACCTCAACTACAACATGTACAAATCAGACAAGGCTCAATAGAATGCCTTGAGGGCTAAAGAGAAAAAGAAAAAAAGCTGAAAAAGCTACTTCTGCCAAGAAAAGGTCTACTGAAGCTTCTACAGTTTAGAAGAAGAAAAAGAAGAGGATGACATATGAGTCTTCTATCAAGACCTCTGAGCAAGCCTCGGTCAAGACTCATGCTTAAGCACAGGTACAGACGCCTGTTACAACTCTTGTTGTTGCTAAACTTTTTATACCCTACCTCAGAAACCTCAACCACAACAATCTGCTCCATCTTCACCATCTAAGGTAACTGAATCCAACCCTTCTGAACCATCTGTTCCCTCACCGACACCTATTCCTACCCTTTCTGTTCCTCAACCTGAACCTCAACCTATAGTTACCCCATTTAAAGCCTCTCAACCTCAACTATCTGTACCCGAGCCATCTTTACCTCCCAAATAACCTAAATCTAAACCAGTTGCACCTAAACCCAAATCCAAATCCCAATCCAAATCCAAAAAAGCTACCACTAAATCTCAACCTACCTTTAAGTCTACCATACCCATTCCTTTTGTACCCACACCCATCTTTCTAGAAATCACCTTCTTACCCTACACTGAATTCTACCAAACCCCGGTTGCCTCCTTAGCTGAAAAGAACACTTGTACCCTTATCCCTCAACTCCCTGGTCGTCCATTCCCACTCCATGCCCTAGGTGAACTCAAGGTAAATAAGCAGACCTTCTTCCTTGGAAGTGGTGTCAAAATTTTCCCTTAGGATATGTTCCACCCTCCCATTTCACCTGAAGACCTCATTTCCAACCCCCCACCTCTACAGACCAGAATTTTAAGCCTACACCCAAGCTATCTGCATGCAGTAAGAGCATCACCAATATCTCAGAGACCATTAGCTTCCAACCAAGCCCTGGATTCAGATGTTTGCCAAGCCTAAGGCTCGCATTTTGGTCTATCCAGACTGGATCATGCCCAAGAACCAACGGATAATCACCAACAAGCTGAAAGAGAAAGTTAAGATTTCTGTAACATCTTAAAAATAGAATTTATTTGACAAAGTAAGAATTAAAGAGAAATGAAATGAAAATGGGAAATTAATTGAACAAATGCCGAAATGATGAACGCGTCCCTAAACCTTTTAAATTAAAAATCTTCTTCTCTTTCTCATTTTTCCTTCGTTGGAAACAAACAGAGAAAGGAAAAGCTTTGCCTTTATTCTTCTTTCTTCTTCTCCATAGTATAATCATCCAAATTCATAACTTTCTTGCTTAGATTCATCACTTAGAAGCTTGAATCACTTCCTCCATTTCTTCTCTTTCACGTGAGGAGCTTGAATTGAAAGGGGGAAAGCTTACACTTTTCAATTTAAGGTAAATTGAAGAACACCCATCATGGGTATTTGTTTAGTCTTACTTCCATCATTGAATTCTTGCAATTTCATGGATTTTGAAGCATTTAGAAACTATTAAGAATTGTGGACAACTTTAGATTTGTCAAGAATCATGAATTTTCATGATAAGTGTGATGAAATGGCTTCTTGAATTGTTAGTCCTATAAGGTTAAAGCTTAATAGTTGTCATTTCAATGAATTAAGGTGGTTTTGAAGAGTTTCATAAGTTTTCAAAGTTCGGGGTTCGTTCGGAATCGAGTATCGGAGGTCATCGGAGTTTGTCGGTAAGTTAAAACTTATCGAAATTGATTATGGATTGATGTTTATGGTTCGAAATGCAAAGTTAACGTTGATTACAGTATTTAAGTATATGTATTGTTAATTTTAGGAAGTTGTTTAATCTTGAGAAATCGAATCGAAGTTGCGATTAGTGGTTGCTAGCGCTTGATCGATCAAAGAGTTTCTAGGATTCTCTATTCGAGGTAGGGGGAGCTTTTACATTTTAAATGCATGGTTTATAGATAGATTCAAGGTATATTAATATATTGAATTTATGGTTGAGATGTTTTGGTGAATCATGATGAGCATGTTGTTTGTCATTTATGTGAATAAAAAGATGGCATAATATGTAAAGTATGCTTTGAAATCCTTGAGTTATATAAATGTATGAGACGTTTATGTTATGAAAATGTGAATTTTCTCATGGAATGACACTTATACTTAAGATATTTGAATGAACATAATGATGTTGAATTTATCATAAGATGCTTGAATTGTGAAGTAGATGATATTTAAATAGTATGATATGCTTATATGTTCATTTAATAAATTAAAATGAAGTGTTGTGAGCATAAAAACATGGGACGCTTATTCATTAAATTGGAATTGATAAACTGACGATATTTAAATGCATGAGATGCTATATGTATATATGAAAGACCTTGGGTGGGACTCAAGGCAAACCTCTTGAGTGAGGCCCAGGGTTAGCCCGTGACACTACCGTTGTCGCTGAGAGTAATTGTGTCACGCGAGAGGGCAAACGGTTTGGTACCAGTAAAACAACCAGATCAGCTGAGAGCTGAGTATGTGGCTGAGAGCTAGTGTTGCAACACAAAACCTAATAATGAATGAGAATAGCATGTATGCATGTGTATACCTTGAGAATAGCATGATAATATAGAATGATGATGAGAATTAGTGAATAACATGATTATGGTAGTTATGTTATTGTTTATTTGTTGTTTCTTTGCATGTTAGATAAATAAACAATTGAATCGGTACTATAGCGGTCATTTATTATGTAAATTGCTCATCCCTATTTGTGGTTATTTTTACAGTGGATTTAGGATACAGCAGAGGTATATGAGGTCACTCAGCGTGTATGGAGCATTATGTATATGTGCATGGTACATGATGCACATAGTAGTTTGTAGTAGCCTTGGCCGGCTCCTGTGCATACCTATCTTGTTATGTGTATATGTATGTGTATATGGGAATGCTTAATGGAATAGGTAACTGATAGCTTCACTTGGAAGCTTAAAATACTTTTTAGCATATACTTGTTGTTGTGATGGATGATGATGTTATTTGATGATAAATGGATGTGGTAACCATGGATGGTCCTATTTTATTGCATGAGATGCATTTGATATCCAAGAATTGTAATTAATGTGATTATGTATTGAATACCATGGATGGATCCATGCGTTTGTCATGCATTATAAAACATCCTAATATTTAAAACTAGGTTTCTAAAACCCAAATAAATATTTCACGAATTAATTTCAATTTCAAAATAGGATTTTGGAACAGTACAATAACACCGTCATCACTACATCAACCTTCTAATGTGTAGTTCATCATCACATAACCTACCTATTTATGCAATGCAACAGTTTCATGGATATATCAAATATCACACACATTTATATATATGGTGGGACCAACCAGAGTCTCCACAATACAACATCATCATCCACCATAACAACAAGCATATGCTCAAAATAGGTCTAGGCTTCCAGCTAAAGCCGTCAGTTACCTATTCAACTAAGCATTTATATATACACATATATGTATACACAACAAAACAGGTATGCACAGGAGCCGGCCAAGGCTACTACAAAACTACTATGCACATTATATACAATATATATATATATATATATATATATATATATATATAATGCTCCAAGCTTAATCTTAGTGACCTTTCACCAATCTCCGTCACGTCCTAAGTCCACTGTAAATATATCCACAAATAGGGGTGAGCATTATACATAACAATGACAACTATAGTTCCGATTCATTTATCCTATTCTCTATCATACAATGAGGTATAACAATCTACAAACATAAATTACCATTTGACAATATTGACTACTCACATCACCATGCTATGACATCAAGTTATTTTCAATAGCATATATATAATGCATATATCATTTCTCAATAATTTGGATCCAATATTCATCATAAAACTAACACTGACTTTTAGCTAGATACTCAGCTCTCAGTTGATTCGGCCGTTTTCTTGGTACCAAACCGTTTTCCCTCTCACGTGACACAATCACTCTCAGCGATAACGGTAGTGTCACGGGCTAAACCCCGAGCCCCGCTCAAGAGGTTTGCCTTGAGTCCCACCTAAGATCTTTTGTGGAATCCTCAAAACCACAATCATATTTCATATTTATTCATCAATTTAAGCATCTCATGCTATATCAATTTGCATCTCATGCATATACTCATATTATCATCACATATCCTACTACATATCATGCATAGGAATCACAACAAATTTGCAAATACAATATATATATCTCATGCCAAATTCAATATCAATAATATATGAACGGAAAATATCATAACACAATTATGTCTCACATATTATATATTCAGGATTTCTTACTAATAATAACAATACTATCCTAAAACCGTTCATAAACTATGCATTTAAAATGTAAACACTCCCCATACCTGGAATCCTTGATTCCAAAATTCGAGCGCTTCTCGAACAATCTGAGTCAATCGCCGATTTCTGGTTTTTAAAGCCAGAAATTTCTAAATTAATGATAATTATTTTAATAATTTAATTCCTTAAATAAAATATATTATAAATTCTACTAAGTTATATTTTTAAAAATAAAATAAAATAAAATATTATTTACTCATAAAATGTTATTTTCACTAAATAATAAATTTCCTAAGTTTCTGACAGATACTAGTTTAAAAAAATCTCTTTAACACTGCTATGATTTTAATATATTTGATATTTTTCAGACAACAAACTTCAGTCAAAATCATAAAACGTTCATGTACTAAAAATTAATTTCTTTGCTAAAAAAAATCAACATGCAAATAAGGGATATTAAACTTACGAAGATGGAGGGAGCGTGATTCAGTGGTCAAGAAAAGAAAAGGAACTTGAAGTTAAGAGAAGGGGTACCGCCTATATGAAAAAGAGTGAAGAAAGGATGATTTTGAGGAATATGTGTATATTAAAAAAAAGGAGGATCAGTGCAGCGTAGGGAAAGATACGAAATTGCGAGAGAGTAAGACGTTGAAACTTGATATTGGAATGCAAGAATTAATTAGGAAAAGGAATCTGTAAGATTGAGGGATAACACGTGAAATAAGTGTATGCAGAGAAAGGAAATAAGGATAATATAAATAATAATAGGTAGATTAGAGAGAGGTGAGAACGTGGAAGCTAAGAGTGAATTGTAGTTATCTTCTTTGGCAATGCATGCACACAACACATAGGGAAAGAGAAAAATTAACAAAAGCTAAGAGTTAAAATTTGTGTTTAAAAGAAAAGGGTGTGGGACCCATGTCAGGAAATGAAACAAAAAGAAGAAGAGGTTGATACAGAGAGTGAACGTGAGATTGAGTGAGGAATTGATAAGAAAGTAATATAAAAATCAAGGGATCTCGCGGAAATAAAAGAGAGTAGAAGGAATTGAATGAGATTAAAGAATTTAAAGAAAAGAGGGGTCTGATGCGTGGCTAAAACGTGAGAGAAGGAGAGAGAATGAAGTAAAAGTAATTAATGAATTAAAATAATAAAATTTAAAATAAAGGTTAAGAAAGGAAAATTAAATAATTCAACTTAGGGACGTCAAAATTAATTATAGAACAATCCGTGGGGACAGAATCTCGAAAGGTTCCCAACATGAAACTTGTAGATCTCTATTTTCCCTTTGATTTGATATATCATTTGTGACGATCTGACACCTGTAACCTGAGATATGGTCAAAATACAACAGGATGCTCTAATCATCTTCGAATCAGGTATGTGATCAGAAATAAATTCACCAAAAATTATCCTTTGAGAATTGGGTTTTGTATCCTTCATTATAATTGTAGATATTTTCTATATGGATCTATATCAAAAAGAACGAAGTGATTTGAATACCGGAAAAGGGAGATTTTGCCATTTTTCTAAGACCTGTCACCATAGTGACATGATAAATAGGGGTCCTCAAAGATCTCCAAAACTGTACTAATATAGGAAGATCTAGCTCTTGATGTCTTCATGGAAAATATAGATAATTTTCTTACAGTGATTTTGACACCAAGTTTGCAAGAAATGAAGGTTGTATGAGAGAGTTATGAATTTTTGAATGAACCATGCGCAGAGTAAAAACGCGAATAACATGATTCTAAGATGGATTTACTTAATCCTTGAATTTGAGCATGACAAAGTGAGAATTTGGGATAGAGCCCAGAAATAGAGATTGAAGATCTCTTTGAAACAAAGTGAACGAAACTAGAATCATTCCAATCAAGCATCATTTGAGAAAATTAGACCCAAAATGCCAAAGGCGCGTAGGAAAAGAATAAGTCATCGAGCCTTAATGAGTTAGTTTCTAAAATTTTCAAATTTAGGATGTTACAATTCTCCCCTCCTACAAAAATTTCATCCTTGAAATTTAAACATAAAGATATACCTCAATGAAATAGCTTGGGATATTGCTGCCTCATAGCATCTTCACGTTCCCAAGTGTACATAGTACATTGATCCTGTTGCCATGCGACCTTGACCAACTGAATATTTTTGCTTCTCAAGCGTTTTACAGATCTATCCACTATACTAGTGGGATCAGCCACAGTGGTCAGGTTCTCTCTGATCTCAACATCATCAACTAGCATCTCATGAGTAGGATCTGGCAAGTACTTTCTTAACTGAGAAACGTGAAATACACTATGCAAATTTGACAAATGAGGAGGCAGTGCTATCTGATAAGCCACAGGGCCAACTCTTTTTAACACTTCATAGGGTCCAATATACCTCGGGCTTAGTTTTTGACTTTTTAATGCTCTTCCAATACCCTTACTAGGAGAAACTTTTAGAAATACTCTATCATCAACCTGAAACTCAAGCGGTTTTGTCCGCTTATCATGATAACTTTTTTGATGATCTTGAGATGCTTTCATTTTCTCTCTGATCATCTGAATCTGCTCAGAGGTCTGCTGCATAATCTGAGGGTCTAACATCAAACTCTCATATAGAGCCTCATATGGAGCTATACCTATGCTGTTGTGATAGCTATTATTATAAGTAAATTCGATCAATGGAAGGTACTGCTCCCAGCCACCACCATGCTCTAGCACACAGGACCTCAACAAGTCCTCTAAACTCTGAATAGTATGCTCAGACTGCCCATCTGTCTGGGGATGATAGGCCGAACTTAATCAAAGCTTCGAACCTAACTCCTGATGCAAACTCCCCTAAAATCGGGAAGTAAATCTCAGATCTCTAACCGACACAATAGAAGATGGCACACCATGCAGTCGAACGATCTCACTGATATACAACTATGCTAGTCTCTGCAAAGGGTAACTCATATTAATAGGCAGGAAATGTGCAGACTTCGTTAACCGATCCATAATAACCCAGATAGCGTCATGACCACTGCGAGTCCTTGGTAATCCCATCACGAAATCTATGGCAATAGCATCCCATTTCCATACAAGAATCTCAAGAGGATGTAAAACACCAGATGGTTTCTGATGTTCAACTTTTGCTTTCTGACAGATAATATAATGAGCTACATAATCAACCATATCTCTTTTCAATCCAGGCCACCAGAAATGCAATTTTAGATTATGGTACATCTTTGTAGTACCAGGATGAACACTCAACATACTTTTATGAGCTTCATCAAGTACCATTTTTCTCAAATCACTAGAATCAGGCACATAAACCCGGCCTTTCACTCGCCAAATACCATCAGAACCTTCTGTTAAGAACAAGTCCTTACCACAAGCCTGTATCTCTTTCATTTCTGGCAAGTAAGCATCAGTCAACTGTTGAGTATACACCAGCTTCAAGAACTCATTGGCTATTGTCAAAGTACCAAAAGTTACTTTCTCAGGCGAAGAAACATCAACACTCAGATTCATGTCTCTGAACTGCTCGAGTAATTCTATCTCTTTAACCATCATAACTGCCATATGAATGGATTTCCGGCTTAAGACATCAGCTACAACATTTGCCTTTCCCGGATGATATCTCATATCAAACTCATAATCTTTCAGAAACTCCATCCATCTTCTCTGCCTCATATTCAGTTCTTTCTGATCAAACAAATACTTCAGACTTTTATGATCACTATACACTTCAAATTTAGAACCATAAAGGTAATGTCTCCAAATTTTCAGTGCAAAGACCATAGTTGCAAGTTCTAGATCATGAGTAGGATAGTTTTATTCATGCGGTGGCAACTGTCGAGAGGCATAAGCTATCACCTTACCATTCTACATCAATACACACCCTAGGCCTAGCTTGGATGCATGACAATATACCATAAAACCTTCCTGCAAATTAGGCAATGTCAACACAGGAATAGAAGTCAATCTAGCCTTTAATTCCTGAAAACTCTTCTCACATTTAGGAGACCATACAAAAGGAACATTTTTCCGGGTTAGCTTTATCAGTGGTAAAGCAATTTTAGAGAATCCCTCAATGAATCTCCGATAGTAACTAGCTAGACCCATAAAACTCCTGACCTCAGTAACTGACTTAGGTCTCTCCCAAGCCATAACAGCTTCCACTTTGGAAGGATCAATAGAAACACCTTCACTAAAGATAACATGACCTAAAAACTGAATCTTATCCATCCAGAAGTCACATTTGGACAATTTGGTAAACAACTGCTTTTCTTTTAACACCTGGAGTACCAAACGAAGATGTTCTTCATGCTCCTCATAAGACTTAGAATAGATCAAGATATCATTGATAAATACAACCACAAATCGATCTAAGTATGGATGAAAGATGTTGTTCATATAATTCATGAATACAGCAGGAGCATTGGTCACACCAAACGGCATCACCACATATTCATAATGACCATATCATGTCCTAAACCCCATTTTGGGAATATCCAAAGCCTTAACTCAGATCTGATGATATCCAGATCGCAAATCAATCTTTGAAAAGATTGAAGCACCCCGTAATTGATCAATCAAATCATCAATCCTTGGCAACAAGTACTTGTTCTTTATTGTAAGCTTATTTAGCTGGCGGTAATCAATACATAATCGCATACTGCCATCTTTCTTCTTAACAAGTAACACCAGAGCACCCCAAGGTGATATACTGGGTCGGATAAATTATTTTTCTAGCAACTCATCAACCTGCTTCTTTAATTCTGTCAACTTAACAGAGGACATCCTATAAGGAGCACTGGAGATTGGTTCAGCTCCAGGAACAAGATCAATAGAGAATTTAATCTCCCTTTCAGGAGGAACACCAGGTACATTCTCCGAAAATACCTCCGAAAAGTCGCATACAACAGGGATCTCATGTACTCTAGACTCACTCTTTCCATCAGTCAAATAGAATAACATAAGCAACTGGGATATACCTTGGATTGTATAATCATCAGTATTTAGATTTGTAAAGATTACCCGCTGGTTCTGACAATCAACTAGGACTTTATTGGCTGATAGCCAATCCATACCAAGGACAATGTCAAGACCCCTCAAAGGTAGACATATTAAATCAGCCATAAAACTCCTATCACCCAAAGTGAAGGATACATTTTTACACATCATAGAAGTCCATATTTAGTACCAGTCGGGTTAGATACATCAAAAGCTCAATTCATAGCAATAACAGGCAATCTCAGACGCATTACACAATCATTAGAGATAAAGGAATGAGTCGCTCCAGAATCAAACACAACATTGAGAATAAAATCACCAATTAAACACTTACTCTGAACCAGATCATTAGCCTGGGCAGCATCCTCAACAATGATGGCATAGACTCTGCCTGCAGCTGGTGAATTATAAGTTCCAGCTTAATCATTTCTAGGAACCATAGAATTATTACTGCGTCCACCATTGCCTCAACCACCACGGTTACCGTTTCCACGGTCTCGTCCTCGGAAGCCTCCACGGTTAACGCTAGTATTAGAATCTGTCTGATGCAATAGAGGATAGTTAGGGCGGATGTACCCCTTTTCATTGCAGTGATAACAAATAACTTCTTCTTCTTTATCACAATTCCTAGCAAGATGGTCACCACCACATTTGAAACATTTGTCATCCCTTGGACGACTAATAGAATGATTACCAGAGTTACGTCATCCTCTGGATTTAAATGATAATCCACCTCTAGTAAACTTTCCTTGCTTTTTAAAATTAATTGGTTGTGGCCTTGAAGAACTGTCAGATTTATTGCTTGATCCAGTTGAAGCTTTATCATCTTCTTCATAAATTCTGCATTTGTTGACAAGAACAGGGAAACTCCTAATTTCTTGGTGTCTAAACTCCTTTTTAATTTCAGATCTCAAACCGCTCTCAAATTTAATACATTTGGAGCCTTCAGTACCAGGCTGCTGAAAAGAAGGGTAAAATAAATAAAGTTCTTCAAATTTAGCTGCATACTCTTCAACACTCAGATTACCCTGCCTGAGTTCCATGAATTCAAACTCTTTTCTTCTCCTTACACTGTTAAGGAAATATTTTTCAAGGAAACACACCTTGAAATTCTCCTAGATTAATTCTGTTCCCGCAGCTATCATTCTAGCTTTAGTAATCTTCCACCAGTTCTCAGCTTCTTTACGAAGCATAAATACAGCATATTCGACCTTCTGTGCCTCAGTGCACTGCAAACTATCAAAGATCCTTTCTAAGTTTTCAATCCATGCATAAGCTTGATCAGGATGAAAGCCTCCATGAAATTCAGTGGGTTTACACTTCAAGAAGCAGTCCAAACTATGATTATTTGCTGGTAGAGGTTGATTCTGCCTCTCTAGAATATCAGCAAAACGCTAAAATGCAGCAGCCATGGCATCCATACCATGAGGGTCAGCCATTTCTTATCCTGAAAATAATCACCATACTTTAGTACCTCTCATGGATAAGAATGCAATTTATTCATAGTTGATTTCCTCAACTATAATATTTAACAACCATAATATGATTTCACTCAATTCATAGCATTTAGTACCTTAACCTTGGCCTTGGACCTTTTCAAGTTTACTCTGATACCAAAATAAAACATCCTAATATTTAAAACTAGGTTTTTAAAACTCAAATAAATTTTTCACGAATTACTTTCAATTTTAAAATAAGATTTTGGAACAGTATAATAACACTATCATCACTACATCAACCTTCTAATGTGCAGTTCATCATTACATAACCTACCCATTTATGCAATGCAACAGTTTCATGGATACATCAAATATCACACACATTTATATATATGGTGGGACCAACTAGGGTCTCCACAATACAACATCATCATCCACCATAACAACAAGCATATGCTCAAAATAGGTCTAGGCTTCCAACTGAAGCCGTCAGTTACCTATTCAACTAAGCATTTATATATACACATATATGTACACACAACAAAACAGGTATGCACAGGAGCCGGCCAAGGCTACTACAAAACTACTATGTACATTATATACAATATATATATATATATATATATATATAATGCTCCAAGCTCGATCTTAGTGACCCACTAGTGGAAAAAAGACTTTTCTCACCGGACTTTTTACACCGGTTGTAATATAACCAAAAATAGGGGTGAGCATTATACATAACAATGACAGCTATAGTTCTGATTCATTTATCCCATTCTCTATCATACAATGAGGTATAACAATCTAAAAACATAAATTACCATTTGACAATATTGACTACTCACATCACCATGCTATGACATCAAGTTATTTTCAATAACATATATATAATGCACATATCATTTCTCAATAATTTGGATCCAATATTCATCATAAAACTAACACTGGCTTTCAGCCATATACTCAGCTCTCAGCTGATCCGGCTGTTTTCCTGGTACCAAATCGTTTGCCCTCTCATGTGACACAATCACTCTCAGCGATAACGGTAGTGTCACGGGCTAAACCCCGAGCCCCGCTCAAGAGGTTTGCCTTGAGTCCCACCTAAGGTCTTTTGTGGAATCCTCGAAACCACAATCATATTTCATATTTATTCATCAATTTAAGCGTCTCATGCTATATCCATTTGCATCTCATGTATATACTCATATTATCATCATATATCCTACTACATATCACGCATAGGAATCACAATAAATTCGCAAATACAATATATATATCTCATGCCAAATTCAATATCAATAATATATGAACGGAAAATATCATAACACAAACAATACTATCCCGAAACCGTTCATAAACTATGCATTTAAAATGTAAACGCTCCCCCTACCTGGAATCCTTGATTCCAAAACTCGAACGCTTCTCGAACAATCCGAGTCAATCGCCGATTTACGGTTTTCAAAGTCAGAAATTTCTAAATTAACGATAATTATTTTAATAATTTAATTCCTTAAATAAAATATATTATAAATTCTACTAAGTTATATTTTTAAAAAAAAATAAAATAAAATATTATTTACTCATAAAATGTTATTTTCACTAAATAATAAATTTCCTAAGTTTCTGACAGATACTAGTTTAAAAAAATCTCTTTAACACTGCTATGATTTTAATATATTTGATATTTTTCAGACAACAAACTTCAGTCAAAATCATAAAACATTTGATCCGGTCTCAATACCGGTATCCGATCTGCTATATATATTTCAACGTCTTTGATGAGACATCTACGTGTAACCGGTGTCATCGGTATACATCCGGACTGTAATTCCGTATCAGGCGTTCTCCCTATACCGGTTGTTCAGGATAACACCATGACATCGGATAATACACACGTCACTGTGCAAAAGACAAGGATTGTTGCTACAGGGATCGATCAATAATTCCCTGCACTACGAGCCAAATTCTGCTCACGGGAATGGTCAACCTGTTCCCTAATCCTAGTCTACATTCTCTATGCTCAATATAAAATAGCTACTTGACCCAATCATGCAGGTAAGTGCGCAATATAATAATGCTAATGGGAGTTGGTGGTTCCCCACCAACGTGTCCTCGTTAATCGAGCCAATCAGGTATATGAACTCACTTCATGATTGAAGGGAGGATCTTCTTCAGCTCTTTTACGACTAATTCCTCTCTGAATATATTCCTTCCTTGGAATATTACTGACTTAAGCGTCGGAGAATCTTTGCAGGTGACACCACCATTCGCCCACTTCAACGCGTTAGGTCGGTGTGAAGGATCTCCAGAACGCCCAATCCGCTCTCCTCACTCAAGGACAACGGATACCTACACCGGATACACATACATCCGGTCTTCCATACAGTATTTACATACTATTTGTGACTGGTCTGAGTCTGGATCTCTAGACCCCGGTTCAGGACAGATCATTGGCACGCCCGGTGGGACCCGATAAAGTTATTCCCATATCCTTTGACAGAGCAGGTAATCCACAATGGAAGGCGAAGCACAAGACTTCATAGAGAATCAAGCTGAAGGCAGAACCAATCCTAACGCCTTCAGAAAACTCAACTTTGATTCTCATGGGGGCAGCTCAAAGAAGATAGTAACTGTGTCTGATCCTGATCCTCGCGATGAGTTGATCAAACAACTTCAGAGGGAACTCGCTGAACTGCGAAAAGAAAAAAGGCAAAGCGAGGATAAAGAATCATCTCACACGCGAAACACTCCCCACGCAACTGATGGTGAAAAGTCCACCACTCTTCAGTACTCAAATATCCCTACATTTGAGGGGGGAGAACAGACTCGCGATTCTGAGGATGCAGCTTCCCGAAGAAAGAGAGATTCAACAACAGCACCCCCATTGTCTTACAATCTGAAGGTTCCTTTTTCAAGGAGACTTATGCGCATCAGCATCCCCAAGCACCTTCAAACTACTCAACCACTTTCCATCGGAAAGTATAATGGTGAAACTGATCCAACTAAGCACCTTGATGCTTATGTGTTTGAAGCCATGTACTTGGGGGCTGATGAAGACGTGATGTGCCGAATTTTCCCTCGAACATTGTCTGAGGAGGCCCTCGGGTGGTTTAAAGGCCTGCCTTCTGGATCCATAGATTCTTGGACGGAAATGGCAGCTGCCTTTGAAACCCACTTTGTCATCTCTAGAGACGTACCCAAGACGTCTCATACCTTGGCTCAGATTAAGCAAGGTGAAACAGAGGGCTTAAAAGATTTTTTGAAGAGGTTTTATAAGGAAGCAGCCCTGGTTCCTAACCTCACAGAATCTATCAAGCTGCATATCGTCATTGAGGCATTGCAGCCAGGATCAGCTTTCGCTCTTTCATTAGCAAAGAGCCCTCCAGCAACTTTTGAGGAGTTCAGGAAAAAAGCCTCAAAGTACGTGAGCATAGAGATGCACTTGGAGGCGATAGCTGCAAAGAAAAAGCCCCCAACACCACTTCCTCAAACCCAGAAGGGTAAGGAGAAGACGAGGTCAGAACGCATGGAGAGGCCATTTACAAATCCTAAGGTTGATAACCACCCTCCTCGACCTCGAGAAAGGCACGTCAATTCCTTCAGCCATTATGCACAATTGTCTGCCAGGCCGTCTCAGATTTTAAGGGAGGTCGGATGGCCAATGCTCAGCACATATGGCATCAGAAGACCAGCCCCTATGAAAAGACCAGGAAATTCACGTAAGTACTGTGATTTTCATGAACAAAATGGTCATTCAACTGATGAATGCCAGGCGCTAAAGAACGCGGTTGAGACGCTGATTAGAGAAGGCAAGTTGAAGCAATACCTGTTCAAAGAAAAATCCTTTGACAGGGCAGAACGGAATGAGAAAAGAGAAAGAGATCCAGACGATGGGGATGACAATAACCCCAGTCCGGTTCGAAAGTTCTCTGCTGCAGAGAAGCAAAAAGGTGTGATGACTGGTAATGCAGCACAGAAAGACAGCATGCCCCAGCAACAACGTCAGGGCCGACGTGAAGTTATTGACATGATTGCTGGAGGGTTTGCTGGAGGAGGAGCTTCAATTACAGCCCGTAAGAATCATCACAGAATGATTCTATCTGTGCAAGGGAAAGTCAAAGACAATCGCCCTTACAGAGGTGGGATTGAAGCTCCCACAATCTCTTTCTCTGACAAGGATTTTGGCCCAACCATTCCTGGTGGTGACGATGCTGTAGTCATCACTGCTGTGATCGCCAACAAGGACGTCCGAAGAATCCTTGTTGACCAGGGAAGTTCCTGCGATGTTATTTTCTATAATTGCTTTGAAAGAATGGGTTTTAAAGACTCAGACTTACAGCCTTACATGCAGGAACTAACAGCTTTCAATGGCGCAAAGCAACCAACTAAAGGGTATCTTGACACCCTTATCTCGTTTGAAGGCGAGCCAGGAGCTAGGACGGTTAGGTCTCGGGTGCTAGTGATTGATGTCAAATCACCATTTAATGGCATCATAGGTCGTCCCACTCTGAATGCAATGGAGGCAGTTGTATCAACCCCACATCTCCTTATCAAGTTCATTGACAAGGATAATGCTGTGTCATCTATCAGGGGTGATCAAGAAATGGCTAGGTACTGCTACAACCTTAGCCTCAACATGACAAAGCTCGACGCCTCCAATAAAAAGAGGAAACTTAATGATGCTGGAACATCGGCTGGATCTGTAAGCCTTGTCGACCTGGATCCTAGAGCGGATTTGAACATTGATCCGTTCAACCCATCAAAGCCCACACCGGATGGAAGTTCCAGGGACATCGTCTTAGGAGATTCTCCAGAAAAGATCACCCATATCAATGACAAGCTAGATACTGGAATGGAGCAGCGACTGCTGGCTCTTTTGCAAGAGTTTAAAGACCTCTTTGCATGGACTGCAGCCGATATGCCAGGCATAGACCCTGAATTCTGCTGTCATAAACTATCCGTCTATCCAGAGACGAAACCTGTGGCCCAAAAGAAAAGACGATTGGGCCCAGAGAAACAGAAGGCAGCTTGCCAGCAAACTGAGGAGTTGCTGAAGGCCGGATTTATCAGGGAAATTCGATATTCCTCTTGGCTTTCGAATGTGGTGATGGTCCTTAAATCCAATGGTAAATGGAGAATGTGCATCGACTACGTGGACCTCAACCGCTGCTGTCCAAAAGATCCTTATCCTCTTCCTAATATAGATCGGATGGTGGATGATTCCTCTGGTTATCAATACCTGAGCTTCATGGACGCTTACTCTGGTTACAACCAAATTCCGATGTGCGAAGAGGATCAAGAGAAGACAGCTTTCATAAATGATCGTGGTGTCTTTTGCTATACAGTCATGCCCTTTGGCCTGAAAAACGCTGGGGCGACATATCAGCGCATGATCAACAAGGTTTTCGAAGGTATGCACACCAAACTTGTTGAAGTATACATTGACGACATAATAGCAAAGACACCGGTTGGTGGCGATCATATTGAGGACCTAGGCCAAGTATTCACCCGTTTGAGACAATTTAACATGAGGCTGAACCCAATAAAGTGCACATTTGCTGTCCCTGCTGGGAAGTTTTTGGGTTTCATGTTAACTCAACGTGGTATTGAAGCCAATCCAGGGAAGTGCCAAACGATTCTAGACATGCAGAGTCCTAAGAATCTTAAAGAAGTCCAATCCCTGAATGGCAAGGTAGCAGCTTTGACACGATTCATGCCAAAGATGGCTCACAGGTCGCTCCCCCTGTACAAAATACTGAAAAAGTCCAAGAAATTCGAGTGGGGACAGGAACAAGAAAAAGCTTTCCAAGAGCTTAAGGAGGTGTTGTCCAAACCTCCCATTCTCACAAAGCCTGACCCCGAAGACACACTCATTCTGTATTTGGCTATTTCAGATGAAGCTTTGGGCGTTGCCTTGATAAAAGAAACTCCTGATGGACAAAGACCGGTCTATTTCACAAGCAAGACCCTGCAAGGTGCTGAGATCCGGTATCAGAAAATTGAAAAGGCCGCCCTCGCTGTTGTTTGGGCCTCACGACGGTTGCGTCCGTACTTTCACGCCCATCCAATCATAGTGAGAACGGATTTGCCACTCCGTTCTGTCTTAATCAAGCCCGATCTCGCTGGGAGGATGATCAAATGGTCTATTGAACTCTCTGAGTTTGATATATCCTACGAACCCCGCAGCGCTATTAAAGCTCAAGTCCTGGCTGACTTTATTGTGGAAATGACAGGGACTGATCCAGATTACCCTCGAGTCCATTGGACCATTTACGTTGATGGTTCATCAAACCAAAGAGGCTCTGGAGCAGGTGTAGTTCTAGAAAGTGACGACGGAGTACACCTGGAGATCTCCCTTCGTTTCAATTTCAAAACATCCAACAACCAAGCAGAATACGAAGCTTGCTTGGCCGGGCTAAGAGCTGCAATTGACATCGGAGCTTCTGAGGCGACACTCTGCAGCGATTCACAGCTGGTGATTTCGCAGATCTTAGGAGATTATCAAGCTCGCGAACCTCAACTCCAATTATACTTGAACTGTGTCAAGGAGTTGACTGAGAAATTCTCCAAGGTGGAATTCAAGCATGTTCCACGTGAAGAGAATACGAGAGCGGATATACTCTCCAGGTTAGCAAGCACTAAACGACCAGGTAGCACCACTACGCTGGTTTAAAGCACGTTAACGTCGCCCAGCATTCCTCTTTTCCCTTCTCTAAACGCCATAATGACTAACTCTCTTTATGGAGATACATGGATGGCCCCCTACATCCGTTATTTGGCCGATGGACAGCTGCCTACGGATGAGAAGGAAAAGACGAGGCTAAGGAGAGAATTACCGTATTTCACTATGATTGATGGTAATCTTTACAGAAGGGCACTCTCAGTGCCCTATTTGATTTGTCTCAAAGAGGATGAGGTGCAAGATGTAATGGAGGAAGTGCATGGAGGACAATGTGGACACCACGCGGGAGGAAGAAGCTTAATGCGAAAAATCCTCAGAGCTGGATACTGGTGGCCCACGATGAAGCAAGACTCCATTGACTTCGTCAAAAAATGTGATGCTTGCCAAAAATTCTCTAACCTTCACCACACACCGGCGGAAGAACTCTTCACATCTGCTGTTCCATGGCCCTTCTACCAATGGGGATTAGATATTCTGGGCCCCTTTCCAACTGCTCCTGGGGGTATCAAATATCTCATTGTAGGGGTCGATTATTTCACTAAGTGGATAGAAGCAGAGCCGGTGGTGCATATTACGTCAGCCCGAACTCGTCGTTTCATGTACGAAAACATCATAACACGGTTCGGGGTCCCAGCACGGATTGTCACAGATAATGGCACCCAGTTCACGGATAGAAAATTCACAGATTTGCTTGAAGGGTTAGGAATAACCCAAATATTCTCATCCGTCGAACATCCCCAAACTAATGGTCAAGCTGAAGTGGCCAACAGGGAGGTGCTGAAGGGACTAAAGAAACGCCTTGGTGAAGCCAAGGGCGGATGGACAGACCAGCTGTGTCATGTCCTATGGGCATATCGGACAACGCCTCATTCATCCACCAATGAATCCCCATATCGCCTAACATACGGGGTCGAGGCAATGATACCTGTGGAACTGCAAATTGCTTCCACAAGGGTTAAGTACTTCTCTGAAGAAACCAACAATGCAAACTTGGCATCCGAAATGGATGTCATACAAGAACTCAGAGAAGACGCTTTCATCAGAGATCAAGCCATCAAAGCCAAAGTTGCTCTCCGGTACAACAAACGAGTCCAATCAAGGACTTTCAACGTTGGAGATTTGGTTTTGAGGAAAGCAAGTATAGGGAACAAATTCGCTCATCAAGGCAAATTAGCCCCAAACTGGGAAGGCCCATATAGGGTATCCGAGGTCACTGGCAAAGGCTCTTACCGCCTTGAAAACCTTGATGGCACTCCAATCCGAAATAAGTGGAACACCCAAAACTTGCGCATCTACTATAGCTAGCTGTTGAAACCATCCACACTCTCCTATCCTTATCTTGGATTGAATACTGGAGAATTTATTTTCACAGCTACGCTCTCATTGTAATTCTTATTTTTGATTTAATAAGAATCTCTCACAACAATTTAACTCTTTCGAGTTTTTCTCATGCTGTGATTTTCAGTTTATCCGGTGTACAGAAACATATTCAGAACGGATGATCTCAGCTACTTGTTCTGTAGCTGACGATGTAACTTCTTGAATATGCGCAACACACAAGAGCATACTCAGGACGGATGATCTCAATTACCCATTCTGTAATTGACGTTGTAACTCCTCGAGTGTGTTTAATTGATTGAAGACCCGGATTGTAGGATTAAACCGAACTCTGGGTACGGTTAGTAAGTTTGGCTGAACACCGGTGAAGGCTCGGATTGTAGGATTAAACCGAACTCTGAGTACGACTAGTAGGATTAACCGAACGTCGGTGAAGACCTGAGTTGTAGGATTAAACCGAACCTCAGGGCATGGGTTGTAGGGCTGGTCCTTTTTCAAGGCCACAAACCGAACCCCATTCGAAGACTACATGGGTTGTAGGGCTGGTCCTTTTTCAAGGCCACAAACCGAACCCCATTCGAAGACTACATGGGTTGTAGGGCTGGTCCTCTTTCAAGGCCACAAACCGAACCCCATGCGAAGACTACATGGGTTGTAGGGCTGGTCCTTTTTCAAGGCCACAAACCGAACCCCATTCGAAGACTACATGGGTTGTAGGGCTGGTCCTCTTTCAAGGCCACAAACCGAACCCCATGCGAAGGCTTGGGCGCAGTAAGCTGGTTCTTCAAGACCACGCTGAACCCCAGGTAACGGGCGCAGTAGGTTCAGGATTAGCCCTGATCTGAACCCCGTATCGAAGGCTCGGATTGTAGGATTAAACTGAACTCTGAGTACAACTAGTAGGATTAACCGAACGTCGGTGAAGAATTGTCATTGGATAATACCAAAAACCAATTGAAGAACGGCTAGTAGGATTAAACCGAACGCCAAATATGACATGGACAGTAGGATCAAACCGAACTCCAAACACAACAAGTAAGTTATACTGAACTCCAGATTAATACTCTCTTATGAAGTTCTTTATTTGGGAGTTTTATAGCTTATAGTTCTGAGTCATCAATTCTTCAATCGAGACCTGACTCATAAACCCCGACACAAACAATTCACTCGGGTACGCCACAATCTAAGGCATACTCACCAGAAACCTCTCAGTCGGAAATATTTGAAGAGGAGTTTCTATTTTAAACCCTCACTCTCAAGAACTCTCACGAGAAAATCTCACTCAGAGTTTATTCAAAGTGATAATCACCCAATGATACTGGGGGACAACATTAACGGTTTAACGAATATCTTGAGGAATGAACTCTCGTCTAAACGATCTCACAATCATTCCCCTTAAGCCGTTCTTGAGACGATGATGTGTTCCCTCACAAGCGGTGATCTTATTGTGAAATTCATTTCGCATGTATAAGTCCGGTATGGAGATTTTGTTTTACAATCCGATCTTCATTACTTAAATCCGGAATGATACAATACACATGCAATCCCTCTATTGATTAAACGAAAATGGAGGTAAAAAACCCTTTTATTGATTAAACGAGAATTACAATTCGTGTAATAATCCGGAGCTGATCCCGGAACACAGCGAATTTGAATCAATAAAATGAAAAAGGAAACAAGGAAGGCGCTACTTTCTCTGGCTTGAATCTCCTTCTTTCCCTTTGCCTTTGTCTCCGATCTTGCCTTCTTCAGTGCGGGAGCTTGTTCCTGTGCTTATGGGCTTCAGGAGTGAAGGTCCCATGGATTGACCTTTAGGTAAAGGAGCAAACTTATAAGGATTGTCAGGCGGACTTTCATGACGCTTATCAACTATGGCCACCAGTTTCCCTTGATGAAACTCATAGAACGGATCAATACCATTCAGATTAAGTTTCACCTTGGGATTCCGGTATTGAATTTGACGAACAGCCAACCCAAAGGATTCCTTGACTGCTTGATCGCACATATCTACAGCCTTGTCAAATTCTGCTTTTGTGTCCGCCAACTTTGAGAGCAGCTCCTTCTCCTTACGCGACCAATCTTCGGTTCCTCGAGAATAAACAACTTTAACGTCCTTAAGCTCCTCTTCCAGCTTTGAAGAGCGTTCCTTCTCCGCACAAAAACCGGAGTGGAGGTCGGAATTGATTTTCTTTTGGTCAGCTACTTGGGCCTCCAACTCCTTGGCAAGATATTTCAGCCTGGCAATTTCTTCATCCTTCTTATATCCTTCCTCTTTGGAAGCTTCTAATTTACCTTCTAGACGAAGGATGGTTGCCTTATCCTTAGCAGCAGCAACGCTAAGGTCATTAACCTTGCCAACCAACAAGCTCAGCCTCTCATTCTCTTCTGAAAGCTTGCGAACCGATCTTAAGAGCCCGGATAATTCTGCCAGGTGCTTCTGTCCGGCATCGCAAGCTTTGGTTACTTCATCGCTCATCAATGAGGGCTTCAGCTTGTACGGAGTCTCAGGAACGCCCTCAGGAACAGAACCCTCGTATACCAGATATTGTGCAAGACCGGAGTTACTTTGAAGAGGGCGAGTAACTTTTGGAGCAAAGTAAGTCGTTATTGGCTTTGCACCATAAGTGATCCCGTCGCCGGGGGCATCCGGAGTGGATCCTGCATCCAGAACGGACCCTTCCACTTTCTTTCCCTTTAAAAGCTCCGGATCAGCGCCCTCACTTGAAATTTTTTGTTTTTTCGGAGAGAGTTGACGATCCGAGGTCTTTGAGGAACTGCGTTTTATTCTTTTCTTCTTCTCTCCGACCTTCTCAATCGCAACCCCTTCAGATCCGCCCTCTAGCAAGGGAATATCGTCACCAGCAGATGAGGTTAAAATGATGGTCTCCGCTGTAGCTTTCTTTGAATTCCGTTTCGCTTGAATGTCATTTTCAGCTGCCACGGAATTCACTCTAGCTTTGAGCCCCTTCAGTTTTTCCATCTCTGGTGACGCAGCTTCAATTTCAACTACAAAACCAAACAACACAGTTAGAAATCAAATACTTCAAGGCATGATACGATAAAATATGAAAATTAGCAGGAAAATTACGCAGATATTCCTCGCGGGTAGACCACGATCCTAACAAACGCCTGCAAGAGAAAAATTGATGCGAGGCGGTGTAGGATTGAAGAGCGGAAAGAACGAAAACTGAAGACGGGCTTAGTTCATCCTCCTCAGTGTAGTACGCCTGGGAGGTCAGCAAAAAGTGTTCATGCGTCCAAGCCACTGGGAACTTCGGAATCCCATCTTCAGTTAACCAAAAAACTGACTCATCAGGGTGAACGCTAATCTTCGTGAAATAGGACTTGAATGAATGTCCATCAACTTTGGCGGAGTCAGTGTACGCCTCAAAGTTGATAACCTTTGAGAGAGTCCGGAGGGATATCAAGCTCACTCCCCCTTCTCTTTATTTGCACGACGGACCACTTGGGCAAAATAAAAGAGCATGGCCACCGTCGGCTTGAAGTTGAAGTACTCCCCAAGCACTTCAAGAGAACGGACTAATCCCCATCCGTTGGGGTGAAGCTGCGAAGGAGCGCAGTCCAGGAATCTCAGAACCCCCATCTGAAACTTCGAAAGGGGAAACCGCACACCAAGGTTCAAAAATAAAAAGTCATACATATACAAGGACCTTTCGTCTGGAGTATGACAAATTCGATCGGATGGCAACGGAGCTATCACCATGAAGCACTTCTTGTATTTGTCCTTCTTGAAGACCGTGAAACGCGGCTCCAACTCCGCTCCCTCCTCTCGAGCGTGAACTGATGCTATTTCACGAAACTCCTCAGCCACCCAGCTGAATGGGCGTTTCTTTTAGAATTTCACCCAGTCTATCCGGTGTGCAACCACGTTGCATAGCCCGGATTGGGTCTTCAAGATATACTTCTCAGAAGGAGATTCTCCTTCAGACGATTTCCTCCCAGTAACTTTCTTTGTCACCATTGTGAAAGCTTTGATGCTGCGATAAAATTTCACATCATCAGAGAGATACAAATCCCCACTCTCGACACTCTCACTGGAGGAGGAAGACTCTGAAGAGGGTATAATCACCCTTCGCCTTTGATATTGCGACTCCTCCCTCTCTGTATTCTGTGGCCTCGACTGAAGGATCACTGGGATCCTCCCACCACGAACACTAGGGTTTTGAGTCAAAGCCCTCCCTCCTCGTCCTCTAGGGCTAACGCCACTGAAGCTAACACCCTTCCTAGGCATTCTCAAATATTGAAAAGAGATACAGAAAACGAAGGGAAAGTGGTTACCTAAGGATAGTGAATTGAAATTCACAGAGGCGGACACGAAGAACTTCTCGGAACTTTTGCAGAGGTTCGTCAAGGGAGCAACAAGAAATGGTAACTGAAATTGCCAGATACGCCTATCTCAGGGCACGAAAATTTTTCAAATACCCACTAAACACAACCTGTCGTTTACCTCCAAACGACTCCCCGTTTAGTGGACCAAAATTGTCGTTTAGTACCTCAAGGCGCGAAAATGCCATCGCTTTGTCACAAAGCCATCGAAATGGGCCTATTAAAACCAGATACTAGGCCCAACAATACTATGCGTGACAGTTACTAAGACATGCGCACTTAACGCAATAATGGCTCGCCCATGTGAATTAAGGCATTAAATGTCCAATCATTAGAAACGTGGCCACCATTACTCGAATACCAAGGGTTGCGAAATTCGATAAACTCCTGATATTCTCATTGTCGAATCCGCCCTTAAGAGATTCATCACTACGGAACCTTGTTCCCAGAGCGGACATATACACTTCGATGTAGTTCCGAAATCCAAAACGTACTATGATCAATATAGCTCATATGAGCAAGTCAACTGCTTCCTCACATCAGCTAGGGGGCTAGTAGAGGTATTACTCGGATTTCGGATGGATGCGAGAATTGCCTAATCCGCACTCCCATGATTGGAAAAAATTCACCAGGACGGATGATCTCAATCACCTATTTTGTGATTCGATGATGTAACTCCTGGCACGAAGAGCCCCACTAATCATTCCAGGACGGATGATCTCAATCACCTATAAAGTGATTCGACGATGTAACTCCTGGTATGAACAATTCTCATCATCATTCTTACGATGAAAGCTTTTGAGAACTGAAAAGTATTCGCTCAATCCGTACTCCTACGATTGAGAAATGTCTCCAGGATGGTTTATCTAAATCACTTAATCTGTGATCTGACGATGTAACTCTTGGTGTTGTGTACTTTTCCAGAACGGGCAATCTCAATCACCCATTATGTGATCTGACGATGTAACTCCTTGACAATGGTGTACCTGCCCAGGACGGACGATCTCAATCACCTATTCTGTGATATGACGATGTAACTCCTGGCGCCATACACACCTCAAGGACGGATGATCTCAATCACCTGTTATGTGATCTGACGATATAACTTCTGGTGCTGTACACATCCCCAAGACGGATGATCTCAATCACTTATGAAGTGATTTGATGACAGAACACCTGGCATGATCAATTCATATAATCATTCTTATGATGGAAAATTCCGAAAGTCAGTCCGCACTTTCGCTTTCAAGTGGTATTCTCCCAGGACGGATACTCTTTATCACCTATTCTGTGATACAACGACGTAACTCCTGGCGTAGAAAAAACTCCCATCATCATCCTTATGATGAAGGATTCAAACACCACTTCCTTGCAGTTCCCTAAACTTGGAACAATATTGTCATCTCCTGTGAGAGTATTACGGATTAAAAGCAGTCATCCGTCCTGTTACATTACTCTACTGAACAGCGGATCGACCCATCTTTCCCCAAGAGAATTAAGGAAATTAAGGATCATGCCCCAAAGACAGGCACCTTTTTCTTAACACATACTTGGGGACATGTATATATTTCGCCGTTCTAAATTTATCTATTGTTTAATCTTCTGAGGCAGTTATTTCAATCCGGCCTTAAGATTAGTTATAAAGAACGGATTAGCATTGAATTATATATACATGAAACGATGAAGACAAATGCCTTAAATGGAATTCATTCATTAAAAACAAGGCTGTATACAATAGTTCAAAATCCGGAGTTGATCCCGGCACACAACTATACATATAAAGGAAAACAAAACTACGGAGGAGGAATCTGTTCTTCAGTTTTCTGTGCCTCCTCAGCACCAGGCTCTTGTGCCCCTTCCTTGGGAATCTCCACAGGAGTCTCACCTCCAGCAGCCTCAGCCCTTTCTTCAGAAGAGGAAACCTCGGACACAGGAAAAACGTAATCAGGTCCCATGGTTTGACCCTCAGGAAGAGGAGGCAAACCGTACAAGGACGTCGGAGGATCTTCGTGATGACCATCCACCACTGCGACTAACTTTCCCCCATGGAATTCATAGTACGGATCCATTCCATAAAGGTTAAGTTTCGCAGTGGGGTTGCGGTAGAAGACTTGGCGTATGGCTAGGCCGAAGGACTCTTCAACAGCCCGGCTGCATATGTCAACAGCTTCTTCTCTCTCAGCTTTCGCTGTAGCCAATTCTCCCCGCAACTTGGACAGCTCCTCACTGGATACTTCGGACTCCGCTTTCCTAGCCTTCAGTCCCTCTATCTCAAGAAGGAGCTTCTTCTCCCTTTGAGACCACTCCTCAGCATCAGCTTTATTTTTATCCTGGCTGCTACGGAGTTCTTCCTCCTTCTCTGCCACTTTGCCTTCCAAGTTTTTAAGATCGCCTTTGAGCTTGAGATTCTCTTTAGTCATGATATCTCCAAACTCCTTAGACTTGCTAAGACGATCTTCCATTAACTTCACGGCGGCTTTGTCTTTTTCCGAGGAAAGCTTGAGTTCTTTCAATTCGTCACTCAATTCTTCAACCTTATCGACGTTGCTAGCCAACTCACTGACTGAAGAAAGCATTCCAGCAAGTTCAGCTAACTGCCACCTTCCGGCCTCACACGCTTCCTTAATTTCTTTAGGACTGAGTGTAGGCCGGAGTTTGTACATCGGTGGAGGAAGAGTGGCTGGAGTAGAACCCTCATAGGAGAGGAAGGGAGTGAGAAACGAGGAAGTTGGGAAGGAGGTCGGCTCTGATCCAGAAACCCCAGCAGGATCAACAGCTTTATCCTCCGAAGTCCTTTGCTTCTTGGACTGACGCCTTACAGGATCATTCTGGATCTTTCTTCTCCTCTCAGTAACTGGAGGTTGACCCGAGGCTGCGCCAACATCGGATGAACCGCCCTCAACCAGTGGGATGTCCCCTTCAGCATCCGAGGTCAGGATGATTACCTCAGGACGATCCTTAGTTGAGGGCTTGGGCTTCACTTCATTTTCATGGGCAACGGACTTACCCGCCGCCTTGAATTTCTTTAACTTGTCCATCTCTGGAGTTTCTTGTTCTATTTCACCTACATGAACAAACACAAGATGTTAGCAACTACAAATATTCTATATATATTTGGTAAAGGAGAAAAGGTGAAATAAAACGAGAAGTACGCAAATATTCCTCCCGGACTCCGCTTGAGCTACTTAGCAAACGCCTACACGAAAAGACGTGACGACGTGTAGTGTGTGATTCAAGGGCGAACAACACTCTCGATGTCTCACGAGACAGATCGGATTGGTCAGTGTAGTACGCGTGTGAGCTCAAGAGAAAATGTTTGTGTGTCCAACTCAGGGGAAATTTGTCGACGCCCTCTTCATCCTTCCAAAATATGGGTTTGCCCTTCTTAATGGAGATGCGAGTGAAATAAGTCTTGAAGGACTTCCCGTCAACCTTGGCAGAATCCGTATAAGACTCAAAGTTCACAAAGGAACAGAGAGTCCGGAGAGTCACCAGACCAACTCCACCCTGCTTGTTTGCCCTTCGAACTACCTGAGTGTAGTAGAACAGCATCGCAACAGTTGGCGTGAAATTGAAATGTTCACCGAAGACCTCCAAAGCTCAGACGAGGCCCCAACCGTTGGGATGAAGTTGGGAGGGTGCACAGTTCAGGAACTTCAAGACGCCCATCTGGAGTTCGGATAGAGGAAAACGAACTCCCAGATAATGAAAAATAAAGTCATATATATATACAGAGCGGTCATTAGGGACGACATGGCATATCCGCTCTGTCGGAAGTGGTGCGTAAACCCTATACCACTTTTTCGTCTCTTCATCCGTACTCAGCGTGAACCTCGGTTGAATCCGAGATCCCTCCTCATCCGCATGACGAGAGGCCAAGTCCTTAAACTCGCTGGACACCCAACAGAAAGGCCATTTAGCCTGAACCTCCTCCCAATTCAGCCTCGAAGCAACAACGCTATAGAGACCTTCAGTTGTCCTCGAAATAGCACTATTTCCAGAGGTTCCTTCTCCAGTGGCCATTTGGATTTTCTGAATCGAACTCCTTAATCTACGATAAGAAATAAAATGTCGTCAGAAAGTTGCAATCATTACTCACTGCATTTTAAAAGCAATTACAATCAGAGGGCGACTCTGAGAAGGGAAAGGTCACTTCCCACAGTGAGTAAGATCCCCTTTCTGAGCGACGTGATTCAGTCTTAGGAAGAATTATAAGAATTCTTCCCCACGACTATTAGGGTTGCGGGAAACTGATTCCCCCCCCTAGATGAAGCCTACTTTCTATAACTAAGAGTAGCAAACCAAAGCAAAACTAAAGCGACAAGGAAGAGATAGTTACCTCAGATGACAGTGATGAATTTGAGGAACGAAGAAACCCTCGCAATGTAGGCAGTAAACTTCCTTGCAAAATTTCTGCAGAGTTTCGTTGAGAAAACAAAAGCAAGTGGAACCCAGAATCCACTAAGTATTCCTTTTATAGGAAACAAAGAGGTTCGGTTACCCCCTCTTGAAGTTGTGTCGTTCTCGATAAAACGCATTCGTTCACAAGCGAAACGACACAACCGTTCCAAATTCTTGGGCGCCAAAACGATAGCGACTCAGCGAAGGGCTATCCACTAGGCCCAAAAGTTCCGAAAACTTCAGACCCATTAAGCCCAAAACGACGGTTAATGAGATTTTCATCTCAGACGCAATAATTGCTTGCCCACGTGATTAAAAGCATTAATGTCTAATCATGCAACGCAATTCACGCTTTACAGCCGTTACACGAACTTCAAGAGCTTTCAATTCCAATAAACTCTTGAAGTTCTCACACACAACGAATCTTTGTCTGAATCCGTTGTGACCGCACTGACAGGTCGGATCTATTAATTTTAGAACGGTTCTTTACGAATGACAACAGATGCTAAGGAACTGTTACACACGTAAGCTTACCGATATTAAGACCTCTCGCAGGTTGAGTAGCTTATGTGAACAACCATTCGGTCCCTCACACAAGCTAGGGGACATATGATCCGGTCTCAATACCGGTATCCGATCTGCTATATATATTTCAACGTCTTTGATGAGACATCTACGTGTAACCGGTGTCATCGGTATACATCCGGACTGTAATTCCGTATCAGGCGTTCTCCCTATACCGGTTGTTCAGGATAACACCATGACATCGGATAATACACACGTCACTGTGCAAAAGACAAGGATTGTTGCTACAGGGATCGATCAATAATTCCCTGCACTACGAGCCAAATTCTGCTCACGGGAATGGTCAACCTGTTCCCTAATCCTAGTCTACATTCTCTATGCTCAATATAAAATAGCCACTTGACCCAATCATGCAGGTAAGTGCGCAATATAATAATGCTAATGGGAGTTGGTGGTTCCCCACCAACGTGTCCTCGTTAATCGAGCCAATCAGGTATATGAACTCACTTCATGATTGAAGGGAGGATCTTCTTCAGCTCTTTTACGACTGATTCCTCTCTGAATACATTCCTTCCTTGGAATATTACTGACTTGAGCATCGGAGAATCTTTGCAGGTGACACCACCATTCGCCCACTTCAACGCGTTAGGTCGGTGTAAAGGATCTCCAGAACGCCCAATCCGCTCTCCTCACTCAAGGACAACGGATACCTACACCGGATACACATACATCCGGTCTTCCATACAGTATTTACATACTATTTGTGACTGGTTTGAGTCCGGATCTCTAGACCCCGGTTCAGGACAGATCAACATTCATGTACTAAAAATTAATTTCTTTGCTAAAAAAAATAATCAGCATGCAAATAAGGGATATTGAACTTACGAAGATGGAGGGAGCGTGATTCAGTAGTCAAGAAAAGAAAAGGAACTTGAAGTTAAAAGAAGGGGTACCACCTATATGAAAAAGAGTGAAGAAAGGATGATTTTGAGGAATGTGTGTGTATTAAAAAAAAGGAGGATCAGTGTAGCGTAGGGAAAGATACGAAATTGAGAGGGAGTAAGACGTTGAAAAACTTGATATTGGAATGCAAGAATTAATTAGGAAAAGGAATATGTAAGATTGAGGGATAACCATGTGAAATAAGTGTATGTAACAGTACAATAACACCGTCATCACTACATCAACCTTCTAATGTGTAGTTCATCATCACATAACCTACCTATTTATGCAATGCAACAGTTTCATGGATATATCAAATATCACACACATTTATATATATGGTGGGACCAACCAGAGTCTCCACAATACAACATCATCATCCACCATAACAACAAGCATATGCTCAAAATAGGTCTAGGCTTCCAGCTAAAGCCGTCAGTTACCTATTCAACTAAGCATTTATATATACACATATATGTATACACAACAAAACAGGTATGCACAGGAGCCGGCCAAGGCTACTACAAAACTACTATGTACATTATATACAATATATATATATATATATATATATATATATATATATATATATAATGCTCCAAGCTTAATCTTAGTGACCTTTCACCAATCTCCGTCACGTCCTAAGTCCACTGTAAATATATCCACAAATAGGGGTGAGCATTATACATAACAATGACAACTATAGTTCCGATTCATTTATCCTATTCTCTATCATACAATGAGGTATAACAATCTACAAACATAAATTACCATTTGACAATATTGACTACTCACATCACCATGCTATGACATCAAGTTATTTTCAATAGCATATATATAATGCATATATCATTTCTCAATAATTTGGATCCAATATTCATCATAAAACTAACACTGACTTTTAGCTAGATACTCAGCTCTCAGTTGATTCGGCCGTTTTCTTGGTACCAAACCGTTTTCCCTCTCACGTGACACAATCACTCTCAGCGATAACGGTAGTGTCACGGGCTAAACCCCGAGCCCCGCTCAAGAGGTTTGCCTTGAGTCCCACCTAAGATCTTTTGTGGAATCCTCAAAACCACAATCATATTTCATATTTATTCATCAATTTAAGCATCTCATGCTATATCAATTTGCATCTCATGCATATACTCATATTATCATCACATATCCTACTACATATCATGCATAGGAATCACAACAAATTTGCAAATACAATATATATATCTCATGCCAAATTCAATATCAATAATATATGAACGGAAAATATCATAACACAATTATGTCTCACATATTATATATTCAGGATTTCTTACTAATAATAACAATACTATCCTAAAACCGTTCATAAACTATGCATTTAAAATGTAAACACTCCCCATACCTGGAATCCTTGATTCCAAAATTCGAGCGCTTCTCGAACAATCTGAGTCAATCGCCGATTTCTGGTTTTTAAAGCCAGAAATTTCTAAATTAATGATAATTATTTTAATAATTTAATTCCTTAAATAAAATATATTATAAATTCTACTAAGTTATATTTTTAAAAATAAAATAAAATAAAATATTATTTACTCATAAAATGTTATTTTCACTAAATAATAAATTTCCTAAGTTTCTGACAGATACTAGTTTAAAAAAATCTCTTTAACACTGCTATGATTTTAATATATTTGATATTTTTCAGACAACAAACTTCAGTCAAAATCATAAAACGTTCATGTACTAAAAATTAATTTCTTTGCTAAAAAAAATCAACATGCAAATAAGGGATATTAAACTTACGAAGATGGAGGGAGCGTGATTCAGTGGTCAAGAAAAGAAAAGGAACTTGAAGTTAAGAGAAGGGGTACCGCCTATATGAAAAAGAGTGAAGAAAGGATGATTTTGAGGAATATGTGTATATTAAAAAAAAGGAGGATCAGTGCAGCGTAGGGAAAGATACGAAATTGCGAGAGAGTAAGACGTTGAAACTTGATATTGGAATGCAAGAATTAATTAGGAAAAGGAATCTGTAAGATTGAGGGATAACACGTGAAATAAGTGTATGCAGAGAAAGGAAATAAGGATAATATAAATAATAATAGGTAGATTAGAGAGAGGTGAGAACGTGGAAGCTAAGAGTGAATTGTAGTTATCTTCTTTGGCAATGCATGCACACAACACATAGGGAAAGAGAAAAATTAACAAAAGCTAAGAGTTAAAATTTGTGTTTAAAAGAAAAGGGTGTGGGACCCATGTCAGGAAATGAAACAAAAAGAAGAAGAGGTTGATACAGAGAGTGAACGTGAGATTGAGTGAGGAATTGATAAGAAAGTAATATAAAAAGAGAAATTCTTGGATACCCTCTCTAAATTGAGGGTTTCAATACCTTTAGCCATGTGTCATGCCACATGTGAAAATTATGTGTGATTTAAACAATTAGAATTAATGCTCTTATCCACGTGTCATGCCACATGTCGAAATCATGTGTGATTTAAGCAACTAGGATGGATGGACATGATTGTGTCTAGTAATCGATCACTCATAAATAGTCAATGCATTAAAACATTTTATATGCTAAAATTTGAATTTAACAAGGTTTGATCTTGCAACACATTGGAGAGAAAATAAGAACCTTACCACTAAACTATCTGATACATTTAAAAAATATGATGCAACTATATATAGTTATATTATATATGTAGAATGTATATCCATTAATAAAATCTATCTATGAAATAAACATTTTTGTCTTTTTTTATTTTGTATAAAAAGTAAAATTAATGAACAAAAAAAGGGCGGAAATATTTATTTTGAAAATAAATATTATTAATATATATATACATTCTACAAATATAATATAAAAATATATGGTTATATTACATCTCTTAAATGTAACCTAGTGGTGAGGCTTTTCTTTCATCTCCTACTCAAATCAAACACTTCAAATGTTATCTTAGAATCTAAATAAAAATGATGATTTTAAAAAATATGTGGCACAAACAGAGTTGACATGTGGCTAGAGAATAATACATGTGGTATAAATTTAGTTGACACATGGCTAGAGGCATCCATTCCAGTTGCTTCACACACATGACTATAGGCATCTATTCCTAAAAAAACTAATGATATATGCCTTTAATTTGCTAAGGCTCATCTTCTATCTCTTATATATACGTTAGGAGATCAAACTTTGTTACACTTAAATTTTGAAATATAAATATTTTAAAATGTTGACTATTTACAACTGACTAGTTTGACCGGTTGCTAAGCGCATTAATTGAGGGCTCTAATGCTCCTAGCCCCTAGTCATGTGTCAATTGAATTTATGCCACGTGTATTAGTCTCTAGCCATATGTCAACTCAATCTATGTCATATATTTTTCTAAGTCATCATTTTTGTTTAGATTCCAAAATAGTATTTATAGCGTTCGATTTGAGCAGGAGATGGAAGAGTAGGCTCGCCACTAGGTTACATTTAAGATACATAATCTCACCATATATTGTTATATTATATTTGTAAAATGTATATCTGTTAATAAAATTTATTTGCAAAATAAATATTCCTACATTTTTTCGTTCATTAATTTTAATTTTAATTGTTATACTAAATGAAAAAGACAAAAATGTTTATTTTGTTAAAAAATTTTGTTAACAGATATACATTCTACAAATATAATATAACTATATAGTTGCGTTATAATTTTTAAATGTGTTAAGTAGCTTAGTGGTAAGACTACTTGTTTCTTTCCCATGTGTTGTGGGATCAAGTCTTAGCACGTGGCTAAGGGCATCAATTCTAGTTACTTAAATTACACACAATTTTCACACATGGCATGACATGTGGCTAAGGGTATTGAAACCCTCAATTTAGAGAGGGTACCCAAGTAAAACCCATATAAAAATCAAGGGATCTCGCGGAAATAAAAGAGAGTAGAAGGAATTGAATGAGATTAAAGAATTTAAAGAAAAGAGGGGTCTGATGCGTGGCTAAAACGTGAGAGAAGGAGAGAGAATGAAGTAAAAGTAATTAATGAATTAAAATAATAAAATTTAAAATAAAGGTTAAGAAAGGAAAATTAAATAATTAAACTTAGGGACGTCAAAATTAATTATAGAACAATCTGTGGGGACAGAATCTCGAAAGATTCCTAACATAAAACTTGTAGATCTCTATTTTCCCTTTGATTTGATATATCATTTGTGACGATCTGACACCTGTAACCTGAGATATGGTCAAAATACAACAGGATGCTCTAATCATCTTCGAATCAGGTATGTGATCAGAAATAAATTCACCAAAAATTATCCTTTGAGAATTGGGTTTTGTGTCCTTCATTATAATTGTAGATATTTTCTATATGGATCTATATCAAAAAGAACGAAGTGATTTGAATACCGGACAAGGGAGATTTTGCCATTTTTCTGAGACTTGTCACCATAGTGACGTGATGAATAGGGGTCCTCAAAGATCTCCAAAACTGTACTAATATGGGAAGATCTAGCTCTTGATGCCTTCATAAAAAATGTAGATAATTTCGTTACAGTGATTTTGACACCAAGTTTGTAAGAAATGAAGGTCGTATGAGAGAGTTATGAATTTTTAAATGAACCATGCGTAGAGTAAAAACGTGAATAATGTGGTTCTAAGATGGATTTACTTAATCCTTGAATTTGAGCATGACAAAGTAAGAATTTGGGATAGAGCCCAAAAATAGAGATTAAAGATCTCTTCAAAACAAAGTGAACAAAACTAGAATCATTCCAATCAAGCATCATTTGAGAAAATTAGACCCAAAATGCCAAAGGCGCGCAGGAAAAGAATAAGCCACCGAGCCTTAATGAGTTAGTTTCTAAAATTTTAAAATTTAAGATGTTACACATTACATTAATGTCTAGGTGATTGTTGCATTGCATAGATGGGCAGGGCTTGTGTTTGATTGAGATTGAGTTATATTATACATTGAGATTAGTTTGATAAGAAGTTAATGACAAATTGTGTTTTATGTGTAATTATGCTTAACTATGCAAGTGACGGGTCACATTACGTTTTGTGAGGTTTAGATGCCATGGGATAGCTACATTAGGAAGCACATGTACATGATGATGAATAATTTGATTGATAGTCGATGGAATTGGTTATGTTTACTTAGTGTTGGAATTATGCATAATGTGGAATTTAGGAACCGGAGGAGTGAAATTAGGATCCGATGGGTTTTTGGACCCTCAGAAGGGATCAATAGGTTCCCTACATCATTTATGAGTTGAGCATATAGGCCTTACCTTATTTGAAGGTAATTTGATAGGTTTGATGCCCCTGATTGCACTAAATTGACCATAACGCATTTTTCTATATAACTTAAGCATACATTGGAATTTTGGCGGATGGACTATGCTAACAGTTTCGAAATAGGGAAAACATGTGGCCTATAAAGTTTCATGGCAATCGGACTTAAATTGGGTCATTTGGGTAGGTTAGAAGTTGGCGGGAGGCCTAAAGTTCATGACAGCAGCATTGTTGTTACTATCATGCTGACGCGTAGCATCAGGTGCGAAAAATAGAGCTGACGTTGAGCATAGGGCTAACGCGTAGCGTCAGGCCCCTACTGCTATTTTTCATATTTTCTTGTTATTGGTTGTTTTTGAGCGTTTGGCATTTTGCCCCTTTTAAGTAATTTTGATATTTTTCCAATTATTTGGCATTAAATTAACCACGAAAAATTTTTTCCTTATATTTTTATTATTATATTTAAGTATGGATGTTTTAATTTCTGCTCCCTCTGCTCCAGAATGGTACATGCGAATTCCAAAATGTCTTCCTGATGACATCCTAAAGGTGCTCTGTTCAAACCCTTCTCCTGATGGTCACACCAGAGGTTTGTTATGGTCTCACTATTATTGGCAAAGAGATCAAGAGTTCAGCACATCGTCTACTCATCCTTCTGAACTTATGATTGATGTTTACAATTTTTGGAGCCATGTTGGCAGAATTCCACAGACTCATCCATCCTTCTGGGATCCAACAACAATTATCATTC
Source organism: Clitoria ternatea (assembly GCA_037962975.1). NCBI lineage: Eukaryota > Viridiplantae > Streptophyta > Magnoliopsida > Fabales > Fabaceae > Clitoria > Clitoria ternatea. Next base: position 230,431,108 of record CM075672.1, read on the forward strand.
TTACTTTCATCTATTTTCCTTCCATCATTCTTACTGACCATCCCTTTTTCTTCTATACACAAGTTGGTCGTCTGCTCTTAGTGTCTGTATCCACATCCCACATGATTTTTGCTTCTGCTTCATAATGTCTCCCTACAGCTTTTAAGACTACTTAGTTTCGATGATGTCCCTCATATTGTTGATTACAAAAGGGGTGGAAGAAGAAGTGTCTAAGAGGAAATAAGTGTCTAAGTAGTTAGGGGGAGAAGTTTTATATAGTCTATAGCCTAATTTTTTTTCTTTGAAGCCTCTATGTAAACTTGTTGCATATATGAATAATAATCTGTTCTGTTTACATACATATCTCTTTAGATATCTACTGTTACAACTGAAGTCTGTTATATGTGAAAAACTTAATCATCCTATAAATGTATGATATTTAGATAATGCTTCATCTCTTTGAATACAGATATCATTTTATATTAAAGATTTGATGTTTGTTATCAACAAATAGGGAGAAATTGTTAGAATCAAGTCTGAATTCATGACTAAGAAGTCTGAACCTCATATGATTTGTTAATAATATACATCAAGACTCTTAGCTAAAATAAAGTTTGTACGCTTGTCTATCTAACTATTTTGTTCAAGTGTGACAAAGAGTCCGTAGAACTCCATTTGCAAAGAATAGGAGGAGTCTATATAACTCATTGTTCTTGAAGTGAGGAAGTCTATACTCATTCAAAGCTTCATTGAATTAAGGTAGTCTGAAGCTACAGACCATGAGAAGCTCTCTCTTTCTTCGAGTATTTGAAAAGGGATCTTTCTTTTCTAAATGAGAAGTTGCTTGAACTTTCGTATATCATCTCTGTGCCTATCATCAAAAAGGAAATTAACGGAAAAGTTAAAAGGCATACTCGCATATATCAAGAAAACTACCTCACATATCTCAAGGTGTCAGGAAAAACTGAACCGACACAGAACAAATAGCCTAAGGCTAACTGCTATAAAGTGTACTTGCTTACTGAAAGTGCATAAGCAAAAGGGATTTTTTGTTAAAGACTATTGAGGCAATCCACTTAAGGAAATTTCTTTGAAGCATATCTCTACATTTGCTAACAACACAATACTCGAAGAGACCAACATTATCCAAGATGAATCAACGGCTATTTCAAGAAGGACTATAAATACAAGAAGCTTTAAAATCAGAACAAGACTTTTGCCTCATTGCTCAACTCTCTTTGATTTGTTGAATTATTGTATTGCTTAAGCAGTATATATGTTTTTGAAAAAGAGTTTAAGACTTATTCAACCCTCCTTCTAAGTCTAACTTTGTACCATCAGTCTTCATATATATTTTATGAAAAATATTAACCTGAGTCTTTAAGGGATGTTTAGTCCATGGTATCTTTTTTTATTCGTAATTAAATTTGATAGGAATAAAATATTTTAATTTAATATAAAATAATAAAATTATCTCTTAGAATAAAGGAGACCTAGTAATGTTTTTCAAAAATATTTTTTTAACCTTTATAACCTATAGTACAATTTTACAACCATGATTTTATATTTTAAGTGAGAGTGATTTTAAAACTTATTAGGAATATTTTACTTGAACTAGATATGATAATAATATTATTATAAGAATAAAAATTTATTTCCAATAAATTAAAGTGACAAACAAACACATTTTTAAAACTTTATTTGGGAATCTTATTTTTTATCATTCATGAGAATAAAAACTTATTTGAGAATGTAAAAAGATAATGCGTAGCAAACACTCTATAATGTTAAGGAAGTTAAAGTGGAAAGTCTTTATTTAAAAATATTATTAAAACTCACTTAATTTCTAAATAATTTCTATATAATTTTTAATAAAAATTATTTTTACTTCCTTAATAACATCCTTAAGTCACTTATTTAGAACGGTTTTTCTAATTGCAACTCTAATACTTTTCATTTTTTAAAAGAAACAATTACTTGACTTAACACACATCAATGTATAATTATTGATCTAACCAGTGTCCGGAGTCAAAGGTTGACCACTCCTGACCAGTGTCCGAAGTAAGCTCTCTTGCTCTCAATTTTACACCGTCTCAGGGGAGTACGATATTATATACTTAGGTTTAATGGGGAGTCTAAGTTCTTCACGTTATGAGATGAAGTGGTGTCTAATCCAAACCGTTATGGAACAACAACCGGAGGTGAACCTGCAAAAGATTCTCCGATGCTTAAGACAATACAGTTATTACAGAAAATAGATAGATTACGGAGGGTATTAAGAAGATGTTCTGAGTCCTTTCAAATTAATAAATGAGCTGTATTTATAGGACTTCCTTGAGTTAAGACTTGATTTGACCCTCTTCTTAACATACTATAGCTACACTAAGTGGTGGGGACTTGTTGCCTATACCTTGTCTGACTGGCATTTAGATGTCAGATCACCTGACCAGTATCAAGGGCTAACAACTGTACTGACATACATTTAGAACATCGGTTCCTTGGCTTAAAATCCAGTATCTAGGGGTTTTAATAGTCTGGTATCTAAATGGTTTAGTTTCCTTCTACATACTAGTACACTCTGTTCACTGGTCAAGGGGTCCGGTGTGAACCACACATCAGTAGGGATGGCAAAATGGGTCAGGCCCAATGGGCTGGCCCGCCAAGCCCGCCAAATTTGGCGGGGCGGACAAGAATTTTTAGCCCGCCTCCCGCCAAGGCCCGCCCAAATTGGCGGGGCAAAACCTTGGCAGGGCGGGCCGGCCCGACGGGCCCCGCCAAAAGAAAAAATATATAAATATTACTAATTTATACTTTATTTTATTAAAATATATACTTTGATTTTCTAAAATTAAAAAAAAAAGTAACATCTCTTACTATTTATATATTTCTTTTAATAATATTTTCTTTAATTTTTTTAAAAATTTATTTTTCTAATTTTTTAATCTTAATTTGACACTTTTTTTTAAAAAAAATTACAATTTTAACTTTGGCGGGCCGGCCCGCCAACCCACCGGGCCCGCCTTAGGCGGGCGCGGGCCCTGAATTTTGGCCCGTTTAACTTGGCGGGGCGGGCCAGCCCGTTTTGCCATCCCTACACATTAGTTATTATAACTAAATATATTAAATTCGTCAATTATTTTCGTCATATTTTTAAAATTATTCTTAATATTAATGTAGATAAAAAATAATCTTTTTATTAACACAAAAATAATAATAAATGTACTTAGTAAATTGAAAGAAATCTTAAAAAAAGAGAAAAAAGACCTAAAGGAAGTTTTATAAAAATAACTAAGATTGCAAAATTAAAAAAAAAAGAAAATTTATTATAAAAAATCATGTTAAATTAATCTTGAAAATCATGTAAGATTATATTAATATTAATTTAAAATAATTTTTTTATGTTAAAGGTTGGATACGTTGGAAATTTTGATTTTCTAACGCTAATATTTTTACTTTCCAGAATGTTTTATGCTGCAGTTTCCAAAGAAATATGCTAAATTGAATATTTTAATATTTAATAAAAGCTTTGTCCCTTGTTCAAGTTCTCAACTCAAGCTTTGCATAAAGCCTGAACCACCTTGGAAAGTTGGCTTCGTTGCGAAGAAAATTTGCAAGTTAACGCAGAAATCTCACAAAGTTTGCATCAATGGCACCCGAACCCGAAGATGATTTCAAGGACGAGAAGAACCCTAGACCCCTCGATGAGGATGACATCGCTCTCCTCAAAACCTATGTACTCTCCAAAACCCTAATTTCGCCCTATTTTCTCCTTTTAGGCTTAGCGGATCTTCCTTCTTGTTTGAATCCTGTTTTATTCTACTTTCGTTGTCTAGTTTCCTATGCTATTATTCCACTTGAATCGTTCTCTAATTTGTTTTTAACTATGCTGCTTTTTGGAATCGCTTAGTGATTTGGGGGAAATTCATTGCGTTGTCCCAATTGAAGGAGTCGGTTAAAGTTTGTAACTTTGAACTTTTTCAAAATAATTAACTTTGGAACTTTAGAGAGTTTGTAAGTGAGGTTCCTCTTGGGACATTTTCAGATTTTGATAGGTTAACAGCTAGGATGTATACATGTATCAGATAGAATACGTATACGATGCTGTGATACGAAGATTTTTAAAATATATAGGATACGTATGAAATATATATCTAAATATACATATAATTCATAAAATGTAATGAATTTAAAGTTGCTATCATACAAATCCAAAATAAAAACATGATTTTTGGACACAATTAAAACAAAACCAAAATTTTGAATGATTATCTTCATAAGTATTTGTGTAATCCTTACATTAGAATCTGATATCCTTTTTAAGTGTTTAAATACTCAATGAACAAGTAACGGTGAAGTATCCCATAGTATCGGATACGACACATATTGGACACGGATACATGAGACTGATGGAATGCAAGTATTGGTGCCTCATAGGTTAACAGTAGAGGTTGCTGGGTTTTAGGGTTTGTGGTGGTAGCTATTCGTGGTAATTGTTCATTGATCATGATGTTGATGCTCCAAGGTTTTATCATTATTGTAGAGATACTGATTGCCTGGTTATGTAAATAGTAAATTTGTATATTCTCACATGAAGAAGAAGAATCCATTGGTTTAGTTAGGAGTTGTGGATGTGCTTTACAGTGTCTAGCCATGTATGAAGTGGTGATCATGCATGTGGAATCTCTTGCAATATGGGAATTTCAGGGATGGTTATGGTTCTGAGAATATGTTCTCCAAGTGTATTTGATTATTTGACCTTCCCATCCCTGGTTCTTTGTAGAAGTTGTTGGATGGGAAATGCATGTGTTTAAGCTGTGGTTTTCTAATCATTAGTGTATTTATAAACAATATTATAATGTATTTTTGTTTATGCAGGGTTTGGGACCTTATTCCACTAGCATAAAAAAGGTGGAGAAGGAAATCAAAGATATGGCAAAGAAAGTGAATGACTTATGTGGTGTGTGCAAAAGATTTTGTTGTTTCATCGTTTCTCTATTGCTTGGCAGAGCATTGTAATTGTTTCGCATTTCTATAACTAATCTTTTCTCAGTATTGATGTGTATAATGTGTAGCAGTGCCCTTCTGCTCTATTTTACCTTTTTTATGGTTGCAAGTGGTCTCTTAACTGATTTTTTTTAATATCTCAATTTATTATGTAGTATTGATGGGTGATAGCGTTAGTTTTTCATCATGACCATGAGTCATTAACCATGAGAAAACAACTGATGGAAAGAGTTAATAATTCTTATTAACTCATGTGGATTTGTATTTGTGTGGGTTGTCTTAATTGCATGGACTGGATACTGTTAGCACTTGCACAATTCCTTAGATGTTAGCTCTCTGTTGTTATAATAGGTATCAAGGAGTCTGATACTGGTTTAGCTGCACCAAGCCAGTGGGATCTTGTTTCTGATAAGCAAATGATGCAGGAGGAACAACCTCTTCAGGTGTTTTTTTTATTTGGTAGAACTTGTTCTATATTTTTTAATTGAGAGAATTTGCTAATTTTCTATTTATTAAACAGGTGGCAAGGTGCACTAAGATTATAAATCCAAACTCTGAAGATGCCAAATATGTTATCAATGTGAAGCAGATTGCAAAGGTGCCTATATATTTAGCAGTTTTTCAATTTTTCATTATCAGATAGTTAAAATTTTTGTAGATGTCTGGCATGACCTTTTGATTAGGACATCATTTGCTTGATCAGCTGTCTTGTCCGGTGTAAAATGCCAAGTTTTATTTTCTTTTTTGGTGGTGGAAGCTGAGTCTTATATATCTTCTGTTTTGATGATGGCAGTTTGTTGTTGGGCTAGGAGACAAGGTTTCCCCAACTGACATAGAGGAAGGGATGCGTGTTGGGTATGTTTCTAATAAACAATTTCATTACCAAAATATTAAGTATATAAATATAAATAAGTGGAACTTCATTTGACATTGTCTGCTTGTTTGTCTGACCTTCATTTTAACATTGCAGGGTTGATAGAAACAAGTATCAGATTCAAATTCCTTTGCCTCCAAAAATTGATCCAAGTGTTACTATGATGACAGTTGAAGAGAAGCCGGATGTGACATATAATGATGTTGGCGGTTGTAAGGAGCAGATTGAGAAGATGCGTGAAGTAAGACGTCAAAATTGGAAATTTGCATGTTTTATATTATAATGAAAGAAATAAGTCATGTAGTTCTAATTTTTTTAAATTCACTGCCAGGTTGTTGAACTTCCCATGCTTCATCCAGAGAAATTTGTCAAGCTTGGGATTGATCCTCCGAAGGGTGTTCTTTGTTATGGTCCTCCAGGAACTGGGAAAACACTATTGGCCAGGGCTGTGGCTAATAGGACTGATGCTTGTTTTATAAGGGTTATTGGAAGTGAGCTAGTTCAAAAATATGTGGGTGAGGGGGCTCGAATGGTTCGTGAACTATTTCAGGTAAATACATGCAACTCGTCCTCTAGCTTTTGATAATGGTTTATATCATGTGTCATTAAATCATTTGGCTAAACTTTATCTCTTGTAGATGGCTCGTTCAAAGAAGGCATGCATTGTGTTTTTTGATGAAGTTGATGCAATTGGAGGTGCCCGATTTGATGATGGTGTGGGTGGTGATAATGAGGTTCAGCGCACCATGCTTGAAATTGTGAATCAGCTTGATGGGTTTGATGCTAGAGGAAACATCAAGGTTTTAATGGCAACTAACAGGTTGGTGGATTTTGTTGTGAGAGGATATCTAAATCATGATGCATTTGAAATGGCCTTCTAAATTCATTTTTTCTTGTAAGTCATATAGTACATGTCCATCCTCTTGTAAGGACAAAAAATTGCAAATCAAGGTTGCATTGCAACTTCTTTTGCAAATGTTTCATGGTTCTGTGAGTGCTTTCGTTCTATTTGGAAATTTAACTGCATTGCTGAGCTGCACTTCTTTTCCTCTATCTAGGCCTGACACACTAGATCCAGCTCTACTACGGCCTGGGCGATTGGATCGAAAAGTTGAATTTGGTCTTCCTGATTTAGAGAGCAGGACGCAAATATTCAAGATACACACAAGAACCATGAACTGCGAAAGGGATATCCGATTTGAACTTTTAGCTCGGCTTTGCCCGAATTCCACTGGTAAGAACATCTTAAAAGTAGCCAACGTTCAATTTGGCTTAGACTATTTGACATCAATCTGCCAAGGATTTCTTCATTCTGGCTGATATACTTGGTCAAAGTTGTTCTGATTTAGAGGGATTTTTACAGCTTCCATTCTTTCTCTTATACTAAATCCTTACTCTTAAGCCTTGTGCTTCATGCTTTAGTAATTATAGACATTGGTTTCTGATATATAGTTTTTGTTTTCTCCAGGAGCTGATATAAGGAGTGTATGCACTGAAGCTGGTATGTATGCTATTCGTGCCCGGAGGAAGACTGTAACAGAGAAAGACTTCCTTGATGCAGTGAACAAAGTCATCAAAGGGTATCAGAAGTTCAGTGCAACTCCCAAATATATGGTTTACAATTGAGTTATTCTTTCGTCTTTTTTCTTTTCTTGAGACCATATTAGCACTATTTTTTCCTGTGAAAAATTAAAGGGGCATGTGGTTATTTCATGAGCAGTTTGTGCAACTCCTATTTGAATGCATCATTGTCTGTAGTAAAACCTTTTGGCCCTTTGGAAATTAACTCTGGTTAGTCTTTAAACTTTATTTCTTAATAGTTTGTTTTTTCCGTTCAATTTTGCCTTAACAATTATAAAACAAGTCAACATGACAACATGATCTAAATTTTAATTCACAATTTTGAAAATTGCGTATTTAAATGTAGTATCTCAAAATATAAGTTAATTAAATATTTAAATGTTAAATAGAGAATCGTGGTAATTATGTTGGTTTTTTCAATCAATGGATGGACTAAGTTTTTTGAGTATCGACCATGAATCTTGAAGGGTTAATTGCCTGCCTAAGAGGGAAGTTAGCTCATTCTTTTTTATTTGACTTAGTAATGTTATATTTCGTATTACTTCATATAAATTGAATTGATGTATCTCAAAATTAAAAAAGAAATGGGTTGATAATTTTAAATTTAATTAAAAATACCAATGTATTATAAATTAGAGCGATTCAAACTAATTTAATGAAGCTTTTAGAGTTGCACCATTAAAGCAAAGAATTGTTTATAGTCATATTAAGAATATAAAAAGTGGTTATGTGATTAGATTCTTAATTAAGAGTTAATGTAATAAATTATTTTTAAATAAGAGTTTACATTATGAATTTAATTGAAAATTTTTTTGATATAAGTTAAAAATAATTTATTTTAATAAATTATATGAAATAAATGATTAAAATATATAAATAAAAAATAACTTTCATGAATTATAAGTTATTTTTATAAGTTATCTATGAACTTATCTAAACTCATTTTTAAACTTAAATTAAAAGTTGAACAGCTCCACTCTAAATTACTGTGAGATGACAATAATTTTAAACTAATATAAAACAAACTTTTATTGATAAAATTAATTTAAAAATTAATTTGTTAATGTGTTTTGGTGTGTGCGTGTGTATATCAAGGGACCTTATCATCTTTTATTTAAACTTTTAATAAATTACTCGCCGCTTTGTTTATATTTACGTAAATTAAGACTTTCCTCAATTCAACGATGATGATTAATATTGGAAAAAATAATACAAATATAAGTCGCCATGCATGTTTGTTTGGTAATCAATTCGAACCTTGCAGACTAGAGCCTAAGACTTTCTTTGTGAATGAATTTCATTCGATAGGTGTAGTGTTAGATGGCACATATTGGTTGAAATTAAAAGTTTTTTAAAATCACATAATCACTTAAAAGGTCACACTTTCTAAAAAACTCACATGACTCAACCATTTATTATATGTTTGTTCGATTTAGATTCACTACTTTTACTCTCACATAAGAAAATCTTTCTCATATAATACATTTGGTATATATATATAATATTATAATATTATAGTCTATGTTTGTTGCTTAATATAAAAACCTCTTAATATATTTCTTTTATTTTTAACATAAGAACCTAAAAAAATAACATTAATTAATTTTTCACCAAAATATTTTTATTAACCATTAATAAAATAAACATTAATTAAGAAGACAGAATAAGATTTATGAATCCAAATAAAATATATAAGGATATTTTTTAAAAACTATTACAATTTATATTCATATTAAATAAATTTAACTATATTAACTAATTTTTTTAAAAAAAAGACTAGAATTTGTTAATAGAATTAATTAAGATATTCTTACAATGAACCACAGAGCTATTATTTAACAGTTGAAATTTGATAGAGAAATGTCATCGCAGAAAATTCATACGCAAAAACAGCATTGGAAACAAATTAAAGAGGAATTTACAATATGATGAACCTTTCACACCATCAAAACACAAAATGGTCACTTGTAATTAGTCATTGGTCCTGTTGAAGAGAGCAAAGTGACACCAACACTTATCTGATTCCTACTTATTAACAACAAAATCATTTAAGTTTTGCAAACGGTTAAAATTATTGAAATTTATATCACCGATAAAAGAAATAGCTCAGAAACATCAAGAACTCTTTAGCTTCAGTATTTAAAGGTGCAATCATTCTAACTCAAGGGAAACTGTCCCGGGTTAAAAAGAAATGATGAAAAATCTTAAAAATATTATTTCCCTTTTATGCCATTTTCTATCAACACAAGGCTTCTTTTCCCATTTACATGTCTTGTGTTTCTTGGTTATTATCACCCCCTCGGTTGGCTCCTCCTTGATCAGTCCCAAACGTCCTCTTGCTCATGTTAGTTCGCTGCACTAACCGAACCAGCGCTTGAACCACTTCAGACATCGGTGGTCGGAACTCCGGCTCCGGCTGCCCCAAAAGTAAAATTAAAATAAGACACGAAAGCATTCATCAAGTGTATCGTAAGTTCATGTCTTGTGTTTATATCAGATTTGTTGGACTAACATATTACGAGAGAGACGAGCAAAGCTATAATCTTAGTGAATGCAACAGTCCAAATACAAAACAAGTAATTTACTTCTCATTCACAGAAACAATAAGAATATAGGATGAAATATGAATGAGATTACCTGAACACAGAGAGCAATAACATCGGCAAATCGAGAAAGAGACTTAACAGGGTATAGTCCTTCCAATGCAGGATCAACCATTTTAGCCAAAGCATCAATGTCATGGAGTTGCGGTGTTGCCCATCGAACCAAGGACTGCTCAAACCTTGGCCTTGAGCTGTAGATGGAACATTTTCACAATTCAGAAAAGAAAAAAGGGAGAATATTATATAAATGCATAAAATCAAAAACAGTGATGACAATATAACAAAGTTTCTCTCCGTATTGTAAAAAGCAACCAAGATAACTGTATGTGCTAGAAGAGATAAACATGTCTCAGGCAGCAAGAGAGAACCAGCACAAAGAAAGATTAAAACTAGAGGACCAACATTACAAATAGACCTGCTCCTCTAGTTCGTTTCGATGTTTGATGATTCTACACATTGTTACCCATTATATGAAAATAATAATAGTGATAAAAGTACTGTTAATGTTGAACCTAAAAGGTCCATATGAATGCATCTACTTAATGTATAATATTTGAATTGTTTTACTTCATTATTTATACCATATATACCAATGTGCTCATGCATGTGCCCAATTTATGTTTGAAAGCAAGTGTAAATACTGATACATTAAGGGTATATCAATCTTTCACCTATCAAATGGTTTCCGTCCACTAATGAGTTCCAACATGACAACTCCAAAGCTGTAAATATCACTCTTAAGAGTATAATGACCAGACAATCCGACTTCAGGCGCTTCATATCCAGATCCAGCATTATTGTTCAATACCTGAACATGACATGCAGAAATTCTAATAATTTTAATGTGTAAGCCAAGTGTTAATGGAAAAAAGGAGAAATAGCATTCAGTAAGAGAACTATCAGTATTCTGCCAATGCTTGAAATTGAAATATACAATATCCATCATATAATTTGTTTATTTTCTATGCAGTACTAGAAGCTCCATGACAAAGTGGTCAGAAGTTCAATCCTTGCAAGTTGCTACCATGCTTTAATTGCAAAGTGCTACTGCCGTTGGAGAGGAGGTTAGAGATATAAAACTAATATCGAGACTGAGCCTGAGCCTAAAGCTTAAGCTTCAAGAAAAGATGACTCTTGACAATAGGCCAGGCAACTAGGGCCAACGGTTATTCATACAAAATATTTTATGTCTAACCTTTCACTTTCTTTCTCTAGTTGTTGCATCTCAACGTATGTGGCAATAGTGACTAAAGAATTAGAGTTTAAAGAAAGAACAATAACTTTGAAACTGAAGAATGAGTCCTTTCATAAGAACCTCTTACATCATTTCACATAAATTACGAAATCTAATTATTTTAGGCAAAAGCATCAAATTTGTTAATTATTCTTGTTATACTATCACAATAAAAGAAAGTACTTCTTGATAATAAAAAAATACTTGCACAATTACCCTTCATATTAATGAAAAGAGATAAACTGATTTCCTAAATTCCATTAACATCAAGAGAGAATATGTAATTAATAAGGATATGTGTTGTTAAAAAATAATAAATATACATTGTAAATTGAAAGAGGTCTTATAAAAAGGACCAAGAAAAAACTCTAAAATAGAGTCTTAAAAAAAAGACAACTGGACAAGAGAGCAAAACCTAAAAATATATAGCAACGAAAACAGAGTAAACTACCCCATGCAAACATAATCTCGTTCGAAGATAAATGTTGGAAGTCCCACATCGCCTGCCTCATTATATTTCGCATGGTTTAAATACCAGTTGAGCAACTCCAACCATTGCCAATTGGTTTTGGGATGGAACCTTTAACATGGTATCAGAGCCAAAGCATTTCTTTCCGGTTCTTATGGGCCAAGAGTTGCCCTTTCGTTGTGGGTCAAAAGTTACCCCTTGCCTGGTCCGGCAGGCTTCGTTGGAGGGGGCGTGTTGGAAGTCCCACATCGCCTGCCTCATTATATTTCGCATGGTTTAAATACCAGTTGGGCAACTCCAACCATTGCCAATTGGTTTTGGGATGGAACCTTTAACAATAAAGATAGGCATCAATTCATAGCATAAAATTCCAAAAAACACTTAAATCACCTGGTCTGCATTTGGAATATAGCTTGCCAATCCACTGTCGGAAAGATGAGGATTAAGATCTGCATCAAGCAATATGTTGGCTGACTTTATATTCTTATGAACAACTGATGGTGAACAAACTTCGTGTAAATACCTATGAAAAAAGCAAGTAGAGTAAGGTTATTGGTTCTGGGGGTAAAAATTTACATTGATGCTTGATGTCCAATCCTTATTGTCTTGTATTAGAAGACCTGTTTGAACCTCTATTGTTAATAAAAGTCCCTTGTTTCCTTTACAAGGTGGCAATTCCCTATTTGCTGATAGTATATAGTATGTTGACTTTAAAGTTGATAGTGTATCAAATTAAATTCATAAATACATTTTTAGTCACAAACTACTTTATCCGATTTCCTTTTTCATTTTTAAATTTGAGCCGTGTTAAGATGCAATACCATTCATAAGACTTCACACAACATCTTAAGCTTTTAGCATGCAAGCTAAAAAGTAAATGTAAAACTAGATTCACTAATGAGATATAATATAACATGAAATGAAAATGCAAAACTTCCATAAAGAAAACAATATCAAGATCTTCTATTTACATTAATAAGTTCCCAACTTACTCTAAAGCACGTGCAATCCCCAAAGCAATCTTGACACGTGAATTCCATATCAATGGTTTAATATACTCATCGGGTAGGTGAAGGAAATCATGCAGTGAACCATTTTTATGATACTCATAGACTAGGAGGTGCTGTCCATGCTCTGAACAATAACCCACAAGCTCTGTCACATTAGGATGATGCAAATGGCATATGTTTGAAACTAATTCTACAAAATCGTCAGACAAGTCATTGGGAAGGACAGATGAATCGATCTTCTTCACAGCTAGAACCTACAACATTGCCAGAAGTGAGAAAACCAAATCAAAACCACTAATAAGCAGATGCACAGATTCAAACCATGGTCTAGTATGGAAAAATTCATGCCTTTATGGTGTTTATTGGGAAGTATTAGCTACATAAGTGACATTTACAAGCAGCAGGACTTCTCAGATTTCTTTTGTTTTGTGCTTTTACTTCAAAAATGTATCACCAACACATGGATTCACACTATTTGGTATCAAATCTATTCAGAGTTGATCCATTTCTAGGAAAATTACACAAGTGCATGATGCTATTTTAGATATTATGTATCTCTGTCACCAGCATTAGATATAGAAGTTGTTTACACTTTACAGCAAAAACAGGTAATGAATACCTTTCCATCATCAAATTGAGCGCGGTACACACGTCCAAAAGATCCCTCACCAAGAAGTTGATCCACACTGAAGCTTCCAGTAGCAATCTGCAGGTCAGCTATAGAATATGTTTTTACATTTGTAGGAGCTGCTACAGCCTTCTTGACTGCAGGGGGCTTATTGACTACAATGGGTATCTTTGAAAATTCATCGTCGTCAAATGATTTATGACGATCAATAGGTGGAGGTTTAAGGCTTATGGTTGGTGAAGGTGCATCAAATGTCTTCGTGTCAATTACAGATGAAGTTTGCATGGAATTAATTTCTGCATTAGTACAGATATTAATATGTCAACTAGAATCAAAGCATGGTGAAAGCAAATAGCTTCAACAGCTAAAAATCAAACTGAAAGCTCTGAAACAGGGCTGCCATTTCCAATCACTGAAGAAATAAGCTAGACAGTCCAGAGCTCCAGTTTCTAATTAGTGGTGACTGGAGAAGTTTGACATGACAAATTATAACAACAATACCAATAACTATAAAAGCTATCTCTAGTGCAAAAATGATTTTTCAGTAGTATGCTAGAATAAAATGCAGACCGTGGTCTTCATTTGAAGTAAGAGGAGCCAAGGGCTGATTGTCAAGCTTTTCAATGTCTTTAAATGACTTTTTCGATCTTTTCTTCACCAGAAAGAATGCTACTATTGCCCCAACTACCAAGATGGAGATTACTATTCCAGCAATGCCACCACCTCCTATACCAGATTTTTTGCCCCCGTCATCACTTGTGCCACCAGCATCTGATGAGGTATGTCCACCAGATTTGCGATTTCGATTGTTTGTTATCGGAGGTGTTCCAGGAGGAGGTGGGGGTGCAGGTCCTGAGTTCCATGTATTACCATCCTTCCTGTCATTAATTTGGACAATTTTTCAAGTTTTATAGAATTTACGATGAAAAACTTATTCTTACAATGATAATAGCAAAGCTTACTTTAGGTTTATGCTTTTCAACTGCTCGGGTATCCAACCTGTAAAATGATTGTTCTCCACATTCCTGAGAAAGATTTAAGAACATAAATTCAACTGAAAAAAGAACTTCCATAAAAATACAGGAAAGGATATTCTATGGAACAGATACACACAGAATGTTAAGAGGCAGACTAGCAAGGACATCAATGTTGCCTGTAAATTGGTTGTTTTGCAGGAACCTACATATATGCGAATAAGTCAATATACAATCAATCAATACAAAGTAATTATTAACAGAATACATTAATAAAGAAAAAATAGTTAGACAATTACATGGTGTTTATGTTTGAAAGTGAGCTCATGGTCTGAGGGAGGTCACCTGTCAAAGAATTGAATGAGAGATCCCTGCAACAAGTATTAGATATTATAGTCATCTGGTCCTGAATTGTCATCAAACCAAATTAAAGCATACTTTATGCCAAACATGAAACATAGCCTCCATTATTATGATAAGCATGTGAATTTTTTAAATTACCAAAAGAATCTTCCATGGAATATGATGCAAGAGCCAATGAATACGGAGCACTTTTCACAGAAAAATAATTTAAAGTGTTTTAAACATTGAATCCAAAGTAATATTGTGAAAATACTTAATAAAAATGGAAAGTAATCCAAAACAAAAAACCCTACTGTAAATTATATGTTTTATATAATATAGACTTGATGCAGCATGTAGAATACTTTTAAACACTGGTGAAGGGTAAGAAGATATCTCACAATGTAGAAAGGGAAGAAAGCTTCTGAAAGTTGACAGTCAGTCCTTGCTGCAGCTGATTGTGACCAAGATTCCTACATTATCAAGATTAACATTAAAAAATGATTCCAGTTGCTTGTTTGAGGTTTATTTGAAGAAGTCAAGGAGATAACATACAGCTCTGTAAGAGAAGTCATATCAGAAATAGAATAAGGGATCCCCCCATTGAAACCATTATTAGCAAGATTTCTGCATCCAAAGTAACAAGACCATTTGAAATTACTATGGTATAATAAAATATCAGAACAAAAAAAATGATAAAGTAATAGTAGATATAGAAACTTACAAGTGCTGCACATTTTGAGGAAGCTGGTATGGTATGGTGCCTCCGAGATTGTTGTTACTAAGGTCACTGCAGAATTTTACAAGGTCATGAGAATAGTAGCAATATATAGAAAACTGGAAATATGATGAATGAGATCATTAACTTACAGGGTTGTCACAGATGTCAAGGATTGAAGCTGGTAACCCAAAGATCCAGTTAGACCAAGACCAGGTAACTTACTGATAAGAAGTAAAAACGAAACAGATACTCATCAGACATCTTAGACATCAGTACCAATAGCAATAACAATCAAATCATATAAAGTGAAAGGAGGATTGCGACGTTACATCTCTGTGACACGGTTGCCTGAGCAAGTAATGCCTTTCCAAGACTGCCCACAAGGATCATCACCATTCCAATTTAGCTGGGATGGTGAATTCATACTTTGAAACATAACCTTTAGAGAAGCAGCTGCATCAAACATTCAGAACAAAGATAGTTGGCAAACCTCAGACTTGTATAGTAAAAATTTGCAATTTCAAATACATTAGTGTCTGCTTGCAACACCATCCATTTTACATATTTTGGATATATTATAGACTACTCAGCTACGCGCAAGCTATTGAACCTATTACAAATATATCACCTGTAAACATCAGTGAACAAATTGACCATTGGTATTCTCAACACTGAAGAATTGATGATTGATTATTCATGATACTGACTTCGCATCCTCAAACATTGAGCATGACAATAACAATAATAATAAAGAAAAGAAACTCAAATTCATCAAAGAATTATAAAAATGGTAGATCACAGTCTCTAGGGTGGAAATAGCATGATATGAAATTAAGTTATTTGGGCACATAGGTGTTCTTGAAAAATAACATTACACTACAGACTACAGAGGAACATGAAGAAAATCTACTCACATTCCCTAGCCAGTTACCAAGTCAGAGTAAATATGCAACAATATATAAGCTCCACATTTTTAAATTCATAGGAGTTCATCTTTGGAGAATTGGTAGAAACTCAAATATCAGATGTTCACCAAACAAACATTCTACATAATCAAACAGCCACAAAGCAGAGCAAGTTGATTGTTAAGTATGCAGATGTCGATGACAAAACATGAATCAGCACATGTATAGGATTACAACACGAGTCATAAGAAGTAAAAATGGGTATTATTTCTTCATTCAAGCTAGAGCCCACAAAACCTTTGTGTGATAGATCAGAAGTTAAATATAGCTTAGGACAGAATCCAGCACGCGAGTGGTGTTGTGTTAAGCACTTTATGGGTAATACTTCAAACCTCACATCCAAAATATAGCAGGACAAAATTCACTATATAAAGCCCCAAAACAAAGTTGACTAGAATTCCCGAATTAAGCACTAATACAGCTACAACATTCTCAGGTTAGACCTAATATAAGGTATAGCACAAGACTTAAAAGGAGGATACAGACACTTCAGTATAGCAGACTTTTAAAAGCCCAAAATGTTAGTCACAAATGGTCTAGTGTTTTACTAAGATTGGTATATCTAGTAACAACATTGAACTGCACTCTTGGTAGTTAAGTTTTCTTACACAATTTCTAGGTTCCTTTTACATCATAATATAAATACAATATGGACATATTTGAACATCAAGCAGAAAACATAAAAAGATCAAAAACAACAAGTTAATGGAGGGGAATTAAATTGGAAAGTAAATAGTCTCACTCAGCTGTTACAACTTGTTATTGAGCAGCTTGAGTGAAAATTATCACAGTAGGCATCTTATTTACATGAACTTTGATCACCCGTATTTTATGAAGAAAATGGAGAACTGTATCATTACATCAATTTCTAGATGTTCAATCAATCGTTATTCTTAGACAACATTGTCTACAACTAAGAAGTGAGAATCAATTGCATCAACCAACTAAATAGCACACACAACACATAACTCAAACACAACTGAAAACCAGAAACAAAAAAACAAAAAATCAATAAAAAAAATCCTTCATTTGTTGAAATCATTGGCGCACGAAAGTACAGTAACAGTGAGGGTAATGAAGTTACCACATGCCACTCAACAGATCAGTTAGAAAACTTCACAATGATTCAAAAACCAACACAAACAAAAGACCAAACCTCGGCCAAATCAAACTAATCTAATAGGAAACTTGCAGAACTTTCGACAGAACATGATTGAAAAAAACCAACCAACCAAACAAAAATACAGAGAAGTAGTCTTAACTAACACTAACTCACAATGCAACAGAGAAAAAGAGAGTGGTGAGAAGTGCAAAGTTGAGAGAGTGAGATCGAAGAAGAACACACACTGACCATCATTTGGATCTGTGTCAGCATTGATGGCAAGAATGCTGATGAACAGCATCACCAGCACCAGCCATAGATCCAACATCATGTTTTTTTTCTGAATCAATCTTATCTCGCAAAAATTCTTCCTACCCAGAAAGCAAAAAGGGTATGCAATCAACCTCTTTTCACAAATTTTTAATTTTTCTCAATAATAAATCCATGAGTTCATCTTTATATTATATGAATGTGATGTTGCCACCATTGCCGAGTAAAGCTGGCAAGCACGAATCGCCGGAAGAATCCGAAGCCACGTATGTGTATGCCTTTTTATTTCACCTTATCACATTATTATATTTATGTAATATGTATACTCTGTATTTTGTAAAATTCGTTTATCATTATAATTTTTCCTTAAAAGCTTCTCTTAAATAAGAAAGAAATATTTACCACCAGCATTGAATCTTTACTATAATGTTCATTGATCACTGTGAAAAAATGATATAATTTTTTTCTTAATTTTCCTTCATTAATTATATAAGTATTTAAGTCAATTAAACCAGCTTTGACAATAAATAATATTCATTAAGTTTTCATATTAATTATTCTGTGTTAAAATAATTTGATTTTGTATCAATTTAGGAATGAAATCGTTGAAAGTTTAACTATCATTTTAGGTATGAAACAACTTAAAAACCCTAGGTTAACCATTTCATTCATCAAGATGTAAATCAACAAAGATGATTAGTCACCATAATCAACATATTACACCTATATCTAAAAATGTTCATTAACCATATAAACTCTTATATATCTTTGCTATATAATTACAAGACTAGTTTTGCAAAGGGTTAAATAAGTTTTTGATCCTTATACGTTAACAATTTTTTGTTTTAGTCTTTTAATTATTTTTTTATTGGTTTTAGTTCGTATATTATTAAATATGTTTAATAACACATGACCAAAACCAATAAAAAATAACACCGGAATAAAAAAATTAATAAAATCATAAAAACTCATAACATATTTAATCCTTTTTAAAAAGGAAAATTTATTTAACTCTACAAATAACATGGCATATTATTACTTGTAAGAAATGTACACCTATTTTTTATTATTAAATCAATAAATAGTTGTTGGTTGAAAACAACCCCATTGATTCATAATAAATATCATAAAATAACCATTTGCCCTATAATTTACTCATATTTTGTATTATACATGCATCGGTTAATTAACATGAACGTACACGTGGCTTTTATGACAATTGTTGAGCAAAAAGTAATTAAATCAATTAGAATGGTTTGTGACAAAGACAAATCAGTACCAATTAGACATTTACAGGGGAGAAGAAACACTTGATTAATCGATCGGTGTTTGTTGGCATAAAAGGTGAAAAATCGATTTTACAAGATAAAATCTCAGATTTAAATTATATAAATAGAATAAATTCATTTTACAATATTTTTATTTCCTTAAATGTGTCCATTCATTTTGATTCGAATCATTTAAGATCCAATGAGATTAAGAAAAAAAAAATTGATTGATCTTTCATTATGCATGGTAGATGATGGAAAGATTTAGAACTAATATCACTTCATTATAAAATAATGTTTTTGAAAAATAATCATATAAGAGGTTGATAATTTTGACTTTTGGATTGGAATGCTAATAATGGAGGCCATTATGTTATGTGTATAACATATGGTGTTAGCAAGTAATGACACGAAGGCAATTGTAGTGATTAAAAAGGTCAACATTGCGCGTAATGACTAATGAAGTTATGCAATCAACATCATAGCCATTGTCATTCGTAGGTTGGTTTCAATTTCAGAATGGTTTTTTATTTTAAACCGAATGTGCCAAACAAAACCATTCATTAAGTTTAATTATCATTAATACTCTTAAAATCTTAAACTAATTATCTCATTTATTGAGATATTTATTATTGTTTATTTTTCTTCTTTTATTTTTAAGGCTCAAGCAGACTAATTAATATTGATTCATTATTTGAGTAAGGGGTGAGGTTATATATTTAGAAATCATTTTAATAATTGATTATAATTATAATATTCTGTGTATATGCTTTTAGATGTGTGAAAATTGATTTTAAATAATTTATCATTTTCTTCCTAGAGTTATAAAAAAATATTTACAGTAATTGGATATGTGATTAAAGTGATTAGTTGATGAAAATAAAATAGGAAGATAAAAGTTTGTTATAAAATAATTTGTTACCTCATAATTATAAATTCCAAAATTCAACTTAAAATTAAATATTATAATCTTTTTTTTTTGGTAATTATAATCTTTGTTTTTTAAAATACATAGATGTATATGTATGTGTTTTTTTCGCATGGCCACACACTCTTAAATTATTTTTTAACATCTATGGATATAATTGATTTCGGTTTTAATGCTTAATAATATTTTATTTAGCATTTATTAGTTAACATATGTAACTTTAGTATTTGTAGTTAATTGAGATCTCTAGTTGAAGTAATAACGTGATTGATGGGAATTCGCATTCTCATTGCCATCTAGAAAGAAACTTTGCTAACATGTAAATTGATTTTCTAAGAGTAGTAAAATTTGGTTACATGAGAAGTTTGTTACCCTGAACAAGTTTGGCAAAACAATTAGTTAGGATGCATCAAATCATGATAAAGTGTATCTTTAGTAAAATTAATAAAAAAGAAATTGATAAATTAGTTGATTATATTAAAAGTATATGATAAAAGTAGTTGTTATATATCTAATAAATCTAAAATGAAATAACAAAACATAAATCATTATTTAGGCATAACCTGTAAAAAAAATTACACACAACTTGGTAATTTTTTAAAAAATATTTTAATTAATCTTAAATTTAAAAAATCAATTTTTTGATTCTTTGTAATTTTAAGTTTTATCTGCAATAAAAAATATTTATTAAAAATGTAACATGATACACTTACCAGTTAATAAAATGTAGATTTTATTTTTTAAAAATAAATAAAAGTTGTAAAAGTTTTAGTTTTTTAAAATAAAGTAAATAGGAAGACAACGAGAGAACAAGCCAATTTACCAGTTTTAAATTTTTTTAAAATAATATAAAGATTTTATTTTTAATAAAATAAAAGGCAGGATTAGGAATCATTAAGGTCATAAAAAGTCCATAAAGTAAAAATGAATTTTAGTTAGACATTTCTATTTTACTTAAAATGACATTTTAACTATTGATTTTAGTTTTCAACTAGTTGAAATACCTTACTTAACATACACAAAGAGTGTAAGTCTCTTTTATATGACACTTAATTAGGCAATTTCCAATGAGTGAATGTAAAATATATTGTGTGAGTATCTCATGATGTTTGACTAGGATTGTTGAAAACCATTTCATGCCATTAATAACATTGGATCTCCATGTGCAATGTCTTAGGGTTTGATGGGGAAGCAGTGATTACCTCATACCCACTTTTATAAATTGGCGATATCACTTTTACTCACTTGTATAGTTTGTAAGATTTCTATTTGAGAAACTTTGATTTTGGGTGATGAGAAATTTTTTTAATTAAGCAATAAACTTGTCATGTGAACAAATTGTTGACTTTGATATATTTTGTTTAAAAGCTGGCTAATAATATTTTGTATGACAAATGAATAAAGTGTGAGTGTTACCTTTTCCATAACAAATACTCCAGCAGTTATTTATAACATTGTGGTATCAAAGCCTCGTAGGCCTGATACAACATAGCTGCAGCTAGCTAAGACAGAGAGTGATGGCAATAGAAAATACTTTTGTGTAACCTTCAATCCCTAAGTTTGATGGCCACTATGATCATTAGGCAATGTTGATGGAGAATTTTCTACGTTCAAAAGAACATTGAGGTTTGGTGGAAACTGGAATTCTAGTTCCATCTGCTGGAACTATACCAACTGAGGTGCAACAACGTCATATTGATGAACAAAAGCTTAAGGACTTGAAAGTGAAGAATTATCTATTCCAAGCCTTGGATCGTTTTATTCTTGAGACGATTCTCAAGAAGGACACTGCAAAAGACATATGGGACTTTATGAAGACAAAGTACCAAGGTTCAACAAGGGTTAAGCGAGCTAAACTGCAGGCATTGAGGAAGGAATTTGAGACACTCTATATGAAGGTTGGAGAGACCGAATGACTATTTTGCACATACACTCACGGTTGCAAACAAGATGATGGCTAATGGTGACAACCAAAGTGACACAGAAGTAGTGGAAAAGATATTACCATCTATGACTCTGAAATTCAATTACGTGGTTTGCTTAATTAAGAAGGCACGAGACACGAGCAAAATGTCTATAAATGAATTGCAAAGTAGTTTGCTAATGCATGAGCAAAGGATTATTAGCCCAGAATAGGAACACCCTTTGAAAGTGATTTATGGGGAATCTTCTAGTTGAGGAAGAGGTCGTGGCTATCGAGGACGAGGTCAAGGATGAGGAAGGGCTTACTCAGACAAATCCATTGTTGAGTGCTTCAATTATCATAAACTAGGGGACTTCTAATGGGAATGTCAAAGTAAAGAAAGCAATCACACTGAAATTTTTGAAGAAATGTTACTCATGGATTAGGTTGGAGAACAACAACTCCAGAGTGACGATTGGTTTCTGGACTTTAGTTGTAGTAATCACATGTGCAATAGAAAAGAATATTTTGCATACTTCAATGAGCGATTTACAGACATGTGAAGCTAGGCAATAACATGATCTTGGTGGTGAAAGGAAAAGGAAATGTAAGGCTACAGATTAACAATCAAACACAGTTAATCACTGGAGTCTTTCATATGCCTGATTTGAAAAATAATTTGCTAAGTATTGGACAACTTCAAGAGAAGGGTTTAGATGTGTTTATTCAACATAACAATTGCAAGGTCTATCATCCTGAAAGGGGTGTTATCATGCAATTTGTGATGTCCTCTAATCGCATGTTCAAAATTACAGTAATGGCATTTGGTACAACTTGCTTCAATACAATAACTAAAGATGTTGGTCAATTATGGCATTGTCAATATGGTCATTTGGGTTTTAGTGGACTCAACACACTACAACAGAAAGAAATGGTAATGGGTCTACCATAGTCGAGAAAACCATTAAGAGTGTGCAAGGAATGTCTAAATGGAAAGCAATAACGAGATCCATTCCCTAAGAAAAGTGCTTCGAGAGCTGAATGGCCATTACAACTGATTCATTATGATCTATGTGGCCCTATTCAACCAATTTCCAACAACAATATGAGGTATTTTATTTCTTTTATTGATGATTGTACTTGAAAGACATGGATATATTTTCTACATAAAAAATCAGAAGCATTCAATATTTTTAAGGAATGTAAAGCCAAAGTTGAACGTGAAACACGTATGCAAATTAAGGGTCTTCGAACAGATCTTACAGGCGAAGTCGTATCATCAAAATTTTCAGATTTCTATGCTAAAAATGGAATAAACAGGCAGCTCACTACTTCATATTCACCATAACAAAATGGTTCCGTCGAGCGAAAGAATCATACCATTATGAATATGGTTCGAAGCATGATGATCGCAAAAGATATCCTGAAGCGTTTTTGGCCAAAAACTGTTAATTGGGCAGTTCATGTTCTTAATAGAAGTCCAACATTAGCAGTGCAAAACAAGACACCAGAGGAAACTTGGAGTGAAAAAAACCTTGTGAGGTATTTTAAAGTGTTTGGACGTGTGGCTCATGTGCATGTAGGACATAACTCTCGAACAAAATTGGATAAACATAGTGTAACATGCGTTTTATTGGGAGTTAGTGAAGAATCAAAGGCATATCGACTCTATAATCTTATTGATAAAAAGATAATTATTATTCAGGATGTTGTATTTGAAAAGGTTGGATGCTGGAACTCAGGAGAAAAATTCACAAGCTCAACTCAATCTGAATTGGATTAGAATGACAATGAAAATGATGCTGAAGAGAATAATGATCCAGAGGAAGAACTAGAAGAAAAAGATGATGATGAGGGATCTGCATAACAAGATGAAGTGACCCAACAAGAAGAGGCTCGTGAACAACTACTTCCAAGAAGGCAACACTCTCAACCTTCTTTGATGCATGATTATGTAAGTGGTGAAGGGCTTTCAGATGATATTTTGAGTCACATTTAACTGTTGGTGGTGGAAATGATTTTGTTCACTATGAAGAGGTAACAAAGAACCCAATTTGGAGAAAATCCATGAAAGAAGAAATTGAAGCTATAGAAAGAAATGGAGCGTGAAATTTAACTAAGCTTCCAGGAGGTGCCAAGAAGATTGAGGTTTAATGGATCTTTAAAACTAAGCAGGACGAGAAAGGAGATGTTAGTAAACATAGAGCACAATTAGTGGTTTGAGGATATACTCAAGAATATGGAGTAGATTACAAACGTGGAATTTGACTGAGCTTCCAAGAGGTGCCAAAAAGATTGAGGTTAAATGGATCTTTAAAACTAAACGGGACGAGAAAGAAGATGTCAGTAAACATAAAGCATGATCGGTGGTTCAAAGATATACTCAAGAATATGGAGTAGATTACAAGGAAGTGTTCTCCCTTGTAGCATGCATGGAGACTATCTGATTGGTCATTGCTATAGCTGCTCATCATGGATGACCAATCTACCAATTGGATGTCAAATAGCCTTCTTGCATGGGGAATTAATTAAAGATGTTTTATTGAACAACCACCAGGATTTGAAAAAAATAGGGAAGAAGGAAAAGTCTACAAGCTGAATCATGTTCTATATGGCTTAAAACAAGTCCCCCCGGGCTTGGTATAATCGCATTGAAAGTTATTTTGAGTTGTGGATTTGTAAAATATGAGTATGAATCCACTTTATTAACTAAGGTAGAGGATAACAGCATTATGGTAGGTTTGTATATGGATGATTTGATTTATATAGGGAATAATGATGGGTTAATGATAGAGTTCAAGAAATCAATGCAGTCAGAATTTACTATGACAAACATGGGAAAAATGAAATTCTTTCTCGGTCTTGAAGTAACACATAAAACTAATGGTATTTTTGTGAGTCAAAGAAAGTACCTGATAGATCTTTTATAGAGATTTGGAATGAGTAATTCAAACTATGTTCATAATTTAATAGTTCCAGGATGAAAATTAGGTAAGGATGAAGAAGGAAAAGTAGCTAATAAAACACTCTACAAGTAGATGATTGGTAGTTTAATTTACATCACTGCCATTTGGCCAGACATCATGTACTACATGAGTCAAGTTAGTCAGTTTATGGAAAATCCAAAAGAACTTCATTTTCCAGCAGGTGAGCAAATCATGCGCTATCTCATAGGCACTTGTGAATTTGGACTAATCTATCAAAGAAATGGAGTAAAAGATTTGATTGGTTATACAAATAGTGACTATGCTAATGATGTTGAAGGCAGAAAAAGTACATCATGTTATGTTTTCATGATGAGTGAGGCTGCTATCTCATAGAGTTCAAAGAAGCAACCAATGGTGAGTCTATCAATAACAAAAGCAGAATTTATAGCAGTAGCCGCAAGTTCTTGTCAAGTTGTATGGCTTAGACGAATACTTACGGTAGTAGGAAAAAACTAAACAAGCCCTACAGTTATCTATTGTGACAATAGTTCTACCATAAAGTTGTCAAGGAATCCAGATATGCATAA
Source organism: Clitoria ternatea (assembly GCA_037962975.1). NCBI lineage: Eukaryota > Viridiplantae > Streptophyta > Magnoliopsida > Fabales > Fabaceae > Clitoria > Clitoria ternatea. The sequence continues at coordinate 230,456,477 of CM075672.1, forward strand.
GGGGAGTAAGCACATTGAGGTATGTTTCCATTTTCTAAGGGATCTTACAAGGAATAAAAATGTTACGCTGGAACATTGCAGTTCACAGGAATAAGTAGCTGATATCATGACAAAGCCACTCAAGGGGGAAGACTTTGTTCGAATAAGAATAAAGTTAGGAGTTACCGCAAATGTAAACTAAACATCTGTGATGGATTTAGTTTAAGGGAGGGAATATTGGAAAAGATAGTTGTTGTTTTGTTAGCTTTAAATAAGTCACCTAGTTTCACTAGAGTATTGTTTCAATTTTACTAGAATTTTGTTTCCGTTATTCTTGAGTAGTTGCTAGATATTAGCAAAGTTATTGACTTTGATATATTTTTTGTTTAAAAATTGACTATATATATTTTGTATAGGAAATGAATAAAGTGTGAGTGTTACCTTTTCCATAACAAATACTCTAGCAATTATTTATAACACAAATTTTGTCATTAACATGACTCTAAAATTGATTTCTATATGATCAAAGTTGTTTACATATGACAGTGATCCTTGCATATTAATCATGTCATCTGTTACCTATCTAATAAAAATGTTTCACAAAAGGATACGTGTCATACTCTCTCTCTTCTTTAAATCTTTATTTCCATGTTATTTTATTTTAATTTAAATTTCAAATTATATAACCATCATGTTTTACCAAATTATAAAACTATTTTTCTCTCTCAATACATCTTTTATGTTGGTATCTTCCTCTCTTTGCTTTGATTCATATCTCTCATAAATCACTCAAAGGTATTTGCGTCAAGATGTTCATGGAGAAATAATCCATTATTTAACTTTTCAATGTTGACTAAATAAAGTCAAATAAACAAAATTTTATTCATTTCAAGTATATTTTTATATAGAAATCATAATTAATCAGATATTTTCATACATTCATTATTATTATTATTATTATTATTATTATTATTATTATTATTATTATTATTATTATTATTATCCCAAAAGTATACAAATCAATTATTTCTATTTCTCTTGATTTCTATTTTTTGTTGTGGTGTTTTATATTGCTTAGGAAACATTGTAAGTTTTCATTTTTTATTTTCATTTTTGAAAGTGTGATTCTTTTTTATAGTTACCTTTTGTTAATAATTGATATAGTTTGTACTAAAATACTAATTTATAAGGATTACATATAATAGTAATTAATTTATGATGTTTATAAGTGTGAATTCTTCATAACAAGGAAATGATGGCTATCATAACTAACCTTTTAACGGTACAAAATCCTTTTTAATGGAAAGTCTGTGTTAAAGAGTATAGAAGTCTATTTACAAACTTTTATCTCTTTTATATAGCTAGTACCTATTTGGTAACCAACTGTGAGAATAGATTTATAAAAAACAAAAGCATTCAATGGTTAATATTAATTTTACATACCGTTTGAAATTGATTAAACAGTAGATTAAAATTACCTTTCACCAACCTAATTTAGAAAACCTCAGCTGAGAATTAAACAAAATGCTTCGGATATATTACATGACAAATTCACTCACATTTTTTCTTTTCAAATTTGCATGACAATTGACTTTTATTGTTTTGAATTGGGTTGAATGTGAACTTTATTGCTTGGAGTCCTCCCGTGTTTCAGTTCTTAAATATGCATTCCAATCTTAAATATTAGAAAAATTATTTACAATTTTAAATTTGGAATACAATACAATTTTAATTTTTTCTGTATATAACTTTATTATTGCAAAAGTAAGACTTAAAACATTGGGGTTAAGTGTGATGATATTTTTTATTTATTTTTAATTTTTTGGATATGATATACTTATTAAATGATTAAATTAATTTTCTTAAACATTTTTACTTTGATGGTTCAGAGTCAGACTTAGAAGGGGGTTGAATAAGTCTTAGAATCTTTTACAAAAATATGAACCTTTAATGTGCAGGCAATCAGACTTTTATGAGTGCAAGAAGGAATGAAAAAGAAGAGAGAACACTAAGAATTTATATTGGTTTACTTCCAACACAAGCTACGTCCAATCCCTTCTAACTTGAAGGATTTCCACTATTGTAAAATCTCCTTTACAATAACAACACCTGACTAGTACCACAAGTATTCTTGACTCCAGCCACTCTTGGCTTAAACTCAAGTATTCTTACAACATGTCATTTCTGGATAAACAACCCAAGTATTCCTTCAAAAGCTTCTTCAGGCGACAACTATTTCCCACTGAAACTAAGGATAATAACTCTCCAGACTTTTACACAATAACTGATTTTAATGAAAGTGTGTAAGGTTTCTTACATAACCTAATGTATAAAAGATATACAATGAAGAATGAATACACTAAGTTAAGAAAGACAAGAGACCAAAGTCTACTAGAAGTAAAACAACAAAGTAGGTCTTTGTCTTTGAAGAGCTAAGAAAAGGTTAAAGAGAGTTTGATCATAAAGAATAAGTATTCTTGATAGGCTTCTCTTCACTCTCTTTGAAAAATAAATGTTGGAAAGGAGATATGAACGTTGGAAATCCTTTGAAGAAGTTTGCTTTAAGCGTTGGTGCTAGACTTTTGATGATCTAAAGGGATGTCTAAAAAAAGTTTGGTAGCAAAGAACTTCAACACTTGCATGAATAAGGTGTTTCTTGATATTTTCAGAGAATAAAGCTAATTGTTGGTTTTATTTCTTCTAGTAATCATGCAGAGATAAATGTTGTAATTCTTTTGATTTAATCTAACACATAAGGTGATTTGGTTCAACTTTGCTGAAATGTGTAGAGTTGTTACGTTGAGATCTTTGAAAAACTATATTGGCTGCTCTACTGATTTGTCTCTTATCCTTTTTGATGATAAGCATATTCTTCTTGAGAAGAGCTTGACTTCCAATGCATCATTAAAGAGATTTTAGAATGTTATGATTTTTACTTTGAAGTAATGTTCTTATTGAGAATTCTGGATGCTAAAAAATCAGAGGTCTGATTGAGTTAATCATATGACTAAAATTCTTGAACCAGACTTTTTGGTTAAAGTCTAAATTTTGACTTTTGAAGAATCAGATTTTTTATTTTATGGACTCCCCCTATCACTTGTACCTTGTGCACTTAGTGTATAATTCCTGAAACATTTAAATAAACAGGTTAGATCATACATAGGCAGACTTCATTTAGTTTAAGTGCCTTGATGTATGCTATTAACAAATCCTGGGGTCTGGCCTAATAATAATATTAACTTCTTTTTTCAACCAGACTTGTTCTCAATAATCTCCCCTTATTTGTTAATAGCAAACATCAAGTCTTTTTCATAAATGAAGTCTAGGATAAGAGGATGATGAATCAAGGTATTTGATCATATTCCATATCAGAGCATTTATACAAGAGAGATAACAGAGCATATACTTAGATGTATACTAGAGCTATAGACGAACTTAAGATTTGTAGGAAGACCGGAGCTTTAAAGAATTTTTAATAAGGAATTTATAATTTCATAAACTAGTTCATGTAAATTCTTTATTTGCTTATCAGAGCTTTTAGATAGATTGTTTTAAGATCAAAGTAATTAAGAATCAGTCTTTTAATATTAGAGCATCTTATTATAAGAATAAAAAAAGTAGTTAGATATAATATATCAAAGTAAAAAATTTCATTAATAACAAGGTAAAGGATCAATACAATAGATTGTATTCATAACATAACAAATTGATCATAAAAAAGAAGACTACTATGTTCTTCCCACTAAAAAGACTTCCATGTTATCCCTTTTTTGGTATCAATAAAAAGGAGGGACATCACAGAGGATCAAAGGTTTAAACCACACGCTGTGGTAGAAATAATAAGGAGGGAGGCTGCAGTTGAAACAAGAATAAAATAATGAGTTTGTAAAACAAAGATGTCAGGAGAATGGAAGTAAATAACAGAAGAGCGATAAAAAAGAGAGGCTGATTAGGAAAAGATTGAGTAGAACAAGAGCCTTCTTCTTTAATCGTCCAAAGATGATGGCACCAAAGGGCATCAACATGTTTCTTTGTAGGATTGGGAGCAGACAAGGTGCTTCCGAGAGAATCTCCAAGGAGCTCACGCGATCTGAGAGGACCTTTATAGTGAGGCTTGTACTTGGGGAGCATAGGCTGCTTCATCCTGACTAATTGAATCCTTACTGCTGGGTTTTGCAAACGGTCTGGTGCAATCAAAATTTTCTTTATAGGGGACATAACTCTGTGAAACTTATGATATTGCAATCCATGTTTCATGTCCCTAATGACACTGGTTTCTTCAGCCTTTAGAGCAAAATACATTGCAATGCCTTCTTTTGAGAGGAGGTGGGGGAGGTTCATGAGTATTTCAAAGGGCATGAGAGGTACATAGAGAGGGGCATCAGGAAGGATATGTACTCTTTGTTTGTCAAAACCAGGTGCTTTAACAATGGCTAGGTTGTGAGGGTTGTAATAGCCTAGATCACCTTCATTAAAGGTGGGTTTGAAGTATCTGAATAGAGGGACTCCAGGGGTGATAAAATGAAAGGGGATGAGTTTAGGTGGTGTGGGAGGAGAGGGTGGCTGTGGAACAAGGAAAAATGCTAGTCTAAGTTCAGGTAGGATTTGGTTAGTCTGGTCTAGCTGAGAGGTCAGGGCAAGTTGGTGTCTCAATACATCATGTTTTACCAAATTATAAAACTATTATTCTCTCTCAATACAACTATTATACTGGTATCTTCCTTTCTTTGCTTTAATTCATACCTCTCATAAATCATTCAAGTGTATTTATGTCAAGATATTCATGGAGAAATAATCCATTATTTAACTTTTCAATGTTGATTGAACAAAGTCAAGGAAACAAAATTTTATTCATTTCAGGTATATTTTTATATAGCGATCAAAATTAATCAAATATTTTCATACATTAATTATCATTATTATTATCCCAAAAGTATACAAATCAATTATTTCTATTTCTCTTGATTTCTATTTTTTAATGTGATGTTTTTAATATTGCTTAGGAAACATTGTAAGTTTTTGTTTTTAATTTTCATTTTTGCAAGTGTGATTCTTTTTTTAAAGTTGCCTTTTGTTAATAATTGATATAGTTTTTACTAAAATATTAATTTATAAGGATTACATATGACAGTTATTAATTTATGATGTTTATAAGTGTGAATTATTCATATCGAGGTAATGATGGTTATCATAACTAACCTTTTTAATGTAACACACTCGGTCTTCCGGACCCGGATCCCGATGTAATCAAGATAATAATTAATAAAAATGCGAATAAATTTTTCGCGTTTGAAATATTTCCAAACACCACCACGATCACATCAAGACCCGAATCACAGAAAACCGAAGCGTACGATTTAATAAAATAAAACTGGATCGGTAATTAATTTGCCCATAATGGTATACAAAATAACAGAGTTTTACAGCGGAAGAAGAATATGTATACCGGGCACACGCCTAGTTCCATATATAAAGATATGAGAAAAGGCTCGGCAAAACATACAAACATACAACACGAGCCCATTTAAGCCACATACAAACTTACACATAAATCATAAACATGCATTGCCTAAGGTACTTACATATACTTAGCTATATGGTCATACATCATACATCTCCAACATTCATATTCTATATTTCACCATAATCAATCCAACCTCAATGTCATGTATCGTTAATATTTATATATTCCCAAAATGGGCTACATACCTGATGTCATTCCAAAGATTAATATATCATTCACATACCTAGCTATTTATAATACATCCACCAATATCAATAAATTATCAACACTAGGTTACACCTTTCATTTCACAATACAATGAATCACAATCGATGCCGGCCAAGGCATTCCATTACCACTATTTATCTTTCCAAAGCCTTACTTCATAAACGTTCTCATCCCATGGTTTTCTTGCATCAATACTAAAAAGTAGACCATATGGGAGAGTGAGTTATACATTTCAAATGACAATATGAATACAATTGAAATTATGTGCATATGCATATCAACATCATGTATGCTTTGGTAAGCACATCAATAGTCATCATAGATTATTAATTCAACAATATATACTTATTTCATACTTATTCATCAAATCCTAGCAAGGCAAGCATATACACATCTACTCCAATGCCACAACGGGCCAACATTATCAATATCGACCATTCCGGTCTTTTCTCAAAGCCACCATGTACTATCATCATAATTATCAATCATAATTAATCACACCCAACATTATAATGGGCCACAACACACATATCGTCAGATTCAACATCGTTTTAGATAAATTCATATCATTTATTAATCATATGTGGTCTTTTAGGTATTTAGTTACCCATCTCATCAACTCCATACCACCATCTCAATCATCATCAATCATCATCATATTTTGGCATATCTCCATGCTATATGCAAATGCTCTTATGGCTAATGCATATACACAATGGAATAGACAACAAATATGGATCCGACTGTGGGAATAAACACCAAATTGTGGGTCAAGCATAGGTGTGCTACTATGCCCCTACTGTAGTAGTGAAAGTGTACACTTATATCTCATTTCATGCATGCTCAACATCATATTTTACTGGTACTAAACCGCATCGCCCATATGTAGCACTAGTCACCCCGTGACTTGCGGATCAACAACATGGCCTCACTTGCCAAAAGTGCTACGGGCCCCTCCCGAACACACATCGAGAGAGTCGTGCCCCGTCGGACACCGAGGTAACTTGCTCATCACAGAGTCGTCCGCCCATTGGGCCTGCCACATAGGGTGCCTCGTCACCAAACTATGGACAGCTTCGTGACTCACACACCGAGTCACAAGGGGAAAAAAACAACAACATGCTCGTGCACTGAGCCGCCCTCCCACTGGGCCCGCCTAGTGGAACCCCCTAATATTCCACAAAGACAGCTATGATATGCCATGGATGCAATGCAATGCAAATCAAATGCATTCTCACTTTGTGCATCCTAAATGCCACTCATCAAACATCATCATCATAATCACCAACACCACCATACACACCTTAGTGGATTTTATCATTGTTGGTTTTAGCCATTGTTTTCAAGTTTTAAGTGTGGCATTTCATTTCAACATATTTTATATATATTTCATGTCATACACGCAAGTTAATACTTGCAATCAACCACAATGGCATTACAACATTACATAGTGTTCATCAATATTACCACACTTTCATTCAGTGGGTCTTCATCTCATTTTTCATTACCATTGTCTCATGTATATATATATATATATATATATATATATATATATATATATATATATATATATATATATATATATATATATATATATATATATTGGTGTGGCATTCACAACATTCTCATTATTATACACATACGAGATCCCCCTGGTATTACACACAATGGTACACAACAATTCATCAATAACAATATACACCTCTTTGTGCAAGAGAGTACTCAACATCACCATCTATCATTATTTAATGTCATATTTTCTCTAATTCATCAATTTATATCGTATACCATGTCATTCAATTATTCCGTCATTAATTTCAAATTCACCCAAGGATATATCTCATAATCCTATCATCAGGTTCTCATATCATCCTTTCATTTCTCCATCGTTGGTGGTGATTATATCACAATTAACTCATCCCCAATTGTATTAATTAATCCCAGCCATTACCATGCCATATCATCATGGCATACCCCCCATATCATCTCTTAATTATCTTATAATACTAAGAAAGGGGTCTAACATAAGCTCACCATAAATAAAATTGAACAAATCCCATTCTGGTGGAAACTCGCTCAAGCGAGATTCACCTCCGCTTGAGCGAGATAGACCAGACTCGCTTGGGCGAGCCCAGCGCGCGTAAGCGAGAAGCTCCCAGGGGCGTGTCTACGCTCGCTCGCTTGAGCGAGATTCCCATTCAATTAGTTACTCGTTTAAGCGAGACAATCATGAAGCATCAGGTCCCTCGCTCGCTCAAGCGGCTCGTGCTTGCTTGATCGAAAATCATCCAGTGCCATATTTTAGACTCGCTCGCTTGGGCGAGCTTCAACTTGCCATACCTCTTGCCTAAGCGAGATTCATCCAGTACCATTTTTCCATCTCGCTCGCTCAAGCGCAGCTACGCCCGCTTGAGCGAGATTTGTCCAGTGGCTACCTCAACTATGTCGCACGCATCTCGCCTGAGCGAAACCTCATCTCGCCTGAGCGAGATTGGGCCAGAGGCCAATTCTCTGAAGCAGGGGACTCTCGCTTGAGCGAGATCCCATCTCGTTTGAGCGAGATTGTTAGGACATGCCTAAACACTCAAGTTTATCACTCCCATTCACATATCCATATCCTTATCATGTATAATTTGACCAAAACTAACCTTTCCCATACATTATTTTATGTATTTAGGACTTGGTTCAACAATACTCACATCACCATTTTAAATCCTAATTCATCAACTATACAATGAAGGCTTTAAGACACTTCTCATCACTACACCACTCATCTCAAAACAATCCTCTACACTTTGTTTAACTCATTTGTTCATAAATTTTTACCATCATTTAGTTCATGTCCAACCAAGGGACTATCAAACACTTATCATTAACACCATATATATACATATATTTTCATAACAATCAACATAAGCCAAGCCATCATTCGTCACTTCAACAATTCAATCATATAAGACATTCATGGCAAGGCATTGCATGAGTTCATACATTTACATAATTAACAATTATTCACTCATGCAAATTTGAAATGTAAACTCCTCTCCTACCTCGAGAGAAGAACCGTAATCCCAACGCTCCGATTGCCTCGATCATTCTGCATCATCGTCCGGAACACAATCCTATCACAACAAATATATATGTTATTAATACTATCACAAGGCTCCATCTCTCAAAACCCATTATCAAGTCCTAGACTTGCTTAAACTCCAACTTTTCATGCATATGTTAGGCTTCGGGAATTCCTTTCCCAAAACCAAGATTCTCTAGGTTTCAAGGGCTAAACGAACCTAACAACGATAACACTATATCCCTTATCCATAATGTATCTAATTTTAGCTTAAGTCATCATGGACTCTTTTAAGTCATCATCAATCAATAAATCCAAGAACATATATCATGGTCCTAAACCTCATTGTATCAATTTCCACTCTATTGGCCTATCACTCATAGTCATCCCCCAATATGTCCCTCATCATAAGGAACACCAATGGCCTACAAACATTATTACAAGATTAATATTGTCATTCATCAACCAACTCCAACATACCACAAAACTCATTCTAGAGTGCAATATCATCACAACTCATTAGTCAATCCCAATGATGCTAGAAGTTCATCATCTCATATAAATTCATTCTAAAAAAAAATCCACAATCATCAAAGTTACTAATTTAGCCAAAACCCCCAAATCATTAACACCTAGGGTTTTCATCTAAAATCATTTAACAATACTCCCAATCAATCTCCTTAAATCATCATAGTCATCATAACTCTTTTCATCCCTCAACATAAAACCATATTCCAACTCACACCTCCACTATTCATGCCTAGGGTTTCAACATTCCCATCAACATGCAAGGTTTCTAACATTTACAACTTCAACTCAACAACCCAAAACCATAAATGAAATAATGAGGAGGTAAGAAACTTTACCTCACCACCATGCTCAAACCAAGGGTGAAGATAGGAAGGTGCTCCCACATTAGCCCCAAAGTGCCATTCTAGCCTCACAAATCCATGGAGACCAATTGATTTTGGGTTGAATATGGCCATGGAAAAAGGGCACACAGTTTTACCCAAGAAGAGAGAAGGGGAGAAGGAAAAAAAATGAAAGAAAGTGGAAGGAGAAGGGTGCATCGAGAATGAGGAAGAGAAAGGGAAAAATTAGACCAAAATTAGACATTGTCCAATGGTTAAAAGGATGTCACATCTTGCTTTTACCATTGGGTAATAATTCCTTTACCCATTGTGCAAAAGATGGTAGAAAAGAGAGGGAATGGTGCAACGGCTGAGTGGAGAAGGGAAATGGGATTTTTAGTTTTCATTTAATTCCTTTTGGTTCGTATTTTCCCCGTTTAATAACATACGTCGTGTCCAATTAATTATTTCCTTAACACCAAAAATTATTTTAACTATACCACCTTAACCACAATAATTTTCTAAACATTCTAGACCTAGTAAATATTTAATTTACCCTTGTAGGTCCCACATCGTCTGTTAAATCACCCTGTTCCGGTAAATTTTAGTTTACCGATAATTCATCTCTAATGTCAAATTAAATCTCCCATAAGTATTTGACCATAAATAATTAATTATCATTATCCAATAAATTTATTTTTTTTAAAATCTAGGATGTTACATTTAACCGTACAAAATCTGTTTTTAATGGAAAATCTGTTAAAGAGTATAGAAGTCTATTTACAAACTTCTATCTCTTTTGTATATCTAGTATCTATTTGATAACTAACTACGAAAATAGATTTGTAAAATATAAAAGCATTCAATGGTTAATATCGATTTTGCATACCGTTTGAGATTAGTTAAACAACATATTAAAATTACCTTTCACCAACCTAATTTAGAAAACCTCAAACAAAATACTTCGAATATACTGCGTGATAAATTCTTTCACACTTTTTCCTTTTAGATTTACATGACAATTGACTTTTATTGTTTTGAAATTGACTGAATGTGAACTTTATTGCTTGGAGTCCTCTTGTATTTCAAATTTTATATATGCATTCCAATTTTAAATGTTAGAAAAATTGTTTACAATTTTAAATTTACAATGCAATACAATTTTAATTTTTTCATGTATCTAACTTGATTGTTGCAAAAGTAATACTTAAAACATTGGGCTTAAGTTTGGATATGAAATACTTATCAAATGATTAAATTAATTTTCTTAAACATTTTCACTTCATCACATCTAACTATTTATAAGAAATTCTTTAAAATTCTAAAAGAATATTTATTAAATTTTTATATATCGAACTTGGTCTCATATTTTAAGTATTAAATTAAGTATAATTTAATACTTAAAACACAGAGACTCGGTATGATCACAATTAGCTTTTTAGAAAAAAAATCCATTTGATCATAGTCATTAGTAAATTTTTAAAATATTTTTCATGAAACAAATACATACCTAATTTTAAATAGTAACATTGTTATAATATGTTTTCTATCAGTTTTAGAGTCTTAATAACTATATTTATTTCTCTTTTTCTCCCCCGTTCTCCATTTTTTTCAATTATAACAATTTTTTTATAATTGATACTTAAAATCTACTTAATATCTTATTAATTGAAAAAAGCTTATTTTAAAATTATAAAGCAACAATTAAATTTGTTTACATTATGTTTGCAATTTGTAAGATTTAATATTCAATTTACACTATTAAAATTAATAACTTGATTAAGAGTATCAACCCATCCATTTTATTCAATAAAAAGTGTTTTTGTCAAATTCATTGTATTACTAGTTAGAAAATTCACATATCTAAAATACTTATTAAATGATTTTTTTTACTTTTAACTTTTCTTTCTAATTGATAATAATATATGTATTTTACTTTTAAATAACTTATTTTTAATTTCTAATTTTGATTTGTTTTCTTAACATTATTTTATTTAGAAAAATATTTTGGTTGATTGATGATAGAATCTATTCAATATCTTTAGATATTTTGAAATTAAAAAATAAATTTATAAAGCAACAATGAAATATTTTTTGTCTATATCAAATATTGTATTAAGTGGCTTTGCTTAATATTTTAGATATAATTATTCTTAAAAATACAATTATATTTTAAATAATAATACGTTGGAATAATATTTATTTTTTCGATTTAATTGAATTGAATTAACTTTAATTGTTAAATGATGATGAATGTTTTTAGCATATATATATATATATATATATATTATCAATACTAATATTTTATAAAAAGTATATGTGAAATATATATCTTTTTCATAACTGATCCATCCCGTGTAATCGCATGGGTATTTTGCTAGTTGCTTATAAATGACGTGAATATTGATTACATAATTTAACTAAAAAATAGTAATTCATAATTTCAAAAACTTATTAAAAAACTGTTATATTTACAATTAAAAATCAAATAGTCATTTAATTAAGTTAGTCCAAAACATGATTATCTCTGACGATAAAAAGATACATATAGTTAACAATTTGAAAAGTTATTTAAGTTCTATATTTATGTAAATGAGTTTTTTTGTTTGGTACATATGTTTGAGATTAGTAAGATTAGCGTATAGAGACATCAAAATTCTTCCTATCAAATTAAATTAAACAATATTTTTAGGACATAAACTCAAAACCTTTAAACATTGCCCTGCTAAATTGATTTATGCACTTTTTAAAATTATTTGTGTATGATTAAAAATTACATTTAGCTTAACCTTGAGCGGTAAATTCAATGATTAGTTATCAAATAAGTGATTTGGACATATTTTTAATTGATAATGTAAGATATGGTAAGATACAACCTCGTACCACCACGACTAGACATATAGTGTAAAAAGTTTAAGGATTGGACATCAATTAACAGTAATCATTCATTTGATGTTTGAGAACTTGTAGAAAAATATTGGGGAAAAGTTCCTCATATTAATTTGAACAATTTTCTCTTCTACATATGTGATAGGAAAGCAAGAATGATGAATCTTAATTTTCACAAATTTTCACATTATTGTAATAATTGTATTTACTTTTTAATATATATATATATATATATATATATATATAACAAATACAACTATTTTGTTGTATTTTTTATTTTCATAATTTTCTAATCATCTAAATGGATCATAAAACTTATCAACATGTTATAGAAGCTTATCATTTTTTAAAAACTAACTAATGAAAAAGAATTGTCGTATTTGATAACAATGGTAATAAAGTTTGGGAAGTTGGTCAAACATTTTAGTGGGGAAAACGTGATTTTACATTTAAAGAATATGTTAGACATATTTTCATGAAACATAAAATTATCTTAAAAGCATGTTTGATGAAAACAGAAAAAATATTTTTGCATTGAAATAAAATTTGTAGGTAAGTTAGGCCACCAATTAACAACAATCAAACCTCTATATTATAGTTTTATTTTTGATCAAATTAACTACATTTTAGTTAAAATGAATCTTATAAAATTAAATTTATATACATTTCTTCAAGTTCACACTTTGATTCTTTGAAGCAGAAAGGGTTTATTCAAGTGTTATCTGAAAAGTCTCTTAAAAATATTGGAAGTAATTTTATTATATAGTACTCCATATACAGATTTTTAAAATAAAAAATACAATGAAAATATATTAGAAATAGAAAAATATTTTCAAGGACTTTGAAATTCGAATACTTTCCTTTAAGAAAAAGACACGGAATTAAAAAATCATATACGCGTCAGTGAAACATACAGCACAACTATATTCTACAACAACATCGCAGGAGACAGCACATATATAGCGTTTTAAATTTTCTAAATTGTTACTCCAAGCAAATCCTTTTCTAGGCACAAGTCATTTCTCTTTGATGTTGACAAAAAATATGTTAGGTTACAAAAGTTATCTTCAAAGTCATATAAATTTTCCACCGTATCTTATTTTATTATCTTTTATAGTTTTATTCACGTTTTAATCTGGCAGATTATTAGGTACGAATTTTTTATTAAAATTTAATATAATTAGTTTTCCTTGAGCCAAAACTTATAAATTAATTAATAATTTTACAAATACAAATTATAATGACGAGTTTGTGATTTTTAAAATTAATTAATTATACATTAAATAACTCTATGGTTAACCAGTGGAAATTATAACGTGTCAGTATTTTTTTAATTAGTACCAAAGCAAACATAAAGAACCTAAAACATAGATTTGTTACGAGTAAGTCACTCTTGCAGTGCAGTGCTTTATCTTTCATTAAATGTTAGGTCGCTATTTCTTTTGTTGGATACATCTTTTTGTATTTTAAAAATATTTAAGTTATCTCTTATTTATTTATTTTTTACCAACTGTATTAACAGAAATAAGGCATGTCATTAACTCTACCGACGTAACTATTTTATGTATTGGATGTTGCTAACGGACAACTCTATGTGTCATATGTTGTTGACATGGACCTTGATAATGTGTGACTTTACATGTCAAATATTTGTGGGTAAAATATACACATGATCCCTTACGTTCATTCAAAGTCACAGTCCTATATGTTTATAAGACATATCAAACTTTTTTTCTTTGTTAACACCATTAGAAATTTGGACAGAATGGGTGATGTGACACTATTGAGTGACACGTGTCATAAACTGATAGACCAAGTGGTTAGTTTGAAAATTAAAAACATTTTAGCTTCCATGAGACTTGTACTTATCACCTTTAAATGACAAAAAAAGATGTTTTACCACTAGGCCAAAATATATTATTTTAACAAGATGATTATTTATTTATAAAACATACACTCAGCTTAATTATATGTATAATATTATTATAATAAATAAATTTATTAAATATATTATTAATAAAATCTTTCTCATAAAAATTATTAAATATTAATCTAACATTTTAACAATAAATTTTAAAATATTTAATAACATTTTTTGTTAAAAATGTATTATTAAATAAATTATACTATATATAATATTCATATATATTATTATTAATATAATATTTAATACTATTTAAATATATTAGTTTATAATATATTTTAAAATTATTTTTAATAAAATATTTTAAAATTTATATTTTAATAATATAGTTAATATTTGAAATTATAAAGCATATATTTTATATTATTAAATTAAATGCATTAATTTAATAATACATTTAAAATTATTTAATAATAATAAGTATTATTTAAAAAATATATTTTAATATATCATTAAAAATTATATTAAAAATAATATATATTAATAATAAATAATAATAATTTTATATCATTTATTTAAAAATATATTCAGTAATATGTTAATAATAATAATTATTATTATTATTAAATATTTTAAATATATTTTATTAAAAATAAATTAAATTAAATTAAATTAGAATTTTATAAGTTCATAAGTATAGTATTAATAATATATTTAATAATACATTTTTAACGTATAATTAAGTTGAGTATATATTTAAAAATAAATAATCATTATCTAGCTACAATGGTATACTTTGGCCTAGTGGTAAAGCATTTTTCTTTGTCATTTAAAGGTGAAAAGTCTAAGTCCCATGGAGGCCAAAATGTTTTTAATTTTCAAGCTAACCACTTGACCTTGAGTTTATGACACGTGTCACTCAACACTGTCACGTCACCCATTCCATCCAAAATGTTACCCAATATATGATTGATTGCATTTTTTGTTTTTGTTTGTGAAAGAAAGATCAAATATATGTGTTATGAGGGCTTAAAAGGATAAAATAAGAACAGGTGAATACTATGTGTGTAACATCCTGGAATTTAGATGCTGGGATAAATTTTGGAGATGAGAATTTTAATTAATTACATAATATGAAATTAAAATTTAATTAATTACCTAAATACATTTAATTTATTTCTTTTTAATTCTTTTCTTTTTTCCTTAATTCTTTTAAATTTCCTTTTCCTATTTCCCCTAGTTTCTCTTACATTCTTTCCCTTCTTTCAACCGTAGCCTTTCCCTCATTTGTTGTGCATTGTTCTTCTTCTTCCTCCTCAATATATTCGTTCTCTGCCGTGTCATTCCACTTCCATACCTCATCAAATTTGACACCTACAATTAAGGTAACATGCATGCATCTTTAACTTCCCTTCCTCTTCCTCCTATCACTTACGGTTCCATTCTTCCCAATCTAAAATCTTGATTTTCCTTTCCTTCTAGTAGAGAGAGTAAGCTACATGGCTGCTATGGCTAGAGCTCGAACCCTTTAGATTAAGACACAAACGTTTTAGAGCTTGTGAGGTAGGGAACTTTTAATTTTCTTGAATTCCAGCAATTTGGGTTATACCCACTACATGCAAACATTGAATTTATTACACGTTTGTTATCGGCCAGTCGTTGTGATACTATTTCAGAATTGATTGGAAGGAGTTTTGAGTCATAAAGCCAATCGGAGGTCGTAAGGTAAGTGGGGTTCTTCGCTTCCTTAATTTTCAGTAACTCAAACCTGCCCCGTTTTATGTGGGTGCTAAATTTTTATGTATTTGATGAAGGGTAGCATTCGTGGATTTATTTCGAAGACAATTAGTCATTGTTTGGCGTATCAAAAAATAATTGGAGTAGAAATTAGCACATTTACTTGATTCCGGTAAGTTCTGGTAATTCATAACAATGCCTAGTAATTTTTATAAATTGTGCTATTAGCGTTTATAAGCTTCAAAATATATTTAAAATATTAGTATGTAATTTTAGGACTTTTAGAATTGTTAGATAGTCAATCTGAAGTGGGATTAACGTAGTAGGTCGCTTTCATATACGTTTTATACGTATGAAGAGTTTACAATTTGAGGGATAATGAGAATTTAGAGTCTGAAGTTCCATTTAATTTGCTTAAAAGCTATGTACTTGTGAATATTTACTTGTAGTAGTGAAGTGTTTAGAACTATTGATTCCTGACTAAAATGATGATGTGATGTTTATGTTGTTCATTATGACTATACTGAAATCTATGTCACGTTGTAGAATCATATATATATATATATATATATATAATGTTAACTATATGATAAATAGAGGATAGTATATGTTATAGTGTGCTATGGTTCACATTTTTATGCATGGATTGTTAGTTCATACCATCATATGCATTTGCGGCACTATGGTTTGCCGAAGAGGCTTCACATTATAGTGTTATGGTTAACTGTGCAGTCTATGGCATGTTGCTTTAAAGGCTACCAATTATGGTGCTATGGTTTACTGGTAGTTCTCGAGTACCACTGTTGATAGTACTTTGGTTCATTGTGTGGTTACCCGGATGCCCCTCGCTTACAGTAGTTCACTGAGTGGGCTATCTCGGTACTTGTTCTATGTTGATAAGAGGGGTCTGTATTACATGGTTTTATGCATAATTAAATAAGATTTTTAAAATATCATTGCATATTCCCCTTGCATTTTAATTTTTCAATGGTATCCTTGTTTGATGAGTATAGAGCGAAAGTATAAATTAGTGATTATGTGTGTGGTTGATAAATCTTGAATGCAAATTGCTAGTGTTAAATTATCACTTATTTCTTAAATTATACTCATCCTCTAAGTGTGTGGATCTTGCAGTGAATGTGTCAAGAGATGAATTTACCTAGTGATTCTGATGCGGGAAATGCATAGCAATGCCATAGGGGACGCCAATTATGGATGTGTAATTGCATAGTTGCATACCTACATATATAGTGTGATAGGATTATTTTGATGTCCATGATAGTGATATGCCTAGATGAATCTGTATACCATAGTGGTGACATTTTGATGTCTTTGGCAAGATTAGATGGTATCTATATTTTTGAGTTACACATAGACACGTATATAAATTATACTTGAATGGATGGACATGTTATTTTGTATTTTAGAGGATTGGCATGGAACTATAGGCTTGTGTAAACATGTGTTATTTACATTCATGGGCAGGTTCTACATGTTGAATGAATTCTAATAATTTGGACTGGTTTTTGGTATGAAACTATATATATATATATATGCATTATGTGGTGCAATTGAGTAGTGAGCCAAGTAAATTATATACTGTGAAATATTAATTTCTGGATAGCATTTGGCATATTGCAGTCAATTCTATTGTAGAATTTTATGAATAGACTTTATAGTAGGTGCTGGAATTGATTATGGTATATTAAAGCATAGTATGATGATTTTTACATTGTTGAATTATAGTGAATCAATTGGTGAAGCTGTGTTGTGTATGAGTAGATGTCTGCTATTTTAATCCCATGGGCAGGGTAATGTGTGCGTTTGAAATTATATATATATATATATATATATATATGCACTATTGCGATGTGAATTTTATTGGCAGGACACCATAATGTAAAGGCTTCATAATGAATTGATTATGTCATGGTTAAAAGAATTGGGATATGTCAATTATGCATGTTCAATGAAATGTGATGCCATGTGATTTTAATTTTATCCTACATATGTAAATGTATATATATATATATATATATATACTGTAGTGATTTTGAATGCTTGGGCAGACCCGATTATGCATATATGCCTCCTATGAACACACTTGTAATTGATAGAGGATAGATATGTAGCATCATGCAACTACGAGGTGATTTAAGGAAACTTAGTATGCTATACTTGGAAATTATGGAAAACTAACTCCCTATACTTGGTAAGTAGGATATGATAGGTATATGAAGCTTGTGAGTGAGTCCAAATTCTAAATTAAACTGCCTTAAGCCTTATTGTTGTCTTATGTTGTGCCCAAAATAAACATAGTGAATTTTATTATGTAGCTCATATGACCGGATTTTGGTGAATCGACTTTGCCAACAATTTTGAAATATCAAAAACATAGGATCTGTAAAGTTTCATTAAAATCAGACCACAAATAAGAATTTTAGATACCCAAGAAGTTGATAAAAGTTATGTAGGGACCAAAACATAAAAATTGAAAAGTTCATGTTCTGGTGTGGGCGTTGACACGCTCAAGGGGTGTACCTATGCTGTTAGGACTCCTTCCTTGGTTGCCTTTGGCTCGCATACACACACACCTGCATATGAACACTGACCCAATGTGCCTCCCCATACTCCCATGCGTGTTAACACGCTCTAGCGGGCGTATCCAGACATGATGTACCCACAAAAGTTCCATGTGATATTTCCCCTTACGCGTGTGCGTGTTTGAGCGCTACAGAGGCGTGTGCCACGTTGGGCCCATTCTGATTCCCTCATTCTCATGAAAATAGCAACACATGGGCACCCTTTCCCTGTGCATCCCCACGCCTAAATTGGTGTCGACATGCTGGCTTGGTGCAAGAGAGCTGATTCAATCCCATCTATATTGTTAATGTGTCATATTCCCTTGGCCTCGCTGTCGCACGTTGGTGTGCCCGCTGGCATGCCTGTACGCCCCATATCCTTAGGTGATACTTCTTTGATATAATTATACGCATACAATAGTTTGCTTAATTGGATAAAAGCCTCTTGGAATGAGGTATAATATATATACAAGTTAATTTAATATGAGCAAAACAATTGCAAAAAAAAGGTTGATTCAAGAAATAACTAAACAAGTATGCTGTAGCTAAGATTTTATTCAATTAGTTTTATAAATTCTGAAATTACTATTATCAAAAATTAAAATTTTACCGTAAAAAATTTCCTTCCTAAATTTCTTGATTAAGGTGATCATAAATTGAATTTATTAAGATAGTTGTAGGAACTATTGAATTTAGGGTAGAATTTAACAATGTGAATTTGCTTCATCTTAGTTTACGGTACATCCATATAAAATGATCTATTATAACAAGTTAAGTTATTATTTTTTTAATTAAGATAACTTACACCTATTTTTTATATATTATACTAAGGCACATGTGTGGGTTAATTTTAAAATATAAAAAAATTAGATTAAATATATTTAAGTTAACCTAAAATTTATAACCAAAAAATTAATCTCAAATAATAATCAATCCCAAATATATCATAGGTCATTTTGTGGTTCCTCCTACCTCTCCTTCTTTGTTCTAAAACCATTATCCTCTTATCTTCTTCCTTGGTCTGAAGTTCCTACCTCTCTTCCTCTTTTTGGTTCACCTTTGTAATTTCATCACTGTCAAACCCTAAATCTTGCACATCTTTCCCCTTTTACAACTTAGAAGATGGAACCTTTAGAAAATTCCTTTGAGGTGTAAGATGAAAATTCTATTGATGAAGAGTTTGAAGATTCTATGGAGGTGCAAGATGAAATTTTCATAGATGTACAGTTTGAAAATTCCATGGATGAGGAGATCAAAAATTTCAACACCCATGGCTTTGAAGATGATGAGATTAAGGTTAGTATTGGATTTGGTTTTTTTTCATCACTAACATCGCTGCCATTGTTTTTGTTCCATAACGAGCCAATTTTTTATGAGGAACACATATTCTCTATGTATGGTAATCTTTTAGGGTCAACTAATTTGAGGATAAGATGAGATGACATTTATGTTATTTTCGGTTTCAATATGAAATATGCTCTCTTTGGCTATCTTATTGGTGATGATTGAAGTTAAAGCTTGAAATTTATTAGATGTTACTGGTATCTCTGTAAATAACATGAAGTAGATGTTATTGCCAATGTCTTGCGTGTGCTTTCTCATTTTATGCTCTTGTTTCATTTTCTTAGCTTCAATGTCAATTTAGGCAACCTCAGCATCCACAAAAAATATTCTAAAAATCAATACATTTGGCCATGAACGAAAAAATAGGAAGCAAACACATATTGTGTCATCAAACCAACATCATAAATACAAAATGATCCAACATAAAAAAGTATAATTAATGTTTGATACAACCTTAAATATTAAGAGTTACATTTGATTTCTGATTCCTATATTTTTCAACCTCTATCTCCTTTTTCTCATTATTCTAACTATATAACCGAAAAACATTATATTTTGCCAAAATCGAAACCCACTAACTTCAAACTAACTTCAACAAGTTTGCATAATAGATTAACAAATCAAATGGTCCATAAAACATAGGATGACTATGTGACCAATTAAGTCACTAAAAAATAATAGCTATTAAACAGATTATCAAAAAATTGATTTTTTTATCATATTAATTATTATACTTTTTCTTATCACTTAAAACAACTAAAACAGTTTAAAAAAACTATTTTACCCATTAAAAACAGGTCCAATGACTAATATAATAACCAAACTAATATTTTTAAAAATTTAGGGACCATATTTTTAAAAGATAGTTAAATAAACAACTTACCCTTCATTGGAATTCTGATTTCATTGTAGATTATTACATAATAAACTTGTTGTCGCGACCTGGATCGCGGCGGCAGGCCGACCGTAAAAAGAAAATAAGGTTTCCCGAGATCCCTCCGAAAATCATGGAGTCGCCACTAATGTTTTTAAGATAAAGCATTAGAAAAACCCTAACGTGAAGGTACTGGTCCTAAATTGAGATTTTAAGTTCGGGAGTCTAATTACAGGTGGGGAAGGTATTAGCACCCCACACTGTCCATTTTAAATGGTTACCCTAAATTATTTAAGTTTGAATAATCCTACTACTTTATAATTTAAACCTCTTAGAGATGCCTTATGGATTTATTGTTGATTTAATGATTTTTAAAATTATAAATTTTGTGATTAACAGGACGTCTCGTCCAAATTAATCGAGTTATCATTAAAAGTGTGATGATTTTATTTTTACTAGTAAAAGAGATATATATTTTTTAAAATTTGGGTCCGACAGGAATAATTGTTCCCGCTCCTACGTATTCCCCAAGCGTTAGGGGAAATCAGCGTTACGTAGTTCTTTGGGTTATTTAAAAAAATGCGAAGTAGATTGACAAATCTCGAGATTTAAAACGTTAACCAACAGGACGTCTCGTCCAAATTGATTTTGAATGTTGCATAAAAAAGGAACCTTGGGTTTTATTGATTTTTTTATATTTTTAGAGAGAAACTTAATAGTCTAGATTGATTTAAGAATGAAAGGTTTATTTGAAGACCTAGATTAACAGGACGTCTCGTCCAAAAACTCTATAAAGACCCTAAATTTGTTATCAAAATATTTTTTAAGGTCTACGTTAATTTTGAGACTATTAAAATTTATTTTATTTAAAAACTTAGACTAAAAGAATGTCTCGTCCAAATTGATCCTAATATAAATATATTAATTTTGGTTGCTTATGGCACTACTAAAATATTTTATGATCTAAAAATTAAACATCATAGGTTGACAGGACGTCTTGTCCAAACTAACCTTAAAATTTTAATTTTAGTTACCTATTGACATTACCAAAATATTTTATGATCTAGAAGTCCCCATAGGTTAACAGGACATCTTGTCCAAATGAACCCTAACATAAAGATTTTAATTTTAGGCACATACCAATATTAATTTTATTCTCTATTTCACCAATATAATACTCTAAACTTGGTTATTAGCAAACATTAACAAGCACTATGTGGTACTAATTATTAGAATATTTCTAAAGAGAAAAGGATTTCATAATTTAACTCCCTAAGAAGTTAGGATTACATACAATCATAACAAGAAAAGAGAAAAAAGAAAATACTTGGTTTTTGTGAGTTGTTCTTCTTTGTGTCAATTTTCTTTTCCGTGTGAACTCTTTAACTACTCCTCGTATGAATAGTATATAATGGGTTTCTCTATCCCTGATTGTTTTTCGTTCCAATCCCTATGTTATGTGTGAAGACCTGCGTGAACCTTTTCCTATAGCGTAGCTGCACCTGAATTCTTCTTTTTTCCAATTCCTCAATGTGCCTCCTTGATCTACGTGAATGTGCTTCTGTCTTCCAGAATTTTTTTACTCCTTTTTTTTCTTTCCCCCTAGTGATTCTAATATATATATATATATATATATATATATATATATATATATATATATATATCTATATATATATATATATATCTTTTCCTTCAAAAGAAACTGATCTTATCCCTTTGTGCCTCGCGTGAATTTCTTATAATAATAATTCCTTCAATTACCTCATCCTTTGTGTATTGCATTATCTACTCCTTATAGATAAAAACTTCTCCCTTTTTTCACGTGGACCATATTGTATCAAAACTGATTTTGTTTCTTCTCTTTTTTTTAATGCACACGTATATCTTTCAAAGAAATTTGATAACAATTTAAAAAAATAAAACTATCAGCGTTATCCTTTTTTTATCTATGCGTGACAGTTTTTTATTTGTATCAAAAAACTTTATCTCCTTTTAAAAATCCAAAAACTAATTTCAAAAGCTTTATCTCATTTTTATAGTATATTTATTTTAAACTTTTTTCTCTTCCTATTCAAAACTCTATCTCATTGTTTTTATAAATCCTCTTTTACTCTCTGCACCTTTCCTTTCTTAATTCGCAAATATCCAACCTCATCCAAGCATTTAACGTGAATAGATTATAAAAAATCTGATTCCTTTCCTCTCTTCTTATCTCTTTAGCGTTAAAAAAAATATCTCTTTAGCGTTAAAAAAAAAATATAATAATAATTTTGCTATACCTTTTATATATCAACGTGAAATCTGTACCCGTTTCCTTATCTCATAACATATAGATAAGGTTAGCTTAATTAAAATCTAAATTTGATTTTTATAATTAAAAAAACCTTATCACATTCTATATAATATATTCATTTATTTAAAAAACTTTATCTCACTCTATTTAAAAAACTTTATCTCTTTATTTCTCTGAAATCTTATCCCTCATGAAATTCAAATTTTAAACTCCCTTCTTGAGTTTTTTTTAAAATTTTCTAAGTCTAGAAGTTTAAAAATTTATGGTTCTGGTAAGGATTTAAAAATCAAAGCCCGGATCAATAATTTGAAATTCAAACAAGCCCATAAGTTCATTTTTTCTAAAAAGAATTTTTTTATTTTTTGGTATTTTTATTATTTATTATTTATTGAACATTTTAAATAGGCCTGGACAAAATTGGGTAGCAATACTTGTCTTATATCCAAATCTAAACAAATCAATCACAAATACTAAATGATCTAACACAATAACATCAAATAAACATACTAGCTAAACCTGTGGCTGAAATGTCAACCAAGGATTCACAAGATGATTTTGAGATACTAGCATTTTTAAGACTAACTACTAGTAATGAAGTATAATTTATAAATATAAACTGAATCGGTGTATTAGTTTATTATATATAGAAATTGCTTAAAAGCCAAACTAAAGTGGAAAAGTTTGAGTTTGCTTTCAAAGTTGAAAAATGAGATGTTATTTGTCACACCTCAAAAATGGGGGTAAAATTTTCGCGATTTAAAGAGGAAACAATTTAGGAAAAGAAAGCTTTGCGGAATAAGTTTTTAATAATTAACCCTGGATCTTTTAAGGTAAACCTATCCCATATATAAAGATATGAGAAGGTGTGTAAATAAAAACAAGATTTCTCTTTAGACAATCAATCACATGATCTTTAACAAGGAATAATGGAAATATACACTAATTCAAGAGGTGTAAGTGATTATGAAAAGTGGTTCAAGGATACTTCAATTGATTTCTAAAATTAGGATAGATATGTGTGTATTTAGTCTTAGAATTAGTGGGACATGTCATAAATATCACTTATTAGTCCCAATTTGAAAGTCATAAAAAGTTGGGTTCAAAACCCTCTTAAATTTGAATTTTGTGACGCAGTAGGTCCGGTGTTTTATGCCTCATGAGAGTTATAAAACTCCAATTAATGTGAGACCAATTCTCACACCTCCATGACACAATTATCTACAACTTTCATGAATAAGTTGGAGGCTAAAAACGTCATTAAGGCATCCAAACGGGCCAAAAACAGCAAAGAAAACAGAGCAGTTGGAAAAACAACATGATAGTGGCCATAACAGGGCCATGAATCGATTCCCATATATGGTGAATCGATTTATGCATAAAAAAATCTCAAATTTGACACACAGAAGGGTGGGAATCGATTCCCACATGCATATGAATCGATTCATGCATTCAAATGCACAAAAATAGTGAAACAGAGGGGTATGAATCGATTCATCCCTTACTGTGAATCGATTCACACATTTCTGCATAATTGAACAGTAATTCCAGCAAGCTTTGAATCGATTCATGGCCTTTCTTGAATCGATTCAAACTTGGCAAATCACACCCCTGCTGCATTTTATACAGAAAATTACCCAAATTCCAACTTCTAATCACTCCATCTCACTCAAATTAAATCCAATGGCCAACAAAATTGAACATCAGCTAAAATATATTATTTGTGACGTGTGGCCACCGACCTCACTCAAAAATTCCTAAAAACGAGTAATTTATGCGCATAAACACATTTATCTCGTTTTAAGACATTTTGAGGTAACCAAGGGGTCTATTTTTGGCAAAATGGATCCATTCCATTTCCCACAAACCACAATTAACATACTTAAGTTGTTGTATTCCTTACATCACATCAAAACCTCATAAATCATCATTTGACCATGCTAGTTGCTAGCTCATGCATAAAACAACTGTACAAAATCTCAAACACACATCATAAAGGACTATAATTCATAATTCTCAACATCCATTCATCAAATTGACTGAGATTCAAACTTCTTAATTGACATTATACCTTACCAAAGGTCATTAATGAAAATGAGCCATACACACAAGGTCTCATTTTCCTACATGAGCCCAAAATCATCATTTACCATATCAAGATTACAAAATTGGGCATATATGCACCATGTACCATACAAAATAAAAACATGCCGGCCAAGGCTCTCCCATTTCCATTCCATATTTACCTTCTTCAAACTCGGCCTTCAAAATGGTAAGATTTACATCACCCCTACATCAAACTTAAAAAAAAATGGCAATGAGGAGGTGAGTAACATAATCCAAATGAATCAAAGTCATACATTATGATAAAATACATGTATACTTGTTTATATACCACACCTCACATAATATCATACATCATTTACATACTATACTATCCAAAATCATATATCACGTCCTAAGTATACACCCACAATCATATTCATTCAAATCACCAAATACACCCATAGGGTTAGTATCACACTATTTCCCCTTTTTAGTTCTCATTCATCCTTCGCCACTATGGGCTATCAACTAGACATATCTCCAGCTATATGTAAATGCTCTTAAAGCTAATGTATATGCACAAGGAATTCTCATCAAACAATGAGGATCTGACTGTGGGATTACAACATCAAATCAATTTGTGGGACAAGCATAGGTGTACTACTATGCCCCTACTGCAGTAGTAAATTATGTACACATATATCTCAATTTATGCATGCTCAACATCATACTTTTACTGGTACCAAACCGCCCTCGCCCATCTGTAGCACTAGTCACCCCGTGACTTACGGATCTATAATCGTGGCCTTACTTGCCATAAGTGCTACGGGCCCCTCCCGAACACACATCGGGAGAGCCGTGCCCCGACGAACACCAAGGTAACTCGCTCACCATAGAGCCGCCCTCCCAATGGGCCCGCCACATAGGGTGCCTCGTCACCAACTATGGACAGCTTCGTGACTCACACACCGAGTCACAGGGGAAAACAACAATAATGCTCGTGCACTGAGCCGCCCTCCCACTGGGCCCGCCTAGTGGAACCCCCTAACATTCCATATAGACAACAATGATATGCCATGGATGCAATGCAATGTAAATCAAGTGCATCCTCACACTGTGCATCCTAGATGCCACTCCATATTCAACCATTTATCACCACCACTTTGTGGATTTCAATATTCTTATCATCCTTAATCATCTCTAATTCTCTTTAAATTTTATACACATTAGTAGTTAGTGGCATAGACATTCATCAACTCAAGCATACATCCTTGGGATATTTCACATCATGGATTTCAATTCACACATGGTCTTAAACCATCATCACATTTCATCATCATAATCTCATCACCATATCATATCATTATCCCAACACATGCCGCACAACAATAATCATTCTAAATGCATTCAAATCATAACATCATCACATCATCCACTCAAACAATCATCAACATAATCACATATACATATTTTCACATCATCAATAGATGAAATCATGCATTTAGAATAGTTACCCCCTCCTACCTCAAGTGAAGTAGTGATCAACGCGGTTTGACGGTTCCGCCTAGTCAGTGGGGTCACTTTCTACATCATAATACATCATACAATTAATTTTCTATTTCAACCACCAAGACTCAAATGCTTATATATTCAATGACTTGGTGTTTTATACCATTTTAACTCTCAAATCTCTTTTATTTCATTTTATCCACCATACCCACAATGGGTTGGTTGTTCACATTTATTGTTATGCATTTAGAGCTAAACCCATTCATGGGTTTTTCCATCAATGACTTCCACCAACTAATTACCATCACCAATGGCCATTACCCATCATAAATTCCATTTATTACCAATAATAAATGTTCATCTTTCCACATCTCACATTTCCCCCAAATTTATGAAGCTAGGGTTTCTCAAAAATCCAACAACTTATATTATGCTCCATCATTCTTCATCTCTTTCAAACTACACATGCATCCATTCCCATCACTTCCCCACTAAAGCTCACACTCATGAAAACTCACCTTAGAACTCATGCATTAATTGCTCTCCTTAAACATCCATGTACATGCATGACTCTCCCAAGACACCATAATACATACTCATGACAAAACTCTACAAAATGGTGAGTATACCTTACCTCACACCCAAAAACAAAGTGGGTTCAAGAAGAAGGGAGATGCCACATGAAATTAGGAAGAGGAGAAAGAGAAGGCTTCAAGCTTCAATGGTCTCCTTCCAAGCTCCTTGAAAACGAAATAAGAGGGGAAGAAGGTTGCCACTTGACTAGGGTTTTTGGAGGAAGAAGATGAGAAGGGGAAGGGAAAGTAGAGAAAAGAAGAAGAGGAATGTTTGCCACGGGAAAAATAGAAGCCAACGTGAAAGAAGTTAAGGAAATTGGGCTTTTGGGTTTATTTTTAATCTTTCTCATTAAAATTTCACCGCTTTATAACAAACAGGTTCTTTGTTCGGGCTCAATACTTGTCTAAAAATTATTTCGAATATATATTCAGACTTCCAATATCATCCTTAATAGCCCTGACAAATATCATCTCAATCAGAGATACTTGGTCCGACACCCATATCTCAACCGGGCTTATTTTCAGCTTATCCGGTCTCCATAATTCACCAACAGTCTTCAAAACTCTAAATTCAATTATTCTTAATATTTTGGGATGTTAAATAATCCACATACAATTTCTAATATTTATTTCAGTAATTAATTCTCTATTTTAAAAATTTAGGGTGTTACATTATTAAAGTGAAGCATAAGTAAAAAATGTACATGTTGAAGCTTGGCCTAAAAGCAGGTTGTAGAGTAAATAAAATCTCTACTTACTTACGTAACCCAAATTAATATGAAATATAAACTCGAGAATATGCATTAGCATTTGCAAATTGATAGTTTGACATCTAATTGCATCATCTTTGATTATAAATTTGATATAGTACTTGAAATTGAATTTATCATTGATTTTTATTTGATGGATTATCTATTATTTTCATTTCCCGTGTGATGTCACTAACATTATATACAATACATCTCATCCAAAATTGTTATCTTTCTCCTTTTTTTTTAATTTCTCATTAACTCCACTCTCCTTGTCAAGGAATATCAATCTTATAACAATGTAATTCTAAAAGCTTTAAATTAAAAATTTCAACTGCCATTTGTTCTTGAAGAAGCTGAAGAACAACAACAACTAAGGACAAATTAAAATATTTTGTTTAAAGTGAAAAGCAACAAGAGACCAATTCTGATGTGACAATTTAGGATTCATCACAATGCAAATATTTGTTTGAAGATATGCTTATATTTAATCAAATGCAAATAAAACTTCAAATATATGAAGTGCACATAATTTTTTAATCAAACTGAGAAAAATCATCATACTAAAATCCCTTAAAATTAGTAAATCATCATACTAAAATCCTTAAAAATCATCAGACCAAAATCCCTAAAAATCAACTACTAAGAAACGCTAAATGATTACCTAAGCCAAAGCCTTCTTCGCTGGTATTGAATACAACACGCACTTGTTGAGACGAGGAACAGGATGCACGATGAGGAACATCATACAAAAATCCCTAAAATCATCATACTAAAATCCCTAAAAATCAGTAAATCATCATACTAAAATCCTTAAAAATCATCAAACCAAAATCCCTAAAAGTCAACTATTAAGAAATGCTAAATGATTACCTAAGCCAAAGCCTCCTTCGCTGGTGTAGAATACAAAGCGCACTTATTGAGACGAGGAACAAGATACGTGGTGAGGAACAGGACACACGGTGCCCTACGAGCGTAACAGAGACTGACCAATAAGCTAACACCAGTGATGGAGATTGTGAGATGAGGGGAGAAGAGAGTGAGACGAGAGTGAGACACACTAGTGACAGAGATTGTGAGGTGAGGGAAGAAGAGAGCGGGATGAGAAGTGAGGGTTGAGAGTGAAACGGTGAGGGTTTTGTGAGAGTCAAATGAAATAAAAAGGTTCTAAGAGGGAGAGTCATACGAAACGAGAGTGAGAAGGAAAGTTTTCAAGAAAGATATATTTTAATTTTACCTACACTAATTAACACTGGGTAAAATTTTACCAGGTGATAAATATTACGTTATTAATTAATTAACACTGGGTAAAAATTTACCTAGTAATAAATATTACCTTACTAATTAATTAACACCAAGTAAAAAAAGACAGGTGATAATTGTAATTTTTAACACTGGGTATTTTATAGTATGATGTTACAAATCAACAATAAACACCATTTATTTACAAAATTACCACCGCCCACTTTTCAACACCAGATTTCTTAATATGTGGTGTTAATTTTAGATGTTAAATGTGATTTTTGTAGTAGTGTTCACATTTTCAAACCCTGAACATATCACCTTACATTGAGAATTGAATCACGGAAAATCGAAGACCGACGTGTTAAGAATTAAGAAAAATGGATCGATAGTTAATTTCCCCAACATGTATACAGAATAAATATATTCAACAACGGAAGAAAAGTGTATACAGGGCATACACCTAGTCCCATATATGAAGATATGAGAAAAGGCTTAAAAATAAGCAAAGGAAAAAGAATTTCATTTCAGGTAGCCTCACTTGAGCGAGCCCCCGAGCCTCGCTTGAGCGAGCAGGGTTGAAGTATCAGACCCCCAATCCACGCTTGAGCGAGTCACTATCGCTCGAGCGAAAATCTTCTAGAACCAAATCACAACATCCTCGTTTGAGTGAAAATCTCACAGAACCATTACTTTGGTTCTCGCTTGAGCGAGACCATGCTCTCCTGAGCGAAAATAGACCAGAGGGCACCAATACTTCAGGACCCTTCTCATTTGAGCGAGATTATCAAAAAATTTGAATTTTCATATATATATATATATGAATCATTTTACATAGCATACCCAAATGCAAATAGCAAGGCTTTATCCCAAATGAAAAATGGCCATGTATTCACATGTATAAATGTGACTTGCTTCAACAAGTCTTATCCAATAATTCAAATCCTAGATCAAGCTATATTCCAATGACATTCAAGCCCTTTTTAGTTAAGTGTGTTAACTTGCAACCTAGCCTATTTGGCCTTAACCAATCATGCACACAAGTCTCATACATATATTACAAATTATGGATGGCCTCTACATGAAGTCTTACCCATCAAATAGGAATATGGCCTACCCACTTTCTCATCATACATATAGTCCACAATATTAATCATACATAAATCACATATTCATTGTCATTGATCATAGATCTCATAATATCATCATTCATTCATCAATATAGCATAAAAACCATTGTATCACAATTGTCATCAACCATTATTAAGGTCACAACCAAAAATTAGCATTCAAAACACTTAAGGTCTAATTTTCACACATGAGCCACAAATTCAATATTCATGACTACCTAATTATCACATACAAAACATATACATTATGCAATTCACAAAAGAATTACCGGCCAAGGCTCAAAGGCTTATTTACCTTCACCAAGCTCAACCTCCAAAGGAGTAGGATTCTAACATACCTACATCAACCTTTAAAAATGGCAATTAGGAGGTGAGTAACATATACCAAATGAATCAATATTATACATTATGATAATACATATATAAATGTGCATAACATATGTTCCTCAATGGAACCATCTAATTCAACCACACACATAAATTATCCTGTATATAATCATATATCATCATAATCATAGCATATGTAACAATCATTATATTTACATTACATATCATTTCATTGGGAAATCCCACCAATCACAACCATCCATTCAAGATTAGTACCACAAATATTTTTATTCACTTATCAATCATCCATCGCTGTCACGGGCTACCAACCTCAACATATCTCCGGCTGTATGCAAAATGCTTTTATAGCGAATACATATGCACAAAGGAATCATTATCAAATCACGGATCTGACTATGAGAACAACATCATATAACATGTGGGTCAAGCATATGTGTGCTATTATGCCCCTACTACAGTAGTAAATGTGTACACTTATATCTTAAAATTGTATGCATAACACCATCTTTTACTGGTACCAAACCGCTATCGCTCATATGTAGCACTTGTCACCCCGTGACTTATAAATAAACATCATGGCCTCACTTGCCAAAGGTGCTACAGGCCCTTCTCAAACACACAACCATAAGGACACCGAGGTTACTTGCTCATCATAGAGCCGCCCACCCACTAGGCCCACTATATAGGGTGCCTCGCCACCAACTATGGACAGCTTCGTGATTCCACTGAATCACTAGGGAACAATAATAATTTGCCCGTGCACTAGGCCACCCTCCCACTGGTCCCGCCTGTTGGAACCCTTAACATCCCAAAATAGACTACATAATGATATGCCAAGGATGCAGATGCAGATCAATGCATTCTCACACTATGCATCCTAAAATGTCACTCCACAACCAACAACTCACCATTACCACTTAATGGATTTCAATGCCATCATCATTTCTCAATCACCACCAATTATCATTGGATTTCACTCACATCAATGGTTAGTGGCAAACAATATCCGTACATATTTTTATCAATTCTCATATCATGGTGAACTAGTCTAATCCGAGGTCACGGAACCGGAATGGGGACCAGCCATAAAAGTTAAAGATTTAAGTGTTTATACACCGGTACAGTGGGTATCCGGTATTATAGTCTGAACTCTCAGTGGAAGAATCTGGTCTTGTTGTCCTAGAGATTCTTCACACCAAGCTTTCGCATTGAAAGGAGGGCGAAAGGTGGTGTCACCTATGAAGATTCTCTGACGCTCAAGTCAGTCACCAGAATAAGAATTCAGGTTAAGGTACTTAAGCAATGCAATAGTATATCAAGGGTTAGAACAACGTAACCTTTTGTGAGTGTGAGAATTGACTATTTATAGATGAGTGTGGAGAATGAACCGTTAGGAATAGGTGAGGCTAGGAGACAAATAGTACAATGCTCAGTGTACGATTCTGACACATGACGTGGAAGGGAGCCGTATTTTTCACGTATCGCTCCTGTGGCTGTACCTTGTACTTTCTGTCGGGTGACGTGGATACTTTTTGATATGCAGGGTGTCAATATGTTCACACCGGCTTGAGCACTTGGCCCACTTCAAGTAACGAGGATTTGGGTAGTGGAGCAGCCACTTATCCTCTCAAAGTATAGGCGAATGGTTATGTATAATAAAATAGGGAGAGTGTAAGTGTTGGATTAGGAGATAGAAAGTGCGTTGCATAGAACATGCTTTTAACACATGGTATGGGAAGAACAATGTCTTTGCCAAAGTCCCTGCAACCACAGAATGGATCATGTCTAATGTGTGAGATGTCGTCTTGGACATACCGGTATAGGAAGAACGTCCATACGGTCTAATAGTCCGGTGACCAACCTGCAGCTTCGGTAGCATGTGAAAAATTGATAAAATGACACCCTTGCCCTTGTACCGATGTCTAGACCGGATCACATGGGATGTTCACACATATTCATATTCCATTTAATCATAATTATGGCATCAATCTCAAAAAAGTCATAAGTCACATATCAATTGACATCCTAGTCATCATCCCAAACTCATTCACCATACCATACACGTTATTCCAAATGCATTTCAAATCATATATTTTATCAATACATTCATCCAAGCCAAGTCATGGAAACACATCCATGCATAACATTAATAATAGATGAAATCATGCATTTAGAAAATGTTACCACCTCCTACCTTAAGAGAAGTAGTATTCGCTGCGGTCTGAAGGTCCCGGTTTGTCAATGGGGTCATTTCCTACATCACATAATATACCATATAATTATTTTCATCTAAGCCACAAAGATTTAAATGTTTTAAGTTAACTACTTGGTGTTTATACCATTTTTAATCTCAAACTACTTTCCATCTTATTTAATTCTCCACAACCACTATGGGTTTGGTGTTCATATTTATTATCACTTATTTATGATCACACCTATCAATGGGTTTCCATATAAATGGCCATCAATCTTTATTAATGGCACCCACCATCATTAATGTCACTCTCCCAACATTAATAAATACTCTTTTACTCTAAATATTATATATTCATTCTCAAAATCAACTCTTCCAAACACATTACATATTTTCCCCAGAACCTAGGGTTAGGGTTTCATTAAAACCCAATAACCACCATCAATGCTCATCATCTTCCACCACAATTAATGTCATTTTCGTGTACCACCATACACCCTCTTAAAACTATATATTTATTACACTCCACCTTAGGGTTTTGCATAATATTGACTCCCATACCAATAACACTCTCTCCAACCATAATAACGCATAACTTAAGGTTTAAGCTTTAAGAAAATGGTGAGGGAAACTTACCTCAACCCAAAGTGAAGTGAGTCTCCACAAGAGAGAGATAGGGGGGAGACCAAAATAAAAGAGGGAGATGGGAAGCCTCCAAGCACCACAAGCCTTCCTTGCTAGATGAAGGGAAAATGAAAATGGGGGAAGGCAATGGGTACACACACTTGATACGTCTTGGAAGTGGAAGAAGAAGAAGAGAAATGAAGAAGAGATGAGAAGGGGAAAAGAGAAGGGCTTCTTGCCTTTGGAGAAGAGAGTAACGTGATTTGTAAGGGAAAAATAAGGGAAATTAGAGTAATAGTGAGTTCCCTTTAGAATTTCTCCGTTTTTCAACAAACAGGATCACCGTACGGGCTTAATACTTAACCAAAAATTATTTTGAATATATATTCAGATTCATATTAATATCCTTAACAGCCTTAACCAACAGTACCTCAATAAGAGATACTTGGTCCGACACCCATATTTTAATTGGGTATTAAATCCAGCTTTATAGGTCATAATAAATTATGACTAATCATAATAAATCCCAATCTAAAGTATTTTATTAATTATTTCTCTCAATAAGTATTTGTTTAAATTTTTAGGATGTTACAACATTAGTAAATGTTTTAGTTATTACATCACAATTTTTTATTGGTTTGATTAGTCTTATTTTTTTAATGTCATCGGATATTATCGAGAATTTATCGTATTTTTTACATGGATTCTTTACAAAATATTATTAGTAATTCATATAAGAGAAAAAAAAATTAAATTTTACCTAAAAGTTTTATTTAAGACCTAAATTTTATAGAGTATACCCAACCTATATTTTTTTAATGTTAAAAAGGGTTTTGTGTGTTCTTGAAAAATACTAAAATTATGATTCAAATCTATGAATTATACAGGGGTAGGAGTAGAGATGGATATGGTAGAGGCTCAACAAGGAACATGTTACTTTAATTATCAGACAAGCCACCATGTAGGATGTCGCCAACCACCATAGAGACACTTTAAAAACCAAACACAGACATTGACTTTAGTTTAGTGCAACTCTGTTTCTTCGTGTGTGTTATGATATTTATGTATATTCTTTTGTAAGTGTTATTTTTTGTTGTTTTTTATGAATAACATTAATTTTCTTTTCTGTTAGTAATATTACTAGAGGAATTCATCCCCACAACGCCCCCTTTCTCTTTTATTTTCTTTTCTTTTCCTTAATCATTGAACAATCTTATATCCCTTATATCTCAAACTATTTTTTTAAAATAAAAGTTTCTGCTTAACCTACATTAAAATCACAAGAATTATATAAATAGTATATTTAAGTATTTTTTTTCTTTTAGATATTTCAATGTATCCTTAGAGACACATTTTTTAAAAAATCTTTTATATTATGAAATCCCACTTTTAAGATGATAGCTTAAATGGGTGGTAAGGGTTTGTGAGAAGTGGTTTCAAGTTTTGAGGCCTAATATTATGAGGCAAGTTTACAACTCACCCCTCGCCCAATTTCAGAAACAACAAAATTGACGTACAACTCACTTAAGTGTTTTTAGTATTTTTAATTATTATAATTTGAGCTTCACATTAATCACCATCAATTTATTTTTTAATTTTACTAAACATGAAACTCTAACCATTTATTATTCTAATCAATGGCTCTAGTTGAGCTAAATGAGTTAAGGGTGTGCATCATCTGATCGAATCACACAAAATCGTTTAACCGATTTAAAATAATTGAAAACTGATTAAACTAAAACTGTAAAAAATTGTATTATGTATGTAGTTCTAATCAAATTTCAGATCTACTTTTTAAAAAATGAACCAAACTCAACCGAACCATAATATTTTAATATATTACTTTTATAGTTACATTACCTTACTAAAAGATTCTAGAAGATGATTTATGATTTTTTTATTATGCTTAAATTTTTTATAGTGCTAATTTTGTTATTGAAGTAGTCATTCTTGATTTTGTTAGAGTGGATTTATATGCATTATATTTGATTTTATAAAAAATATAATTCATAAAAAATCAAACAAATCGATCCAATCCAAACCGTATTTGATTGGATTGGATCGAATGTCATCATACATCTAAGCCAAACTGAATCGAATCATAACTTAATAATGTGATTAGATCGAATGACATTTTATTTAAAAAATTTAATTTATCTAGATTACAAACACCCCTGGAATGAGTTCATCTTCTCTTAACCAAGTGTTAATGGTTCGATCTTACCTTAATTATGGTGTGACTTTAAAACCGTAGACTAGTCGTTGAACTCATTGAGTGCCTACAAGTTGGCAAAAGGATTGGTTACTATTATTGACAGTGGATACCACGGGTTACACATTCACCTAAAAACATTATATTCCCTATGTTCTTATTTCACTAGTGGAAAAAAGGCTTTTTACACCGGTCCCTTTCAGCTTTTTACACCGGTTCTAGGACCGGTATGGATGGAGCCGGTGAGAAAAATGTGGACCTTTTACACCGGTTTTAGGACCGGTGAGAAAAACAGTTTTTACACCGGTCCTGTTTAAAATGCCCGGTATAAAAAATGATATTTACACCGGTCCTTTTCTTTACAACCGGTGTAAATATTAATTTTCTCACCGGTTCGGTTGGTTATGCCCGGTACAAAGTTAGACTTTTAACACCGGTCCTATTTTTACGCCCGGTGCCAAAAAATACTTTTAACACCGGTCCTATTTTTAGGCCCGGTACAAAAAATACTATTTTTTTAAAAATTTTAATTCAGTACATTTTAATCCGCAATGCCAATTCAGTATACTTACGTTACAATTTTAGAAAGCATTATCAACTTCAATTTTCAAAATTAATAGTGGAAAATCAGCTAAAGAAAAACAAAATTTCCCTTCTTGCCTAAAACAAAACTCAGCTAAAGGAGACATTAGACATTATATTCACAACTCACTTTTGATCATGTTGAATACCAATATTTGTTCCTTTCCCTTAAACTTGTTCTTTACAACTAGAAAAATGTTGTGCACATACAGGAAGACATAGAAAACAGAACATACAAAGAAAAATGTGAAGTGGACCAAGAACTTAGGGAGCTTCAGGTTTGCATTAGGGGCGATCTCAGTAAGGTAGTTGTCCACTAGTTTTGACACTGTGAGATTCAAAAACAGAAGCTCTTCCATGCATCTCTTTTCCTCATGTTTGAGCTATCTGCACCAAATACCAACAACACAAAATGAATTAATAGCTCATATCAAGTTACCAATAACAAAACATTAAACTAGAAATGTACATATCATTTAAGTTTCATGGTTACTATAGCATGCATAGTGAGGAAAAGTTAAGTTAGACAATTACTTGTCTAATACAACCCAATTGGCTTGTGCTTTCTTGGCTTCTGCAGCCACTAGAAACAATTTTAATCCTGACATTTATCTGTTGAGAAAAGATTGAAAAAGGATCATACAACCTCAACATTCAATTTGCATGAAACTGTCATACAATAATGAGAGTTACTAATACTGACCTTGTTTGGATCATAAACATCATGGAGCTGAAGGATCATCTGAGAACAAGAATCAGTTATATCACTCTTCTACTCTAAAATTGTTCCTGGAGGGTACTTCTTAATAGCACTTGCATAGTCACTAGCAAATCTTGGAAAACCCCATAATCTTCTACCTGCAAATGCGTAGAAAAAGTCATAATTAACATTGCAGCATGGAGAAGGTTAAAATACCATAAAACAAAATAGTTTTATCAAATCCAAAACCAATTCATTTAGAACCAATAATGATGCACTCATGACATAATTTCAGAACGCATTGGAAAACCAAGAAACATTCCCTGTATGATAAAACAAATTCGTGGTATGTATGTAAAACCAATATAATTTTAACAAAAATGTGGATGTTTATTTATATTTTTTAAAACATGAAATAAATAAGCTCTGATTCATAGTTTAGTTGAATATTTGTAAATAATCATATAATAAATAAATATACTTACAAAACGTAATTAATTTCTCTTTAGATCCTCATTATAATATTTTAAAAAAAATTTACTCAGTAAGAAGTATGAAATTTCAGGTACATTCACATAAATCATAGGAGTACTGTATGCATGAGTAAGAAAAATAATAGAAAATATATAATGTAAGGTCAAAAATAAAGAAAAGATGCCCATTAAATTTGTTAAAAAATATAAATTCAAATTTATACGTACCAAGAGTATCATTCTCAATTGTATCACCAGATTCTCGTCCACTTGGAAAGTTAGGAACATTATCTGTATAAAAAGTTATATAATTAAATAAGAAAAACAAATTTAAAAAGTTCAAAAAGAAAATATAAAAAATAAAGAAATGATATAGATTAATATTGTTAAAAAATAAAAAAAATCAATTTTAAATATACCGCGAGTATCATTTATCACCAGATACTTGACCATTTGCAAAGTCATGGCATTACCTGTAAGAAAAATTATATAACTCCTGTATATATCATATCATATACCTGTATGTATGTAAAACAAATTCAGATCAGAAACTTGGCCAATATATCATATCATATACCTGTATGTATGTAAAACAAATTCATATCAGAAACTTGGCCAATAACAGTAATGCATAAAGATCAACGACCATACACAAGACATGTCAAAAGGACATTAATAAGATTAATGGAAAAGCATAAAGGTAACCTGTTAGCCAAACTTGTGATTTTGTCCTGAATTCGTTGGCTCGCACCAGATCGTTCCAAAGAGAATCCTCCATCCAGTATCAGAGAAGACCCAACAGAATAATTGGCAAAATACAGTATCTCCAGGCATATCTAAAGGAAATATGGGAAACAAAAGAACTGTTAATGGAATCTTTAAGAAATTCCAATTAGCTATGACAATCTTTTCAGCAAGAATACTACATAAGTAGAGATACAGCCCACAAAACAACAGGAAATACAACAAAATCGTAATGCTCCTCTTGGCTTTAAAATAGGGGGAAAGGACAGATTTGGCAAGGGAAAAAACTCATGACTTTCCTGCATCTGGATATATTTCATAGTGTGGATTTCTTAAATAAATAAAATCATAGTCAGGAAAACCCTTACTTTCATATATTTTCAAAAATATACATCAAGATCAAAAGTTATTCAAAAGTCTAAACAAGTGGTATGCATACATATAATAGATATATATACATACACATATACATACATATAATCTCCTAATTTCTATCTAGAACATTCAACATATCAGTTGTTATGTGACATGCCATCTTAAGTTAAAAAAAGATAGAACAGCCAAGAAGAGAATGAAAGTACCTCCCATAGCTCAAAGGGAACAACATACTCATTATATAACTGTGTTATGCTCTTTACTTCTAAACCTAGTTCTTTGGCCTTCTCTCGTGTTGCATTTGCAAAATTAGCATCCGCAGTTAAACTACTCTCAGGGACTGAACCATTTTGGTTAGAATCCAACGTGCTAGGTAAAACCTCGGACCTGGAAGCCATGGCCTCTAGTTCTTCTTTGATTTTTATTTGGAACTGAAGAACAACAAGCTTCCCTTCAAGCAAATCTAGGAATCCACTGTCAATGGAACTCCGAGCAGAACCAACCAACCTATCATTATTACTTGCATTTTTTTTCCTGTAGAACTGCATTACTTAGGTATTGACACCTGAATTTTACAAATGATAAAAAAAAACTATTAGAAGATATCCATCCAGCATATCAAAGCAATACTAGTAAATTTTAGAGAACTATGTAAAGGTCATAGTCAACTTGAATACATGTAAAATTAGAATCTTGCACATGAACAAGCACAGCCTCATGTTAACAAATTTATAAAAACAAATTAAGACAGCCTATAACTATAATAATTATAATGAATTGATTTCTTCAGAAAAAGTTATAGCTGACTATAACTAACAATAGAAAGTAAAGTATATTAATCTAGTCCAAATAAATAAACCATTGTTAAAGTTTGCACTATTTCATAAGCAGATCAAGAAAATAAAAACAACAGGTAAAATAACACGAATAACTATAATTTCTCAAACTCTATAAACAAGGACAAAAGAATTAGCAGCAATTGTGATCCATAAAAATAGAGCATAGAAGATTCAAACAGAGGAGTCAGGATAAAAAATATTCTAAAATCCAAACAGAGGAGGCAGGATAGAAACAGAGAGATATCATACATTGCTAGGGTTTGAAAGTCTGACCTCTTTGGCCTTAGAATACCCAAAACCAATGTCTGATGCAAACCATCCTTTGTTCTTGCTCAAATTCTTGTTTCGTCAATTCTGAAATGCTTCAAATGGTTTTCGAACAACGGATTCACAACCTCTTGAGATTACAAAACAAAAACCAAAAAAATTACCAAAAACAACATAAATGAAGAAGAGTGAGGTAGAGGACTTTGAGGGACAAACCTTGCAGCTTCGAGGCAGACGACTTTGAGGGAGAAGAGAAAGACGGGGACTTCGAGGGAGAAGAGGGACACGATGGTTTCGAAAGAAAAAGGAGATGATGGCTTTGCATGGCTGAAGTACCTCGTAGACGATGGCTTTGAGGGAGAGGCGAGAGCTTCGAGAGTCGTTGAGGAGAAGACGAAGGGATCGAAGCTTACCTGCGGAATGTGACCGACGGAGGGTATCTTCGAGTAGTGAGACCTTCAAGAGGGAGACCTCTGAGCTTCAACAAACGGAGATAGGGCTTTCGAGAGTGAGAGACTTTTCGAGAGGCAGGGCTTTCGAGAGTGAGAACTCGAGAGGAAGGGCTTTTGAGAGGTAGGGATTTAAGAGGGCTGCGATCGTAAGGTAATTCACGAGAGGGAAAACTTAAAAAACATTTTACATTTTTTCTCACCGGTCCAAAAAGCAAGACTGGTATAAAGTCTTATATTTCTCACCGGTCTAAACAAAGACCGGTACACACTTAAACCTTTCTCACCGGTCCAAAATCAAGACCGGTACAAAATTAAGTATTTCTCACCGGTTTAAAGAGTAGACCGGTGTAAAGTTTTATATTATTTACAAAATTACCACCGCCTGATTTTTTACACCGGTCACATTACAACCGGTGTAAAACCCCCGGTGTAAAAGGCCTTTTTTCCACTAGTGTTTATAAGACAATTTAGATCAAAACACGTATGTTAAAGAAAATACATTAATCCACTAATTTTCATATTGTAACATTTCAATTTTATCCTTATTTACATTTAAATTATACTTTAATGTTAATGGTAGCATTTTCCAAAGTAATAGTAAACATGTTAAAAATAAATAAATGTTTCTAGATAGGTAAACTTTATTTTATACTCCCTTTGTTTAATTTTATATGTCTTTTAAGGTTGTGACACACTCCATAAGAAATACAATAATGTGTCTTTTTACTTATTTATCTTCTTAATATGTCAATTCTCTTTCTATACTCAATTACACTTTTTTAATTAATGTCTTATTGATTTAAACAAAAGATAATGGTATAATTGTTAAAGCAACATTTAATTATACCTTGAAATCTTAAAAAGATATATATTTTGAACAAATTAAACCTTCTAAGAAGATAAATAAAAAAATAGAGGGAGTAAATAGGAATTTTAAAAAGTTGAATAAGCAGATAAAACACAAAACACGAACAGTGCACCAAATTCAAACTATTTATTAAAAAACTCTATCAAAAATACCTATTTACCCACAAATTTCAGGGC
Source organism: Clitoria ternatea (assembly GCA_037962975.1). Lineage (NCBI taxonomy): Eukaryota > Viridiplantae > Streptophyta > Magnoliopsida > Fabales > Fabaceae > Clitoria > Clitoria ternatea. The sequence goes on from CM075672.1 coordinate 230,497,793, forward strand.
TGGCCCACGAAGGCCCAAGCTGCTAGAGTCTAGCCCGATAACTAGTAATCGAATACCAAAAAAGAAACCAGAAAGATTTTGCACCAGTTACTTAGTAGCATCTAATCATATTTCGTAGGGTGTCGATCAATTATTGAAGATCAGTTATAATAAAAAGTTAATCGTTATCGATAGATGATTTTCTTCATAATCATTCAGTAACATCCCTTTTATTTTTTTTAACATTTTTCAAAAATTTTAAAAAATACCAATAACTTTGTTAAAAAGTTGAAAGATTGAAAACATAAAGAGCTATGGAATATGTAAATGTGAATGTGATACACGAGAAGTCAATACAAACAATTAGAGTGATTAAAAAAATATAAATTTAATAATGTGACATCATTGAAGAACCTTAGAGTGCGTTGAAGTGGTGAACAATTTAATATTCTTTTTATCAAATATTTAAAATACAATAAAGATTTTGTAAAAAATAAATAATTTTAAAATTAGGTTAAATATGGTTTTGTTGCCTGTATTTTGATCAATTTTTTTTATTGATTTTAATTTTTATGTTATTAATTTTTTTATTGGTTTTAGTCCAATGTTTTTATTAGTTTTTTCTTATTGATTTTAGTAATTATGTTATTTAATATGTTGAAATTGATTTTTAATTTGTTAAAATTGATCTTTAAAACACGATATTATTAACATAATTGTTAACTCAAGAGATGTCTTTTCGATTTTTTTGACATATTTAATAGTATAAGGACCGAAATCAATTAAAAAAAAAGAGGACCAAAAAAATTGATGACTTAAAAAATATTTAACTCTTTAAAATTTTAGTTAAAAATATCTAATTAATATTAAAAATAGAATATTTAAATTTCACAATTATTAAAAAAATATTGATAATTATACTATATATAAAAATTGATAATATACAGTGTAAATAAATTATATATATTGAAGTTTTTTCATGCGCTGATTTATTTTTATTTAAATTTATACGCACTAGGGACGACTTAAAGTAGGGAGTTACAATTGTTTATAGCATATTTTTATAACTGATGGTCATGCAATTAAATGTTACGTTTCAACTTGTGAACACACGAAGTGATAAACGACTAATTATAAGATGAACGTTCTTCATTCACAAGAGTTGATGATGAAAACTTTTAACTACTTGATTAATGAATGAAGTAAAATAACTACCGCAGACAATACAATTGTTTGAGTATAAGTAAATTGAATTTCTAAATTCCCACATAAGTTTTGCTTGCAAATTATAAAAGAATATTATTAAAGAAATTCTATAAAGAAAAACAAATGATATAAGTGGTACTAAAACTTGAAATAAAAATAAAATTGAAAGAAATTATTACAAGCTATGAACATGTATAAAGTTTTGGATAATATCAAATATTCTTAATTACTTGTATAATTCTTTATTTCTCAAAGGTTGAAGATTTTCACCTAACCCCAACCCTTTGTCTTGACCTATATAATTGATTATTACTAATCAATATGGCATGGAAGCAGAGACAATGACAGCTTGGACTATATATCTCTTAAGGAAGGTTACTTACCTGGTGGAATTATTAGTTAAATACAACCAACCTACAAGTTGTACGATTGAAAGCAACCAAGATTAAAGAAAGTTTGGAATCTCATAATTGCAATGTCCTATAAAATTAATTTGTTGTGAGTTATAGCCACACTCAATAGAAATGTCTACGGTTTATGTTCCACCACCACCACCTCCATCTTCTCGGTCGTGGACACCACCTTTGCCAACATTCCCACCACCCACGTTTGATTATGATGATTCATCTTCATCTTCATCTTCATCCACATCCACGTTTGGGATCATTGTTGGAATCTCGGTTGGGGTCCTCGCCATTGTCTTAGCTTTCGGCATTTGGTGGAAGTATCTTAGGAAGAAGCATGATCACAAATGATCAAAGTAATTAATTTCATGAATATTGTATTTTCAATCTTGTTATGTTATATGCATGAGTATATGTGTGGTTCTCTTTTATACACACTCTCGTTGAGAAAATTAAGTCTTTTCTTCTCATTAAGCACGTCTCATTTATGTGGCTTATTTGTTTAACAAATATTGATTTGAATCGTTTTGGAGAAGGGTATGCTCTCATTCAGCGAAAGAAACTACCTCTATCTGAATCGCTTTTATTTCTTATTTTCACAATTAAATTACATATCATGTCATTAACTTTATTGAAAATATACACAATTCGATTAATGATAGAGAATATGATTTCCTCTTCTTACAAGAGGTGCATGGCTCCCAAACCGTGAGCGCCACATTTGCAGTTTACTATTGACCCTATTTTTTAAACATTTACAGAAAAATGTACTTTAATTTAATTTTGTATTTTCTATAAAAACAAAGGTGAGCGTATTAGTTTAAGTTATTTTGAACTCACTCTTAAGCCAATCCACTCATGGACCGTTTAAAATAAGAGTTAAATTTTAATATAATGTTTCTTTTAACACGGGTATTGATTTATTAGTTTTCGTTAGAATTGTAAAGCGATTCAAATCAATGATCTCTCTGATTCTTTTTAAACCTATGGCCTGACCAACCTTTAGCATATTTACTAAATTTTAATATATTAATTACTTTCAAAATAAAAAATTTAAATGAATTGAGTTTTGATAGCAACCAAAATAAGTATATCTTGGAATTGAGTAGGTACTAACCCATCAATGATATTTTAAATCGGGCCATCAAATATGTAAGTTCAATCATAACTAACTGGTTTATGATGAATTGGTAATTAATTAAATTTTCATAATATAAATTGTAATGTAATTAAAATATAAATAAAACATTTTGTCTTACACAATAACTCAATAATAGATTATAAAACCTTAAAAGACCTGTAAATATATTTTAATTAAAATTTTTAAAGCTACCCAACCCAAAGACGAAGAGTGAAAGTGAGATGATGGTAAACTAGGGGTCTATAGAATATAGAACAGAGTGTATTTGAATATTAATTTAACCTCACATTTACAGTATACAGAAGGTGTATATTTATACAAGTGATTAGATAATTCTGGCATAACAAGTAAGGGATAGATTGCATATTTGTAGGAGATCAGGTGATAAGATAATTCTGGTATTAAAGCTAAGGGAGAGGTTACATCATGATAAGGTTGTTATGAGAGATTGATCTATTATGAGGACTAAGTCAATAGGCTAACAAGGTCCCATGAATTGAGTTTGACGTATATATAGTCAACTTTTTTATGGTAAACAGATACAGTCAAGTTGAATCAGTCCAAGTATCCAAAGTAAAGCAGCCACGGTTAACATCTAAGCGTTTGTAATTACAATGGAGCATCTCATGGACCAAAAAGGAAATCGCTATAGATTTTACATGTTATTATGTGACCTATAGGATAGAAAGGAAGGCCAAAAACAAGTTTTTTAGGAGACCAAACAAAATATCAATAACAAAAACAAAACTATTTTTAGGTACTAAACCCACTAATTTTTTTATTTATAATACTTTCATATTAATATTAACCTTTTAATAGTAATTAATATTTTAAAACAATCTTTTATCTTCAATTGTATTCATATTTGTGGCCTTAAACGTATGTCCTAAATAATTCAATCTCGTTAAATTTTGAGAGAAAAAACTTTGTCATTCATAATAATCTTGTCTAGTTGAGATATATTAAATGAAAAAAATTGTATTTACATACTAACTATTATCTACTAGTTGAAGTAGAAATAGGTTAGGTCATTCATTTGTACTTTATCACATAAAATATATCTAAGTTTTTTTAATTTGTTTATCCAAAAAGGTTAGACTTTAGGTATTTTAACTTATTAACTTAGCTTATTTAAATAAATGTAAATAATATAATAATAAAAATATCATTATAATGATTTTTATATTAATTATTTCTGTATTGGTATATGTCAAAACATAAGTTTGTCAATCTTTTTGTAAATGTTTGAACAAATAGGGTCAATAGTCAACAACAAATATGACGCTCATGGTTTGCTTGAAAATTGGGAACTATGGACCTCTTGTAAGAAGAGCCGAAGAGGAAATCACATTCTCTGTCTCTTTAATCGAATTATGTATATTTTTAATAAAAATGATGACATGATATAATTTAATTGAGAAAATAAGAAGAGAGAATGGCTAAAAGGTGCAAGATGGTGCTTATAGGATCCGAAAGAGTGGGATGTACAAGTGCTGAGAACTACCAATCAAACAATCCACTTAAAGCTCAGATAGAGGAAAGGGACTTCATGGTTCTTTACCTATGTCTATGGTAGTCCTAGACTCGCTCAGAGGCAATCTCTTTAGGAAGAACTAAAGGATATAGGACATGATCTTGAACAATCTCCTTGTATGGTTGCTGGTGATTTTAACTCAATTCTGCACATCCATGACACACATGGAGGAGTAGGTAACCTTCCTACAAGAAGTATGCAAGAGTTACATAGTTTAGACTTGATAGGGGCATCTGTAATTTGAATTAGAGATTATTGTTTCAGGATGCTTTTGTGAAACATCTTCCTTGTTGCAATTGGATTACAACCCGCTCCTAATCAAATTTAGCAGAGGGTCCTAAGAATCATCATAAATGATAATTTTTTTATGTATACCAATTCATGTGAATCAATTAATGACCCACCAATTCAATTAATATCTCATTAACCAAATACCCAGTTTAAGTTGAATACTGATTTGATTTTTATAGCATTGGCTAGTAGCATACCTGTGCGGTCGCACGGGTACTAATTAGAATATAAAATGCAAACAAAGTTTTTGATAAAAAAGTTTAAAATGAAAACTATATAAGGGTAAATAATCAGTTATCAAAAGCAATAGGACCACATTCTAAAAAAGATATACCCGTATGTGACATTCAAAAAATTAATAGATACATAATCTGGTCTATGCCAAGCCATATAAATATGCAAAGTTAAAGATATGTCACCCAACCATACATGAATTTTTTCATTAAGACTAAGCATCAATAGCAACAAATGCTTAAGGGTGTTAACAAAAAATGGCTCACATCCACCACCATTCTGCAAAAAGTACTATCCTTGGAGCCTAAAAAATTACACATCCATCTCTACCAATATTGGTCATTCTATTTTAACATGTTTTATCAGCTTAGTAGTGCTTAGTTGAGCAGAGGCAAGGTCTAGAGATGCTACAGAATAAAAAAATAGTCAGGTGAATTCCTCTTGGCTAGAGTTAATAAACCCATTAGTGCAGGATCATACTCAGCTCTTGCTGACATTGATGTTTGTTGTAAGTACAAAATGTCCTTATAAGAAAGAGGAAAGAAATGGGTAAAAATTAATAGCAATAGATTTTTTTATAAATACATATAAAGTGAACATATAGGAATTTTCAACCCCCTTAAAGTATAATTTAACATACATATGAAATCAAAAAGTAAATCACTTTTAAGCAGTGCATCTATTTAATGATCCTTGCAATTTTAATGGGAAACATTCTTATTTGTAATCTCTTACAGATCATAGAATCAATAGCTTTTGCATCCACTAAAGATTGAAAATCAGATGACAACCAAGCCTCACATGAAAGATAAGCTTCATAACATAATAAATTCCAAATAACTACAATAAATCAAAATATGTTCACCATGATTCATATATAAATATTTCTTCCATAACAAGAACAAAACATAATTGTTCAGATTTATTTTAATATTATGGATAATGGGCGCCATATACTGTTATATGGGAAGATAACAAACACAATAGACCATAGGTAAAATTATAAAAGTGCTTATACATACACTATCTAGTTCCAAATTTTAAGCCTCCTTATGCACCTCATGGTGTTTAATCTCTTGCTAATAATTAATAATACAAGTAAATTGTTAGTCTTTTTCAATAAAGATTCATATTCAATGTTGAATGTATTACCTTATCTTTTGCAATTTGATCCATGATGGATTCTATTGTTTCCTTATCTTGGCAAATCTCAATGATAATTTTTTTTTGAAATTAGGCTTTATCTTGAGTTTTTGAGCTACTATTTCCCCTAACATCACATCAACAACTTCAGGAATGACCATAGTGTCTAATTCATCCTCCTAAAATCACAATGTGCATAATAATAGGTATTTTAATAAATAGAACTAACATGTTTAACTATATGCTAACCAACTTAGAAAGTTAGTTTACGCATCTCTATCATCTATTTTTTAAGATCTTGTGCAGTTTGGTTTAACAATTGAATACATTCTCTATTCCACAATATTAACTTGGCAGTTGCTTTGTTTTGTGACACCATAATCTCGATTTTTAATCTATTAGCCACAAAGTAAAACACTATTAGTAATAATAACAATAATTTCACCTTAATTTACTAATCGTAGTGATTTTTTGAAAGGTTTATCTCAGGATACTCTCTAAACTTTTTTTTACCACACCATCAACATATGAATGGATTTGTTGATGCTTCAACTTTCCTATTACACTTCTAGCAAGCATAATAACTCCAACCATGTGTTGCAAGCACTTTCTCAATTTTTCCAATCGTGAGACAAGTATAATCCTAAATATCATAGTATACTTAGAAGAAATATGAAGGTAATATGTACTTAAGCAGAAACTATAATTTCTATTTTGTAAATCAATCCATAAAATACCTTTTCAAGTACCAAATTTATGTTTTATAAGCACATAACTTCAGCATTACTTAGGAACTTCTCCTTATGGCTAAGTTGAGAATAAGAGGATATTTGACTCAACATTTATGAATACAACACACAATTGTCATTCTTGCTGAGGCTACAAGAAGAATAAGAATGATCTATATAAACTATCAAACTCATAATTATAACTGTGAATCACAATAATATTAAATTTTACCCTTTTTTATATTCTTCAATCTCCTTAATGTGATCATCATTGATGAAAAGCCGTGAGTAAACATTGAATTCTGAATACTTATAGGATACTTTCCTGAACATATTACAAATATGAATGAGTTATTTTCATTACTAACATAAATTAGATCAACTAAATAGTATCAATTACCTTTTGAATCCTTAGTCTTTACATATGTCAACAATATAACTATGGGCCCAGTTTGTTGACTATCTAAGTAAGATAAAAATTTTGTTGCAAACTCCTCCCACAAAGTATAATGCAATATAACACCTATATGTATCAAACATAATAGTGAGAATTCAAAATAAGTAATACATTGACTTCATATAAGCAAAGATAACTAATTTGTATTCCATTTACCTTTGGTCCTTCAATATAATGATGACTCTCTTCAGAACACTTTCATGCAAATGTTGCTCTATATCAACAAATTGTACAATAATATCTACAAACTTAAGAGTCATAAATTCTTGTTAATTATTGGCATATGCACTAGGTCAAAATTAATAAAAGAATAACCATCGTAATCAACACTTGCCTACTAACGCATCAGGACATGCAGCTCCAGAGATGATATCTTCAAAATCAGCAAAATGATAAACATTTTTTGGTATTTGGGAAAGGTCACATTTTATTGATACTGTCCTACTCATAAACACTAACTTATGTCCATGATTATATATTTTAAATTGTCCAGTGCTAACTTTTGGGTAGAAATTTTGCATGACATAAGTTTTACCCTTTTCAAGTATTGGAATCCAATTGTTAACATCTAATCCTTTCACTTTAGCCATGATCTTGCTCCCCTATAACAAAAAAACCAAGAAACTGTTGTAACTTTAGTAGGTTGAGGCGTGTATATTATAAAAATAAAATATCAAAAACAGTTTCAAAATTAATTTCAAATTTTGAAAAAAGAATCTTATCTGTAGGACTTAGTGGATGGTTAACCAGATAATGGAATCATGTTTACCATAAATCTAGAAAAGATAATGTTTGACAGGGTAAAATAAAAGATAAAACTATCCAATTTTTAAACAATCGAAATTATCTATTTCTGGGTAAGGTTTGAAATTTAAATTGATTTTAATAAAACCAAAAAATAAAAAGGTTTCCACATCCATATAATTATGCGCCAGGGGGGGGGGGGAAATCGAAGGATTTGCACTATATTTGGCATTTTGAGACAATCTCGTATGCTGCGAGCCTATAACCTTTCTTGCTTGTTCATTAGCCCAAATACACTAGTTTCAATATATACACTTCCAATTCTCACATGCTAAGCAATATGAGACTTCTTTTGAAATACCCACTTCACACAATAATCCCCCACATATTTCAAAATAATTTCAAAACAGTTAAAGAATTTTCAAAATAATAAAATAATAAAAATTTAAATATCATTAAGTTTGCTGGGTTTACAACATGAGTGCAAATACATCAGACTTGGTGTCTTTTGCACTATGAACCAAGTCCTAGACAGATAAGCATACCATACAGTGTGTTGGTGAAGCATAGCTTCTATGAACCAAACATCACTTGAGAGTAAGCTAAAGGCTTACCTGTCATATTACACTCCACTTCTCTTGTCGTTATCGCCGTTTAACGCATTTAGGCCATGCGTGGTGTAACATCCCTGTTTTTAGTAGCAGTCTTATTTAGTAAATTTGAAGTTTGGAAGGTCTGTAAGTGGTAATAAGTGAATAAGTACCCTGTAGATGGTCTGTAAGATCACAAGAATTTCATTTTTGTGTGTAATTATGGAATTTATATAGACCATTAAAGAAATTATTCAAATTCTGAGTGAAAAGGGCTCTGTTCCGAGTGACAGAGAGAAATTCTGAGTGAAGGATTAGAAATTCTGACTGAGGGATGAAATTCTGAGTGTAAGTTATGTTGTCCGAGTAAAACATGACCGAGAGGGCTACTACCGAGTGGAATCTTGATCTCAAAGACAATTGGAGTGAAGTGTGTTCAAGAGAACCACTTCTGGGTGAAGATTCCGAGTCAAAACACCCTTGATTGACTTGTTTCCGAGTCAAACCATGCCAAATGCTATCTTTTCTGAATGAAACTTCCCTGATTGCAGTATTCCGAGTAAAGGAACTCAGTCAAGGATATATCCGAGTGCAATCCGAGTGAGTTTGTCCAAGTCAGGACCTCCCTAGTGAGGAAGGGATAGCATTCCGGGTAGAAAGATCTACAAGTATGGTATTTTGGGCAGTGGAGTTCCGAGTAGGGGCATATCTGAGCCCAGTATAACCTGTCCTAAGAATACCGAGTGGAATATAGTAATGAGAGCCCATTCCGAGTAGAATATATATAAGTATAAGTGCTTTATGTTGATTTGATGCTTCTTACCGACTGGAATGTGTTGTGTTAGTGTTAAATTAATGATTCTGAGTGAGGCTATAGTGTTTGGCCTTCCTTTCTGAGTGAAGAACACTTAAATGGATTCTGAGAGAAATCCCTTTAGATGAATAAATACTGTGTAGGCTTTGATGGGAGAATTTCCCGAGTGATCATGGGCCTAAATATTAACGAGTGAAAAATATGAGTAAACCCGAGTGGGGAAAGGAGTTTGCATATGCCCAAGTGGAAACCCGAGTGAATCCCTTCCGAGGGAAGATTTGTTATAATGGGTTAGATTGGAATAAATTCTAAGTATGTGATACAAGTATAATCCGAGTGATGAATGTGAAGTACATTCCCGATTGAATATATTCTAAGTGTATGAGTTATAAATGTATTCCGAGTGAATAAGACAATGTGTATTCTGAGGGTCTAAGTATGGAATGAGTCCGAGTGGGACTTGACTTAATAGTTTTCCCTGAGTGGTTAAGTAATTCATAAAGTCTGAGTGATTTACCTGGTGAATAAATACCGAGTGGCGTACGGTTGTGGAGACCCCTCCTGAAAAGTGAATGGCTAAGGTATTCTCCGAGTGAGAATAGGCATGAATGCCAAGTGTGAGGCCGAATGAGTGTTGGTCGATCTTGGTATTAGTTACCAAGTGAGACGCTGCTCAGAAGATGAGTTGATTTATGAATGGTGTACCAAGTGATGAACTTGTAGAATACTCCCGAGTGAAATAAGGTTGGGATATGCCGAGTGGCGTTTGATTGGGAGATATTCCGAGTGAGGGTTTATGGATTCCGAGTAGAATAACCTCATTTGCCGAGTGAATTGTTTATGTGACCCTTGTGGATAAAAATAAATGCCTAAGTATAATATGTTGGGTCAATCCCGAGTGAATGGAACCCCAGATTCCGAGTGAGTGTCCAATTAGATGGGAGTCGGTTCTAGAAGGTTTACCAAGTGGAATCCGAGTGAGTGAAGACTCGGATTCAGAACAAATCACCGAGTCAAAGTCTGAGTGAGAGAGAACTCGGTCTGGACAGATTCTACCGAGTGAGAAACCAAGTACTTAAATCAGTTTCAGATGAATTCCAAGCAAGTATGCATGACTCGCTCAAGCGAGTCAGATTTCGCTTGAACGAGAAGGACCCCTGATACAAAATCACTCATTTCGCTCAGTTCCTTCCCTTCGCCCAAGCGAGGACAGCAAGACTCGGTCAAGCGAGTCGGAATTCGCTTGAGCAAGGAGGAATTTTGCCTTGCTGACACAACGTGAAGGACCCACGCAGTCGGTCCTATTTCCTTTTCTCTTCACGTGCAGGCACTTTTCACTCCAAACAAAACACCTTTATATATTTTATTATATACTCATTCCAATCAATGCAAGCTGACATGGAAAGGGGTCAAAAGTTTCCATTATTTTCTACCTAACCTTCAGTCACGGGAAAAGTTGTCTCTCACTTGTCTCCTCCTTATTAATTAATGCCACCATTCATTCTCAAGTTCAGAACCTACTGAAATTAACACCAGCTCTCTCTTCTTCCTCCTATATGAACAAGCTTCCTCTCTCTCAATTCCTTTCCTCTCCCACTCGGAACTGAAGCAAGGACAGTGAAGGGAACATTTTCTTCTCATCCAAGAACTCCATTAAGGTAAGGGGGGTATATTCTCGGGTATTCTGGGGAAATTCGAGTGAAAGGAAAGGGTTAAGGTACTTTTAGTCCTCACCTTTCCAGGACAGATTCGGGAATTGTGTGAATTAAAATGCTTTAATTGTTATATATCTGTTATATATATATACCTTTATGAATATGTTCAATTGGCTGTGTTGCTCATTATAATCCATGATTCAATGAATATGTTTGATTATCTGTATTGATTATTATGAATTTTGATGATTAAGTGAGTATGTTTGATGCTGAACTGTGAAAATATTAAGTATCATGGGTATTTATGTGTATTCCAGTAAAGAATTGTAAACAGGAGATGAAATAAATGATAACAAGCTCGGTTTTATGTAAACCCAATCAGTTTTATATAAATCCAATCAGTTTTATATAAATCCAATCGGTTTTACATGATTTCATTCGGTAAATCATTATATATTTCAGACAGAACCCTTTTCTTACTTGAAAAACTTTTTCTCAATCATTTTTACTCGGAATTATAGTTATTCCACTCAGAAAACTCTTTCTTAATTATATTTCACTCGGAAAATATTCTTAACTTCACTGAGAAAACTCTTTCAGTCTGATTTCACTCGGATTCATATTTATTTTACTCAGAAAATCCTCTCAGCCTGATTTTACTTGAAATCCTGCTTATTTTACTCGGAGTCCTATTTATTGCACTCGGTATTAAACTTATTTTACTCAGAAAGCTTAGTTATCAACATTTTCACTCAGAAATAACTTATTTTACTCGGAAAACTCATTTCCATTCGGTATCAAACTCTTTTATTCGGAAAATTCATTTTCACTCGGAAACAGATTTATTTTTACTTGAATAATTCATTTTCACTCGATATTTAGCTTATTCCACTCGAAAAACTTGGTTTTTGACATTTTTACTCGGATTTTCATTTACCAAACTCTTCTTTACTCCTTTTTGAAATATCGGAAGGTTACAATAATCATTATTGTTCTTATTTCTATTATTATTATTATTGTTATTATTATTATGATTCTTATTATCATTGTTATTCTTACTATTATTAACTAATATTATTATTATTATTGATATTAATATTGTCTTAATTATAAGTAATTAAATAAGGAATATATTATTTTACTCTTTACAAAGTATAAATTTCAACTAGGAAATAACCGATATATTTTCTCTAATACGACAATAAAACGACTTGCAACGTCTAAACAATTTATGAGATTCAAGAGCTTATGAACAAGTATATGAGACTGGAAACACATAAATACCCAAGGATCAGATGATAATAATAATGCATTTCGCATCATGAAAATATACTTTGAAGGAGAAAAACTAGAATATACACCTGGTACGCTGGAGGACATTCACGTTTGATCTCTGAGGGGAATCTTGGGAGTACGACTGGAACGGCAACCCAATGGCATCAGAGTCGCGCCTGATAGCCGGGTGAGACGATGCAATTCTGGTGTACTTCGACTAAATGACAGGATGTATCTATGATCGTGTAGAGCCAAGTCCCAAGATGAAATAATATATATTGATGAGAACCTGTGAGTTCATTCGTACCCTATGATAATGAATGGAGGACTTGGTGAGCTCCGATCGCTCTAGAATGGAAACGTTGTGCCCAAGAGACAACTTGAGCAGGATGAATTCCAAAGAATGAAAGAATGATGATGGTGGATTGATTTATTGGGCCCACATGCATCATGAGACTTAATTAAGATAAATCATAATAAACCATACTCATGCATTCCATGACAACATGCTTGATTATTATAATTGTGAATATGCTAATTGTGTGAATTATGTGATATTATCTGTTGACTAGATTATGTCCGTACCGGGTGACCTTTAGGGTCTTGGGTTATACTCACCCTTACTGTTGAATATTTTCAGAGGAATTAGGAAATCAAGAACCAGAATACGAAGAACAGTAATACGCTGAACCAACTGAGAGTACTCATTAAAAGTAGGATATCAGTAATAAGAACATGAATGACTGTATAAATATTAAGGGTGCCTGCGTGCTCCATTCTGTTATGAGTACAATTACTTACAGTTTGTGGATGACTATGTGAATTACATACTATTTGCTTCCACTGATCTACCATCATTTTTATTTTTTTAAAAAAATATATTCACTTTTTCTGAAAACTATTAACACTCTTAGTTAAATAGGATGATCCCATAGAAGGGTTTGTCTTATCTAACCGAGGGTGTTACATTGGTGGTATCAGAGCATAGTCGATTCATTAAGCTTGGGGAGTGGACCATTAGGTTTCCACGTACTCTGATAGAAATATTGAACAGTCCATAAAACACCTAAGACTAGATTTTCTATGTGGAATTCTCCATATAACATATACCCTGAATCTTTTATTGATATTCCATCAATAATTTCCTAATGACTCGCCGAAACAATGATCATGACATGGAGGAACTTCTTACTCAAATCGTGGAGACGATAGCACAACAAGAATTACCCCATACCTCTACTAGGCAAAGCCAAGGACTGACTAACTTTCAGCGGAACAATCTTACACAATTCAAAGGAGGGCTACGACAGGAAATCCGTCAAATATTATTAGGACTTTAAGAGTTAAAATAAGACCCGATTAGAATCTGGGTGTCAGACCAAGTATCTCCGATTGAGATACTATTGGTCAAGGCTATTAAGAATATTAATGGGAATCCGAATCTATATTCGGAATAATTTTTGGAGTTAGTATTAAGCCCGAACAGAGATCCTGTTTAAAAGCAGGAAACGTTTTAATGACGGATCAGGATATAACTTATTTCCTTCTTTCTCTCCCTTCATTTTCTTGTACCTGCTAGGACTTGAGATAGCTTGGAGCTTGAGGTAAATTTCTCTACTCTTTTGTTACTTTTGGCTTTAAGTTTTGGATTTCTATATGGATAGGAGAGTGCCTTATGAATGGGCTTAGAAATAGGAACCATTCTCATGTAAAACCCAAAAGGTAGGATGTATTTATGTGTGTTTTAGGATGGATGTGAAGTGGTATACGAAAATTTTAACATTAGATATGGAAGATGATGGTAGTTAATGGTGATTGTTTGATTTTAGTGGAACCCTAACTCTAGGATTTGGGGAAGATGAGTAATAATATCATATGAGATGATTTTTAGCGAAAACCCATGATAAGGTGTATGGGTGTTATTAATGATAAAGATTGGTGATTATTAGAAATGATTATTGAATTTTGATGAAAAACCCTAAGTATAGTGATTTGAGGGATTTTGACCAAATTGATGATTTTGATGATTTTGAATACTCTAGAATGATTATATGAATGCTTGAAGCACTGATGTTGATTATTAAGGATTGGAAGAGGAGTGTATATGAGTATTGAGGAACTAATTTAGATTGTTGATGTTTATGATAATGTTAAAAATGGTTGTAAGCCATTGATAGTGGATTAAGATACTTAAGTTAATGAATAGGTATGCCATTTTGAAATAGTTGAATTGGAAATGATCTTAGATGAAACCAAGAGGTTTATAATGAGTTTGAATAAATTTTAGTGATGGTTAAATGATTCATGTGATGATTTGGAGGTCTTAAGACTAAGGAACCATAGTATTGTTGTTGTTAGGTATGGTTAGCCCTTTAAGATTTAAAGAATCTTGGTTATAGGAAAGGAATTCCCGAAGCCTAATACGAGCGTGTAAATTGGACTTAGACAAGTCTAGCACTGGACAATGAGTTTTGGGGAATGATGCCTTATGATGGTATATTAATAGCATGTATTTCTCAAAGATACCCCTACTACTGGTATAGGAGGAGCTCTAAAGGCCAAGAAGATAGTCCCAGATACGTAGGACCTATCAGATTCTGCAAAAGATAGGAACCAATGTGTACCGTATTGCTCTACCAAACCTTCATAATGTCTTTCATGTTTCCCCAACTCCGTAAATATGTACCAAGCTCTAATCATGTTCTGAGTCCTGATTAGTTTGTTCTGAAAGAAAACCTTACCTTTGAAGCATCACCGGTTAAGATTGTTGACCGACGTCTCAAACAGCTAAGAGGCAAGGAAATCTCTTTGGTCAAAGTAGTTTTGAGTCAGTCAGATGATAGGGACGCTACTTGGGAGATTGAGGAAAAGATTAGAGGATTGTACCCTCAGTTATTCCAACCTTGAATTTCGGGACGAAATTCCCAAAAGGGGAGGAAAGTGTAACATCCCTGTTTTTAGTAGTAGTCTTATTTAGTAAATTTGAAGTTTGGAAGGTCTGTAAGTGGTAATAAGTGAATAAGTACCCTGTAGATGGTCTGTAAGATCACAAGAATTTCATTTTTGTGTGTAATTATGGAATTTATATAGACCATTAAAGAAATTATTCAAATTCTAAGTGAAAAGGGCTTTGTTCCGAGTGACAGAGAGAAATTTCGAGTGAAGGATTAGAAATTCCGACTGAGGGATGAAATTCTGAGTGTAAGTTATGTTGTCCAAGTAAAACATGACCGAGAGGGCTACTACCGAGTGGAATCTTGATCTCAAAGACAATTGGAGTGAAGTGTGTTCAAGAGAACCACTTCTGGGTGAAGATTCCGAGTCAAAACACCCTTGATTGACTTGTTTCTGAGTCAAACCATGCCAAATGCTATCTTTTCCGAATGAAACT
The DNA here is from genome assembly GCA_037962975.1 of Clitoria ternatea. Lineage (NCBI taxonomy): Eukaryota > Viridiplantae > Streptophyta > Magnoliopsida > Fabales > Fabaceae > Clitoria > Clitoria ternatea. The sequence continues at coordinate 230,513,379 of CM075672.1, forward strand.
TCCCTGATTGCAGTATTCCGAGTAAAGGAACTCAGTCAAGGATATATCCGAGTGCAATCCGAGTGAGTTTGTCCAAGTTAGGACCTCCCTAGTGAGGAAGGGATAGCATTCCGGGTAGAAAGATCTACAAGTGTGGTATTTTGGGCAGTGGAGTTCCGAGTAGGGGCATATCTGAGCCCAGTATAACCTGTCCTAAGAATACCGAGTGGAATATAGTAATGAGAGCCCATTCCGAGTAGAATATATATAAGTATAAGTGCTTTATGTTGATTTGATGCTTCTTACCGACTGGAATGTGTTGTGTTAGTGTTAAATTAATGATTCCGAGTGAGGCTATAATGTTTGGCCTTCCTTTCTGAGTGAAGAACACTTAAATGGATTCTGAGAGAAATCCCTTTAGATGAATAAATACTGTGTAGGCTTTGATGGGAGAATTTCCCGAGTGATCATGGACCTAAATATTAACGAGTGAAAAATATGAGTAAACCCGAGTGGGGAAAGGAGTTTGCATATGCCCAAGTGGAAACCCGAGTGAATCCCTTCCGAGGGAAGATTTGTTATAATGGGTTAGATTGGAATAAATTCTAAGTATGTGATACAAGTATAATCCGAGTGATGAATGTGAAGTACATTCCCGATTGAATATATTCTAAGTGTATGAGTTATAAATGTATTCCGAGTGAATAAGACAATATGTATTCTGAGGGTCTAAGTATGGAATGAGTCTGAGTGGGACTTGACTTAATAGTTTTCCCTGAGTAGTTAAGTAATTCATAAAGTCCGAGTGATTTACCTAGTGAATAAATACCGAGTGGCGTACGGTTGTGGAGACCCCTCCTGAAAAGTGAATGGCTAAGGTATTCTCCGAGTGAGAATAGGCATGAATGCCAAGTGTGAGGCCGAATGAGTGTTGGTCGATCTTGGTATTAGTTACCAAGTGAGACGCTGCTCAGAAGATGAGTTGATTTATGAATGGTGTACCAAGTGATGAACTTGTAGAATACTCCCGAGTGAAATAAGGTTGGGATATGCCGAGTGGCGTTTGATTGGGAGATATTCCGAGTGAGGGTTTATGGATTCCGAGTAGAATAACCTCATTTGCCGAGTGAATTGTTTATGTGACCCTTGTGGATAAAAATAAATGCCTAAGTATAATATGTTGGGTCAATCCCGAGTGAATGGAACCCCAGATTCCGAGTGAGTGTCCAATTAGATGGGAGTCGGTTCTAGAAGGTTTACCAAGTGGAATCCGAGTGAGTGAAGACTCGGATTCAGAACAAATCACCGAGTCAAAGTCTGAGTGAGAGAGAACTCGGTCTGGACAGATTCTACCGAGTGAGAAACCAAGTACTTAAATCAGTTTCAGATGAATTCCAAGCAAGTATGCATGACTCGCTCAAGCGAGTCAGATTTCGCTTGAACGAGAAGGACCCCTGATACAAAATCACTCATTTCGCTCAGTTCCTTCCCTTCGCCCAAGCGAGGACAGCAAGACTCGGTCAAGCGAGTCGGAATTCGCTTGAGCAAGGAGGAATTTTGCCTTGCTGACACAACGTGAAGGACCCACGCAGTCGGTCCTATTTCCTTTTCTCTTCACGTGCAGGCACTTTTCACTCCAAACAAAACACCTTTATATATTTTATTATATACTCATTCCAATCAATGCAAGCTGACATGGAAAGGGGTCAAAAGTTTCCATTATTTTCTACCTAACCTTCAGTCACGGGAAAAGTTGTTTCTCACTTGTCTCCTCCTTATTAATTAATGCCACCATTCATTCTCAAGTTCAGAACCTACTGAAATTAACACCAGCTCTCTCTTCTTCCTCCTATACGAACAAGCTTCCTCTCTCTCAATTCCTTTCCTCTCCCACTCGGAACTGAAGCAAGGACAGTGAAGGGAACATTTTCTTCTCATCCAAGAACTCCATTAAGGTAAGGGGGTATATTCTCGGGTATTCTGGGGAAATTCGAGTGAAAGGAAAGGGTTAAGGTACTTTTGGTCCTCACCTTTCCAGGACAGATTCGGGAATTATGTGAATTAAAATGCTTTAATTGTTATATATCTGTTATATATATATATATACCTTTATGAATATGTTCAATTGGCTGTGTTGCTCATTATAATCCATGATTCAATGAATACGTTCGATTATCTGTATTGATTATTATGAATTTTGATGATTAAGTGAGTATGTTTGATGCTGAACTATGAAAATATTAAGTATCATGGGTATTTGTGTGTATTCCAGTAAAGAATTGTAAACAGGAGATGAAATAAATGATAACAAGCTCGGTTTTATGTAAACCTAATCAGTTTTATATAAATCCAATCAGTTTTATATAAATCCAATCGGTTTTACATGATTTCATTCGGTAAATCATTATATATTTCAGACAGAACCCTTTTCTTACTTGAAAAACTTTTTCTCAATCATTTTTACTCGGAATTATAGTTATTCCACTCAGAAAACTCTTTCTTAATTATATTTCACTCGGAAAACATTCTTAACTTCACTGAGAAAACTCTTTCAGTCTGATTTCACTCGGATTCATATTTATTTTACTCAGAAAATCCTCTCAGCCTGATTTTACTTGAAATCCTGCTTATTTTACTCGGAGTCCTATTTATTGCACTCGGCATTAAACTTATTTTACTCAGAAAGCTTAGTTATCAACATTTTCACTCGGAAATAACTTATTTTACTCGAAAAACTTATTTCCATTCGGTATCAAACTCTTTTATTCGGAAAATTCATTTTCACTCGGAAACAGATTTATTTTTACTTGAATAATTCATTTTCACTCGGTATTTAGCTTATTCCACTCGGAAAACTTGGTTTTTGACATTTTTACTCGGATTTTCATTTACCAAACTCTTCTTTACTCCTTTTTGAAATATTGGAAGGTTACAATAATCATTATTGTTCTTATTTCTATTATTATTGTTATTGTTATTATTATTATGATTCTTATTATCACTTTTATTCTTACTATTATTAACTAATATTATTATTATTATTGATATTAATATTGTCTTAATTATGAGTAATTAAATAAGGAATATATTATTTTACTCTTTACAAAGTATAAATTTCAACTAGGAAATAATCGATATATTTTCTCTAATACGACAATAAAACGATTTGCAACGTCTAAATAATTTATGAGATTCAAGAGCTTATGAACAAGTATATGAGACTGGAAACACATAAATACCCAAGGATCAAATGATAAAAATAATGCATTTCGCATCATGAAAATATACTTTGAAGGAGAAAAACTAGAGCATACACCTGGTACGCTGGAGGACATTCACGTTCGATCTCTGAGGGGAATCTTGGGAGTACGACTGGAACGACAACCCAATGGCATCAGAGTCGCGCCTGATAGCCGGGTGAGACGATGCAATTCTGGTGTACTTCGACTAAATGACGGGATGTATCTATGATCGTGTAGAGCCAAGTCCCAAGATGAAATAATATATATTGATGAGAACCTGTGAGTTCATTCGTACCCTATGATAATGAATGGAGGACTTGGTGAGCTCCGATCGCTCTAGAATGGAAACGTTGTGCCCAAGAGACAACTTGAGCAGGATGAATTCCAAAGAATGAAAGAATGATGATGGTGGATTGATTTATTGGGCCCACATGCATCATGAGACTTAATTAAGATAAATGATAATAAACCCTACTCATGCATTCCATGACAACATGCTTGATTATTATAATTGTGAATATGCTAATTGTGTGAATTATGTGATATTATCTGTTGACTGGATTATGTCCGTACCGGGTGACCTTCAGGGTCTTGGGTTATACTCACCCTTACTGTTGAATATTTTCAGAGGAATTAGGAAATCAAGAACCAGAATACGAAGAACAGCAATACGCTGAACCAACTGAGAGCACTCATTAAAAATAGGATATCTGTAATAAGAACATAGATGACTGTATAAATATTAAAGGTGCCTGCGTGCTCCATTCTGTTATGAGTACAATTACTTACAGTTTGTGGATGACTATGTGAATTACATACTATTTGCTTCCACTGATCTGCCATCATTTTTATTTTTAAAAAAAATATATTCACTTTTTCTAAAAACTGTTAACACTCTTAGTTAAATAGGATGATCCCATAGAAGGGTTTGTCTTATCTAACCGAGGGTGTTACACGTGGCGCCTGATAATTCATGAGTACTCTACAGGTTTTACCTTCACCTCATGCAAATGGCCCCACTTGACACTCATATAGGTGATTTCATCAAGTGTATACATTACCCATAAGGGATATGAAATCATTAAAGGCTTTAAAGCCTAGCCTCTCATTTAATGCAGCCTAGTACTTCACACACCAAAGGAATGGGAAAGGAAAGTATGCTAGTGAATTAACAATGACTTGTTATTACCCATATAAACCTTCTTCATGGGATCTCCAATCACAAAGGTTGGGTTCCCATCATTGTTAATTCTAATGTTGACTGTAGTCTCGTTCCCCTCGATGCTTAAGTTTTATACTTAATGGTTTAGTTAGAGGATCAGCCAAATTCAGTTCTGACCTCACATATCCTATAGATATGATTCTATTTTTTAGCAGCTGCTTTACAACTTTAAGTCTTAATTGTATATGTCGGTTCTTACCATTGTAAGAGTTATATTTAGCAACACCTATAGTCGATTGGCTATCACAATGCATAGACACTGAAGGCGTTGGTTTTGTCCCTAGAGGAATACTCATTAAAAAGTTTCTCAACCACTCAGCCTCGCTACCAGCCAGCTCCAGAGCTATAAACTCTAACTCCATAGTGGATCTCGCAATGATGGTTTGTTTGGCTAATCTCCAGGTGACAACACTATCGCCTAATGTGAATACATAACCACTAGTGGAATTTATCTCATTTGAATATGAGATCTAGTTTGCATCACTATATCTTTCCAATACAACGGGAAATCCACTATACAGAATACCATAATTGTGACGCCCCAAATAATTTCCCGAATAAATTTTTCGCGTTTTAAAAATTCATTTTTAAAATTTGTAATAAGTCATGTAAAAGTTGATAAACGCGGAATATTATCATACATACTAGTCGTGAATAATTAAAGTCATGAAATATTTATATAGCGGAAATGATTTAGATAAATACAGTACATGAAACATTACATTATTACAACCCATCAAATTAAATAAAGTCAAATTCTAAGCAATAATTCACATAAACTTCATTCATGACATCACTCTTCATTCTGTGTAGCATTCACTATAAAAATTAATGTAAGAGTGAGACTGAATATAGAATAAATATAAAATAAATAAAATTGCACAAACACAACCAACAAGGCATAATGATATGATGAATATGCCAAACAAGTTCATTTAATATTAATAAATCTTTAATTAGTCAAATGATGTCATGCTAGATCCATTTGGTTTGGTGGGAATACTGCAGTAAAAAGTCTCATAGAGACACAAGTAGGACTTAGCATAACCATGAATCCCTACACTTCATGGCTCATAGCAAAAATAAGTATACCAGTAGGAATTTACACAACCATGGATCCCTACACCCCCATGGTTCTTGTGAAAATAAATATACCAGTAGGAATTTGCACAACCATGGATCCCTACACTTCCATGGTTCTTGTGAAAATAAATATACCAGTAGGAATTTTCACAACCATGGATCCCTACAGTAGGAATTTGCACAACCATGGATCCCTACACTCCCATGGTTCTTATGAAAATAAATATACCAGTAGGAATTTGTACAACCATGGATCCCTACACTCCCATGGTTCTTGTGAAAATAGGGCTTAAACTCATCATAGAGTAACCCCCCACCAGGGTAGGCAATCATGGAACCCCTAAATTCCATGGTGCGTCCAAATGCTTATGATGCATGAATGCCTTTAATTCTCTTTATCATTTAACGTACCATGATATTTCAATTTCCAAAACCACTTGGAAAACCACAAGTCCTCAAAGGACATATTACATATAATAATTTTTAGAATCATGAATTTACTGTTTCAACAACATATTTCAACAACTCATAAGGCATTCATGTTCATATATATATTAATTTAGTCATTCACAATTTTTCATCACAAAAATATACATACTGAATGACATTCATAGGACACTCAATAACATCCATAATAATCCATAGTTCCCCAATAATTCATAAATATATCATTGCTCACATGGAAAATATCATTAACATTCATAATAACCATTTAGGTAAGTTTCAGCATTTTCCAACAGCAACATACGTTAGTAAAACAGCCATAACATGATCAAATCAAATCCTTTTTAAGTGATTCCACTTTCTGTAGTTCAATAATAGAATTATCTACAACTTTTATGAAGACATCAAAGTCTAAAAATGTATGTATAATTCCCAGAATATTCATATATCCACAAAACACAAGATAAGTATTTTAATCAGATATGCTGTAGTATTGTGATCATAAAGCATGCTATACATATCTAATTCAGTCGGTTCAGGTATCAAAATTCATATAACAAGAAGATCTACAACTTTGATGAAGACACCGATCACTAATTCTCACCACAAAATTCCCAGTTTTAAAAATAAAATTTGTATCTCAAGTTAACAGATTTACAGCTTGAACATACTTCAGTATTTTAGGTATAACTCGAGCTACAAAAATCATTTTGACTTGAAACTACTTTATACAGATCCATAACACAAATATCTACAACTTTAATGAAGACATCAAAGGCTGATTATGCATGTATAAGTCCAAGAATTTTAATATATACACAATACATAGGATAAATATTCCACACGGACATGCTGTAGTATTTTGGCTATAACTTTTGCTATACATATTCAAATCAATCGGTTCGGGTCTCAAAATTTACATAACAAAAAGATCTACAACTATCACGAAGAAGTCAGAATCAAATTCATACGTTTTCAACTTCAAAACTGAGCCACAAGATACGAAAATAATACTAGAATCCTAGAACAGCATACAATTCTACCATTTCATAATTATTCACAACCCTATCCCCTTTTACTTGGATTGAAGATAGTTGGCTGATTGAAAATGGTCTCCTTGCTGTCCTAGCTTCAGATCAAAAGTGTATTGATGGAGAAGAGGAATTGAGAGTTTCAGAATCATTGTGTGATTGTTTAATAATGCAAGGCAGTGAGAGACAACTTTCCATGAGTGGGTTTCTAGTGGGCTGTTAGTGGGAAATAAGGGTGGTTTAGATAAGAAAGTAGGCTCTATAATTGTCCACTTCTGCCGCCTACCTAATGGAGTGTGCATGATTGAAGAAGATTTATTAAAATATGTAATAGATAACAAAATTGGAGTTAAAACGTAAATCCTGACACTGAATACCGACTGAGATTCCACTCGGTCAGTCTCTAAACCGACTGGAAACTGCCAGTCATGTGAAGAAGAAGGGAATCCGAGTCCCTCTCGCTCAAGCGAATACCCTCTCTCGCTTGAGCGAGTGCCATACATTGCACTGTCAGGGGAAGTTTCGCTCAAGTGAACACTAACTCGCTTGAGCGAGACTCACAAGCCTCGCTTATTCCACTCTCACTCGCTTAAGCGAGGAATTCATACGCTTAAGCGAAATTCGACCAGAGGTCGTCATTCCCCAAAACCGATCCTTCATCCACTCGGTTTCCACTCAACAACTTAATCCAGACCGACTCAAAGCTCTCAGATTCCCACTCGGCAGAACCTCCTGAAACCGAGTCAGCTCTCAATCAGTCTCTCACTCGGCAATTTCAAACTAAATCATTCCTAAGCCGACTCACACTTACATAGTCTATCACTTGGTTATTTATTCTAAATCCGATTCAATACCTGATCGGTTCTCACTGGGAAATTCCTCACAACACCGACTCAACTCCTAATCAGTTCTCACTCGGTGAATTACCTCAAAGTTGACTTATTCCACTCGACTGTCCACTCGGTGAAATCAATTAAAACCGATTCCCAACTCTTAGGTTTCTGCTCGATAGAATTCCTCTGAAACTGACTCATGCACTCAAGTTTGCCACCCAGTAAAATAATCCTTACTGACCCATCATTCATTTCGTTCTTCTCTCGGCAGAATAATCCAAACCGAGTCCTCTTTCACTCAGTCTTCAACACTCGGTTCCTTATTTGTAAACTCATCTTCGAATCCGTGTCTTCACTCACACGGGTTCCACTTGGTACCATCCCACTCGGAGTCACACTCGGAGATCTTTCATTCAGCATCTCATTCCCAAAGCTGACCTCTTTTCTTCTTCATTCACATGAAGTTATTCCATTGCACATCTGGGCAATCATACACCGTGTGTCCCCAGTCGGAACCCTGCCACTCGGAAATACAATTTTCTCTGTACTTCACTCGAAAATGAAGGCACTCAGTGAACTTTCATTCAGAATTGTAATGTCTGACCATGATTGACTCAGAAACGAGTCATTCAGAAGCATTTGACTCGGAAACGAGTTATTCGAAAATACTTGACTCGGAAATGAGTCTTTCTGAGGCGTTTGACTCGGAAATGAGTCATTTGAAGGCATTTGACTCAGCAGTGAGTCACTCCAAGGTGAGTCACTCAGATTCTTTCACCCTGAAGAGGTTCTATCAAACCCTCTTCACTCAGAATTGCCTCTAAGACAAGGATTCCACTCGAAATACTTAACCTTCACTCGGAATCTCTACCTTTACTCGGAATTTTTCTCTTTCACTTGGAACAGGGTGCCTTTTTCACTCGGACAGTCCTTTCTAAGGCATGTTTCACTCAGAAAATGAATCTTATCATTAAAGGTCTATGTAAATCCTATAATTATACCTAAAAATAAAATTTTTGGGGTATTATATACCATCCATAGAGTGTTTTATTCATTGATTAACACTTATAGACCTTCTATACCTCATAATTTACAAAATGGGACTATTATTAAAAACAGGATGTTACATTTCTCCCACCCTAATAAAAATTTCGTCCTCAAAATTTAAAGTTGAAATCATCGTTCGGAACACAAACCTATCACAAACATACTTATACATGCTATTAATATACCATCATAGGGCATCATTCCCCAACGCTCACTATCAAGTCCTAGACTTGTCTAAATCCAATTTACATGCGCATGTTAGGCTTCGGGAATTCTTCTCCCAAGACCGAGACTCTTTAAATCTTAAAGGGTTAACTATAACTAACGATAATAATACTATGGCCCTTAGCCTTAAGACCTTTAAATCATCACAAGAATCATTCAATCATCGCCAAGATTTATTCAAACTCATTATAAGACCATCACCAATTCAATCATTTTAAAGTGGCATACCCACTCATCAACGGAAGTATTTATTCCCTTAATCCACTATCAATGGCTTACAACTATTTTAACATCATTATAAACATCAACAATCTAAATTAATTCCTCCAATCACATACATATTCATATACACTCTTCTCTCATCCTCAATAATCCACACCAATGCTTCAAATATTCATTTCCTCATATATATTCATCCTAGAGTATTCATCAAAATCATCAATTTAGCCTTATATATATTCATCCTAGAGTATTCATCAAAATCATCAATTTAGCCATATATCCCCAACTCATTACACTTTTCATCAAAACTCAATAACCATTTTTAATAACCACCCATCTCCAACACCCACACACATTATCATGGTTTTCACAAAAAATCATTTTTCATGACATTATTATTCATTTTCCCCAAATCCTAGAGTTAGGGTTCCACTAAAATCAAATAATCACCATTAACAGCCATTACCTTCCATCTCAAATCTTAAAATTTTCATATACCATTTCACACCTATCCAAAAATACATAAGACACATCCCACCTTTTGGGTTTTACTTGAAAATGGTTCCTATTCTTAAACCCATTCATATGGCACTCTCCTAACCTTATAGAACCAAAACCTAGAGCCAAAAACAACAAAAGAGTATAGAAATTTTACCTTAATCTCCAAGCTATCCTAAGTCCTAGCATGTACACGAAAATGAAAGGAGAATAGAGAGTTTCCAAGCATTTGAATCATCTCCAAGATGAAGAATGAGAAATCATGGTTGGTTGGATATGGAAGGAGATTCATAAAATAGTGAGCTTTGTAAAAGAAGAGAAGGAAATAGAGAGTTTGTGTAGATGAGAAAAGAAGTGACGAAAATGAGGGAGAGAAAGAGGAAACTAAGTTATATCTTGGTCCATCATTAAAATGTTTCCTGTTTTATAACAAACAGGATCTCCGTTCGGGCTTAATACTAAATCCAAAATTATTCCAAATGCAGATTCGGATTCCCAATAATATTCTTAATAGCCCTGACCAATGGCATCTCAATTGCTTTTAGATTCACTATCTCCTTTGGAAAGAGTAAACAAGACAAACAATTGAATTTCACCTTTTAAGGCAAACATCTTGAGGTTGTCAGAAATAGGATTTCCTTCTGATGGGAATATCACGGTCTGGTTATGACAGTCCACCAAGACTCGATTCGCTGATAACCAGTTCATCCCTAGAATTACTTCCAGATCCTTCAAAGGTAAACAAACATGATTGACAAGAAAGTTTCTGCCTTCTTATGAGCACAGAATATTCGTTACACACCTTAGTAGTCCTAAGTTGTGTACCGGTGGGAGTGGAAACAATCAGGTGATATATCATAGACTTCATAGGTAATTGAAGACGTCTAACACACTCCTCAAAAATAAAAGAATGTGTAGCACCAGAATCAAATATCATAGATAAAATGGTACCATTGATCTCACACTTACTTTGCACAAGGTCGTCTGCTTGGTCTGTCTCTGAACCGCTGATGGCAAAGACTCTTCCTGTTGCTGGTTGTAATCTTCTGTCTGTGGACTCCCCATACTGTCTTAGAGGTTGAACAGCATGAGCGTTTCCTCTACGGGCTCCTTGATAACTAGAATCTCTTTGATTATTCATGGTGTTATTGTTGTTGTTGATTTGACGATTCTGTGGACAATTTGGGCTGATGTGACCCTTCTGATTACATCGATAGCAAGCGACATTTTCTAAGCGTATATTGCAATCACGTATATGGTGATTACCTCCGTAGTTATGACACTTTATATTCACATGATTGGTACATTTTTAGAAGAAGATGATGATGATGATCCTCCCTTGAAATGATTTGGATAAAACGATCCTCTCCTTTTGAAGGCAACTAACTGAGGTCTCAGTTGTCTATTAATCTTCTCTTGTGCCAATCTGGCTTGGTGACTTTCTTCAAAAATTCGGCATTTATTGATCAAGATGGGGAAACTCCGAATTTCTTGATAACTGATAGCCTCTTTGATTTCAAGATTTAACCCATTCTCGAACTTGACACATTTTGAGGCTTCGGCACCAACCTGTTGGAAAGGAGGATAAAAGAGAGATAATTCTTCAAATTTTGCAGCATACTCACCAATAGACATTGAGCCTTGTTTCAGCTCCATGAATTCCAGCTCTTTTCGGCTCTTCACACTCGCTGAAAAATATTTCTCCAGAAAACAATCTCTGAAGTTGATCCAGTCCAAAGGTCTGTCAGTCTCAATCATACGAGTTCTGGCATATATCCACCAGTTTTCTGCTTCCTCAACCATCATGTAGATGGCATACTCCACCTTTTCGAATTCTGTGCAGGGTAAGGCTCAGAAAAATATGTTCCATTTCCTTAACCCATAGGTATGCTACCTCTGGATCATAGCCTCCTTTGAATTGTGATGGCTTCCTTTTTAGGAAGTGATCTAACCCGTGAAGTCCTCCAGCACTTTTCGGTTGATTTTGTCTTTCTATGGCTTCAGCCAAGCGGTTAAAAGCAGCTGCCATATCATTGTTATTGTTTCTTGCCATCCTACATTCGTAGTTTGGTTTATACTAATTCTAAGGGAAAATATATCGTATATATATTTACAATATTATAACGTAACTATAAGTATTCTACGATTTATCAGATAAGCAATAAGTCATATAATACACATTTATCATATTATCAAGCAAGTAATCGAACAAGTCATTTTGCAATTTATCAGTCAGGCACGAGTCATATAGCACACACGTAACATATTATCAAACAAGTAATCAAACAATTCACATAGTATATCAAGAATCAATACATGTCATAGCAATTGGTCCTGAATTTTTGAAAATGCTCTGATACCACCAATGTGACGCCCCAAATAATTTCTCGAATAAATTTTTCACGTTTTAAAAATTCATTTTTAAAATTTATAATAAGTCATGTAAAAGTTGATAAACGCGGAATATTATCATACATACTAGTCATGAATAATTAAAGTCATGAAATATTTATATAGCGGAAACGATTTAGATAAATACAGTACATGAAACATTACATTATTACAACCCATCAAATTAAATAAAGTCAAATTCCAAGCAATAATTCACATAAACTTCATTCATGGCATCACTCTTCATTCTGTGTAGCATTCACTGTAAAAATTAATGTAAGAGTTAGACAGAATATAGAATAAATATAAAATAAATAAAATTGCACAAACACAACCAACAAGGCATAATGATATGATGAATATGCCAAACAAGTTCATTTAATATTAATAAATCTTTAATTAGTCAAATGATGTCATGCTGGATCCATTTGGTTTGGTGGGAATACTGCAGTAAAAAGTCTCATAGAGACACAAGTAGGACTTAGCATAACCATGAATCCCTACACTTTATGGCTCATAGCAAAAATAAGTATACCAGTAGGAATTTACACAACCATGGATCCCTACACCCTCATGGTTCTTGTGAAAATAAATATACCAGTAGGAATTTACACAACCATGGATCCCTACACTTCCATGGTTCTTGTGAAAATAAATATACCAGTAGGAATTTGCACAACCATGGATCCCTACACTCCCATGGTTCTTGTGAAAATAAATATACCAGTAGGAATTTACACAACCATGGATCCCTACACTCCCATGGTTCTTGTGAAAATAAATATACCAGTAGGAATTTGCACAACCATGGATCCCTACACTCCCATGGTTCTTGTGAAAATAGGGCTTAAACTCATCATAGAGTAACCCCCCACCAGGGTAGGCAATCATGGAACCCCTAAATTCCATGGTGCGTCCAAATGCTTATGGTGCATGAATGCCTTTAATTCTCTTTATCATTTAACATACCATGATATTTCAATTTCCAAAACCACTTGGAAAACCACAAGTCCTCAAAGTACACATCACATATAATAATTTTCAGAATCATGGATTTACTGTTTCAACAACATATTTCAACAACTCATAAGGCATTCATGTTCATATATATATTAATTTAGTCATTCACAATTTTTCATCACAAAAATATACATACTGAATGACATTCATAGGACACTCAATAACATCCATAATAATCCATAGTTCCCCAATAATTCATAAATATATCATTGCTCACATGGAAAATATCATTAACATTCATAATAACCATTTAGGTAAGTTTCAGCATTTTCCAACAGCAACATACGTTAGTAAAACAGCCATAATATGATCAAATCAAATTCTTTTTAAGTGATTCCACTTTCTGTAGTTCAATAATAGAATTATCTACAACTTTCATGAAGACATCAAAGTCTAAAAACATATGTATAATTCCCAGAATATTCATATATGCACAAAACACAAGATAAGTATTTCAATCGGACATGCTATAGTATTTTGATCATAACACATGCTATAGATATCCAATTCAGTCAGTTCAGGTCTCAAAATTCACATAACAAGAAGATCTACAACTTTGATGAAGACACCGATCACTAATTCTCATCATAAAATTCCCAGTTTTAAAAATAAAATTCGTATCTCAAGTTAACAGATTTACAACTTGAACATACTTCGGTATTTTAGGTATAACTCGAGCTACAAAAATCATTTTGACTTGAAACTACTTTCTACATATCCATAACACAAATATCTACAACTTTCATGAAGACATCAAAGGCTGATTATGCATGTATAAGTCCCAGAATTTTAATATATCATAGGATAAATATTCCACACGGACATGCTGTAGTATTTTCTATAACTTTTGCTATACATATTCAAATCAATCGGTTCAGGTCTCAAAATTCACATAACAAAAAGATCTACAACTATCATGAAGAAGTCAGAATCAAATTCATACGTTTTCAACTTCAAAACTGAGCCACAAGATACGAAAATAATACTAGAATCCTAGAACAGCATACAATTCTACCTTTCATAATTATTCACAACCCTATCCCCTCTTACTTGGATTGAAGATAGTTGGCTGATTGAAAATGGTCTCCTTGCTGTCCTAGCTTCAGATCGAAAGTGTATTGATTGAGAAGAGGAATTGAGAGTTTCAAAATCATTGTGTGATTGTTTAATAATGCAAGGCAGTGAGAGACAACTTTCCATGAGTGGGTTTCTAGTGGGCTGTTAGTGGGAAATAAGGGTGGTTTAGATAAGAAAGTAGGCTCTATAATTGTCCACTTCTGCCGCCTGCCTAATGGAGTGTGCATGATTGAAGAAGATTTATTAAAATATGTAATAGATAACAAAATTGGAGTCAAAACGTAAATCCTGACACTGAATACTGACTGAGATTCCACTCGGTCAGTCTCTAAACCGACTGGAAACTGTCAGTCGTGTGAAGAAGAAGGGAATCCGAGTCCCTCTCGCTCAAGCGAATACCCTCTCTCGCTTGAGCAAGTGCCATACATTGCACTGTCAGGGGAAGTTTCGCTCAAGCGAACACCGACTCGCTTGAGCGAGACTCACAAGCCTCGCTTATTCCACTCTCACTCGCTTAAGCGAGGAATTCATACGCTTAAGCGAAATTCGACCAGAGGTCGTCATTCCCCAAAACCAATCCTTCATCCACTCGATTTCCACTCAACAACTTAATCCAGACCGACTCAAAGCTCTCAGATTCCCACTCGGCAGAACCTCCTGAAACCGAGTCAGCTCTCAATCAGTCTCTCACTCAGCAATTTCAAACTAAATCATTCCTAAGCCGACTCACACTTACATAGTCTATCACTCGGTTATTTATTCTAAATCCGATTCAATACCTGATCGGTTCTCACTGGGAAATTCCTCATAACACCGACTCAACTCCTAATCAGTTCTCACTCGGTGAATTACCTCAAAGTTGACTTATTCCACTCGACTGTCCACTCGGTGAAATCAATTAAAACCGATTCCCAACTCTTAGGTTTCTGCTCGGTAGAATTCCTCTGAAACTGACTCATGCACTCAAGTTTGCCACCCAGTAAAATAATCCTTACTGACCCATCATTCATTTCGTTCTTCTCTCGGTAGAATAATCCAAACCGAGTCCTCTTTCACTCAGTCTTCAACACTCGGTTCCTCATTTGTAAACTCATCTTCGAATCCATGTCTTCACTCACACGGGTTCCACTCGGTACCATCCCACTCGGAGTCACACTCGGAGATCTTTCATTCGGCATCTTGTTCCCAAAGCTGACCTCTTTTCTTCTTCATTCACACGAAGTTATTCCATTGCACATCTGGGAAATCATACACCGTGTGTCCCCAGTCGGAACCCTGCCAGTCGGAAATATAATTTCCTCTGTACTTCACTCGAAAATGAAGGCACTCAGTGAACTTTCATTCAAAATTGCAATGTCTGACCATGATTGACTCGGAAACGAGTCATTCAGAAGCATTTGACTCGGAAACGAGTTATTCGAAAATACTTGACTCGGAAATGAGTCTTTCTGAGGCGTTTGACTCAGAAATGAGTCATTTGAAGGCATTTGACTCGGCTGTGAGTCACTCCAAGGTGAGTCACTCGGATTCTTTCACCCTGAAGAGGTTCTATCAAACCCTCTTCACTCAGAATTGCCTCTGAGACAAGGATTCCACTTGAAAAAACTCTCTCGGCCATCTTCCACTCGGAATACTTAACCTTCACTCGGAATCTCTACCTTTACTCGGAATTTTTCTCTTTCACTCGGAACAGGGTGCCTTTTTCACTCGGACAGTCCTTTCTAAGGCATGTTTCACTTGGAAAATGAATCTTATCATTAAAGGTCTATGTAAATCCTATAATTATACCCAAAAATAAAATTTTTGGAGTATTATATACCATCCATAGAGTGTTTTATTCATTGATTAACACTTATAGACCTTTTATACTTCATAATTTACAAAATGGGACTATTATTAAAAATAGGATGTTATAATAATCCATGGTACCTCTCAAATATCTCATCAACCTGGACAATATTGTCCAGTGCTCAGTACTGGGGTTATGTGTGTATCTACTTAATATACCAAAAGTATATGCTATATCTGGCCTCGAGAAATTCATTAAATGCAACAAACTCCCAATAATATGAGTATACTCAGATTGTGACACAGGGTCTCTGATATTTCTCTTTAATTGAGAGTTACAATCATAAGGGGTTGACACTGGTTTAGTGTCGAGGCGTCCAAACTTCTGAAGAAGTTTCTCAACATAATGTTCTTGAGAGCATTATGCTATTACCCTTCCTTATAATTTTAACTCCCAGAATCACATTTGCATTACCCATATCTTTCATATCGAAATTACAAGCAAGGAAACTCTTTGTATCATACATAATAGCATCACATGTTCCAAAGATAATCATGTCATCTACATACAAATAGACAATCACGCATTCACCATTTTCTGTTTTTATATAGACACATTTGTTAACTTCAATAGAGGAAAAATCATAGCTAGTTAGAACTGCATCAAATTTCTCATGCCATTGTTTAGGTGCTTATTTTAATCTGTATAAAGATTTGAGAAGTTTGCATACTTTATGTTCTTGCCCAGGGATAACGTAACCTTCAGGTTGAACCATGTAAATTTCTTCCTCTAACTCACCATTTAAAAAGGCGATTTTTACATCCATTTGATGAATAACTAGATTATGAATGGATACTAAAGCAATTAAGATTCTTATAGAAGAAATTCTTGTTGCCGGGGCAAAGGCGTCAAAATAATCTATATTTTTTTTGTGTAAAACCCATTGCTACTAAACGAGCTTTGTATTTTTCAACTGAACCATCTGGTAAAAGCTTCTTCTTAAAAATTCATTTGCAACCAATGGACTTAGTTCCCGGAGGTAAATCGACTAAAGCCCAAGTTTTAGATTTTAAAATCGAATCTAATTCATTTTTAATTGCCTCTTTCCAAAAACTTGTGTTGGAGGAAGAAATAGATTCAGAAAAGGTCAAAGGATCTTTTTCAATAAGATACGTGTAAAAATCATTTCCAAAAGATGTTTCTTTTTGTTGTCTCTTACTCCTTCTCAAATCATTATATGGGTTCTCATTAGCGACAAGTAAAGGTACGGTTGAAGTACTATCAAAATTATTTTTCATAGGAAATAAATGCTCCAAAAATCCAACGTTCTTAGTTTCATGATAGTGTTACAATAAAGCGCATCACTTTTAATAACAAGAAATCTACATGCAGCACTATGCTAACATACCCAATAAACATATAATCTGAGGTTTTCGAGCCTATTTTCCTCTTTTTAGGATTCAGTAACATTGCCTTAGCCAAACACCCCCACACTTTTAAATATTTTAGATTGGGTTTATATTCCTTCCAAAGTTCATAGGGTGTTTTCCTAGAATTTTTATAGGGAGTTCTATTTTGAAGATGACAAACAATTAATAAGGCTTTACCCCACAAGTTATTAGGTGCGGAAGAACTAATTAATAACGCATTCATCATTTCTCTCAAGGTCCTATTTTTCCTTTCAACTACACCATTAGATTCAGGTGAATAGGGTAAAGTTTTTTCATGGACTATGCCTTTTTTTTCATAAAATTCATTAAACAAGACGTACTCGCCACCTCTATCAAATCTAACTCTTTTTATTTTCTTATTTAATTAATTTTCTACCTCAGCTTTATAAAGTAAGAACATGTTAAATGCCTCATCTTTATGTTTAATTAGATATGCTTTAGTGTATCTCAAAAAATCATCTATAAAAGTTACGTAATATTTTTTACCACCTCTAGGTATTGTTTGTTTTAAATCTCTTAAGTCGGTGTGGATCAAATCAAGTAATTCAGATTCGCGTTGAATGGAAATACACGGTTTTTTTGTAATTTTTGATTCGATGCATACATCACATTCATTTAAACATGCATTTTTAATTCAAGAAATTAAACCATCAGCACACATACAATTCAAATAGGGCATACTAATGTGTCCTAATCTAGCATGTCATATATCATACGAGTCAAGCATATAAGCTGAAGATAAATTATTATTAATAATTTCTAAAATGTTTAAAAAAATCAACCCTTGATCATAATATCCCTTACCCATAAAACACCATTTTTTGTCATCATAATTTTGTCTGATTCAAAGGACACTTTAACCCCTACTTTTCTCAACAAAGCCACAGAAACCAAATTAGCTCGTATACTAGATACATGTAAAACATCATTTAGTGCTAGTGTCTTTCTAGATGTGAGCTTCAAAAGAATCTTGTCTTTCCCAACAACATCAACTTTACGGGAGTCACCAAGATATATCGATTCTTCTCCATCTCCCACCATACTATAGGAGGAACACATGTTTCGATTCACAAATATTTGCTTGGTAGCCCCTGAGTCTACCACCTATTTGCTCACATTGGCCATAATCAAGGCTTGAGAAATGATCGCATCAATTATATCATCTCCTTCAACCAAGTTTGCCTTTGGTTTAGGAGGAACGCCGTTTCTCTTCCTGAACCTACACACAGCAGTATGATGACCTGGTTTTCCACACACATAGCAAAATCCCTTCCTTTTGAAGGTAGGGAGTTAGATGGCTTAGGAATGTAATCAAAAGGTTTTTTTTTATTTTTATACCTTTTGCTTAAGGAGTTATTTTATATCATGTTTGCTCTTACTGCCAAAGCTTTTACTCAAGCTTGCTTTTCTTCCTTTCGATTAATGTCATCAATAATTATGTGGGTGATTAAATCTGACAGAGAGTTGCTTGTGTTTGTGTTTAAGTTGCTATTGGTAGTCCTTCTAAGAGTGGGGTAGCTTTTCAATGAGGAAGGTGACTACTAATTCATCCTGCATAGAGAAGTTTTTTGATTTGAGATCCTCTAGAAGGCGGTGGTATTCGTTGATTTGTGCCCTTATGTCATTGCCATCGGTCATTTCCTAACAGTAGAAGTTACCTACAACAAACTTTTGTTTTCCAGCATCCTCAACAGTATATTTAAGTTTGAGGGAATCCCATATTTCCTTCACTTCCTTATAGCCATAGTAAACATCAAACAAGTCATTAGCCAAATTACTAAGAATAGTGTACCTACATACCTTGTTTGCATTGGTCTATGCTTTAAGAACTTCAGTTCGTGTTGGTTTGAGTTTGGAGATGGCACATGCGATGACGTGTATGTCAAGCATGGAGAACACACGCTCCTGCTAATGGTGGTAGGACTGACCACCGAAAACTTCAATCTTTGATACGTTAGGGAGAGGCTTGGCCATGGTGACTGGAGCATAGGAGACAAGTAGTTTTTGCATGGTGGTGTTTGGGTTGGGTTAAGCATCTGCGTTGGAACCCACATTATGAGTAGCGTCAGTATTGTTGTTGTCAGCCATCAGAATAACTCTTAAGATTATTGTAACTTTAGTAGGCTGAGGTGTGTAATTACACTGCCCTTAAGATTTATTTGCAGTATATGCGTACTCCCCAGGATACAACAGCCCCTTCTGGGTGTTAACCAGGACCAGAACTAGCAAGAGGGAAAGAAGAAAAACCCAACAGAGAAAGATAAGAGACAAAACGATGTTTTAGAGATAGATTACTATTAGGGTTTTTGAGTATATGTTATATATAAAAATATATATCCGGTAGGTAAGAATCATTTAAAATAAAGAAGATATATCCATATAATCGTGCACGTAGGGGGGGAAATCGAAGGATTTATGCTAGATTTGGCATTTTGGGCCAATCTCATATGCGCGCGAGCCCATAACCTTTCTTGCTTGTTTATTAGCCCAAACACACTAGTTTCAATATATACACTTCCAATTCTCACATGCCAAGCAATATGGGACTTCTTTTGAAATACCCACTTCACACAACAAAAACATCATGTAAAAAATGTTGATATTCTATACAAAGTTGATACCTAAAAAAACACCTTTACTACCTGTTCATCCATGAAAATCATCTCAATAGCACACACTTTTTGAGACTTTTGTATCAATCTCAGATTTATAATTCTTATTGCAATCTTGCAACTCTCTTTTGTTGAGTTAATCTCTGAAATAGGCATGACCTTATGTGCCATTCTTGAATCAAACGAAAAGCAGTCAAAATTTATACACGAATTAAATTAAAAAATCATTTCAAAAGCTTAAAATTGTCTTTAAATACATGTTTTTAAATACACCTTGTGACTACGACAGGATTATGTTATTATGTAGTCTCTTAAATAGTTATTATGTTATTATGTAAAACAAATAATTGAGATGTACTCTTTTTTGTCAAATAAGTAACACATAAGACATTTTTTTAATATCTAAAAAAATATGTAGAATTATTATTTTTCCTAAAATAGGCTATACTGCAAACCCTAAATGCAAACAATTGTTTACCATTAGCAATGTACGTCTATTTAGCAACTTAGCATTTAGCAAACAGGATAACATGTAACATCCCAAGTTTTTAGAAAAATAAATTATTAGTATAATGTTAATTAATTATTTGATGCATAAAATGCATAGGAGAATTAATTAGGCAATAATTGTGACTCATCGGTAAATTAAGATCTATTGAAAATAGACAATTTAACAGATGGTGTGGGACCTATTAAGTCAAATGGGATATTTGACGGGTTTAAAATAATGAGGAATTTATTGTGGTTACTGTGATACATTCAAAATAATTTTTGGTGTTGGGGAGATAATTATTCAGATGCGACGTATCTTAATAAATGACGAAATTATGAACAAAATAGAAATGAAGATCCAAATTCCCTTTTTCTTTTCTCCTCTTCACCCTAGAACTATTTTCTCTCTCTAAACTCTTTTGTCCTTTGGACAAAAATGGTTTTATTAACCAACAAACTAAAGGACAAAAGTGCATGGATCATTGGACAAAAAGATGTCACTTTTGACTTTTCTGTCTCCTCCCTCTCCTCATTTTTTCATTTGCCCTTCTTCTTCCCTCCATTCTCCTTCATTTTTTACTTCTTCTTCTTCTTCTTTTAAGCTATAAAACTGCCAACACCATACCATAACCATTTCTTGCCAAAATTAACATTGGACCCAAGATTCATGAAGCATTAATGAAGCTTTGAGGCATTGCAACTTCCACTTTCTCCTTCAACCCCCTATTTTCGTGTTTAGCAAAAGCTCGAAAGAAAAGTTAGTGAGTTTTGACCCTCTTGGATTTCTAGTTGTTATTTTAGGATGTTTGAAGTATTATAATGAAGGATTAGGAGTTGTTTTGATATATAAGTGAATGTGGAACCTAAAACCTAGGTTAAGAGACCATTGGGTTGTTGTTGTTGTTGCTTGAATAATTTTTCTAATGGCTTGACATTGATGTAAATTGGTTATTAGAATTGAATTAAGTGTTGTTGGAAGGAATGAATTAGTTTTGAATAACATTAGGTGCAAAATTTGAATTTAGTGGCTTACTTTAATTTGAAGAAAGAATTTTATTTTGGACTTAAAATGGCCTAAGGATGGCTTTGATGTAGTTATAAGACCTTAGGTAACATTCTAGAATTTATTTGGTGTTGGTAGAAATTATATGTTAGATGGTAGGCTTTAAAAATCTCTCTTGAAGTAGGAAAAATGACAAGTGACAAGAATAGGCTCATAAATGTGTTAACCTTGTTAACGGGCTTGAAAACTCTTGTTAGATGCAGGTTATTAATTAGAATTAGTGTTGGATAATTATTGGTTGACAAAGATTAAAATGTGTCATGAGTTAGGTGAAGGACAATGTGAATTGGTAAAGAATGGGTATGTTACTAGGATAAATAAACTTGTTAGAGTACATTAGAACTTTAAAGAATAATTATGAAATTTAGTATGTGCTACCAAATGTAGTTTAAGAATTTGGATGATTATTAAGTAAGAGAGGTTGGAAAAAGGAGTGTTGTGTTGAAAGTGAACTAGATGATGAATATGGACCACTAGAGTTGAAAGAATAGATTTATGGCCTAGAAAATATTATTGGGTCACATTAGGCATAAAAGGCTACTAGTTGGACTTAAAGAAGGTTGTTGTTGGTGATGGATGACTTTGTCATGAAAGTGGACTAGAGGACTTAAGTTATGATGTAGAATTAGAAATAACCATGGTTAGGGAGTGTTACTTGTGATTGGTAATAATAGAAGAATCATTATGAATAATAGGTGATACCAAAGACTTGTAATAAGACACTTGAATATTTAAAGACCATTAGTGACAAATTAGTTGTCTTGGGAGGATAAAAGGACAAGATTGACTAAAATTGCTATGTGATGGAAAACTTGGTAAATAACACATATTTCTAAAGATTTATCATGATTTGACTTAACAATTAAAAACTACTATCAAATGAGTTATGTATTAATGGATAAAGGACAAGTTAATTAGATTATTAGTAGAGAAAAACATGTTGTCTACAAAATTGTATTGTAAGTAACTATAGTAATGGGAAAAAATTAGTAGGAGTCTTGTAAAATCTCATGAATGAAACTTGAATATTGGCAATTTGTAGACAAGGTTCTAAATCTTCAATGCAATGGGAAACATTGAGAGAATCCATAAGACTCTTAAAACTCATGAATAAAATTTTATGGGTTAGTATGAAATTATGTATGTAAGAAGTAAGATTATGAACATCACAAAAGATTACTAAGATGTTGATGTGATTCTACATTTATTTAATGTAGGATTTGATCATTCTTGTGAGGCGGGATCGTCCAACCCATCTAACCCCATGGAATACTTCTCTTGAGGTAGGAGAGAAGTTTATTTTTTGAATATGTGACAATGGTATTGATAATATATGCATGTGTAAGTGAATGCTTGCTTGTTGGCCTGAGTGGCATTGGTGATACTTATATGTGGGATTTGAGTGAAGTGACTCTTTGTGAATAAAATTGATGATGGATTGGTAAATAGGTTGGTTGTGTGTCCTTGTTGTGATTTTGATGTGCCACTTGAATTCATGTATGATGGTATGATGCAGTATCTCCTTGGCTTTTGTGTAATGTGGAGTAGCATGATGCTTCAAAGTAGATTATAATTAAATTTTTGCCTTGGGAGATAACATGATGAAGTGCATGCCTTGTCTAAAGCTTGAATGTGTGTGTATAATGACACTAGACATGAATTGATGGAATTCTTGTGAGAATTAAGGTTACTATATGTATATTTTGCATTTCATGGCATGCATAGCATATTCCATCATATGATGCTTGGATCTTGCGGGATCTTGAGAAAGGAACCTTGCGTGGGTTGATTATGTAAGCGACTATGCGTGGTTGCGGTATTTATTTTGTGACAAAATTGATGATCTTACGGGATCTTGAGAAAGAAACCTTGCGTGGGTTGAATGTTAGAACAACTATGCATGGTTGTATTTGTAAATATGTTGCGTGCACATAAAAAGGAATTAAAATATGGAAAATTGGATCCGATGCATTTGCATGGTTTGAATGGATAACATATGCATTAATTTTAAGGTCATGGTATTGGAATTGAGGAACTAAAAAGTTTGTGATTTATGTGTGTCTTGAATTGAGGGATGATGTTGGTGTATCTTAGTATGTGAACTAATAAGTTTATGTAACTGGTTGATTATTGGATAATGAGTATAGATCCCTTTCCATTATGTATGTTATCATGTTAATACAAATTATTCATCATTGAGAAAATATACTCACTCTCCGTGTTGTCCATTTTAGTATTGTGATGTAGGTTGGAATGGAGAAGTAATATTCTTTTGATGAGGCGACATGGTGTGAAGAGGGTATGACTTTTGCCTTGGCTGGCAATTCTTTTTGAAAATTGATGACTTAAATCCTTTTTATAGAATTTCATGTATTTTGGAATTATTTTGTATAGCTTGACTATTGCATAAATGCCTAAGTTTTGAATTGATGGATAAAGGTTGTTAAATTAATTGTGGGTTATCATTGAGATATTGAGATTGACTTATGAATTTATTAGTGAGATGGAAGTTTGTGATTGAGACCCTTGGGATGATACTTATTATGATTGAAGGATGATATTATACGATGATATTGTGTATGCTATATAGGTGTGGTTATGGAATGGATTTAACCTTAGATGTGACTTCATAAAGAGGACTAGGAAGTAAGAATTAAAGGTTGATGTTTATCTAGTATGTATGAATGATTTTTTCATAAATGTAGATTCTTGGAAAGATCTTGTTGTAATTACTCATGATTATAGACTATTAGACTTAAAGTGAGGTGTATGGGAAGGTAACCTTGAGATTGGAAGATTAAGGTTCAATATGTGTAGTAGGGGACTTAGTGCATGACAATCTTATATGCTGATGAAATCAATTAGGTTCTTGCTTAAACATTCACCTTCTCATATCTTCATATATGGGATGTTTTTTAATTAGATCTAGGGAAGTTATTATGAGACTTAATTTGTGGTGTGCCTTAATTAAGAATCAAAATAAACGCGAAAAAAATTTCCCCTACTTTTTATTAGCTAGATGTCATTAACCATAATACCAAATAGTGGATTTAGGGTGCCACATTGGGTGGTATTAGAGCACAACATGCTTTATTTGAATGATTGTCAAAATAATTGCACTTGTGATGTATTAATCATGGATGTTTGATTTTGACAAGTCTGGCCAAGCTCTCTTTACACTAATCCCTCTCAATGATGAATTAGCATGATTATATGCGTGTGCATGGTGTTGAGATGTAATAACATGCCTTGGATTAATATTACCCTATTGCTTTTGACAAGTTACATAATAAGGAGATAAGGCTTGAATTATGAGATAAATTACTATAGAATGTAACTATAGGAGTGTATATTGACTAACTCACTAATGTTAGTTGAACTTGGTGTTGTGGATATAGATTTTGATATGGCTCGCCGTCGCGCTGATCATGATGATTCCATTGCTCGGGCCTTGAATCGTTTTGCTGACATCTTGGAAATGCAAAACCATGAGAGGTAGGGCAATGATAGGAAAGCCCCTCCCGTGGTTCAAGGCACTTCTGGCTTTGACAAATTTTTGAAGAGGAAGCCTTTAGAGTTTCATGGTGGGTTTAGACCCGAGCAAGCATGCTTTTGGATCCGTGATGTGGAGAGGATCTTTGATAGCTTCGAGTGTTCTGAGCTTCAGAAAGTGGAGTATGTTGTTTTCATGTTGAGAGATGAGGCTGAAACTTGGTGAAGACTTACCAAGAGTCAGATGCTAGCAGCTGCTACTCCCTTGATTTGGGAAAATTTCAAGTTTGAATTGATGAGGAAGTATGTGCCTGAGGGTTACAAGAGTAAGAAAGAACTTGAGTTCATGGAGCTCAAGCAAGGCAACTTATCTATGGAAGAATATGCTTCCAAGTTTAAGGAGTTGTGTGAGTTCTACCATCCCTACAAGCAAGAAGGGATGAAGGTTTCTAAATGTGTGAAGTTCGAAAATGGCCCACGTCCTGACATCCAAAGGGCCATTTATCATCAGGAGATCAGGAGCTTTACGGTACTTGTGAACAAGTGTCGTATCTATGAGGAACGTGCCCCATCACACCATTCCAAGTTTGACCCTAGGCTGAAGGGTCCATCATCCAGTTTTAAGAAGCATGGCAACTCCAAGAGGGGGCGTTTTTAGAGAGGTCCTCATTCTGGTGCCCGAGGAAAGGGCGGTGGTTATGGTTATGGCCGGGCCAATACAAATGCTCATGGACCACGTTGCATTAAATGTGGAGGACACCATCATGCTCGGGAGTGTGTGCACCAAGATGGTGTCTTTTGCTTCAATTATGACCAAGTGGATTACATCCGACCTGCATAAAGAGGACTAGGAAGTAAGAATTAAAGATTGATGATTATCTATGTATGAATGATTTTGTCATAAATGTAGACTATTGGAAAGATCTTGTTGTAATTACTCATGATGATGGACTATTAGACTTGAATTAAGGTTTATGGGAAGGCACCCTTGAGATTAGAAGATTAAGGTTCAATATGTGTAGTACGAGACTTAGTGCATGACAATCTTATATGTTGATGAAATCAATTAGGTTCTTGCTTAAACATTCACCTTCTTATATCTTCATATATGAGATGGTTTTTAATTAGATCTAAGGAAGTTATTATAAAACCTAATTTGTGGTGTGCCTTAATTAAGAATCGAAATAAACGTGAAAAAAATTCCCCCTACTTTTTATTAGCTAGATGTCATTAACCATATACCAAATAGTGGATTTAGGGCACCACGTAACCAATCAAAAAAGGAGTAAATTTTGGAAGCTGAATTGATATTGAAGTTGAATCTTAAGGTAGTTATTCTAAATAAAGTTTTGTTAAACATAAATTATCATTCTAGGATAATTAAGATGTAAGACCACATAATTTGTGAAAATTTGGACGAAAAAAAATTGTGATAGATGAGGGGAGAAAGAAAGTCAAATTAATATTAAAGCTAAATCTCAAGGTAGTTATTCTAAATTTTTTTTTGTTAAACATAAATAATCATTCTAAGATAATTATTTGTTAAACATAAATAATCATTCTAAGATAATAATTTATGTTAAACATAAATAACAATTCATCATTCACATCAATTGTTTGGAATTAGATAAATTAGATAAATTAAAATTTAATCAAAACACTAAATGGAGGTGTTTGACTTTAGGATCACATGTGTCTATCAACAATACTTTCAGTTTATTAGTTGTGGTCTTCTTTCTCTTATTTTCTTCTACTATTGTTAACAGCTTTTATAAAAGTAGGTAGAGTTCAAGCGTTTCAGCCACAAGTCCAAACTATAATTTCTATTTTACAAGAAATATGAAGGTAATATGATGGTTTATTGCATATATTCTGTGAAAATCTGGACGAAAATCTGTGCCTTTAAAAACATGAAAAATCTTTATTTGGTTATATTCTGTTTTTAATGCATTGTAAATAAATCAGAACTAATTCAATTCCAGTAAAAGGTATTTGATGTATTCTATGACAAATGAGCTACAAATCATTATCTGATGCTCATTTTTTATATTTACAGGAAAAATAAAATATATTCTGCTATGATAAGTGATTTCAACTTTGATATAGAAATGAACAAAGTAATATGAAATTGAGGACGACAGATATGAAACTTGTGGGACTACTTGACTGTGTTGTATGGATGATACAAATCCTAAGAACAAGTCAACTTGGACCTGGGAGAAGTTTTTCACGTCTGATAATAAAACAATGCTTCCTTGTGTTGGAAATTTAATTGAAAGTAGCTTAATAGGTCTTTTAAATTTTAGACGAGGAGTGATGTGTTTTATTTTGAACAATTTAAAATCAAAGTGAAAAAGGTGATGATGATATTCTGTTGTAGAAAATTTTAGGTTCAATGTCTTTTAAACCTCAACTCTTCTCTGATTTGTTGACAATGCTATTGCTAATTATTTATCCATTGAAAGTATCAACACAAAATTTTAGGTTCAATAATCTCTCATCCCAAGAATCTTCAAATTTTGAAACTTTTTCACCTACACAAATGATAAATGTAATCACTTATGTGGTATTTTTCAATATTTACAGGGGAAATTAGAACATAGTAAAGAAAACATGAGAATAAACCATTTCAAAAATTGAAATAAACCGTTTTTAGCAATTTGTATATAGTGAAAGGTATCCCTGTTCAAAATTTTCAGTTTGTAATAACGTGTCTTAGAAAACGTGTAACAACATGCATATATGCACTGTTAAAGCAATTAAAGAAGCCATAAAGTTTTGTTACCACTTTATGCTTGTGATCGCACGGATAAATGAGTATTCTTAGACTATAACAGCTAAAAGGAATGACTTGAATTCATAACCAAAAGAGATTTTTTAAAAGGGTATCATCATTCATACAGCAACAATATCATGCAGCAATTATAACTAATGTAGTCCAATTTTATCAATGTATATCCATTCAAGTCCACCGACTATCAAGCTAAAATTTTTCTACAGAATTTGAGTACTATCACTTAACCTTATTCTCACTCTATATGTTGTTTCGAATAGTGTTTATAGTATCTTCTCAAAAGTGAACAGAAACATAAATTATACACATCCAATAGTTATTCTAAGATAGTGTTTATAGTATCTTCTTAAAGTTGAATCTCAAGGTAGTGATTCTAAATAAAATTTTGTTAAACATAAATAATCATTCTAAGATAATTATTTATGTTAAACATAAATAACAATTCATCATTCACATCAATTGTTTGGAATTAGATAAATTAAAATTTAATAAAAACATGAAAAATCTTTTATTTGGTTATATTTTGTTTTTAATCAGAACTAATTGCTCAAGTGAAATTCTTCTGCTCGTTTAGTCATGACCTTGCATGTTTATACGCTGGAAGTAGAGAAGTCTGTAGAAGATTTTACTATTGAACTAATTTTCGTGAAAGAGTCATTGGAGACTGCACATGCCGCTCATTTAGAAGCAGAGGAACATAGAATAGGAACAGTCGTGACAAGAGATCAAGATTCTCTCAATTGGGAGAAGGAACTTAAACAGGCAGAAGAAGAGTTAGAGAGACTCAACCAGCAAATTTTGTCTGCAAAGGAACTCAAATCTAAACTGGAAACAGCCTCTGCTTTGCTGCTTGATTTGCAAGCTGAATTAACTACTTATATGGAATCAACACTAAAACAAGAGGGTGATGAAGGAGGAAAGACACACACCGACATTCAAGCAGCAGTGGCATCAACTAGAAAGGAGCTTGAGGAAGTAAAGCTTAACATAGAAAAAGCAAATGCTGAGGTGTATATCAAGTGGTCTTATTTCTAACAGCTTTTATTTATTTCATTGAGTAATCAAACTTAGAGGCCACATGCATTACTCATGACTGGAAGCTTAAAGAGATTAAGAATGGTGTCATTTTTTCTCACTTTGATTTTTTTTCAATAAATAAATGTATAACACTCCGAAGTTGTTTTCCTTAGTTATAAATCTTATATTCACAGGGAGACTTGCAATAACCAAATAAGGAGATGGATGAAATAGATTATTCTGATTAATATTACTGGAATGGTATTAACTATACATATTTAGGAGAAGTAGATTCAATATATTAATTCTTTTCATGAAAAACAAACGAACACACTTTCATGTATCATTTTCTGTTGTTCATTGAAAATTCTCAGATCTTTTTGTGTGAATGAACAAAGAGGCAAGCAATTTGAGTTCAACTGTTGGAGAAAGAGTGAATAAATATTTAGAAACAAATCAAAACTTAACAGATAAAAAAAAAATAGACGGAGTATATTGCATTAACTTTTGTAGTTCTAGCATTTTTCCACAACTCATTTAATGTTCTTCCTGAACTTGCTGGTAATTTGTGCAGCTACTTCCAGTCATAGGACTCAGTAAGATACCAGTTTGGTTTGAAGCTAGTGTAGTAAAAGTTTGCCAATACTCAGACACTCATCATTGTTCAACTACTTCTGATGAGGATTCACGGGCCTTCATGCATTATGACTCCTCGCTTTTTTTGCATAGGCCTCTTCACTTTTTTGAATTAAAAATAGTTTATATGTTCCTAAAAGTCAAAAAGTGATATCTATCTAAAAATCAGTGTGTTATACTGTAATGTAATGAAGAATTGTAGTAATATCTCTATTCTGTTTTACTTGTTTCTTTGGTATGCCAGAATTCAAGATAGTTACTAAGGAAGTATGTAAGCTGCCATCTTTTTTTTTTTCAACATCACTTTTCAGAAAGATTGATAATGGAACTGGTGTTGTGACAAGGTGTGTGCTTTATTGTTATTATTATTTTTAACAGAACTTTTATGCTTCTTGCATTTAGCCATTGGTAATATGGTTACCTAAATTTTTTCTATTGAGATGTTGAGAGCTTGAGTAGAGCATAAAAATTATTGCAAGTAATTATTCTTTTTAATAAAGCTTTTATGCTTATTGGATTTATCCATTGGGAATTTGGCTACCTAAAATGTTTCTATTTAGATGTTGAGAGCTGGAGTAGAGCATAAGAATTATTGCAACTAATTATTCAGAAGAGGAAAAGCTTTTAAGAATATATAACATATTCTTGAATCCTGATTATCGAGTTATTTATTTTTGAAAATTAATTTATTTATTTCATTGACTAATCAAACTTGGAGGCCACCTACATTACTCATGACTGGAAGCCCAAAAATATTTCTACTTTCCTTGGCCAGTAAATGTAAGTACTTCCACTTGATTATCATGTTTAATTATAGATATAGGCATGGCAATATTTCTTTTGTATTATTTCTTGATCTATAAGCTGAGATTTTTGGCAAACTTAGAATTGGCTTAGCTTGCTACTATAGGACAACAAAGAATAAGAAGGGGGTGATAAAGGGTGTAAGAACGCCCATAATCTGATAAATAATGTTAAAGGTATCAATATTTAGGTAATGAAAAGTAGGATAAATTTTTCGTAATTTTAAACCATTGTTGGATGAAGAACACCACCAAAATAAAACTTTAACAACTAACCCCGGACCATTTGAAGACCTATCTCATATATGAAGATACGAGGAGGTAAATGATTTATACCAATGTTGACCTAACGTAATCAATTATGCGATCAACATGTAAGTGTTTAGCGGAACACGTATAGAGATTTGGAAGCAAGAGTGGATGTAATAAAAGATCTAAGAATACTCAAATTGATTGCCAAAGTTTAGTAAAAACATGTACATTCACTTGCATAAACATGGCATAAAGTAAAGAAGTACGAAACATAACCCAAAAAGGCATAAAAGCATGTAAAATCCAACATTGGAGAAATCCACTGGTCTTGGAACTCACTGCCAATTGCCTAGAATTTTGAATTTTTCCAAAACAGAAAAACCCATTGGCCGTGAGAAAATCCATTGGCAATGGGAATTCCCACTGGCCGTAGAACTCTCTAGTTCCATGATCTAAATTAAACCCTTTCTCAAACAGTGTGATCCACTGGCCATGGAATTTCCCACTGGCCGTGGATCACTCCCTGATACTCCAAAATCCATTTTTCAATCATGCTATGCCTTGGGACCTTAGATCATGTAATGTCTAGATCTTTTTATGCACAAAACCATCAAGAATCAATCATGTTAAAGCCTAAGACATAAAGGGACATAATACTAATCCACTAAGTCTTTTTCTATACCAACTCCAAGCATCATTAAATCATCAATTATACTTTTAAATCATGTAAAAACATTATGATCATAAACTCACACTTTAAATAATTCATCCATTTATGGATTTCCATCAACATAAGCATCAATTCCATCAAAATGAATATCACATTCATTGTCAATATGCATAAAGTGGTTTACAAAAAAGTTGGCATACCGTATATACATATACACAAAAGAATAGGCCTACCACCATATCAATATCTACACCATTGACATCAAATATATATACATGATCCAAAACTTAAATGATTGTCGGCCAAGGAATCCCCAATACAACTATTATACCTTCATCAACAAAACATAGAGTTCCAAAATAAGGTGCATCTCACCCCATACGTGTCCTACATCACAAAGCTAAAAGTAGACAACATAGGAGAGTGAGTTTACATTCGAAATGACGAATATGAATACGTTTGTGATTATGTGCATATGCATACAACATCATGTGTACTTCGCAAAAACATATCAATAATCATCATGGTTACATGAGTTACACATACGTATACTTATTGGGATTATATACTACAATCCATAACAAAGCACCAACGCATATACACATTCATGCCCTTAGTTATATCGAGCCTTCACATACAACATCATCGTACATCGATACAACTCTTTGTATTCATATTCTCAATTGCTGTCTTTTAGGTATTATTTCACCCATCTCAATCATCATCATAATTCATCACCTTTGGCATATCTCCATGTTATATGCAAATAGGCTAATGCATATGCACAATGGAATTAACATCAAATGCGGATCCGACTGTGGGAATAAAACACCAAATTATGGGTTCAAGTATGATCATAAAACCATACCCCTACTATGGTAGTTTAAAGTGTACACTTATTCATAATGTATGCATAATCACTAATTTTACTGGTACCAAACCGCATCGTCCATAATGTAACACCGACCATTTTCACTATGACCGTGGCAAACACCATAATCAATGTAAGGTGTTGCGAGGTAACCATGACTCATATCATAACAGCTATGATCCAAAGGACCACCGGGAACACCTGCTCATTAAGAGCCACCCCCCACAGGGTCAACCACATGCAGCTCCCCGTAGCTAAACATGGGCAGCTTCTGACTTAAACATCGAGTCACAGGGGAATAACAAGAATGCTTGGGCACTGAGCCGTCCTCCCACTAAGCCAATCAGGGGAATCCCCTAACATTCTTTACCGGCAGCGTATGATGTGCCATGGATGCAATGCAATGAAATTCAAATGCATTTCTCACACTATGCATCCTATTATGTCACTCATTAATTATCATTATCATTAACATCACTACTCAAACTCTTAGTGGATTTAATTTCATTGATTATTGCCATTATAAGAAATTTTCAATATGGCATCACAACACTTTCATTAACATATTTATAACTCATAAATACAAGTTCATCCTTTATCAACCACAATGGTCTTAACAATCATCATCATCAATATTCGTCAATCAACCATCAACTTTCAAGGGTATGCTCCCAATCATATTCATTCTCATTCAACAACAACATCCATTATTCAATTATTTTGGTGAATCATACACATGTTCTCAATCAACATAAGGCATCACAATTACCTCAACATTTCAAGTCAAGAATTAAACACCACCAAGCATACCACTAACATTCTAAATGCATCATACACATTAGCTAAGCACACAACACCACAACATCCAACATCAAGTTCTATCAATATCACATAGGTAAGGCAAAACGTGTAATGTCACATACAATAAATCATCAATAATCAATTTATGCATTTAGAATATAACTCCTCTCCTATCTCAAGAGAAGAATTCCGAGCAATCTGATGGTCCCATTCATTGTTCGGAAAAGATCCTACATTACATACATATAAACCTCAATCAATTAGCCTTTCAAGGTACCATTTTAAATTCTAATTATTCATTATTATATCTAAATTGGGAGAACTTTAAGGTGGAGTTTCTTAGGAAATATTTTCCTAGGAGCTATAAGAATAAGAAAGAACTTGAATTTATGGAGCTCAAACAAGGAAGCCTGTCAGTGGAGGAATATACCTCGAAGTTTGAAGAGCTCTGTGTGTTTTACCCTTCGTTCTAACAGGAAGGTACTGATGCTTCAAAATGTGCTAAGTTTGAGAACAGATTGCGCCAAGAGATTAAGAAGGCGATTTGTCACCAAGAGATTAAGAACTTTCCTACTCTTGTGAACAAATGTCAGATCTTTAAAGAGAACGATGTGGTGCCCAAGAGTTATGCTGAACACGATCAAAGGTTGAAGGGCCAATCCCTTAGCTTCAAGAAGAGGGGTGATTTCAAGAAGAATAGACAATTTATGTGTGGTTCCTCTTATTTTAGAGGCAGACGCGGTGGTGGAAGACACGGTACAAATGGTGGTCACGGTGGTGGCCAAGGTATTCGTTGTTTCTGATGTGGTGGAAACCATTTGGCTCGTGAATGTAATCATAAGGAGATGGTGGTATGCTATAGATGCAACCAACCGGGGCATATCCGTCCTGATTGTCCCTTGAATGCCACGGATGTGGTGGTGCGTAATGATGCAAACCACAGAGGCTATGGTGCTTTCAGAGGCCGTGGTCGTGGAAACGGTAATGGCGGCTGCAATGGTGGTCATAATGGAAATGGCAACGGAAATGGTGTCAACGGTCGTAGAAATGGGAACGGCCGAGGTAATGGGAATGATGGCCGGAATGGTCACAATTCGGGTGCTAATCAACAAACTGCTAGAAGAGTATTCACTGTGACCGGTGAAGAAGCAGCTCAAGCTGATACCCTGGTCGAAAGTAAGTGAGATACTCAGAAATTCTGTGCATGTTATTTATCATTCGGGTGTGACCCATTCTTTTATATCCGAGGATTATGTGCGGCGATTAAGATTGCCAATAAGTATGATGAAAGGTTCTATCATGGTGCCTACGCCGACCGATACTTGTTTACGGGTAGTCACTCGGTGTGAGAATATTGAGATGATACTCAAGGATAGGAGATTCGTTGTGTCTCTTATTTACCTGCCTATGAAGGGCTTGGAGATTATTCTCGGTATGGATTGGCTCTCCACAAATAAAGTCTTGGTTGATTGTCAATAACAGACTGTCATTTTCCCTTCCTTAAATATGGGGAAATTCGATGTGCAAGGTATAACTCAACTTTGCATATTATTATCTTTTGTCGATGGGACAAATAGTCCCGATCCCTTAAATATCTCTGTTGTGTCCGAATTTCTAGATGTATTCCCTGACGAGGTACCTGGTTTACCTCCTCCACGCGAGGTGGAATTTTCTATTGATCTTATTCCGAGAGTGAAACCTATTTCCCGAGCGCCATATCGGATGTCTCCTATGGAATTAACAGAGTTGAAGAGACAAGTTGAAGAATTATTGGAACGAGAATTTATTCTCCCAAGTGTGTCTCCTTGGGGTGCGCCTGTTTTATTGGTGAAAGAGAAGGATGGACATATGAGGTTATGTATGGACTATCAACAACTTAACAAGTTGACCATTAAGAACCGATAACCCCTACCTCATATTCATGACCTTTTGGATCAACTGAAGGATGCAATTATATTTTCCAAGATTAATTTACGTTCTGGATATCACCAAATTCGGGTAAAGACCAGAGATATCTCAAAGACTGCTTTTCGAACTCGATATGGTAACTATGAGTATGTAGTGAAGCCTTTTGGTGTAACGATTGCTCCCGCGATTTTCATGGACTACATGAATTGTATTTTTCATGGGTATCTCGACTGGTTCGTGGTGGTGTTCATCGACGACATTCTTGTCTATTCCAAGAGCCACGAGGAACATGAAGAACATCTTCGCCTTATGTTGAATGTCCTTCGGGAGAAGGAGTTGTATGTGAAGCTTTCCAAGTATGAATTTTGGTTGTCCGAGGTCCAATTTCTTGGACATGTTATCTCCAAGGATGGTGTTGTTGTTGATCCATCTAAGATTGAAGCCGTGCTGGCTTGGGAAAGACCGACGTCTGTGACCGAAGTAAGGAGTTTTCTTGGTCTTTCGAGTTACTACCAAAGATTTAGTGAAGGATTTTCCCGATTGGCCTTGCCTTTGACGAAGCTAACCTGTAAGAATCAACTGTTTGTATGGAGTCTTGATTGTGAAAGGAGTTTTCAAGAGTTGAAGGTTAGACTCACTTCTGCTCCGGTGTTGGCTTTGTCGAACTTATGAGATGACTTTGCAGTGTACTGTGACGCCTCTAAGCTTGGTCTTGGTTGTGTGTTGATCCAAAAGGAGCGTGTGATAGCCTATGCGTCGAGATAGTTGTGACCGCATGAGGTTAACTACCCTACACATGATCTTGAATTGGCGGCCGTGGTGTTTGCCTTGAAGTTATGGCAGCACTATTTGTATGGCTCGAAGTTTGTGGTCTTTAGTGATCATAGGAGTCTCAAATATTTATTTGATCAAAAGGAGCTTAATATGCGCCAACAAAGATGGATGGAGTTTCTGAAAGATTACGAGTTCGAATTGAGATATCATCCCGGAAAGGCAAATGTGGTTGTCGATGCCTTGAGTCAAAAATCATTACATGTTTCTACTATGATGGTAAAGGAAATGGAGTTAATTGAGGAATTTAGAAACTTGAATGTGGGTGTGGAGATATATACTCCGAAGAAGATGTCTCTCAAGGTATTGACAGTGGCAAATGTATTCCTTGAGATCGTGAAGTTGCAATAATCAAAAGATGAGTATTTGACTGAGATGAGAAAAACCCAAGAAAAAAGGAAGAACTTGTTCCTAGTGGAAGGTCATGACGGTATTTGGCGTGTGAAAAGCTGGATTTATGTTCCATCCGGTGGTGATCTAAGAAGACTGGTACTCGAGGAAGCTCACAAGAGTGTGTTGAGCATACATCCTGGTGCCATATAAATGTATCAAGATCTGAAGAAGAATTTCTGGTGGCCTGGTATGAAGCGAGATATGGCTAATTGTGTAGCCTCCTAAATTATTTGTCAAAAGGTTAAGGTTGAGCATCAGAAACCATCTGGTTATGTGAGACCTCTTGATATTCCGGTGTGGAAGTGGAACGACATTGCTATGGACTTCGTTTCTGGATTACCCAGAACATATACTAGAAATGATGCTATATAGGTAATTGTCGATCGGGTGACGAAGTGTCCTCACTTCTTGCCCATGAATATGAAGAGTTCATTGGAGAAATTAGCCCGGATGTACATAAAGGAGATCATTAGGCTACATGGTGTACCTTTAAGTATTGTGTCGGATCGCGACCCGCGATTCACTTCCCGATTTTGGGAAGCTTG
Organism: Clitoria ternatea; assembly: GCA_037962975.1. Lineage (NCBI taxonomy): Eukaryota > Viridiplantae > Streptophyta > Magnoliopsida > Fabales > Fabaceae > Clitoria > Clitoria ternatea. Next base: position 230,550,113 of record CM075672.1, read on the forward strand.
CACGAGGCAATGGGTTCCAAGTTGAACCTCAGTTCGGCGTATCATCCACAAATGAATGGACAATCCGAACGGACAATTCAAAGCCTTGAAGATTTGTTACAGGCTTGTGTGTTAGAGCATAGTGGTTGTTGGGAAAGATTCCTACTACTGATTGAATTTACATACAATAATAGTTATCACAGTTCTATTGGTATGGCTCCCTATGAAGCATTGTATGGTAGGAAATGTAGAACTCCATTGTGTTGGCTTGAAACCGGAGAGAGTTTGGCTCTGGGCCTGGAGTTGATTGCAGAGACGAATGAACAGATTAAAATGATACAAGAGAAAATGAAGATTGCCCATGATGGTCAGAAGAGTTATTATGATAAAAGGAAGAAGCCACTTAAGTTTCAAGTTGGCGATCACGTATTTTTAAGAGTATCCAGAGATAAAGGCATTGGAAGAGCTTTAAAGAGTAAGAAGTTAAGCCCTAGGTTCATTGGACCCTATGAGGTTTTAGAGCGGATTGGCGACATGGCATATCGGATTGCACTTCTTCCACACCTTGCTAATTTACATAACGTGTTCCATGTGTCACAGTTGAGGAAATATGTCCATGACCCTCTATATGTAATTCCTATGGACGATGTTGATGTAAGGGGACGATCTGTCCGTTCTTCCTGTTTCTGTTTGCATTGTCGAATGCTCCGTGAAGAAGCTACGGAACAAATTGGTACCCTTGGTGAAAGTTGCATGGAAGCACGGAAATACTGAGACGTTCACATGGGAACATGAAGACGATGTACAAGCTCGGTATCCTGATGTGTTCAAACCCGATATGTCAAATTTAGGGGATGAAATTTCTTTTAGGTGGGGTGGATTGTAACACCTTAAATTTTAAAAATAAAGTATTAATTGAGGGGATAAATATTAAATAATTATATTTAGGAATTGTTTATAATTTATTGGAACCGGATGAACGGAAAATGAGCCCGATTGAAATATGGGTGTCAGACCAAGTATCCCCAATTGGGATGATATTGGTCAGGGCTGTTAAGAAAAATATTAGGAATCTGATGGTATATTCGGAATAATTTTTAGATATGGTATTAAGCCCAAACAATGATCCTGTTTATCATAAAACGATGAATATTTAATGGGGAATTAAAAATAAAGCCAAATGGCCTATTTTTCCCTTCTTATTTCCGTCAGCCTTTTTGTCTCCCATAACTTGTACTTCACTTTTCCTTCTTCTACACTCTTCTTCATTTCTTCCTCTTCTCTCCAAAAACAATAAGCAAAAAGTGGTGGCTTTTTCCTCTCCCATTTTCGTCCTTGAAGGAAAGCCTGGAGGAAGCTTGGAACTTGAAGTCTCTTCTTTTCTCCTCCTTATTTTCGTGTAGATTTTTCCATCTCTTAGGAAACTCTCTCATTTCTCCTCTTGAGGTAAGATCTTGCTGTTTCTCAAGAGTATGAACAATGGGTCTTTGGGTTTTTATGTTGGGAGAGTGATTTAAAGGATGTTGTTGGGTTTTAATGAAAACCCTAACCCAAAGATTTATGGAAAATATGAGATATAAATGGAGAAGCATTTATTATGTTAAATGATTGTTTTGGTAAGGTAAAATGATGTTATTAATGAAGAATAGCCATTAATGAAACTTAATGGTTGTTGGGAGCCATTAATGAAACTTAATGGTTGTTGGGAACCATTAATGTGGGAACCCGATAATGGGTTTGGCATTGAGTGTGCATAATAATAAATGCAGACGCCTGAAATAAATGGGACTTGGGAGTTAGGATGTTAGAAGACATCGAGTAGCTGATTATGAACATTAAACTGAGGTGGTTGAATGAGAAATTGATTGTGTGATATATTGTGATGTAGGAAATAACCTGAGTTTCGAGGCGGAACCATCTGACCACGGTGAATACTACTTCTCTTGAGGTAGGAGAGGGTAACTGTTCTAAATGCATGATTTCATCCATAGATGATGTGAAAATATGTGTATGTGATTGTACTTAATGATTGCTTGAGTGTAGGCAATATGTTGATTTCATGAATTGAATGCGTTTAGAATGATTGATGTTATGTGGCATGTGTTTAGGATGATGAATACAATATTAAACTGGTCTGAGTCCGAGTTAACAACTCATATCCTAATGAGAGGAGACCGGGCGGTGCTGTGTGTAATCGGTATGATTACTCGGTATCCTAATGAGAGGAGACTGACCGGTGCTGTGTGTAATCGGTATGATTACCCGGTATCCTAATGAGAGAAGACCGACCGGTGCTGTGTGTAATCAATATGATTACTCGGTATCCTAATGAGAGGAGACCGAACGTGTTGTGTGTAATCGGTATGATTACCTGGTATCCTAATGAGAGGAGACCGACTAGTGTTGTGTGTAATCAGTATGATTACCTGGTATCCTAATGAGAGGAGACCAACCGGTACTGTGTGTAATCGGTATGATTACCCGGTATCCTAATGAGAGGAGACTGACCTTGATGTCCGATGTTTTACTTACTGAGTCTGTATTGTGTACCAAATGGATGAAGTGATATCCGTATTTTGGTGCGGGTATTGAGACCGGGTGTGATGTTATGATGAATATATTGATGAAATATGTTATGATGGTTTGAGACCATGTTTTAAATTGAAATCAATGATGTGAATTATCACAAATGTGTATATGTGAATTGATGATTGTGATTGCCACTAACTACCGATGTGTATGAGCCCAAAGAGGATCGGTAAAGATTGAGAATACTGAAATCCACTAAGTGGTGGTTATGAATGGACAATTGATTGAGTGGTATTTAGGATGCACAGTGTGAGAATGTATTGATTGTCATTTACATCCGTGGCATATCATTCGCTGCTTATATGGAATGTTAGGGGTTCCAATGAGCGGGCCCAGTGGGAGGGCGACCCAGTGCACAGGAATATTATTGTATTTCCCTAGTGATTCTGGGAATCACGAAGCTATCCATAGTTTGGTGACGAGGTACCCTATGTGGCGGGCCCAGTGTGTGGGTGGCTCTATAGTGAGCGAGTTACCTCGGTGTCCGACGGGGCATGACTCTCTCAATGTGTGTTTGGGGGGCCCGTTGCACTTGTGGGAAGTAAGGCCACGATGATGATCCGTAGTCATGGGGTGACTAGTGCTACAGATGGGCGAGAGCGGTTTAGTACCAGTAAAAATATGTTGTTGGTCATGCATGAAATCGGATATAAGTGTACATATTTTTCTATTGCAGTAGGGGCATAGTAGTATACCTATGCTTATCCCACATTTGATTATGTTGTTTTCCCACAGTCGGATCCGCATTTGAAAATAATTCCGTTGTGCATATGCATTAGACTTAAGAGCATTTGTATATAGCCGAGATATGCCTAGTTGATAGCCCGAGGTAGCGATGGATGATTGTTAAAAGGAGGGAAAGTAAGCCGGGCTACTAACATTAAGAGTGTAATGATTATTGAGAATGTTAAGGATATATTATGTATGATATTGCCTTGTGAATATATTGTGCCGAGGTGGAATGATGTATCATGTGTGTGAAACTTGTGATGTTTTCTTGAAAAATGAATATGATGCACACATGTATGGATATCATCATAATGTATGACTTTGATTCATTTAGATTATGTTACTTACCTCCCTGTTGCCATTTTTAAGCTTGATGTAGGTGTGAGTAAACTCCTACTCTTCTGGGAGGTTGAGCATTGGAGAAGGTAAATATGAAAGGAACGTGGTTGAGCCTTGGCCGACATGTGTACTCCTTTTGTATAGTACATAGTGCGTATATGTCTATTTTGAAATTAATTTTGACAACGGCTGATTTTGGAAGGTCATGTAGGAAAATTAGACCGGGTATGTAAGGCTAATTTTCATTAATGACCCTGACGATGTATTGGATGATATTTTTATTATGAAATTAAATTTCTAATGTTTAACAAGTCGGTGATGCATTTTTCATCCTCCTTTCGGGTGATACTTTAACCACTCTTGAATTTAATTTTTATTTTCTGCTTTTCTCTTGTGACGGCCTCAAGTCCGGTCGTCTAAGGTGCACTCTGATATCGTTCTCATATCTTCATATATGAGATCGGTTATTCAATGATCCGGGGTAATTAATCAGCTTTATTTATATTGAATTTCTGCTACTTACAATTATTTTGAAATTTGCAAAAAATTTACCCCTGTTTTCGAAATAGGAAACTCAAACTCGGGGCATTACACATTGCATGCAAATTAACAGAACCTTGTGTAAAATGATGGTGATTTGATATATCAATAGCCATAGGTGGTCTAGGAAAAAGAGAAGGTGGTTCCAGTTTGATTTAACTAAAAAAGGGTACCGAGAGTTTGAACATTAGAACTTAGAGCGTTTCCGACCATAAACTTTCAAAAAAGGGGATAAATTTGAATAATTAACTAAGTAACAATACTTAATTAATATATTTAATTTTATAAAGACACTTAGGCTCAAAAAATGGTTTAAGGTCTCCGATACTTGATCCCAGACTCAAGACATAAGGCATCAACTCAAAACGAGAACGATCGGGCGCTCGATTCGTGTTTTCAATGAAAACGTTTTTCCTAGTGGCATTTTTATAAGTACCCCTTTACTTTAGACCAAAAGATTTTTCCATAAAGTCCTTGGGAGTCTCATCTCATCACTATCACACACATACACAATTAGGGTAAAGAATCGATCAAAGCCCAATTTTCACTAAAAGCACATTATATAAGCTAGATTTCACAGATCTAGGGCCTTAGGGATTTTCCCTAAAAATAAAAGGTGTTACAACATATCTTCTATCAATATGTCCTTGATTTGGAATAGTGAGGTTCTTGAGAATTTTAAACCATCTAAAGGGATTAGGCAGAGAGATCTTTTCTCCTTTTATCTTTTTGTGTTGTGCCTAGAAAAATTATCACATTTAATTGATCTTGTTGTTAACATGAGTTACTAGAAACCTATTAAACTAGTTAGAAATGGGCCTCTACTATCCCATTTATGTTTTATTGATGACTTCGTGCTTTTTTCAAAAGCAGGAATGAACCAAGCTAAATCAATCTATGTGGTTTTGGAAGCCTTCTCTTCTAGTTCTGGACAGAGAATTAATGTAGCCAATACCAGAATCTTCTACTCAAAAAATATTAGCTAGAATGTCAAGTAAGAAATCAATACTATTTTGGAATTCCAATGCACAACCAATCTTAGAAAGTACCTTGGTGTTCCACTGCTTCACAAGAGAGCTTCCAGGGAAAATCTTTAGTATATATTGGATAGAGTAAAGGTGAAGTTATTGTCTTGGAAATTAAAGAAATTTCTTTTGCTGGCGGGATTACAGTCACAAGTCTATTATCCAAGCTATGCCAAATTATATTATGCAAGCCATGTGGATCCCCAAATATATTTGCTTTGAGTTAGATGACACCTGCAGGAATTTTATATGGGGAGGGATGATAATAATTCTAAGAAGATCCATATTATCAACTAGGATAAAATTTGTCATGAGAAAAACCAAAGTGAACTGGGTCTAAGGTAGGCCTATAATTTGAATGAAGTGAATTGGGTCTGAGGTAAGCTTATAATTTGAATGAAGTTACTATGAAAAAGGTGACATGGAATCTATATAACAAATAAGATTCCATATGGGCCCATGTAGTTAGATCAAAGTATGGCTATGGAGACAGTTAAATCATTCAATTTAAAAAAAAAGATAAACTACTTAAACTTATGAAGAGGCATTTGTTCAGTTTAAGAACTGGTTAAGTAAAGAATAATTTAGAGCATAGGAAATAAGAGATTTGCATCCTTTTGGAATGATAGATAAGTTCCCAAAGTTAGATACTTGGCATCTGTTGCAACATATCATATCGATGATTTGACTTTGGATAAATCTGTGTCTAAATTTGTGAACAAAAATGGAATTTTGGATAGAGGTTTATTCATATCTTTGCTACCTGATAGAATGAGGAAAATATAATTACTATAAGTCCACCATTAAATAAGAGAGGAGTTGATGTAATAGCCTGGGATCATACTAGTAATAGTAATTTTTCTTTTAAATCAACTTACAGTCTATTTTCAAATCTTGTTGATGGTCCTATGAATCCTATATTTAAAGTAATTTGGCAACGGATAGGGCATTAAAGAATTAAGATTCTGATTTGGAAAATAATGGTTGGTGGTTTTCTTACAAATGTTAAGAGAGCTAGAAGAGGGTTGACTATAGACAATAGATGCCTAGTTAGTCATAATATTCCTGAAGATGTTTACCATATGTTTAAGGATTGCATTTTCTCAAAAGAAATATAGAACAACTTAATAATAGGCCATACTACTAACTGGTTTTTCTCTGATCCATTTAAAGAGTGGATAATGAAGACTTTCAAATAAAACAAGTAGGATTTTCTTTACCCTATTTCGTCAATTATGTTTGGTTAAACTTTAGAAGCACTTCGACAAAGGAGAAATGAGTTTATCTTCCAAAATAAATAATAGGATGTTAAGAATCTAATACCTAAAATCCTTTCTTCTGCTCAAATTTTCCCCTCAATTTTTGAGATGTCAAATAAATTAAAGGTCCAAAGGATGAAGCAGTTTGTATCTTGGAATCCACCTGATGAGGGATAGATCAAGTTAAATACAAATAGGTCAGTTAATAATTCAAGTTTACTTACTCGTGTTAGGGTTCTCAAAACTTGTAATGGATCTTTCATATGTGTTTTTGCTCATAATCTTGGAATATGTTCAATTATGTATTCTAAGTTGTGCAGTATTATACATAGGTTAAAATTAGCTAAACTGAGGGGATTCAATCAGATTTATATGGTGGTGCACCATACACCATGCATAGTTGCCCACATGCTGACATTGTTAAGTTGTTTATTTGTTTTTATAATATGAATTTAATAAGTATGAAATTGTTTAACTATTTTTAAATGAGGAGATTTATAAGCGCCTTATCGATTAATAAAGTTATTTTTAGTGACTCACTGAAACAGTTGGGCTAGAGGGAGTACATTAATGGATGTTTGCGTCAAACAATGATAAGTTGTAGTCAACTTTAATTTCATTTCAAACTTAACTAAGTTTGCATTATTCATGTCTTTAATGTATTAATAAGCATTATGAGTAAACAGGTGTCTAATTGAGCTTGAGGTTACAGGCGAGCCTCTTAAGATGGCTGTTAAGATTCAATTGTGGATGAACATGGTTAGTTAGAGGCACTATAACAGCCTTTATAACACTGCTTCCTTAGTCTCCAATGTTTATCAGCGATCATTACTGATGACGCAATCCTTCTAATGATGCTTCATCAACATATCAAATTCGAAGGTGGCATGCCTTCAGGCTAAGCTGGAGGATGCATATGCAGTTTGATCAAATGTTAGCCCAACTAACCACTCTAGCTCAAGCATAACAAGAGGGTCATCCAAAGGCAGCCATTAGTATTTTGAAGCTACACTAGTTAACCAGTTTCTATTTGAGGAGGAAAAGGAATGCCCTCACCACCGTTGTCCTTATTGCCAACATCAATGTTGTTATAAGGCCCAACATCCACCACTAAGCCACATGCCACCTTTACTATATAAGTAGCAATACACATACACACACACCTTAATAGAAATGTCAATTTTTAATGTAAGTTTTCTTGTATAATCATTTTTAGTATTAAATTATTTATGTTTGAATATTATTTGTAATTTATTTTCCATAAATGACAAGCTTTTTTTAATGATACCAGTTCGTGCAAATCAATCAATGACCTACCGATTTGACTAATAACTCATTAACCTAGTACCCTAATCGAATTGAACACTGATTTGATTTTTATAACACTGATTACAACGACTATATAGTAAAACTTACCCGTTATGCTTTCATATAAAGTTGTGTGTGTGCACGCGTGTGTGTGTGCGCTCGCGTGTATGTGTTAAAATATAAACCAAGTGTATAATTTTAGTTTAATAAAGACGTTATTATTTTGACAGTTAAACAAAAACGTAGTCAAATTTATAATGTTGAAAATTTTAAAATGTTTACCTTTTATTTAATTATATATATAATATATATTTGTTATAATTAATATCATTCAAAACAACCTATTTTTATCATCAAGTTAGTTTATTATTTACAAATTCTGTCAAATAGATTCTAGTAAGTTTAATTCTCATCCATATTTTAATTTCATGCATAATTATCAATCTTCTGTCAATCCAAATGTTGATAATTCTATCATCAATCCTAATTTTTCAATAACCCAAAATGCAAACACCCTTATCAATTCTCCTACCTTTCTTATCCATATCAATTTTCTTATCCCTTAATCAAACAATGTTTTATAGAGCTTAAGCAAATAAACTAGTATGAAGTCATCAACTAATACATTTGAGACATCAATTAGATCAATGTTAGATTATCTAGTTGTCCCATGTTGAAGTAAAACAACAATATGATGGTCAAAGGAAAATTCATCATCAAATACAAGTGAATTTAGTGGAGCATATTTGAAAATATTTCTAGCATGAATTAAAATGTTACTTTGTTATTACAATTGAGTTGTAGCTTCATAATTTTTAGGCTATTTAAATTAATAAAAACATAATGGTTTATTTAAATTGACTTTTAATTTTTAAAATAAATTATTTTGTAGTATTATAATTTTTATGTATTAATATTAGTATTAAATATGCAAAACAAAAAATATTAATATTTAATGTATGGAGCAAGATGTGAGACCTATTTTAAAATGTTTGAGTAGAGTTGTAATATTAAAAATGAATGATCAAGTTGCTATGATCCATAAAAAGATGAAGATTGCCCAAGATCGCCAAAAGAGTTATTATGATAATCGGTACAGGCCACTTGAATTTCAGGTTGAAGATTGGGCATTCTTGAGGGTTTCACCCACCAAGGGTGTGGGCCTGTGTTAAAGAGTCAAAAGCTAAATCCGAGGTATATTGGACCTTATAAGATTATTGAATATGTTCCTCGGACCTTGACCAACATTCACAATGTGTTCCATGTGTCGCAATTAAGGGCATACATTCCGTGTGACACGATGATTGTTCCTGAAGACTCGATTGAACTGAAAGAGAACTTTACCATGGAAGTGATTCCCGTCTGTATCGAGGAGTATCAAACCAAGCGTTTGAGGAGTAAGGAAGTGCTATTGGTGAGAGTTAGGTGGCAAAATTTCAATGGAACCTCATGTACGTGGGAGTTAAAATGTGAGATGAGGCGCTTATATCTTGCTTTATTCCAATAAGGTACGTTGATTTCGGGACGAAATCCTTTTTTAGGGGGTGGATATAACATCCTGGTTAATTAATTTAAAAGTCTATGATTAGCGGAAAAATTTTAATAATTGTCATCAAATTAATTTGAGATTTTTAGAAATCATTATTAATGAATATACATGTAATTTTCAATAATTAGAGGTGATGAAATTAAATAAAATTATTTGATTGGTTGATTATTAAAATTCAAATAAGATTTTAAATAAGAGATAGTAAATTTAGAAGTTACCAAAGGTTAAAAGTAAAAGTTAAATTTAAGTTTTTAAGGGAAAAAGGAAAGAAAATGGTAAATTACCTAAATGCCCTTAATGACATAAATGAAAAACACTTCCTTCTCCTTTCTCGTGAGGCATGCACACTGATCTTCTTCTTCATTTTCATCCACCATTGTCGTGAGCTCTAACTCCTAATTGGAGGGCGATTTCGCATCAAAACTTTAAATTGATCATATTTTTGGAGTCGAGACTCGAGGTATGCCTAAATTACGCCTTCAATTTCAAGTTTTCTCACTCCCCTTCTCTTTCTCTCTCTAGCCATGATTGTGCATGCATGGTGGGGGATTTGATTTTTGCTTTTAATGGCTGTTTGGAGCTTGAATAGGGTCCTTGGTGTAACACCCTAAATTTTAAAATAAAAGATTTATTAAGGAGATAAATATTGAATGATTATAGTTAGGTTAATTAATGTTCCAAAATATTAGGACTAAATAAATTAAGATTTTTAGGAACTGTTTATAATTTATTGGGACCGGATAAGCTGAAAATGAGCACGGTTGAAATATGGGTGTCAGACCAAGTATCTCTGATTGGGATGATATTGGTCAGGGCTGTTGAGGATATTATTGGGAATACGAATATGTGTTCAAAATAATTTTTGGATAAGGTATTGAGCCCAAATTGAGATCCTGTTTATCATAAAACGATGAATATTTAATGAGGGATTAAAAATAAAGCCAAATGGCCCATTTTTCCCTTCTTATTTCCGCCAGTTTCTTGGATTTCCCATAACATGTACTTTACTTCTCCTTCTTCTATACTCTTCTCCTTCACTTCTTCTTCTTCTTTTCTCCTAAAACCCTAACCAAAAAGGTGGTGACTTTCTTCTCCTCTCCCATTTCCGTTCTTGGAGCTTAGAAGAGTTTAGAGCTTGAAATCTCATCATTCTTTCCCCATATTTTCATGTGGTTTTCCCTCTCTTGGAAAACTCTCTCATTCCTTCTCTTAAGGTAAGCTCTTGTTATTTCTCAAGAGTATGAACTATGGGTTTTTGTGTTTTGATGGGAATATGATTTAATGAGTGTTGTTGGGTTTTTAGAGAAACCCTAACTCTATGATTTAGGGGAAATGCAAAATATGAATGGAGAAGCATTTGTTGTGTTAAATAACTATTTTTAGTGAGGCGAAATGGTGTTATTAATGGTGAATGGCCATTAATGAAGCTTAATAGTTGTTGGGAACCATTAATGTGGGAACCCAGAAATGGGTTTGGCATTAAATGTGTGTAAAAATAAATACAGATGCCAAAACCATGATGGTGGTTGTGGTGGAATGAGTGAAATAAATGGGGCTAAAGAGTTATGAGGTCGGAAGACGTCTAGTAAATGAATATGAACGTCAAACCAAGGTGGTTGAATAGAAAATGATTGTGTGATATGTTGTGATGTAGGAAATAACCCCAGTTACAAGGCGGAACCATCTGACCGCGGTGATTACTACTTCTCTTGAGGTAGGAAGGGGTAACTATTCTAAATGCATGATTTCATCCATTGATGATGTGAAAATATGTGTATATGATTATGCTTAATGTTTGCTTGTGTGGACGATGTATTGATTTCATGATTTGAGTGTATTTAGAATGATTGATGTTATGTGGCATGTGTTTGGAATGATGAATATGATGCTAAACTCGTCTGAGAAGGAGTCAGTAATCTGGTGTAGGACCAGCCACGAGAGTCAATAAATGACTCAGGTTTTATACCGGTGTTGTATGTATTCGGTATGATTACCTGGTATCCTAATGAGAGGAGACCGATCTTGATGTCTAATGTTTTACTTGTTGAGTCTGTATTGTATACAGAGCGGATGAAGTGATATCCGTACTTTGGTATCGATATTGAGACTGAATCCGATATTATGATGAATATGTTGATAAAATATGTTAAGATGGTTTGAGACCATGTTTTGAATTGAAATTGGTGATTTGAAATATCCCAAACATGTATATGTGAATTGATAAATGTGATTGCCACTAACTACTGATGTGTATGAGTTCCAACGAGGATTGGTAAAGATTGAGAATAGTGAAATCCACTAAGTGGTGGTCGTGAACGGATGATTGATTGAGTGGCATTTAGGATGCATAGTGTGAGAATGCATTGATTGGCATTTGCATCCATGGCATATCATTCGCTGCTTATATGGAATGTTAGGGGTTCCAATAGACAGGCCCAATGGGAGGGCGGCCCAGTGCACGGGTATACTGTTATTGCTCCCTAGTGATTCGGGGAATCACGAAGCTGCCCTTAGTTTGGTGACGAGGCACCCTATGTGGCAGGCCCTGTGGGAGGGTGGCTCTGTGATGAGCAGTTGACCTCGGTGTCCCACGGAGAACGGCTCCCTTGATGTATGTTTGGGGGAGGCTCGCAGCACTTTAGCAAGTACGGCCATAATGATGATCTGCAGTCATGGGGTGACTAACATTAAAGGTGTGATGATCTTTGAGAATGTTAAAGATATATTATGAAGGTGGTATTGCCTTATGAATATTGTTATCTGAACATGTAATGTGCTGAAATGGAATGTTGTATCATGTGTGTGAAACTCGTGTTGTTTTCTTGAAAAATGAATATAGTGCACACATGTATAAATACCATCATAATGTATGACTTTGATTCATTTGGATTATGTTACTCACCTCCCTGTTGTCATTTTTAAGTTTGATGTAGGTATGAAGTAAAACCCTACTCTTTTTGGAGGTCGAGTATTGGAGAAAGTAAATATGAAAGGAATGTGGGTGAGCCTTGGCCGGCGTATAACTTCATTTTGTATAGCATATGGTGTGTATATGCTTATTCTGAAATTAACTTGATAACGGTTGATTTTGGAGGTCATGTAGGAAAATAGGACCGGATGTGTATGACTAATTTTCATTAATGACCTTGATAATGTTTGAATGATATTATTATCATGAAATTATTATTCTTTTGCTTAACAAATCGATGACGCATCTTTTCTCCTCTTTTTGGTAGATATTTTAAGCATTCTTGAATTTAATTTCATCTTCCACTTTTCCCTTGTGACGGCCTCAAGTTCGATCGTCCGAGGTGCACTCTGATACCTTTCTCATATCTTCATATATGAGATCGGTTATTCAATGGTCCCAGGTAGTTACTCGGTATTATATATATATATATATATATATATATATATAGAATTTCTTCTACTTACAATTACTTTGAAATTTCAGAAAAATTTACCTCTGTTTTCGGGTCGGGGTGTTATACTTGGGACTTTAGGTATTTTGAAATAAGTCTCCATATTCCTCTTCTCTCTTGACCGAACCCCACATTGGCTTAGGAAGTGTTGGTTTTTTGTTTTTACAGCAAAACGAAGCTTAATTGGGGTTAGTAAGTGGTGAAATGGACGTTGGAGGGTCATTCGATGAAGCGGGTATAATGTATAGTTAAAATCAAGAAGAATATAATGTTTGTGATAAGTGGAAAAATTTAGAAATATGTTAAATTGATAAATATGTATATGCATAGGAATGTATGATTGATTAGTAAATGAATTGTATGGATTATGTATAATTATTTTGAGAATTACAAGTGTATGGTTATGTACGGTAAATTGATTTTGAATGGCCGAATATATGTGCATGTGATTGTTTTTGGTTGGTTGGATTTGAATTATGAATTTAATGGACGTATGTTGTTGAATTTGATGAATAATAATCAATTAACATGCATTGAGGCGAGATGTTTAAGGGTCGGGTCTATGTGGCCGCCCTATGTGATTGGTGATTATTGACAATGGATATGTGATTTGAGATGCATGTATGTGATTTTATGGTGTGGGATAACCGGCAGTATGTTTTGCCAATCGCTTTCAGCTACCGTAGTCCTTTGATATCCAGTTGAGCTACCCAGTGATCAAGTAAGACCCAATGGTTGAGGTGGAGAGCCAAGTCGGGCTCGGTAAACCAAGTCGGGTTCACGGGGTGTCAAGTAGGACCCCCAGTTGAAGGTCGATCCTTTACTATCCGAATACTAGGCGTTATATTGCATGATGAAAGTCAGTGATGCTTTTCTTTATATGACTGTGATGATGTATGAACTAGTGACTGGTAAAATATTTAAGAATATGATGTTAATAGTAGTTTGTTATGAGATGATATATATTTGAGAATATGATGTTAATAATAGCTTGCTATGAGATTATAAATGTATGAAATGTAGGGAATATGAGAGGTTAAGTTATAGAAATGGTAAAGTATAGATATTGTCATTTGATGTTATGTTTACCGTTTTATATTAATTATGATTTTGTTTCCAAACACTCACCCTAGTTGTGGTTTTCTATTTCCTTCAGTAACTAGTGACAGGGAAGGTGTGGATGCCCTGAAGGAAAGTGCCAAGTAAGGAGTGGATACCAAGAAAGCTGTGGAATTTGTACTGTGTAGTAATGTATTAAAGATACTTAGAGATTAATTTATGTGTGTTAAATTGTATGATAACCTAGTTTGTGGTTTTGGTAGACTTGAAGTATTGAATTTGATGTGGTGACGATGATGTATGTATGGCATAAAGCCATTGTGTGATTGCTTGAGATGGGAAGGTATTATGATGTGTGTGTGAATTATATGTTGAGTGTGAATGTAGATGAATGACTGATGTGATGATGTGATAGAACATGTTATACATGATAGTGAAAATAGGTGAAAATATGGAAATTAGGAACCGGAAAGGTGATTTTGAGATTCGATGGGTTTTAGGATCCCTGGAAGGGACCGATAGGTTCCCTACCTCATTTAAAATAATTTAATAACAAATATTAATAAACATGTGATTTTTGTGTGATTGGAAGTTGGTCAAAGTAAAAAAAATTATAAAAATAAAAAAAAGAATAATGAAACAAGAAATTTTCATATGGTGTAGTTCTCTTCTAATTTTTATACTTTTAATTAAGTTGCATTAGAATTATTCTAATAATGTGTAATGCATATCATTAAAACTTTAATACAAAATTATTGCATCAGGAAAGTATCAAACCCTAAACTATTAACTTAAAACACAAACACTTTATCTACTAAACTATTATTACCTCATTTAAAGTCGTTGATTTTTCCCCATATATAACCTAAATCTTATTTATTTTATATCCCGATGATTAATGGACTCTGGACAATTGTCCTTATTTTCAAAGCCTAGGGCTGACTCTAATGAGGATTTAAAACAAGTCATTTCCAATTAATGGTAACAATTACTTTTATTATTATTTTTAAATAGAAATCAAACATATGCATATAATAGTTTCTAAAATTTATTTAACTAATCGAATTTAGTCTTTCATAATATGATATAATTATTTTTATTAGCTTTCAAGATAATGATGAAAGTAAATCAAATAAAAAAATTTACAGAACCGAAGATTAAACATTAAATATTATTAGAAAAGTGAATAGAATTACGATTCTTCAGGAAGGAAAAAAAACAGTATTTTTTACAGATAGTAATTGAACATACACATGTGCGTGTTTTTCTTTTATACGGGACGGGACGGAGCAAATTGATAATTTGAAATGAATGTACTTGTTCACAGCACATGGTGAGATGTTAGACAGATAGAAAGGGATCGAATGAAAGAATCTCATAATCCAAATGCCTAAGATTAACAATTAATAATAATGAAATAATGTTTAAAAAAATGGAAAGTAAAGAGCCACAACAGATCAGAAAATAATATGTTGCTCTGTGAGGCCACCACCACCCCTCTCCCCCAGTTGTTATTTAGCCAACTAAGCTCCTTCTGATTCTCAGACAACCCTTTTAAAGCATTCACCTGTGCCAACTGTACCTATTCCACACCCCAAAAACAACAAAAAAGTTCCTCTGCTATCAGTTGTAAACCCACCATAGAATCATTCCAACTACCACTGCTATCTATTTCTATTACTCTTTTTCCTTACACACATGCCACACAAACCAAACATCACCTCATCTATCAAGTATGACAGAATCAAGTTGACGAGTATATATACTTAAGAAATTAATTTAAATACAATCACAATGTAAAGTTTTTCTTTTACCCTAACATTCAATCTTTGTTTCCGCAATAATAATTATTTTAAAAAATATATTTAGGATCAATTCTGATTAGTTGCCTGTGTAAAATTTTTTATACTAATTAAACTTTATAAATAATAGGGTTACATATGTTTTTTTCCTTATAAAATAAAAGTTTTCTACTTTCAATTCTACAAAATAACTTTTTTCCTTGACATATATCTTATATTAAATATTTTTTAGTATCTATTTTGAATTTTAATTTGTTAATTATATTGATATCAATAACTAAATTGTATATTAACTTGGCTAAAATACGGCATGTCCAACTGATTGTTAATATGTAAGGTTAAAATATAATTTGTAGTTCTTAAAATTATTAGAAAACTAGAATATTGAGATTTTTAATAACCAAAATGACTATTTTAAGGAGTCATAATTACATGTTAATAATCAATTTAACATATTGAGACCATATGAACAATTTAACTTATAATTTATTAACTCATACTAATAATAATTAATGAATTTAAATTTAAAACAAAAATGTAAAAAAATTATTTGTATAAGTATTAGGTAAAAACATTTTTAAGGCTAATTAATATTTTGATCTCTATTAAAAGTATTTGCAAAAACGATTTTATTATGAGGGAGTAATTTAGAAATGGAGATTGAGTGAGCCAAAGTTGGGTACAGTTAAGATGTGACGCACCTGTGTGAGGAGTGACAGATGCGGGCTTGGACATGACGCCAGCTGGCAGTGGGGCAAGATGCCATGGCGTTTGATAAGCAGGCACGCCAATGGTCTCCGTTGGATGATGATACTGATACTGGTACACTGGGTAGTACATTGGCATCAATGTGTTCACCCCTACTATACCGTTTCTCGGGTAAACATTCATGTAGGCCCCACCCATCTTCTGTCCATCCCCAATTAAAACAAAATATTTGTTACTTACCCACTTAAATTCAACCAAATTCAAATCACCTTTACCTGATTATTGTAATTGTAGTTTATGTCCGTCACAATGTAGGTGGGCGTGTACCTAAATATAAAGTATAAATATTACAAATTAATTCAAACTCAATTAAATTAAAAAGAAGAAAACCACGCAAGGACAAGTTACCCTACCCATAGAAAGGAAGGGCCTGATGATGGAAAGCCGAAGCAGGTGCAGGTGTCCTTGTCCCCACTGGATAATACCTCGCCACGTGATTCGCAGGTGCGCTTGATTGGTTGTTCCTCACTCCTCCACCGTTGGATCCTTCTGCACAATTTACACCTCCATGATGTTTAGAATTACTAAAACGCCATTTCCTCTTTTTTTTAATTATTTTTCATTTTCATTTGATTAACCATTCCAATTAATAGGACATGATTTTCCACATAAACCGAAAACATAACCGTGCATATATAGTATCGAAATGGATCGAATTTCAAAATTATTTACATACAATAATTAATTAATGTGTATATATAAAAAGATAAATTTATGTACCTTGTGGTTGTGGAGGTGGTGAAGCAGTGGAAGACGAAGACCTGGTGCGACGAGCTCCAAGGCTAGCCAAATTACAATTTGCTCGACGGCCATTGATAATGAGAGATGCTGCTGAATCCTCACAAGCCTTCTTAGCAGCTTCAGCCTCCTTAAACGTCACCTTAATTTCACCCATAAATTAATTAATTACTAATTACTAGTACTAACTAGCTAGTTCCAGTATTTGATTAATCATGAATTAAGGAAAAAACTTAATGCAATATTTCATAAGCCATAGCCTAAACAAATATTTACTTACGAAGCCATAGCCTTTGGATTTGCCGGTGTGCTTATCGGAGATGATGACGGCTTCAAGGATGTCACCGTACTTTTGGAAGTGGTCTCTAAGGGCATCCTTAGGAGTTTCCCAAGCTAAGCCACCAACAAAAACCTTGGTGAGAGTTGTGTCTCCGAATTGTCCAACGTTGTTGTTGTTCATGATCCCCGGTTAGATCTTGTGGTTGAGTGCAGGTTACGTTGGATTAGTAGAGGAAATTGAGGAAGGTGATGAGTTGATTTTAATTTATAGGGGAAAAGGGCAAGGAATGAGCTGTAAGTTGGAAAAAATTATATAAAAAAATAGTGATAATAATAGAAACGGAAGGAAGACAGATAGACTATGATGAAGCATCAGGCTTCATCAACGTGATCACACTCACACATACCAATATAACTCATCTACTCTCTCTTCTCTTCACACTTCATCATCCATGTTTTTTTGTTTGCTACCATGATTTATTTTTACTGTTTCTCTAATTCGTATAATTGTTTCTGGTCTTTTTTTTTAAAATGAGTTGGGTTTTGAAGTATCCTTAAATCAAAATATCTCTCTCTATATATATATATATGTCATATTACCTCTCAGAGACTTATAACATAGTCTATATAAGATTTAATTTGGTTAAATTTATTTAATATAAAGATTTTAAGATTTTTTAAAAAACTTATTTAATTAAATTGTTAGATGTGAGAATTAAAAATATTTTCATTTCAAATAACATATTTTAAATTTTGTAATTAATTTATTTAAGCTTTGGAAGAGATCATAATATAAATAATAACGAGTAAGGACTCACTTTCATCCTTGAAATCATAAGGGTCAATTAATTTGATTCCCTAATTAATTTCTATCTTTGATAATTGTTAATTAATCTCGTCCTATCCTTTTTAAAATATCAATTCAATCCTCAACTTTATTAATCACCAATCAATTTCGTCCCTGACTTTAATCAATAGTTATGAGCACACCTAATGCTTAATTAATTAAAAACTAGGGAAAATGTTTTCCAAAAATTCTACGCCTAACTTAGGACGTGTCCACATGACTTCGCATATTCATAAATATATGTTTTAGGCATAGAGATATCTGATTACCCGTTAGGGGCTTGTGTAGGTTTTCAGAAGGCTTCCTCTAGTAATCGATTATGTAATCGATTACCTAAGCGCTTCCTACACAATCCTGCAACTCAGATCCTTGATAATCGATTACATCAGCTCTGTAATCGATTATCAACATGATAGAATGCAAAAAAATGCAGGAAAATAACTTCTAATCCAACTTCTACATACCCTAACTTCCACAAACGATGTACAATCATCACCAAACTTTGAAAAACCTAAAACACATCATTTATGACATGTGGCAACCGGCCACACCTTAAAATTCTCAAAATCGAACAAGTTATGCGCAATAATATGTTTTGGCCAACTTAGACCTTCCACAAGCAACCTAACCAACCAAATCTTATTGAAATTAGTCCATTCCAATTCTCACAAACTCAAAACACCAAGTATAAGCTATTAAGCCTATTCGGAGGTTCTGAACCCTCACGAATCACATTTTGACTTGCCCAGTTACTAATTATGCATGATTTCACATGATAACATGTCATTCATCTAATCTAATGGACCATACCATCACCATCTCATTCAACAACTGAAATGCTATGCAATGATTACAATTTCCTGTTAATCATGTCAATATAATCACATATGCTTTTCACAATAGATCCTAGGCACAACACAATTCAATATAGTCATTAGGAAGCCATCCATGGCATCCAATCTAAGTAATTATTAATAATATCAACATCATTATAATTTCTAATTTATACATCAAGTTCTAATCTAAAGTACCAAAACAACCATGAACCACCAGTGGGGTCATCAGCTACCTAGATTAGCTATATACAAGCATTTATAGTATCCAAAACGAGTCGGCCAAGGCGATACTAACAAAAGACCATACATGTATATACATATATGTACTAGTAACCTCCATGACCATAACATCTCTCACTGAGCAATCACCATGCATTGTCTCGGTCTAGGTCCACTGAGAAACAACCACAAACTTATGGGTGAACATATATATGTTAAATGACAGGTATTGAACTAGATTGAACTATAACACATCTAACCAAACATCTAGTTCCACACATCAATCCATAATTCATCATAAACATCACTACACATATTGTCATTTAACACAATTGTATTACCTTAAATGCATTCAAACACATCAATACACATCATAAGTTGCCCAACAACCTTTAAATCTCAACCTCTATATGCAAATGCATATGTATGTGGATCCGACTCTAATGATGGGAATTACGTTATAGTGTATAAATTTTCACAACATATAATTAATTATTTTACCGGTACCGAACCGCTCGCCCATAATGCAACACTGGTCACTCTCAGTGACAATGGTAACTCAACTAGGTATTATAAGCTGACCTTGAATCCAATTCAAGGGGGCTGTAAAATCCCAAAGGAAACCACCACAGGGTCCGTGCTTATCCAAAGGCCGCCTTCCTATTTGGGCTGGCATTACAGACCTCCTGTAGTCCTATGTGTGTCTTTAATGCAATGTCATGCATATAACAATCATAATACATCAAGAACCACCTGATTACCATCACCAGGGCCACCACTTGGTTACCATTACCAGGGGCTCTCAATTCAATTTTATCAATATGCATAGCATGCTACAATTCATCCAATCAAATCACATTATCAACTAAGCTACCTCAAGCTTATGAAATTTGTACAACTAAGTTCATCATTAACTCAATACAATCAACCATTGTAACCTCATGCAATCAATATCATAAACACATATGAACATCAAAATTCATCAAGAGTTCACCAATTATAATAACAACATCAAATGGGTGTATTGTCTATCATATTATCATAAACATCATCAATTCTCATAAGAGCTTCATAATTAATCAAACATAAACATGCATATATACTCATATCCGTCCATAGTCTATACATATAAAATATAAATGCTCTCCCTACCTCGAATCGACGATTCATAACTCAACCATGCTTTCCGAATACTTCAATTTTGATTCTGATCACTAATTCCCAAATTCAATCATTCCTAAAATCGCTCAAACGCTACTACAATCATATTTCGGAGCTAAAAATACCAATTTGAAGGATTTTGGCTTACTGATTAACACCGACAAACTTCGTTATGCCAATTCTCAAGGTTCCGAAGCCACCCAATATAACGTCCCATGTTATTTTAATTTATTTTTCATTCAATCCATAAATTTTTTAGGTAAATTTTTTACAATTATACAACCTTTATTATATAACTAATTTTGTAATAAAAAAAATATATCAAGAGGAACTCATAGTGATGACACAAAACACCCAAACGTAAAAACATAGGAACATGGAATAACACCTGAGCATGGGTACGCCCAGGTGGGTGTCTATACGCCAACAATGAAAAAGAAGAGGCAATGCCTGGGCGTGAGCATGCCAGGAGCCAACGTGGGCACGCCAGGACCAAGCGTAGGCATGCTAGGCAAAACCAAGACTAACATCATGCACCAGTGTTAGTACACCAAATGGGCGTGGGCACGCGCACGCAAGGAAATTAGGCACAGGGCCTGGGCGTTGGCATGCTCATGACAGCTCAACACTCTAACTTTGTAGTTCAGTATTCAGAACTTTTCAACTTCGGATACTCCTATTTTGTCCGTTTCAACTTTGAATGTCACCAAACTTCATGGGCACTATATTTTCCCCATTCCGGATCTGCTAGCGCGGTCCGTTCATCAAAATTTCATCATATACGCAACTTACACGCTAAAATGCTTATAGTACTATTTCAAGCAATTCTGATGCATAACTCCTACCATTTGTAATGCAACCACAACTTAATACTTCAAATAAATTCTAAGTGTTATGAGGAGTCTATCCTTGCCATCCAGAACCCCAATTCATCCATCCAGTTGCCAATTAACACCTAATTACACATTTTTCATATCCCATTTCATATGTCACTATTACTACCACATGCCAAACAAATCACAACAACATTATGCATAAGTGTAGCATACATAGAATACAAAACTTGCCATTATACATGCATTATACCACACAGTGGCTCAGTGCCACAGGAATTTACAAAACCTACCCATGTAGTGTATATAATCATCATCGGGGCTTAATGTTCAATCACATAAACTCAGTCTGGATATTATCAAGGTTATTTATCAATGCAACAACTGCTACTTCGATACTAACATAAACCATCCAAGTATTATCACATCATCGCATGCATCAAAATATCATCACTTACTCATATTCGTTATCAGAAAGCATACTGCGACATGATCACGCCTATTCATACACACACACACATACATATATATATATACACACACATGCACACTAGATCACATAGCTATATACATATACACATCACTACAATTATGCATTTTTTAGATAAATCTTCTTTACTTGGCATTGCTTCATCTTGGCGTATTGGTCTCTACAGCATCTGGTTTATCCCTGTCTCCAGTCACTAAAAATAGTTGTAAGGGTGAACGACTGGCAATACAAATCAATGCAAATAAAATAAATAACAACGACGACGAAAAAAGCATAGCTACGTTTTATTTTCAATATTAAATATCGTTTCTCTTCTAATTATTTTTCCATTTACATTAAATAATATAAATGAACTCATTTCATATTAATCACCATCAATTCATAAACCACAACTACCACATCATAATTATCATCATTTTATCATACCACATATTTGGATAACATCAAGTAAAATGCCACTGACTCTCATTCATCATCATATAATTGACTCTAGTATTCAGATACTAAAAAGGATCCGCCATCAGCTGGGAGTCTACCTGACATCCCGTAAACCCACCTGGTCCATCGAGCCTACCTGACTCCCTACCTTAACCATTGGGTCCTACTTGACCATTGGGTAGCTCAACTGAGCCACTAACGACCATGAGAGCCAAAAACGATAGGTAAAATATATCAAATGACTATCCCCACCACAATAAGCATAAAAAACATATAATCACCAAAAATCATCATCAAATCATCCCTGACATAAAAGCCATCACCTTGGGATATAAAAATAAGTCATATTATACTCATTATTTCATATCATTTCATCAATTAACCATATCCGGCATCTCGTTCGTTTCTCAAATATCATAATTCTCCATATTTCTCATCATAATCAAAACATCAACAACATCAATTATCATACACTACCATATCTTAGCATCATAAGCATCCACATCTCATTATATTATCATTTAACTACTCATTATATTTTTATCATTTCTACATATACACTCATTCCATACATATATGTATATCATTTTCAAGTTTAACATATTGCTCATCATACAACTCATGTTCAAGCATAACATCATTAATTATTATTATTTTAACTTAATAGTTACATGTTTCAGAAATTAATTATAAGTTATTTTCATGGTCTAACCTTATTCATATTTGATTTAACAGTTATATAGCTAATTTACCCTTTTCCCATTCGTCAACATTGACGTTAATAAATATTTCCATTAATTCATACACTCGTACACCCTCATACCTCAATTCCAAGCTCCTTAAAGCTTCAAATCAATCATCGACTTCACTCAGCTCACCAAAACTCATTTTCACCTTCGCTTCTTGGTTCCAAATTCCGTTATGCTTAATGACCTCCCAACGTTGCTCTATCACCTCAACACCATGGTCCCAAAAATGTAATCAATTTCAAGCTTCGATGCGAAATGGACCTTTGATTTGAGTTTCTCACCCTTAATTATGGAAGGAAGAAGAATTAGAATTTTGCCTTACTCTCTCATATGTGAAATCGTGGGGAAGAAGAAGAAATTTTGAGTTTTAATGCCCCAAGGGCATTTTAGTCATTTTGCTCTTTTCTCATTTCTTTTCTATTTTCTTTTATTACCTTTTTAAACAAAACTTTTACTTTTAACCCTTTGGTAAATCAAATTTTACCATCACCCACTTAATTTAGTTTTTAAAATTCAATAATTGTTTAATCAAATTAATTTAATTAATTCCCCATCACCTTAATTAATTATTAATTAATTCATAATAATTTTAGGAAAAATTTAAATTAACTCTAAATAATTTACTTATAAATTTTCATTTATCATCAATAATTAAATTAAATACCAGGATGTTATACCCAACGTTCGCCACGACTTCGGATAAATTCTGAAACGACCTAAAGCCATAAAAATGAAGGGGTTACAACTAGAATTTGAAAACGGAGACTGACACCATAACTTGATTACTCTGAAACTCACCGACAATGTAAAATCAAGAAACCCCAACGTTCCCAAAGCTGTCTGCTCACCCGAATAAGTTCCAAACGACTAAAGTTCCACAAAACTAAAGGAATTTAGAAGTGGGGTAGAAGAAGCAACCAAAAACCGAAAATGATTCAAGAATTCCCACCTTTTCACTTGAAGAAATAGAAACCCCAATGCTAACAATTGCTGCACGTGAAAATGGGAGGGAAGAAGAAATGTGATTTTGCCTCTTACATGAAGAAAAATGGTGGAGGAAGAAGATAGCACACCGCGGATAAGACACAAGGGAGAAAAGTGTAAAATTTTCTATTTTCCTTTCCCTTCAGACATGCAACACGTGAGAGTGAGAGAGGATTGAAAATACAATTGAGAAATTAAGATTTCAGGGGAATCGAGCATTTAACGTGTCTAGTTAGTTTCTGAAATCAATTAAGCAAATTCCGGTTACTCAAAACGTGCCCCCGGTAAATTTCAAAAATTAACATAATCGTCTCAATTTAATTTAATACTCCTAATTTAATTATTTGATCAATAAAATTAACCAATAATTAAATCCAAAATGTTATAAAAACTCATTATAATTGAGGGTAAAAAAGCTTGATCATGCAATTGGGGTAAAAATATGTTTCTAAAACATCAAGGATGGAATTGACAAGCTCTTACAACCAAAATGGATGAAAAAAAAATTCTAAGGATTTTTATATACACCCAAGTAGATTCTTTTATAACTGTATTTAAATTTTTAAAATGTATATAATTATGACCAACCAAAAATCTATGTCTAAAAATGATTACAATACAATGTTAAATTGTTTCCATTTATTTATTAACTTATAATTTAATATAATATCAATTATTTTTTAATTACATCCTCATAATAATTTTAAAATATCAAATAAATGTTCCAATACTAATTACACCAGAAATATCATTACAAAAAATTTAAAAATAAATTTGATAAAAAAATAGTATATATTAGTTACATTTTTTAGTCTATAGATTTTTCTTTTCAGGTAAATTAACAAATATTTATTAACCTTATCTTCTATATTTGAGTTTAAATAGTACAATTATTAAATTGAAAACATTAAAAATATAATATTTTTAATAAAAATTTACTTTTAGTAGCATTTAAAAACCCAAAAAATTAGTAAATATGCATAAGATGTAGTATTAAAATAGGCAGTGACAAGAATAGTGTAGATGTAACTGATACATATAATTGAAGACGTGCTGAATATTCCACGACTGCATAAATTAACGGCGTTATGTGGGGTGTTTATATTTAAATGTGGCTCACACCCATATATTTAATCATTATATTTTCTTATTTTCATAACTTCATTTCCCTCAATTGTATACCAAACACATACTTAGAGGTTGTTTGGTGCAACACTTGAGTTAACTCAATGGAGGTTGGGGTGAAACAAAAGTTTATCCTACGGTTAAACAGAGTTTTGACTGTCTCGAACATTGTAAAAGATTAATATCAATCTTTAAATTTTTTTATATTTCCCCAACTCTGTTTCCTTAATTACAAACCAAACATTCTCTTAATATATTTAATGGTGGTCAAACCAATAGGTTACCTGGGTATTAGTATATTTCCTAAATATATAGGTACAGATATTGCACTATTTATTTTATGGACATCCATATGATTGTTAACTTTTATTTATTCTATTAAATATATTTAAGTATTTATTTTTTTTTATTATTTTATAATAAGATAAAAAATTTAATATTTTTAATGTATAAAGTTAATGTGTTAACAATATTATTTGATCCGGTGTGAATACCGACCCCTTAAACTCGCTACTCCGGATAATATTAAAAAATACCAAGTAGTTGCGAAAGGCACACGTGGAACCGGACTGGCCTCAAGCAGTGTCGAAATTTAGATTTCTT
This sequence comes from Clitoria ternatea, assembly GCA_037962975.1. NCBI lineage: Eukaryota > Viridiplantae > Streptophyta > Magnoliopsida > Fabales > Fabaceae > Clitoria > Clitoria ternatea. The sequence continues at coordinate 230,575,783 of CM075672.1, forward strand.
AGTACGAAAGGCATGACGGAGACCCCGACCAAAAATAGTAAGTGGACAATTTGCACCTGCAAAAGCTGCAGGCTCTGACTCCTGACACAGGTCAAATCACCCATTTGTGTTTAAGGGGAATGTTATATAAAGAACTTATTCATTAATATATAACACACTTTTTAAGCAAATCAGAGAGCATTCTTACCCTTTCACTCTTACCCTGTAATACAACTTTCACCGTTATAACCGTACTGACTTAAGCATCGGAGTCCCTTTTGCAGGTACACCTCCGGTGTGGTTTCAAGGACAACGACTGGAATTGACTTTTCATTACCTTAACGCGAAGGGGACTTGGAGTTCCCACTGAACTCAGGTTTACAATACTGTACTCTCACTGAGACGGTGTAAAAGGTGAGAGAGGGAGAGATTCGACACTGGTTCGGAAGTCAACAACTTTGACCCTGTACCCCGGTCAGATCATTATTTATGTTATATCATACTAAAATAATATTATAAATGAACAATAAACCATATTTTCTCTCTTATTAATATTTTTTTAATAATATTAAATATTAATAAATAGTTATAGTTATCTGTTTCTCTACTCACGAGTATACAACTCGCTTCAAACCTAAGGATACATGTAGTGGTAGTAACATACTACCTGTACCCCTGCCCTACCCCATCCTGTATAGTCCCATTATCATCCCTAATCTTATTAAGTCATCAAGTAATTAAAGAAGAATGACCAAACCGATAAAGATTGGTCTAGTTGGTATGTCTAAGAGATTATAGGTTTAAATATTTATCTTATCAATATAAAGATTTTATTGGTAATGATTTATAAATACATCTATAAATGTTATTAGAAAGTTACACATATTCTGATAAACCCGAATACCCAACTCACCTAAATTTTTAATTTATTAAAAAGAAGAAAAATGGCTAACAATTCATTAGTGAGTCATTGCTGGCTCATCTCATGTTGAATACCAAGAATAATTAAAGACACACTGTGAAACGTCACACACACACACACACCGTGGCCAGCTATTTCCATGAGAAATGCGAATACTACTTGCGAGTGAGTATCCATATACTTACTTTCATATATACAACTATGCATTTGTGCCATCTAAATATATGCTTCGTTAGCATGCTACAACACTACAAATGAATCTAGATCCAATATATTCTCTCGTCAATAAGAGCAAGTTGTTCAATTAATCAATGAAAGAATTAACGTACGTACTTTTTTATTTTATTTTTAAAACAATTTTAACAGTTTAAAAAAACGTCATGTGTACGTATTTTAAAGATGTGCACATTGTTACTTTTATTAATTTTTCATACAAAATTTTAAAAGCAATGAATAAAATCAAAACAAGTTGATAGTATATTATAAGCATTAATCAGTATAAAATAAAAATGACCTTTTTTTTTCCAAGTTTCCAACAAATACATATGTACTTATAAGGTTAGCCTGTATCTTTTTTGGTTATAACCAAGGTTACTTTTGGATTTAGATTGGCTTCAGTCATTTTTTCCTTGCACTTGATGCATTCAAATTCTGGTTTTACCATTACATTGATCTAATCGTTAATTCCACTAGAGTTTATATGTTCTACTCATAAAAAATGTTCAGGCATAAAAAAACAAACATACAAATAAACTCAACTGATATATAACAGCAAATGTTCATGAGTTATATTGAATAATGATTATAAAATCGGACACTAGCAATATAAAATCATACAATAATAATAGAATAATAAAGCAGGACAACTAATGCAGAATAATAAAGCAGAACAACAACAGTAGAAAATAACAACAACAATAAAATAATACCAGCAATAACAATAACCATAACACCAGCATTACAAGAGTCAAGAGCACCAACTCAACAACAACATAACCAGAACAGCAAAACAACAGCAGCGTCACGAAAACACTAAATCAGTAGCAACAGAATTGGAAATTCAGCAACAGCATAACTAGCAGAATTATCATGTGCATATATGTGTTTTTGCTTTTTCTGTTTAATCCTGAATATTTTTTATTGGAATGGAGCATGTGCAATTTAGTGTAATTAACCATTAAATCAATCTAATGGTAAAAATATCATGTGAATACATTGACGATAGGAACAAGTGACTACAGTCAATTTAATTCCACTAATTTTCCTCAAAATATTGTGATTAGTCGATAAATTAATCAAACCAATTAACTACCATAATAAGGTAGTATTGGATTTGATTCATTTTTAATCTCTGTTTAAAATGAAAAGGTGATAATGGATGGTGATGGTTTTATGGATCCTGATGCACACAAAGGAGACAAAAATAGAATAGGATATAAGGATAATTTTATCCTTATAAAGAAATTTCTCTCACTTAAATAAGTAAGAAAATTTCCTTTTTATTTTATTTTAATCCATCTAAACACATTTGATTTCCATATTATTTCCATCAAATTTTTTTTTTCTGGATCCAAACAAAGTATGTGTCATTTGTCTATTTTAATCTAATCACCCTGGACAAAAAAAAGGCATTTTTAGAAAATGAAAGGAGGTGTATTTAAGTATTTTAATAGAGCCCATACAAAATTTGTGGGCTTTACCATTTTGAAAAGTTGACAGAAAAAATATTGCAAAAAAAAAACACTCTTCGGCAATAAGATTAGGCTCAGAAAGAGTAACATAGGCTTAGGATCAAAAGGCCTTCCAACAATTTTGTCTCCGAAGAAATGTGACCCAAAAGATAAAGAGCAAATTTGACAAAAACAAAAATAAAATTACATATTCACCAAAAAAAAATTACATAGAACATAGGCATTTAGGTAAAAAGAAAAAGAATGGGTGACAAAAGGGGACAATGGTTTGTGAAAATATTTTTTTGTTTTATTTTTATTTTTATACCTTTTGGAAATAGAAAACATGTTTGTTTTAATGTTATATTTTCCACTTTCAAAGCCATATTCTTTGCGAAAGTAGTTTGATTTTGTTGATGACCCATCAAGCCAATCACGACCATCATTAGCAAGGTCAAGGTGACAATGACAGTGATGGTAACAATGACGATGGCGATGGAGGTGGGGTAGTAGCATAGATGGTGTCGACAAACAACAGTAGTCGTAATAATAAAGGTAGTAGCGACAACAATGATAATGATGGAGGTAGTAGTGGTGTGTCAGAGTATGCAAGTGGTGGTGACGGTGGTAGGGCTGAGTGGCAATGGTAGGGGTGGGTCATGGTGGTTGAAGTGGTGGCGGGGCCAACAATAACGGTGGTGTGGTGGTGGTGGCGACAAACGCAATAATGATGACGACAGTGGTGGTGGAGGTGGGGAGGTGGCAATTGTGACAATGGTAATGATGTAGAAAACAATAACTAAAACACACATAACATAATTATTTTTATCTTTATTTTGTTTTCATTTTCAAAGTGAATTATTTTTTTTTGTTGGATCAAGTTTTTATACCTGTTTTCTGTTTCCTTTAAAAGTGAAAACAGCAAACACACAAAGTAAACTCACCTTAATAATGTTGATATGAGTAACTATGAAACAATAAGCCAAAAATCATTTTTAAGTCAGTGTTCGGCGTTATTTTTTCTTTTCATGCTCTGGAGTAAATATATCTGAAACTTTTAGAAGAGTAAAAACATTAAAAAAATGGAAATAAAAGTTGACATTTTGTTTTCGCACTAATAACATTTCTATTGTTAGAGGGTAATCCTTTTCATGACATAAAACTATTAAAATAAATTTTGCCTTTATGAACATTTTTTTTTCTAAACACACATTGAATAATATATTTTATATTTTATATTTTATGAGCACCCGCAATTCAAATATTTGTTGATTGTAATTCATCCTATATAACAAGTTGATCTCTCTCACTCTTAAGAGGGTTAAGTAACTTCTATATTGTACTTTTCCTTTTATAAAGAAAAAACACATAATTTCATTGTTATTTAGTATTTTTTAAATTCTTATGTTATTTCCCCAAATGTCAGTCTTAATTTTTCAACTAATTTCTTGACACTATTGCTAGCATCCACATGGCTGGAGCCATAAGAATCTACACACCAACATTATGGGTCGAGCTATGAAAATAATATCAATTGGGGAACCGGCAAATATATCTACGTATGTTCCAGCCCAAATATTAAATTGAAATAAAAAGTAAAAATTAATGATAAAACCACATGTTTTAAGAAATTTAAAACTACCATAAAAAAATAACACATGTCGTGCTGAATATAATAGTTTTCATATATACTGGGTGGGAAAATAATGTTAAAAAATTTTATTTTCGAGATTTAATAATCATTAGTTGAAAACTGAAATTTCTATTAAAATCACTTAAAATAAACTTAATTAGGTGCGACATTTCGTTAAACTGATAATTAATTGGTAGAAATCATTCTAATAACTCTTTATGAAATCAATGTGACCCTTAATAAAATGGTAGTTCTTCTTTACTTTTTTTATAATGTTGTTGGAACATGTGAAATTCATGTATAATATAATAACACTAAACTAAGTTCATCAATTATGAAAGAGAAAAAACTGAAAATTCTAAAAATATCATACTCTATAATCTGATACATAAAGATAATTAAATAGTTAACAATATCAATAATTATCTATAATAAGTATTTTAATTTATTGTTTTATAATGATGTCTTATAAATACATATAACTTAGATTCATACTAAGATTTATGGATAATTTTTCAGAATTAATATGTTTGATGACGTTTAATAACTGTAAACAAATAAAAGATCGTTCATTGCTCCCTTATATTGTATAGGGCTTTCTTTGCATACATTAAATGGAATCGTATCTTGTAGATTAAGATAACATTTTGCATCTGCATTTGACTAGGTTCAAATTGAAGTAGAAAAAGAACAATGATAATGTAGATGCCAGCAGCAAATCAAACATATCTATTCATGATAAAATTTGCTGCGTAAAAAAGATCTTAGTTGATATTACGCTTAGAACCCAAATAAACCTATCATCATCAAAAGCTGGAACTGGAAACCAGAGCCATAGAACTCAAGATTCTACTTTGACTCCTTTCGATGACAACACTAATTAAGCTAGCATCTACTCATTTGATTCTCATTGTCATATTGTTAGATTGACTTACCTAAAGTGAGAGATGGATAGAATAAGAAAGTAGATATTATGATTTGAGTGAACTATATTAACAAAATATTTTAATTGATCAAATCAATATCAAATCATTTTTTATTGTCTCATTGTATGTATTATAGGATTCCTATCGAATATATTTTTTTAAAATGGATTAGGTGTTTTAACTATAGTTAGATCCTGAATAAAGTTTAATCTGGTTGGTATCGGAAGTATTCAGACATGAATCTAATATGATTAGCGAGGAGCAAAATATAATATTTCCTGTCAAAACACTTTGATGTTTAAGTTAGAAACTGGTGTGTCAGAGTTTAGGTTTGAGGGGAAAAGAATAAGCATACCTTTCACTCACAAATGCATAAAAAATTTATAGTTGAAGGATGCACACCTTACAATAAATGGTTTGTCATACCCAATTCAAAGAAAAATATGAGTTGATGAAATATTGATTCTACAGTGACATTTATCAATGTCAAAATTTTTATATATATTTGATATGTGATCTGATATGGAATTTGATATACTGGTATCTAACTTAAAAATATCAAAATTGAATCTTTAATATGAAAAATAGTAATTTTTAGAACTTGTAAAGTGTAGCAAAAGCATATCAATATTAATCCTTTTATAATTTTTTTTATTATGTGAAATTTAGTGAAGTCAATATAATTTATTCTTAAAAAGGTTAAATTTATCATAACTTTAACAACTCACATTAATAAAATCTACATTTTGATAAAAATTTATTAAAAATATTACTTTACCAAATTTGATACTCTCTGTGATTTCATCTTATCCCTAAGTTTGTTTAACACATGAACATGGATGATCAATGAATCTCACAATCAAGTCACAAAGGGACAAGAGATTAGATAAAGTAGTAAACAATTACCAATTAAGGGAAAGTAAATCCAACCATATCAAGATTCATCACATTAACAAAGTGTCATAAATGGATAAAAATTTCTTATGGAACAGCTGGCCATTTGCCTTAATAAATTGAAGTAAAAAAGAAAAATGTAGTTGGGACTTGGTAAGGTAGAATCCAACAAAAGCTCCAACCCCCCTCAGAATTGAGGTAAGGTTGCCGGGTCCCTGTTCCCATGCACTCAATGCCTTGTCTGGATTTTTATATACCACTGTCCCTCTTTTCATGCTCACCTTTGCCCCTTTTCTAATTAATCTCTCACCAAGTTCTCAGTTACATTGGTAACCCACAACCCCTTATTTTATTTACTTCTCCTTATTTCTATTTTTTTCTCTATCTTTAAAAGCCACTATTAATTATATTGCTTAATATTTGAATTACCATTTAAAACAAACAAATAAAAAAAGGATGAAAAAATAATAACATTTTAAATCACATATATTTTACATCTGAGAAAATCTTCTTTAAATTAAAACATATGTATAATATGATAATATTTGCTCTTTCCATGTTTTCTCATGTATAAAGTTTAAGAAAATCCAATTAACGTGTATAGTATTTTAGTTTTGATATATCATATTTGAGTGAATCATATAGGACCACGGTAGATGACAAAATATTTCTTATCAAGATTTAATGGTAGTATATTCCCTAGAGTTATAACCTTATAATATTAATCAACTATTCATTAATTAATAAAACATATTTTTTAATTTTTACATATTTAAGTTTAATCTCCACTTTAAATATAAAATTGCCCCTCCTATTAAAATATTTATAAGCTAACGAAATAATTAGTTACAATGATTCATACTGAGGATCATAATATAGTTACACTTCCCCCCTACCCCAAAAACACATATTTTTAGACAACTAGGTAGAGTGAATTTTGTTTGAAACTTAGCTTAAGAGCCCGGTTTGACCAACCCCAAAAATAAATCCTACGGTCAAACGGAGTTTTGACTATCTCGAACGGCGTGAAGGATCAATATCAACCCTTAAATTTCTCCATTTCCCCAACTCCGTTTCCCCAACTGGAAACCAAACGGACCCTAAAACTATTATCCAAGAATGGTTGTTAATTAATGAAGTTAATATTTTATTGCATTGAGGAAAAGAAATGTTTCGAGACCCACGTTCATTCCCCCCTTAACTTGATTGAAGTTTAAACCTCCAAAGGCTGCAAATCCCTCAGTTTTCGAGCTTACCCACGTTCACTTGATCACTTTCATTTTACTCCATCTAGTCAACCTTTGCCTAAGGCCTTTGCATATATATATATATATATATAGTCACACACACACTCGTAGCCTACACGTACTTCCTAGGCTTTGTAGCGAGCCTGTATTTTTAGGGGCACCCCTTTCTAGCTACCTAGCAACCATATATAATTAAGCATATCCATGGCTGAGCTCCAAAACAACATCAAGTACAAGCAAGGAACTAAGGTCGACCCTTCAAAGAGAAAGGGAAATGGGATTAGTAGCAAGTGTGCTTCTTTGGTTAAGGAGCAACGTACTCGTCTCTATATCCTTCGTCGATGTGCCACCATGCTCCTATGTTGGTATATTCAAGGAGATGATTAATTCAATTTCAACTCAAACCAACCCCCGCTCTTATATATCTTAGTTCATCCTTCTTTCTTTTTCTTTACCTATGAACATATGTCTTAAAGTTTACATTATGTCTCAATCTGAGATTCTCAGATGGAGATCTCTGTCTAAAATTGATTAGAAGTAAGTTTTTGATTTATTGATCAAACAAAATTAAATCATACCATAAACAATGTATGAGATCAGTACTGACCATTAGATAACGTTTCTTTTGTAGCTTGGTTTCTGTAACTAGGTTTCATAAGCACTTTTTCTTGGTCACTATAAGTTTTACTATTTTGCAAAAAAGGTGACACCTTGTTGCATATGGGCCTGACAGCCCAGTTGGGTTATGGGCTTCACTGTGGCTTAGTTATTTAGTCTCCTAATTCAGTCCCTATTTCCTTCTTTTTGACCCATTTGGAGGAGCCCAATGGGTATTTTTATAGGGAGAGGAGAGTTTTATGGACACCCCTCAGTGCTGCTCTATCCACAATATGAAGCTGGCAAGGAACATTAACTAAACGTTTTTCAGCTTTTGCTAGAATAATTGTAATGCAGTCCTTCATATGGACCACTACTATGACCTATTTCCCTTAGAACATAGCCCTTTTTCTTGTATTGCATATAATGCTCTGTTTTACTATTGACATCGTAACATAATAGAGAACTAGCATTTGGTGTAATGCAAAGCTTGAGAAATAGAGAAGGGAAGGTCATCAAGTGTTGTATGTTATATAGAAGACAAGTAGTAAAATCTCAAATTGTTGTTCATGAAGTTACTGCATCATGAGAAAAATATTATGATATTGATAGCTATAATATGTTGTGAATATGCTATGGATAGTGCGAAGGTTAGGAGCAAGCCTTTTTTTTTTTGTTGAAGACTCAAATTAAAATGTTACTTATTGTTAACAACATATAAATGTTGATGGGGGGTTTACAAGCTTGAGCACAATTTTTGGTATTTTACTCTGCATATACAAGACATTGTGAAGATAAGGTTATGAATTTTGATTAAAATGATTGGGGGATTTGTACAAGGTATAAAAATGATTGTGAGGTGTAGATGATGATTTGACAAAATTATATGGAGGTATCATGGAATATTTGACCACAGGTTGATTTGACAACACAAATGTATTGGCTCAAGCTAGCCTGCATTACCATTATATTGCCTGCCCTGCAAAGACAAGCACATATCTTGATCCATGTTCTATGTCATACCGAGTTTGGAACATAAGATCTTATGTGTGATAGCCCAAATAAGTGTGAGCTAGTAGTTGCTTCCAAAATAAGAAAGTGTGACGGTTCTCATTTTTAATTACCAAAATGCAACTTTTACAAATTCCTCTTGCTTCAACAATTTTAGAATGGTCCAGATGAGAGCCCTTCACTCTTTAAGAGGTTTGTGCATAAAGCCTTTGCCATTATAATTAGTCCTTTGATTATATGTATGCAGATTAAAGTTGGCCAACCAAATCACCTCATGTGTCACACTGTGATCACTATGAAAATTGCTTATAATTATTATACCTTTGTAGCACTATATAAATTCATATACATGTTAAATTGCTTACAATTAGTGGTAAGAAGTTTGAATAGTTAACAAGCAGTTGAAAGCATTTTAGGGGTGTCCATGATAATAGGGAGACATTAATGGAAGTAGGTTTATAAGTATTGGACACTATAATAAAACTTAAAACCTTAAGGTATTAAGTATATGAGTCTTTGTACTTATAAATTGTCCAACTTACTCATATGTATTTGATGTAGCACCGAGTCATATTTAGAATTTTTAACATTGTATCAAATAAATCATATGCATGTTTGGCTTTGCTAAAAAAAAGGTAGCAAGCAGAGCAAATCCCTTTAGTAGTATTTTAAGTTTGTAAGCTTTTATCTCACCTACAATAATAATTTAAAAAGTTCAACGGTAACCATAACCTCAAAAATATTGTTACAAACAAACCTAACAACTAAATTATCCACAACTTAAATAAGAGATGAGCGAAATCACAAATTTTAAGGGTAAAATTATTAATTTTTTTTGTATATTTAAAAGTTAACTGGAGAGGGAGAGGCGTAGGCTCATGTTCGCTTCCCTTTCTATCTATCCTTGACTAAACTAAAAGTGAAAATTATTCATGATTCAACTGATTAACTATAGTTAAATTAGTATTCATATGTATGTTATCTTATTGTATTTTCTAAAACAGGAAAAAATTATACTCATCCCCTTATGTTTAACAAAATTGCACCAATACTCCTTTCATTTGTATAAGGTTGAAAAATGAGAAGTATCATATGAAATTGTGTGCATGAAATGAAGAATAAGAGAGATACCAACTTAGTTTCAAAATGCTATAATTTCAAATCTATAATTTTTAAAAGGAGGTGATAATGACAAATGTAGGAGATATTAATAACAACACCGAAATGAGTGAGTCGTAGCCTGACCAATGATCCTGGTTCGCAGTTTCATCCTCGTTTTAAAAATAATGGCTCTGAATTAAGTAAGCTTAAATTCTATGCAAGTAATTAATTGGAATTAGTATAAGATTCAACATGATACATCATATAACACTTTTTATAGCAGTTTATGAAGTGAAAAAGTTATCTCGTTTCAAGAACAAGAAACATGCCACGTACCTGAGTACTGCTCAGGGTATACAATACACGTCTTAGTTATATATAATACTTCTAGCTGTTATCTATGCATCCGTATCTCTGTTATGCCTATAACGCATATGCTTGTGATTCTTTTTAGTGTGTAGATGTCACTGATACGTAGGACATGACAGTATTAAAAATTAAAACAAAACGAAAAAAAAGGCATTGAAAATCAAATGACCATGCTGTAAACTTTGAGCAAACTCTGCACATGTAGTTAAAGAGGAAATCTCAACAGCTATAGAAACAATAACTCAACTTACAAAACCATATGCTATACTTGATCAGTTGATTTTCCATATGAACATGCCATATAATGAAAAATTTAAATATAAGTTTCAAGCTACCAAGTAAACATAAAAAAGAACATTGACATTTGATTTAATTAGATCATGTTGATTGCAATTACCTTCTTGAATATCTAATTAGATCTACAAATTTGACCGCAAAACCTAAATGTAGGATTGCCTCCTGTAAATGATACACGTTGTTAAAAAAAAAACCTGAATGGTATCATTCTAAAAGGGATTTCATCTTTATTTGTCAATCCAATCCTTGAATAGCAACATCATGTAAAGAGGAACATTCACTGCTGCAATGACAGTTACCATTCGCAGTGCACGTATCAATCTTTGGATTATAATTGTTGTCTTTGATTTGCCTGTTCTGGGAGGCATTCTTGCTGCTGAAGCCATATCCACATTCACAGAGAGATCCGCTTCCTGAGCAGTATTTTTTCTAGCAGCAGACCGCATTACAACATTACCCCTAACAACAGATGCAAAACATAAGACGCTAAAGTTTCATGACATACCAAACACAGGGACTGTTTGGTTTGAGAAAAAAAAATTCTACATGTTTGGTGAGAATAAAAAACAAGTTATATTTAGTGTTTCTGTACAATTTTTAAAAAATAGAAAACAAGACATTTAGTACTTCTATTCTACATGATTCAATTGTCACATATATTTTCCATATAAAGAGCAATAAAATGAGAGTATGATAAACAACGCTAACCTTTCACCTAAGCTCCGGTCATTCGAATTCACAGTAGGTGCATTCAAGGGTTTCTTCACGAGATGCATTGATCCATCTGCCTCCCACATCATCTCATATTCATAATTAGCATCCTCATCCTTGTCTTTTGTTTCGCTTCTTGAAAAGATGGAAGCCATTAGCTGTTTACAATGGCCGAAAAAGGTACAAAACTGATGCCACAAACTCGTGCCACTTGTCGGCCAAAATAGAGTAGCAAGAAGGGTCAGCACGAATAGCACAGTATACCTGATAATTACAACAAGGTAGAACTCATGTTTTTTAGAATAGGCTGACTCAAAAGATCAAGTGAAAATTATATTCACATCATTAATAAACATTTAGGCCTACCATATGTAAATGTGTGCTTGCATTGGAAGGTAACATATCTGAGTTAGCAAAGTCTCTTCTGGAATGGAAGCAGTTGGAAGGGTTGAATTATAGACAGATAACAACATGAAAGAAGGATACAAGTTTCCCTGTTGCCAACTTATAGTACCTACAGTGTGCTGCACACCATTGTCAGCTTAATTGTCCAAACAGGTAAGCACTCAAGGAGACTGCTCAGGCAAGAAAATCAGGATTTTACCTCAGTTGCGGGCCCAAATTTAGATTGATGAGTGATGGTGCACTGATCGTGATCATGGCCAGATAAAATAAATTTCTGCCATAACCAAAATTGTAGATTCAGAAGGCAGTTAACAGTAACACTCATTATTGTTTCCACTCTCAATTCCCCTGTATTCTCACTTTTTATTCATCCCGTTTTTTCATAAACTCTCAGTCATCCTTTACTTCACAGTCATCTTGACACAAAATGAAAATGACCTAGGTATTTTCATCACCAAAGCACAAGGTCTTCTAATGATGAAAGGCATAAATTGAACAACAAATTGATGGCAAATCCATCATGGATTAGTTTTTTGCCCACATCCATATCTAGTTGGAATAGCAGCACGTAAACCAAAGAGAAGATAGAAGACTCACAGGTTTGATTGTTTCCAGTAAGTGCTTTGATGACTCCTCAAAAACATAATCCTGATACCTGGATGAGATAAGGTCAAACCAAATCTTGGTATCTGAGTCACTTATAGATAGTTCATGTAGTTTTCATGCTTCTCACATGGTTTGAAAGTTGAGAAACTTACATTATATCACCAGCATTACTATTTCCAGTGTGTTGTATCCTCTGAAAATTAAAGAAAGACATGTTAATAGTTTCAAGAATGGCATGTAAGAACTAAGAAAACATTGAGAATTCAGACACATCCCATAGGACCACACTATTGTGATGGTCAATGTCATACCACATCAATATGATACAAATCTAATGGGGCAACCAATAATCCTAATTAGTTTAGTTTTCTAATTAATAATATTCTTCCCCAAATCTGAATTTCAAGGCAATCTGCTTTTGTGGTTCGCATCCCAACATGCTTAGTATAGATTCATTTCAAGAAACAAAAATGAAGTACCTGGTTGATAATTGACGAACTACGACTGGGACCACAGTAAGTATTGTCCCGTCGAAACAAAGGAATATGTGTCAATAAGACTCTTGGATGAATCACATCACCTAGTATGTGCATAAGAAATAAGGATTACAATAGGAGACATGATCCACCTTAACAATGAACTATATTAATAGGCCAGTTCATACCAGCAGAGATATTTTTCACAAAATCCCAAGTTTGAGAGGTCAGATGTTTGTGTGGGTGTCCTGTATAAAACATAATGTATTCAGCAATTTTGGCTTTATCAAAACTCCCCAAGCAGTGACTTACGAATACAGCATATGTTTGAAATTTATCAAATTTCAGTTATATAAATTATATTAGATATTTAAAGAGTAAACCCTTAAATTGATTTTCAAGATTGAATAAATTGAACAGTTTAGTTCCTGAGATTTAAAAACCTGTCATTAGTATCTGACTTTATAAAATAATTCACAATAGTCATCTTTCATTTTATATTTCACTGTCATTTTATAGTAAAAAACACTCAAGTGAATGGCATTTTACAAAGCCGGGACTAACAAAGAGTTTTTAAAATCTGAGGCACTAAATTGTTTGAGGCATACAATCTCGAAAACTAATTTGAGGGTTCACTTAAACTATAATTCCTTGATTAAGGAAGAATCTTTCGTAAAAAAATAATGAAACAAATCATCCATAAAATAAGAGTGCTAGCAATTAATTATGGACACATTTTGAAAATTGTTACTGTGAGGGCTTGGTAGTTGGTACCATAAAATAAGAGTGCTAGCAATTACAGCAACGTTACTTAAGAAACATGACTAGAGGAAAATCCCAGTTTACCATCCAGAGTTTGTGCATCAATGGCAATAAAATCAACTTTTCCAATCATAAGTTTGTAGTTCCTGATGCCAAATATTTCCTCATAGCGTTGGATAACCTATGCTCATGCAATGATAAAAACCTTAGGAACAAAAAAGGAAACAGAGAGTACATAATTGAAGGAAAGTGCAAAAATCATAAATATGTTAATCACAATCCATATAGATTGTGAATTATATAAAATTGAACTGAAAAGCTTGAGTAAAGAACAATTTGATGAAGCGTTTATAAAAACTTAAGATGTGATTTAATGCTTGTTTTGTATGAATTGCAGTGAAAGTGGCAGATATGAGATATCTGACATAGTTTAGCATCAAACTTCATTTTACAGTTGTCAAAATCAATTATCAGGTAACTCCAAAGCATTTCTGTGATATCCACTATCAACACAAGAAGAAGGCATTTCATTGTTAAAAATCAAATTCTGCCATGTTTTTTTACAGTTTTACATTCATCTTCTGATAAATATTGATTATACATAAACATCAAGTAGATAAGTTCATAAAAAATCTCACCCCTCAGCACTCTGTATATGTCATCAACAAGTCCAAAATTAAAGTCAACAACCTTTGGAACAATAAATGTAATTTCTCACCCCTAATGTCTTGAACATAGTCATGAGACCAATGGAACAACTACCACTACATTCTTAGGCTTTCAGTCATGTCTTTGGGTGTTTGACTCCCTCATAGTCCTAGCTATAACACACTCATCAATACAAGCAATCTTATAGTTATTGGACTTCGGGCATAAAAGTTGAGCAACAGTGTGTTGAAATACCTCTGGCTTTAGAGAATGAAGAATTTCATATCCGATATCATGATTTCCTGGAATGTAGTAAACTTGCATGTCTGTGTACTTTCCTTGTGCATTCAAACCAAATATATGTCTGAAGCGACTGAAAGACTCCTTCCATCTGTCCAATGTCCGTCCAAAAGATTGTATGAGAATTTCATGTTAAGGAATTTGAGTGAACATGCTGAAATGGAAATCAAGGGAAACAATTTTTCAAGTTTCAAGATAGATGAATTGAACCACAAATTACTTGAAATTAATCAAATACCCCTTTTAACATATAATCATATAAAAGAAGTTGACAGTAGCAATCTAAGCTTTATTTTTCTACTTTTTCTCTGTTTTAAACAATATGACAATTTAAGCTAAACATGCAAGTAATGACTAGATATCAAAAGAAATAGGGGATTTCAAATATCAAAAAGGTTAAGACTTAACATTGAGCATCAGACACTCATCTGAATGATGATTTGGTTTGAGCACAATGTTCATAAAATTTTAGCAGCTCTTTGATTATGTTGTTTTCTGAAGTGAAGGGTTTGTGTTGAATTCCAAAACCATACTAGTTGAAAAAGGCTAATCTGAAAACTTACACATGCCACAATAGATAACATCAAAATTAGCCATAAACTTGTAACAACTTTAAATATTTAATTTCAGGACTTACTCTTCATCTGATAAATAAGGACCACCATCGAAGTAATCACCTAAAAACAATATGACTTCAGGTTTGAAAGGCAGGACAGATGTAAAGAATGATCTACGCATGTTTAAATCAGTGTAGAATTCTGCAAGTTCCAGCGCAAGTGATTTTGGAGGAAGATGAAGAGAAGTTTTATCCATGAGCTGTTATGTTTTAAAAAGGAAAAGACCATATTAAACGATAAGAGAGATGCATCTTCACAGAAACAAATACCAAAAGAAATACAAAAACAGGAACATGCAATGCAGGTATACTTTTCATGAACTTATGTACGCCCATAAAAAACTCACCTGTGGATCTGCAATAACAGCAACTTTTACATAATCCACTTGATAATCCCCACTGTCCGTTTGAACCTGCAAGAAAAAACAACAAAACTAGGTTACTTATAGGGGGCTTGGTACCCCATTCCATTTGTGGAAGGGAACCTCTAAATTATATCTTACGGTCAAACAAAATTTTAACTGTTTTGAATGACGTGAAAGCTTTAGATTTTTTTTTTATTTTCATAACTCTGTTTCCCCAACTGCATGCCGAACAGGCACTTTGGCAGTTAGGCCCCATTCAGGGTGGTTACGAGATTTTAGTTTTGGGTTTAGAAATGTGATTTTGAAAATAAAATTTGTTCAAACTAAGTAAATTCAATTCCTTTTTAAAACAGTTAGAAAACTACGATCTGAAACCATAGTGTTTTTCTTTAAATTTTCAAACTATCATTTTGATTTTCAAAAACTGAAAAATTGACACTAAAAACTACTTCGAATGCTGCCTAGTTATGCATTTATACAAAATTTTAACTGTGCTGCAAATAAAGCAATGCTGGCCTAGGTTCACCTTTTCAGCTTCACCAGCCAGGAATCAAAATACATTCAAACTCTGCAATGTTCCACAAAACCCCATAAATAATTCCTAACACCAAAGGAAAAAATTACAAATTTCCAGATCAAGCTCATACTATTTGAGCATGTAAGTACTAAAAACTCATATTTGAGCATGCTATTTCTAGCTAGCAGATTGTCTCAAATTTCATAATTTACAAAAACCATTACCAATTTAATAATAAATAAAAAGAGCTATAGATTCATTGTTCAATTCATCAACTCCACAGCAAATAACAACACCCAATAAGTAAGTGTGAAACTTCTGGTTTTGGTTGTGAAGTGTTAACAACACAAAAATCTGAGCGTGACTCAGAAATGAAAGAAGTGAAAAGATGAAGATATTATGGTTACCGTTGAAGAAGAAGATGAGCGAAGAAGATGCGGCCAGGAACAAGTGAAGAGGGGTGGGAGCCAGTAAGCGAACATTTCACCATAGAGAAGAGTTAGTGCCCAAATGAGGGAAAGTAACAGAGTCAACTCGTGCTGCTTCATCACCGATCTTCACTCACACCAACGGAATTGAATCAAATCAATGCTTGAATCAAATTATGTTACCTCCCCATTCATCGTTTTTGTTTTTCTTGGTTTTTTTTTTAATTTTTTTCCAAATTGGTCATGATATTAGCACTAATGAAAAACATAAATAAGGGTTATTAAGGGTTTTTCCCTGTTGACACGTTTGGATTAATCTTAAGACGAAGTAACAAAATAAAATGTGATTTTCTCCGGATCAATCATTTTTTTTCTTATACCTGGTTATGATAGTATTTTAATTTTTTTTATTAGAAAAAAAACCAATATATTAAAAAAGGTATAAAGGATACCTTAACCTATATACAAAAAAAATAGAAACTAAATGAGGAAAATTACAACTTTGATAAACATAGCAGAGCCATTCATTAAAACTCCTAAAAAACTTATTCATGCAGAACCTTAACCAAAGCTAAGACTTGTTCTGAATCTTCTCAAACATTTTATCTAGACTCACAATACCACCATTAAAAATGACATCATTCCCCACCTCCCAGATAGTTGAAACAATAGCAAACCATTTCACAGCCAATCCAAGTTTGATCTCTTTTTTTTTTCCATACCCCAGAATACATTCAAAATGTTCCCTAGCACTCCAATGTAACACTGAAGAGTATCCCAACCAATGAAGACACAGCTGCCATAATACATATGAAAGTTTGCACAAAAAGAAAAGATGACAACAATTTTTGACACAACCTCCACATAGAACACATAAATCACATTAATTAGCTAACTCAATCCCACGTGCAACCAAGTTAACCTTAGTTGGAATGCGGTCAAGAAGAAGTCTTCATCCAAATCCTCCAACTTTAAGAGGCACAATATTATTCCAAAAGAACCGAACAAAATGTGCTTCCCACTGAACAGAATGCTGACTTAATATATTATACGCTGACTTCGCAGAGAACTGACCAGAGGTATCTCCCGTCCATAACCAAGAGTCTGTCTTTGCCATACAAATACCACCAAAATTCCCAAGATCTTGAAGAAGAGAGGATAACAAATCGTGCTCCCAAACAAAGAATTCTCTGCGCCACTTAAGATTCCAGACCCACAAATTATCCACCCACTCACCCATCTCTTCTACTAAATCATTTTGTTGCACTGACATTAAGAACAACCTATTATACTTGGATTTTAGCGATGTTTCACCCAACCAGCAATTATACCAAAACCGTGTTTTTTTCCCATCTCCCACCACTCTCCTTACATTCCCCCAAAACCAACCAAACTCATCGGACATCTTCAACATGCTTCCTAAATCTCTCCACCATCTTGAACCTTTCCTAAACAACTCCCAATCCCCAGACCAAATACTAATCCCATATTTAGATTTTAAAACTCTACTCCACAATCTCTCACAATCGCCACACCCATTTACCAAGTAAAGCAACATTAAATTTTCCTAAATCCCTCACACCGAACCCACCTGACTCCTTACTCTTACACACCTGATCCCACTTTACCCAGCAAATCTTTTTCCTCTCCTTACCCCCACCCCACAAAAAAGATTTTTGCAAGGAAGTTAGTACATTTAAAACAGCAATCGGTGCTTTAAAGAAAGAAAAATAAAAAAGAGGGAGCGAAGAAGTACCAACTTAATGAGATAGAGACGACCACTAAAGGACAAATGACGTCGATTCCATAGGGACAATTTGTAACACCCTCTGTTACACCTTAATAAATTCTAGAAAAATTCGTAATAATTTTTTTTTAAAGATATGTTTGTTAAAAAGAAACTATCGGAATAAATTATATACATTATTTCTGAAATACCTCAATATTATTAAAACTTTATAAAGTATTTGTACATTCATCCGAAGAAAATAAACATTAAACATTATAAGAAAGAGAGGAAACTTCATGGCCCAAGAGCAGTTGCCTAGTGACATTATTTATTCATTGGACCACGGTATTCATACCGAGCTCCCTTTCTAGAACGTGCTATATATACTGTCAATGTTCTTCGATCCTTCCCTCTGTACGAACCATTAATTTAAAACATATGAAACAAAAACATAGAGAAAGGAGTGAGAAACAGAATATAATATTCCCAAATGGGACATAAGCAATAAAGGGTTTTCACAAACTAGTATAATAATATCAATCACAATCACAAGCACAATCAATTTATGAATGTATGAATGATATGCCATATCTTCATCATAACTTATCTATATATGCGGGCCCTTTAAATTTTAATTTGCACTGGGCCAACCAGGAGTTTACACTGTTCCATAATTCTGGATAATAATAACATGAACAGCTCAACTGGCATGGAAACACTTAGAGACTAGTCAGATTGAAAAGGTTTTTATTGTGAAAGTACCCGACACTAGGGAGCTACCCCAGGTCCCCTGAAGCACCCTTTCACACCCTCTCATCCCAAGGCTCACAATTAAGCCTCCTCTAATGTATCCTCGGTTTCTATAATCCGTCCCCAGACAATGTCATTTTGTTTCTCTTCGATGATTCATGATGCATGAACTACTCGCGTATTTAATTGGTTAAGGCTTTTAGAAACTCAATTATATTATCAGGGCCTATGGATCACGACATAGCCACCCCAGTAAACTGTACTTTTTCAACTTCTCAAATACGCACATAAAATTTTAGTACAGTTCCTTTTCAAATCACAAATCAAATCTCTTTATAAATTTGAGTTTCAAAGCCTTAAATATATTTCATAACCTGTCAATTCAAAATTATTTTCTAAAAACTTAAATTTGGAATTATCAATATTTAAAACCTTAGTACTTGAAAATTTTGTATAATATTTTTATACATTTAAATAATACGTATATATATTAAAAAAATATTTTTATAAAATAAATTCTCTTTCTTTTTCTTTCTGATAAACTAACTAAAAATCTAAATTTTAGTAAAGATATATACATATATATTAAAAGATAAAAAGAGATTTCTAAAAACTTATGTAGTTTTCTAAAAAATTTCTTAAAAGTAATTTGAATAAATATAAAAAAGTAAATAAAGAAGTAGGAGATAAGTAATTTCTTACTGAATTTTAGCTTTCCGCCATGCTTGCTATATGCTCAAACTCCACAATAAAAGATTATCAATCATAATCAAACATTGTCAATCACAATCAAAACATCATAAAGCATAAATAAATATTAACAATCATAATCAAATCAAATAATTAAACATTAGTTATAAATATGATAATTTAAAATCCAATAATTATTTAAATTAATAAATTTTGTTTTAAGTTCTATGGTCAATTCCTCGCACAGGTCTATGTAAATCCAAGATAGTTCAGTCCTTGCATAGGTCTAGTTCAGTCCATATATGTCATAACAGTCCAAATCCTTGCATAGGTTCAGTCAAGTTCATAATAGTTCAAATCCTTGCATAGGTTCAATCCAGTCCGCATAGGTCATAATAGTTCAAGTTCTTAAATAATTATTTCAGATATTAAGTTACACAAGATGCTTAATTAATAACAATTATTATAAATTTTAAGTTAAAAGTTATTATTTTAAAATAATAATATTGTTATGTTTAAAAGGAGTAGGGGACTCCTCCCAATATTCTTATGTATTTTCATATTATATCCATAATCTCACCCCCCCTTACCTTGATTTGCTACCAAAAGTGAATTCGCTCTGCGCCTCCAAGTTCTAACAAAATATTAATACTAACTTATTTCAGTATAAGCTTAAGATGAAAATTAAGATTGCTATCAGAATGATAAATAGTAAATATGCATAGTAATAATAAATAGTAATGGTAAATGATAAGTCATTAATAGTAACGGTAAATAGTAATTTTTGAATAGTAATAGTAAATAGTAAATTGTGAATAGTAACTTTTGAATAGTAGTGGTAAACGGTAAATCATGAACAATAACAATGAATAGTAAATTTTGAATAGTAATAGTAAATAGTAAATTTTGAATAGTAACAATAAATAGTAAATTATGAATAGTAACTTTTTGAATAGTAGTGGTAAATGGTAAATCATGAACAATAATAGTGAATAGTAAATTTTGAATAGTAACGGTAAATAGTAAATTTTGAATAGTAATAGTAAATAGTAAAAATAACACAGTGATAATTTATTTTTACTATAGTAACTTATTCAAAATAGTACTAGTATATCAATGGTTTAAGAGTGCTAAAAAAATAAACTAAAATTATAAAAATAATATAGAAGAAAGTTATTACCTTACACCTCCGGCAGAACTTCTTTTTACCAAAAGAATTTACTCTCTACTAATTTCTTACGCACTATCTCTCTAGATTCTCTCTCTAATTTTTGTGTAGAAATGTTGTAAATGATCCATCTATTTATAGGAAGAAAATTTCACTATTTAAGATTATTTAATTATTTATTTTACTATTCATGATGTAAGCGATGATGTAATTAAGCGATGATGTAAGCGATGATGTCGACAGTGGCATTTTGGTTATTAAATGAAAGGTTAAGGGTATTTTTGTCATTCTAAAAAAAATGAAAAAAATATAAAAATTTCAAAAATTTATAAATTATATAACAATCAAAAAGTTCTAAAGAACTATAATCAAATTCCTTTGAAATTTTATTTTAAATAAGAAATAACGAAATTAGGGGTGTTACACAATTTTCTTCGAAATTTTAACACAATCAGATCCTAAGTACACTTTCTCCCAGGATTCGCCCCTATCGGAATACCAAGATATACAAATGACAGCCTCGTAATTTTACATTGTAGCAAATCTGCATACCGAAATACTTCTTCCTCATTACCCAACACAGCTCCCAACTTACTTTTTAAAAAATTAACCTTCAATCCAGATACTAACTCAAAACATCTCAACACGTATTTCAAAGTCACCGCATTCCTTAAAGATATTTCACCAAAAAATAACGTGTCATCCGCAAATTATAAATGGGATATACACACCTGATCATCCCCCACAGAAACACTGCTAAACAACTTCTTCTTCACAGCCTCTCTCATCAACCCACTAATCCCCTCAACCATAAGAAGAAATAGGAATTGAGCCATAGGATCACCCTGCCTGAGACCCCGTTTCATAGGAAACTCCCTGGTTGGACTTCCATTCACAAGAACAGACACAACTGAAGACGATAAGCAACATCTGATCCAACGGATCCAACATTCAGTAAATCCCAACCTTCTCATCATGTAAAACAAAAAATCCCAACAAACAGAGTCATATGCTTTCTCAAAATCCACTTTAAATATTAAATATGAATTGCGTCTCCTCTTCACATCATCAATCAACTCATTGGCTACCATGACTCCATCTAGCATATTTCGCCCCCCAACAAAAGTCGATTGATTCTCACTAATAATGCTACTTACAACACCACTCAACCTATGTGCTAGGACCTTAACAATAATTTTATAAATACACCCCACCAATGATATAGGTCTATAATCACCTAATCCCTCTTGAGCTGCACCTTTCAGAATTAGTGCCAAAAATGAAGAATTTGACCCCACTGGCAACACCCCATTGTCATAGAACTCATCCATCATTCTACATACATCCGTCTTTAGCAAACTCCAAAATGACTTTATAAAATGAAAATTAAACCCATCAGGCCCAGGACTCTTAGACCCATCACACTCCCAAACAGCTTCTTTAATCTCCTCCTCAGAAAACTTCTGATTTATTTTAACATTGGTCTCGTCCCCCAACATCAAAATTCAACACCATCCAACACAGGCCTATTCCAAAACTCACCAGAAAATTTATTCTCAAAATAGGCTTTAACACCCCCCTTTACTCTCTCTGGCTCCTCCTCCCACTTTCCATCCAACCACAATCCATTAATTGCACTCCCTCGCCTCCTCTTACTAATAGTAACATGGAAATATTTTGAATTTGAATCCCCTTCTTGCAACCACTTAACTCTAGATTTCTGTAATAAAATAGAGTCCTGCATTGTAACAACCTCCCACCATTCCACCACCAATTTTTTCCTAAGCATCACATCCTCATCAACTAAGCTAACACTTTCCTCCTTAAAATCCAAATCCTTTATTTTACCCTCCAAACCCCTAACCTCACCTTCAAGTCACCAAAACTTTTTTTATTCCATTCCTTCAACGCCACCTTCAAACCTTTTAATTTTTCTTTCAATACAAAAGCTCCCCACCCCATAAAATTTAATTTTTTCCACTCTTCTTCCACAAAAATATTAAACCCAGGCTGCTTCAACCAACAATCTAACACTCTAAAAGGCTTAGGCCCCTAATCCTCGTCCATCATCTTAAGAATCACTGGGCAATGATCCGAAAGATTTCTATTCATAGCCAATTGTGAGCAATTCAGAAATGAATGAAGCCATTGATGGGAACAAAAAAATCTATCCAACCGACTTCTAGCTAACTCGTTTGATCTATACCACATAAATATCCTTCTAGTTACCAACTCTATAGATGAAATAAACTTATTAAACATTCTCATTTGTGAACTTCCACCACTAGATCAACACCAATCATCCCTTATCTCTCCTCATCACACCAAACAACATTAAAATCACCAAACACATACCACTCAATACTCCTCATATAAACATTTTATCTACACCAACTCCTCCCATAACCTTTTTTTCTCCACCAACAGGCAAGAAGAGTAAACATTAATAATAACACAGGGCCCTTATCTGCCCTTCCAAGAACCTACCACCCCCAAAAAACCATAACCCTCAAACACTTGTATTTTTCGAAACTTCGATTTATCCCAAACACACAACAAACCCCCAAAAGCACCTACTGACGGAGAAACACACCAATCAAACTCATAATCTCGCCATATTGACTCCACCACCTGAGCATCAATATAACTCATCTTAGTCTCCTGAATCCTTACTAAATCAATCCCCATCTTACATATTAACTCCTTGACCTTCTTTTTCTTTATTCTACCTCTCATCCCTGGCATATTATAACTCATTAACTTCATGGACAAACTTTATTCAACCCACCTGATAACTCCTTAACCAACTTATTATTTCTTTCAGTTTTATCCCTTACCTCCATATCCACCAAACGCCTAATAATGTTTGCCTCATCCCCTACAACCGAAACACCTAACTTCTTTCCAATCTCCCGCAAAGAGACCGCTTCTTTATGATTATTTTTTAACCAAACAAAACTATTAAAGGAAGGAATCATATCATTGATGGTATCCTGCTCACTCCAAAATGCCTTCGACTCATCAATTTGTCTACACTTATTTTTCTTTTTTCCTTTTTTATTTTTTATTTCCCTACTTCTAACATTATAGGATAATAGGTGTTCCTTTGGCTCAACACAAGAAGAAGGAAGAGGTAAAGGATCTGAATTTATATAGGACGCTTCATTATTATCCTTCACACAAGCACTGCTCACACCAATTTTATCCACCGATAAACATTTAACAACACCATTTGTATGACTCTTGCCAGGCATCACGCTATTGAACACATTCTCATGCAATGAAGCTAACCTCCCCTCACCCTGATTATTTCCAGAAACTTCCTGTTCCACCAAATTCAGCCCATACAAATTAAACAAATGTTTTAACTTCACATCCTCATAGTGTTTAGTGCCTAACATGACAGGATTAGTGGACCCCAAACGCTCAACACAACAAGATTGAAGCTGTTGTTTCATTTGACTCAACTGGACCCCACACTGTTTCATGTGCTCGTAATTCACGTGCATGGCAGCTCCCAACTCACACATAGGGAGGTCAAAAATATCCGCGCCCGCGAGTACCCGCGGATAAAAACCCGTCACGGGTATAAAAACCCGCGGGTATGGGTACCCGTGGAGGAAGGGGGGCGGGTTTTATACTACCCGTTAAGAAACGGGTACGGGTACGGATATAATGATATCCGTACCCGCGGGTACCCGTATATATAAAATTATATTAATACCCTTTATTACTATTAATATATAATTATATTTTATGGGCTTTTTTGTAATTTCCTATGGAATTTGCAAATACAATATTGGATGACATTGATGACAAAATTGTTAGTATATTTGCTTATTGTATTTAATGAAAATTCAAGATAATTTTGTAAATACATTCTTATGTGATGGCTTGTTTTATTTTATAGGAATCATCTGAGCAAGTTAATGTTATTGAGGATGAGGAGCTTGAAGATGAACTGGATTGTTAGAGTCTTCCATTGATGAATTAGTTGATCAAATGCTCTTGAATGTTTTTTTTTATTTTATAATGCTTTTAGGACTATGTTAATCAAATATTTGTTATGTTTGTTGAATTGAATTTAGTTTATTTTGTTTTGTAATTTGTGATGCTAGATATTTAATTTATAACTTAGTTTAATGTTTTTATATTTTTATTTTTAAATTTTTTGTTTTAATTAGGTACCCGTGGATATCCGTGGATACCCGCGGGTAGTAACTACTCGAAAAAAAACCCGCAAAACGGGTACCCGTGCGGGTAACGGGCGGGCACGGGTTTTATTTTTATCCGCGGGCACGGGTAGCGGGGAAGAGGTACCCGTGCCCGCCCCGCCCCGTTGACATCCCTACTCACACAGCAATAACGTACATTTGGGCTTCAAACCAATTTCCTCCTAGCCCACTATAGTAGTCTGCTTCTTTGCCTCACTCACGTTAAGCGTGTGTTTTCCCAGCCCATCACTTTGATCTCCAGGCCCACCAATCACCATGTCCTCATATAATGAAGCCTCCTCATCCACAATGTCCATATTCAATGCACCTGATCCGGCATCATTTACCATGATTGGAGGCGAAATTTGCGAGATGTTACCCACCATAATTAACTTCCCTGCTGTTGTAACGTTTTTCTTCAAATTCAAAATTAAATTTGAATTGGACATATCAAGTGGAATACTATCATTACCCCTAGCTGGAAACCCACCATCCGACATGGTGTTACGGTCTTGTTCTTCACCAAAACACGACATCAGAGATTCCGAGTCATCGCCATTGATGATAGAGATGAACAACCATAATGGCATCTATAACAACAACAACCTTTACCCTTTTCTTTACCTAATTCCTCAACACATCTGATAGAATAAATTCTCCCATTAATTCTAACATCCTCTTGTTACACCACAACTCCCTTCGTCGAAGTCCGAACCAATAATCTTGCATACTCCAGTCTTGACATATTCCTAGTGTTATCATGTAACATCACTAAGTTTCCAAACGGTGCGACCACTTTTTGGAAAAAAGTTTCCTGCCACGCATTTAATAGAAAACCCATACATTTCACCTATACCAGCCTACATCCAGACACCTACCCAGGATCCCATGGAGTTACAGACTCAAACACAGTCGCAAGCTACTCCTTTGCAGTCAGTAATAGGTCATATAAAAAAGTTATCCCCCATATATCTCAACCGAATTACAGATAATCCTTCCAACACAAAGTATTTGTGAAGTGTAACATCCCAAAAATTTCATGTATAATCATATTTAATTTAGATCATTAATGATATTGTCCATTTATATTAAGTTTCTACATAAGTTTGGCTGTGAATCGAAGCTTCTTTTAATTCGTTCAAATAGCTTCCTTTAGTATTAACCTCTGGTAGCGCTCTGGTTGGGACATTACCGAGTAAAATATTAGTGGGCAAGAAAATTTCGAGTGAATCATGTCAGAAACAAGACTGTCCGAGTAAATAAAAGAATCTATTTCCGAGTGAGGTCTGACCGAGAGGAATTCTGAGTGAAGGTTATGTTTCCGAGTGAGGTCTGACCGAGAGAAATACCGAGTAAAGGTAATGTTTCCGAGTGAGGAATGACCGAGAGAACCACTTCCGAGTGGAGTCCTGGTCTCGGAGACATTTCTGAGTGAAGCGTGTCCGAGAGAACCATTTCTGAGTGAAAGAAAGCTTTGGTTTTAAATGAGACATTTTCGAGCGAAGAAAATCCGAGATGATCACTTCCGACTGAAGGAAAGCTCTGGCTTCGAATGAGCACCTTTCAGACAAAGAAGCCTCCAAGTTCCATACTTCCGATTGGAGTGTCCCCGAGTGACTCGTTTTTGAGTGAAACGTCTACGAGTAACTCGTTTCTGAATGAAACATTTCCGAGTGACTCTTTTTCGAATGAAACACCTTCGGGTGACTCATTTCCGAATGAAACGTCTCCGAGTGAAACATTTCCGAGAGAAGTACTTCCTAACGGAGAAAAGCTTTGATTCCGAATGAGTACTTCTCGGGTCGAGATATTTCCAAGTATGGTATCTCTGAGTTGAGCAACTTTCCCAAATGGGATGTCTCTGAGTGCAACACTTCCGTGTGGGATGGCACCGAGTGAGACATTTCCAAGTGAATGACACCAAGTGAGACCTTTCCGATTCCCGCGTGATATGTCACCGACTGAGATTACCGAGTGAGTCATTTCCAGAGAGAGTACATATGGACAGAGAAACTATAACTCCGAGTGAGTAATATTTCTGAGTGAAGAGTTCCTGGACGAAGGAAAATCTGAGTGTTGAACCCCCTTCATTCTATTCGTGCTCGGGTGTCTTAAAGTTGCCGAGAGCTTGTGCTCGGGTCCATCTTTGAGGTTGCGTTCGACTCCGAGTGATATTCTCAAGAGAAAGAATTCAGAGTGACACAACTCCGAATGATCTCTTGGTTGTAATAGTTCTGAGTGATGCACTTCTGAGAGAAATAATTTCGAGAGAAATAGTTTCGAGAGAAGACTGACTGACTTTGAAAGAACACTTTCGGGCAGAGATATCCGAGTGATATATTTTTGAATGAGGTGACCCGGGTGAGACATTTCTGAGTGAGTCATTTTCCGAGGAAGGAAAGGCTATGTCCGAGTGTTTCAGGCAGAAACAATTCTGAGCAAATCCCCTCTGAGTGACGCAATTCTGAACAAAAGAGGCTCTGAAACTCTCGGAAAGAGATATGCCCAAACAGTGTCAGAATTGATCTTTTACTCCAATCATGTCATTTTGTACATATTTTAATATATCTACTTCAATCATACAAAGCTCCAGTAGGTAGGCGGCGGTAATGGTCAACAATACAGCTCATTTCCTTATCTAAAACTCCATTATCACCGTAATTAATGCACTATAATCCAATTACGAAAAAGCTTATCTCCTCACTTATCTTTTGCATTATTAAATCGACACTACAGCTCGTTCAATCTCAGAACAAACAAAATTTAGTAAAGTCTCTCTCTCATTTCCTTTTCTTCGTCAACTCACCTTTGATCTGAAGCTAGGATAGTAAGAAGAGAACGTTTTTCAACCAATCTAAGATCCTCTATCAAGGTAAGAGGGGATAGGGTTGTGAATAAATATGGAATGGGTAGAATTATATGCTATTCTAGGATTCCAGATTTATTTTTGTAACTTGTTGCTCAATTTTGAAGCTGAAAACGTGTGAATTTGATTCTGACTTCTTCATCAAAGTTGTAGAACTTTTTGTTATGTGAATTTTGAGACTTGAACCGACTGTTTTGGATATGTATAGCATGAGTTATAGTCAAAATACTACAGTATGTCCGTTCTAGAATATGTATCTTCTATTTTGTGTATATATTAATATTCTGGGAATTATACATACATATTTAGACTTTGATGTCTTTACAAAAGTTGTAGATATTTATGTTATAAGTAATTTAGAACTAGTCTCATGCCAAAATTATTTTTGTATCTCCAGAAACGTTGAAAATACCAACATATGTACGTTTTGTTACTTTCTTTGAGATGGTTTAGTATACTGTGATTATGTGATGTTTCTGTTTGGAATTTGAAATTATGGTCTTCATGAAAGTTGTAGATAATTTTGTTATGGAACTACAAAAAGTGTAATTACTTAAAAAAATTTTGATTTGCTCACGTTATGGTCGTTTTACTAACGTATGTTGCTGTTGTAAAATTCTGAAACTTACCTATAATGATTATCATGGATGTTAATGATATTTTCCATGTGGGTAATGATTTATTTGTGAATCATTGAGGGATTATTGATTATTATAGATGTTATTGAGAGTTCTATGAATGTCATACAGTATGTATATCTTTGTGATAAATAAGTATGAATGATTAAATTAATGTATACATGAATGCCTTGTGGTTTATTGAGATATGTTGTTGAAACTGTAAATCCATGATTCTGAGAATTAAAATGTGTGATGTGTCCTTTGAGGACTTGTGGTTTCCAAGTGATTATGGAAATATTGATATCATGGTATGTTAAATCGATAAAGAGAATTAAAGGCATTCATGCATCATAAGCATTTGGACGCACCATGGAATTTAGGGGTTCCATGATTGCCGGCCCTGGTGGGGGGTTACTCTATGATGAGTTAAAGCCCTATTTTTGCAAAGAGCCATGGAGTGTAGGGATTCATGGTTATGCTAATTCCTACTTGTGTACTTCGGTACTTGAGGACCATGAAGGTGTAGGGATTCATGGTTATGCTAATTCCTACTTGTGTCTCTATGAGACTTTTTACTGCAGTATTCCCACCAAATCAAAATGGATCCAGCATGACATCATTTGACTAAATTAAAGATTGTAAAATGTAAATGACCTTGTTTGGCATATTCATCATATCATTATGGTTTGTTGATTGTGTTTGTGCAAATTTACTTATTTTATATTTATTCTATATTCTGTCTCACTCTTACATTGTTTTTACAGTGCATGCTACACAGAATGATGAGTGGTGCAATTAATGAAGCTTTTATGATTTATTGCTTGGACTTGTCTTCATTTGAATTTTAATGGGTTGTAATGATATTATGTACCACGTACTAAAATCATCGTTTCCGCTATATAAATGTATTATGTTTTATTCGTTCACGACTAGTATGTGTTATAATATTGTGCATTTATTAATTTTTTATGTGACCTCAAAATTTAAATTATAAATTTCACAATGATTCTTTAAACGCGAAAAATTTGTTTGGGAAAAATTTTGGGGCGTCACATGAAGAGTATTCAATCTCGTAATATCAATTAGTCTCCTAACATACCCACTTTTTACCCACTCCATGGTATTTGTCTCTATTGACATCTCCATACCACGCCACACTGAATCCTTACTTTCCATTCTATCATAATTCATCACAATCCGCTTGTCCTTTACCTTCCAAAATTTTTGTTGACCCTGTTAGGAAATCCCTAAGCATGAGTAGCGAAAAAATAAAAGGGATTCCATAGGATTTGCAAGGTTCCGTGTTTCAAAGCACAAAAACAATTTCGAAATTCATTTTGGATTACCTCTTGAAGAACTCCAAAGCAGTCGTAGCCTCGTCCTTTAGGAGTCCACACGAGCACTCCCACCAGAATCGCAACACTTGCCAACTGCTAGTTTGACGGCGTGTAGCTCTTGCAACTTTTACGAATTTGTGTCTTATTTGAGTGAACGGCCTATGAGCATCTTATGCTCTATTTATAGGCTTAGGTTTGACCTAATTTGTTCTCTCTAAAAGTGGGCTCCTTACTCATTCCAAATGAGTTAGGCCCAATAGCTTTATTTTAGTCCAACTAAAATAAGACAACATTTTCTGATGGGCTTACTCTATGTGTGTGACCCTATAGGTAAAATACCCGGTCATATTAATAATAAACTATTTTATTATTAATATAAAATAAGAGCGGCATCTAGCAATGCATCATTATGTCCGAATATTATCAACATAACCTATAAGTGATAATTATTTAATATGTTTATTCCTTTTGTCACGATATCCTAATTGGGCCCAAGGCATGGTCGCGTCATCCTTGTACGGCCCAATTTATTTTACTTGATACCGGAGTAGACTAGATCTGAATAAATATCTAATATTCATTCTTTCTAGCATGGCCATGTATTTTCTTAGTCTTACTCCATCAAGTGGCCTATGGATATCACTCCTGTCACATAGGAGAGACAAATCCCATCTACATCACTCACATCCCTCTGCATAATTTGTTCATTGCCTAATCACAACCTTTATAGTCCTCTTGTTACAGAAGACGTTTAATTGTATTAAAACAATAAACTCCTCATGTAGGAATCGTAGTGACTTCAGGTCGAAGGACTACATATACCATTATCACATTGAGAATCGTTTATGACAATCATGTAACGATCCATGCAACGTTCTCATGGTGGGTCTGTCCAGTACATCATTACTCTTAATGTGTACCTGTGTGAAGACTCGATATCATCTATATCTATGATCTGTGAGATCAGGTCATCAGTACACTCACACACTAGTCTCAGTGTATTTACATGTCCCCATGTAAATACTTGACTAGGGACATTTTAGGAATAATTTTTATATGACCTATTACTCCAAGGATAAATATGCTTTAAAATAATTTTAAACTGAAATATTTATTCTATTGATAAGTAGAAAATTGATACAAATGAAAAAGCATAAAAGCTTATAGTGCATACACCAACAGACCCTCAATCCCGATTACTTGGGCATAAGAAACCTTTTCCTTTCCAAGATGAATTTTTGATGCTCTTCCATGATGATAAGATTCTGAGAAAGGCTTGATAACTAACTTTTCACGTGTAAAACGTGGCAAATTAACATGTAACTTCATACTTCTAATCCTCACTTGGTCTAATTGTTTCTCTATTAATGGTGAATTTTCGACATCCAAAAATCTCACAAAATCATACTTCCGCCCATACTTGTCTCTCTTTGTTGAAACATGTATTTGCATGTTGCAGATTAGTTTTGATAATGACAAGTACTCAAGCACAAGCAGAACATTACTCTTGGACCATAAACAAATGCATAATTCAAAAGGAAATACAAGAAGCATTTAAAATCTACGATCAAGAAACCATGAAGAATACGCACCCAAATGATCAAAAGAATTAAGAAAGCAATGCTGAAGATTAAGGAAAGGAACCATGACTTAAAATACATCAAGGAAATATCAAAGAGCATGGAAAAGCACCAAACAGCAATGCATGAATCGATTCTTACACGTATGAATCGATTCAAAGGCCTGGAAGTCTCAAAAACTCAAAACAGCAAGTTATGAATCGATTCACACCAAGCATGAATCGATTCACACGTGGTTGAAATTCAAAATGCCCAAAACAGAACTATATGAATCGATTCACATACTAATGAATTGATTCAAGTAGTGGAAAACATCACTAAAAAGACAGATTTAAGTGTCAAACAAAGACCCATAACCCACTATACACAGAGACAAGCTGGAACCATGATGCACAACGACTATGAGGACCTCCAAGGCTCTATAAATGGCTCCCTAACTTAAGCACAACATACAACAAGAGGCAATCAATCTTTACTTACATTTGTGCTTAGTGAGTTCATTTTCTTTGTATATTCTGAATCCTTGAGCTTGGAACTTGTATATCCTCTCTTGTTGAGAGTTAGAAATTGTGAGAGCTCTTCATTTGCTTATCCACTCTATTAGAGAGTATATTGCATGTAAACACAAACATCAAACACCAAAGTTCACTCTAGGTTGAGTGGTTACAAAGGTTAGGGTTCAACCTTTGGGATATTGAGAGGTTGTGAGATTGGGTGGGTTACCCTTTGCTTGTGAGAATTGGGTTCTTGAGTGTGGGACACTAGGAGACAATTGCTCAAAGCTTGTATCTCAAATCTTCAATAGTGGAATCCTTTAAGTGGGTTGCTTGAAGGCGAGACGTACACCGGATTGGTGGAACTCGTTAAATTGGTTTGCATTTCTTCTTACCTATATATGCATACCAACTGCTTATTAAATTGCCTGAGTTGATTGCTTGAATCAATTGTGTTCATAAGAAGTTACTAAACTACCTGCACACCAACTGTTTGATAAAATTACCAAACCATTATTCTCTCTTGATTCTCATTTCTCTCTTAAGTCTCACTTGTCTCAAAGAAGTTCTTTATCTCAAATCAAACAAATTATTATGCATTTAATTGTTGTTGCTTGAGAAGTTTTGTATATCTCATTAAGATTGCATAAAGAACCAAGTTCAAGGGCATTCCAACTTAAATTTTTTATACACTCAATTCACCCCTCTCTTGAGTATTGAGGCCACTTGAATAACAAGTGGTATCAGAGCTTGACTCTTGGTAGATGAAGCTTAACAACTTCAAGAGAACAAATGACCTCAAATTCTTTAAACCTTTTTCCCGAGGGTGGTGCCACAAATAGACCTCCCGCTTTCAATGGTGAGGGTTACGCTTTCTGGAAAGAAAGAACAAAAATCTTTGTGCAATCTATAGACTTGAAAGTTTGGAATGCCATTGAAAATGACCCTTTTGTACCAATGCATACTGTAGACGGTAAGCAAGTAGAAAAGTTGATGGATGATTGAACTAGCGAAGAAGAAAAGAAAGTCCAATATAACTATAAAGCCAAAAATCTAATCACCTTAGCTTTAGGCCCTAATGAATTCTTTAGAGTAATGACATGTAAATCCGCCAAGGATATGTGGATACCTTACAAATAACCCATGAAGGTACAAATCATGTCAAAGACTCTAAGATTAGTACCTTAACCAGTCAGTATAAAAGCTTTAGATTAAATTCTGGGGAAACAATTATTGATATGCAAAAGAGGTTTACCCTTATTATAAATCATCTCATTACTCTTGGCAAGACTTACACTAACAAAGATCTTATTCATAAAGTGTTAAAAAGTCTCACCAGGGAATGGCAACCTCTAGTCACCGCCATCAAACAATCTCCTAGCATCAATGAAATGTCTCTTGCTACTCTATTTGGTAAGTTACAAGAACAGGAGCAAGAGTTAAAAGAATTGAGGATGACATAGGAAGAAGAAAAGTCTTCCAAGAAGAAGGGCCTGGCTCTTAAAGCCACCTCTATTGAAGAAGACAAATCTGAAAGTGACCAAGAAAATGATGATGATGAGTTAGGATTATTTGTGAAGTGCTTTAGAAGGATAATGAGAAACAAAAGATTTCAAAAGGGATTCACTTCTAAAGGTAAGAAATTCACCCCTAAAGATAATAACTCCTTACCAACTTGTTTTGAATATGGGAGGGAAGGACATTTCAAAACGGACTGTCCAAGTCTCAAAAAGAAAAACAAGGATCAAAAGGGAAAAAGGAGAGCATACATAGCATGGGATGACAACGAAGTGAGCAGTTTGGACGAATCTGAAAATAAAGAAGCAAACCTCTGTCTCATAGCCAACCATCAAGACGAAGATAATAAGGTAAACCTCCATGAATTAGATAAAGATGAGATACTTGATGCATTTGATGAATTGTATGATAAATTTGTTAAACTCTCTAGCAAGTATAAATTATCTAGAAAAACTATTGATACTCTTGAAATACATCTTGTAGAACTTCGAAAAGAAAATGAATGTTTGAAGAAGGAATTAGCAAATGTTCAAGCATGCTCCAAGAATAATCCTTGTAATTTTGTAAAGAAATGTGACATGGTAGAAACTAAGGTTTTGGATTTAAATAAGACCTTAGAAAAATTTACAAATGGTAGAGATAATTTGAATATATTACTTGGAAATCAAAGATGCATGTTTGATAAAATTGGATTATGTTTCAATGGCTATAAGAAACAAAAGAACTATAAGAACTTCTTTATACCATCTAGTAAAAATGCATCACCTTTCATGAAATGTAATTATTGTGGTTTTAAAGGACACAATGCTTCTAATTGTAATGTTAGAAAACTAGGGCCAAAGGTTGTGAGAAAAGTATGGGTTCCTAAAGGAACATTACCTCAAACTAACCTACAAGGACCCAACATAAAATGGGTACCAAGCTCTCTAACTTAACATGTTTTGTAGGTATGCTTTAAAGCAAGTAACACCCATTGGTACTTGGATAGTGGGTATTCAAAACACATGACAGGGGATAAAAGTAAGTTCATATCATTTACTCCACGAAGTAAAGGATTTGTCACCTATGGAGATAACACAAAGGGAAGAATACTAGGAATCAGAAATGTTAGTAAAAATTCTTCCACTTCTATAAATGATGTTTTGTATGTTGAGGGACTTAAACATAACTTGCTTAGCATTAGTCAATTATGTGATAAGGGCTATAAAATTATTTTTGAATCAAACTGTTGCTTAATTGAAAATAAATTAAACAAGGAAGTGAAGTTCATTGGTCAAAGAGTTGATAATATATATATGATTAATCTAGATTGTCTTGCTTCAAATGATGTGCAATGCTTCTTAACTAAAGAAGATGAATCATGGCTATGGCATAGAAGAATTGTTCACATTCATATAGATCATCTAAACAAACTTGTTTCAAAAGATTTAGTGATTCCTGTACCAAAACTAAAATTTGAAAACAAATTTTGTGATGCTTGCCAAAAGGGAAAACAAGTAAAGGTTTCTTTTCAAGCCAAAAATATTGTTTCAACAACTAGACCTTTACAACTTTTACACATGAATTTATTTGGACCCTCAAAAATCAAAAGTTTTGGTGGAAACTATTATAGTCTTGTGATTATGGATGATTACTCTAGGTATACATGGACATTGTTTCTTACTCATAAACATGAAGCATATCATGCATTTAAGAAACTTGCCAAGCTCATCCAAAATGAACAAAACTTGAAAATAACATTCATTCAAACGGATCATGGGGGAGAATTTGAAAATCAATCTTTTGAAAAGTTTTGTGAAAAATTTGGCATTGAACATAATTTTTTAGCTCCAAGAACTCCACAACAAAATGGAGTTGTTGAAAGGAAAAATTGATCTTTAGCAGAGCTCGTAAGAACTATGCTAAATGAAAGTAATATTGTGAAACATTTTTGGGCCGATGTAGTAAATACGGCTTGCCATGTTATGAACCGATGTTTGATAAGGCCTATTTTAAATAAAACCCCCTATGAGCTTTACAAAGGACGAAAACCAAATATCTCTTAATTTTTCATGTATTTGGATGCAAATGTTTTGTTTTAAATAATGGAAAGGAAAATCTCAACAAATTCGATGCGAAATCTGATGAAGCAATATTCTTATGTTATTCATCCACTAGTAAAGCATATCGACTCTTTAACAAACGAACATGTACAATTGAAGAATCTATACATGTCAAATTTAATGAACTTACCCAAAATCCTTCGAGAAAGGAAATTGATGATCTTGTAGGTACCTTCCAAGAAATGAACTTGGAAGATGAAGGAGAAAACAAAAGTGAAGGAGAAAACAAAAATAAAGGAGAAACAACACAAAATAAAGAATCTCAATAAAAGGTGTGGATCACCGTAAAGAATCACCCCTTGGACAATATCATAGGTGAAATAACAAAAGGTGTAAGTACTCGAAACGCTATTAGAAATGCATGCAATCACTTAGCTTTTGTATCACAAATAGAACCCAAAGATATAAATGAGGCTATTTTTGATAAACATTGGATGTTGCCCATGCAAGAAGAATTAAACCAATTTGAAAGAAATGAAGTTTGGGAATTTGTGCCAAGACCCAATGATCACCAAATAATAGGTACTAAATGGGTATTTAGGAAAAGTTATATGAAAATGGAATAATCACTAGAAACAAAGCTAGGTTAGTTGCTAAGGGTTATAATCAAGAAGAGGGCATAGACTATGAAGAAACGTATGCTCCCGTAGCTAGGTTAAAAGCTATTAGACTATTGTTAGCCTTTGCATGTTGTAGAGATTTCAAATTGTACCAAATGGATGTCAAGAGTGCTTTCTTGAATGGATACATTCAAGAAGAAGTATATGTTGATCAACCTCCTGGTTTTGAAAACTATCAATTCCCAAATCATGTTTTTAAACTAAGAAAAGCTTTATATGGTTTGAAACAAGCTCCAAGAGCTTGGTATGAAAGACTAAGCAAATTTCTTTTAGAAAACAATTTTAAAAGAGGAAAGGTTGACATAACACTATTCATCAAGCACAAAAAGAATGACATGCTATTGGTCCAAGTATATGTGAATGACATTATCTTTGGTGCCACTAATGAAATACTTTGCAAAGAGTTTGCTAAGTTAATGCAGGACGAATTTGAAATGTCCATGATGGGAGAACTTACATTCTTCCTTGGGCTATAAATTAAGCAAACAAAAGAAGGTACATTCATTAGTCAATCCAAATACTGTAAGGAATTGCTTAGGAAATTCAATATGGACAAGGCAAATGAAATTGCCACCCCTATGAGCACATCTTGCTACTTGGACAAAGATGAGAAAGGTAAAGATGTGGAAATTACCAAATATCGAGGTATGATTGGATCTTTGCTCTATCTTACTGCGAGTAGACCAGACATAATGTTTGTCGTATGTATGTGTGCAAGATATCAAGCATGTCCAAAAGAATCACATTTGACTGTTGTAAAACGAATAATGAAATACTTGGTTGGAACTCAAGATATTGGTTTATGGTACCCCAAAGGGGTTGAATGCACTCTTGTTGGTTACTCTGATTCTGACTTTGTAGGATGTAAACTTGATAGGAAAAGCACTAGTGATACTTGTCACTTACTTGGTAGTTCTCTTGTATCTTGGCATAACAAGAAACAAATGAATGTTGCACTGTCCACAGCCGAGGTAGAATATGTTGCAGCTGGTAGTTGTTGTGCTCAAATTCTTTGGATGAGGCAATAACTTCTAGATTTTGGTGTTATATTAGACCATGTGCCTCTTAAATGTGATAATACAAGTGCTATAAATATTTCAAAGAATCCTGTGATGCATTCTAGAACCAAACATATTGAGGTTAGACACCATATCATTAGAGATCATGTGTTAAAGGGTGATTGCGTGCTTGAACATATTGAAACCTCTAAGCAATTAGCTGATATATTCATAAAACCTCTTGCAAAGGAACAATTCATAAACATTATGAGAGAATTAGGAATTTTAAAGATGTCCAATATTTACTAGTGAAATATTTGACTACCCTTGTAATTAGATAAATTCCTATTCTTAAGCATGACATTTGAATAAAGTATGAAATTTGATTGAATGCATAATGTAGCTTATAATTCTTGAGTATTGTCGCAACCTGGATTGCGACGGCGCGGCGAGGAAGAAAACTAGTATGAAACAGGGAGTCGCCACCAATATTTTTATCCATAGGAAAAACATTGGAAAAAAACTAAGTTCAGTGAAAGCACTGGTAGAAATTGTGAGATTCAAGTTTGGGAGTCGGTTACGAGTAGGGAAGGTATTAGCACCCTACATCGTCTGTCAAAAACAGTACCAAGATTGAAAACGCGCAACATAAATAGCCTTACAAAAGATGTTTTATTTCTTCCCTTTTATTGTTGTACTTTGCATAAAAACAGAAGGAAATGGAAGGAACAAACTGAACAAACATGGAGTGTAGGTCAACAAGACGTCGCGTCCAAGTTAACCTCGACTTTGGTATAAAACATAGAAAGGGAGGAATACTAACAAGACGTTGCATCTAAATTAGTCATCCTTTAATCACATATGGGGTTAGAAATAGGAAAGGGATAAACGGGATGTCTCGTCCCAAGTATCTCGTTCCTTGTGGTGACGGCCTGCCCAAAATAGGGGAAAATCAGTAAGACGTCACGTCTAAATTGATTTTCATGGAATTTAATCAAGACACGGGGTCAAAGATGGGAAGGGGATAAGCGGGACGTCTCGTCCCAAGTATCCCGTTCCTTATGGGAAAATCAACAAGACGTCCGTCTAAATTGATTTTCATGGGCTTGATAAAAGGCCGGTTACAAAGAAAACATAAAGAAAATAAAATAGGAATGAAATGGGAAAGGTGGGGATAAAAAAAGAGATGGGCCCGATAGGATTTAAAGTCCTGCTCCTACGTATTCTTGAGTTACCAAGAAATCAGGGTTACGTAGTTCTTTGGTGATGTTTTTTTTAGGAAGAGGCTAAAAGATTAATGGTGGATGATGTTTTTTTTGGCTAGTCTGAACGTGAAACACTTGTTTTTTTGTTATTTATTTATTACGAACCTAGGAAGGGGTAAAAAAGAAAAGAAAAGAAAATAACAGAAATTTATTTAAGTGGAAAAATGGAAAACCAAGTAAAAAATGGAAAAACCGAGTGAAAAAATAGAATACCGAGTGAAAAATTAAATATCGAGTGAAAAAATGGAATACCGAGTGAAAAGTGGAATACCGAGTGAAAAGTGGAATACCGAGTGATGGAGTAAGAGACTGCAGAGGGGGTCAGAAACTGACTGAAGGTGGAAGAGACCGACCGAGTGAGAAAGGGACTGACCGAGGGAGAAAGGCAGTGGGGGGTTGAGAGGAGTTTGAAGGTGTTTGGAGGGAAAGAGAAGGGTGCTGGACGGTGTGGGGGGCTGTTCAGTATGGAGAGGTGAAGGACGGTGTTGGTGAGGAGAGGGGAGGGTGCTGGTGAGGAGAGGGAAGAGTGCTGGACAGTATGGAGAGGGGCAGAGTTTCTTCTCTCAAAAGCCTTAGAGTTCTCTCAATGAAAGCTTCAGGACCCCTCAAAATTCCCAACCCTTGTGCATTTATAGGGGTTTCCGAGTGCTTGGCCAGCTCAGGCTTCAACTCAGAGTGGAGGCAGCCTGGTAATGGGGGACAGCGGCTGGTGGGGATTTTTAATTTCTTCACTTCCGCCCCCTGTCTGCCACCTCCAGGATTCATGGATCCACTTGGGTGGTGGAATCCAAGTCAGCACGGGTGAACAGTGGGAGTAGGGGTCGGTTTTCTGCTTCTGACTCGGATTTAGAGCCTCAGTCGGTATACACCTATAGTGGGAAATAATCCGAGTAGAAAAGGTGCCTTTTAAGCACAAGACCGAGTGGAAAAGGTGCTGTTTATACAAAAACCGAGTGAAAACTTTGCTCGGTATGAGGCTGCTGTGAAACATTCAATCGAAACCGAGTGAAAAGTGACTCAGAACTGACTGAGGAAGACTCAGAAATGGGTGAAAGTGACTCAGAAATGGGTAAAAGGATGACTCAGAATTGGGTGAAAGCTGACTCGGAATTGGCTAAAAGAATGGCTCAAAAATGGCTAAAAATGGCTCGAAAATTGAGTGGAAAGGGACTCGGAAATGGTTAAAGGATGACTCAGAAATGGGTGAAAGAATGGCTTGGGAATGGTTAAAAAATGGCTCGGAATTGGGTGAAAGGATGACTCAGAAATGGGTGAAAGCTCTCATTCGGTGCTGACTGGAAACTGAAGAGAATGACTCGGTGTTGACTAAGAGAGTGACTCAACTCGGTTATGACTTAAGAGGATTCACTCGGTGCTGACTGAAGAGGGAGTGACTCGGTATTGTTTCAATCGGAAGTATTTGGCTCGGATCTTGTTTCTGTTTGAAGCATTCACTCGGAATAACTTCAAAAATGACACTCAGAATCTCTGCTTGAAGGATTTACTCGGAACTGACCTTGTTCTCACTCAGAACCTGGAATTTTCATTTGAAAATTTCTTGACAGTTGAGGCCCACTTGGAAACTCTCTATTTGGAGACACAGTATTCGGCCATGTCCCACTCGGATGTCCCTTACTCGGAAATGATCATTCCGAGTCATCTCACTCGGAAATGATCATTTCTGAGTAAGTTTTTTTTTTAAAATCTTTTTTTTGTGAATCTTTCTCACTTGTGGATGGACTGAAATAGGTGTTCATAGATGCCCCTCTTTACTTCTTTTCTATGAGAAAAGCATGAAGTTTCTTCTTGCTTTTAAAATGGAAAGGGAGTAAAGACGTGAACACCTTTGGCATAGTATCAGATGAGGGAGAAAACCCAGAAATTGACACTTGAATCTTTCAGTTAACAGGAGGTGAGAAGATCGGGATTGACCCCTGGTAGACTGGAAAGTAAAGGTTGCCTTCATAGGCGACTAGAAAGAAAAAGGGTGCCTGCATAGGCGACTGAAAAATAAAAGGGTGCCTACATAGGTGACTGGAAAGAAAAAGGGTGCCTGAATAGGCAAATGGAAAGTAAAGGGTGCCTGAATAGGCGAATAGAAAGTAAAGGGTGCCTGAATAGGCGACTGGAAAGTAAAGGGTGCCTGAATAGGCAAATAGAAAGTAAAGGGGTACCTGAATAGGCGAATGGAAAGTAAAGGGTGCCTGAATAGGTGACTGAAAAGTAAAGGGTGCCTGAATAGGCAAAAGGAAAGTAAAGGGTGCCTGAATAGGCGAATGGAAAGTAAAAGGTGCCTGAATAGGCGAATGGAAAGTAAAGTGTGCCTGAATAGGCGAATGGAAAGTAAAGTGTGCCTGAATAGGCGAATGGAAAGTAAAGTGTGCCTAAATAGGTGAATGGAAAGTAAAGGGTGTCTGAATAGGCGAATGGAAAGTAAAGGGTGCCTGAATAGGCAAATGGAAAGTAAAGTGTACCTGAATAGGCGAATGGAAAGTAAAGGGTGCCTGAATAGGCGAATGGAAAGTAAAGGGTGCCTGAATAGGCGAATGGAAAGTAAAGTGTGCCTGAATAGGCGAATGGAAAGTAAAGTGTGCCTGAATAGGCGAATGGAAAGTAAAGGGTGCCTGAATAGGCAAATGGAAAGTAAAGGGTGCCTGAATAGGCGAATGGAAAGTAAAAGGTGCCTGAATAGGTGACTGGAAAGTAAAGGGTGCCTGAATAGGCAAATGGAAAGTAAAGGGTACCTGAATAGGCGAATGGAAAGTAAAGGGTGCCTGAATAGGCGAATGGAAAGTAAAGGGTGCCTGAATAGGCGAATGGAAAGTAAAGGGTGCCTGAATAGGCGAATGGAAAGTAAAGGGTGCCTAAATAGGCGACTGGAAAGTAAAGGGTGCCTAAATAGGCAAATGGTAAGTAAAGGGTGCCTGAATAGGCGACTGGAAAGTAAAGGGTGCCTGAATAGGCAAATGGCAAGTAAAGGGTGCCTGAATAGGTGACTGGAAAGTAAAGGGTGCCTGAGTAGGCAAATGGAAAGTGAAGGATGCCTACATAGGCGAATGAAAAGTAAAGTGTGGGGTTGACCCTCGGTTGACAGGAAATGTAGAGATTGGGGGAGCTAACAGGATGTCTCGTCCGAATTAACTCACCTTTGGCAGGAAATTTAAAGGTTTAGGGTGGTGCCCCAGTTTGACATGACTGAAGGTTCTTGGGGAATTGCTTCCTGAATGAAAAAGAGTGATCCTGGGGTGATGCCCCAGTTTGACATGATTTGAAGGAACCTTGGGGAACTACCCCTTGACTGGAACAGAAGAAATCTAGGGAGATGCCCTAATTTGACATGATTTGAAGGAACCTTGGGGAACTACCCCTTGACTGGAACAGAAGAAATCTGGGGAGATGCCCTAGTTTGACATGGTTTGAAGGAACCTTAGGAAACTACCCCTTGACTGGAACAGAAGAAATCTGGGGAGATGCCCTAGTTTGAGACGATTTGAAGGAATCTTAGGGAATTATCCCTTGACTGAAACAGAAGAAATCTGGGGAGATGCCCCAGTTTGACATGGTTTGAAGGAACCTTGGGGAACTATGCCTTGACTGGGACAGAAGAAATCTGAGGAGATGCCCCAGTTTGAGTTGTTTATAAAGGATTTGGTGATTCGGGGTACTGTTTCCTTGGATGAAGGAGAAGGAACCTGGGGTGATGCCCCAGTTTGAACTATCTGTCTCGAAACCTTGGGGAGCTGCCCCTTGAGTGAGAAGAAATGATCCTGGGGTGATGCCCCAGTTTGATTTGTTTGGGAAGTGTAGTTCCACTGGAGAAGGATTGATGGCTTGGGGCATTGCCCCTTGATTGGGAAGGGGGAATCTGGGGTCCACCTGGTATGTGTGGATTCATTGAGAGAAATGTGTTAGGCCCTTTGGGGAGAGTTCTTCTAAGCCTGATTAGAAAATGTTCTTACTAGTGGGAGAAGATGATCTGAATTGTAGGCTCACTGGGGAGAGTTTGGTGATTCTACTGGGAGAAAGTTTTGCTGGAAACTATCCTTGGGCTTGGGAAGGAGATACGCTTGACTGTCAGAATGTAATAGGTAGAATCCTTGGAAGGGAGTTTGAAAAAGTGTCAGCTTTGGCAGTTGAGGAAAAGACTTCGAGAGGTGCCAACTTTGGCGATTTGGAAGGGATTCTGAAGAGTGTCAACTTTGGGGGTTGAAGAAGAGATTTTTTGAAAAATACCAATTTTGGCGATTTAGGGAAAGAATTCTGAGAAGTGCTAACTTTGGCGATTAAGGAGAAGACTTTGAGAGGTGCCAGCTTTGGCGATTTGAGGAAGGAGTTCTGAGAAGTGCCAACTTTGGCGATTAAGGAGAAGACTTTGAGAATTGCCAACTTTGGCGACTTGAGGAAGGAGTTCTGAGAAGTGCCAACTTTGGCGATTAAGGAGAAGACTTGAAAGATTCTAGTTTTGGCAGCTGCAGTTCCATTGAGGAAAAGGACTTGATTGAGGCGTCAATGCTTGACATGACTGTCTGTTGTAATAACCTGTAGAAAAAAGGGTAAGTAGTGCAAAGATACATTCAAAAACTGGGTAGGTCCTGTGAAACCGCGGCCCTTAGGATAACTCATGGACAGAGGATAATCAAAGAGGCGATCATAGCTTTGAAGCGCGTGCCTGGCTGAGTCTTTGTGATGATTGTCTAAGACGAGGTCAAGTAGTGGGAGCGTCTTGTCCCTTACGACTTTAAATGTTCACCATTCTTTCATTTTATTTTTATAAAAACACAATGTTTTATCAGATCAATGCAATTCATAACACGTATCGAAAAAGGATAAATTTTATTCATGTATGTCAAACAGAATACAAAGAATGGACAAAGGGGAAAATAGATGGGATGGAATGAAGTTACATAGGACAAGTCAAGGCCAGGAGAAACATGGAAGGTTCAAGGATCCTCCAGTGAATTCCAGAGACTAGTGAGAACCTTAGTCCCATGTCACGATCTCAAGTACATCGTTTAACTCTGTCTTTGAGAGGGTAGTTTAACCATGGTCCACATGCCTCAGTTTGCACGTTTTGCATTGGGAACTTTAGTTACTCTGTCGAAATCTTGACCCTAATTTTTACCTGAGCCACCTTTTCAGGTTTTCAACTCACCGGGTTGCTCTAACTTTTGCCTAGGTCGCCCTTTCAGGTTTTTAGCCTAGTGAGCTCTTCTCTTTCTTTATAATGTGTTCTTGTTCATT
Source organism: Clitoria ternatea (assembly GCA_037962975.1). Classification (NCBI taxonomy): domain Eukaryota; kingdom Viridiplantae; phylum Streptophyta; class Magnoliopsida; order Fabales; family Fabaceae; genus Clitoria; species Clitoria ternatea. The sequence continues at coordinate 230,619,455 of CM075672.1, forward strand.
TTTGGATGTATCCCTTTCAGTAAAAGGTTGAAACTGATTACACTCCAGTTGAATCTGCCTAACCCTTTTCAAATTTAGTTTGATCCTTTGGGGAACTGATGTCACTTCAAATAGGAGAGTCTTTTCCTATGCCATGTACCCAAAAAAATATTGGTAAGTCTTTTTGGCATCAATGAGAGGGAATTACTTTAAGTTATCATTTTATTTTTTTTTGTTTTTTTTGCTGTTTGCTTTTTTTTCCCTTAATGACGCAACGACTCAATCTGACAGACTATTTCCTTGGCTACATGGGCATGAGGAATGGCGCACTCTTTAAGGTTGAGGTGTTAATGACGACAAGAATGCAAGTTCTTGGCCTAACGACATTCGTTCCCCTTATACAGAAAATGACAGCTTGCTCGAGGATCTGGACGTAACCAGCTTGTCTCACTGGGCACATGCATTGGACTCCAAGTTTGATCATTTTTTCATTTTTTTTTTCATTTTTTTTGTTTTGTTTTTTTTTGTAAAGTCTCCCTTGATTGTATTTGTATTTATAGGCATCAGCAATTTGCCCCCATCTATGTTGATGACTGTTGAATTTCCTTAAATGACTGGCCTACCACTTGTCCAATACGAGACTTGGCCATGTTGTTATTCCATAGATTCCTACAAAATGCCTTCTGATAGGTTGCCCATGTGATTCCTTCAATTATTCTTGACTTAGGGGTATACCCATCTTGATCTTTTCTCCTCTCCATTTGATGATCTTAACCGCCTCTTAAAACCTCTTTTTAACCTCTTGTTCTAACAATCTTGTTAACTTGGGCGGTGGCTCACAGTCTTTTCCACCTTCTTCATTGGCATAGTCAGCCGGGTGATCGAAATCGTGAAGCGGGATCGTAATTTCATTAATCCCAAGAATATCATTTTTGGATCTACAATTCAGTATGTTATGGCAAAAATAAAAAGAGGGAAAGGGAACAAGTAAATAAAGAAAATGAATCAAAGCAAGGATAATGGGATGAGAAAAAAACTTTTCTTTTTTTTTGATACGTATTTATTGATTGAACGATAAAGCAAGTTTTTTCGCCCTTATTACATGAAAAGTCCCAAAGCCTTAGGCATAGCCGAGGGATAAACAAGATATTTAAGGCAATGACAAATTACTTTGGTAAATCGTTTACAATCGTAAGGAGTTCGACAGCCTCCCAATTACCGAACTCTTGGCCCGGTGGGCAAGCGATCACCAAATTGGCATTATCATCAAAACCATCTTCAATATCGGCCACCATGGCATTAACTTCTGAACTTCCATGATTAGGCAGAGGATTTATGGTCACGTTAGGGCTTCCTTCTTGAAAATTAATCCAGTCGGCTTTGATTAAATCTCTCACTTTATATTTCAAAGCTATGCAATTTTCTGTGGAATGCCCCGGTGCCCCAGCATGGTAATCACAATGAGCGTTTGGGTCATACCTCCTTGGATAAGGAGGTTGCAATGGCCTCATGGGGGATGGAGCTACCAGACCTTTCTGAACAAGGATTGGAAAAAGTTCAGTATATGTTATAGGAATTGGATCAAACTGCACAGGGGTACGCTCATTGTTGGGATTCCTTGTGTTCTGATTATGATCGGGTGGATGAGTCACTTACTGCGGGTGATGGTATGGCATGGGTTGCAGTGTTAGCGCTCTTACCATGGGCGGACAGAAATGAGGAGTATGAGCTGCCGGGCCATAAGTAGCAGCGGCCACATAAGGGTTGGGAGCTTGAATCATGGTAGAGGTGAATGGTCTCGGCGGAGCTGTCTTTTGATTAGAAAAGATGGAATTAGTTTCTCCATCCCTTCTCCTAGGCACTGACTTTCTTGTCATGCTTGCCCCAGATGGGCCTGAGTGATCTTTCCCATTCGTATTCCGCTCTCCACCCTTTCCTCAATAGTCACGATGTCGGAGAAGTTGGCTGAAACACTACCAATCATCTTGCCATAGAAAGGTGATGGGAGTGTGTCGATAAACATTGCGACTATCTCTTTTTCTGACAATAGGGGGTCCACTTGTGCCGCTGTCTCTCTCTATCGTTGGGCATACTCCTTAAACGTTTCATTGTCCCTCTTCACCATGTTCTGTAACTGAACCCTGTTAGGTGCCATATCCATATTATACTTGTATTGCCTAAGGAAGGCATCTGCTAGGTCCTTCCAACAACGAATATGGGTCCGTTCAAGGTGAGCATACCATGTAAGAGCGGCCCCCACCAGACTATCTTGGAAGCAGTAGATCAACAATTGGTCGTTAGAAGAATAAGATACCATCTTTCGATAGTACATCCTGAGATGGTTCTTTGGACAAGTCATTCCCCGATACTTGTCAAAGTCTGGCATCTTGAATTTGGGTGGGAGGACAACATCTGTGACTAGGCATAGCTCAGGAGCATCTATCAGTCCAAAACCTCCGGCGCCTTCCATCATTCTCAAACGCTCCTCTAAGATTTCTATCTTTTCCTTTTGGGGAGCTGCAACCGTGCTATGACCGGCTACCGGGTTCATCATGTGGGTTGTATCTTGGAGATTGGTCATATAGGGGGTTGAGTATTCGTATGGATAGCCGTGTGGCTGGTTGAAAGGAGGCAATGTATAGGACTGGTTCATTAGACCTGTATTCGGTGAGGGACCTTGGGGTTGGGCCATAGCTTGTACGACATAAGTCGGCTGGATCATCTAGGCTCATGTGTTTTGGGCTTATGCGTTGTAGGTTGGCTGTGCCACTGGGGCTTGTGTGTTTTGGGTTTGGTAGGTTTGTGGGTCATGGGCCTGTGTGTTTTGGGTTTGGTAGGCTTGTGGGTCATAGGCTTCCGTGTTTTGGGTTTGGTGGAGTGGTGGCATGTTTGGCTGGGTGGGTGTGAAGCGTGAGGATTCATCGCTTGCTGGTCGTGGGCATCTTGCTGGTTAACGAGCGGGGGATAGTACCCCGGTGGTAGGCCATAAAGTGGAAAAGGTACTGGGTTGCCATCAAGACCACAAATGTATGCTGTTATGCATAAGACTGACCGTAAGGTGGCTGGGCCTCCATGGTAGGGTTAGGTATTCCGACATGAATGGTGAGAGGGGGTGCCGTTGTGTTAGGGAGTTGGGTTCTTGCTGGGTCAGAACCAAGGAGGGGTGGTGCGGTGGCAGGCAGCTGTTGGGCGTCCTCAATACCTGCAGAGGAGCCTCCTTCCGTGAGTTTCTTTTCTAAAAGTTTAGTTAACTCCGCCACTCGCTCTTTCAACTGATCGAACTCGGTTCTAAAGTCTCCGTCAACAGATTTTGCCTCAGCCATGAGTTTCCTTTGGAGCCGGGTCTGGTAAGGATGCCTACCCGTGATGCCTGTGTCTCTTTTTTAAAAAAAAAACAAAAATGTTAGGTGGAAATAGAAAGAAGGAGAATGTCATGGGAAGCGATTACAGGCTTTGGCGAATATCCTTTGACTATTCCTTAGAACTTATCATTCAAAAGTACTAGGTATGGTAAACATGGAAATTAATATGGCATAATTGTGAAGATAGAAGAAATCTTTCATCCTGAGGCGGGAGCCTCAAGCTCAAACATTTTCTTCGGGTAGTTTGATAGGTGTTTTGTTTGCATGATTTTAGTGGCTTTTTATTTAGTTTTTCTAGGTCATTTGTGTTATCTTATCCCTAATTCCAAGTATTTTTTCTTTCATTCCGCATTTGTTACTCGGGTGTTTCAAGTTTTTACAGGAATAGCTTGTTTACAAGTACATACATTCCAAACGAGAAGCATTCGAGGAAGCATTGGATAAATGGAAGGGTTTCAAGCCATCAAAAAGCAGCAACGTGAAGTCCAGAGAAACCCACTGGCAGTGGGTTTTTCCCACTACCAGTGGATCTTGCTGCCCTGTGACAAAAACATGCACAAATTGGGGTCCAGAGAAACCCACTGGCCGTGGGTTTTTCCCACTGGCCGTGGGAAAAACCTCTGTTTGAATGTTCAAAAATGCAAAAATTGGACCTCCAGTACGATCCACTGGCCGTGGGTTTTTCCCACTGCCAGTGGGTTTTTGCACGCACAACAGTTTCTTTATTTCAGGGAGCAGTTTCTGGGGTTTTATATGGACAGTTTTAAAAGAATTAAACACACAGACATTTTGGGACGGTTTTAGAGAGAAAAAGAGAGAGTTTCACTTGGGGATTATTGAAGAAATCAAGACCATAGGCGTTGAAGAACATCCTTGGGCAGATTTTGGAAGGATTCGTAAGCACAAGTGAGAGTTTTTGCTTTGTGTTCTTTGCTTTCTTCTTAGGTTTTCTCTTTCTCTGTAATTTCTGAATATGATTCCATCAATGGGCTGTAGTGAATTGAGCATGTGTAACTAAACGTTATCTTGGGATTAGGGTGTGACATTGCTTATGTATTGAACTTCTTTTGAATGTTTCTGTTTATTAATTCATTGCTTCTATTCAATTTCCATGAACGCGTAATGCTTTTGAACACCTAGAGATAGGATCAATTGAAATTAAACTCTAAGAGAATCGAAAGATTAATTAGTTGTTTGAACGCATGAAATTGAACTTAGAATCATAGGTCACGAAAGTGGGTATGACGATTCGAGGTTTAATAGGATTTGACCGTTCTTAACAAGTTCACATAATAAATCGAACGCGGTTCTTTATTATTTGGGCACATTAATGTTACTCTGAGAAGAGGGCTTAATTAAATTCGGAAATCCAACCTTAGAGCGTGAATTAATAAATAGAAAGGTCTTAGGAAAATTAAATACATGGCATGATCATATACCAAATCCCAAGAGTTTCACCATTATTTGTTCTATTTCAATCTCAGAATTAATTTAGTTCTTTCAGATAACATTCCTTCTTAACTTTTGATTTTCTTAATCTTCTGAATTACAAACCTAATTTCATAATTTTCTAGATAATTGAACCACTGTGAAAACTTGTACTTGGGAACAATCCCTGTGGGACGATAACTTTTTATTACGCGATACGTCGTGCACTTGCGGGCCTATCAAGTTTTTGGCACCGTTGCCGGGGATTGTCCCCCAATATTGGCTAATTGGTGTTTTGATTAGACTAGATTCTTTTATTTTATTTTTTTCTGCATAATTTTTCTGGTTTTTGTTTTAATTTTTCTACAGAATTACGCTTGGGTATTTATGTGTTTGTGGATTGTGAAGGTTCCTTTATGCGAAAGTGTTCTAGCTTCGAACACATCTTCGACCCTGAAATCGAATGCACATTAAGGAAACTCAAAGCACTTCGGCAGCGACTAAGGCAAAGCAAACAGCAAGCTTCAAGTTCAGCTACCGACGAGCAAATGGATAATCCAGACAACAGAGCACTCCGTGATTTTGCAGCGCCCAATGCAATGGGTAGGAGGTCTAGCATCACTAGACCAAACATTGAGGCGAACAATTTTGAGTTGAAGCCATCATTGCTCTCGATGGTTCAACAAAGTCAGTTTAGAGGATTGCCATCCGAGGATCCCAACTTGCATCTTCAGATTTTCCTTGAGTATTGTGACACGCTCAAGGTGAATGGGGTCTCAAGTGACGCAATCCGGCTTAGGCTTTTCCCATTCTCATTAAGGGACAAGGCCAGAGCTTGGTTGTATGCGCTTCCGGAGGGGTCGATCACTACATGGGAGCAGCTGTCTCACGCCTTCCTCAACAAATATTATCCCAGGAGCAAAATAGACCAATTGAGGAAGCTGATAATCACTTTTAATCAGAAGGATGATGAGACCTTGTACGACGCCTGGGAAAGGTACAAGGAAATGCTCCGGGAATGCCCACATCATGGCATTGAACATTGGTTGACCGTTCATATTTTTTACAATGGGTTGTCTTCGAACCAGAAGGTGACCTTGGACGCCGCAGCTGGCGGTGCCTTTATGGGTAAAAACATGGAGGAAGGTTATAACCTCATTGAGGAGGTTGCCCAAAATACCTATTAGTGGTCATCAGAACGGAATATGCCAACAAAAACTCCAGGTAAGTACACTGTTGATGCTCTTTCTTTATTAACTGCTAAAGTAGAAACTTTATCCGTTAAGATTGATAAGTTCGATAAAGTAGGAGCAGGTGCTACTAAAGCTGTTTGTGAGTTATGTGGTGTTTTAGGGCATAATATTTCAGGATGCCAGCTTGGAGTGAATCAACATGCCGAGCCAAAAATGCATCAGGTGGATGCAATTGGAAACTATGGTGGGAACTATAGAACCAATTTCAGACCACTTGGACCACCGGGTTTCCAAAGCAGGCCACCCCAGTTTCAAAATCAGCAAGGTAGCTACAGACCACAAGGACCTTACACTCCACAGAAATCCAAATTGGAATCCTTGATGGAAACCTTTGTAGCTACCCAATTAAAGCAGAATGATGATTTCTCTGATGCCATCAAAAACTTAGCCTCAAAGGTGGACAACTTGGCCACCCACAACAAGATGCTGGAGACCCAGATTGCTCAACAGGCATCATCTTCTCAAAGAGTGCCAGGAACATTTCTTGGAAAGCCTGAAGCAGGACCATCGAACCACACAATGGCTATCACTCTTAGGAATGGTACAAAATATGAAGGTCCGGTAAACAAGGAAGAGGAGGAGGCTAACCAAGAAAAGAAAGCAGATGAACCTCATTCTCATCCTATGGTGGAGGAAGAGAAACAAACTGAAAAGAAGGAGGAGGTGAAGCCTTACCAACCTCCAGTGCCGTTTCCTCAACGCTTGGCCAAGGCCAAGTTAGATAGACAATTTGGTATGTTCCTTGAGGTCCTTAAAAAATTGTATATAAATGTCCCCTTCACAGATGCTTTGCAGCAAATGCCGACCTATGTGAAGTTCTTGAAGGACATTTTGTCAAATAAGCAGAAACTGGAGGACGATGGTACAATTGTACTTACCAAAGAGTGCAGCGCACTGATCCAGAAGAAGCTACCACCCAAGCTTCAAGATCCAGGTAGTTTTTCTATTCCTTGTGTGATTGGTAATGTGGCTATTGATGGAGCACTATATGACTTAGGGGCTAGTGTTAGTCTTATGCCATTATCTATTTCTGAGAAATTGGGACTAGGAGAGCTAAAACCTACTAGGATGTCTTTACAACTTGCTGATAGGTCTGTTAAACACCCTGTTGGTATTTTAGAAGATGTTCCAATCAAAGTAGGAAAATTTTTTATACCTGCCGATTTTGTGGTTCTTGAAATGGATGAGGATTCGATGATCCCCATTATCTTAGGCAGGCCATTTTTGGCAACCGCGGGCGCGGTTATAGATGTCAAGAATGGGAGGTTGTCTCTGACTGTGGGAGACCAAAAGGTTGATTTTAACTTGCAAAATGTTTTAAAAAAACTTTTAATGATGATGTATGCCGTGTTAGGGATTGTATTGACCAAGTAGTGAAGGAAGAAACCCTTCCTGATGAACCACTTGAATCTGTATTTTTGATATAGCCTGCAGGTACATCAAGTAGCTCTGAAGGAGAAGCCCAGCCAAAGCATGATACTGAGGTCATGCAAGATAAAGTGGTGGGTAACAAATTAGAATTGAAGCCTTTGCCGGCTTCATTGAGGTATGAATTCCTTGGCCCAAACTCTACCTATCCTGTGATTGTAAATGCTGAACTGACTGCTGTGGAAACCGAAAAACTACTGAAACATCTTAGGTTGTATAGGAAGGTTATTGGTTATACCATGGATGAAATTAAGGGGATTAGCCCTTCATTTTGCATGCATAGGATTACTGTGGAGGATGAGAGTAGGCCAACAGTAGAACCACTTAGGAGACTAAATCCTAAAATGCAAGAAGTGGTTAAAAAAGAGATTTTGAAGTTGTTGGATGCGGGCGTCATTTATCCCATTGCTAGTAGCAAGTGGGTTAGCCCAGTTCATGTGGTTCCAAAAAAAGGGGGATGACTGTTGTGCAAAATGATAAACAGGAATTGATTTCTACTAGGGTAGTTTCTGGGTGGCGCATGTGTATAGATTACAGAAAACTAAATAGCGTTACTAAGAAAGATCATTTCCCTCTCCCTTTCATTGATCAGATGCTTGAGAGGCTTGCTAAGCACTCCTATTTTTGTTATCTGGATGGGTATTCTGGTTTTCATCAAATCCCCATTCACCCATCTGATCAAGAGAAAACAACCTTCACTTGCCCGTATGGGACTTATGCTTATAGGCGTATGCCATTTGGCCTGTGTAATGCACCCGCGACTTTTCAAAGGTGTATGCAGGCCATATTCTCTGATTTGATTGAAAATGTGATGGAAGTTTTCATGGATGACTTTTCTGTGCATGGTTTGAACTTTGATAATTGTTTGACCAATTTGTGCCAAGTTTTGCAGCGCTGTGAAGAGACCAACTTGGTCTTAAATTGGGGAAAATGCCACTTCATGGTAAGGGAGGGCATAGTCCTTGGACACCTCGTGTCTGAGAGAGGAATTGAAGTCGATAAAGCTAAGGTGGAGGTGATTGAGAAATTTCCCCCACCAACTAATGTGAAAGGTATTCAAAGCTTTCTTGGACATGCCGGGTTTTACCGGAGGTTCATTAAAGACTTCAGCAAGATCATAAAGCCTCTGACTAACCTTTTGGGTAAGGATGTACCATTTGTTTTTGATTCTTCATGTCTTGAGGCTTTCTGCAGGATAAAGCTGGAGTTAATTTCCGCACCCATAATGCAACCCCTCGATTGGGAACTCCCATTCGAACTTATGTGTGATGCTAGTGATCATGCAGTGGGGGCTGTACTTGGGCAGCAAAAGGATAAGAAGCTGCATGTGATCCACTATGCCAGTCGTACACTTGATGATGCGCAGGTAAACTATGCTACCACCGAAAAGGAATTGTTAGCTATAGTTTTTGCTTTTGATAAATTTAGATCGTACTTGGTAGGCTCACATGTTATTGTATATACTGACCATTCTACCATCAAGTACCTTTTAAATAAGAAAGAAGTAAAACCTAGGCTCATTAGGTGGATTTTGATTTTACAAGAATTTGACTTAGAAATCAAAGATAAAAAAGGTACTGAGAACCTTGTTGCAGACCACTTATCTAGGTTGTCGTCTGAAAAAGATGAGATGGGTGATGTTGTTCCCATCAATGAGTCTTTTCAGGATGAACAATTACTTAGCTTAAGTGTCCAACAAGTGCCTTGGTACGTGGATTTTGTCAATTTTCTTGCATGTGGCATTGTACCCCCTGACCTTGGTTTTCAGCAGAAAAAGAAGTTTTTTGCAGATGTCTGGGATGAGCCCCTTTTATTCAAGCAGTGTGCAGATGGTCTGATTAGGAAATATGTTCCCGAGACTGAAGTTTGAGCCATCCTGGATCACTGCTATTCCCTTTACTGTAGAGGCCATATGAGTACTTCTAAGACAGCCTCAAAGGTGTTGCAAGCAGGCTTCTATTGGCCATATATTTTCAAGGATGTGCGTAAGTATGTCCTCACTTGTGATGCATGCCAAAGGGCCGGTAATATTGGTAAGAGGCATGAAATGCCACTTAATAGTATTCTTGAGGTTGAATTATTTGATGTACGGGGTGTTGATTTCATGGGACCCTTTCCCCCGTCTTTTGGAAATCAATTTATTCTGGTTGCAGTTGACTATGTATCCAAATGGGTAGAAGCCATTGCTTCGCCTCATTCGGATGCTAAGACTGTAATTAAACTTTTTAGAAAGATAATTTTTCCAAGGTTTGGGGTCCCCAAATGTATAATTAGTGATGGAGGGTCTCACTTTATTGAAAAAACTTTTCAGATCCTCTTGAAAAAATACGGAGTGAGACATAAGGTTGCTACACCTTATCACCCTCAAACTAGTGGCCAAGTTGAGGTTTCTAATAGGGAGATTAAAAACATTCTTCAGAAGGTGGTTAATACTTCCCGTAAGGATTGGTCTATTAAATTAGACGATTCCTTATGGGCGTATCGAATCGCTTACAAAACTCCCATTGGAACCACACCTTTTAAACTAGTTTATGGGAAACCATGTCATTTACCTGTTGAATTGGAATATAAGTCCTTTTGGGCTATAAAAATGCTTAACTTTGATATGAAGCTTGCAGGTGAACACAGGTTGCTGGAGTTGAACGAGCTTGAGGAGCTCCGGTTGGATGCTTATGAAAATGCCAAGATCTACAAGGAAAAAACTAAAAAATGGCATGATCGTCACATCTTCAGGAGATCCTTTAACCCTGGTGATATGGTGTTACTTTTTAACTCCCGATTGAAGCTATTCCCTGGCAAATTGAGGTCCCGGTGGTCGGGACCATTTCAGGTAACTAAGGTATATCCTTTTGGAGCTGTTGAGTTATGGAGCGATAAGTCTGGTTCATTTAAAGTGAATGGACAAAGGCTTAAGCACTACTTAACAGGAGAACCCATCCAACAAGCAAGTGCTTTGGACTTGCTTGATGGATTGGATTCTTGATTCCAAAGAATGCCAAACGTCTGGCTGAAGACGTTAAACTTAGCACTAATGGGGAGGTAACCCCATTTATCATTCTTTAAACATTTTTCTTGTAGTATATATATATATATATATAAATAAAAAAAGAAGAAAGTTTGTTTGTTTGTTTCATTTATAAGTCCAATGTAAATTGTTGCATGTTTATTGTTTGTTAATTTTGCATTGCATGGGTTTTGTTTTGTTTTGTACATATTTCTTATGATTGAATGCAACATGTGTTTCCATGGGATAAGATGAATCCAGTAAAGGTAAGTCATGGTGCGTATTTGAGGAAATTTTGATTGAAAAAAGTGAGATCCACTGCCAGTGGGTTTTTCCCACTGCTAGTGGACTCCTCTGACTTGGAAAAGGCTGTTAAACTGATTTTGAAAAATCCCCTAGGCAGTAAACTCCACTGGCCGTGGGTTTTTCCCACTGCCAGTGGGTTTTCAACAAGTTTCACGTGCAGGAAGGAATAAAATTTTTTGGGCAAGTACCAGTGGGTTCCACGGGCCGTGGGTTTTTCCCACTGGCCGTGGGAACCCATCAGGTTTCACGTGCATTTTATGAAAAATTTAGGGGGGAGGACCAGTCGGTTCCACGGGCCGTGGGTTTTTCCCACTGGCCGTGGGGACCCATCAGACCCAGCATATTTTCTTACTTAAACGCAGCCCTCACCCGTGTTTCTTTCCACTCAACGCATATCCTCTTGTGTGCTTCCTACTCCTTGCTCTCTTTTCAAATATTGGCACAACTAAATTGTAATTGAAAACCCCCATCCTTCATTATTCTTCCTCACATTACTTGTTTCAAATTTTATGCAAGTAAGTGTGATCTTATCATGTTCTAGTTTGGGGTTTTTCCTTTGAAGTTCTTTGGGTTCTTTTCTTTTACCATAACTTTGATTGTGAAGTGATATCATTGTATGAAAAAGGTTTCTATATGCTTATGCTTGATTGTTATAGTGGCTAATTAGAATGGGTATTCTTCAAAAAAATCATCTTCATGCTTCATTATCCATTCTAGTTCTTTATCTGGGTTAAAACCCCTTTGATGTTTCCTCCATGATTTTGAATCCTTTTCATATAAGTGATTACTTGGTGCTTGCTTGGTTATGGATTAAAGTTGTTGTTCAAATTTGGTGACCCTTAGCATCTACATTCATGGTTTTCTTAGTGTTACACTTGTTGCATACCAAGTGTTTGAATAAATGTCTAAACCAGAATTTTTGCTACTTGGTTGCATATTAATGTGTTTTGTGGTAACTTTTTTGGTGTCAAGCTTGTTGCCCACCAAGTGTTTGACAAATTGCCTAAACCAATCTTTTGTTTTTCCTTGTATATATTTTGATCCTTTTTGGGTTTTCCTATGCTTACCCATCCTACCAATATCATGTTGTTGATTATATTGACATCTATTGTGCATAAATTTGAATTGGAATTTTAGGTGCCCAAAACCATGTCTTCGGGATGAACCAAGAATGTCTGTAAAAAGAGGAAAAACAAAGGTACGTCATCTAACTATTGTAGTATAGATGGTATTAAATGTACCTCTGATGAACAAAAGATGCGCTTATCTTCTTTGACCTCCAGGGAAATTATCCCCTCTAGGTTCTTTTGCAAGGAATCTTTATTGGAACTTGGGTTATATGATGACACCTTTAAATTGTGCAAGAATATGGGGTGGGAAGATTTTATTGAATTATATGAGCCTTGTTATGAACGCACCACATTAGAGTTTCTGAGTTCCATTGATATTAAGCCTTGTGATAATGAGTCGAATTGGGAAATTACCTTTAGGCTTAATAACAATAACTATAGGATAGATTTAGCTGAGATAGATACCATTTACGGTTTTTCTTCTGTCCCTGGAGATGGTCTTGATAAAGTAAAAGCTACACGTATCCCTAGGGATTTTTGGTCTACCCTCTCTAAATCTAGGGATGATTATGAACCATCTTCTACTAAAGCCTCACTCATGCATCACCCTGTTTTTAGATACCTACAGAGATTTATGGCCCCGTCTATTTTTGGTCGATATGATAGTCCCGGAACTATTAGGGCCGCTGAACTTTATTTTCTGTATGCCATGATCAATAACATCCCGGTCCACTCTACAAAATGGCTTTTTAGCCAATTCGCCAGGGTAGGCAGAGCCACTACTGGAAAGATTGTTATTGCTGGTTATATTAATCCTCTTACTAGGTATGTTGGGGTAGATTTACAGGAGGATAATTTACTTTGCCAACCCAAGAGGGTTGATATTGATGAGATGGTTCATATGGGTATGCTTGTATTTGAACATGAAATTCACTGTTTGGTTATTCCCGGATATACTGTACCTCACCCCTTGCCTGACCCTCGATTTACTAGCCTGGAGGGCAAGACTTCCTTTCTGTTTTCAGGTACTGATGAGCGGGATGACTCCCCCTTGGACACAGAGATGCCCCTTCCTCAAGACCCCGCAGCTGGCCCGTCTCGATCCTCTTCCGATTCCGGATTTTCTATGGAAGGGATGTATTCCTTGTTGCAAGGAATGTCTGCAGAGCAGCTCCGGCAAGGGAAAAAGATAGATGACATGGCCAAGCGCGTGGATGATATGTATTCTTGGCATCTCCAGCAGGGGCATTTTCCCCCTCCTTCCCTATGAAAGGTATGTTCATCACGATAAGTTTCATTGTACTGTGCTTTCCCTCTACTGACCAGTAAGGACACTGCTCCTTTTTAGTTTGGGGTTATAGGTACAAGGAAACTTATTCTTCTGAGCCTTTGTATTTTGTGATTTCTCTGCATCTTTCTCTTTGGTTTCATTTGAACATGCTAGGTTGTAGTTTGTTTTTCATTTGCTTTGAATGACTGTGCCTGTCTGTACCCCCATCTAGGAATGTTTGTTTACTTGTGATTATTGTTGCCATTAATTGTATCAGTTTTGATTGAGGAAATTGATTGTTGAGGAATACAAATATAAAAAAAATTTAAATTAAAAACTTTTGATTGATGTTGATGATTGCACTGATTGTCTGGAGGTACTATGCTTTATGATGCTGTGTTTTCTCTGACTGGGTCTATTTCACCTGCCATGTATTATGAGAGTTTTTGAGCCAAAATGGGGTAGCTTTTAAACATAAATATTTAGAAAACCCCTGTTTTTTTCTATTTGAGTGTGTCATACATTTAAAGCGCTCTAGAACTTGGCTTGCGATCGATTCAAAATGGTTGATGATTACTTGTTATGGAATGAAAATGGCAGTAGGTTTTGTTCTCTAGCCTCTGAATTTTGAAAGTTATAACATACAATTAGTTGCCCCTTATTGAGCTTAAACTGTTTGTTTATTGTTGAAATCCTTTGGTATTGGTTTGATAAAATACTGAGAAAATGACATAAATTCAAGGATGGCAGCTAGAATGAAAATGGCTAAGAGAAAACAACTAGGTTTTAGTTGGGAAACAAAAATAAACAAGATGAATTTGTGTTTCCAACTAAAGAAAAATTGTTGGAAAAACAAAGAAAAGGATGAAAAGCAATATAAGAAAGGAGTCAAGTTTAAAAAAGAAAACAACAAGGACTCCTTTGAGATTTTTAAAAGTTTCTGGTCTGCCTTTCAAAAGTTAATCATTCTCAGTGTTTCATTGAGTGATAGCCCTTTGAATTTCCTTTTCCTTGACATCCATTCCCCGAACCCATGGCCCCATTACAACCAAATGAAAGACCTTTTGACTATAACTCGTTTTCTAAATAACTGTGGAGAGTAAGGTCGTTTGCCAAGCCTATGGTAGTGTCTTAAAATGCTATGATTTGAGTGATAATCATACACAAGCTTAAAACACCTGGAGAGGAATGAAAGGATGTGTGTCTATAGCCTAGTTTTGTGAACATGGCATGAATAATTGTGTGGTTTCCTCTTGTGATAATCTTGCAATCATATGTTGATAATTTTTCCAATTGGGTTCCTCAAGATATTCTGAATTCATAAATCTTTATTGATCATATTTATGGCAATGATGATTGCTTGGGGACAAGCAATATTCTAGTTTGGGGTGTTTTGATAGGTGTTTTGTTTGCATGATTTTAGTGGCTTCTTATTTAGTTTTTCTAGGTCATTTGTGTTATCTTATCCCTAATTCCAAGTATTTTTTCTTTCATTCCGCATTTGTTACTCGGGTGTTTCAAGTTTTTGCAGGAATAGCTTGTTTACAGGTACATACATTCCAAACGAGAAGCATTTGAGGAAGCATTGGATAAATGGAAGGGTTTCAAGCCATCAAAAAGTAGCAACGTGAAGTCCAGAGAAACCCACTGGCAGTGGGTTTTTCCCACTGCCAGTGGATCTTGCTGCCCTGTGACAAAAACATGCATAAATTGGGGTCCAGAGAAACCCACTGGCCGTGGGTTTTTCCCACTGGCCGTGGGTTCCTCTGTTTGAATGTTCAAAAATACAAAAATTAGACCTCCAGTACGATCCACTGGCCGTGGGTTTTTCCCACTGCCAGTGGGTTTTTTGTACGCACAGCAGTTTCTTTATTTTAGGGAGCAGTTTCTGGGGTTTTATATGGACAGTTTTAAAAGAATTAAACACACAGACATTTTGGGACAGTTTTAGAGAGAAAAAGAGAGAGTTTCAATTGGGGATTATTGAAGAAATCAAGACCATAGGTGTTGAAGAACATCCTTGGGCAGATTTTGGAAGGATTCGTAAGCACAAGTGAGAGCTTTTTCTTTGTGTTCTTTGCTTTCTTCTTAGGTTTTCTCTTTCTTTGTAATTTCTGAATATGATTCCATCAATGGGCTGTAGTGAATTGAGCATGTGTAACTAAACGTTATCTTGGGATTAGGGTGTGACAATGCTTATGTATTGAACTTCTTTTGAATGTTTCTGTTTATTAATTCATTGCTTCTATTCAATTTCTATGAACGCGTAATGCTTTTGAACACCTAGAGATAGGATCAATTGAAATTAAACTCTAAGAGAATCGAAAGATTAATTAGTTGTTTGAACGCATGAAATTGAACTTAGAATCATAGGTCACGAAAGTGGGTATGACGATTCGAGGTTTAATAGGATTTCACCATTCTTAACAAGTTCACATAATAAATCGAACGCGGTTCTTTATTATTTGGGCACATTAATGTTACTCTGAGAAGAGGGCTTAATTAAATTCAGAAAATTTGTACTTGGGAACAATCCCTGTGGGACGATAACTTTTTATTACGCGATACCTCGTGCACTTGCAGGCCTATCACAGTTACAGCCCTCATTTCTTAAGTTCAATCCCATGTTAATTTCCATAGATACCCAAAGGGTATTCGTTAAGTTTTGAATAGCCTTCCACGAAATGAGGATAAGGAAAAGAAATTAGTTGATGTCATGTTTTGGAATCGGTACTTCCCCATTGATTTAACGTAAAGCAAAATTTTTTTTGGGAAACAACGATTACCAAGGGTCCAAGTCGCAATAGTCATAATTTTTCTAATCATCATCGACGCCCCCCGTTGGAGCGGAAATAAAGTTATATTTTTTTTTGACAATTAGGAAAATCTATGTCTCAGGACTCAGAGGTACACGACCAAAAAAGGATTATCTATTCATCCGAAGAATACTATGTGTTCCAAAACGAGTCATTATTTTAAAAACTCAGTAAATCTGTGGGTGGTAGATAATTCATTTTTTTTGGATAAAAGGGAAAGCAGAAATGACGTAAGGTAAAGTAAAGTTTGCCCTTTTGTGGCCTAGGTAGGGTTTTGTTGAAAGTCTTTTCTAGGCCCTATAGCTTGTCTAAAAGTGACTCTTCACACCGGGTGGTTTCCACTAGACATCTAGAAGGTCACAAGAGCCAAGATCCTAACCATGACAGGGACACAAACAGTGGGGAATCCACTAGGTGCGTATATCATGAGAGATCGAACTCTGGTTGAGGTTCTCACGAACACCGGATAGGAAGTACATCCCATACGATTCCGTTACCAACCTCTCCTAACTTAAGCTTCATTTGGGGCTTGGGTATAGGGCGCCACTCATAGGTGTGTGCAAATAATTGTGAGTGTAGTGTGTGGAAGGGCAGTCTATACCTTTTACCTAACCCCATTCTACACAAAGAACAAACACAAAACAAATATACAAAGTCGTTTACCCTAGGGTTCAATGATCGCGGAAAAGTAACATGGTCTTCTACCCTAGGGTTCAACAAACATGCAAAACATAGACAACGAAACAAATAACAAGACACAATTAAAACAAGAACAAACATTCACAACAATCAACAGAAAATAAAACAAGGGGAAGAAATCCAAGATAACAAAGGCTATATAAAAAGAACATGCGCTTTCAATCAAACTGGCCTGACTCTCTTAAGTGTCCCCAGTGGAGTCGCCATCTGTCGCAACCTGGATCGCGACGGCGCGGCGAGGAAGAAAACTTGTATGAAACAGGGAGTCGCCACCAATATTTTTATCCATAGGAAAAACATTGGAAAAAAACTAAGTTCAGTGAAAGCACTGGTAGAAATTGTGAGATTCAAGTTCGGGAGTCGGTTACGAGTAGGGAAGGTATTAGCACCCTACATCGTCTGTCAAAAACAGTACCAAGATTGAAAACGCACAACATAAATAGCCTTACAAAAGATGTTTTATTTCTTCCCTTTTATTGTTGTACTTTGTATAAAAACAGAAGGAAATGGAAGGAACAAACTGAACAAACATGGAGTGTAGGTCAACAGGACGTCGCGTCCAAGTTAACCTCGACTTTGGTATAAAACATAGAAAGGGAGGAATACTAACAAGACGTTGCATCTAAATTAGTCATTCTTTAATCACATATGGGGTTAGAAACGGGAAGGGGATAAACGGGACGTCTTGTCCCAAGTATCTCGTTCCTTGTGGTGACGGCCTACCCAAAATAGGGGAAAATCAGTAAGACGTCACGTCTAAATTGATTTTCATGGAATTTAATCAAGACACGGGGTCAAAGATGGAAAGGGGATAAGCGGGACGTCTCGTCCCAAGTATCCCGTTCCTTATGGGAAAATCAACATGACGTCACGTCTAAATTGAATTTCATGGGCTTGATAAAAGGGCGGTTACAAAGGAAACATAAAGAAAATAAAATAAGAATGTAATGGGAAAGGTGGGGATAAAAAAAGAGATGGGCCCAACAGGATTTAAAGTCCTACTCCTACGTATTCTTGAGTTACCAAGAAATCAGGGTTACGTAGTTCTTTGGTGATTTTTTTTTAGGAAGAGGCTAAAAGATTAATGGTGGATGATTTTTTTTTGGCTAGTCAGAACGTGAAACACTTGTTTTTTTTGTTATTTATTTATTACGAACCTAGGAAGGGGTAAAAAAGAAAAGAAAAGAAAAGAACAGAAATTTATTTAAGTGGAAAAATGGAAAACTGAGTAAAAAATGGAAAAACCGAGTGAAAAAATAGAATACCGAGTGAAAAATTAAATACCGAGTAAAAAAGTGGAATACCGAGTGAAAAGTGGAATACCGAGTGATGGAGTAAGAGACTGCAGAGGGGATCAGAAACTGACTGAAGATGGAAGAGACCGACCGAGTGAGAAAGGGACTGACCGAGGGAGAAAGGCAGTGGGGGGTTAAGAGGAGTTTGAAGGTGTTTAGAGGGAAAGAGAAGGGTGTTGGACGGTGTGGGGAGCTGTTCGGTGTGGAGAGGTGAAGGACGGTGTTGGTGAGGAGAGGGAAGGGTGCTGGACAGTATGGAGAGGGGCAGAGTTTCTTCTCTCAAAAGCCTTAGAGTTCTCTCAATGAAAGCTTCAGGACTCCTCAAAATTCCCAACCCTTGTGTATTTATAGGGGTTTCCGAGTGCTTGGTGTAACGCCCCGGCCGCTTTTCAGGAATGAACGACTCGCCCCACAGACCAACACGAGACCTTTCCAATGTGCTTTTGTCCTCACTCACACATTTCCTGAGAACTTCCCAGGAGGTCACCCATCCCAGAATTACTCCAGGTTAAGCACGCTTAACTTTGGAGTTCTTAAGTGATAGGCTACCGAAAAGGCTAATGCATTTGTTGATATAGGTAGTACGAATTCATTTCTTTAAGCTATCCTTGACTGTATAGTCCCATACCTATACAGTCTTTGGATCCCTCTCATCCTGGTATGTATTCGGTTTGTTCATGTGTCCCTCCCACCGGAAGCCTGCCAGGAGCCGCTCCTTGTTCGTGCCAATGCACCGGCGATCACTCCCCGCCCTCAACAGTGCCCGGGATGTCACATGCCCACCAGCTTCCGCCTGGTTCGTCCCCGAACCATACCGTACTAGGAGAGGCTAGGCTCTGATACCACTGTAACGCCCCGGCCGCTTTTCAGGAATGAACGACTCGCCCCACAGACCAACACGAGACCTTTCCAATGTGCTTTTGTCCTCACTTACACATTTCCTGAGAACTTCCCAGGAGGTCACCCATCCCAGAATTACTCCAGGTTAAGCACGCTTAACTTTGGAGTTCTTAAGTGATAGGCTACCGAAAAGGCTAATACATTTGTTGATATAGGTAGTACGAATTCATTTCTTTAAGCTATCCTCGACTGTATAGTCCCATACCTATACAGTCTTTGGATCCCTCTCATCCTGGTATGTATTCGGTTCGTTCATGTGTCCCTCCCACCGGCCAGGAGCCGCTCCTTGTCTGTGCCAATGCACCGGCGATCACTCCCCGCCCTCAACAGTGCCCGGGATGTCACACTTGGCCAGCTCAGGCTTCCACTCAGAGTAGAGGCAGCTTGGTAGTGGGGGACAGCGGCTGGTGGGGATTTTTAATTTCTCCACTTCCGCCCCCTGTCTGCCACCTCCAGGATTCATGGATCCACTTGGGTGGTGGAATCCAAGTCAGCACGGGCAAACAGTGGGAGTAGGGGTCGGTTTTCTGCTTCTGACTCAGATTTAGTGCCTCAGTCGGTATACACCCATAGTGGGAAATAATCCGAGTAGAAAAGGTGCCTTTTAAGCACAAGACCGAGTGGAAAAGGTACTGTTTATACAAAAATCGAGTGAAATCTTTGCTCGGTATGAGGCTGCTGTGAAACATTCAATCGGAACTGAGTGAAAAGTGACTCAGAACTGACTGAGGAAGACTCAAAAATGGGTGAAAGTGACTCAGAAATAGGTAAAAGGATGACTCGGAATTGGGTGAAAGCTGACTCAGAATTGGCTAAAAGAATGGCTCGGAAATGGCTAAAAATGGCTCGGAAATTGAGTGGAACGGGACTCGGAAATGGTTAAAGGATGACTCAGAAATGGGTGAAAGAATGGCTCGGGAATGGTTAAAAAAATGGCTCGGAATTGGGTGAAAGGATGACTCGGAAATGGGTGAAAGCTCTCATTCGGTGCTGACTGGAAACTGAAGAGAATGACTTGGTGTTGACTAAGAGAGTGACTCAAATCGGTTCTAACTAAAGAGGATTCACTCGGTGCTGACTGAAGAGGGAGTGACTCGGTATTGTTTCAATCGGAAGTATTTGGCTCGGATCTTGTTTCTGTTTGAAGCATTCACTCGGAATAACTTCAAAAATGACACTCAGAACCTCTGCTTGAAGGATTTACTCGGAACTGACCTTGTTCTCACTCAGAACCTGGAATTTTCATTTGAAAATTTCTTGACAGTTGAGTCCCACTTGGAAACTCTCTATTTGGAGACACAGCATTCGGCCACATCCCACTCGGATGTCCCTTACTCGGAAATGATCATTCCGAGTCATCTCACTCGGAAATGATCATTTCCGAGTAAGTTTTTTTTTTAAATCTTTTTTTGTGTGAATCTTTCTCACTTGTGGATGGACTGAAATAGGTGTTCACAAGTATGAATATTTGATTAAGTGAGAAGGCCAATAGAATCCCAAAATTGATGATTTCAATGACCAAATATGTTGCCTAGAACAAATGAATCGATTCATGCCCCTGGAACCCAAAAATCTTCAAGACAGCAAGTCTTGAATCGATTCATAAGAATGGGTGAATTGATTCATACCCCTGGAACCAGAAATCCTTTAAAACAGCAAGTTAAGTATTGATTCATGCATATCTATGAATCGATTCATGCGTATCTATGAATCGATTCATGCGTGAAAAATTGCTTAAATTTGACAGTTTTTGGTTCAATTTCCAGATTCTTCAAATCTCTCATTCTCTCTAAAAACTCCCTTCTCTCTCTTAACTCATCTCCAATAACCCACTCAAATCTCATGGCTTCATCATCCCACCTAAGGAAGAAACAAAGGGCCAACACTGCGGGGTCCTCCGCGCCTCAACATTCAGATCTTATCAGACTTTTCTCCACCCAAAAGGAATTGGAAACTTACTTGGAGACTTTTTCTGAAAAACTTCTCATTCCTTCACACTGGTTAAATCCTCCTTACTTTGAATCCTTCAACCTTCCTCTGCTTGATATTCTCAATCAATAATAACTTATTAGATTTCTCACACTTGAGTCTACCTATATCTATCCTTAATTGATCCGGGCTTTCTATTCAACTTTACGCCTACAAGATGATCGATACTATGCCAAAGTGAAAGGTGTCACCATGGTTCTTGATAATGAAGTCATGAATCAAGTTGGCAAGCTTCCCATTAACAATGCCCACTTCTTTGGCAAAGAACTATCTCTATCGTGGAATGTCAATCCTCTTGAAGCAAGAACGTTCTTCAATCTTCCCTCTTCTACCACAAGCACCGTTGGCACACTTCGAGTTGACCATCGCTTGCTTCACTACTTCATTGTGAAGATCCTTCTACCTTTAGGAAGCAATAATGCAAGAGTCAGTGAGACTCAAATTCTTCTCATGTGGGCAATCATAAACAACAAGGAAATCAACTGGATAAATATGATAAAACATCACATGCTTAAAGCA
This sequence comes from Clitoria ternatea, assembly GCA_037962975.1. Classification (NCBI taxonomy): domain Eukaryota; kingdom Viridiplantae; phylum Streptophyta; class Magnoliopsida; order Fabales; family Fabaceae; genus Clitoria; species Clitoria ternatea. The sequence continues at coordinate 230,640,773 of CM075672.1, forward strand.
AGGAATCTCACTCGTCTCCCATATACCGTTTTTGTGACCAAATTCCTTCGTTACTTCAAGGTAAATCTCAACAATGAAGTCAAAGAATCCATTGGAAGCAAAGGACTGCTCAGCAAAACCCATCTCAACAAAATGGGAATCATTGAAAGGTTTGGAATATGGGAAATTCTTCGCCGCCCACACTTAGCTGCTAATAAAGAAGATGCTGATGCTCCTCCTCCTCCTCCTGCACCTGCTGCACCTTCTGATGACTTATTTGCACAACTCACTGCTCATATGGATCGTCGTCTTGATGCTATGAAAGCAAATATCAACACCAGGATTGACAAACTCGAAGCAAACATAGAGGAACGCTACACAGAACTTGCTACCCAAATCTCCAGCCTCTAATTCCATTAGCCTTAGTTAGCCTTACTTTCCTATATTATTGCCTACCCTTTATATGTTTTATGGCTATTTTGATTGACACTTTGTTGCCCTTCTGTGGCATTTTTCATCTTTACGTTTGATGTGCTTAGATTCTCTGTTGACAGCTGTTGGTTATTTATCCTTAATTTTGCAATGCATATTTCCTTGACTTGACTCACACTTATATTTTTTTTTTGATAATGACAAAGGGGGAGAGATAGATGTTGAATATTGAATATCGTTATTGAATATTGTTCTATTACATCTCTAAGTAAAGGGGAAGAGTAATAAGAAAAATGTATGATCAGATGAATATGATTCAAATACATATCCAACTGAAAAACAAAAGGGGAGACACAAGTAGTCTTTTCTAATTATTACATGAACATTGCTTATTAAAACTAACACCCCAAGAAATGGCCATTGGTTGTCATCATCAAAAAGGAGGAGAATGTATTTGCATGTTGCATATTAGTTTTGATAATGACAAGTACTCAAGCACAAGCAGAACATTACTCTTGGACCATAAACAAATGCATAATTCAAAAGGAAATACAAGAAGTTGATACATTTAATCTATGATCAAGAACATGAAGAATACGCTCCCAAATGATCAAAAGAATCAAGAAAGCAATGCATGAAGATCAAGGAAAGAAACCATGACTTAAAATACATCAAGGAAATATCAAAGAGCATGGAAAAACACCAAACAGCAATGCATGAATCGATTCTTACACGTATGAATTGATTCAAAGGCCTGGAAGTCTCAAAAACTCAAAATAGCAAGTTATGAATCGATTCACACCAAGCATGAATCGATTCACACGTGGTTGAAATTCAAAATGCCCAAAACAAAACTATGTGAATCGATTCACATACTAATGAATTGATTCAAGTAGTGGAAAACATCACTAAAAAGACAGATTTAAGTGGGAAACAAAGACCCATAACCCACTATACGCAGAGACAAGCTGGAACCATGATGCACAACGGCTATGAGGACCTTCAAGGCTCTATAAATGGCTCCCTAACTTAAGCACAACACACAATAAGAGGCAATCAATCTTTACTTACATTTGTGCTTAGTGAGTTTATTTTCTTTGTATATTCTGAATCCTTGAGGTTAGAACTTGTATATTCTCTCTTGTTGAGAGTTAGAAATTGTGAGAGCTCTTCATTTGCTTATCCACTCTATTGAGAGAGTATATTGTTTGTAAACACAAACATCAAACACCAAAGTTCACTCTAGGTTGAGTGGTTACAAAGGTTAGGGTTCAACCTTTGGGATATTGAGAGGTTGTGAGATTAGGTGGGTTGCCCTTTGCTTGTGAGAATTGGGTTCTTGAGTGTGGGACACTAGGAGACAATTGCTCAAAGCTTGTATCTTAAATCTTCAATAGTGAAATCCTTTAAGTGGGTTGCTTGAAGGCGAGACGTACACCGGATTGGTGGAACTCATTAAATTGGTTTGCATTTCTTCTTACCTATATATGCATACCAACTGCTTGTTGAATTGCCTGAGTTGATTGCTTGAATCAATTGTGTTCATAAGAAGTTACTAAACTACCTGCACACCAACTATTTAATAAAATTACCAAACCATTATTCTTTCTTGATTCTTATTTCTCTCTTAAGTCTCACTTGTCTTAAAGAAGTTCTTTATCTCAAATCAAACAAATTATTGTGCATTTAATTGTTGTTGCTTGAGAAGTTTTGCATATCTCATTAAGATTGCATAAAGAACCAAGTTCAAGGGTATTCCAACTTAAATTTTTTAAACACTCAATTCACCCCCCTCTTGAGTATTGAGGCCACTTGAATAACAAAACAAACACCTCCCATACCCATACCCACCTTTGAAACATTCGCCACAGATCTTGATACTTCCAGTTCTCAGGAAAATTTATGAAATAAAATAATGTTACCCGTCCTTGCATAGCCACAAAACCAGTCTTCATGTGCCTCCACCCTGCCGCCTCACGAACCTGTCCCCTGGAACCAACATCATCTTTTCCATAGGTGATGTCACCGCTGTCTCTGTACCTCACACTCTCACTCTTTCTCATCTCTCTAAATATACGGACTCCTATGTTCTTTCTCCGCACTTCAATTTTTAACTTAAACCTAAGACATTTTTTAGGTGTATCAAATCATTTACTATTTGAATTCATTCGTGTTAATAGGACAAAATAGTTTTTATTTAAATGCTATATGTCTAAACTTTGTAATAATTCATATTCGGTCAATAAGTGTTATAAAAATCTTGACTAATGAAACAAAAATTATTAAAAAATATATAGAAATTAGTTAAAGTAATGTTAAATTTTTTAATATATGTTTTAACCAATTGAGGTAGTTATCTTTGATGTGTATAAATTAAAGTAAACTACAATATAAACCCTACGTCTATTTTTATTACAACAAACTCCATATTTAAAGCCACACCCTAATTATACCCCACCCTAGATGATTTAATTGGAAGCTTAATTAAAGTTAAATGTGCAGGTCCCATATGTTGACCAAAGTTAAACTTACCAAGTCATTCCTTAAAAAAGAAAAACTTACCAAGTAGTAATTTATTACCAATTTATCTATTATTTATTATCTATCTAATAAAAGTATTCTATTCAATGATCAATTCTTAGTCTTTTAGTTTAATTTTTTTAATTTGGAAGTAGTTGGTAAAAAAACCGATATCAAACTCTACTTATTTTGAAAAAAATTGATATTTGATATTTGATATTTGAATTTCAAATTTAAATTTTAAAGTGGTTGTTAAAAAACATGTTAAAAACAACTTTTTCCGTAAATGGTTATTTATATGTATCAATATCAATTTCTTCTATCTCATTCATTCTTTATTTCTTCAAATTTTGAGTTTCTCACGCTACACAAAAGACGGAGGCCTTTATGAGATCATGTTATCTTCAATTCTAATTATAACACTTTATTTTTTAGATGTATAATAACAATCAGTAAATGTGTTGCATTTTTCTTGATGTTGTTTTTGTTACTATTATTTTTAATAGAAGAAGAATTATAATGTTTTGGAATTTATAATTATGCTTATTGAATTTGATTTGATTTTATATTTCAACTGAGGTTGAGGTTGTGTGTTTTGCTTTTTTGCATACATATATATGTTATGAATGAGAATCAAGTACTGATATCTCTAGTAAGTTTTTTTTTCATGATAAAAGTGATTACAGTGTCCTTAAGATTTGACTTACTAAGAGTTGTTTCTCTTCCTTTTTTTAATTAGTTTAGAAAGAGAAAGAGAAGAGTAATAAAACAAACCTAAATCATTTGTTCAAAATTGTTATTGGTCATCACAAAATGTTGGTTTGTAATCATTTGGACTTAGAAATTTATTTCTTTAATATGATTTATGCATTTTTCACCAATGTTGATCTTGAGGGAAACTAATGTATTTGAACTTAATCATGTGTTGTATCTTTTCAAAAATAATTGGTTATTGATTTTTTTAACCAATTTTTAATTTAATGTTTTTATATTTATTTAGTGTGATATTAAAATATTTTTCTATAGTTTTAAATTTAAATTTAAATTTAAATTTAAATTTAAATTCTAAATAAACAAGTTATCATTTACAGCTTGAAAATGATAAGTAAAAAAAGAAGTAAAAGAAGATAATAATAGAAAGAAGAAAAAAAGATAAAAAAATAGAAAATAAATTATCACCTTCTTACTTTTTGGTTTTTTTAAATTTTTATTTGATAATTTCCATGTTAAATTTAAATTTACTTTAATTAACTATCTAATAAAAAGATTTCACTCAATGACACATGTCATTTTGTTAGTTTCTTATTTTATTTTTTATTTGATATTTTTCATTTAAAATTTGAAGTAGTTATTAAAAAATGCTATAAAACTCAACCTATATTTTTTTTAAAAATTAATATTAAGTTGATATTTGATACAATGTTGAAAAAACTGTACCAGATCGAAAAACCAGTCGGGTAATTGATCCAGTTGACTATTCAAATATGATATGTAAGTGAACTCATGTAAATTGGTCAGTTAAGGTCAAAAACTAGTGTTCCAACTGAGTTGGATTGAACCAGTCAAGTCATGCATGTGTTTGTTTTTAAACCTTAGAATGTTGATGTTTCAATGGAAGAACTTTCTCATTCCATAAATCAATGGTTGAGATCAGTTTGTTAATGATTTTAGACGATTATGATTTTAATATCACTTATAATTTCGCATTGTCATTTTGAATTAATATTGAAAGTCTATTCGAAATTGAAATGCCCTATCACTATACATGACTAAATGCTACATTCCTCCGTAGGAATGCGTCACTTGTGGATCTGATTGAATCATATATATATATATATAATGTTTGTTCATCTCTCTTATTTTGCAATAAAATTTGTATTTTATTTTATTTTAAATTTGCATAATAAAGTATCACACTTTAATGGCGTTCATCATTCATATACATGGTGTCTGCATCAAGTGGACTACTTGTTTATTTTTTGTTTTAACTTTAATAATATACCACTAATTTAATCCATGTTTTATTTTTCATTTTCATTTTTCATTTTGTGTTTTAACTAGTTTTTCAAATATTATCCAGCTTCCTTTTTGTTTATGACTAGATATTAACAAATTGTCTTTTAAGACATATGTTTATGATAGTTTATTGAAAGAATTTATAAGATTATTTTTTGTATATATATATATATACATATATGATATTTTATTAATATTTTAATTTAAACTTAGTCATACGGTTCAACCAATAACTCATTGGTTAAACTAGTGACCCAACACCTTAACAAAGTTGATGATGTTACACCCTGATTTCCGTAACCCGGATACGATATAATTAAGTTAAATAGTTTAATAAAAATATTAATATATTTTCACGTTCTAAAAGAGGTTTGACACTTCAACAATTATATCAAGACCCGAACCATAGAAAACGAAGAGTGAGAGTTTAAAGTTTTTAGTAAACAGGATCGATAATAAATAGCTCCAATGAGTATACGATATGACAGAATGTATAGCGGAAAAGTTTCGTATACAGGGCATATGCCTTATCCCATATATGAAGATATGAGAAAAGGCCCTTAAAATATGAAGGAAGTGAAGAAATAAAAAATTCAGTCAATTTGCTCAAGCGAGGTGTAACTCGCTTAAGTGAAATCCTTCAAACTCGCTTAAGCACACTTATTTCGCTTGAGCGGAACATGCTATAGCATCAGACCCATCATTTCGCTTAAGCAGATCACATCCGCCTGAGCGAATTATGTCCAGTACCTAATACTTATTAAATTCGCTCGAGCGAGGAGTATTCGCTTGGGGGAAATTCATCCAGTAACTAATTAAAAGTGATTCGCTCGAGCGGGCTCATTCCACTTGAGCGAGATTTGTCCAAAATCATTTTTAGAAGAGATTCACTCAGGCGAAGACTAACCCGCTCGAGTGAGATTTCCATATAACCATTGTCACAAGAACTCGCTCAAGCGAAACCACACTCGCTTGAGCAAAAAAGTGACAGAATCTAACTCGAAGGAATACGCTCAAGTGAAGTCATACCCACTTGAGCGAAATCGAGCCAGAGACCATATACTAGATACATGTCAAATTAGCTTGAGCGAGATTCATCTCACTTGAGCGAATTTATCAGCTTTTACTCAAAAACTTAAGTTTTTTAAACTTCAAGGGGTGACAATTCATTTTATTCACTAATTTGGCCTAAACCATCATTTTAAACACATTTAGGTAACTAATTAAGACTTGCTCCACCAATCAACTTAATTCAAAAGTACCTATACATTATAAACATGTCATACAAGGTATGTAGGCCTAATTTTCCCATAGGACCTACTCAAAGAGCCACATATCTAACTCAATAGTCATACAACCAAAATATACAAACGTTTTGCATTTACATATAACACTGGCCATGACCCTAGGCTTCTACTTTCATATTTACCATTTTTCAAAGCACTCCACCTCTATAAAGCTTAGGCTTCTAATAGAACCTACATCAACCTTTGAAAAATGGCAACTAGGAAGTGAGTAACATAAACCAAATGAATCAAAATATACATTATGATATCATGTACATGCATGTGTACAACATGCATATCTCAATCATACTACAAGCTTCATCATCAACAAATATCACAATCATTTATTTGAGTTAGTACCACAAGACCACCATTTCCTTTCAATACCTCATTTTCTCAATAGCTAACATACTTGGCATATCTCCAGCTATATGCAAATGCTCTTATGGCTAATGCATATGCACGAATGAATTAATGTCAAATGCAGATCCAACTATAGGATATAATATCATACGATATGTGGGTTAAACACAGATATGCTACTATGCCCCTACTGTAGTAGTAAATATGTACATATATATCATAACTTTTGCATGCATAATTATAAACTTTTACTGGTACCAAACCGCTATCGCCCCCTTGTAGCACTAGTCACCCCGTGACATGCGGATTCAACAATGTAGCTATAATTTACCACAAGTGCTACGGGCCCCTCCCGAACACACATCGAGAGAGTCGTTTCCCATTAGAAACAAGGATACTCACTCGTCACAGAGCCGTCTACCCACTGGGCTTGCCATGTAGGGTGTCTCACCACCAACTATGAATAGCTTCGTGATTCTAATGAATCACTAGGGAACAACATAAATTACCCATGCACTAGGTTGTCTTCCCATTAGGCCCGCCTATTGGAACCCCTAACATTCCACATAGACAACTTATGATATTCCATGGATACAAATGCCAATCAATGCATTTCTCACACTATGCATACTAAGTGCCACTCCATATCCAATAACTTACCACCATTATTTAGTGGATTTTTAACATCCTAATCCATCTCAATCATCACACATCATAGGATTTCATACATATTAATTGTTAGTGGCAATTATGGTTCATCAATTTCCTCCACACATATATCATGGATATTCATACATTATACTCAATCCAATCGCAATTATGGCATCAAAGCACACAATCACAAGTCATACTTCAAGCATCACCATTCCAAACATTCACCACATAACAATCACTCCAAATGTATTTCAATCACATAGACATCAAGATATTCATCCAAGGCATGTCATGGGAACACATCCATATATACACATCAATAATGGATGAAATTATGCATTTAAAAATGTTACCTCCTCCTACCTCAAGAGTAGTAGTAGTCAACGTGGTCTGAAAGTCCCGCTTCACCGATGAGGTCGTTTCCTACATTTATAACATACCATATATAATTATTTTCTATCTCAACCACCAAGATTTAAGTACTTTTGGTTAACTACATGGTGTTCATGTCATTTACACTCTAAATCACTTTCATTTTATTAAACCCACTATAACCATCATGATTTAGGTGTTTATACCCATCATCATGCATTTTAAACTCATAATCATCAAAGAGCTCTCACATGCATAACCATTTCCCATCATCATTCTTACTTTTCATCATCGATATCACCCAATCAACATGGATAAGCCCCTGTCCACTCATATTTCTCATTTTTCCTAATTCTAGAGGTTAGGGTTTCACTAAAACCCAACAACCATCATCTATACCTATTATTTTTCATCCCATGCACACTCATTTCATGTACCCATTTATACTTCCTAAAAACCATGTCTTCATCACACCCCACCTTAGGACTTTGTATATAAATGGCTTCTAAACCATACCTCATTCATGCAACACTCCCAAAATCCATAACCTAGGCTTGAGACACATAAAAATAGGGAGAAGAGTTTATCTCAAGAAAAAGCAAGTGATCTCCAAGAAGAGTGAGTGGGAGTGATGAAAATAGAGAGGGGGAGGAAAGAGCTTCACCATTTTAACATTCTTCTTGCTTGAAGAGGAGAAACAAAAATAGGGAGTGAAGAAGGCACACCACAATGGGTTCTTGAGAGGAAGAGAAGAGGAAGAAGAAGTAAAAGAGAAGAAGAAGTTGAAGAGTTTAGGTTTGAGAGGGAGAGAGTAACGTGAGAGTAAAGAGAAAGTGAGGCTTTTGTTTTATATTTTGGCCCTTCATTAAAAATTTCTCGTTTTACAACAAACAAGATCCTCATTCGGGCCCAATACTTTACTTGAAAATTATTCCGAATATATATTTAAATTCCTAATATTATCCTCTATCACCCTGACCAACAATGTCTCAATTCGAGATACTTGGTCTGACACCCAAATTTTAATCAGGTATTAATTTTAGCTTTTAAAGTAGGTATGTCAATACAGGTTACCTCTCCCATCCCGCTCCGCCCCGTCATCAACCCGCCAAAATAGGGGCGAGGCGGGTTTGGCCCCTACTGAAGGCGGGTTGAAATTTCTGACTCGCCTCATTTTGATGGTGGCGCGGGGCAAGACGCGTTAGCCGGGCAACCTTTAAAATTTTAAAAATTAAAATTATTTTTAGTATTTGAAAAAAAATTTAATAGGTGGTTGGTTAATGATTGGTCCGCTTAAAAATATAAAATATAGAAATTAAAAAAAATCAATTAACTTATTAGTATATACCACTAAAATACAAAAAAATGAATATAATTATATTAACAATTCTAACTCAAACACTAATTAAAGTAATATACTAAAATGAAACAATCTCATTCCTCGTAATAAAGTAGTCAAATTCATTTTTAAAAATAGGTGATTAAAGTTATCAAACTACCACCAATACCAAGATTCAAACTGTAAAATGCATCCTCCAAAATAGGTAATTAAAGTATCAAACCATCACTAACACTAAGAATCAAAATTGGTAATCAAACTAATAAAGTGCATTATCCAAAATAGGTAATTAAATTTTTTTATAAGATATTATATATTATATTATTATTTTTTAAAATAAAATATTATATAACCCGTCGGGTCAATCCGCCCCACCCCGCCAAAAACCCGTAAAAATACAAGGCGGAGCGGGTTTTGAACCCACCACGGAATAAATTTGGTCAACTCGCCTCGCCTCGTTTTAGACAGGTTGGCAGGCTGACCCGTCGGGCTTAACCCACTTTAACATCCCTATTTTAAAGCTATAATAAATTATTAATAGTCATAAAAATTATCAATTTAATTATTCCTAATCTTTCGGGGTATAAATTAATTTTTGCACAATCATTCCTTATTTATTCCTCTTAATTAAATATTTTTATCAATTTTCAGGATGTTATAAATGACAATCTAGTTTTAATAACATTGATTTGATATTTGAATTTCAAATTTAAATTTTAAAGTGGTTGTTAATTTTCTCCATAAATAGTTATTCATATGTATCACTTATCAATGTCAATTTCTTCTCTCGTTCATTATTTCTTCAAATTTAAGTTTGTCACACTACATAAAAGATGGAGATCTACATAATATTTTTAAATTCTAAATTTTTATTTTTATTTTAAATTTGAATTTCAAAGTTGATGTTTTCAGCCTTTCAATCGGAGCTGTGTGTTTTGTATTTTCTTATACATATGTTATGAATAAAAATTAATAATATTTTATTTTATTTTATTTGTGATAAAAGTGATCATAGTATCTTCAAGACTTGACCTACTAAGGGTTGCTTATCTTCTTTTCTATAGTTTAGAAAGAAAAAAAGAAGAGTAATAAGAGGGGACTACATGATTTGTTCAAAATTGCTACAAGTCATCACTAAGTATTTGTTTGTAATAAAGTAAAATTAGAAATTTATTTCCTCAATATAATTTATGTATTTTTTCATCGATGTTGACGGAAACTAATGTATTTATACTTAATCATGTGTTGTATTTTTCCAAAAAAATTAGTTATTTATTTTTTAACTAATTTTTAATTTAGTGATTTCATATTTATTTAGTGCGGTATCAACTTTTTCTATAGTTTTTTAATTTTAAATAAATTATCATTTCACAATTTTAAAATGATAGGTGAAAAAAGAAGTAGAGGAAGATGATAATAAAGAAAAACAAGGATAAAAAATGGAAAATAAATTATCATCTTCTTACCTTTTTTATTTTTTATTTGATAGTTGCATTTTAAATTTAATGGAAGTAGTTATTGAGAAACTACCACATGACTCTGTCATTTTTTGTATTTGATTCAAATTTAATATACTTTTTAAAATTTGGATATAAAACTTTAAATTTAAAGTGGTTGTTAAAAAAGGTGCTATAAAACTCTGCCATCCTTTTTCTTATTAAATTCTAAATTTTATATTTTCCATTTTAAATTTTAATTTCAAATTTTATTTTTAAAGTGGTTTTTTAAAATAGTGCTACAAAACTTATCAATTTCTTCTTTCACATTCATTATTCATTTCTTTAAAATTTGAGATTCTAACACCACACAAAAGAAATGGAGGCTTATACAAGATATGTCATTTTCAATTCTAAACTTTTTGAGTGTATGTCTTAATGTCATGATTGTCATGATTATAGTTACTATCATCTAATCTAGTCCAATACCTATATAAGAAAAGTTTTTCCCTAGATAAAACATAGTGTCTTCTCATTTATTTCATTTTTTATTCAATTGCCACTTTTTATTTTATATATGTCATCTTCCCATGTTATCTTTTCATCTTTTTATTTTTTGTTTATATTTTTATATTATTTATCCATGCAATTAAAGTTTGAATTTTAAGGTAGTTAGTTAAAAAAAAACTATTGAATATGACATTTTGATAATTAGTATGAACTTTTAAATTTTTTTAAAAGATGTTATGTTTTAATTTCAAAATTGCTCTCATGGTAATGTTTTCAAAATTTTAAAAAACGATTATGTTTCAATTTATCTCTTTTCACTTATCATAAAATACATATCATATTATTTTAATTTTTTCTTTTTACTACAACTCTCTTTGATCGTCACATCCATAAACTATATTCACCAAAGAGTTATTAGAGAAAACATCCATGAAAGATTCATAAAAGATGTAATAGTTAAAATTTGTTATATTTTCCAATTTATAGAAGTTTATGTTGTGTTTAGTTCATAAGTTTTCTGAGAAAAATAAAAAATTATACTTAGAAAAAATAAAAAACTGTTCATTTACAAATTATTTAATTTTTTTGTAGAAAAATAGAAAATTGATTTTTTATTTTTTAAGAAAATCAAAAAACCCATTTAAAAGGTTTTTTAAGAAAAGTAAAAAAAAATAGAAAAGACGGCAACTGAATCACAAGATAAGGTAATTGAATTACAAGATTAAGATTGCGATAACTAAATGAGAATATGAAACAAACTGCTACTAATTTGAAAAGTTCTACTAGTACAAGTTTTCAAAAATTAGAAACACGACAACTTACACTTTTCATTTAAATTAGTATTATCATCCTTAAATATTGAATTAGCTTTCCTGCAATCCTACTTAACAAAAGAAATGGTAAAGGGTTGTAGAGACCTTATCTATATTATAAGTTAGTTATTAGTAGAAAGACCAACCCCACCGTATCTATCAATTTACATTTTTATTTCTTTGTTAAATTTAAGGTTTAATATTTCGTATGATTTTTATGATGTATCATGATAATATTTTTATTATTCTTTGTAATTATTTTGAAATATATTTAAACACAAACTTATTTTGTCTTATTTTAATATTACTTTAAATTTTTATCATAATTTTTATGTGATGCATATACTATACAATATTGTCATAAATAATATATATATATATATATATATATACATACATATCTCAATTAATTTGAATTAAAGAATGTTTGAAAAAAATTTGAAAAATTGAGTGCACTTGAATAACTCTTTTAGTTTTTTAGTTTTCCAAATTGAAAAACTATCACATTATCTAAACTAGTTTTCAAAATTTTTCTAGCTATTCTAGGAAATTAAAATTTTAGAAAACAAATGAAAAACTTTTCCCAAAAAACTAGAATAATTTTCTGCAACTAAACACAGTATTAATTTTTCATTTTTTATGAATCAGTTATCAAAATTCACTTTTTTGTATAAATATTTGGAATTGATTCAAATTGGATCAAGCATGATTTTAATCATTTTATATTTCTTAAACTATTAACATTCACTTTTATATATTTTACTTAGAAATTGGTTGAAATTCTATACCTCAGATTCTCTTTAATGAAAATGCTATGATACTATTGATTATGTTTAAAATAATAATTAGAGAATAAATGAAAATAGATAAATATAATAAACATATGAATGGTAGAAGTTTATTAATTTTTAAAAATCTCTTATGTATTCATTTTAACTTGCATTCCATTTTATTGTTTTTAGAAAAAAAGTTCCTTATTTCAATTTTCTTTTAAAAAAATCAAATTGTAATGCAGTTTTTATATACCTTTTAGTCTTCTCCTTATTTTAAGTTTTGAATTTATATTCAAATTTTAATTAAAATTTTACAAAAATTATTTCTTATATTAATTTTAGCAACCACTTAACAATGCTTTTTAACAAATAAAAAATAAAGCTTAAAGTAGACTTATAGTTGTCAAGGCAACCTACAAAATTAGAACAGGAATAACCTATGACCTCAAGTTGATCAGACTTTGCATATGTCAACACATAATCCATGGTTCCTTGCAAATATCTCAAGACCTTCTTCACGGCTTTCCAATGACCTAAACCTGGGTTGCTCAAGTATCCGCCCGAAGCATTAACAACTTAAGCAATATCGAGACAAGTGCAGACTTGAGCAACATCAAGCTCCCAACAACAAAAACATATGGAACTTTCTCCATTTCAAACAACTCTTTATCATTCTAAGGAAACTGAGAATTAAAGAGTTTCTCACCCCTTTGAATATGCGTGACATATGGGGAACAAGAGTATATATTAAACCTTACGAGGACTCTATCAATGTACCGCTTCTGAGACAATTCAAGAGTACCGCGAGACTTATCATGGCAGATCCAGATGCCCAAAACAACAAAAGCATCACCAAGGTCTTTCATATCAAAATATCTACTCAACATGTTCTGTCTCATTCAAAACATCAATGCAACTATTAGTACAAAGAATATCATCAACGTATAGGACAAGGATGATAAAATTATTCCCACTTATCTTCAGGTAAATGCACTGATTTGAGGCATTTTCCTTGAAGCCAAAAGAAGTGACCACTTGGTCAAAGTTCAAGTACCATTGTCTAAAAGCCTGTTGTAAACCATAAATGGATTTCTTCAATCTACAAAGTAAGTGTTCTTTGCCATTTTCAACAAACCCATCAGGTTGAACCATATAGATATCTTTAGCAAGATCTGCATTTAGAAAAGTTATTTTGACATTGTCACACCGTGATTTCCCAGACCCGAATCCTGATGTAATCAAGATTATTAATTAATAAAAATGTGAGTAAATTTTTCACGTTTGAAATAATTTCAAAACACCTCAACGATTACGTCAAGACTCAAACCACAGAAAATCGAAGAGTGAGATTTGATAGTTTATAACTGGATCGTAAAATAAATCGCCCATGATTATATACAAAATAACAGAGTTTATAGAAAAAAAAGAATATGTATACAGGGCATACGCCTAGTCCCATATATAAAGATAAGGAAAAAGGCTCGGCAAGGCATGTAAGCATACAACACAAGCCTATTAAGCCACAACCAATCTTAGACATAATTCATAGACATGCATTGCCTAAAGTGTATATATATATATATATATATATATATATATATATATAGTCATGCAACATACATCTCCAATATCCATATTCCACAATTGACCACATTCAATTCAATCTTAAAATCATGTATCATCAACACTTATACATTCCCAAAATGGATGACCCAACCAACATCATTTTAATCATCAAATGAGTATAAACCCCAATACCCTAAATATCAATACATCAATTATATGCGTTGTCATCGATACAATATCATCAAATCAATGGTTATCAAATATCATCTTATATAGTTTAATCATCACATCATAATTAACATTCGTTGTCGGCCAAGGCATTCCATTACAATTATTTACCTTCTCCAAGTTTTAGTTCACAGACTTAATCTCATCCCATGATAACCCTGCATCATAATGTTAAAAATAGACAACATGGGAGAGTGAGTTATACATTTTAAATGACGAATATGAATACAATTGAGATTATATGCATATACATATTAACATCATGTATGCTTTGCTTAACTCATCAATAATCATCATATTTTCTCATTTCAACAATATACATGTAACATATTCATCCATCAATTCATAGCAAAGCAAGCACATATACATATCATTTCTCAATGCCATAATAGGCCAACATCACAAACAAGCCTCTCATCATATTAGGCCATCACATACAACATCATCATATTCAATATCTTTTCATTGTATTCATATTTTACATGTTGTCTTCTAGGTAATTCATATACCCATCTCATCGTCATCATATCTCAATCTTAATCATCATCAATCATCATCACCTTTTGGCATATCACCATGCTATATGCAAATACTCTTAGACTAATGCATATGCACAATGGAATAACAACAACAAATGCAGATCCGACTATAGGAATAAACACCAAATGTGGGTCAAGCATGTGTGTGCTAGTATGCCCCTACTGCAGTAGTATAATGTGTACACTTATATCTCAAATAATTCTTGCAATACTTTACTCTTTTATTGGTACCAAACCACCATCGCCTATATGTAACACTAGTCACCCCGTGACTTATAAATTCCACAACATGGCATCACTTGCCATAAGTGCTACGGGCCCCTCCCAAACATACATCGAGAGAGTCGTGCCCTGTCAGACACCAAGGTAACTTGCTCATCATAGAGCCGCCCGTCTACTGGGCCTGCCTCATAGGGTGCCTCATCACCAAACTATAGACAGCTTTGTGATTCTTAGAATCACTAGGGAACAACAACAATTTACCTGTGCACTAGGTCGCCCTCCCATCGGGCTCGCCTAGTGAAACCCCTAACAATGCAATGTAAATTAAATACATTCTCACACTATGCATCCTATCATGCCACTCATCAATCACCACCATACAATTCTTAGTGGATTTTATCATTGTTGGTTTTAGTCATTGTTTTCAAGTTTTAAGTGTGGCATTTTATTTCGACATGCTTATATCGTACATGCAAGTCAATACTTGCAACATTCACAATGGCATTACAAACATCAATAACATTCATCAATATTTCATCAATATCACCACATAATTTCTTAGTGGATTTTTCATCTCATTGATCATTACCATTGTTTTATATTCTAGTGTGGCATTCACAACATCTCATCAATACAATTCAAACTACACATACAAGGTCACACTTGTGTAAAACATAATGGTATTCAACAAATCATCTATAATATCAATCATCCATCATTACTCATTATCGACATCATCTCTGATTTATCGATTTATAACAAACACATTGTCATGAAATCACCCCCTCATTAGTTTCATCATGATACAAGGGTGTGTCTTACAACCCCATCATTTAACTTCCATTACCATTCATCATATCATATTATTAGTGGTTTACATTCATGTTTTCATAACATATCATAGGCACATATATATTTTTCTAATGTCTCAATCAATATCAAACACCACCAAGACACACCATCATCATATACCCCTAATACAATCTCTTGTTTTTACATAATAAAGGGGTTTTGGGTAATAATAAGATCATGACAAAGTTCAACATTAAAATATGAGAAAAGTTTATTTTTAGTCTTAAAAATAGTGGGACATGTTACAAATATCACTTATTAGTCCCAATTTGACAATCATAAAAAATTGGGTTCAAAACCCTCTTAAATGTGAGTTTTATGATGCAGTGGGTCCATTATTTTACGCCTAATGAGAGTTAGAAAACTTTAATTAACGTAAGACTAATTTTTATACCTCCATAACATAATTATCTACAACTTTCATGAAGAAGTCAGAGGCCAAATGAAACAACCCGACTTAATTAAGCAAAACCGAGACTAGGGAAAATTTTTCCAAAATTTAGAACGTTCCAAACGTCCACAAATTAGCTTAGAATAGGAGTCAGGTGAATAAAACAAACTGAAGGCAAGGGGAAAGTAGAAAACCGACCACAAGGAAATCGGCGAGCAAAAGCCGACCAGAGGAAGGGAAGACCGGGTCAGTATGCCACGCTGGCAAGACCCAGCATCGATTAACAGCCCAGCGGAATACAGCGCTTGAGCGAGCCCTTTTCTCGCTGGAGCGAATCCTCATTCGCTGAAGCGAACCCATTCACTCAGTAATTTCATCACTCGGATTTGGGACCACGTTCCTTCAGGAACTGTCCTTCTCGGGTTATACTTCACCCGGTCCATTCACACTTAGCCAGATACTTGTTCTAATTCTGGAAGATCACATTCGTATTTCACTCAGTTGAATCTCCACTCGTGAAATGATTCCCACGGTTACTCCACTCGGAGTCCATAAGCTTTCCCTCACCCAGATTGTTTCCCCAGTCCAATATCACTCGGTATATTTCTACCTCAATTCACTTGGAGGTACATTATCCATTCTGCACTCGGCATATTTTGATCTTTCTCACTCGGAGATCACCATAACCCCCATTCCTTCGGAAGGAGTCTCCATAATTAAGTTTCGTTCGGAATTCCTCTGTCCTCACATCACTCGGAGGAATTCACTAAGTTAAGTCTCACTCGGACTTATTCAATACTTAGCCACTCGAAATATATAACTCACTCGGAATATATATAGCCTCGTTCACTCGGAAGAGGACCCCTAGAATACACCTCAATCAGAACCGTCACGATCACTCTTCCCTCGGGATAGGTTCATTCGGAATTTCTCTCTCGGGAGTATTCCCTCAGCTATTTCCACTCGGTAACCTATGGACTAGCCTTCCCTCAGAAGTAGTCCACTCGAGTACATCTTACTCGGAACTGTCTTATGCCTTTATCACTTGGATAAGGCCCACACACCAAAGCCTCACTCGGAAATGGCTCTCTCAACTATATTCCACTCGGAATTCATTGTCTTAGCATTATTCTCTTGACACCACATAATGAACAATTTCGGGTAACTTCATAACAATGTAAAATATATATATACATACAATGTATACTTGTTCACAAACCCGATAGTCAACCTGTATAATTAAATCTGTTCGGATTACAAAAGAACCGACCAAGGCTTAACATATGAATAAACAATATATATTATGCATGCACTTCAATAATCTAAGTGCTTCCCACTCGGACTTGAGGCTATCTCATCATTCCCAGTCCGACCTGCATATACTGAAAAATATAGCCATAGTAGGGGTGAACTTTTACATATTAAATGACAGTTATTGACTCGGATTTAATCCTCAATTCTTAACCATACAATAACATTATTCAATCAGCAATAATACACCTTGCCATTCAATATGTATACTCTAATAACATCATCCACTCGGGATTCATGCAATTCAATCAAGACTGAGTAATTCACATTATTCACAACCATATATATTCACGGCCATAATATCACCTTGCACTCAGCAACAGTACCAATGTATATATATTCACTCAGTCGGAATTCACTCCGATTATTCATGGCTATATTGATCATGCTATTCATATCAGCATTTACACATATGTATATATATATATATATACAACCACATGAGCTCATCAACAGTATAAGTGTGCACTTGGCATAGCATCAGTATATATGCATTCATCCACTCGGATATAAGTGTGCACTCGGCATAGCATTAGTATACATGCATTCATTCACTCGGATTTACTCATATCAATTCCAAGCTATATCAATGCCGTTATTCTCAATAACATATCCACATATTCACACAATTCACATTGAGCTCAATAATAATTATAAATATGTGTACACATCATTCAGTCGGATCTAATCCATTATTATTAAATTTTATTGTTGCAACATAGGCTCCAAGCCTTTTTCTCAGCTCCAAGCTGATCCGACCGTTTTGCTGGTACCAAACCGTTTGCCCTCACATGTAACACAGTCACTCCAAGCGACAACAGAAGTGTTACGGGCAGCCCCGAGTCCAACTCGGTAGGCTTGCCTTGAGTCCAACCCAAGGTCTTTAAGCGTCCAACGCTAATGCACTCGGTATTGCCTTGAGTCCCACCCAAGGTCTTTCATTATATTTCACACGTATTCATCTGATTGCCGATTCAGTATTAAACGTCCAACGCTATATGCACTCGGCATTTCCAATGGCATCAGATGCATACGGTTTATTCATCAGGCGTTTAACGCCAATGCACTCGGCATTGCCTTGAGTCCAACCCAAGGTCTTTTGTTATATCTCATATTCATCATATAATCATATGGAATTCACACAGCATTGCATGCACTAGGCAATTCACCCATTCATCACATGCATCACATGCTTTTTAACATAAACTCATACACGGAAATCATCACAACAGTCCCCATCTTACGCTCCCAGCATTCGCATGTATAATGACAAGCATCTCATGCATTTACACACAGTCACACACAGGGATCAGTATAACAAACTCATGCACTCGGCATCAACATGCATTTTAATATAAACCCATGGATATTTATCAACTCTCTCAGTATAATGCCCTCGGTAATCATAATAACACACATGCATTTACTCGGCACCTTCATGTTTATCAACATACATCTTATGGACAGACATCATCATACACCATAGTTCATAAACAACACACATATCCGGGCTATCACTCAATCGACATACAACAATCAACACATTTACAAATACAACACAACACAGTGAAGTAATTTCACCCGGAACCCGTCCATAAACCATACATTTGAGATGTAAATCAGCCCCCTACCTGGAATGAAGATTCCATCAGCTCCTTGAGCTTGCAGTCGTTCAGCACCGTACTCTGCTTTGGAGAAACACCAAGCCACTCACTCTCGAATGGCTCTGCCTCCATGGCACTCTATGCTCTCCATGCAGCCAGTGGAGAGTTCCAAGCCTTCAAGGCATACGTTGTCCTCCCACTCAGTCCAGTGGAGGATTCCGAATGCTGTTCCCACACTCGAACAGCTCAGTCCTTACCAACAGTAAAGGACTTCCATGTTTCTAGACACCCATCGCTGTTTAGGCAGAACAGTGGAGGATCCTAGCCTCCAAGACACTCAACACCATACAGATCTCTCTCTCAACCACGCTGTTCCCACTTCCCATTCGAGGTTCTGCACAGTGTTCGGGTGGAAGGAGAAGAGAGACAGCAAGGAAGAGGAAGAAGCAGAAGCTTCAGGAAGTTCTGGAGAGAACGGAGGAGTGGTTCATCTTGTACCCAAGTGTAATGAGTAGAGAGTGGGTAGAAAAATGTGAAGCTGAAGCTTTCATCATTACTCTACCCAGCGTCCACTCTCCCTCTCAATCAACAGTCACTTCTTCATTTAATGCTAATCCCATCAGCGTGATTAACGAAGGAGAGAGAGGGAACCGAAACTCCTTTTTCCACCAAGGGCACATGAGTAATTTCTTGCATTATTATTATTATTATTATTCAATCAATAATCTTAATCATGTAATTAACCTTAATCGGCAATTAAATTTAACCAGGATGTTACACCAAAAATGTTATTAAGATACCCAAACGAGCCAAAAACAACGAATGAAATACAGTAGTTAGAAAAACAGCATAATATTGGCCATAACACAGCCTTGAATCGATTCATGCATCCTTAAAGTCCAAAAATTGACAAAATAAGGGTTGTGAATTGATTCAATCCCCTCCTGAATCAATTCATGCATTCCAGGGTCCAAAAATAGTGCAAATTAGGTATATGAATCGATTCAACCCCTTGGTGAATTGATTCATGCGTGGGAAAATGCCAAGTTAGTGTGCAATCAAGTGAATGAATCGATTCACCTTCCCTGGAAATCGATTCATGAGTTCCAATTTGTAAAAACAGAGGTGAATCAGATGTTTGAATCGATTCGCACCTGCAGTATATCAGTTCATGACAGCAACTCAACAACAATTGTCAAGTTTTTCCAACTTCTAGTTACCCTATCTTTTTCATATCAAGTCCAGTGACCACCAAATTTTGACACCGGTAAATATACTCCATTTATGACGCGTGGCCACTGACCGCACTCAAATTCCTAAAAATAAGGGACTTATGCGCATAAATGCGTTTCACCCGTTTTAAGGCATTTTTGTGCAACACAAGGGTGAATTCTCAACGGAATTGGCCCATTCTAGTTTCTACAAGTTTTAAATTATGCATAAGAGCTATTGGAACCATTCCATGATATTCAATCACACTAAAACTCAATATAGCCCTATTAGTTCCTCAATTATGCATGAAAATCATAAAACACAACTTTACATCTTTAAGTAATTCACCCATTCATGGGTTTCTATCAACAAATAATCATGTTCATCAAAAGGACCACTAAACATTCATCATCATGTTATATATATGAAATTCCCAAGCATTTAATAATTTGCCAAGCCCATTATCCACCACATAATCAATCTTTATTCAAAATAATTATGGCAAGGCAAGCATGAGTACAATTATATACATCAACCATCAATTATTCACTTATGCAATTGAAATGTAAACTCATCTCCTACCTCGAGAGAAGAACAATGGCTCGGATGTTCCAATCACTCCGTCTCATTAGTCGGAGTATAATCTACATATTATACATATATATCTCAATCAATTTGTCATTCAAGGCACAACAACTTATCCAAAACATGTTATAAACATGGTTTCATAACTTTCTTAGGTTTCGGGAATTCCTTTCTCATACATGAGATTCTCTATATTCAAAAGTGGGTTAAGCCTACCCAATATATAACTCATCACTATTAAAGGGTTTCTTAGCTTCACAACTAAACATATTCTCAATTTCCACATATACAAGTATAAAATTATTCTTCATGGCATTAACCCTCATCATATCATATATTTGCTAAAAGCGTCAATGATCTTAATTCAAAAATTTACACCATTCATCATTCCCATAATTTTTCATTCATCAATCTTACTTCACTATGCCATGTAACTTATATTCCTCACATATTCATCAATAAACCATCATTCCCTCAACTAGAGTTCACACACTCACCATTAGACTTCAACATAATTCTTATCAATCCATAATTTTCATTTCGTCAATCTACCACAACCATTATGGGTTTGGTGTTCAAATTTATTATTATTCATTTAAATGCCATACCTATCTATGGGTTCCCATATTAATGACTTCTAACCATTATTACTAACCATCTACCTTCATTAATATCATTCCTCATCATCAATAAATATTCTTCTAACCTCATTAATAATACCCATACTCTAAATATCATATATTTCCATTCAAAATCAACCCTCAAATCAACATTACATGTTTTTCCCAATTTTTTAGGACTAGGTTTCTATCTAAAACCTAATAATCATTATCAATAATCATCAACCATTATCAATAGCTATTTCTCCTTATCGATAATATTCCTTAACATCATTAAACATGTATTCTAATCACATTTTACATTTCCCCCAATCTCTAGAGTTAGGGTTCTATTAAAACCCAACCACCATCATTAACAATCATCACCCTTCATCTCTAATAATGAGATTTTTGTATACCCCTTCACACCCACTCAAAAACATATATTAATCATACCCTACATTTGGGTTTTTCATAAAAATGGCTCCCATTCCATAACCCATACATATAACACTCTCCCAATCAAATAAAAATCAAAACTTAGAATTAAAAATGGAGGAAAACATACCTTAAGTCAAGAAATCACAATGGGCTTCCAAGAGAGGGAGAGGGTGACGAAATCCAAGGGGGAGAAGAAGAGCTTCCATCCAACATCATCTCCTTTAAGCTTGAAGATGGCAAACGAAAATGGAGGAGGAAGAATGCACACCATTTTTTTCTTAGGTTTTGAGAGGGAGAGGAAGAGAATAAATGAGGAAGAAGAAGAAAGCATATGTATTACAAAGAGGGAGAGCAGAAACTAACGTGAAAGTGAAGAAAGAAAGTGGGTTTCATGTTTTAATTTTAATCCTTTCATTAAACTCTATCGTTTTATAATGTACAGAATCTCAATTCGGGCTCAATACTTTATCTAAAAATTATTTCGAATATATATTCGGATTCTCAATAATATTCTTAATAACCCTGACCAATGACATCTTAATTGGAGATACTTGGTTCGACACCAATATTTTAATCGGGTATAATTTTCATCTCATTAAGTCCCAATAATTATGAATATCCATAATAAATCCCAATTTAATTATTTCCAAATTTTTAAGACATGAATCAACTCATATATAATTATTTATTATTTATTCTCCTTAATTAATTATTTTTATAAATTTTGGGATGTTATAGACATCAATCTAGTGTAATTCCATATCAAAATGAGCCACTATAGCCATGACAACTCAAAATGAATCCTTTGTGGAGACTAGCGTGAAAGTTTCTTTAAAATCAATGTCTTCTCTCTAACTGTACCCTTTCGCCACCAATCTAGCTTTGTATCTTTTAACTTCGCCAGATGGTTTATGCCTAGTTTTGAAAACCTATTTGCAGCTAACTGGTTTGTAACCAGGCGATAAAGAAATAAGCTCTTAAACATTATTGTGAGCCATAGAAGCTAAATCATCATGCATGACATTCACCCATTCCAAAGCATGAGAGCTAGAGGTAGCTTGTTAAAAACTGATAGGGTCATCATCACCACAGACGTCAAACTCATGTTCCTAAAGATACACAATATAATCATCCAGTATGGACGATTTACGTGTTCTTTGAGATCTTCTTACCATAGCCCCATCAGTAATAGGTACAAGTACAATTTCATCATTTAAAAGGGCATAGTCTACAACAATGTCATGATCTTGATGAGTTACCACAGGTGCTGTCACATTCTCATTAGCGACAGAAGCATGTTCATTATTAGGTACAAAAGGAGTTGTATCAATTTTTGAAATAGAAAACTATGGTGTAGGGACTTCAACTTTATCTTCTTCAAAGATAATTGGTTGCGTGGTAATGCTCCCACAACCCAAATCATCCTTAAAGAATACTGCACAATCAGACTCTATTACTCGTGTAGAGTGAGAAGGACAATAGAATCTACTGCCTCTTAAACCCACACAATAACCAATGAAAAAGCCACTAACAGTCTTCAGATCAAGCTTCTTCAATGTAGGGTTATAGGGTCTCACTTCTGCCTTACATCCCCAAACACGCAAGTGTTTCAAACTTGATTTCTTTCTAGCCATCAATTCATAAGGAGTTTTGGTACAGATTCAAAACACCAAGTATTAGAAGAACGTCAACAATATTAGATTCAAAATAAGCTAGTAATCCTTCAACATATGTCTAAACTTCTTGTAATACTTGCATTCTCCTTTGAATTTTTTTTGTTTGGACCGAGGTTACGAATAATTTTCCTTATTTTTCGATATTGTCATTTTTGTGAACAGTTTTGGATCTTGAAGTGGAATCAGCAAACTTATTCTTGTGAGGTTTGTCAGTAAACTGAATAACTTCAGACTTTCCCTTTTTCATAGCCTCTTTCTCCTGAGTGACAATAGCAATGGTGCCATCAACAGTCCACTCATAATTTTAAGTATTATAAGAAGTCCTTAAAATATCAAATTGAGAAGGAAGTGAATCTAGAATTTTTCAAATTAGGTAACCATCATTAATCTCAAGCTTTATCCTCTTCACTTTGTTGCGATAATGCTCTATTTTTAGTATGTGCTCACGAACTCCACTAACACCATCATGTCGAGCTCTATCAAAGAGAGAGGAATAATGACTCTTCTCAGCTTTGTCAAAGTCTTAAATTTTTCTCCAATGAATTTCAGGAAGGTTGTAGATTGCCATTTTCTGAAATACTCTGTCTAATTGAATTCTCCATAGTGAACTTTATCACCATCAAACACACTCGATTTGAGTGATCCCATTTCGTACGATAAGCTTTTTGATTATCAATTGACTCATTTAGTAAGGGTGGGTGGCTCTTTTTCCCTTAAAGCTAAGTCAATGTTGGCCATAGCCAAATAGATCCAAAGATTCCTTTCAATCCTCATAGTTAGTCTTGTTCAACATTTTTACCGAAGTGGACATTGATACTGATGTACGAAAAAATAATCAATATACATAATTAGATCATGCAAAATACAGTGTGCCCATCACAAAATTTCTTATTAATTATAATGTTGCCTAAGGGTCCCATATCATAATAAATAGGAAATATTCACAAAAGAATACAATGCATAAAATTTTATGTCACCAAATCCTAACACTAATAGGGTGTCCGTACAAAATTGACATAAAAAAAAATACAAGTGCATAGTATTTGACAAATCACATTAACAACAACACATCGATAAGTTATAATTATTAATGCAATATAGTATGTATATATATATATGTTTATTTTATTTTCACAAGTCTTGTATAAATGGTCTCATGATAGGTGGAATGACATTTGTTAAGAATAATTCAAAAAATTGTATAGAATATTACTAATTTTATATTGTGTAGTTATTATAAACATAATATAATAATAAATATATATACTAGCATATGTAATATCATATAATATAGAAACTGTATATTGTCGTATGTATATATGTATATAATGTCAAAAGCATATAACAATATCCTACCTAAAGTTTCATGTCATGGTAACAATATTATAATAATAAATTAAGTTGGCCAATCGAAGATTGTGGTACACTCTTAATAATATTATATGTATATAATATCAAATACACATGCCAATATCAGAATCTAAAATTTCGTGCCATAGTAACTATACACCAATTTAAAAGAAAAGGAACAAAATTGACGTTAACATACTTTTCAATATTAACGTTAGTTGCTATTAATTTTATATTATTCCCACAGATTAACACCATGCCAAAGAAATGTTGCATTGACGCTATTAATTGTTATGAATTCTAAAAGTGAGTGTGTACTACTCTTAACCTGATTGTCCTATGGAACAAAGATAAGGTAATGTTTTTTTATAGGAATAACATAAGTTAAATATGAAAAGATAAAAAAAGATGGTGGGATTGGTGTGAACCATAAATTTCGATCCAAAATACTTCAATTTATTATATAAGAATGTAATACTTAGTAAGTGACGAACCCATTATTTTTCTTTTTATACCAATTATTTTTCTAATTGATGTATTTTTTATAATTAGTATAAAATATTTTTTTAGCAACTATAAATATGTCTCAGGTCTCTGTAAAATTTTAAACTTAGGATTAGGGTCCTATAAAACAAATATCCTTGTAAATTTTTCTATTACTAAACTTGATCCCTATTGTTTTGTTGATTTCCTTAAGTGCTAAGTATGTCAAAATTTAATAAAATAATTTGTTAAATTACACAAATACCCTTATCTCTTTCCTTAATCTTTCCTCTATCTCCCCTTCTCTATCACCCTTCATCTTCATCGACAACTCTATCACACACTCTCTGTCACCCTTCATCTTCATCAACAACCTTCATTACTACCCAATACATGCTTGTTGGTAACCGGTTGGGGAAACAAAGTTATGAAAATATAAAAATCTAATAGTTAATATTGATCATTCATGTCGTTCAAGATAGTCAAAACTCTACTGAACCAATGAATCTTTTTTTGTTGGTCAAACTAAAGTTTGATTTGCCCAACAACCAACCAAACAACCTAAAGTCTACAAAAAAGTACACAAATACACAGATCATGCAAAAAATAGAACAACATTAACCGATTACCACAATCTCCATGTATTAAACCTACCACAAAGAAATATATAAAATGGAATAAAAAAACAAAAATAACATAAACCCACCACCATCTTGTTAGAATTTTTAATTTCAATATTTGAATAAATATATCATTATATTAATATTTAGTGGATAAACATTATTAATTTATTATATCTATATTCTGTTATTAATTATGATACATAATAATCCAATAGGATTATCTATTCAAATAGATATCATAATTGAGCTTGTTGATAGGATGAATTAATGATGAGTTAACATATCCTAGTGCCTATTGAGAGGTTTCTGCTCTAATCTGATTACGCCTATGCATTTATTATGTTAATTATTGCATGATAAAGGAATAAATTTATGTTGTTATGGTATGTGTTAATTGTGATATGTTTAATTACATATTTAAATTCTTGAATGGAATCAAAGCCCTTTAGACATGTATCATGATTTTCCACCTACGCAAAATTCTAGTGCTATTATTTTATGTATGAAACTAAAAATTTTATTGAGGGATTTATATAAGTAAAGAATTTTGTGATTTTGAAACACCATGATCTTATGTGTGAATTTTATATTTAATTTAGGGGCTTTAACCCTTGTTCATCCACGAGTAAAATATCATAAAGATCTTTGTATTTCATAACACAAAGTGAGAGAATTTGATCATTCTCATTTTTTTCCTAAAAATCTTTCAAATCAGTTAACAATTTATTCTGTTCCGGAATCGGGATCCGCAGGACCCGGGGTCTAGAGGAAGGGTCCTGGACCAGGGTCTAAAGTATGTTTTTGTTAGTTTGTTAGACTGAACGGTCTCTAGGCCAGACTGTGGTGTCTTGAGCTCCTTAGATCGGCCTATTGCGTTGGTGGGGGGGCGAAAAGGGGCGGTACCTACAAAGACACTCTGACGCTCAAGTCAATCCGGATTCTAACATCGGAGCGATATCGGGTATTTATGAGGGGTACCAGAGAGCTTACCACTTATGAGTATGTTAGCAGTATTTATAGCGAGGGAGTGTCATTGTAGTGCCTTGTTCTGTGTGCTAGATCAGGTCCTTACACGTGGGCTCCTTGCAGGCTACGACCGGTATAGGCTACTATACCCTCTCATGACTCTGGTCATTTGGCCACTCAGAGGGGCTATGACACCAGTCATACGGGGCTGTAGCCTAGCCAGTGTGACTGGATATAGGATGATGTGTTGTCCTTTAGGAGGTCTACATCGGCCAAGGTGGGGACCATGGACTGGCTCTAATCCACTACTTTGGGGGCCGGGTAACGACGCCAGATCATTTTCCCCTTAGCCTATTGAAGTGACTTGGGAGGTTCTTCCATAGGCTATTTAACTCCTACATCATGAAGATCGAAATGCATAATTATGTTCAAGTTTGAGATTTTTACCTCTTTTGGTATCATGCTTGATATGGTGGTTTTTTGATAGCAAAGTCGGACTGATGTATTCTCTTTAACTTCTTTGAGACGGAGTGAGAGTGATTTTGAGTTAGACGATGTGGCCTTTCTTTAAACAGTATGGCCCTCTAGTCTGACAGTGTTTAATCAAAGACTGGAGATCCTTTTTAAGTTGTTGGTCTAGTGTTATATTCAGATAGACAGTGTGACCTTCCTTTGGACGATATGGCACTCCATTTTTATGGGGCCTTTTGGAATGTCTGGTCCGGTATAGCTTCTTGATATTGCAGCCGATGTATTTGTTCGGGACAATGTAAATATTTACTGGACTAAGTGACCTCTATGTTTTAAATAGTGTAAGTTATTTGGTGGACGATGTGCTGTCACAACTGGAGTTGTTTTGTTACATTGGACACATGTAACCTCTTGATTCATTGCATTGTTTGGCATATTTTACGCCTTTTGGCCGGAATACAAACCGTCGCAGTTAATGGGCCAGGTCCGATGGGCCTGGGCCGGAATGCAAAGTGTCTTCTGGCATGCAACGGTTGGAAACTCTTCGCCTTTGACGCGGACTGTCACGGTCGGTCAAATTGAAACATTAAAAATAATGTAGTACTAGGGTGTGAACCTAGGTCATTCTCTCGAAGATCAACATAAAAATTTAGGAAAATCAAGTTTTAAAATAATTTTAACAAATAGAAATTCAATAAACATACGAATACATTTGGGGGGTTTTGTTTGATTGTCACAGAAATTTAAAACAGCATAAATGTAAACCTTAGAACAATAAATAACAAGCGATTGCTTTTCTTAGAGTATTGTAATTAGATTTATCCTTGGTTCACAAAAGATGGTTTGTACACTTTCATTACTATTGATTTCTTAGCTCAATTTGAATTAATCAACTAAGCGACTTTTTCAATTCACAATTTCTTTACTTTTATTTAAAATGAACATTTTAATCAAGCATCCTAATTAAGCAAAAGGAGTCAAGATTGTAAAATCTAGGAATCATTGAGCATATGTAAGAACATGGCCTACATATATAATCTATTCTCAAATTATGGAATTAAGCAAACCATAATAATTAAAAGTGATTATGAAAATATTCATTAAACATGCATACTTCCTTAATCCATTTTAATTTAAATCTTATTTTATTTCATTTGTCTAATTAAACTAATTAAGCATACAAATTTAATTAAACAAAATGGAATTAAATAAGCAGAGTAAGATTATGAAGAAATCAACAATCATAAAAGCATACTGAATTAAAAACAAGAACCTCAAAGTCATATTACAATATTTCTCCAAGAAAATCAATCTAAGGGTTTTAGCCCTCCATAATTAAAACAAACTAAAAATAAGAAAGACCGAACCCGGAATACAACGAAGGAGGGGAAGAGAAATCCTCAGGAGGCTTTGTGCCTCTGATGCTTTGAGAAAGAAAGAAACAAACAAATTGAGAGAAGTGTGTAAGGATGTCCTCTGAGGCTTTAATTCTTTCTATTTATAGGCGAGGGAGAAGGAAACAACGTGCTTAATTTGAGGAATAAGTGGAACCTTTCTGTGAGGAAAATGCGTAGTGTTGTTTCCACTTCCTAAAATCCTGTATTGTTGTTTCCACTAAATGAATTGATTAATAGAAGCATGTGAATCGATTCATTTAGGCCAAAATTGAGTGATTTTTAAGTGTCCTAGCTATATGAATCGATTCAAGGTGATGATGAATCAATTCATGGCCTTAAAATTCAAGTTTCTAGGCACTGGAGAACACATGAATCGATTCATGTCAGGGGAATCAATTCATGCATTAATTTTTGCACTTCCTGGGCCTTTTAAATGTATGAATCGATTCATGCTTCTCATGAATCAATTCATACACCAGTTATGGTGCATTTTTATGATTTCTAGACACTTTCTTGATATGTAATCCCTTGTGTCTTGTTTCTCTTGATCCTTGGCCAATATTTTCCAATTGAAAGCTCAATTATTTGGTACAAAATAATAGAAACCAAGATTTCATTATTTCCATTAAAAATTAATCCTTAATTCATTTTAAAATCAAATATTAAATAAAGCTTAAATTATAAAAATATGTTAAAATGCAATATATTACACAATAAATGATGGCAAATTATACACATTTAAAGTGAGGAATTAAGGATAAATCATGCATTATCAACCTTCCTTCACCCTCTATAAAAGCAGATGCGGAGTCTAGCCATTCTTACTTTCTACTCTGAAGTGCTGCTGCTCCGATATCCATAACCTCTAATGTTACCTCTTGAACTCTGGCTCGCACATGCAAGACTAGACGCATCGTCTCAGCAAGTACCTCCACACTGTCCTCTTTTTACTTTTAAAGTTTTTCACAAAGGGTATGGGGTACGACGACTCAAGTAGTAACTCCATCAAGGTGTTCTCTAGGCCTCCGTCGACTCAATCTCGGTGTCAGCCGTGGAGGGGGAATTTAAACCGGAGTTCTCACCACTGTGATGGGGCTACCTCTGTGCTTCACACCGGCCCAGGAATCTAGGACTCGATGTCTTACACCGATGCTGCTGTGGGAAATACAAGAGTTAAACACGTCTTCTTGTTCCTCCACATCATCCCCTACATCGTCTGGTTTTGATTTAGGTTCCACTAGTGAGCCTGACAGTAGTGCCAATTTATATTTAACTGACAATGTGACATTTTATAGTTGTATACTATTTCTTTAACACGTCGTCCACATAATGGCTTCGAATAGAAACTATGGCACCAACACTCTTGTGGTTGCAACCAACTCCGTGGAAACCAACATCGTGGCACATCGGATCGATTGACTCATAGATAAAGTCAAGGATCCTTACTTCTAGGTACATGAAGAACCGCTCTCTCTTGCCTCCCGTTATGCCGAAGATACAGACGAGGTTACCATCGAGGATGTGATCATCCACTCCAGTGAAGATTTTAGGAATTACTTTACTGTCTACTACCCCCTGACATCGAAGCGTATTTGCCATCAACCGAGGTCAAGATACATTTTTATGTACGAGATGCTCTTCTCCAAAATTAGGGTCTTGTTTCCTTTGACGGAGTTCGAGATGGGGGTACTTCATTTCTTAGACTGTGCCCCAAGCCAACTTCTGTTAGCCAAGGCCTCGATACTCAAGAGGGGGGGTGAATTGAGTATTTCAAATTTTCGTGCGGAATCCCTTTCAAAACGGTTAGTAGTACACAAATGATGCAATATAAATGATGTAATAATTATGAAGCACATTTCATACTAA
This sequence comes from Clitoria ternatea, assembly GCA_037962975.1. Taxonomy (NCBI): domain Eukaryota; kingdom Viridiplantae; phylum Streptophyta; class Magnoliopsida; order Fabales; family Fabaceae; genus Clitoria; species Clitoria ternatea. The sequence continues at coordinate 230,671,647 of CM075672.1, forward strand.
AACATATTGAGTTGAATGGACTATATTCAAGAATTGATTTGATGAACAAAGCAAGTTATTGGCTTAGACAATTCTTGAAGTTCTTAGCATGCTATAATTAATTTCAATATAAGTATAACTTCAACAACTCAAATTAATTAAGCATGATAGTTTACTAATTTGTTAACACCAATATTCTTCTTCCTCAATAATCAAATCCAATAATGTTTAAGTCAATTGATTCAAGGATTCAATTTTACCAAATCAATTTGATATAAGTATTTAGGCATGCAAATTAAGTTCACAATAATAAAGAGTTTAAGGGAAGAGAGAATTTGCAAACCGATATAACGAGTTCCACCACCCCGGTGTACGTCTCGCCTTCAAGCAACCCACTTGAAGGATTTCCACTATTGAGAATTTGAGATTACAAGCTTTGAGCAATTGTCTCCTAGTGTCCCACACTCAAGAACCCAATCCTCACAAGCAAAGGGCAACCCACCCAATCTCACAATCTCTCAATACCCAAAGGTTGAACCCCAACCTTTGTGACCACTCAACCTAGAGTGAATACCTTGGTGTATATGGTGTTTGGTTTACAATCAAATAACTCTCTCACTAGAGTAGATACACAATTTAAAGCTCTCACCAAATAATAACTCTCAAAGAGAGGATATACAAATTTAGCTCACAAATTACTTTCTCTCTAACTCTTAAATAACTCACTAAGAGAATATGCCAATATAGAACAAGAGAGAATGAGTAGAAGAGAATGAAGCAAGGAGGAAGAAGTAAGCAAATGGAAATGCTTCAATTGCTTGGTGTAAATTTTGCCTTCTCCTCCTTCTCTATTTATAGGCCTCCAAGAGCATGGATTTTCCAATATTAAATTCCTCCATCACATGGCTTTGCATTATTTTAATTCCTTGGAAGCTTGAACTTGGAGCATGCTTGTCTCAATTCAAAATGGCATTGCAATTCCAATAAACCTTTTAGTGTCTCCAAGAAGAACATGGCATGTGCATCAAGAAGCATGTTTGTCTCAATTCAAATTAATTGTATTACCAATGTAACACATGCATGTGGAGAGGGACAAAGTAATAAACCTTGCCTTGGGTCTTCCATTTTGTTTCAACCGAAGAGCACAATGTTTCCCTTTCAATTTTCAATGTTTCCAGCGTGCATTTTGGCTCCAGACAGCGTGAGAATCGATTCTTTCAAGATGTGAATCGATTCATCTCATTGAATTTAGAGTTACTGGGCAAATCAGACGTGTGAATCGATTCTGGACTAGGATGAATCGATTCAACCAATGTAAAGGCATATTCTGGACCAAACTAAAACGCATGAATCGATTCAATGTGTGGTGAATTGATTCAATCAACTTAAAATGCATCCTGACCATATTCCCTTCGCATGAATCGATTCAAGTGGCTATGCATGGCTGTGTGAATCGATTCAATTACCTGATTCTCTATTTTCTTGTGCATTTTTCATCCTTTTGACATGTACTTGCATATGGCTTTGTTCTTTTGATCCTTAGGCACATTTGTTGATCATTTTCACCTAATTTAAGCTTCTTTAAATGCCTTGAACCATTTCATCAATTTTCCATCATCAAACATAATTAATTCATCCATAAATATATATGTTTGATCTTGATCCTTCATTTGTTGTGTCATTATCAAAACCTACATCAACATAAAAATACATTCTCCCCCTTTTTGATGATGACAACAAATGCTTGTCTCTTGGGGTGTTAGTATCACAACAATTCAAATATATTTCAAGAAAGACTTGCCCTATCACATACAATTTGATACCAATTGTTGATGAAATCATAGGCACAAGTTAAGAAGAGAATATTAAGGATAAAAGGTCTCTCCCCTTTAATAAGGTCTCTCCCCCTTAATATATATTCTTTCCTCTTTAATCATTTCCCCCTTAATCATACAATAGATACCAATCATACAATAGATACCACAAAATAGTTCATCTAATTTTTAGAGCATAGTGGTAGTGTATATCTTCTCCCCCTTTCTTATATATTTCTCTCTTTATATCTCTCCCTCTTTGTAAAAGACTTTATTCCATTTAGGGTGTATATATATCTTCCTATAATCTTCTCCCCCTTTGGCATCATCAAAAACTTTCCTTATGATAAAACATTAGTCATAGTAATTCTCCTCTTTTTGGCATAAATGACATTGTATTCTTTTTACTAATCTTTCCACTAATCTCTCCCCCTTTGGCATCATCAAAAAGATCATTATCTTAATTATATTCTATGCCATCAATAAACTCATGTAATTGAATAAGAAAGATTTAAGGTAAGTATTTCATGAATAGGATTTCAAAACAAAGCTCATAATATGATCAAGGATATATACCAATTGATGCATGTAGAGTCAATAATCATTCACATAATTCATTCATCAAGTAAGCATATAATTGATTGCTAATTCATTTTCAATCATGTAATTGATATTGCTTTCATGTATGGTAGGCGTCACATGATTCTTTCCAAATAAGCATACATATCATTTCAAATAAGCACATAATCTTCTCCTTTTTGGCATTGTCAAACACACAAGGATTTTTCCAAGTAAGCATATAGGAGAATAAAATTGTAAGCATAAGTGCCATAAGCATAATCATAGAGAGGTAATATGATGGATATTCATTTATGCGTATGCTCCCCTTTACTATTGTAATTGATGTCACTTGTAAAAACATATACCACTTATTAACATGTGAAATCAATTTGATGAAGTTTGATACCAATTGTTGAACACAAGTCATGCATTTAATAGATACCAATTGTTTGAAAGATATATCAATTGTTAAAAGATCATAAAGTATCATGCAAGATAATATCTCCTCCTTAGTCATTTAATATATACTAATTAATATTTTATCCCTCTTTCACAAATATTTTGATACTAATTGTTATGAAGCCAATTACACCAATTTGATCAAGTCTAATACCAATTGTTATTAACTCATGTAATTGAATACCAATTGAAATTGAATACCAATTGTTATTAACTTCAATCAAGTTAAGCACCAAACACATATAATTGAATACCAATTGTTAAGCTAATTGATGTAATTCTTAAGCTAATTGATACCAATTGTTCATGTTGGCCTATTTAACAAGTTTGATACCATTTGTTTATTTCTTAAGCACTTCATCACCTTTTAATAGATACCACTTATGCAATGAATAGAAGTCATAATATGAATAGATACCACTCAAGAGTTAGATACCAAATGTATATAAAATTCACTAATCAATCATTAATCAAAGTGGTAATCATAGAAGAATTTTCAACAATATGCACTCAAATATAGGTATCATAGAAATGATGGAATGATTAATACAACATGTTGGCTTACTCATGCATTTGTATTGTAACACATGCCAATTTTATGACCCTTTTATGTCAAACATTCTTTTCTTGATCAACACCATTTATTTCTTATTCATTGTCCATGCCATTTGTTGCTAGTATCTAGTCATGATATCACTAGGTGGATTTGCCAAATTGAGCTCTAGATATCAATTATAAACATTTAAGCATATTATCACAAATTGTTGACATTTCAAGCATACATCATTCTTCATAATATTTGTTCAAAAACTCTTTTCAATTTCAACGATGCATATATTCAAATTTCTTTTCATATTCAAGATCAAGCATCATCAAACATATATGTCACTCAAGATAGATGCCAATTTGCTCAAGCATGGTGTATCAAGGAAGGTCATGTCATGTATTATAATGCATTTTCTCTTAATATACCATGTATTGTCACATATCATGCATTGTCATTTACATGTCATCAAAATCATGCATTGTCATTTAACATATTTCTAGTCATGAAATTAAAGTTTAGGCATAGAGCATACATACTTTCTCTTTAGGCATTATCAAAACCAACATATAATTGCATAGAAAAATTTTGCCTAAGATTGTCAACTTTGTAAAACATGTAAGCACAACATAGTTCTAACTCAAAGCAACTTTAAAGTTTGTCATAATCAACTTGTCATAACATATGTATTTATCATCAACGCATAGTGACAAGTATATAATCAAGAATATGTCCCCATGATATCTTCCCCTTACTAATTCAATTGAAACCATTGTTAAAGGAAGATGCTTGTTATTTAGATACCACTTAGTTACCAACATTTCTCTTGTTCAATAAGTGATCAAGTATTCATGTTCAATCAAAAATTTATGTCATAAAGAATTCATACATTATCAAGTATTCATAATGCATACATCATCCAAATTTATTCATCATGCATCATTTTGAATCTAAGCATCAAGATTTAACATTTCAACATTTTGATGTTTCAATCCTTTCTAACATACATGGATAAATATATCTTAAGTTTTTTTTTTTTTTTTTTTTTCATAGAATCAAACATATTATCCAAGTAATCATTCATCAAACTTTATACCAATCATTTAAATCAAAGATTGATTTTCACACATCAAAATTCATTATGAATAAGTATAGAATTATTTAGACATTTCTAAAGATTCTTAATAAAATATCAACCAAGTTCATAGATTGTTCAACATAATTAAGCATACATAACACATAGTCAACATGATATTTAATCCACTAAAGTAAGGATCCGATCGTACCTTGTAGTTGTGTAAAGCCTTACGTTCTTATCCTTTTCATCCCTTGTTCTTTTAGGTGAAGATTGTGAATCTTGATTCCTTGGTTATTCGTCAATGAGAAATTGCCGATTGAAATATCTCTACAAAGTTTAAGGTTTTTGTGGTACCCTTTTTAAAAGTTGGGTCCATCCTTTGTTAGTCTAAGATTTCAAAGTTATTTTTGGAATCCATACCTTTCTCATGCATTTTTGACGGGATTTCTTTATAAAGCAATTAGAAGATATATGACCATAATTTCCACAATAAAAGCAAGTTGCATCCAAAGAATAATTCATAGTAGATTTATAATGGTTCCTATTATGTTCTATGTGCTTCCTTTTAAAACAATTAATCATAGAGTTCTCTTTTCTTTCATGGTTTGTGCATCTTAGAATGGGTTTAGATTTTTCTTTGTAGGAAGCAAGAGGATTCTTGTAATGAACTATTTTTCTTCTATCAAGTGTATGCCTTTGATCTTCAATAGGTGCACTTAGATTCTTTTGACTACTTGTAAGCTTACTAAGTGCTTCTTTTAATTCTTTATTCTCATTTTCAAGAAGCATACATTTATCAATAAGCATACAATCATCATTTCCATTACAAGTCCTAAGAGATACATTTGAAGCTTCTAATTCATCATTTTGAATTCTAAGAGTTTCCTTTTCAATGTGCACATTATGCAATTCATTTTCAAGCTTCAAAATGGTTTGTTTTGAGCATGCATATTTCTTTGATAACAAGACAAATTTTTCATGCAATTCTTTAAAAGCTTCTAGCAATTCATCTTTATCAATTTCATCATCACTATCATCACTAAAAGCATTTAAAGAGCATACCTCATCATCTTGGGAGTGCTTTGTCATTAGGCATGCAATTTCTTCTTCCTTCTCGTTGGTCTCTTTTTCAATGCTTCTTTCGAATTCTTCATCTTGACTAGAAAGAGTACTAATTCTTGCATCTTTATCATCATTAGTATTTCCATAAATTGTTTCAAGAGTTTCCCACATTTCTTTAGCATTGTTACAAGTAATAACTCTAGAAACATCATTAGGTTCTAATGCTAATGTGATAAGAATTTTAGCTCTAAGATTAAATTGTACCTTTCTTTCTTCTTCCTTAGTCCATAAGTTCATGGGCTTCATGCATTCTATATTATCAACAATGTATTTAGGAATGAAAGGACCAAATTGAATAGCATTCCATACCTTGAGGTCATAGGCTTGGATAAAGATTTTCAACCTTTCTTTCCAAATAACAAAGTCTTTACCATCGAAGATTGGTGGTCTATTTATTATTTCACCTTGTGGAAATGCATCATAAGAAGTAGAGGCCATCTTGATCTCTTGAAGCGGTTAAGCTTGATCTTCCAAGAGTCAAGCTCTGATACCAATTGTTAGCCAAGGCCTCGATACTCAAGAGGGGGGGTGAATTGAGTATTTCAAATTTTCGTGCGGAATCCCTTTCAAAACGGTTAGTAGTACACAAATGATGCAATATAAATGATGTAATAATTATGAAGCACATTTCATACTAAAACATATTGAGTTGAATGGACTATATTCAAGAATTGATTTGATGAACAAAGCAAGTTATTGGCTTAGACAATTCTTGAAGTTCTTAGCATGCTATAATTAATTTCAATATAAGTATAACTTCAACAACTCAAATTAATTAAGCATGATAGTTTACTAATTTGTTAACACCAATATTCTTCTTCCTCAATAATCAAATCCAATAATGTTTAAGTCAATTGATTCAAGGATTCAATTTTACCAAATCAATTTGATATAAGTATTTAGGCATGCAAATTAAGTTCACAATAATAAAGAGTTTAAGGGAAGAGAGAATTTGCAAACCGATATAACGAGTTCCACCACCCCGGTGTACGTCTCGCCTTCAAGCAACCCACTTGAAGGATTTCCACTATTGAGAATTTGAGATTACAAGCTTTGAGCAATTGTCTCCTAGTGTCCCACACTCAAGAACCCAATCCTCACAAGCAAAGGGCAACCCACCCAATCTCACAATCTCTCAATACCCAAAGGTTGAACCCCAACCTTTGTGACCACTCAACCTAGAGTGAATACCTTGGTGTATATGGTGTTTGGTTTACAATCAAATAACTCTCTCACTAGAGTAGATACACAATTTAAAGCTCTCACCAAATAATAACTCTCAAAGAGAGGATATACAAATTTAGCTCACAAATTACTTTCTCTCTAACTCTTAAATAACTCACTAAGAGAATATGCCAATATAGAACAAGAGAGAATGAGTAGAAGAGAATGAAGCAAGGAGGAAGAAGTAAGCAAATGGAAATGCTTCAATTGCTTGGTGTAAATTTTGCCTTCTCCTCCTTCTCTATTTATAGGCCTCCAAGAGCATGGATTTTCCAATATTAAATTCCTCCATCACATGGCTTTGCATTATTTTAATTCCTTGGAAGCTTGAACTTGGAGCATGCTTGTCTCAATTCAAAATGGCATTGCAATTCCAATAAACCTTTTAGTGTCTCCAAGAAGAACATGGCATGTGCATCAAGAAGCATGTTTGTCTCAATTCAAATTAATTGTATTACCAATGTAACACATGCATGTGGAGAGGGACAAAGTAATAAACCTTGCCTTGGGTCTTCCATTTTGTTTCAACCGAAGAGCACAATGTTTCCCTTTCAATTTTCAATGTTTCCAGCGTGCATTTTGGCTCCAGACAGCGTGAGAATCGATTCTTTCAAGATGTGAATCGATTCATCTCATTGAATTTAGAGTTACTGGGCAAATCAGACGTGTGAATCGATTCTGGACTAGGATGAATCGATTCAACCAATGTAAAGGCATATTCTGGACCAAACTAAAACGCATGAATCGATTCAATGTGTGGTGAATTGATTCAATCAACTTAAAATGCATCCTGACCATATTCCCTTCGCATGAATCGATTCAAGTGGCTATGCATGGCTGTGTGAATCGATTCAATTACCTGATTCTCTATTTTCTTGTGCATTTTTCATCCTTTTGACATGTACTTGCATATGGCTTTGTTCTTTTGATCCTTAGGCACATTTGTTGATCATTTTCACCTAATTTAAGCTTCTTTAAATGCCTTGAACCATTTCATCAATTTTCCATCATCAAACATAATTAATTCATCCATAAATATATATGTTTGATCTTGATCCTTCATTTGTTGTGTCATTATCAAAACCTACATCAACATAAAAATACAACTTCACCCAAATGGCTAGGGTTTAATCAGAGCCCTTGAAGTCTTGAGGGACTACTTCCACTTCGTCTTGACCGTCGCACTCTTCTTCACCTACTATGGAGTTATGCGACGTGGTAACCCCGACAGAGTTCTAGGCTTCATCAACCTTTGATGCAACTCGAAGATAGTCAACTTCGAGAGTTTCACAAAATCGGCTAAGACGGACGGGGTGAGCTTCAATCATTCATTCGTCAAAATTAAAGTTAATGACCAGAAGCCGCTATTCTGGGAGAACTGTGACTTCTCCAAAAAATTCTACACCAGATAGACCGATGAGCACTTCCTCCTAACCAGTAACGCCTACACCGTTAGTGAGACTGCCCTCTCAACGGGGTCTAAGATGGTGTTAAAGGCTCTAAAAGCCTTTTTTGCCTTCTCCAAAATTTCCTACAAATCTTTGCTGGGGGGAAGTCACGCTAGGATGGCTATCTTTGTATGCTACTTCATCTTTTTTTTGATTAACTGGTGTTATGATCTTTCACTTTTTATTTCAAGGGAGATGGCTCACATTAGCTTGTTGCAAGAGCTAAGAGAATAAGCTGAGGCCCGAAATGCCACTACTACCGATATTGAGAATTGGGTTACCTCTAGACGTACCGCAGTGAAGCTAGTAAGTATACCGACAGACAAGGTCAGCACCCTGACACTGACCCCAGAAAAGTGAAGGCCCAAAACAAGGGTAAGAAGTGCCATAACCCCGACCCTTCGAACCGGCAGGCTAAGAAAAATAAGGATCAACAAGATCTGGCCGGAGTGGAAGTCGGTCAGGGTCTAGAGGAAGAGAACGTGGCTACCCCCACTGCCAATATTCTGGATGAGATCTGGCCTGCTGTCACTTCCGCTCCCTATTACAACTTAAGCATATCAGAGTTTCTCCAAGTTGTGGGTGAGACTTCGGTGAGGTTCCAAATCCCTTCCAGCTAAAGAAGGATCTTTCTGTAATTGAGGTCCGGAATATAGCAAAATAGGCTATCTTCAACCTTATTAAGGCTGTCAGGGTCATACATTTTTTGGGATAGTCTTACTATTCCGTTCTTAAGGCAAAGCAATGCTTAGATCAGATGAAAAGGCTAAAGCCCTCAGAGTGGAGGCTCAGACAGCCTTGGCTAAGAAAGAAGAGGACCTGGCCGACCTCAATCAGGCATTCACCTCGGTGACCAAGAGGGCAAATAAAGCCAAAGCCCAAAAGAGGACTACAGATGATGCCTTTGAAGATCTGCAGGCTAAGTACGATAAGCCCGTTGCCGCATAAGTAGTTGTTGAGAAGAAAAGTGAAGACCTGGCAGTCGAGGTGGCGTCAATGAAAGAAGCCCATGCTCAGGAGCTAAAGGAGAATAATGAGAAAATGGCGGAGTTTATGGAGCTGGCCGATGTTGCCTTTAGGACTGTCGTTCGACAAGTGATTCATTGTAACCTTGGTGTTGAGCTCAACTTGAACGGTATAGATGTCTACTATGAATTTGATGGTGGGCATCTGTATGTGATGGACCAGGGTCAAGCAGTGGAGCCTGAGGATATTCCTTACGAGCCTCTGTCTTTGCCTAATAACCAAAGCATGGAACTAAGGGTAATATCAGATGAAGACTCTGAGAAAATAGTTAAAGATGTCGGGCCGGACTCCCCTTCCACCGTAGTAGTTTAAGTATTTCTTACTTTATTTTTATTGCCTTGTACCGGGATGGGCTCCAGCACTAACAATATTTACTTCAAGGCCGTGGTGCCTCAATTTGGATGTGGATTTACTTTCCATTTATGCCTTTATATCTTCTACTTCCTTTTAGCTCTAACTGATATAATACACCTATTCTTACAATCCATATTAATCAAAATAAAACCAAGTAATAGGATCTCTATGAGTGTTTAATCAATTTTTTGATTCTTTCAATATCGTCTTTCCGAAATTACTTTATTGTGATTTATAATGGCACCGGTGTCATTTCTTTCTTTTTTTTATACCGTCTATTAAGACGTCTTGGTTTTTTCTAGTGCTTCATTAGCTATGTCTGTTCTCATAATAAAACATCAAATTAAAAAAAGTTAACTCAAAAGGATTTTTATCGATGTTCAATCGATTCTTTTTGAATTTATCTCGACATCGTCTTCCATAAACTGAACTTTCATCTGTATCCGGAATTATCGATAACGACCCCAGATGATTCCATTTTACATCATCTTTTTGAGATGGGCCCACCTTTTTTAAAATGTGGAAGTTCTTCAGAATACTTGATTCTTCGATCGGAGTCATGTTTTACTCCGTCCTATTGATCATCATCAGTTCGGCCTTATGGGATATTCTGTTTTTGTGACTCCGTCTGGCTCTTGCGACTTCTCCTTTAATTACTACGTCGTCCATCTTTCTAGATACCATGTGACGAAGTACTAGGAGATACTCTGATCTTTTCTTAGCTTTAGCTCACCTTGGTCAAAGCGGTAATGGTCCTGAAATGAAATAGCCATTCAGGCTTTGGTTTGGGAATACATACCCTCCTAGGTTAAGACTTTGCCACCGTGGTGGAGTTCATTCATTTGGTGCACTGCATGTAGGTTACTAACCATGCCAGTGTCATCAATTCAACTTTGAATTTTTATTCTAAGTTTGTGAATTTCGGTCAATCTTGAGATACGCAGCCGATTCGAGCTTTGCAGCTACTCCGGAGTTATTAGAAATGACAACCGATCTGGGTATCTTCCCCTACTCTGAATTTGTTCTTCTTTACCATTCTGGGCACAAGCATTGTCTTCCTCATGGCCACTCCAGGATTACTTGCTCCCTGTAATTTAACCATTTTGGACATGTGACCTCTGGTGCTTTAGCCTTTAGGGTTTTACCACTCCTAGTATGCAACCGCTCTGGGGCTTTAGCCACTCCGGGGTTATCGCATTTAGCCTTTGGGGTTCAACCACTTCGGGTGTGTAACCGCTCTGGGGCCTTAGCCACTCCAGGGTTACTTAGCCTCTCTGGGGTTTAACCACTCCGGGGCATGTAACTGCTCTATACCTTAGCCACTCCGGTGTTACTTAGCTTCTTTGGGGTTTGACCACTCTGGGGCATGCAACCGCTCTGGGGCCTTAGCCACTCCGGGGTTGTGTGAATTCAAGAGTGTTATTTGAGTCATGTTTTTAACTTCAATGTAATCTCTATGCATCCTTAAGCCTTTTACATTGATCTCTTCCTGTACCTGGCTTCTTGATGTCCTGCTCTTATGATTCAACATTTGACCATATAGGTCTAGTTAAATATTTTAACTAAAATTACAACCATTCCAGGGTAGAATCCTTGTAGGTGGCACATGACCACTCCAGTTTGTCAGCCATCCTGGGGTTATGTGCTATCCGTACTAGCTTTCCGCCTCTTGAAGATGTTAACCTTATAATATGCCATTTTACTTATTTTTAAATTGTTATGGGCTTTATGACCTTAGAGCCTGGCCATTTTGGGGTTATCTCTGATAACCGTTCTTGGTCATTCAGGCACTATGTGGTTATATCTCAATTTAAATAATGGATAATCATTTCAGAATTAGGGACTTACAAACATGAGGTTGACGTGTAGCCATCTCTAACTTGTCTGTTGCAATAAAATTTTCTTCCATGAATTGAGCTTCTCGTGGGATGATATGAATCGTAATGGGTTACTTCCCAGTCTTTTTGACATTTTTACCCTTCTTGAGTAATTATGACCGTTGCATTGTTTCTTGCCTTACGAGCAGCAAGAACTATGAATGATCGGTTGTTGCATTCTCTTGCCTTTGGTAAAGATTTCAATCCAGAGTCTTTATTATAACCTTTCTTATTTTAGTTATTATTCTGTCTTAGTACATTTCAAACCGGATTCACACTTTATTTTGAACCAAACTACTCTTCGTACCTAATATTGTTGGGGAGGCTTATGCCGGAGTTTGATTACCTCAAGTTGTTAATGACATTCCCCTTTGGATTTCCTGTGAAGCATACCAGTTGTTTTCCTTTTAAAGCTACTCCAGCTTGTCTTTTGCAAGGGTCATTTTGTGCTCTCGTCGGGGTAAGTTATTCCCATGCTCTATTTGACCTTCTTATCCGGTGTCATATTCCAAATCTCCTCAAAATCCACTCTGAGGATGCAAGATTTGTGTTGTTATTTCATTATTTTCCTTTAATAGCCTGACCTTGTCTCTTCAAGACTCTGAATGAACCTCTCTTCAAGCTTTTTTTGCAAACAAACATGGTTTAACCTCGTAAGGCATCGGTACTGGATGTTCTGTATCCTTTCTCCTTTACATAGTCTCATCCAAAGTAAAGTATCATCTTGCGAGAATCTTACACCCTCACTTAGGTTTTACCTTCAGTTAGCTTCTACCGTAGTTAATTGAGACACACCACGGGGGTATATTACACCTGATACATCCGATGTCCATGCCACCCTAGGGATAAGACTTCAAAGGTTTTTCCTTCTTTTCTTCCGTATTTCATGATTAATTTTTGTTTCAATATGGGACTCACATTTATATGGTCCCACTGGGTGTGTCAATGTTCTGTTTCAGAACCGGGGTCTACAAGACCCGGGGTCTAGAGGAAGGGTCCCAGACTGGGGTATAAAGTATGTATTTGTTGGGTTGTTGGACTGGACGGTCTCTGGGCCAAACCGTGGTGTCTTGAGCTCCTTACACCGGCCTATCACGTTAGGTAGTGAAAGGGGGTGGTACCTACAAAGACTCTCCGACTGCGAGGACCCGAGGTGGCCCTACATAATAATAATATTAAAGACGTCATTAATTAGGTAATGAAAACTAGGATAAATTTTTTGCGATTCAAAGACGATTGAAGAATGAAGGGAAAAAATGTGAAATAACATTTCAACAAGTAACCCCGGACCATTTGAAAGACCTATCCCATATATGAAGATATGAGAAGGTATGTAAGTTAAGTCAAGAGTGTACCTTGGACAATCAACAACATGATCATCAACAAGGAATAACGGAAGTATAATTTATTTTGAGAATTGTATAAGGGTATGAAAAGAGGTTCAAGGACACCTTAGCTAATTTACAAATGTGGTAAATATGCTTGCATGTGTTTGTACAATCATGCCATGGCTCAACAGTACTAAACATGCATTAAAACTCATGAATTTTTATGAAAATAGGGACATAAATCGATTCAGACACTTCATGAATCGATTCATGCGTGTTTGAAACTCCAAACAGTAAAAATAGGGGCTCTTAAATCGATTCAAGCTCGTATGAATTGATTCAAGCCATTCTAGGTGCTCTTGAATTGATTCAAGGGGTGTGTGAATCGATCAAGCTGCCTAGGGGTCCATGAATCAATTCAAAGAAGTCATGAATCGATTCATGACAGCATCCCTGTTGTATAATGTAGAATTTTTATAATTTTCCAACTTTTAAGCACCTTAACTTTTTCATTTCAAATCCAATGGCCACCAAACTTTAACACCAGCTAATATACATCATTTATGATGCGTAGCCACTAGCCACACTCAAAAATTCCAAAAAGTGAGAGACTTATGCGCATAAATGCGTTTAGCTCATTTAAGGCATCTTTGTGCAACTCAAGGGTCAATTCTCAATGGAATTAGCTCATTCCAGTTTCTACGAATCATAAACCATATATGGAAGATATTGAAACCTTCATATGCTATCCAAATCTCATAAAACTCTATTTGACCTTATTGGTTCCTCAATTATGCATAAATATCATATACACCACTCACAATCTAAACAATTCATCCATCTATGGACTCCATCAACATGAGTATCATCAATTAAGCATCAACATAACATGTAAACCATTGTATCACAATCAAACACATCCATTGTTAAGGTCACTACCAAAAAATAGCCTTCCAAAACACATAAGGCATAATTTTCACATGTGACCCACAAAATAAATGCCTAAACATCATTCAATATCCATATACAAAATAGGCATATACATATGTCAAATACTTTACAAAAGAATGCCGGCCAAGGCTTATAAATTTCCCCTTTCCATATTTACCTTTACCATGCTCAATCTCCAAAAAGAGTAGGATGCCCAATATACCTACATCAACCTTTAAAAAAATGGCAACTAGGAGGTAAGTAACATATACCAAATGAATCAAAGTCATACATTATAATGATACATCTATATATATATATATGTGTACAACATACATCTCTCAAAGAGCATCACAAGCTCCTCTTATATATCATATTATTTCATTCCAATATAGCATATATACCAATCATCACATTCGCAATATATGTATCAAGTCATTGGTAATCTCATCAAATACCAACACACATTCAAGGTTAGTGCCACAATTTCCTTCTCTGTACTTATCAATCATCCATCGCCACCACGGGCTACCAACTCGGTATATCTTCGGCTATATGTAAATGCTCTTATGGCTAATGCATATGCACAACAAAATCATTATCAAATTGCAGATTTGACTATAGGAAACAACATTATATAAAATATGGGTGAAGCATAGGTGTGCTGCTATGCCCCTACTACAGTAGTAAATGTATACACTTATATCTCAAATCATGCATGCATATACTGGTACCAAACCGCCATCACCCATATGTAGAACCAGTCACCCCATGACTTACAGATTCATAACATGGCCTCACTTGCCAAAGTGCTACGGGCCTTTCCCAAACACACATCGAGAGAGCCGTGCCCCGTAGGGACACCGAGGTTACTTGCTCATCACAGAGCCGCCTACCCATTGGGCCCGCCACATAGGGTGCCTCGCCACCAAACTATGGGTAGCTTCGTGATTCCTAGAATCACTAGGGAACAAACATACAATTTTACCCGTGCATAGGGCCGCCTTTCCATTGGGCCCGCCTATTGGAACCTCTAATATTTCACATAGACAGCGAATGATATGCCATGGATGTAAATGCCAATCAATGCATTTCTCACACTATGCATCCTATAATGCCACTCCACAATCAACAACTCACCCCCATCACTTAGTGGAACTCAATATACTCATTATTCTTAACCATCACCAATTGTTATTGGATTTCATACATATCAATAGTTAGTGGCAATCATAATTTATCAATTCATATATCATGGGATGTTCAACATCATTTCAATTAACACAATTATGGCCTCAATTCCATTCACAAGTCTCATTAGCAAGAGTCAAATTCAACATCACAATTATCATCCCAACAACATATGCCACATAACACCAATTACTCTAAATGCACTCAAATTCACATGAACATCAAGAATACTTATCCAAGCCAAATTATGATAATACAATCATACATACACATTAATAATTGATGAAATCATGCATTTAGAATTGTTACCCCCTCCTACCTCAAGAGAAGTAGAAAATAATTATATGGTACATGGTGTTAAAGTGCCTTACAATTATTTTCTATCCAAACCACCAAGATTCAAGTGCTCATATTTAATTAATTGGTGTTTTACACCATTTCAATCTCAAACCTCATTTATTTCATTTCATCCACCACAACCACCATGGGTTTGGTTCTCATAACTATTTATTATGTAATTTAAGCTACACTCATTAATGGGTTCCTACATTAATTGGTTTCCAACCACCATTATCAATCATCTAACCTCACTAATGGCCATCCATAATTAATGTTACCATCTCACCTCATTAAATACATTCTCCCAACATAAATAAACACTCTTCTACCTACATTTTACATTTCCCCCAGTTTCTAAGGGTTAGGGTTTCATTAAAAACCCAACAACCATCATCAATGTCCATCTTCTTCCATCACAATCAATGCCAATTTTGTGTACCCATAAATGCCCTCATAAAACTCACACTAAAGCTCCAAGAAAGGGAGAGAAAGAGCACGAAAATGAGAGGGAGAGGGAAAGTTTCAAATCACCATTATCATTTCCTCCATGCTTGGTACCAAATGAAAATGGAAGGAGGAGAAAAAGGGCACACAACATATAGGGTTTCAAGAGGAAGAAGAAGATGAGTGGGAAATGAGGAATGAAGAGAAATAGAATATAGAAGGAGAAGGAGAAGTAACATAGAGCGTGTGAACACCTATTTCAATCCATCCACAAGTGAGAAAGATTCACAAAAAAAAGATTTAAAAACAAAAAAAAACTTACCCGGAAATGATCATTTCCGAGTGAGATGACTCGGAATGATCATTTCCGAGTAAGGGACATCCGAGTGGGACGTGGCCGAATACTGTGTCTCTAAATAGAGAGTTTCCAAGTAGGCCTCAACTGTCAAGAAATTTTCAAATGAAAATTCCAGGTTCTAAGTGAGAACAAGGTCAGTTCCGAGTAAATCCTTCAAGCAGAGGTTTTGAGTGTCATTTTTGAAGTTATTCCGAGTGAATGCTTCAAACAGAAACAAGATCCGAGCCAAATACTTCCGATTGAAACAATACTGAGTCACTCCCTCTTCAGTCAGCACCGAGTGATAATCCTCTTCAGTCAGAACCGAGTTGAGTCACTCTCTTAGTCAACACCAAGTCATTCTCTTAGTTTCCAGTCAGCACCGAATAAGAGCTTTCACCCATTTTCGAGTCATCCTTTAACCATTTCTGAGGCCCTTTCCACTCAATTTCCAAGCCATTTTTAGCCATTTTCGAGCCATTCTTTTAGCCAATTCCGAGTCAGCTTTCACCCAATTTCGAGTCATCCTTTTACCCATTTCTGAGTCATTTTCACCCATTTCCGAGTCTTCCTCAGTCAGTTCTGAGTCACTTTTCACTCGGTTCCGATTGAATGTTTCACAGCAGCCTCATACCGAGCAAAGCTTTCACTCGGTTTTTGTATAAACAGCACCTTTTCTACTCGGTCTTGTGCTTAAAAGGCACCTTTTCTACTCGGATTATTTCCCACTATGGGTGTATACCGACTGAGGCACTAAATCCGAGTCAGAAGTAGAAAACCGACCCCTACTCCCACTGTTCGCCAGTGCTAACTTGGATTCCACCACCCAAGTGGATCCATGAATCCTGGAGGTGGCAGACAGGGGGCGGAAGTGGAGAAATTAAAAATTCCCACCAGCCGCTGTCCCCCACTACCAGGCTGCCTCCACTCTGAGTGGAAGCCTGAGCTGGCCAAGCACTCAGAAACCCCTATAAATGCACAAGGGTTGGGAATTTTAAAGGGTCCTGAAGCTTTCATTGAGAGAACTCTAAGGCTTTTGAGAGAAGAAACTCTGCCCCTCTCCATACTATCCAGCACTCTTCCCTCTCCTCACCAGCACCCTTCCCTCTCCTCACCAACACTGTCCTTCACCTCTCCACACCGAACAGCTCCCCACACCGTCCAACACCCTTCTCTTTCCCTCTAAACACCTTCAAACTCCTCTTAACCCCCAACTACCTTTCTCCCTCGGTCAGTCCCTTTCTTACTCGGTCGGTCTCTTCCACCTTCAGTCAGTTTCTGACCCCCTCTGCAGTCTCTTACTCCATCACTCAGTATTCCACTTTTCAGTCGGTATTCCACTTTTTACTCGGTATTCCAATTTTTCACTCAGTATTTAATTTTTCACTCGGTATTCTATTTTTTCACTCGGTTTTTCCATTTTTTACTCAGTTTTCCATTTTTTCACTTAAATAAATTTCTTTTCTTTTCTTTTTTACCCCTTCCTAGGTTCGTAATAAATAAATAACAAAAAAACAACTGTTTCACCTTCAGACTAAACAAAAAAAACATCATCCACCATTAATCTTTTAGCCTCTTCCTAAAAAAAATCACCAAAGAACTATGTAACCCTGATTTCTTGGTAACTCAAGAATACGTAGGAGCAGGACTTTAAATCCATCTCTTTTTTTATCCCCACCTTTCCCATTTCATTCCTATTTTATTTTCTTTATGTTTCCTTTGTAACTGCCCTTTTATCAAGCCTATAAAAATCAATTTAGACGTGACGTCTTGTTGATTTTCCCATAAGGAACGGGATACTTGGGACGAGACGTCCCGCTTATCCCCTTCCTATCTTTGACCCCGTCTCTTGATTAAATTCCATGAAAATCAATTTAGACGTGGCGTCTTACTGATTTTCCCCTATTTTGGGCAGGCCGTCACCACAAGGAACGAGATACTTGGGATGAGACGTCCCGTTTATCCCCTTCCCATTTCTAACCCCATATATGATTAAAGGATGACTAATTTAGACACAACGTCTTGTTAGTATTCCTCCCTTTCTATGTTTTATACCAAAGTCAAGGTTAACTTGGACGCGATATCCTGTTGACCTACACTCCATGTTTGTTCAGTTTGTTCCTTCCATTTCCTTTTGTTTTTATGCAAAGTACAACAATAAAAGGGAAGAAATAAAACATCTTTTGTAAGGCTATTTATGTTGCGTATTCAATCTTGGTACTGTTTTTGACAGGCGATGTAGGGTGCTAATACTTTCCCTACTCGTAACCGACTCCCAAACTTGAATCTCACAATTTCTACCAGTGCTTTCACTGAACTTAATTTTTTTCCAATGTTTTTCCTATGGATAAAAATGTTGGTGGCGACTCCCTGTTTCATACTAGTTTTCTTCCTCGTCGCGCCATCACGATCCAGGTTATGACAGATGGCGACTCCGCCGGGGACACTTAAGAGAGTCAGGCCAGTTTGATTAAAAGTGCATGTTCTTTTTATATAGCCTTTGTTATCTCGGATTTCTTCCCCTTGTTTTATTTTCTGTTGATTGTTGTGAATGTTTGTTCTTGTTTTAATTGTGTCTTGTTATTTGTTTCGTTGTCTATGTTTTGCATGTTTGTTGAACCCTAGGGTAGAAGACCATGTTACTTTTCTGCAATCATTGAACCCTAGGGTAGACGACTTTGTATATTTGTTCTGTGTTTGTTCTTTGTGTAGAATGGGGTAAGGTAAAAGGTATGGACTGCCCTTCCACACACTACACTCACAATTACTTGCACACACCTATGACTGGCACCCTATACCCGGGCCCCAAATGAAGCTTAAGTTAGGAGAGGTTGGTAACGGAATCGTATGGGATGTACTTCCCATCCGGTGTTCGTGAGAACCTCAACCAGAGTTTGACCTCTCATGATATACGCACCTAGTGGATTCCCCACTGTTTGCATCCCTGTCATGGTTAGGATCTTGGCTCTGGTGACCTTCTAGATGTCTAGTGGAAACCACCCGGTGTGGAGAGTCACTTTTAGACAAGCCATAGGGCCTAGAAAAGACTTTCAACAAAACCCTACCTAGGCCACAAAAGGGCAAACTTTACTTTACCTTACGTCATTTTTGCTTTCCCTTTTATCAAAAAAAAAATGAATTATCTACCACCCGCAGATTTACTGAGTTTTTGAAATAATGACTCGTTTTAGAACACACAGTATTCTTCGGATGAATAGATAATCCTCTTTTGGTCGTGTACCTCTGAGTCCTGAGTCATAGATTTTCCTAATTGTCAAAAAAAATATAACTTTATTTCCGCTCCAACGGGGGGGCGTCGATGATGATTAGAAAAATTATGACTATTGCGACTTGGACCCTTGGTAATCGTTGTTTCCCAAAAAAAATTTTGCTTTACGTTAAATCAATGGGGAAGTACCGATTCCAAAACATGACATCAACTAATTTCTTTTCCTTATCCTCATTTCGTGGAAGGCTATTCAGAACTTAACGAATACCCTTTGAGTATCTATGGAAATTAACATGGGATTGAACTTAAGAAATGAGGGCTGTAACTACCCGAAGAAAATGTTTGAGCTTGAGGCTCCCGCCTCAGGATGAAAGATTTCTTCTGTCTTCACAATCATCCCATATTAATTTCCATGTTTACCATACCTAGTACTTTTGAATGATAAGTTCCAAGCAATAGTCAAAGGATACTCGCCAAAGCCTGTAATTGCTTCACACGACATTCTCCTTCTTTCTATTTCCACCTAACATTTTTGTTTTTTTTTTAAAAAAGAGACACAGGCGTCACGGGTAGGCATCCTTACCAGACCCAGCTCCAAAGAAAACTCATGGCTGAGGCAGAAGCTGTTGACGGAGACTTTAGAACCGAGTTCGATCAGTTGAAAGAGCGAGTGGCGGAGTTAACTAAACTTTTAGAAAAGAAACTCATAGAAGGAGGCTCCTCTGCAGGTATTGAGGACGCCCAACAGCAGCCTGCCACCGTACCACCCCTCCTTGGTGCTGACCCAGCAAAAACCCAACTCCCTAACACAACGACATCCCTCTCACCATTCATGTCGGAAGACCTAACCCTGCCATGGAGGCCCAGCCACCTTACGGTCAGTCTTATACGCAACAGCATACATTTGTCGGTCCTGACGGCAACCCAATACCTTTTCCACTTTATGGTCTACCACCGGGGTACTATCCCCTGCTCGCTAACCAACAAGACGCCCACGACCAGCAAACGATGAATCCTCATGCTTCATACCCCACCCAGCCAAACATGCCACCACTCCACCAAACCCAAAACACGCAAGCCCATGACCCACAAGCCTACCAAACCCAAAACACACAGGCCCATGACCCACAAACCTACCAAACCCAAAACACACAAGCCCCGATGGCCCAGCCAACCTACAACGCACAAGCCCAAAACACACGAGCCCAGATGATCCAGCCGACTTATGTCGTACAAGCTATGGCCCAACCCCAAGGTCCCTCACCAAATACAGGCCTAATGAACCAGTCCCATACGTTGCCTAATTTCAACCAGTCACTCGGCTATCCATACGGATACGCAACCCCCTATATGACCAATCTCCAAGATACAACCCGCATGATGAACCCGGTAGCCGGTCATAGCACGGTTGTAGCTCCCCAAAAAGAAAAGATAGAAATCTTAGAGGAGCGTTTGAGAATGATGGAAGGCGCCAGAGGTTTTAGACTGATAGATGCTTCTGAGCTATGCCTAGTCACAGATGTTGTCCTCCTGCCCAAATTTAAGATGCCAGACTTTGACAAGTATCGGGGAATGACTTGTCCAAAGAACCATCTCATGATGTACTGTCGAAAGATGGCATCTTATTCTTCTAATGACCAATTGTTGATCTACTACTTCCAAGATAGTCTAGCGGGGGCCGCTCTTACATGGTATGCTCACCTTGAACGGAACCATATTCGTTGTTGGAAGGACCTAGCAGATCCCTTCCTTAGGCAATACAAGTATAATATGGATATGGCACCTAACAGGGTTCAGTTACAGAATATGGTGAAAAGGGACTATGAAACGTTTAAGGAGTATGCCCTACGATGGAGAGAGACAGCGGCGCAAGTGGATCCCCCATTGTCAGAAAAAGAGATAGTCGCGATGTTTATCGACACGCTTCCATCACCTTTCTACGACAAGATGATTGGTAGTGTTTCAGCCAACTTCTCCGACATCGTGACTATTGGGGAAAGGGTAGAGAGTGGAATACGAACGGGAAAGATCACTCAGGGCCCATCTGGGGCAAGCATGACAAGAAAGTCGGCGCCTGGGAGAAGGGATGGAGAAACTAATTCCATCTTTTCTAATCAAAAGACAGCTCCGCCGAGACCATTCGCCCCTACCATGATTCAAGCTCCCAACCCTTATATGGCCGCTGGTACTTATGGCCCGGCAGCTCATACTCCTCATTTCTGTCCGCCCATGGTAAGAGCGCAAACGCCGCAACCCATGCCATACCATCACCCGCAGCAAGTGACTCGTCCACCCGATCATAATCAGAACACAAGGAATCCCAACAATGAGCGCACCCCTGTGCAGTTTGATCCAATTCCTATAACATATACCGAACTTTTTCCAATCCTTGTTCAGAAAGGTCTAGTAGCTCCATCCCCCATGAGGCCATTGCAACCTCCTTATCCAAGGGGGTATGACCCAAACACTCATTGTGATTACCACGCTGGGGCACTGGGGCATTCCACAGAAAATTGCATAGCTTTGAAATATAAAGTGAGAGATTTAATCAAAGCCGACTGGATTAATTTTTAAGAAGGAAGCCCTAACGTGACCATAAATCCCCTGCCTAATCATGGAAGTTCAGAAGTTAATGCCGTGGTGGCCGATATTGAAGATGGTTTTGATGATAATGCCAATTTGGTGATCGCTTGCCCACCGGGCCAAGAGTTCGGTAATTGGGAGGCTGTCGAACTCCTTAGGATTGTAAACAATTCACCAAAGTGATTTGTCATTGCCTTCAATATCTTGTTTATCCCTCGGCTATGCCTAAGGCTTTGGGACTTTTCATGTAATAAGGGCGAAAAAACTTGCTTTATCGTTTAATCAATAAATACGTATCAAAAAAGAAAATTTTTTTTCTCATCCCATTATCCTTGCTTTGATTCATTTTCTTTATTTACTTGTTCCCTTTCCCTCTTTTTATTTTTGCCATAACATACTAAATTGTAGATCCAAAAATGATCTTCTTGGGATTAATGAAATTACGATCCCGCTTCACGATTTCGATCACCCGGCTGACTATGCCAATGAAGAAGGTGGAAAAGACTGTGAGCCATCGCCCAAGTTAACAAGATTGTTAGAACAAAAGGTTAAAAAGAGGTTTTAAGAGGCAGTTAAGATCGTCAAATAGAGAGGAGAAAAGATCAAGATGGGTATACCCCTAAGTCAAGAACAATTGAAGGAATCACAGGGGTAACCTATCAGAAGGCATTTTGCAGGAATCTATGGAATGACAACATGGCCAAGTCCCGTATTGGACAAGTGGTAGGCCAGTCATTTAAGGAAATTCAACAGTCATCAACATAGATGGGGGCAAATTGCTGATGTCTATAAATACAGATACAATCAAGGGAGACTTTACAAAAAAAACAAAAAACAAAAAAAAATGAAAAAAAAACAAAAAAATGATCAAACTTGGAGTCCAATGCATGTGCCCAGTGAGACAAGTTGGTTACGTCTAGATCCTCGAGCAAGCTGTCATTTTCTGTATAAGGGGAACGAATGTCGTTAGGCCAAGAACTTGCATTCTTGTCGTCATTAAACACCTCAACCTTAAAGAGTGCGCCATTCCTCATGCCCATGTAGCCAAGGAAATAGTCTGTCAGATTGAGTCGTTGCGTCATTAAGGGAAAAAAGAGCAAACAGCAAAAAAAAACAAAACAAAATAAAATAAAATGATAACTCAAAGTAATTCCCTCTTATCGATGCCAAAAAGACTTACCAATATTTCTTTGGTTACATGGCATAGGAGAAGACTCTCCTATTTGAAGTGACATCAGTTCCCCAAAGGATCAAACTAAATTTGAAAAGGGTTAGGCAGATTCAACTGGAGTGTAATCAGTTTCAACCTTTTACTGAAAGGGATACAGCCAAAAATGAACAAGAACACATTATAAAGAAAGAGAAGAGCTCGCTAGGCTGAAAACCTGAAAGGGCGGCCTAGGCAAAAGTTAGAGCAACCTGGTGAGTTGAAAACCTGAAAAGGCGGCTCAGGTAAAAATTAGGGTCAAGATTTCGGCAGAGTAACTAAAGTTCCCAATGCAAAATGTGTAAACTGAGGCATGTGGACCATGGTTAAACTACCCTCTCAAAGGCAGAGTTGAACGATGTACTTGAGGTCGTGACATGGGATTAAGGTTCTCACTAGTCTCAGGAATTCACTGGAGGATCCTCGAACCTTCCATGTTTCTCCTGGCCTTGACCTGTCCTATGTAACTTCATTCCATCCCATCTATTTTCCCCTTTGTCCATTCTCTGTATTCTGTTTGACATACATGAATAAATTTATCCTTTTTCGATACGTGTTATGAATTGCATTGATTTGATAAAACATTGTGTTTTTATAAAAATAAAATGAAAGAATGGTGAACATTTAAAGTCGTAAGGGACAAGACGCTCCTACTACTTGACCTCATCTTAGACAATCATCACAAAGACTCAGCCAGGCACGCGCTTCAAAGCTATGATCACCTCTTTGATTCTCCTTTGTCCATGAGTTATCCTAAGGGCCGCGGTTTCACAGGACCTACCCAGTTTTTGAATGTATCTTTGCACTACTTACCCTTTTTTCTGCAGGTTATTACAACGGACAGTCATGTCAAGCATTGACGCCTCAATCAAGTCCTTTTCCTCAATGGAACCGCAACTGCCAAAACTAGAATCTTTCAAGTCTTCTCCTTAATCACCAAAGTTGGCACTTCTCAGAACTCCTTCCTCAAGTCGCCAAAGTTGGCAATTCTCAAAGTCTTCTCCTTAATCGCCAAAGTTGGCACTTCTCAGAACTCCTTCCTCAAATCGCCAAAGCTGGCACCTCTCAAAGTCTTCTCCTTAATCGCCAAAGTTGGCACTTCTCAGAATTCTTTCCCCAAATCGCCGAAATTGGCATTTTTCAAAATATCTCTTCTTCAACCCCCAAAGTTGACACTCTTCAGAATCCCTTCCAAATCGCCAAAGTTGGCACCTGTTGAAGTCTTTTCCTAACTGCCAAAGCTGACACTTTTTCAAACTCCCTTCCAAGGATTCTACCTAATACATTCTGACAGTCAAGCGTATCTCCTTCCCAAGCCCAAGGATAGTTTCCAGCAAAACTTTCTCCCAGTAGAATCACCAAACTCTCCCCAGTGAGCCTACAATTCAGATTATCTTCTCCCACTAGTAAGAATATTTTCTAATCAGGCTTAGAAGAACTCTCCCCAAAGGGCCCAACACATTTCTCTCAATGAATCCACACATACCAGGTGGACCCCAGATTCCCCCTTCCCAATCAAGGGGCAATGCCCCAAGCCATCAAACCTTCTCCAGTAGAACTACATTTCCCAAACAAATCAAACTGGGGCATCACCCCAGGATCATTTCTTCTCACTCAAGGGGCAGCTCCCCAAGGTTTCGAGACAGATAGTTCAAACTGGGGCATCACCCTAGGTTCCTTCTCCTTCATCCAAGGAAACAGTACCCCGAATCACCAAATCCTTCCTAAACAACTCAAACTGGGGCATCTCCCCAGATTTCTTCTGTTCCAGTCAAGGGGTAGTTCCCTAAGGTTCCTTCAAACCATGTCAAACTGGGGCATCTCCCCATATTTCTTCTATTCCAGTCAAGGGGTAGTTCCCCAAGATTCCTTCAAATCATCTCAAACTGGGGCATCTCCCCAGATTTCTTCTGTTCCAGTCAAGGGGTAGTTCCCCAAGGTTCCTTCAAACCATGTCAAACTGGGGCATCTCTCCAGATTTCTTCTGTTCCAGTCAAGGGGTAGCTCCCCAAGGTTCCTTCAAATCATGTCAAATTGGGGCATCTCCCTAGATTTCTTCTGTTCCAGTCAAGGGGTAGTTCCCCAAGGTTCCTTCAAATCATGTCAAACTGGGGCATCACCCCAGGATCACTCTTTTTCATTCAGGAAGCAATTCCCCAAGAACCTTCAGTCATGTCAAACTGGGGCACCAACCCGAACCTTTAAATTTCCTGCCAAAGGTGAGTTAATTCGGACGAGACGTCCTGTTAGCTCCCCCGATCTCTGCATTTCCTGTCAACCGAGGGTCAACCCCACACTTTACTTTCCATTCACCTATGCAGGCATCCTTCTCTTTCCATTTGCCTACTCAGGCACCCTTTACTTTCCAGTCGCCTATTCAGCCACCCTTTACTTGCCATTTGTCTATTCAGGCACCCTTTACTTGCCATTTGCCTATTCAGGCACCCTTTACTTTCCAGTCGCCTATTCAGGCACCCTTTACTTGCCATTTGCCTATTCAGTCACCCTTTACTTTCCAGTCGCCTATTCAGGCACCCTTTACTTTCCATTTGCCTATTCAGGCACCCTTTACTTTCCAGTTGCCTATTCAGGCACCCTTTACTTTCTATTCGCCTATTCAAACACCCTTTACTTTCCATTCGCCTATTCAGGCACCCTTTACTTTCCATTCGCCTATTAAGGCACACTTTACTTTCCATTCGCCTATTCAGGCACACTTTACTTTCCATTCTCCTATTCAGGCACCTTTTTTCTTTCCAGTCGCCTATCGAGGCACCCTTTTACTTTCCAGTCGCCTATGCAGGAACCCTTTTTCTTTCTAGTCGCCTATGCAGGCACCCTTTTACTTTCCAGTCGCCTATTTAGGCACCCTTTACTTTCCATTCACCTATTCAGGCACCCTTTACTTTCCATTTTCCTATTCAGGCACCCTTTACTTTCCAGTCGCCTATTCAGGCACCCTTTACTTTACATTCGCCTATTCAGGCACCCTTTACTTTCCATTTGCCTATTCAGGCACACTTTACTTTCCATTCGCCTATTCAGGCACCCTTTACTTTCCATTTGCCTATTCAGGCATACTTTACTTTCCATTCGCCTATTCAGGCACACTTTACTTTCCATTCGCCTATTCAGGCACCCTTTACTTTCCAGTCGCCTATTCAGGCACCCTTTACTTTCCATTCGCCTATTCAGGCACCCTTTACTTTCCATTCGCCTATTCAGGCACGCTTTACTTTTCATTCACCTATTCAGGTACCCTTTACTTTCCATTCGCCTATTCAGGCACACTTTGCTTTCCATTCGCCTATTCAGGCACACTTTACTTTCCATTCGCCTATTCAGGCACCCTTTACTTTCCATTCGCCTATTCAGGCACCCTTTACTTTCCATTTGCCTATTCAGGCACCCTTTTTCTTTCCAGTCGCCTATGCAGGCACCCTTTTACTTTCCAGTCACCTATGTAGGCACCCTTTTTCTTTCTAGTCGCCTATGAAGGCAACCTTTACTTTCCAGTCTACCAGGGGTCAATCCTGATCTTCTCACATCCTGTTAACTGAAAGATTCAAGTGTCAATTTCTGGGTTTTCTCCCTCATCTGATACTATGCCAAAGGTGTTCACGTCTTTACTCCCTTTCCATTTCAAAAGAAAGAAGAAACTTCATGCTTTTCTCATGGAAAAGAAGTAAAGAGGGGCATCTGTGAACACCTATTTTAGTCCATCCACAAATGAGAAAGATTCACATAAAAAAAAGATTTTAAAAAAAAAACTTACTCAAAAATGATCATTTCTGAGTGAGATGACTCGGAATGATCATTTCCGAGTAAGGGACATCCGAGTGGGACGTGGCCGAATGCTGTGTCTCCAAATAGAGAGTTTCCAAGTGGGCCTCAACTGTCAAGAAATTTTCAAATGAAAATTTCAGGTTCTGAGTGAGAACAAGGTCAGTTCCGAGTAAATCCTTCAAGCAGAGGTTCTGAGTGTCATTTTTGAAGTTATTCCGAGTTAATGCTTCAAACAGAAACAAGATCTGAGCCAAATACTTCCAATTGAAATAATACCGAGTCACTCCCTCTTCAGTCAGCACCGAGTGAATCCTCTTCAGTCAGAACTGAGTTGAGTCACTCTCTTAGTCAACACCAAGTCATTCTTTTCAGTTTCCAGTCAGCACCGAATGAGAGCTTTCACCCATTTCCGAGTCATCCTTTCACCCAATTCCGAGCCATTTTTTTAACCATTCCTGAGCCATTCTTTCACCTATTTCTGAGTTATCCTTTAACCATTTCCAAGTCCCTTTCCACTCAATTTCTGAGCCATTTTTAGCCATTTCTGAGCCATTCTTTTAGCCAATTCCGAGTCAGCTTTCACCCAATTCCGAGTCATCCTTTTACCCATTTCTGAGTCACTTTCACCCATTTCCGAGTCTTCCTCAGTCAGTTCCGAGTCACTTTTCACTCGGTTCCGATTGAATGTTTCACAGCAGCCTCATACCGAGCAAAGCTTTCACTCAGTTTTTGTATAAACAGCACCTTTTCCACTCGGTCTTGTGCTTAAAAGGCACCTTTTCTACTCGGATTATTTCCCACTATGGGTGTATACCGACTGAGGTACTAAATCCGAGTCAGAAGCAGAAAACCGACCCCTACTCCCACTGTTCGCCCGTGCTGACTTGGATTCCACCACCCAAGTGGATCCATGAATCCTGGAGATGGTAGACAGGGGGCGGAAGTGGAGAAATTAAAAATCCCCACCAGCCGTTGTCCCCCACTACCAGGCTGCCTCCACTTTGAGTGGAAGCCTGAGCTGACCAAGCACTCGGAAACCCCTATAAATGCACAAGGGTTGGGAATTTTGAGGGGTCCTGAAGCTTTCATTGAGAGAACTCTAAGGCTTTTGAGAGAAGAAACTCTGCCTCTCTCCATACTGTCTAGCACTCTTCCCTCTCCTCACCAGCACCCTTCCCTCTCCTCACCAACACCGTCCTTCACCTCTCCACACCGAACAACTCCCCACACCGTCCAACACCCTTCTCTTTCCCTCTAAACACCTTCAAACTCCTCTTAACCCCCAACTGCCTTTCTCCCTCGGTCAGTCCCTTTCTCACTCGGTCGGTCTCTTCCACCTTCAGCCAGTTTCTGACCCCTTCTGCAGTCTCTTACTCCATCACTCGGTATTCCATTTTTCAGTCGGTATTCCACTTTTCACTCGGTATTCCACTTTTTCACTCGGTATTCTATTTTTTCACTCGGTTTTTCCATTTTTTACTTGGTTTTCCATTTTTCCACTTAAATAAATTTCTGTTATTTTCTTTTCTTTTTTACCCCTTCCTAGGTTCGTAATAAATAAATAACAAAAAAACAAGTGTTTCACGTTCAGACTAGCCAAAAAAAAACATCATCCACCATTAATCTTTTAGCCTCTTCCTAAAAAAAAAATCACCAAAGAACTACGTAACCCTGATTTCTTGATAACTCAAGAATACGTAGGAGCAGGACTTTAAATCTTGTCGGGCCCATCTCTTTTTTTATCCCCACCTTTCCCATTTCATTCCTATTTTATTTTCTTTATGTTTCCTTTGTAACCGCCCTTTTATCAAGCCCATGAAAATCAATTTATACGTGACGTCTTGTTGATTTTCCCATAAGGAACGGGATACTTGGGACGAGACGTCCCGCTTATCCCCTTCCCATCTTTGACCCCGTATCTTGATTAAATTCCATGAAAATCAATTTAGACGTGACGTCTTACTGATTTTCCCCTATTTTGGGTAGGCCGTCACCACAAGGAACGAGATACTTGGGACGAGATGTCCCGTTTATCCCCTTCCCATTTCTAACCCCATATGTGATTAAAGGATGACTAATTTAGACGCAACTTCTTGTTAGTATTCCTCCCTTTCTATGTTTTATACCAAAGTCGAGGTTAACTTAGACGCGACGTCCTGTTGACCTACACTCCATGTTTGTTCAGTTTGTTCCTTCCATTTCCTTCTGTTTTTATGCAAAGTACAATAATAAAAGGGAAGAAATAAAACATCTTTTGTAAGGCTATTTATGTTGTGCATTTTCAATCTTGGTACTGTTTTTGACAGGCGATGTAGGGTGCTAATACCTTCCCTACTCGTAACCGACTCCCGAACTTGAATCTCACAATTTCTACCAGTGCTTTCACTGAACTTAGTTTTTTTCCAATGTTTTTCCTATGGATAAAAACGTTGGTGGCGACTCCCTGTTTCATACTAGTTTCCTTCCTCGCCGCGCCGTCGCGATCCAGGTTGCGACAGAGTGAAGAGGGAGAATAGGGGTTTTAGTGTTTTAATTGGACCCATCACTTAAACTTCTCCATTTTAAGTCAAACATAATTTTTGTTTGGGCTTAATACTTTATCAAAAATCATTCCGAATATATATTTGGATTCCAAATAAAATTCTTAACAACCCTGACCAATGGTACCTCAATCGAAGATACTTGGTCCGATACTCATATTTCAATCAGGTATTATTTTTAGCTCTTTAAGCTACAATAAATAATGAATAATCATAAAAATTCCCAATTTAATTATTTCTAAATTTTAGGACATTAAATAACTCATATGTAATTATTCACCAATTATTCCTCTCGATTATATAAATTTTGGGATGTTACACCGACGCTCAAGTCAATCCGGATTCTAACATCAGAGCGATATCGAGTATATATGAGGGGTACCAGAGAACTTACCACTTATGAGTATGTTAGTAGGATTTATAGTGAGGGAGTGTCACTGTAGTGCCTTGTTCTATGTGCCAGATCAGGTCCTTACACGTGGGACCCTTGCAGGCTACGACCGGTATAGGCTACTATACCCTCTTATGACTTCGGTCATTTGGCCACTCAGAGGGGCTACGACACCGGTCATTTGGCCACTCAGAGGTCCTACGACACCGGTCATACGGGGCTGTAGCCTAGCCGGTGTGACTAGATACAAGATGATGTGCTGTCCTTTTAGGGGTCCACACCGGCCGAGGTGGGGACCATGGCCTGACTCTAATCCACTACTTTGGGGGTCGGGTAATGACGTCAGATCACAATTCAAAATGTTAATGGAGGGGGTTTAGTTATACATATAAATTTTATAATGTCCTTCCTTATTATAAATGTCTCTCTATTTATACTTCTATATGTGAGAGGTGGGGATCATCATGAGTAGATCATGGTGAAATAATGACATAAATGTAAGCATAGTTTTGCAATATGATTTAAACTTATGAAATTAATTCATTTAATAGTTCAATAATTATTTATTTACTTTTTTTGTTTAAGGTTATATTCTTGAATTTTTAGGCCTAAAAGTTTTGTTGTAATAATTCTATGTTTGAGAATTACTTTTTTTGGCATTGTGAAATTAATTGTAACATATTCTGGTTTTTTTTCTAATATGCTATTTCATACAATATATTTATATATTTTGTTTGGTATGAAAGTTTTAATTTGTTATAATTGTGAGCTCACCTATCGTGGGTACAATTATAAACAATTTTTTGAGTAAGATACATTGATTGAATTATGATAATAATTCAATATAACTGTGATATAATCCTTAATTTCATATGCATGATATACATGCATGATTATTTTGTATTAATGTTATCTCACCTATCGTGGGACCATTTATACAAGATTTATATGGATTATATGAGTATAAAATTATATTATATTAATGATAGTTACATCCTATTGGTGTGTTGTTATTAATGTAATTTTATGATAAATACAATATATTTTATTATTCTTATGTCAATTTTGTACTAATATACTCTCGGTATTGGGATTTTGTGGCATGAAGTTTTATATTGTATTTCTTATTTATCATGATCTGAGACCCTTAGGCAGGATCACAATGATAGGAAATTTTGTGATGAGCATATTATCATTGCAATTGAATAATACCTTTCTTCTCTTTTCCCATAAGTGTCATATGCCCACTTTAGTTAACAATTAGATATGACCGATTTGAGGACTTATTGTATTTGAGGTATTTTATTATAGAGTTTGTTTATTTGTTTTCCTGAATGCATAATTGTATTTGCTCCAAATCTAGTTGGTTGGATATTCATTAGGATGCCTCTAAATTTTTTCGGGATTGTTATCAAAATTATGATAGACTAAAAGATTAATCTTGCAGAATTTTTTGATGAGTATCAGGGTCAACATAATGAATATTTAGCAAATGTTTTAGGATCCTATTTTTAGAACTTGTGTGGTGCATGATATCAAAAAAAAAATGTGTATATGCTTTTAGTTATTTTCTTTTCTTTTAAACTCCTATGAAAATATATTTTGCTGGGGATTACGTTGGAACTCACATTTGAAGGGGAGAATTATTGGAAATGCAAGTGTGAGTTAAGTCCCATATTGTCTTTCCTTAATCATGAATTAAATGAGTTTAAGTCTCATATTGCCTTGCCTTAATCATGAATTAAATGAGTTTTTAATTCCAAGACCAATATTATTTACCTTAATGATTTTGGAAAAGATTTTGAGTCATGTCCATTGGTTTAAACTCATTTTTTAGAGACTTTGATACATGTTAAAACATTTTTGAATAGAGATTTTGATAATAAATAAATAAATTTAGTTCAACATAATGACTTTTATCAAATTGACAAATCTTTGATTTATAGGTTGAAAATAGCTCTGTAGGATTAAATAAGCTTCTAAATTATGACACTTAACTTTTGGCTCACTAGTGGAAAAAAAACTTTTTACACGGGTCCATTTTGGCTTTTTACACTAGTTGTAGGACCAGTGTAGATAAAGCCGGTGAGAAAAATAGGAACTTTTTACACCAGTTTTGGGACCGATGAGAAAAATGGTTTTTACATCAGGCCTTTAGAATACGACTGGTGTAAAATGTAATACTTACACTGGTCCTATTCATTACAACTGGTGTAAATATTACATTTTACACCGGTTCTATCGGTAACAACCAGTGTAAATATTATATTTCACACCAGTCCTGTTTGTAACAACCAGTATAAAAAAAATAGACTTTTAACACCAGTTAGTCACTACAACCTGTGTAAAAACTTTTATTTTTATTTTCCTTTTTCTTTATTTTTTTTGCACTTTCCCTTTTTTCTACTACCTAATCGTGATGCTACAATGAATGTCTACGTAGAATAAAAAGGACAACACTTATATCAAAGTATAACCACATAGAAAGAATTCTAATCATATAACTTTTAGTCAAAAAATGTCAAATTATAAGATAATATAAAAAAAATTACAAAGTAAAATGTAGAATTTTCACAAGTTAAATTTAGTACACATTGTCATGGGCAAATGTTTCTATATACACATATAAAGCCCCACAAGATTGAGTTTTAGGTGATCTGTTTTTATATGCACCTTCTGTAGTCAAAATTTCAGCAAATGCCCATGCAATACCAATTGAGACAATGATTGCAAATCGATCAACTCCTCTTGATTTCATCCTTTGTGGAATGTACTGTAAGGACATTGATTTTAAAATATCAATTTAAAATGTTAGCTATTTTTATACATACATAGTGATCTGTCCTGAACCGGGGTCTAGAGATCCGGACTCAGACCAGTCACAAACAGTATGTAAATACCGTATAGAAGGCCGGATGTATGAGTATCCGATCTTGATATCCGTTGTCCTTGAGCGGAGAGAGCGGACTGGGCGTCCTGGAGGTCCTTCACACCGACCTAACGCGTTGAAGTGGGCGAATGGTGGTGTCACCTGCAAAGATTCTCCGATGCTCAAGTCAGTAATATTCCAAGTTAGGAATGTATTCAGAGAGGAATCAGTCGTAAAAGAGCTGAAAAAGATCCCGATCCCCCACCTCAATCATGAAGTGAGTTCATATACCTGATTGGCTCGATTAACGAGGATTCGTTGGTGGGGAACCACCAACTCCCATTAGCATTATTATATTGCGCACTTACCTGCATGATTGGGTCAAGTGGCTATTTTATATTGAGCATAGAGAATGTAGACTAGGATTAGGGAACAAGTTGACCATTCCCGTGAGCAGAATTTGGCTCGTAGTGCAGGGAATTATTGATCGATCCCTGTAGCAACAATCCTTGTCTTTTGCACAGTGACGTGTGTATTATCCGTTGTCATGGTGTTATCCTGAACAACCGGTATAGGGAGAACGCCTGATACGGAATTACAGTCCGGATGTATACCAATGACATCGGTTACACGTAGATGTCTCATCAAAGACGTTGAAATATGTATAGCAGATCGGATACCGGTATTGAGACCGGATCATATGTCCCCTAGCTTGTGTGAGGGACCGAATGGTTGTTCACATAAGCTACTCAACCTGCGAGAGGTCTTAATATCGGTAAACTTACGTGTGTAACAGTTCCTTAGCATCTGTTATGATTCGTAAGGAACCATTCTAAAATTAATAGATCCGACCTGTCGATGCGGCCACAACGAATTCAGACAAAGATTCGTTGTGTGAGAATTTTAAGAGTTTATTGGAATTGAAAGCTCTTGAAGTTCGTGTAACGGCTGTAAAGCGTGAATTGCGTTGCATGATTAGACATTAATGCTTTTAATCACGTGGGCAAGCAATTATTGCGTCTGAGATGAAAATCCCATTAACCGTCGTTTTGCGCTTAATGGGCCCAAAGTTTTCAAAACTTTTGGGCCTAGAGGATAGCCCTTCGCTGAGTCGCTATCGTTTTGGCGCCTAAGAATTTGGAACGGTTGTGTTGTTTCGCTTGTGAACTAATGCATTTTATCGAGAATGACACAACTTCAAGAGGGGGTAACCGAACCTCTTCATTTCCTATAAAAGGAATACTTAGTGGATTCTGGGTTCCACTTGCTTTTGATTTCTCAACGAAACTCTGCAGAAATTTTGCAAGGAAGTTTGCTGCCTACATTGCGAGGGTTTTTTCGTTCCTCAAATTCATCACTGTCATCTGAGGTAACTATCTCTTCCTTGTCGCTCTAGTTTCGCTTTGGTTTGCTACTCTTAGCTATAGAAAGTAGGCTTCATCTAGGGGGGAATCAGTTTCCCGCAACCCTCATAGTCGTAGGGAAGAATCCTTGTAATTCTTCCTAAGACTGAATCACGTCGCTCAGAAAGGGGATCTTACTCACTGTGGGAAGTGACCTTTCCCTTCTCAGAGTCGCCCTCTGATTGTAATTGCTTTTAAAATGCAGTGAGTAATGATTGCAACTTTCTGACGACATTTTATTTCTTATCGTAGATTAAGGAGTTCGATTCAGTAAATCCAAATGGCCACTGGAGAGGGAACTTCTGGAGATATTCCTATTTCAAAGACAGCCGAAGGTCTTTATAGCGTTGTTACTTCGAGGCTGAATTGGGAGGAGCTCCAGGCTAAATGGCCTTTCTGTTGGGTCTCCAGCGAGTTTAAGGACTTGGCCTCTCGTCATGCGGATGAGGAGGGATCTCGGATTCAACCGAGGTTCACGCTGAGTACGGATGAAGAGACGAAAAAGTGGTATAGGGTTTACGCACCACTTCCGACAGAGCGGATATGCCATGTCGTCCCTAATGACCGCTCTGTATATATGTATGACTTTATTTTTCATTATCTGGGAGTTCGTTTTCCTCTAACCGAACTCCAGATGGGTGTCTTGAAGTTTCTGAACTATGCACCCTCCCAACTTCATCCCAACGGTTGGGGCCTCATCCGAGCTTTGGAGGTCTTGGGTGAACATTTCAATTTCACGCCAACTGTTGCGATGCTGTTCTACTACACTCAGGTAGTTCGAAGGGCAAACAAGCAGGGTGGAGTTGGTCTGGTGACTCTCCGGACTCTCTGTTCCTTTGTGAACTTTGAGTCTTATACGGATTCTGCCAAGGTTGATGGGAAGTCCTTCAAGACTTATTTCACTTGCATCTCCATTAAGAAGGGCAAACCAATATTTTGGAAGGATGAAGAGGGCGTCGACAAATTTCCCCTGAGTTGGACACACAAACATTTTCTCTTGAGCTCACACGCGTACTACACTGATCAATCCGATCTGTCTCGTGATACGTCGAGAGTGTTGTTCGCACTTGAATCACACACTTCACGTCGTCACGTCTTTTCGTGTAGGCATTTGCTAAGTAGCTCAAGCGGAGTCCGGGAGGAATATTTGCGTATTTCTCGTTTGATTTCACCTTTTCTCCTTTACCAAATGTATATAAAATATTTATAGTTGCTAACATCTTGTGTTTGTTCATGTAGGTGAAATAGAACAAGAAACTCCAGAGATGGACAAGTTAAAGAAATTCAAGGCGGCGGGTAAGTCCGTTGCCCATGAAAATGAAGTGAAGCCCAGGCCCTCAACCAAGGATCGTCCTGAGTTAATCATCCTGACCTCGGATGCTGAGGGGGACATCCCACTGGTTGAGGGTGGTTCATCCGATGTTGGTGCAGCCTCGGGTCAGCCTCAAGTTACTGAGAGGAGAAGAAAGATCCAGAATGATCCTGCAAGGCGTCAGTCCAAGAAGCAAAGGACTTCGGAGGATAAGGCTGTTGAAGCCTCGGAAACGATTGGTGCTTCCTCCGATCTCAATAAAGGCACTGCTGCTGGGGTTTCTGGATCAGAGCCGACCTCCTTCCTAACTACCTCATTTCTCACCCCCTTCCTCTCCTATGAGGGTTCTACTCCAGCCACTCTTCCTCCACCGATGTACAAACTCCGGCCTATACTTAGTCCTAAAGAAATTAAGGAAGCGTGTGAGGCCGGAAGGTGGCAGTTAGCCGAACTTGCCGGAATGCTTTCTTCAGTCAGAGAGTTGGCTAACAACGTCGATAAGGTCGGAGAGTTAAGTGAAGAATTGAAAGAACTCAAGCTTTCCTCGGAAAAAGACAAAGCCGCCATGAAGTTAATGGAAGATCGTCTTGGCAATTCTAAGGAGTTTGGAGATATCATGACTAAAGAGAATCTCAAGCTCAAAGGCGATCTTAAAAACTTGGAAGGCAAAGTGGCAGAGAAGGAGGAAGAACTCCGTAGCAGCCAGGATAAAAATAAAGCTGATGCTGAGGGGTGGTCTCAAAGGGAGAAGAAGCTCCTTCTTGAGATAGAGGGACTGAAGGCTAGGAAAGCAGAGTCCGAAGTATCTAGTGAGGAGCTGTCCAAGTTGCGGGGAGAATTGGCTACAGCGAAAGCTGAGAGAGAAGAAGCTGTTGACATATGCAGCCGGGCTGTTGAAGAGTCCTTCGGCCTAGCCATACGCCAAGTCTTCTACCGCAACCCCACTGCGAAACTTAACCTTTATGGAATGGATCCGTACTATGAATTCCATGGGGGAAAGTTAGTCGCAGTGGTGGATGGTCGTCACGAAGATCCACCGACGTCCTTGTATGGTTTGGCTCCTCTTCCTGAGGGTCAAACCATGGGACCTGATTATGTCTTTCCTGTGTCCGAAGCTCCTGTGGAGGTTCCCAAGGAAGGGGCACAAGAGCCTGGTGCTGAGGAGGCACAGAAAACTGAAGAACAGATTCCTCCTCAGTAGTTTTCTTTTTATTTACATGTATAGTTGTGTACCGGGATCAACTCCGGATTTTGAACTATTGTATGTAATTTCACTTCAATGAATGAATTTTGATTGAAGAGATTTATCTTCATCGTTTCATGTATATATAAATCGTTGCTAATCCGTTCTGTATAATTAATCGTAAGGTCGGATTGAGACAACTACCTCGGAAGATTAAACAACAAATAAAATTTAGAACGGATAAATATACACATGTCCCCAAGTGCGTATTAAGAAGAAGGTGCTTGTCTTTGGGGCATGACCCTTAATTCTCTTGGGGAAAGATGGGTCGATCCGCTGTCTAGTAGAGTAATGTAACAGGACGGATGACTGTTTTTAATTCATGTTATTCTCACTGGAGAAAACTATGTCGTTCATTGTAAGAGTATTGTTCCAAGTTTAGGGAACTGCAAAGGTATAAGGAAGTGGTGCTTGAGTCCTCCATCATAAGGATGATGATGGGAATTTTTCTACGCCAGGGGTTACGTCATTGTATCACAGGATAGGTGATAAAGAGTATCCAACCTGGGAGAATACCACTTGAAAGTGAAAGTGCGGACTGACTTTCAGAATTTTCCGTCATGGGAATGATTATATGAATTGATCATGCCAGGTGTTTTGTCATTAAGTCACTTCATAAGTGATTGATATCATCCGTCTTGGGGATGTGTACAACACCAGAAGTTATATCGTCGGATCACATAATAGGTGATTGAGATCATCTGTCCTTGAGGTGTGTATGGCGCCAGGAGTTACATCGTCATATCACAGAATAGGTGATTGAGATCATCCGTCCTGGGCAGGTACACCATGTCAAGGAGTTACATCGTCATATCACGTAATGGGTGATTGAGATTATCCGTTCTGGAAAAGTACACAACTCCAAGAGTTACATCGTCAGATCACAGATTAAGTGATTTAGATAGTCTATCCTGGAGACATTTTTCAATCGTAGGAGTACGGATTGAGTGAATACTTTTCAGTTTTCAAAAGCTTTCATCGTAAGAATGATGATGAGAATTGTTCATACCAGGAGTTACATCGTCGAATCACAGATAGGTGATTGAGATCATCCGTCCTGGAGTGGTGATTAGAATTGTTTATACCAGGAGTTGCATCATCGAATCACAGAATAGGTGATTAAGATCATCCGTCTTGGAATCATTTTTCCAATCATAAGAGTACGGATTGAGGTGGATGCTTCTCAATCGTAAGGATTCAATTTTCGTATCCTGATATCCGAAATCAGGAATCAAGGACCATCAGTATTCTCCATCAGTATTCTCTACTAGCCCCCTAGCTTATGTGAGGAATTAGTAGATTTGTTCATATGAGCTATATCAATCGTGGTACATCTGGATTTCGGAATCGTACCAATGTGTAAATATCCGCTCTGAGGACAAGGTTCCGTTGTAATGGATCGCTTGAGGGCGGATTAGGACAATGAGAATATCAGAAGTTTATTGAATTTCACAGCCCTTGGTATTCGGGCAATGGTGGCCACGTTCCCCATGATTGGACATTTAATGTCTTTACTCACGTGGGCGAGCCATTATTGCGTTAAATGCGCATGTCTTAATAACCGTCACTTAGGGGCTTGTTGGGCCTAGAATTTGGATTTAATAGGCCCATTTAGAAAGCTCTGTGACGAAACGATGGCATTTTCGCGCCTTGAGGTACTAAACGATAATTTTGGTCCACTAAACGGGGAGTCGTTTGGGGGTAAACGACAGGTTGTGTTTAGTGGGTATTTGAAAAATTTTTGTGCCCTGAAAAAGGCATATCTGGCAATTTCAATTATCATTTGCTGTTGCTCCCTTGTCGAACCTCTGCAAAAGTTTCGAGAAGTTCTTCGTGTCCGCCTCTGTGAATTTCAATTCACTATCCTTAGGTAACCACTTTCCCTTCGTTTTCTGTTTCTCTTTTCAATATTTGAGAATGCCTAGGAAGGGTGTTAGCTTCAGTGGCGTTGGCCCTAGAGGAAGAGGAGGAAGGGCTTTGACTCAAAACCCTAGCGTTCGTGGTGGGAGGATCCCAGTGATCCTTCAGTCGAGGCCACGGAATACAGAGAGGGAGGAGTCGCAATATCAAAGGCGAAGGGTGATTATACCCTCTTCAGAGTCTTCCTCCTCCAGTGAGAGTGTCGAGAGTGGGGATTTGTATCTCTCTGTTGATGTGAAATTTTATCGCAGCATCAAAGCTTCCACAATGGTGACAAAGAAAGCTACTGGGAGGAAATCGTCTGAAGGGGAATCTCCTTCTGAGAAGTATATCTTGAAGACCCAATCCGGCCTATGCAATGTGGTTGCACACCGGATAGACTGGGTGAAATTCCAACAGAAACGCCCATTCAGCTGGGTGGCTGAGGAGTTTCGTGAAATAGCATCAGTTCACGCTCGAGAGGGGGGAGCGGAGTTGGAGCCGCATTTCACGGTCTTCAAGAAGGACAAATACAAGAAGTGCTTCGTGGTGATAGCTCCGTTGCCATCCGATCGAATTTGTCATACTCCGGACGAAAGGTCCTTGTATATGTATGACTTTTTATTTTTGAACCTTGGTGTGCGGTTTCCCCTTTCGAAGTTTCAGATGGGGGTTCTGAGATTCCTGGACTGCGCTCCTTCGCAGCTTCACCCCAACGGATGGGGATTAGTCCGTTCTCTTGAAGTGCTTGGGGA
Source organism: Clitoria ternatea (assembly GCA_037962975.1). NCBI lineage: Eukaryota > Viridiplantae > Streptophyta > Magnoliopsida > Fabales > Fabaceae > Clitoria > Clitoria ternatea. Next base: position 230,710,919 of record CM075672.1, read on the forward strand.
GCACTTCAACTTCAAGCCGACGGTGGCCATGCTCTTCTATTTTGCTCAAGTGGTCCGTCGTGCAAATAAAGAGAAGGGGGGAGTGAGCTTGATATCCCTCCGGACTCTCTCAAAGGTTATCAACTTTGAGGCGTACACTGACTCCGCCAAAGTTGATGGACATTCATTCAAGTCCTATTTCACGAAGATTAGCGTTCACCCTGATGAGTCAGTTTTTTGGTTAACTGAAGATGGGATTCCGAAGTTCCCAGTGGCTTGGACGCATGAACACTTTTTGCTGACCTCCCAGGCGTACTACACTGAGGAGGATGAACTAAGCCCGTCTTCAGTTTCCGTTCTTTCCGCTCTTCAATCCTACACCGCCTCGCATCAATTTTTCTCTTGCAGGCATTTGTTAGGATCGTGGTCTACCCGCGAGGAATATCTGCGTAATTTTCCTGCTAATTTTCATATTCTATCGTATCATGCCTTGAAGTATTTGATTTCTAACCGTGTTGTTTGGTTTTACAGTTGAAATTGAAGCTGTGTCACCAGAGATGGAAAAATTGAAGGGGCTCAAAGCTGGAGTGAATTCCGTGGCAGCTGAAAATGACATTCAAGCGAAACGGAATTCGAAGAAAGCTACAGCTGAGACCATCATTTTAACCTCATCTGCTGGTGACAACATTCCCTTGCTAGAGGGCGGATCTGAGGGGGTTGCGGTTGAGAAGGTCGGAGAGAAGAAGAAAACGATAAAACACGGTTTCTCAAGGACCTCGGATCGTCAACCCTCTCCGAAAAAACAAAAAATTTCAAGTGAGGGTGCTGATCCGGAGCTTTCAAAGGGAAAGAAAGTGGAAAGATCCGCTCTGGATGCAGGATCCACTCCGGATGCTCCCGGTGACGGGATCACTTATGGTGCAAAGCCAATAACGACTTACTTTGCACCAAAAGTTACTCACCCTCTTCAAAGTAACTCCGGTCTTGTACAATATCTGGTATACGAGGGTTCCATTCCTGAGGGCGTTCCTGAGACTCCATACAAGCTGAAGCCCTCATTGATGAGCGATGAAGTAACCAAAGCTTGCGATGCCGGACAGAAGCACTTGGCAGAATTATCCGGGCTCTTAAGATCGGTTCGCAAGCTTTCAGAAGAGAATGAGAGGCTGAGCTTGTTGGTTGGCAAGGTTAATGACCTTAGCGTTGCTGCTGCTAAGGATAAGGCAACCATCCTTCGTCTGGAAGGTAAATTAGAAGCTTCCAAAGAGGAAGGATATAAGAAGGATGAAGAAATTGCCGGGCTGAAATATCTTGCCAAGGAGTTGGAGGCCCAAGTAGCTGACCAAAAGAAAATCAATTCCGACCTCCACTCCGGTCTTTGTGCGGAGAAGGAACGCTCTTCAAAGCTGGAAGAGGAGCTTAAGGAAGTTAAAGTTGTTTATTCTCGAGGAACCGAAGATTGGTCGCGTAAAGAGAAGGAGCTGCTCTCAAAGTTGGCGGACACAAAAGCAGAATTTGACGAGGCTGTGGATATGTGCGATCAAGCAGTCAAGGAATCCTTTGGGTTGGCTGTTCGTCAAATTCAATACCGGAATCCCAAGGTGAAACTTAATCTGAATGGTATTGATCCGTTCTATGAGTTTCATCAAGGGAAACTGGTGGCCATAGTTGATAAGCGTCATGAAAGTCCACCTAACACTCCTTATAAGTTCGCTCCTTTACCTGCAGGCCAATCAATGGGACCTTCACTCCTAAAGCCCATAAGCACAGGAACAACCTCTCGCACTGAAAAAGGCAAGACCGGAGGCAAAGGCAAAGGGAAAGAAGGAGATTCAAGCCAGAGAAAGTAGCGTCTTCCCTGTTTCCTTTTTCATTTTATTGATTCGAATTCACTGTGTTCCGGGATCAGCTCCGGATTATTACACGAATTGTAATTCTCATTAAATCAATAAAAGAGTTTTTTTACCTCCATTCTTGTTTAGTGAAAAACAACTTTAATAGAGGGATTGTGCATTGTATCATTCCGGATTTCAGTAATGAAGATCGGATTGTAAAACAAAATCTCCATACCGGACTTATACATGCGAGATGAATTTCATAATAAGATCACCGCTTGTGAGGGAACTCATCAGCGTCACAAGAACGGCTTAAGGGGAATGATTGTGAGATCGTTTAGACGAGAGTTCATTCCTCAAGATATCCGTTAAATCATTGACGTTGTCCCCCAGTTTTATTGGGTGATTATCACTTTGAATAAACTCTGAGTGAGATTTTCTCGTGAGAGCCTTTAAGAGTGAGGATTTAAAATAGAAATTCCTCTTCAAATATTTCCGACTGAGAGATTACGGGTGAATATGCCTTAGATTGTGGCGTACCCGAGTGAATTGTTTGTGTCGGAGTTTATGAGTCAAAATTCGAAGCTATAAAACTTCCAAATAAAGAACTTCACCAGCAAGTATTAATTTGGAGTTCAGTATAACTTACTTGTTGTGTTTGGAGTTCGGTTTGATCCTACAATCCACGTCGTATTTGGCGTTCGGTTTAATCTTACTAACCGTTCTTCAATCGGTCTTTTGGTTCTACTCAATGACGATTCTTCACCGACGTTCGGTTAATCCTACTAGTCGTACTCAGAGTTCGGTTTAATCCTACAATCTGAGCCTTCGATACGGGGTTCAGATCAGGGCTAATCCTGAACCTACTGCGCCCATTACTTGGGGTTCAGCGTGGTCTTGAAGAAGAACCAGCTTACTGCACCCAAGCCTTCGCATGGGGTTCGGTTTGTGGCCTTGAAAGAGGACCAGCCCTACCACCCATGTAGTCTTCGAATGGGGTTCGGTTTGTGGCCTTGAAAAAGGACCAGCTCTACAACCCATGCCCTGAGGTTCGGTTTAATCCTACAACTCAGGTCTTCACCGACGTTCGGTTAATCCTACTAGTCGTACCCAGAGTTCGGTTTAATCCTATAATCTGGGCCTTCGGATGGGGTTCGGTGCAATCCTACAACCCATTTCCTGAGGTTCGGTTTAATCCTACAACCCAGGTCTTCAATCAATTAGACATACTCGAGGAGTTACATCGTCAATTACAGAATGGGTAATTGAGATCATCCGTCCTGAGTAGGCTCTTGTGTGTTGCACATATTCGAGGAGTTACATCATCAACTACAGAACAAGTAGCTGAGATCATCCGTCCTGAATATGTTTCTGTACACCGGATAAACTAAAAATCACAGCATAAGAAAAACTCGAAAGAGTTAAATTGTTGTGAGAGATTCTTATTAAATCAAAAATAAGAATTACAATGAAAGCGTAGCTGTGAAAATAAATTCTCCAGTATTCAATCCAAGATAAGGATAGGAGACTGTAGATAGTTCCAACAGCTAGCTATAGTAGATGCGTAAGTTTTGGGTGTTCCATTTATTTTGGATTGGAATGCCATCAAGGTTTTCAAGGCGGTAAGAGCCTTTGCCAGTAACTTCGGATACCCTGTATGGGCCTTCCCAGTTTGGGGCTAGTTTGCCTTGATGAGCGAATTTGTTCCCTATACTTGCTTTCCTCAAAACCAAATCTCCAACGTTGAAAGTCCTTGATTGGACTCGTTTGTTGTACCGGAGAGCAACTTTGGCTTTGATGGCTTGATCTCTGATGAAAGCGTCTTCTCTGAGTTCTTGTATGACATCCATTTCGGATGCCAAGTTAGCATTGTTGGTTTCTTCAGAGAAGTACTTAACCCTTGTGGAAGCAATTTGCAGTTCCACAGGTATCATTGCCTCGACCCCGTATGTTAGGCGATATGGGGATTCATTGGTGGATGAATGAGGCGTTGTCTGATATGCCCATAGGACATGACACAGCTGGTCTGTCCATCCGCCCTTGGCTTCACCAAGGCGTTTCTTTAGTCCCTTCAGCACCTCCCTGTTGGCCACTTCAGCTTGACCATTAGTTTGGGGATGTTCGACGGATGAGAATATTTGGGTTATTCCTAACCCTTCAAGCAAATCTGTGAATTTTCTATCCGTGAACTGGGTGCCATTATCTGTGACAATCCGTGCTGGGACCCCGAACCGTGTTATGATGTTTTCATACATGAAACGACGAGTTCGGGCTGAAGTAATATGTACCACCGGCTCTGCTTCTATCCACTTAGTGAAATAATCGACCCCTACAATGAGATATTTGATACCCCCAGGAGCAGTTGGAAAGGGGCCCAGAATATCCAATCCCCATTGGTAGAAGGGCCATGGAACAGCGGATGTGAAGAGTTCTTCCGCCGGTGTGTGGTGAAGGTTAGAGAATTTTTGGCAAGCATCACATTTTTTGACGAAGTCTATGGAGTCTTGCTTCATCGTGGGCCACCAGTATCCAGCTCTGAGGATTTTTTGCATTAAGCTTCTTCCTCCGGCGTGGTGTCCACATTGTCCTCCATGCACTTCCTCCATTACATCTTGCACCTCATCCTCTTTGAGACAAATCAAATAGGGCACTGAGAGTGCCCTTCTGTAAAGATTACCATCAATCATAGTGAAATACGGTAATTCTCTCCTTAGCCTCGTCTTTTCCTTCTCATCTGTAGGTAGTTGTCCATCAGCCAAATAACGGATGTAAGGAGCCATCCATGTATCTCCGTAAAAGGAGTTGGTCATTATGGCGTTTAGAGAAGGGAAAAGAGGAATGCTGGGCGACGTTAGCGTGCTTTGAACCAGCGTAGTGGTGCTACCTGGTCGTTTAGTGCTTGCTAACCTGGAGAGTATATCCGCTCTCGTATTCTATTCACGTGGAACATGCTTGAATTCCACCTTTGAGAATTTCTCAGTCAACTCCTTGACACAGTTCAAGTATAATTGGAGTTGAGGTTCGCGAGCTTGATAATCTCCTAAGATCTGCGAAATCACCAGCTGTGAATCGCTGCAGAGTGTCGCCTTAGAAGCTCCGATGTCAATTATAGCTCTTAGCCCGGCCAAGCAAGCTTCGTACTCTGCTTGGTTGTTGGATGTTTTGAAATTGAAACGAAGGGAGATCTCCAGGTGTACTCCGTCGTCACTTTCTAGAACTACACCTGCTCCAGAGCCTCTTTGGTTTGATGAACCATCAACGTAAATGGTCCAATGGACTCGAGGGTAATCTGGATCAGTCCCTGTCATTTCCACAATAAAGTCAGCCAGGACTTGAGCTTTAATAGCGCTGCGGGGTTCGTAGGATATATCAAACTCAGAGAGTTCAATAGACCATTTGATCATCCTCCCAGCGAGATCGGGCTTGATTAAGACAGAACGGAGTGGCAAATCCGTTCTCACTATGATTGGATGGGCATGAAAATACGGACGAAGCCGTCGAGAGGCCCAAACAACAGCGAGGGCGGCCTTTTCGATTTTTTGATACCGGAGCTCAGCACCTTGCAAGGTTTTGCTAGTGAAATAGACCGGTCTTTGACCATCAGGAGTTTCTTATATCAAGGCAATGCCCAAAGCTTCATCTGAAATAGCCAAGTACAGAATGAGTGTGTCTTCGGGGTCAGGCTTTGTGAGAATGGGGGGTTTGGACAACACCTCCTTAAGCTCTTGGAAAGCTTTTTCTTGTTCCTGTCCCCACTCGAATTTCTTGGACTTTTTCAGTATTTTGTACAGGGGGAGCGACCTGTGAGCCATCTTTGGCATGAATCGTGCCAAAGCTGCTACCTTGCCATTCAGGGATTGGACTTCTTTGAGATTCTTAGGACTCTGCATGTCTAGAATCGTTTGGCACTTCCCTGGATTGGCTTCAATACCACGTTGAGTTAACATGAAACCCAAAAACTTCCCAGCAGGGACAGCACATGTGCACTTCATTGGGTTCAGCCTCATGTTAAATTGTCTCAAACGGGTGAATACTTGGCGTAGGTCCTCAATATGATCGCTACCAACCGGTGTCTTTGCTATTATGTCGTCAATGTATACTTCAACAAGTTTGGTATGCATACCTTCGAAAACCTTGTTGATCATGCGCTGATATGTCGCCCCAGCGTTTTTCAGGCCAAAGGGCATGACTGTATAGCAAAAGACACCACGATCATTTATGAAAGCTGTCTTCTCTTGATCCTCTTTGCACATCGGAATTTGGTTGTAACCAGAATAAGCGTCCATGAAGCTCAGGTATTGATAACTAGAGGAATCATCCACCATCCGATCTATATTAGGAAGAGGATAAGGATCTTTCGGACAGCAGCGGTTGAGGTCCACGTAGTCAATGCACATTCTCCATTTACCATTGGATTTAGGGACCATCACCACATTCGAAAGCCAAGAGGAATATCGGATTTCCCTGATAAATCCGGCCTTTAGCAACTCCTCAGTTTGCTGGCAAGCTGCCTTCTGTTTCTCTGGGCCCAATCGTCTTTTCTTTTGGGCCACAGGTTTCATCTCTGGATATACGGATAGTTTATGACAGCAGAATTCAGGGTCTATGCCTGGCATATCGGCTGCAGTCCATGCAAAGAAGTCTTTAAACTCTTGCAAGAGAGCCAGCAGTCGCTGCTCTATTTCAGTATCTAGCTTGTCATTGATATGGGTGATCTTTTCTAGAGAATCTCCCAAGACGATGTCCCTGGAACTTCCATCCGGTGTGGGCTTTGATGGGTTGAACGGATCAATGTTCAAATCCGCTCTAGGGTCCAGGTCGACAAGGCTTACAGATCCAGCCGATGTTCCAGCATCATTAAGTTTCCTCTTTTTATTGGAGGCGTCCAGCTTTGTCATGTTGAGGCTAAGGTTGTAGCAGTACCTAGCCATCTCTTGATCACCCCGGATAGATGACACAGCATTATCCTTGTCAATGAACTTGATAAGGAGATGTGGGGTTGATACAACTGCCTCCATTGCATTCAGAGTGGGACGGCCTATGATGCCATTAAATGGTGATTTGACATCAATCACTAGCACCCGAGACCTAATCGTCCTGGCTCCTGGCTCGCCTTCAAACGAGATAAGGGTGTCAAGATACCCTTTAGTTGGTTGCTTTGCGCCATTGAAAGCTGTTAGTTCCTGCGTGTAAGGCTGTAAGTCTGAGTCTTTAAAACCCATTCTTTCAAAGCAATTATAGAAAATAACATCGCAGGAACTTCCCTGGTCAACAAGGATTCTTCGGACGTCCTTGTTGGCGATCACAGCAGTGATGACTACAGCATCGTCACCACCAGGAATGATTGGGCCAAAATCCTCGTCAGAGAAAGAGATTGTGGAAGCTTCAATCCCACCTCTGTAAGGGCGATTGTCTTTGACTTTCCCTTGCACAGATAGAATCATTCTGTGATGATTCTTACGGGTTGTAATTGAAGCTCCTCCTCCAGCGAACCCTCCAGCAATCATGTCAATAACTTCACGTCGGCCCTGACGTTGTTGCTGGGGCATGCTGTCTTTCTGTGCTGCATTGTCAGTCATCACACCTTTTTGCTTTTCTGCAGCAGAGAACTTTTGAACCGGACCGGGGTTATTGTCATCCCCATCGTCTGGATCTCTTTCTCTTTTCTCATTCCGTTCTGCCCTGTCAAAGGATTTTTCTTTGAACAGGTATTGCTTCAACTTGCCTTCTCTAATTAACGTCTCAACCGCGTTCTTTAGCGCTTGGCATTCATCAGTTGAATGACCATTTTGTTCATGAAAATCACAGTACTTACGTGAATTTCCTGGTCTTTTCATAGGGGCTGGTCTTCTGATGCCATATGTGCTGAGCATTAGCCATCCGACCTCTCTCAAAATCTGAGACGGCCTGGCAGACAATTGTGCATAATGGCTGAAGGAATTGACGTGCCTTTCTCGAGGTCGAGGAGGGTGGTTGTCAACCTTAGAATTGGTGAATGACCTCTCCATGCGTTCTGACCTCGTCTTCTCCTTACCCTTCTGGGTTTGGGGAGATGGTGCTGGTGGCCTTTTCTTTGTAGCCATTGCCTCCAAGTGCATCTCTATGCTCACGTACTTTGAGGCTTTTTTCTTGAACTCCTCAAAAGTTGCTGGAGGGCTCTTTGCTAATGAAAGAGCGAAAGCTGATCCTGGCTGTAATGCCTCAATGACGATATGCAGCTTGATAGATTCTGTGAGGTTAGGAACCAGGGCTGCTTCCTTATAAAACCTCTTCAAAAAATCTTTTAAGCCCTCTGTTTCACCTTGCTTAATCTGAGCCAAGGTATGAGACGTCTTGGGTACGTCTCTAGAGATGACAAAGTGGGTTTCAAAGGCAGCTGCCATTTCCGTCCAAGAATCTATGGATCCAGAAGGCAGGCCTTTAAACCACCCGAGGGCCTCCTCAGACAATGTTCGAGGGAACATTCGGCACATCACGTCTTCATCAGCCCCCAAGTACATGGCTTCAAACACATAAGCATCAAGGTGCTTAGTTGGATCAGTTTCACCATTATACTTTCCGATGGAAAGTGGTTGAGTAGTTTGAAGGTGCTTGGGGATGCTGATGCCCATAAGTCTCCTTGAAAAAGGAACCTTCAGATTGTAAGACAATGGGGGTGCTGTTGTTGAATCTCTCTTCTTTCGGGAAGCTGCATCCTCAGAATCGCGAGTCTGTTCTTCCCCCTCAAATGTAGGGATATTTGAGTACTGAAGAGTGGTGGACTTTTCACCATCAGTTGCGTGGGGAGTGTTTCGCGTGCGAGATGATTCTTTATCCTCGCTTTGCCTTTTTTCTTTTCACAATTCAGCGAGTTCCCTCTGAAGTTGTTTGATCAACTCATCGCGAGGATCAGGATCAGACACAGTTACTATCTTCTTTGAGCTGCCCCCATGAGAATCAAAGTTGAGTTTTCTGAAGGCGTTAGGATTGGTTCTGCCCTCAGCTTGATTCTCCATGAAGTCTTGTGCTTCGCCTTCCATTGTGGATTACCTGCTCTGTCAAAGGATATGGGAATAACTTTATCGAGTCCCACCGGGCGTGCCAATGATCTGTCCTGAACCGGGGTCTAGAGATCCGGACTCAGACCAGTCACAAACAGTATGTAAATACCGTATAGAAGGCCGGATGTATGAGTATCCGGTCTTGATATCCGTTGTCCTTGAGCGGAGAGAGCGGACTGGGCGTCCTGGAGGTCCTTCACACCGACCTAACGCGTTGAAGTGGGCGAATGGTGGTGTCACCTGCAAAGATTCTCCGACGCTCAAGTCAGTAATATTCCAAGTTAGGAATGTATTCAGAGAGGAATCAGTCGTAAAAGAGCTGAAGAAGATCCCGATCCCCCACCTCAATCATGAAGTGAGTTCATATACCTGATTGGCTCGATTAACGAGGATTCGTTGGTGGGGAACCACCAACTCCTATTAGCATTATTATATTGCGCACTTACCTGCATGATTGGGTCAAGTGGCTATTTTATATTGAGCATAGAGAATGTAGACTAGGATTAGGGAACAAGTTGACCATTCCCGTGAGCAGAATTTGGCTCGTAGTGCAGGGAATTATTAATCGATCCCTGTAGCAACAATCCTTGTCTTTTGCACAGTGACGTGTGTATTATCCGTTGTCATGGTGTTATCCTGAACAACCGGTATAGGGAGAACGCCTGATACAGAATTACAGTCCGGATGTATACCAATGACATCGGTTACACGTAGATGTCTCATCAAAGACGTTGAAATATGTATAGCAGATCGGATACCGGTATTGAGACCGGATCACATAGTATGCACATCTTACTACTTAAATTTTATTCAAGGGTCTGCCAAGTCAAGTGAAATTATGTATATATTGTTAGGCAGAAGCAGGTCCTGTATATATTTACCAATTAGGAATTTGGATGATATGCTAAAAATTAGAGGTTCTAGTTCTATGATCCATGCTTACATCACTTTCTATCCTACTATATTGTAACTAAACAAATAGCTCAAAAGGATTAAAAAATTGGGTATATCGTACTTAAGAGAAGAAACTGATACAACTCGAATCAACAACTTTAGAAATCAGACATAAAGAAATATATGTGAGTACTAGGCTACTCACTTGCTAAGAATCTTCAAATAAATAGCATTGGCATGCATCTCTTTTTCCTGTTATAGATATAGCAACATAAAAGATGGCTTAATAAAAAGCTATTTACAGAGACTAGAAAAGAGATCACCAAACATGAACATAAACTTCACAAAACATAATCATGACTCTCTGCTTAGTCCATACCTCAAGCCTAATTTCCCAATCTGTGCCATAACAATTACTTAAAATTGAACCAACCTTAACAACAAACTATGGAAGTTCTTTAAAAAAAATCTACAATGCTGTAGATAGAAGATAAATATAACAGTAATTAATAGAACAAACTACAAACTTATATACTAGCAAAACAGTCAGCAAAGTACTTAAGCTTAGCTGCTCTCAATATATAACACAAGGTAAACCTAGTTTTCTCCGTCACTTCCTTCTCACTCTGCTCATTTTTTAGTCAATTTCTTGACAGAGTATAAAATAAAAGCAAACCAATACCGCTCTACTTCTTCAGACTGGAAAAGAATTGTACAACCTCATGAATTCAAACAATAATTTTAAACACGAGTTATTAGTGTAAAATAAGAGAAAGACAAAAGCCCATTAATTAAGTTCTTTCTACCAAAGTTATACTATAAGCAAAACCAGAATAATTAAGCTATATATGAATACATGCTGATTTAGAATAGTAAAAGACTTCTGAACTTAAAAAATGAAAAGAAAAAAACTTCATTTGTTTCACCCTTATAGGGTGAGACCTCAAATTCACAACTAATCAAATGTCGTGAAACATTATCATAAGTCTTAATAGAGTAATTCTATTAAAACTAATAGCTACAAAAATTAATCATCAATGCCCCTATAGCTCAGTGGTAGAGCGTCAGTCTTGTAAACTGAAGGTCTATAGTTCAATCCTGCATGGGGGCATTTTTTATGTTACACAACCAAAATGTATAAATCATACTTTTATGTTTATATGGTTTTTTTTTCAATTTGTGTCAAATACATTGCAATATTTGTATTCAGGTAATGTCTTTTAAATGTAAAGGGTTAAAGAAATCAAACCTCTATAAAGTTTTTATACAAGTGAAATTTCAAACACATTCTTATTCTTATATAAATATAAAAGTATGTTTTAACAAACTAAACAAAATTTTATTGGGTGTGAAATTGATCTTTAGATCTTATAATTACATAACTCCAGCTACTGCTTAAAAAGGAGAAAGATAAGAAGGAGATTAGTTCATTTTTAGCAACTCTGTTACTCAAAAATGAACTTCCAAAACACATATTGATTGATTACTTAGATTGAAATTTCAGAAAAACTATAAAAATTAATTTGATTATATAATATGAATTTCAAAGCAAATAACTTCTGGCATTCTAGAAGACATGTTAGAGAAATCAAGAAAGATGTGGGTGGCAGAAGCAGAACCACAACACCAAAGTCAAAGTAAATGTGGTTTTCAACATTTAAGGAATGAAAATCAACATTGCCCCTTGCCGACTCTGATCACCATTATATGTTGCTGGCTAAAGGTTATATGGATAATTACGTGTGTTCATACCTACTAAACTCTTACCTTTCAATATCATTTGATTCATTACCAATCAACACAAAACAAAACCACACAAATAATTAGGGATCATGCTTGTGACATTGTGTTTGGTCAAGCTTCTCAAGTCTAGGAGCCTATAGTGGTCCAATTTGAAGTGTGGGCTCTAAGGAAAGCTTTGATTCTGGCTCATAACCTAGAATGGATTGATATATTAATGGAATTAGATAATTTAGACTTAATTAGGAATGCAGAAGGGAGAATAACAATAAGGAAATCAAAACTATAATACGAGATATAACCTCAATTTTGGTGCTGCTTTTGGTCAGCATCTAACAACATAACCCAGATCAAGGAGATCATCATACACACCATATGCTAAAGAAGCTTCTTCCATAGCACGAGAAACAAGCTTCCCTATGAGTGACTCTGCTATGCTGAAGAGGACAAATTCAACCATGCTTTGGGGAGAAAGATTCAATAAAAGTAGAGGCAAATAAGAATGAAAATGTAGTTTTGAAATCACTAGAAGTAACCTTATTTGTTACAGATCTGGTCAATGACCAATGGGCTGGTAATTGGAGCATCAGTACCACACTAGCGTACATAAAAAGTAAAACTAAGGATCAGAGCATACAGGGGAACAAAACTGAACAAATTATGAGAATAATTAATGAAGCATTGTACCATCAATGAATCAAGAGTTCCTACATGAATCAATGACAAAGCACAATAGAATTAACATATGAATTATGAAGTAATGCTAAATCTATTAATTTAGACAGGATGTGTACCAAACAGAATGGCTGATACCTTTATCAATTACAGATAAAAATCTCATGTTAATATTTGCCACTATTCACTAGATAGTACTAGTAAATTAAATTAGTTCTTAATATCCAAAGATCATCCTACATTAGTGTGAGAAAATCAAAGAAAACAACCATTTGAGCCAAAATAGTTTTCCATGTAGATTAGAATGAAAAATTCTTGAAAATCATTCTCAAACTAACGCACTCCAGAGAAGATCCATTACCAGTTTGAGAAAGTCAAAGCTTCATCTTGGCTTTGACTCTTTCAGCTGATGACTATAGATAATAACTAAAAAGAAGGGAATAATTATTGAATGCTTAAAACTTAGGGCATTTTGGAAAGAAAGAGAAAGAGAAAGATAAAACTTAAAAGCATTGAACATACCATATCATGATAACCTTTAATTAACTTTGAATAATCAACCTCAGCACTCTTCCCCTTTCTCGTTTCACTCACTTTCCCTCTATCATCCTTCTCCGACCTTCGATGCTTCTGAGGAAAAATGCTTCTACTTTTCCTTCTTCCTCTTTCTTTCACCCTATGATGCCTATATCTATCCCTACTCCTGCTTCACCTCCTCGATTCCTTATCTCTTTCTCTGTATCTCTCTACTTTTGCTTCTGGTTCTATCGCTATCCCTCTCCTGAGAAACCCTAAAATTGGAAGAGGGTTTCTTCTTGAGCTTGTTCTAAATGGAATGGAGTTGCACTTGCTTCTCCGAGTCGAAAGGAGTAAAGTTTGAGGCTTTGACAAATTTGGAGAGGAAGGAGGAGGTTAAGAAGGCGAGAGATTAACTGGGTTTGAGAACGTCGTCATTTTATGCAGAGGCAGAGAAGCTGAGACCCTGCTTGAACCTTGCGGGTGAGTTCATCGTAGTTTTCACTTCTCATTGATTACCCATCCAACACCGAAGGAACTACCCTCTTGGTTGTAGTGAGAATCACTGTAGAGGGAGGTGGGCTTTGAGAGGGAGACGGGCTTCGAGAGATAGGCAAGCTGAGAGAGAGACGTTCGAGAGGGAGACAGTAGGAAGATGAATAAGTTTGTAACCTTTGAAGATTTCTCACCCGTCTGAAATTAAGACAAGTATAAATATTACCTTTTTCACTAGTTAAAAAGTAGGATAGATGTAACTAAATCATTTCTTACTGGTGCAACAGGTAGACCGGTATAAAGTTTTAAATCATTTACAAAATTGTCACCGTGTTATTTTTTACATCAGTCACATTACAACCGGTATAAAAAGCCTAATGAGAAAAGCATTTTTTTGCACTAGTGGCTTACTAGTCAATTCTGGCTTAATGGTTTTCCTTAAACCAGTTTAATTATGAAACAATTTTATCATTTTTTGATGATATTTCATTGTTGAGATAAATCCTATGTTTAGTAGCCGCTTTTGATATATGGGACCTTAGTGATTTAGTTGTTCTTCTAGAATTAGTTTTCATTATGTGGCATTATTGAATTATATCAAATGAGAATACTTGAAAAGGTCACTGATGTGATTTATTTAATTTTTGCTCCTATGTGTCGTGCCTATTTAAATTATAATTTATACTTGTCCTTGTAATAATTAAAATAATGCTTCCATTATTTATTAGTAACCTATTATTTATGATGTGACACTTAAGTTTTGAGTGTGTTATTTAAATATATATATATATATATATACTGCCTTGTTTAGTCTAGCTCTTATTGGAATAATGTTACTTAAGTGATCAATTTATTTTTATAAATTTGAGGTTATTTTGTTTAGAAAGATTTTTTTGGAAATCTTTCAATGTGGGGAGATTTTATGATATGAGGTGTCTAAAGAACACTTACAATCTACATTGCTTGTAAGAAGAGGATGTGGTTGACCATGAAGCCCAAATCCTGTAAGACTCTGTGGTTGATTAAATTTTGTCTTGGGTTTTTATTTTTTATTACCACTTTTGTTTGATAGTTCCATTAATGTGTTTTCCTTTACTTTGTAATCTTGTTTCGAGGAAATAATTGAGTTCTTAGACTTATATTGAGTACTCTAACACAGAGTTGAGATCTTATTATTGTGCAAATTAAGTTTATAATATGTTGGCCTTTTATGAGAACATTAATGTCAATATTTGGTATGTTGGATTAATAGGAGTATGTATATCAAAGTTACATATCAAGATTTATTATTATTTTATTATCATATATTATTGTATGCACTGTTGGAAAAATAGAAAGGTTGAGACATGTGATAGCACTGCCCTTAATAGTTCAACAACCCTTTCTGGTATAAACCGGGACCAAAACTAGTAAGAGGAAAATAGAAGAAACCCAGCAAAGAGAAAATATAGAGAGGAAGAGAAAACAGCGAGGGAAAATTATAATCTCATTTAAGGTTTTCGAGAGCCATGTATATGTACTAAACCATAACCGGTTAATAAAAGATATTATAAAATAAATCAGATATATTATTAAATTAAAATATCTGAAGACAGTTAATGAAAAGAATTTAAAAGCGTAAACAAAGAATCTTATCTATAAATTAGTGGACATGGACGTTTAACATAAAGAGATAATGGGATTAACATTGAGGGGAATCTGAAAATAGGGGATAAGGTTTGACCCCGTTAAGTAAGAGATAAAGGGAACCTAATTTTGGACCATTCAAATTAATAAAACAAAAATTAAAAAGGTTTCTACATCTACTTAATCATTCACAGGGGGCAAATCGGAGGATTTGCACTAGATTTGGAATTTTGGGCCAATCTTGTATGCGCACGAGCCCATAACCTTTCTTGGTTGTTCATTAACCCAAATACACGTTTTAATATATACCCTTTCAACTCTCTCAAGTAAAGCAATATGGGACTTCCTTTGAAACACCCATTCACACAACATGCACTTTATGGACATATGGCTTTCTGGAGACTTTGGTACTCGGTCTCATTTTGTTGTACTGAGATATATAACTTTTAAATATTTTTTGTCAA
Source organism: Clitoria ternatea (assembly GCA_037962975.1). Classification (NCBI taxonomy): domain Eukaryota; kingdom Viridiplantae; phylum Streptophyta; class Magnoliopsida; order Fabales; family Fabaceae; genus Clitoria; species Clitoria ternatea. Next base: position 230,726,183 of record CM075672.1, read on the forward strand.
ATCTCAGTGAACATCTAGAATAGATGTTAAGACCCGTTTGTTGTTAACAAATGCACAATTTTGACATGTAATTTTAATGTGCATTTTCATGTTTATTGATATTTCACTTTTATTGTGATCATAAATATACAAGTATTCACTATATATAATGTCAATACTCCTATCGAGTATATTTTCTATCTTCTGAGATACTTGTCATCTATGGATTTAAAGATCCCTTGTGCTTACTCATTATTGACATTTTGTGGACACTTGATTGGATGTTATATTGTAGAGAAATTTGTTTAGCTCATTGTGATAACTTATGGGCTAGCCATGTGATCATTTTCCTTTTTGAGTTATTATAAGAACTTAAGTTTAAGTGAGTTTTGTTTGGATTATTTGTTGCAATACCATTTACTAACTAAAGACTTATTTTGGAGCTTTCGAATTCGTATATATACGTAGCTCAAATGTTATTTGTTGAATATTTTGGTGTTTTAGGTTAATGGGAGTTTTAAATGGTATATTGCATTTATGAGATATGTATTAGTCCACCTTATTATCATATCTCTTATAGCACTGATAGATGCTTGGAACTTATGAAAATAAAATTCATATTCTTTTATCTATGTTGTGTTATGGTGTATAGTGTATATCCCTATTGAATATGATTATATGTTATTACAAGATTATTATTATTTTCCAGATAGTAATTAATAACTTGTTTTGAGAATATAGTTTTTTATGTTCAATAATTTAATAATGTAATCTAAGTGGGAGAATGTTGGAACTTTTAATTTCAATATTTGAATTAATATATTATTATATTAATATTTAGTGGATAAATATTATTATATATTCTGTTATTAATTATAACATATAATGATCTGAATAGAATTATCTAGTCAAATAGATGTCGTAATTGAGCTTGTTAATAAGATAGATCAGTGATGAGTTAACCTATCCTAGTGCCCATTGAGAGGTTCCTGCTCCCTTTTGATTATGCCTATATATTCATTTTCTCATTAGACAAATATCACAGAGTGGGAAAATTAGGGCAAATCAGAAAGGGAGTAGTAAACGCTCAATTAAATCATAAAGGATCACTGATTGTCTCTTCTCTGGTACGCATTTATTATGTTTATTATTGCATGACATGTGGAATAAATTTATGTTGTTATGGTATATGTCAATTGTGATATGTTTAATTACATATTTAAATTCTTCACATCATTTACCCAGCACTATCATTACCTAAACAAAGCCCAAATCATTAACACTCATCTCACAATCACAAACTCAACCCTTCATCACTATCAATCAATAACCCAAAATAAAAACCCCTAAAAAACAAAAAATAAAACCCAAAACCCTTCATTTTCCACTCTCCGATGCAACCCTCCGTAAACCAAACAAAACCATGTCCTATAACCACACCACTCATCCACGCACACGTTGTCTCGTTGTCACTGAGTACCTTCAATCGAAACGCATCTCACGCTTTGATCTTCCTCCCTATCACGCAAAGTTATTCATGAAGCCACTCTGACCAGACACCACCATGAAGTCGCGACATCAACCTTTCTCCCTCGTCAAGGTGCACCGTGTTTTGAGCAGAACAACCTTCCACCATGCGTTTTTATTATGACTCTTAAATGGAAAAATAAGGGTTTAGGTTATATTTTTTATTTTTATGTTTAATAAATTAATTGAGAATGGAGAAAAGAAGTTGTGATAAGGTTGTGATGCTGGAGAGGAACAAAAGAGAATAACAGGGTGATGGGATTTTTTAGGCGAAGAGGAAGAAGAAGGATAAGAGGGGTAACATTAGGTTTTTAGAAAGTTTAATAAATTTGCTAATTAATTGAAGACATATGTCATATTTAGCAGAGAGAAACTAATGTTAGTGACCAATTTTGATAATAGAAAAACTTACAAAGACTTAATACTAACATTTTTTATAGGGACCTAATCGTAAGTCCAAAATTATATACAAATGTGTACCTTATTTAAGTCATTATAAAAATAGAAGGCATAAAGTATTTTTACACTTATAATATAACCTATATAAAGTTGTTCCACACAATATCTATATGCTATACCGGTTTTTTTAGAAATCGTATACACAGGTTATAAAAAAAGTTGGCATGAATATATTTTTAACATTAATAACTTGGTATAAAAAAGTGGTCCCCAATCAACCCCCACAAATAATGTTCACAGTTAAATAAACAAGAGTAATTTAAGTTTTTTTTTGTGAATAGAGTAATTTAAGTTCCATAATATTATATATTATAAAATCATACTACTAATGAATGGTTGATTCAATAGTACATGTTTGATTTCCTTTAACCAGTCTCATATTCAAACGTTGTAGATGAAAAATTTCTAATTAAGAAAGTTAGTCCACTGTAATATAAAGATGATACTTGTTGTTACGAATAGTTGAACATGCATGGTTTGTTGGATAATTCCTATTTATACTTTATGGAATTTCAAATAAAACTCAAGAACCATTATGTTAGATTATTGAATAAAAAGAGAGCTTTAGAAATACTTAGATTTATTAATGTTAATCAAAGGTTACAACAGAATGGTCTTTTGGTGCAATGATCTTCCTCAGCCAAATCACTGGATTCCTTACTAGGACTTGATATTTCTCCTTGATAGGGTAGAGAAAAAGTTAGTTTTTTTTTTTATTGACGTCTTAGGGACCATGGCCACTAATTGATTATAAACCTATTAGGGTTCCCATTAACCCCCAACGAGCCTAATCTGGTTTCCACTTATTTGAGCTCATATCAGTTTTTCTTATTTGTAGTCTAAAGGCTCACTAATATTAGATCACTTATATTGAGCCCGACTAAATGTAAATAGCTAATATAAACACTATAAATAATATATATAGCCTATATTAATTATTAGAAATAAAATTTCTAACAATCTCCTACTTGGGCTTTATATTCATTTTAAGTATTTATGTTACAAAATTCTTTAGGTGCGCAACTATATGTTATTTACTTTTAGACTATCTTTAAACAATTTGGTCCATTTCATAAAACAACAGAGAACCACTACAGATTTTATCATAATACAATTTGACTAAACCATAATGATCACTATAATTGTATGTACTCAATGACATAGATCAAATATGGATAAGTGGCATGGAAATTACATGCAATGTGCCATGCCTATTTCCAACTGGTCCAAACTTTATTCTTTATAGAGATCAACTCAACACACAATATAAGTATTGCACAAAAAGAGCTAGATCAAAATGACAAATATCATCATGTATATATTTTTAAAAAAATATTCAAAACATATAGAATAAATAGTCTCCCACTTAAACTAAGGTGTTATCAGGAATTACACCTATATGAACAATGTGCTCATGAAAAACTCTAGGTACTAAACCCTTAGTAAGTGGATCAACTAGCATAAATTTAGTCCCTATATGGTCTATAGAAATTTACTTATTCTGAACTTTTTCCTTAACCAAAAACATGATATCAATGAATTTTTACTTGGTTGTACTGCTATTATTATTGAAATAAAGAACTATTGAGTTATTGTTATAATACATCTTTAATGGCCTTTTAATGCCATCGACCAAACATATATTAATGACAAAATTTCACAGCCATATCCCATGGTTTGTGACGTCCTACGTCAATTTTCCTTTATTTATATCCATTTAATTAACTTTCACAATAAATTTTTCGCATTTAATAAAATTTAATTATTTCTCATTTCAAAATAATATTTATTTTCACTAATCATACTCAAAATAATAATTATATAGTGTGACAAAACCTTAGAGTGCCTCTAATTTAGAAAAGAGTCAAAATATGAAACAGGGGCCTGACGCTGCGTGCCATTCCCACGCGTAGCGTCAGCCATCTGCTGCGCACCTCACGCTACGCGCCAGCCTCACGCGTAGCGTGGGCATGACAGAGACAGCACCTGATGCTGTTACACCTTTAAACCATTTTACTAACTTCTAACCTATCCAATTGGCCCGTTTTAGATCCGATTGCCACGAAACTTCACGGGCCACATGTTTTCCCCATTTCGAAACTGTTGGCGCTATCCGTTCGCCAAAATTCCAACACACGCGCAAGTTATACGCGAAATGCATTTTAACCCAATTAGGTGTAAAACCCTTACACCAAACATCCTAAATGAATTCCAATGGACCAAAAGCCAATGCATCCAAATCCTAAATGTCATGGAAGACCTATTGATGCATTCTAAGATTTCTTACACCCACCAAATCTTAATTTCACCTATCCGGTTCCTTAAACTCAATATCCAACTATATGCATAACTTATCTAAATCAATCCAATCATCATCCTAACATCAATCACATAGCATACATATCAATCATGCATCAATGCAACACCTGCCCATCACATTCAACATTCACATATGTCAATGGCTCTGTGCCATAATTCATCCTCATCAACAAGTCATCAAAATCACAACATGCATAATCATGGCAAGTTCATCACACATACTTTATCACCTACCACGCATCATATTAATACATTATTTATTACACACTTAAACACATGCACTCAAAATATTACATTCATTATATACATCTCCATTCCTTGGCATCAAACTTCCTCTTGGCGCATCTCCGCAGCATTAGCATCCTCCCTGTCACTGGTCACTAAAATTAAACAACAACAAGGGTGAGTGTTTGGAATATCATAATTAATATAGAACGAAGTATTGAACTTAACAATACCTACTACTCTTTGTTATTACATAACCTCTCTCGATTTCCTGCACCTATCCACATCAATGCAACTACACACATACATATCAATCTTTAACTTATTCAAACCATACTTTCATTCATTCACATTACACTTTCAATTCATAATTCATTTTCTATTATCAATCAATATATAATTCACATAAGTCACAACTGACTCTCATGTAATTTGACGCCTAGTATCCGGATACTAAAGGACTGGCCTTCAGCTGGGAGTCCGACTTGACATCCCGTGAACCCGACTTGGTTCACCGAGCCCGACTTGGCTCTCCACCTCAACCACTGGGTCTGACTTGACCACTGGGTAGCTCAACTGGGCACAAAGACCTCGGGAGCCAAAAACGAGGGGTATACATACCGTTGGCCATCCCATACCACATATTCACATATCATATCATCAACGAATCACATGTGCAACTACCAGAAACTGGCATGTGCTCACAATACAGGGCGACCGACTTGTCAAACCCATCCATACAATGCTATGGCATATATCATCAATAATTCAAAATTCCACATTTTTATTCATAATCAATTATACATACACCACTCAAAGTGGGAATATTACATATATATTTCACTTCCATCATTCTAATCTTTATTTCATTATATAATCAATTCAATCAACATATCTCTTTCATATTCAGTCATTTAATCTCATTCCACATACTCATATATTCACAACTACTATATTCATTTACTTTATAGTATTTATGACAACTCTTATTAAATTCTTAAACTTCCCGTAATCTGTTTTCATATCAATTCTAATTAATTATGACCCGAACACCCCCCTTACCTCTATCCCGAGCTCCGATAGTTTGCTCAAGGGGTGGATAGCGTCCTACAGCCGCTGGAATCACCGTTCCTCTTTTGTTTCCGACGTCCACTTCGTCGATCGCTTGCCTAACACTCGTTCCGGCACCTACGGTCACCGAAACATCAAATTAGTTAGTACGTTACCTTCCTTATACTTCCAAACTCATTACCCAAGCTTCACAAACCACTGAAACTCAGAATCAAAACCCCAATCATCACATGCAAACTCGGATTTCATGAAGGGAAGAAGAAGAAACTAAAGATTAGAGGCCCTAGATGCCTTACCTTGGTTCCAAATTGCTTAAAACCACCAAGAATCCAAGTTTCCCTCAAAACCCTAGCCAAATCGCCTCAGAAAAGAGAGAAAAATGAAAGAAAGGGTTTACAGGTTCTGTTCTGTGTGACCCTGTTATAAAACAGATCGTGACGCTGGCGCTACGCGTCAGCCTGGCGCTACGCGTCAGCTCACTAAATCACACCTGACGCTACGCGTCCCATCCACGCTACGCGTCAGGGTCCTGATGCCATTTTCCTTAAAATTTCATTTAAAACTGCTTTTCCCCGCTTTACATTTCATATACCATTTTCATTATAAGCCAAATAATAATTTACTCATTTCCAATTTATTTTCTATTATCAAAACATCTGGGATGTTACATCCACTCCCCCTAAAAAGAGATTTCGTCCCCGAAATCAACGTACCTTATTGGAAAAGATTTGGATACAACCGCCTCATATCAGATTCCAATTCCCATGTATACGTCACTCCATTTATATTTTGCCACTTCACTTTCACCAGGGGTACTTCTTTGTTTCTCAATCGTTTAGTTTGATAACTTTCAATACAAATAGGTGCGATCTCCACAGTCAAATCTTCTTTCAACTCAATGGAATCTTCAGGTACAATCATCGAATCACAGGGAACATATTTTCTTAATTGTGAAACATGAAATACATCGTGAATATTTGTCAATGCACGGGGAAGATTCAATCTGTATGCTACTTCACCAATTCGTTCCAATATTTGGTAGGGTCCAATATACTTTGGATTAAGTTTCTGGCTCTTCATCACACGGCCTACACCTTTAGTAGGTGACACCTTCAGGAATACCCAATCTCCCACCTGAAATTCAAGTGGCCTATGACGATTGTCATAGTAACTCTTCTGACGGTCTTGTGCAATTTTCATCTTTTCACGAATCATTATCACCTGATCATTCTTCTCCTGAATTAATTCGGGTCCCAAATGGATTGCATCCCTATCTTCATTCCAACATAAAGGCGTACGACACCGTCTTCCATATAAAGCTTCATAAGGAGCCATCCCAATGCTACTATGATAGCTATTATTATAAGCAAATTCCACCAATGGCAGGTATCTCTCCCATGAGCCACCTTGCTCTAGTACACAAGCTCTGAGCATATCTTCCAAGGTCTGGATTGTACGCTCAGACTGGCCATCTGTCTAAGAATGATAAGCTGAACTCAACCTCAGTTTAGTACCCAATTCCTGCTGTAAACTCCCCCAGAATCTGGAAGTAAACCGAGGATCACGATCCGAAATAATACTCACAGGTACACCATGCAACCTTACCATCTCCGTAATGTACAGTCTAGCCAACCGGTCCAATGACCATTTCATATTCATAGCCAAGAAGTGAGCACTCTTGGTCAACCTGTCCATAATTACCCATATTGCATCACAACCAGAACGAGTACGAGGTAACCCGGATACAAAATCCATAGTAATGCTTTCCCATTTCCATATTGGAATCTCCGGGGGTTGAAGTAAACCTGGGGGTCTCTGATGTTTGACCTTACACTTCTGACATATCACATAAGATCTTACATATTCAATTATTGCTTTCTTCATTCCCGGCCACCAGAATTCTTTCTTTAAATCATGGTACATTTTAGTGATACCAGGATGGATACTTAAAGAACTTTTATGCGCTTCAGCTAATACAGCTTATCTGAAATCACCCTCTATGGGTACCACTACACGGTTCTTAAACCGCCAAATTCTATCCTTACCTTTGGTTAATCCCATGTCTTTGCCTCTTGCTTGAATGTCAAGCAATTCCAGCAACTCTTCATCATCCTCCTGAGCCACAGCTAAGGATTCTAAGAATTCATTAGAGATTTTTAACATTCCAATTACCATCTGATCTGGGGCTTGAATGGATACCCCAATATTCATATCACGAAAGTCTTCTAACAATTCTTGTTCCTTGCCCATCAAGAAAGCTACATTAATACTTTTCTACTTAAGGCATCAGCCACAACATTCGCCTTACCAGGATGGTATTTCAAATCAAAATCATAATCCTTAAGGTATTCCATCCATCTCCTTTGCCTCATGTTTAATTCCTTCTGATCAAACAGATACTTCAAACTCTTGTGGTCACTGAATACCACAAAACGAGACCCATACAAGTAATGTCGCCAAATCTTCAACGCGAATACCACAGCAGCGAGTTCCAAATCATGAGTGGGATAATTCTGTTCATGCTGCCTTAATTGTCTAGAAGCATAAGCAATTACCCTATCATCCTGCATCAGTACACAGCCTAAACCAAACTTAGATGCATCACAGTATACCACAAATTCTTTCGTTACATCTGGTAATGCAAGCACAGGTGCAGTAGTCAAACACCGCTTTAGCGTTTGAAAACTCAGTTCACACTTTTCCGTCCACACAAAGGGATTCTCCTTTCTTGTCAATCGAGTCAAGGGTAGTGCAATGCGGGAAAATCCTTCAATAAGACGGCGATAATAGCCAGCTAATCCAAGAAAACTCCTAATTTCAGTCACTGATTTAGGCCTTTCCCAAGCCATAACTGCTTCAATCTTGGATGGATCAACAGACACACCATCACAAGAGATTACATGCCCCAAAAATTTCATACTTGCTTCCCAGAAATCACACTTCGACAATTTAGCATACAACTTCTTTTCACGTAGCACTTGTAAAACAATTTGAAGATGTTATGCATGCTCTTCTACAAAATTTGAATATACTAGAATGTCATCAATAAACACCACGACAAATTGATCCAAGTAAGGTTGGAAAATCCGATTCATATAATCCATAAAGATAGCTGGAGCATTGGTTACTCCGAAAGGCATTACAACATATTCAAAATGTCCATATCGAGTCCGGAACGCCGTTTTCAAAATATCTTCTGACTTCACTCTAATCTGATGATATCCAGATCTCAAATCGATCTTAGAAAACACCACAGCACCTCACAACTGATCCAACAAATCATCAATTCGTGGTAAAGGATATTTGTTCTTAACCGTCAATTTATTCAATTGTCGGTAGTCAATACACATTCTCATACTGTCGTCCTTCTTTTTCACTAACAACATCGGAGCGCCCCAAGGTGAAGCACTCGGTCGGATAAACCCCTTGCTTAACAACTCATTTACTTGTTTCTTTACTTCAGCCAACTCCACTGAAGACATTCTATAAGGTGTACGGGACACAGGTTCTGCCCCGGGAATCAAATCAATAGCAAAATCAATCTCCCTGTTTGGAGGCAATTCCGGAATGTCTTCCGGGAATACATCAGGAAAATCACACACCACTGGAATATCTGCAGGTTTAAGATTATACCGCCCCTCTGAAGCTAACAGAATAACATAAATTACAGAAACATCACTCACCACATTTTTAGTGTCCAATTCCTGAGAGAAAATTATAGTCTTGCGGTAACAGTCCACCATAACATGGTTAACAGACAACCAGTCAAGACCCAGAATAACATCTAAATTCTTCAATGGCATACATATTAAATTCACCAGGAAAGATCAGTCCTCTACTTGCATAGGTAATTCCTCACACATAGTAGTTGCTCAAAATGTAGAACCAGTAGGAGTGGAGACATTAAGAGCATTCTTCATTAATACCACCGGCAAACCAAGCCGCCGAACACAACTCTCAGAAATAAAAGAGTGGGTTGCACCAGAGTCATAAATAACATTTACAAGATAGTCATGAATAAGACACTTACCCTGTACCAAATTATCATTTCTTGAGACTTCAGAAGCATCAAAAGCAAACACACGTCCAGCCATAACATTCTGAGTACCACTGGACTGAGCATCAGATCGCCTAGGGTGTTGGCCTCCACGGCTACCGCCGCCTCGGCCTCCACGCTGAAAATTCCCACCACGGACCATAGAAGCACTTGCCCGATTACCACGTCCTCCCTGCTGCTGCCTCTGTGGACAGTCGGGCCTTAGGTGTCCAGGTTGTCCACACTGAAAACAAACAGTTTGATTTGTAGGACAATGTCTAGAGAAATGACCTTCCTGACCACAATTATAACAAGCACGGCCACCAGAACGACCAGTAGATCCACGTCCAGAAGAAGAAGAAGAAGATGTGGCAGAAGACTTGCCACCATGGAAAAACTGACCCATCTTTTTAAAACTAAATCCTTTAGCCTTCAATGGTCTCTTGTCCCTTGACTGGGACGCTCTCTGTAACTGCACTTCCTCAGCAAGTCTGGCCTTATTTACCAGAGTAGGATAGTCACGGATTTCCATAGGAACAATGACACTTCGGAGTTCAATTCTTAACCCGGATTCATACTTTGCACACTTACTACCTTCAGTTCCTTCAAGAGAAAAAGGATGATAGAAATCACATAGTTCATCAAACTGTGACGTGTATTCAGCCACTGACATCCTGTCTTGCTCAAGTTTTAGGAATTCCATCTCCTTACGGATTTTATAATTATCTGGAAAGTATTTAGCAAGAAATCTCCTCTTGAAATTCATCCACATTAATGGTTCATTCGCCGCATTCATCTGAATTCTAGTCCTTGACCACCATACACGAGCCTCATCCTTCAATTGATAGGTAGCAAATTGCACTCTCTGTTCTTCAGAGCATTCAAAGTATTCAAATGTTTGCTCAATGTCACGTAGCCATATATGCGCCCCATCATAATCATGTCCTCCTTTGTAAATAGGTGGATTCCTCTTCAAAAATTTATCAAGGGTGGGACCAGAATCAGTCCTTCCCATCATTTGAGAAAACCTCTCAAAGAAATCATCACCACCAACAGAACTACTTCCTTCCGTCATATTTTAGTTCTACAATATCCCAAAACACATCACCATTAATAACCAATAATTGACCAGGGAGTACAAAAATTACCTCATGTATATACACATAACAAGACGCTGCCCGGAGTGCCAAGAGAATGATGCCAAGTCAACCTGTTAATATGTAAACAATCACAAGCATAATGCAATAAATGCAAAACAGCCTGATATAGGACTCAAACAATCCCCTAACTCTGCCCATTTTCCCGGCTCTAGAAAGAACCGCTCTGATACCACCTGTGACGTCCTACGTCAATTTTCCTTTATTTATATCCATTTAATTAACTTTCACAATAAATTTTTCACATTTAATAAAATTTAATTATTTCTCATTTCAAAATAATATTTATTTTCACTAATCATACTCAAAATAATAATTATATAGTGTGACAAAACCTTAGAGTGCCTCTAATTTAGAAAAGAGTCAAAATATGAAACAGGGGCCTGACACTGCGCGCTATTCCCACGCGTAGCGTCAGCCATCTACTGCGCACCTCACGCTACGTGCCAGCCTCACGCGTAGCGTGGGCATGACAGAGACAGCACCTGATGCTGTTACACCTTTAAACCATTTTACTAACTTCTAACCTATCCAATTGGCCCGTTTTAGATCCGATTACCACGAAACTTCACGGGCCACATGTTTTCCCCATTTCGAAACTGTTGGCACTATCCGTTCGCCAAAATTCCAACACACGCGCAAGTTATACGCGAAATGCATTTTAACCCAATTAGGTGTAAAACCCTTACACCAAACATCCTAAATGAATTCCAATGGACCAAAAGCCAATGCATCCAAATCCTAAATGTCATGGAAGACCTATTGATGCATTCTGAGATTTCTTACACCCACCAAATCTTAATTTCACCTATCCGGTTCCTTAAACTCAATATCCAACTATATGCATAACTTATCTAAATCAATCCAATCATCATCCTAACATCAATCACATAGCATACATATCAATCATGCATCAATGCAACACCTGCCCATCACATTCAACATTCACATATGTCAATGGCTCTGTGCCATAATTCATCCTCATCAACAAGTCATCAAAATCACAACATGCATAATCATGGCAAGTTCATCACACATACTTTATCACCTACCACGCATCATATTAATACATTATTTATTACACACTTAAACACATGCACTCAAAATATTACATTCATTATATACATCTCCATTCCTTGGCATCAAACTTCCTCTTGGCGCATCTCCGCAGCATTAGCATCCTCCCTGTCACTGGTCACTAAAATTAAACAACAACAAGGGTGAGTGTTTGGAATATCATAATTAATATAGAACGAAGTATTGAACTTAACAATACCTACTACTCTTTGTTATTACATAACCTCTCTCGATTTCCTGCACCTATCCACATCAATGCAACTACACACATACATATCAATCTTTAACTTATTCAAACCATACTTTCATTCATTCACATTACACTTTCAATTCATAATTCATTTTCTATTATCAATCAATATATAATTCACATAAGTCACAACTGACTCTCATGTAATTTGACGCCTAGTATCCGGATACTAAAGGACTGGCCTTCAGCTGGGAGTCCGACTTGACATCCCGTGAACCCGACTTGGTTCACCGAGCCCGACTTGGCTCTCCACCTCAACCACTGGGTCTGACTTGACCACTGGGTAGCTCAACTGGGCACAAAGACCTCGGGAGCCAAAAACGAGGGGTATACATACCGTTGGCCATCCCATACCACATATTCACATATCATATCATCAACGAATCACATGTGCAACTACCAGAAACTGGCATGTGCTCACAATACAGGGCGACCGACTTGTCAAACCCATCCATACAATGCTATGGCATATATCATCAATAATTCAAAATTCCACATTTTTATTCATAATCAATTATACATACACCACTCAAAGTGGGAATATTACATATATATTTCACTTCCATCATTCTAATCTTTATTTCATTATATAATCAATTCAATCAACATATCTCTTTCATATTCAGTCATTTAATCTCATTCCACATACTCATATATTCACAACTACTATATTCATTTACTTTATAGTATTTATGACAACTCTTATTAAATTCTTAAACTTCCCGTAATCTGTTTTCATATCAATTCTAATTAATTATGACCCGAACACCCCCCTTACCTCTATCCCGAGCTCCGATAGTTTGCTCAAGGGGTGGATAGCGTCCTACAGCCGCTGGAATCACCGTTCCTCTTTTGTTTCCGACGTCCACTTCGTCGATCGCTTGCCTAACGCTCGTTCCGGCACCTACGGTCATCGAAACATCAAATTAGTTAGTACGTTACCTTCCTTATACTTCCAAACTCATTACCCAAGCTTCACAAACCACTGAAACTCAGAATCAAAACCCCAATCATCACATGCAAACTCGGATTTCATGAAGGGAAGAAGAAGAAACTAAAGATTAGAGGCCCTAGATGCCTTACCTTGGTTCCAAATTGCTTAAAACCACCAAGAATCCAAGTTTCCCTCAAAACCCTAGCCAAATCGCCTCAGAAAAGAGAGAAAAATGAAAGAAAGGGTTTACAGGTTCTGTTCTGTGTGACCCTGTTATAAAACAGATCGCGACGCTGGCGCTACGCGTCAGCCTGGCGCTACGCGTCAGCTCACTAAATCACACCTGACGCTACGCGTCCCATCCACGCTACGCGTCAGGGTCCTGATGCCATTTTCCTTAAAATTTCATTTAAAACTGCTTTTCCCCGCTTTACATTTCATATACCATTTTCATTATAAGCCAAATAATAATTTACTCATTTCTAATTTATTTTCTATTATCAAAACATCTGGGATGTTACATGGTTGGACTCCTTAAAACAAGCAATAAACTCCACAACCATTGTTGAAAAAGCTATAATATTCTATTTAACAAACTTCCAAGAGATAGCTCCTCTAGCCAACATAAATATGTATCACGACGTGGAGCATTTGCTGTCTTGACATCTAGTAAAATCAGAGTCAGAGTATCCAATGATCTCTAAATTGTTTAACTTCTAAAAAGTGAGCCTATATTCTTTTGTTCTCTTCAAATAACACATTACACGTGTTACTGCCTTCTAATCCTACATTCAGGGATTACTTAAGTATCCTCCCAAAACTCCCACTACAAATGCAATATCAGGACGAGTATAAACTTGAGCGTACATTAGACTTCCCACAGCTGAAGCATAGGAAATCTTTTGCATCTTATTTATTTCAAGATCATTATTAGGGTATTGTTTGAAGCTAAATTTGTCTCCCTTGGCTACCGAGGTATCTCCTGGTTTACTATCTTTTATGCCGAATATATACAAAACTTTATCAATATAGCTCTCTTATGATAACCTTAAGATACCATGAGAACGATCTCTTAATATTTTAATACCTAACACAAAATAGGCTTCACCAAGATCTTTCATTTCAAAATTCTTTGATAGAAATCTCTTGGTTTCTTGCAATAAGCCTATATCGCTGCTAGCAAGTAGTATATCATTGACATATAACACCAAGAATATATATTTACTCCCATTGAATTTATGATAAACACACTTATCAACTATATTTGCCTCAAAACCATATGAGGTAATAACTTGATGAAACTTGTGATACCATTGACGGGAGGCTTGTTTGAGACCATAAATGGATTTCTTTAATTTGTATACCATAGACTTTGAGTCACCAACCATAAAATTTTCTAGTTGCAACATATAAATTGTTTCTTCAACATCACTATTTAGAAACACAGTTTTAATATCCATATGATGGAGCTCTGTTAATCCTCAATTTATTGTTGCTTTTATAATAAAAAGTGAGAAAAATTAAATAAAAAATTAGTTTAAATATAGATAAATTTTAGTTTTATTATAAATAAATAGAAGTTATTAAAATTAACTTATCATGATCCATTGTTCCTATTTTTTGTAGTGAAAATATAGATAAAAGTGGGAAATTTATGCAAAATAGAAGGCTGACGTGTAGCATCAACCCCACGCTTAGCATAAGGATTTTGACCCGACGACACATGTAAGGCCCACACGTAGTGTCAAGTGCTATGTGCACCCCACTAAACAAGTGGAATTTCAATCAAAAAAGGGTCAAATAATTACATAAATGGCTAATCCACTACAGACCAAAGGCATAAACATAGCGGGGAACAAGGATTGAAGCTTGTCTGTGCATTATTGAAGCATAATTAAGGATTAATGGCTGAAAATCAAGAAGATTAATCGAGTCTAAGTTAGAGGCCTGACGCGCAGCATCACTCTTACACGTAGCATCAGGTCCAAACTTTTCCACTATAAATAGGACCATTTGCCAAGGATTTTAGCATCCCTTTCCCATCCACTGAGTATCAATTCAGAGTATCTTGAGTTCTGAATTATGAAAATAGCTTCCATATACTTGAGATTATTGTTTTAGATATATTTTCCTTTAGTGTTGTGAAGTTCTGTGTCAAGTTCAGTTCAATGTTTATCATGTCTCTACTTGTAAGTTGTGTTTTTACTTTTACCATGTCTAACTAATCTGTTTATGTTGGAATTAGTGAACCAATCTATGAATATGATGTTGTGATTATGCATGTTTATGATTCAAGTTTCATGTTAGTATTTGAATGTTTTATTAGTATGAATTTCAAACAGGAGATTGATTTTCTTGCATGTTAAAACTACTTTAATGGAAGTAAAAGTTGAAATGCCCTTAGTATACCAATTATTAAGGATAGAGTTGATAATTATTGTTGTGTTAAGGCCAGCACTTAAAGCAAGTTTTTACTAAGAAAGCATCTGAGGGATTAGACTTTATGGTAATTATTTAGAATTTATTCATCGAGGGATCAGGTTTAATGATTTTAAGCTGCAATGACATAAACTTTATGATTAGTGCGGAGATCCTAATTCCAACATAGTTTGTCAATCTGTGTTTAAATCTCAAGATTGGAATCATTCTAAGGTGCTATTTTTATAAGTTATTTTCTAGATAGTTTCATAATTTATTTTACCTATCTTTTGCTTAACGTATAAATCAATCTCTAAATCTATGAATATTATACGAATTTGTATATGAAACATTCTTCTGTTAATAAGTTTTGATACTTTTACTATAGTAAATAAAAATTATTGCCACTCATTAAAACTAATCAATCCTTGAGGGAACAATATCTAATCTTTTGAAAACTACAATGATAAATTGGTACGCTTGCTAAAAGATCAACAAGTTTTTTGGCGCCGTCACCGGGGATTAATTCAATTTTCAATAAATAGTAAATTTTTAATTACTAAGGTAAAATTTCTTTACTTTTTAACTTAGATAATTTTTAATTTTTACTTTTTACTCATACAATTATTTATTTACTTTTACTTCTTCTTTAATTATTCTTGTTACATTAACTTATTCTATTTAGTTTGTGCATGCAAACTCGATCTTCTACAGAAAGAATCTTCTTTGATCCTGAGATCGAGAAATTGTAAGAAAACTTAAATCTTTGAAATCCAAAACACAAACTATTACTTCTTTTTCTTCAACTCCATCTTCTTTTCATAATTTTAAAAATTTTAAAATGGTCGGAGAACAACAAGACAGAGTTTGGGATAGTTTGCTGCTATTCATGGATCACCCCGTGTGTTGGGAATGTTTCAAGGACTTGTTACAGCGGTGGAAATTAAACCTGCTACATTGATTATAATTCAAAACAATCAGTTTGCTGGTTTAAATCATGAAGAACCGTATGAACATCTAACTATTTTGTTTATGAATTATACAGCACAATTGGTTTTAAACCCAATCAAGAAGAATCTGTGTACATGAGACTATTTCCTTTTTCTTTGGTTGGGAAGGCAAAAGAATGGTTTAAATCTTGTCCTCTTGGTAGTTTTATAAACTAGTCTGATGTCGAAAGAAAATCTTTAGAAATGTTTTATCCCCTTCTAAATATTTTGAAGCTATGACAGCCATTCACTCATTTTCACAAAATCATGATGAGTTATTAGGAGAAGCATGGGAACAATTCAAAGCATTGTTGAGAAAGTGTCCAAACCATAATTTGGACAATGATGGAAAGGTAAGAATCGTCTATCATGGTTTATTTCCTTAATTTAAGATGTTGTTAGATACCTGTGTATGTGGTTCATTAATGAACAAGAATGCAAAGGAGTCAATAGCTATAATGGAGTCCATGTCTACTAGTGACAGACAAGCAAAACATGAAAGAGGTAATGTTTCCTGGAAGCCAGATATGTTAGAGTTGGGAGTAAATGATGTAGTCCTAGCTTAATAAAAATTGTTGACACAACAAATTGAAGTAATGAGCAAGCAATTGCAGAAGCTACAGATTGCTCAAGCGTAACCACAACCCCCTACTCATTGCTTCAATGATATTGAACCTGAGCAAGCTAACTTTTTGAATAATCAGAGGTAACCTATCGGTAACTTTCCTTTTCATTTTGGTAATTATTTTCCTAACAATTATCAACAAGGCTGGAAGAATCAAAATTTTGGCTGGAAACAAGAAACTGGACCTTCCAACAGACCTCCTAACAATCAGTTTCCACAACAACGACAACCTGATCAAAATGCTAGGCTGACAAGGATAGAAGATTCTATCCAACAATTACTACAATATGTGCAAAGGAATGAAGCCGCGTGAAAAGCGTCAGATTTAAAATTGGAACAGCTAGCAAAGGAATTAGCTAAAATGAAAAGTTCTGGTTTTTCCACTAATACCTAGAACCCAAGGGAACAATGTAAAGCTATTTTCACTAGAAGTTATAAAATTATAGGAACAGATTATAAAGAAAGTTGTGAAGAGAGTGAAAAAGAAAAGAGTGAAGAAGAAAAAAAAGAAGAAAGTGAAGAAGAAAAAGAAAAACAAAAAAAGAAAAAAGAAAAAATCAGTATTTGGGTCAGACACCTCCAGTCAGGGATCTAACTTATCCTCATACACCTTTAAGAAAGGATAAGGAAAGAAAGTACAAAAGATTCCTTGAGATTTTTAAGCAGTTACAAATAAACATTCATTTCTCGAAGGCATTAGAACAAATGCCAACATATGCAAAGTTTATGAAAGAACTGCTTACAAAGAAAAGAAGATATAATGAAGAAATTTTTAAGCTTTAATGCTGGAAAAGTCAAAGGACCCTGGAAGTTTCACCATTCCTGTTTCTATTGGAAGTGTAAATATTGGAAAGGCTTTATTAGATATAAGGGCTAGCATCAATTTAATTCCCCTAAGTATGATGAAGCACATTGGTGATCTTGATCCATAAAGGACGAAGATGACTCTACAACTGGCAGACCGCTCAATCAAAAGACCCTATGGAATAGTGGAAAATGTACTTGTGAAGGTGGACAAGTTCTACTTCCTTGTTGATTTTATGGTATTAGACATGCAGAAGGATACTGAAGTTCCCCTAATTCTTGGAAGACTATTCGTGAAGACTGCTAGAGTGCTGATTGATATGGACAATGAAAAACTTGCAGACAGAGTGCATAATAAAGAGGTAAATTTTGATGTTTTCAAAGCTCTCAAACATCTTAACCCAAAACAAGATTATTTTAGAGTGGATGCCCTTGATGAAGTTTGTCTCTCTGTATCAAAAGGTATGTTTTATTCTGATCCCCTCAATAAATTATTGATTAAATTTGTTGATTGTTTAAATGAGGAAGAGGAAAAACAGATAGATAGGTGCTTTGAAAAGCTGGAGAAAGGGAAAGAAATTAACCCTGTAACTAAGAAGACAGAGGAACTCTAGGAGACACCTATTGAAGAGATCTAGAAACATGAGCTGAAAGTGTTGCCTTCATACCTCAAGTATATCTTTTTAAAAGAAGGTAATCTTAAACCAGTCACTATTAGTAGTTTACTAACTGAAATAGAAGAAGCAAGACTAGTAGAGGTATTAAAGGATAATCAAGATGCCATTGGATTGACACTAAAAGATCTAAAGGGTATAAGTCCATCTTATTGCATGTACAAGATTTTATTAGAAGATGATTTCAAGTCTGTAGCTCAACCTCAAAGATGCCTTAATCTTGCAATGAAAGAGGTAACAAAGAAGGAGGTTCTAAAATTACTAAAAGCAGGTATCATCTATCCTATTTCTGGTAGTGTATGGGTAAGCATGGTCCATGTGGTACTGAAAAAGGGAGGTATTGCAGTAATTGTAAATGATAAAAATGAATTAATTCCAACAAGAACTGTCACCAGTTGAAGAATATGTATAAACTATCAGAAATTGAACCAAGCAACTAGAAAAGATTATTTTCCTCTATCCTTTATGGACCAAATACTTGAAAGATTGCCTGCACAGGCTTACCACTGCTTTCTTGATGGTTATTCTGGATATAACCAAATTGTTGTTGATCCTCTTGACCAGGAAAAAATTGCTTTTACATGTCATTTTGGTATCTTTGCTTACAGGAAAATGTCATTTGGATTGTGTAATGCACCTGCTACTTTTTAAAGATGCATGTTTGCTATTTTTTCATATTTAATTGAAAAGATCATAGAAATTTTCATGGATGACTTCTCTATCTTTGGCTACTCCTTTGATACATGTCTATCCAACTTGGACACCATACTGAAGCAATGTATTGACACAAATCTGGTTTTGAACTGGGAGAAATGTCACTTCATGGTGATAGAAGGAATTGTACTTGGTCATAAATCTCTACGAAAGGTATTGAAGTTGACCAAGCAAAAATTAAGGTGATATCTAAACTCCCACCCCCTGTGAATGTGAAAGGGATTAGAAGTTTTTTAGGACATGTTGGGTTTTATCGAAGGTTCATTAAGGACTTTTCAAAAATTGCTAAACCTTTGACAAGCCTATTGAACAAAGATGTTGAATTCAAATTTGATGATGCGTGTTTTAAAGCTTATAATTCTTTAAAAGAAAAATTGATTTATGCTTTTGTTATTATTGCCTCTAATTGGAATTTGCCCTTTGAACTTATGTGTGATGCAAGTGATTATTCTGTGGGAATTGTTTTAGGTCAAAGGCATGAAAAGATTTTTAGGGTTATACATCATGCTAGTAAAGTTTTAAATGAAAATCAAGTGAATTATGCAACCACCGAGAAAGAATTATTAGCCATAGTGTATGCCTTAGAAAAATTTTGATCATATTTGATAGGCTCAAAAATAATTATTTTCACTGATCATGCAACCATCAAATATCTTTTCACTAAAACTGGTTCTAAGCCTCGATTAATCCAATGGATTTTACTCCTACAAGAATATGATCTTGAAATAAAAGATAAAAAGGGTAGTAAAAATATGGTTGTTGACTATTTATCCAGATTAATAAATGATAAGGTCACTGCCAAAGAAAATGAAATTACGAAATAATTTGCTAACGAGAAACTATTTGAAATAACAAAACGGCCATGGTTTGCTAACATGGCCAATTTTAAAGCAGTAAGAATTCTTCCTAATGATTTAACTTGGCAGCAAAGGAAATTTTTTTTCAAAGATGCTAAATATTTTGTCTGGGATAACCCTCATTTGTTTAAAATTAGTGTGGATAATTTGTTATAACGTTTGGTGCCTAAATGGGAAATAAATGATGTGTTATGGCATTGCCACAAATCCCCTTATAGAGGCCATTTTAATGGAGAAAAGACAGCCGCAAAGATCCTCCAATCAGGTTTGTACTAGCCTCCATATTTAAAGATGCTCATTCATTTCTACAATCATGTGACAATTGCCAAAGAATAGGGAATGTAACCAGGAGGCAAGAAATGCCTCTCACAAACATACAAGAGGTAGAGGTATTTGATTGTTGGGAAATTGACTTTATGGGACCCTTCCCTAACTCTCAATCTAATCAATTTATTCTTTTGGCAATTGATTATGTTTCCAAATGGGTGGAAGCAGTTGCTTCACCTAATGCTGATTCCAAAACTATGGTGAATTTCTTAAAGAAAAATATTTTTTGCAGGTTTGGGACACTAAGAACTTTGATTAGTGGTGGAGGTTTACATTTTTATAATAAAGTTCTTCAAAAGGTGTTACAGCATTATGGTGTAAGACATAAGGTGGCCACAACATATCATCCACAAATTAATGGTCAAGCTGAAATTTCAAATCAAGAAGTGAAGAGAATCTTGGAAAAGACCGTGTCTTCTTCAAGAAAGGATTGGTCACAGAAACTTGATAATACACTTTGGGCTTATAGAACTGCATTCAAAACTCCTATTGGTCTTTCCCATTTTCAGATAGTTTATGGAAAAGCTTGTCACCTCCCAGTAGAAATAAAACCTAAAGCATACTGGGCACTTAAATTCCTCAACTTTGATCAAACTGCAGCAGCTGACAAAAGGAAGTTGCAATTATTTGAGTTAGAGGAAATGTGAAATAATACTTATGAATCATCCAGGTGTTACAAGAACAAGGTAAAAGCTTACCATGATAAGAAATTAAAGAAGAGGATCTTAACACCAGGTTAGCAGGTCTTATTGTTTAATTCAAGATTAAAATTATTTCCTGGTAAATTGAAATTTAAATCGCCAGGTCCATTTATGATTAAAGAGGTTAAACTATACGAAGTAGTTGAAATTGAGGATCCAACTTCCAAAAGAAGTTGGATGGTTAATGGACACAGGTTGAAGCCTTATTTGGGTGGTGAGATTAATAAGCTCACCACCATTTGTTACTTAACAGATTTGTGATTTTCAGGTGATGTCAAGCTAGAGACAGTAAATCAAACGCTCAATGGGAGGCAACCCATTTTTCAATTTATTGATTTGTTTTTAAAAATATATAAATAAAAAAATAAAAAATAAAAAAAAATTAGTGTGTTTTGATTAAATTAATAATTTTAGGAATAAAAAGGGTTTAAAAAGGCTTAAAAATAGGGTTTTAAAACTAAATTTTCAGAAAATGAAATTTTGGCTCTGACGCGTGTATTCAATCTTTAAAAAAACTAAAGCCCACTTCACAAAAAGCCAATTTCAAAATTTTAAAACCTAAAATCTCTTTTCTGCTTCCCGCTTTCTAAAAAGTTGTTTTTCAAAACCTAAAACCTCCACCAATCCATATTTTCTCTATTTTGCATTCATCATCCAAGTAAGTTGCTTGCTTCTCTCTTTTTAATTTTCATTTTAATTCCTAGAATGTATATGGTTAGGATTAGAATAGGAAGAATTAAAAACACTTAGGATTATATGATGATTGTTTTTTCTGATTGGGTACATGAAAAGGGCGGTTCTTGCTGCGCAACCCCAATTTGAGGATGATGTTACTGCAAGCTCATGCGTAGCGTCCCCCTGACATGTAGCGTGAGGAAACAGGGCTGACGCTACGTGTCAGACTCCTATTCTCAGTTTTTTAATTTTTGTGATTTTTGTTTTTCTTTTCTGTTTTTAATTTCTAAATTTTAAATTATGTGTTTTGTTTATATTACATTTTAATTTTTACTATTGTTATTTTAATTTTTACTAATAATGTGTGTTTTATTTTTATTTTAATTTTTAGTCTTTTAATTTTTGTAATTTATATGTTTAATTTTTGTATTTTTAATATTATTTTTCTAGGGTTTTTTAACTTGATTTTATGTATGTTTGTTTTCTAACTTTCAATACATGAATGTTTGTCTTGTAAAATATTTTCTTTTATGCATGATTGATTGTTAAAATGTTATTGTTTGTATTATTTTAATTTTAAAGTTTTCTTGCACATGGCACCGAAGAAATCCATCCCTGCTACCAGTCCAAAGAGAAGGAAGAGGACTGACACTACTTCTTTTGAGGACCCAGATAAACAGGAGTAAGAGGAGCAGCTTGGACCTCAGAATGTTACCAGGTTCAAGACTGATGTGAAATGGGCCAGGTTTCATCAGATCAAGGGTTACAGGTTGATTTGGGAAAGGGTACTTGACTTAGGACTCGGTGACTATCCAGAGCTGTAGGATGAGATTCAGAGGAAATGATAGGGACCGTTATTTTCTGTACATATGGCAGGAGACCCCATCCTGGTGATGGAGGTCTATGCCAACGCTTATAGGACACGACAGGATTCGTCGAACATTAGGCAGAGGTGGAGCAGCTGGGTTAGAGGTAGGCATATAGTCTATGACTATGATACGACTAGTACCCTTTTGGGTAATCCTAGGGAGCCCACTCTCGAGGATGATACTTGTTTCTGGCAGGAGAACAGAAATAAGGTTGCGACTAAGAAGGGTGATCTAGAATTTGACCTAGAGCAGGTTACTCATTTTCTAAGCAAAGAAGGAATCTATTTTTACCTTAGCAAGTGACTCACCACTCCACAACATCGTGCCAGTGACTCACCTCTCCAGCTTACTAGTCGATAGATGCTGTTTATTATCTTTCATTCTACAGGGACACACAATTGATATTGTTGCTCTCATTTTTTAACAGATTTACCATTATGCCCTTAGGTATAAGGTAAATCCCTAGTACCATTTCCACTTATCATTTCTGCTTTACTGAGGAGGCAGGGAGAGTAGGTACCTTCTCTAAAGTTCACTAGTTTATCAGGGAGAGTACCCAATGTTCTGGTGAATAGGATTTACTTTGTTCAGCACTACGAGCTCCCACCTGTTGAGGAGGAGGCCTAGCCCAGATCGAGATGTAGGAGACCACCTCAGGCGACTATCAGTAATGCTTTCCTCCAGGAGCAGACTCGGAGTAGGATAGACCATTAGCATATGATGCAGATGATGATTGTTTCCCATAGAGGCTATATCTACTTACATGATTCTTTCTATCAGTATAGGGTTCAGGGAGCAGATGCATCATTCTTGATGTCTGCTGAGTTTGCATCTCATGTGGCTTGGCCAGGAGACCAGCCTACATATCTTGAGGGAGGTAGCATATCTGGTGCTTAGGCTAACACAGAGAAGGACACTACTGATGATGATAATGATGAGGATAATCAGATGTAGGATGACTAAGGGCCATATTTATTTTGTACACCTTTTATGATTGCTTTTACATACTTTGGGGGTATCGACATAATTTCTTTCAAATTGATTTTGCTTAATTTTTTGATCTTTGTTATCATACAGAGGATCCAAGAACATGATCAAGGCACATTAATGGTAAAAACATGAACTAGGGACAAAAAGCTTACCATGGTAAAAAGTATTTATCCTTTGTTAGCCAATTTTGAGCCTTAAAAATATTTTTCTTTTGCACCCTCAACCATAAATGTTTTTTAACCATTCCCTTTCATCTGATAAAGTAAAAAAACATTACAATAAAAAGGAAAATTCTTTTGAAGTATTCTTATAAAATGGGGAGTGAAATTATGAACTTAGTTCTTTTTATAAAAATTATATCAGTCATGCATATATATGAAAAATAAAAGTAAAAAGAAAAGGAAAGAAATATATATGCAAATTCAGAAAAATAAATAAAAGAACTAAAAGTTAGGGGTATTTGTCAAAAAGGGAAGTGAGTTTTGGTCAACGAGAAACACCTTATTCTTACATGAAATGCTCTTTTATGATTTTAGGTGTTTTATTTTCCTAGAAAAACATGAATTCTTGTAATCAAGCCTCATTACAACCTTTGAAAAGACCTTGTGATTCTTGTTTGATTCTGTATGAATAACGACTGATAAGATAAAAATCAAAATTAAATTTGTTTGATTTTATGATTGGTTGAGTTAAACAAATTACCTTTTCACAGAGAGAAACACGTGTGAGGTATGCCTTGAAATAAGCTTGATTTATTGACATGACATTATGATAGTTTTATCTCTAAGCTTCTTTTGCACAAGTTATTAATGTTGATTATTTGAAATGGTAAGTTATGAATTACTTGTGGTAAGTTTTCAAAATTTTCAAAAATTATTTTCAAAAGATTGGTTCATAGTTTTAGTTTGTTTTGCTCGAGGACAAGCAAATTCCTAAGTTGGGGGTAGTTTGTTAGTCCTCAATTTATCATTGTTTTCATAATAAAAAGTGAGAGAAATTAAATAAAAAACTAGTTTAAATATAGATAAAATTTGGTTTTATTGTAAATAAATGGAAGTTATTAAAATTAACTTAGCATGACCTATTGTTCCCATTTTTTGCAGTGAAAATATGAAGATAAAAGTGGGAAATTTATGCAAAATAGAAGACTGACGCATAACATCAACCCCATGCTTAGCATAAGGATTTTGACCTTGACGCTACACATCAGGCCCACACATAGCGTCAGGTGCTACGTGTACCCCACTAAGCAGGTGGAATTTCACTCAGAAAGAGGGCCAAATCATTGTATAAATGGCCAATCCACTATAGACCAAAGGCATAAATGCAGTGGAGAACAAGGATTGAAGCTTGTCTGCACATTATTGAAGCATAATTGAGGATTAATGGCTAAAAATTCGGAAGATTAATGGAGTCTAAGTTAGAGGCCTAACGCGCAGCGCCACACTTACGTGTAGTGTCAGGTCCAAACTTCTCCACTATAAATAGGACCATTTGCCAAGGGTTTCAACATCCCTTTCCTATCCATTGAGTATCCAATTTAGAGTATCTTGAGTTGAGTTGTGAAAATAGCTTCCATATACTTGAGATTATTGTTTTAGGTCTATTTTCCTTTCATGTTGTGAAGTTCTGTGTCAAGTTCAGTCCAGTGTTCATTATGTCTCTACTTGTAAGTTGTGTTTTTACTTTTACCATGTGTAACTAATCTGTTTATGTTGGAATTGGTGAACCAATCTATGAATATGATGTGGTGATTATGAATTGTGCATGTTTATGATTCAAGTTTCATGTTAGTATTTCAATGTTTTATTAGTATGGATTTCAAATAGGAGAATGATTTTCACGCATGTTAAAACTACTTTAATGGAAGTAAAAGTTGAAATACCCTTAATATACCAATTACTAGGGATAGAGTTGGTAATTATTGTTGTGTTAAGGTCAACACTTAAAGCAAGTTTTTACTTAGAAAGCATCTGAGTGATTCAACTTTATGGTAACTATTTACTTTCAGTGTTCATTATGTCTCTACTTGTAAGTTGTGTTTTTACTTTTACCATGTGTAACTAATCTGTTTATGTTGGAATTGGTGAACCAATCTATGAATATGATGTGGTGATTATGAATTGTGCATGTTTATGATTCAAGTTTCATGTTAGTATTTCAATGTTTTATTAGTATGGATTTCAAATAGGAGAATGATTTTCACGCATGTTAAAACTACTTTAATGGAAGTAAAAGTTGAAATACCCTTAATATACCAATTACTAGGGATAGAGTTGGTAATTATTGTTGTGTTAAGGTCAACACTTAAAGCAAGTTTTTACTTAGAAAGCATCTGAGTGATTCAACTTTATGGTAACTATTTAGAATTTATTCACTGTGATGATCAAATATGCATGTTTATAATTACTATGTTATATTCTATTGCGAGGATCCTAATTCCAACATAGTTTATCAATCTGTGTTTAAATCTCAAGTATTGGAATCATTCTAAGGTGTTATTTTTATAAGTCATTTTCTAAATAGTTTCATAATTTATTTTACACTATATTTTACTCAATGTATAAATCAATCTCTAAATTTATGAAATTATTGTACAAATTTGTATATAAAACATTATTTTGTTAATAAGTTTTGATGCTTTTACTATAGTAAATAAAAATTACTACCACTCACTAAAACCAAATAATCCTTGAGGGAAAGATATCTAACCTTTTGAAAACTACAATGATAAATTGGTGCACTTGCCAAAAGATCAACAAGCTCTAGGTCATAATGAGCTACAAGTGCCATAATTATCCTAAAAGAATCCTTTGAAGACACTGGAGAGAAGGTTTCTTTATAGTTGATGCCTTGTTTTTTAGTGAAGCCTTTAGCAACTAAATGGGTTATATCTCTCAACATTACCCTTTGTATCCCGCTTGATTTTAAATATCTATTTCCAACCAATGGGCTTCACACCTTTAGGTAATTCAATAAGATCCCAAACATTATTGTCTTACATAGACTTCATCTTCTCCTTCATAGCATTAATCCACTTTTGAGAGTTAGAAGTTTGCATGGCTTGGCAGAAATAGATTGGATTATTTTCTGTTAAACCAATGTCATCCTCATGTTCTTAGAGAAACACAATATAATCATCTAGAATCACACCCCTTCTTTCTCTAGTGGATCTCCTCAATGGTACTTCTTGAGATTGTTGAGCTTGCTCTATAGGTACTTGAGGGTGAAACTTATTGTTGTCTTATACTAGACAATGTCAGGAATAACTCCATTATTGTCATTTATTACTAGAGTAGATATTGGAATAGTAATAAGCACGATGACTTGATTACTTGAGGGTGAAACTTATTGTTGTCTTATACTAGACAATGTCAGGAATAACTCCATTATTGTCATTTATTACTAGAGTAGATATTGGAATAGTAATAAGCACGATGACTTGATTACTTTTAAAGATTGGTTTTTCCTCAAAGACAACATTCCTTATGTTCTCTTCCTTCCCAAACTCAACATCCTCCAGGAATCTCGCATTCCCTATTTCAAAGAATGATCTAGTATTAGGATTATAAAATTTATAGCCCCGAGAGCGTTCAGGATAGCCAACAAAATAATAGCTAATAGTCCTTGATTCCAGCTTGCTTTCGCATGGTCTATAAGGACACGCCTCAACTGGACAACCCCAAATATGTAAATGCTTTAAGCTTGGCCTTTTACTAGTCCATAGCTCATAAGAATTTTTATTAACTGGTTTACTTGGCAGTCTATTTAGGATGTAAACTGTAGTCTTAAGTGCTTCTCCCTATAATGACTCTAGCAAAGAAGAATGACTAATCATACTTCTCACCATATCCTTAAGAGTCTTATTTCAACATTCTGTAACACCATTCATGCTTGGTTTCCGAGGCATAGTATACTAAGGAACGATGCCATATTCCCGTAGGAAAAGCATAAAAGGCCTTGGATGTTGTTCACCTAATCCATCATATCTATCATAATATTCACCTTCACGGTCAGATTTGATAGACTTAATTTTCATTCCAAGTTGAAGTTCAAATTTAGCTTTAAAAGTTTTGAAAATGTCTAGGGATTGGAACTTCTCATGTATTAAAAATAGGTAGTCGTACCTTAAATAATCATCTATGAACATAATGAAATATTATTTTCTCTTCCATGATGATGTAGGGAATGGTCCATAGATATCTATGTGAATTAATTCCAAAATGTCCTTAGCACTTTTGGCACATAATTTTCTAGAGTTTCTTGCTTGCCCTTAACACACTCAACGCATACCTCAAATTTTAACAAGTCTAAGGGTCCAAGAATCTTATCCAATACAAGTCTTTGAATTCTCTGTTTAGAGATATGGCCTAAACACTTATGCCATAAAATGGCTGAGTTCTCATTTAATTAACACTTTGTTCCTCATGAACTTATTTGTAGTATTTCATTATGAGAGCTAATAATATCAAACATATATAGATTATCAATC
Source organism: Clitoria ternatea (assembly GCA_037962975.1). NCBI lineage: Eukaryota > Viridiplantae > Streptophyta > Magnoliopsida > Fabales > Fabaceae > Clitoria > Clitoria ternatea. Next base: position 230,754,352 of record CM075672.1, read on the forward strand.
AAACAACCAAAACCAAAAATATTTAAATTTTGATAGAGACTAAATTTATTATTTCTAAATGAACATGAAAAACTAAATCTTCAAATTAGAAATAGAAATTTAAATTCTACCTAAAAGATGGCATGACAAAAAGTCTCAAATAAATCCAAATAAAATCCAGTTTTTAATTGTAATCTAAATGTTCCAATAGCCTCCACTGTGACCTTGTTGTCATCGCCCATGTAGATGAATCTTTCATTATCGCTTGGAGGTTGACTCCAAAGGTAACCCTACAATGGATACACTAATATGACTAGTATCACCAGAATCTACCCATCAAGTATCATGTTATACAAAAGCTAAATTAACTTCAGAACAAACAAAAGAGAGAAAATTTCCTTTCTTTCCATGCCATGAAGCGTACTTGGAATACTCTTTCTTCATGTGTCCAGGCTTCTTAACAAAGAAGTAATTAGGTATTTTCTCATTATTTTTTACTTTATTTTGTCGAGAAGTCCCTCCTACAACATCCTTATTATTCTTTTTCTTTCTGTTATGAGAATTTAAGGCCAAATAAGCAATTTTAGTTTTGTCTCTTTGTTTTCTTTCCTCTTCTTGCACCCAATGAGAAATAAACACATTCAAGGTCCATTTACCCTTCTAAGTATTATAACTCACCTTGAACTGTCCAAAGTGTGCTAGAAGAGAAATCAAAACTAAGTGCACGAGCAAGTTATCAGACAACTCTAACTTTAGTGCTTTCAGTTTTGATTCAAGATTAGACATTTCCATAATGTACTCCCTTATGTACTAGTAAAATACATTTCAACAGCATCCAGTAAACCATTAGCACTCTTACTCTCAAAAATATAGCCTCAAAATACTTTTGGAATAGATTGCTTCATGATAATCAGACACATTCGATTTGAGCATTCCCATTTTTTAACCTTATCTTCTTCCAAATTTTCCAGAGTTGAAGTGGGTTTAGCAGCCCAAAGTACTAGATCAAGATCCATGCAGCCAAGAATAATCTCTATTGTTTCTTCCAGGCCTTAAAGTTTATCCCATTAAGCATTGGGATACAATTAATTTGAGCATACAAGTTAACAACACTAGCAACAACTGGAAAAGAATAGAAATATAATTCAAATAAATAAAATAAAATATGTAGACCATTTCTATGATAGACCCATTACAAGATACCGAGCACAACATTAATTTTTTTAGTCTTTAGACACACAAATTAATTTGTAAGTTGTACCTTTAGTGCAACGATCAAATATTGATAATTAATTTTATCAAGTAATAGCTTTTCTTTGGACTGACTATCATTCACAAGATGTTAACTTTATAATTATCACATATGTATCATCACAGACATGCTATTATTTGGCTAGATTGTGTCTTCCTTTGGGATGAGTACAAAATGCCTAAATAAGCTCATGCAAACATCTATTGTAATTCAAATTAAATTAATTTCTATAACAGGGATTGCTTTGGCAATAAATATTATATTAATTAATCTAATTAAAAATTATTAAATAAATGAATCAATAAATAGGGTCTTTTATCAGTCAAAATTTACATTCGAATATAATTTTATACTATATATATATATAGCAACAAGATTTGAACGTTACTGTAACACCCTAATCACTTACAACTAATAATTCTAAAAATATGAGAAAAATTTTCACAAAACAGTCACGCAGCATTTGACATAGAGGGGAGCAGGCAGGGAGGAAACGAGGAGCAATCACTCACATATAGCAACCTACAGAGAAGCTAAAACTGGGGCCGGCTCAATGGGTTTATCGCAACGCATTAACACTAGGGCGGACTGCACAACACCGTTATTCGCTTAGACGGGGTATAATACCGTCCAGGCGGAGTATGGGAATGCAGCAGCGGATAGAGGAGATTTCGCAATGGGGCTTCCCTTCGAGTAAGGCTGGTTACTCAACAGGAATAATAGATAAGGGAAATATGTTAATACATTCACACGCGTAGCTTTCGGTGGAAAGCGGAGTTAGAATCATCCTACTTGACTAGGCGGGGTATATTTATCTTGGGCGGGCTGTCCTAGTTACTTGGGCGAGGTATGACACCGTCTAAACGAATCTACATAACGCCTATTTAACACAACTACAAGGTAATTTCCTCCATCGGGTATGGACAAGGGTTCACTAGGTAAATCCCCACACTCGCCTTTCACTCAGAAAAATGTGAAGTTACAGGGTACATATACGTTAGTAGGTTGTGGAGAAAGGAAGAGTCTGAACCTATTCTGCCCAACTCAACTAATTATGACGACGCCTGGGCGGACTCAGCCATCACGCCCAGATTAGGAGTCAACACCGGGGTCTCATTCTAACCACATCGCCTCAGCGCGAATCCTCACGCCTGGGCGAATTGCTCCCACGCTTCGGGCGGGGTACGACGCCGCCCAACGTATCCGGCATGAATTTTTCCTAAGACAATTTCCAATTCACTTAGACTTGGCTATAACCTGCTCAATCATACCGTCCCTACGTATCCATTAAAGCACAATTATGAAACAAAGCAGCACATAGCATCACACACACCAAAACCATACATCCATATATATACATAAAAGTGTATGTCAATATTTACAATACAAAATCGGACTTCTCCTTGCCCGTAAAGTTCTATTCATCCCCAAAACATTAACATCCGGTATTAGCCAGTCCGGGCTTAATCTAACGACGCCTTAATTAAACCTTCCAAATGCATCAGCACTCCGCCCAGCATTCCAGCTCTGCTTCTGGTCCTCTTCACGAGAGACATTCACTGAAAATGGCCACTGCAGGGGTGAGCTTTTACATGTATAATGATACTCACAGACTCGGTATCAGCGTTAGAACACGCTTCTGCTATCATTCAACCTTTCTCAAGTAACCAAGTCATACAGTTCAAACGACATTCATAACACACATAATACACAGAGTTTATTCCACATCCAAATATATATATTCATGCATTCAAAATCATACACATGCACATACATAGATTTATACATCACCACAATCAGCCTTATTTCTATATGCATTCCTGCGGATCCGACTCGGGTAAAGACTCTCAGTTACGGCCCCCCTTTTTCTTTTGGCCCCTCGTCCCTCAGCTCTTACCATGTGGCACCGGCCTCCCCACGGCGTCTCGAGACTCTCTTCTCTAGCTCCAACGGCTACCACGAGCTCTATTGGGATCTAGCCAGGGTTGGTAACTGGAAGTCGTTTCCCTTGGGGTTCTTGACCTTCCATGGGTCACCCCACTCCTACTCATGCAACTAACACATTCATTATTACACATCATCGCGCCATGAACACCTTACAGTCGTCATTAATTCAATCAGTCGCACCAGTGCATGTTACAATCGGTCATCAGACTAACAACATTGGGCAATCCAATTAAGAACATGCACATGCATACACTTCATAGTGACAACAAATTAGATCCATCATTATCACCCACGAGCAAGCTACACCATCGCAATGAAGATCGCTATCAGAATCTAAAATCATGCATCAGTTCTAGTAATTGTGAATACATGCACACATACACAGCATCAGTTCTAATGATTATAAATACATGCACACACACACACCCACGCTCAGCAGCATGTTCATCCGGTACCGTTCTTAGACCATGCATTCGACATGCAAGCGCCCCCTACCTTTAGAAGAATCCTCAGAAACCTTTTTCGTTCTTGTTGTTGGGTCCGATGTCCTTCTCCTGGTTCGTCCGGTCTTCCTTGGCTTTGTCGTACCCTGCGCTTGATTCTGGGATGAAGTGTGATCCGTTCTCCAGTACTGCAACCAAGACCTCCAGGAGCGAAGAGTAAGATAGAAGAAGAGGAAGAATGGAGACGAAGAGAGGAAGTAGAGGATGAAGTGACGGAGGAGAGAGTCTGAAGAAAGAGCAAGTGTGCTTTTCTGCCAAGGGCTCACGCATATATATATATATGTATGTGTACATGCGCACAGCAAAAGAGTGGGATGGGAGAGTGCGTGCCCAGCAGTCACGTGCACTCTACCCCATCCCCTGACCATCACTATGTTTATTATTCTAATGGCTAAATCCTAAGTAGTTAAATGCAATTAACAGTTATTTCTAGTTGAAATCAAGTCTTAATGGTTTATTCTTCATTCAGCATTTAATTTTAAAACGGGGATGTTACAGTTCTCCCCCACTGAAAAAGAATTTCGTCCCCGAAATTCAGTCGGTACTTGCCTAGGTAAACAACTCGGGGTACTGCTGTCGCATGGCGTCTTCGCGTTCCCACGTGTAGGAGGTGGTCTTGCCTTGCTGCCACTCCACTTTAACTAGCCTTACGTTCTTGTTTCTTAAGCGTTTTACCGATTGATCCACGATTCCAACCGGTGTAGTCACAGTGGTTAGGTCTTCCTTAATCTCTACCTCGTCGTCAGGCACCGTGTGGCTGGGGTCATGCAAATACTTCCTTAGTTGAGACACGTGAAACACGTCGTGCAATCAGGACAAGTGAGTTGGCAACGCGAGGCGGTATGCCACGGGGCCAATCCGTTCTACTACCTCATAAGGTCCGATGTAGCGAGGGCTTAACTTCCCACTTTTTAAGGCTCGTCCAACTCCTTTACTCGGAGAGGTTCTCAGAAATACTCGATCTCCGACTTGAAATTCTAATGGCTTGATGCGTTTGTCATGGTAGCTCTTCTGCCTGTCTTGTGATGCTTTCATCTTCTCCCTTATTACTCGGATCTGTTCTGTGGTTTGCTTCACGATGTCTGGTCCCAGTAATAGACTTTCACCCGTTTCTGACCAACAGAGCGGGGTTCGGCATCTACGCCCATATAATGCCTCGTAAGGTGCCATGCCAATGCTGTGATGATGGCTGTTGTTGTACGTAAACTCGATCAAGGGAAGGTACTGCTCCCAGTCCCCACCGTACTCTAACACACACGCTCTCAATAAGTCTTCTAGACTCTGAATTGTTCGTTCGGATTGTCCATCCGATTGGGGGTGGTAGGCAGAACTAAGCCAAAGCTTCGTCCCCAATTCTTGATGCATGCTGGTCCAAAACCTGGACGTAAATCTAGGGTCCCTATCTGAAACGATGGAAGTAGGTATGCCATGAAGTCGGATAACTTCTTGAATATAGATTTGAGCCAATTTATGCAATGGGTACTTCATATTTACAGGTAAAAAGTGTGCACTCTTCGTCAATCTGTCAACAATGACCCAAATGGCATCATGGCCCGCTCGGTTTTTGGGTAATCCCATAATAAAATCCATCGCAATTGAGTCCCATTTCCACACGGGGATCTCTAGAGGCTGCATTGCACCGTACGGTTTTTGGTGCTCTACCTTCGATTTCTGACAAGTCATACACCGGGTCACGTACTCCGCCACATCCTTCTTTAGTCCGGGCCACCAGAACTGTCTCCTCAAGTCGTGGTACATTTTCGTGGTTCCTGGGTGAATGCTGAGTAGGCTTTTGTGGGCTTCATCAAGCACCATTCTTCTCAATCTTCCTTCACTCGGTATATATATCCTGTTTCTCACCCGGAAGATCCCATCTGATCCCTCTGCCAAGGATAAATCCTTTCCTTTGGCTTGAATTTCCTTCATTTCGGCTAGGTAAGAGTCCGCCTGTTGCTGTTCGTACACGGATTTTAAGAATTCGTTGGCAATCCTCAACGTACCGATTGTCATCTTCTGAGAGGAAGAGGTGTCAACATGCAAGTTCATGTCTCGGAACCGTTCCAACAACTCAACTTCTTTTGCCATCATGGCTGCTATGTGGAGGGATTTTCGACTCAATGCATCTGCTACGACATTTGCCTTACCTGGGTGGTATTTCAACTCGAAATCATAGTCCTTCAAAAACTCAATCCATCTTCTCTGCCTCATGTTCAATTCCTTTTGGTCGAATAGGTATTTGAGGCTCTTATGATCGCTGTATATCTCAAATTTGGACCCGTACAAGTAATGTCTCCAGATTTTCAATGCAAAAACTACTGCTGCCAGCTCCAAGTCATGGGTCGGATAATGCTGTTCGTGGGGTCTCAATTGTCGAGAGGCATATGCTATCACTCGATCCTTCTGCATGAGTACACATCCTAATCCGAGTCCGGACGCGTCACAATAGACCACGAAGCTTTCTCGTAATTCAGGTAATGCCAACACCGGAGCAGTTGTCAACTTATTCTTCAGTTCTTGGAAGCTGCTCTCACACTCCGGACTCCATACAAAAGAAACGTTCTTGCGAGTCAATTTAGTCAGGGGTAATGCCAACTTAGAAAAACCTTCGATGAACCTTCTATAATAACCTGCCAAGCCCATAAAACTCCTTATTTCCGAGATCGACCTGGGCCTTTCCCATGCCATTACAGCAGCTACCTTCGCAGGATCCACCGAGACGCCTCGCTTGGAGATCACATGCCCGAGGAAGTGGATCTCATCCATCCAAAATTCGCACTTTGAAAGCTTTGCAAACAATTGTTTCTCCTTCAACACTTGGAGTACCGTCCTGAGATGTCCTTCATGTTCCTCAGATGTCTTAGAATAAACTAGAATATCATCGATGAAGACAACAACAAACCGATCTAAGAAGGAATGGAATATGCTGTTCATGTAATTCATGAAAACAGCAGGGGCGTTTGTCACACCGAACGGCATCACTACATACTCATAGTGACCATACCTAGTCCTAAAGGCAGTTTTAGGAATGTCCGAGTCCTTCACTCGGATTTGGTGATATCCTGATCGTAAGTCGATTTTTGAGAAGACTGAGGCTCCACGCAGTTGGTCAATTAAATCATCAATTCTAGGCAGTGGGTATCGATTCTTGATTGTGAGTTTGTTAAGCTGTCGGTAATCTATACAAAGTCTCATGCTGCCATCCTTCTTCTTAACAAGTAGCACAGGTGCGCCCCATGGTGACACGCTTGGTCTAATGAACTGCTTCTCAAGTAACTCATCCACTTGTTTCTTCAACTCTGCCAATTCGGTTGAGGACATTCTGTAGGGTGCACTGGAGACCGGTTCGGCTCCAGGGATCAAGTCTATAGAGAATTCAACTTCTCTATTGGGAGGCACACTCGGGACGTCTTCTGGGAACACTTCTGGGAATTCGCAGACAACCGGAATTTCGTTCACTAGGGTCTCACTCTCATCTTTGGTTAGACAAAGCACCATAAATAGTTGGGTTATACCTAGTGCCGAGCCATCTTCAGTGGGTTGTTTTGGGAAAACTATCTCTCGGTTTCTACAATCTACTAATACCTTATTGGCTGAAAGCCAATCTATTCCAAGCACAATATCAAGACCCTTTAAGGGCATGCAAATCAGATCGAAGATGAAACTCCGATCATACAGCTCAAATGCTACGTTTTTACATATTGACGATGTGAATACACTAGGGCCAGTGGGGCTGGCCACTTCTAAAGTCCAGCTCATAGACACAGTTGGTAGCCTCAACCGTTTCACGCACTCATCAGCTATAAAAGAATGGGTTGCTCCCGAATCGAAAACAACATTGAGCATATTCGTTCCAAGTGAGCACTTACATTGTACTAGATCGTTTGCTGGTGCAACATCCTCTGCATTGATGGTGTAGATCCTTCCTGTCGCTGTTGGGCCGGTGTTCCTTTCTCGGCTGTTCGGGGTACGCATCATATTTCCTCTGGTTCCGTTGCCTCTGCCACCAGGTCGTTGGTTATCATTCACTCTGGTTCGATCTTGAAATCCTCCTTGACGCACATTGGTGTTTGCCTGGCGGAGTTGGGGGCAGTCCGGGCGAACGTGTCCTTTCTCTCCGCAGTGGTAGCATTTAACATTTGTATCGTTGCATTCCTTAGCAAAATGGTCACCGCCGCATTTAAAGCATCCGCCATACCTTGGTCGTCCACTCATCTGTCTCCCTCGGTCATCATGGTTCTGATATCTGGTGAAGGGTTCATTCCTCCTCACGTTCCCTGGCCTCTTGAAACGTGATTGCTGAGGCCTCAGGTGCTGGTTAGCTCTGCTGCACTGGCCCGAATGGGCCCTGTCATCCTCTTCAAATATTCTACACTTGTTCACTAAGGCAGGGAAACTCCGGATTTCGTGGTATCTGCAGGCCCTCTTAATATCCGATCTCAGTCCGTTCTCAAACTTAAGACACTTGGAGTGCTCCGTTCCTGGCTGCTGGAAGGGCGGATAAAATAGGCACAATTCTTCAAATCTGGTTGCGTATTCTTCCACAGTCATGGAGCCCTGTTTTAACTCCATAAACTCCAGCTCTTTCCGACTCCTCACTGTGTCGGGAAAGTATTTGTCCAAGAAGCAGGCCTTGAAATCGTTCCACGTCAGTTGATTATCATCTTCGGGGAATTGGCTTCTAGCTATTTTCCACCAATTCTCCGCTTCATCTCGCAGCATATACACTGCACACTCCACCTTCTGGGCTTCGGTACATCGAAGACCCCTAAAAATTCTCTCTAATTCCTGAGTCCACTTGAACGCCGCCTCAGGGTTCCGTCCTCCTAAGAATTCACTCGGCTTCCTCTTCAGGAAGCGGTCCAGCACATGGCCATCCTCAGGTTGAGTTTGGCCTTGCCTTTCAAACACATCAGCAAAGCGTTGGAATGATGTGGCTATAGCCTCCATACTTTGACGATGCGCCATTCCTTATCCTGAAACTGACATTTAAGGATAAGTATACGGAGCCACTTACTACCGATCTAATTATTAGTCCAACAATTAATAACTTAGCACATTATATCATTCGCCTAAGTCATACACACAATCGGACCAGGGGAAAACAACCCCTTGTCCTCAAGACAATCATCAATCAGGTCAACCAGCATCAGAACAATTTTCAACCAATCAAACAGAAAGACACACACCACTGCTTACACTTGGTAAGCATACTTTGGCCTTGGACTTTTCGGTCCGCTCTGATACCAAAATGTAACACCCTAATCACTTACAACTAATAATTCTAAAAATATGAGAAAAATTTTCACAAAACAGTCACGCAGCATTTGACATAGAGGGGAGCAGGCAGGGAGGAAACGAGGAGCAATCACTCACATATAGCAACCTACAGAGAAGCTAAAACTGGGGCCGGCTCAATGGGTTTATCGCAACGCATTAACACTAGGGCGGACTGCACAACACCGTTATTCGCTTAGACGGGGTATAATACCGTCCAGGCGGAGTATGGGAATGCAGCAGCGGATAGAGGAGATTTCGCAATGGGGCTTCCCTTCGAGTAAGGCTGGTTACTCAACAGGAATAATAGATAAGGGAAATATGTTAATACATTCACACGCGTAGCTTTCGGTGGAAAGCGGAGTTAGAATCATCCTACTTGACTAGGCGGGGTATATTTATCTTGGGCGGGCTGTCCTAGTTACTTGGGCGAGGTATGACACCGTCTAAACGAATCTACATAACGCCTATTTAACACAACTACAAGGTAATTTCCTCCATCGGGTATGGACAAGGGTTCACTAGGTAAATCCCCACACTCGCCTTTCACTCAGAAAAATGTGAAGTTACAGGGTACATATACGTTAGTAGGTTGTGGAGAAAGGAAGAGTCTGAACCTATTCTGCCCAACTCAACTAATTATGACGACGCCTGGGCGGACTCAGCCATCACGCCCAGATTAGGAGTCAACACCGGGGTCTCATTCTAACCACATCGCCTCAGCGCGAATCCTCACGCCTGGGCGAATTGCTCCCACGCTTCGGGCGGGGTACGACGCCGCCCAACGTATCCGGCATGAATTTTTCCTAAGACAATTTCCAATTCACTTAGACTTGGCTATAACCTGCTCAATCATACCGTCCCTACGTATCCATTAAAGCACAATTATGAAACAAAGCAGCACATAGCATCACACACACCAAAACCATACATCCATATATATACATAAAAGTGTATGTCAATATTTACAATACAAAATCGGACTTCTCCTTGCCCGTAAAGTTCTATTCATCCCCAAAACATTAACATCCGGTATTAGCCAGTCCGGGCTTAATCTAACGACGCCTTAATTAAACCTTCCAAATGCATCAGCACTCCGCCCAGCATTCCAGCTCTGCTTCTGGTCCTCTTCACGAGAGACATTCACTGAAAATGGCCACTGCAGGGGTGAGCTTTTACATGTATAATGATACTCACAGACTCGGTATCAGCGTTAGAACACGCTTCTGCTATCATTCAACCTTTCTCAAGTAACCAAGTCATACAGTTCAAACGACATTCATAACACACATAATACACAGAGTTTATTCCACATCCAAATATATATATTCATGCATTCAAAATCATACACATGCACATACATAGATTTATACATCACCACAATCAGCCTTATTTCTATATGCATTCCTGCGGATCCGACTCGGGTAAAGACTCTCAGTTACGGCCCCCCTTTTTCTTTTGGCCCCTCGTCCCTCAGCTCTTACCATGTGGCACCGGCCTCCCCACGGCGTCTCGAGACTCTCTTCTCTAGCTCCAACGGCTACCACGAGCTCTATTGGGATCTAGCCAGGGTTGGTAACTGGAAGTCGTTTCCCTTGGGGTTCTTGACCTTCCATGGGTCACCCCACTCCTACTCATGCAACTAACACATTCATTATTACACATCATCGCGCCATGAACACCTTACAGTCGTCATTAATTCAATCAGTCGCACCAGTGCATGTTACAATCGGTCATCAGACTAACAACATTGGGCAATCCAATTAAGAACATGCACATGCATACACTTCATAGTGACAACAAATTAGATCCATCATTATCACCCACGAGCAAGCTACACCATCGCAATGAAGATCGCTATCAGAATCTAAAATCATGCATCAGTTCTAGTAATTGTGAATACATGCACACATACACAGCATCAGTTCTAATGATTATAAATACATGCACACACACACACCCACGCTCAGCAGCATGTTCATCCGGTACCGTTCTTAGACCATGCATTCGACATGCAAGCGCCCCCTACCTTTAGAAGAATCCTCAGAAACCTTTTTCGTTCTTGTTGTTGGGTCCGATGTCCTTCTCCTGGTTCGTCCGGTCTTCCTTGGCTTTGTCGTACCCTGCGCTTGATTCTGGGATGAAGTGTGATCCGTTCTCCAGTACTGCAACCAAGACCTCCAGGAGCGAAGAGTAAGATAGAAGAAGAGGAAGAATGGAGATGAAGAGAGGAAGTAGAGGATGAAGTGACGGAGGAGAGAGTCTGAAGAAAGAGCAAGTGTGCTTTTCTGCCAAGGGCTCACGCATATATATATATATGTATGTGTACATGCGCACAGCAAAAGAGTGGGATGGGAGAGTGCGTGCCCAGCAGTCACGTGCACTCTACCCCATCCCCTGACCATCACTATGTTTATTATTCTAATGGCTAAATCCTAAGTAGTTAAATGCAATTAACAGTTATTTCTAGTTGAAATCAAGTCTTAATGGTTTATTCTTCATTCAGCATTTAATTTTAAAACGGGGATGTTACAGTTACCATATATATATATGGAAAAAACTTGATTCATGGTTGTGTGTGTATATATATATAACATATATGGCAATAACTTTTGGAATAATCATATTTTAATATATATATTGTAACATGTGTTATACATGGCAATAACTTTATAACGTATTTATAGTTGTAACCTATAATATGTATAACGTCAATATCCTTATACATATATTCCATTTAATTGCATATCAATATATAATATATTTCGTAGCAATTATTACTATATGTATAACTCGAAACAATTGGCTAGCAATATATACTTGTAGATTTACATAAATTTAACATAGAAAAGGTAAAAAAAAGCCATATAAGTTCTCGCATAACATCAAATGTTATCATAACAAACGTTATCATATATATATATATATATATATATGTTGAAATTAAGTCTAGTTTGAAAAAGATATTTGGTTACAACCTTTGACCAGACCCTAAGATGCGTCAATAGAACCAGACCTCAAGATTTGTACTAACACATATCAAGGCATTTCATTTAAATAAAGTCTGTCCATGTGCGATCTAACCTGTTTAAATCAAGTGTTTTAGGAAAATAAATATTAAATACACAGGTTACAAAAGAAAAAGGGAGTCCATCAAAGACAAAAAGTCATATTCAAGAAAAAGTCTGATTGAAGACTATACTCAATAAAGTCTGCTCAGACCTCAAACTTTGAAGCAACTGAATCATGCAACATGAACGTTACTCTCATATCCTAACCATGCAATGTTCTAAATCCCTTTCATGATATTCTGAAATTCAAGCTCTTATCAAGGAAATAATGCTTATCATCAAAGAAGATAAAAGACAAATCAGTAGATCAACCAAAACACCTTTTGAAGAAATCACCATAGCTACCCTGAACTTTTCAAAAAAGCCAATTTAAGTCAGCTCCTATATCAGGAAGTTGCAGAAGGATAACAGCATTGTTCTCTGCGTATTTATTAAAAGAAAAAAAGCCAACAAATTGGCTTTATGCTTTGAGGACCTCAAGGAACACTATATTCATGCAAGTGTCAAGGTTCCTTGACACCAGACCTTTTAGCATCTCATCAGTTTATCAAGGTTTAGTGCTTGTAATTAAGCAAAACTCCTTCAAAGGATTTCCAATGGCTATATCTCCTCACTAGGTTATCAAACAGTCATCTTGAGTGACCTATATATTTGAAGAGATTCATTTTTAAAGAAAAAGAAGAATCTCATCAAGAAGAATCATTCTTTGTGATCAAATCTCTCTTAATCTTTTCTTGGCTTTTCTTAGACAAAGGCATTCTTTGTTGTTCTGCCTCTAGCAGACCTTGGTCCTTTTGTCTCTCTTTGCTTAGTATATCTATTCATTTCTATACATCCTTCATACACTAAGTTTTATAAAACACCTTACATTCTATTCTTCAAATCTGTTATTGTGTTAAAGTTTGGTGTATTGCCAGCCTATTCATTTCATTGGGAAATAATTATAGTCTTAAGAAGTTTTTGAAAGAATACTTGGGTTTAAGTCAGGAGTGACTAGAGTCAAGAATACTTGTGGCACAAGCTTGATGCTGTTATTGTAAAGGAGATTTTACAATAGTGGAAATCCTTCAAGTTAGAAGAGACTGAACATAAATTTTGTGTTAGAAGTGAACCAGTATAAATCTCTAGTCTTTATTCTTATCTTTCCTTGCTCTTATCAAGTTTGTTTTTACAAGTCTAATTACCAGTGATTTAAAGGTTCCAAATTCCACAAAAAAGTCTAAGACCTATTCAACCCTCTTCTAAGTCTGATTCTGAACCATCAATTAGAATCAGAGCTTGTCCTTTGGGTTGATCACTCCCTCGAGTCAAAAGGAACAAGATCTATGGCAGCTTCTCAAAATAATTAGCTTATTGCAGAATAACCTTCCATCAACAGACCACTAACCTTCTTTGGTGAAGACTGTTCATACTAGGAAGACAGAATGAAGATATTCTTCAAATCCACCCAGTATAGCCTATGGGCAGTCATCATAAATGGTGATTATGCAAATCCTATTGATGAACATGGAAAGCCTAAATTAGAATATGAATAGACTATTTTTGAAGAAAATAGAGATAAATGCCAAAGCTAGATTCCTCATACTTGTGCTTTAAGCAAATCAGAGTACAAGGTATTTAGCTATAAATCAACTAAATAAGTCTAGGATGCTCTTCAACATAACTATGAAGGTACCTTCAACGTAAAAAGATCAAAAAAGATACTGTTGACCAAATAGTATGATGCTTTCAAGATGGAGGAACATGAAACTATGGATCAAATATTTGGAAGATTCCAAACCTTGCTGAATGAGCTTAAGGCTCTTGGAACTACACCTTCCACAGAAGATATCAATGTGAAGCTTCTTGGAAGTCTGCCTGAAAGGTTTGATGCCAAGTGTTCAATCCTTGAGAAAGCTAAAGATCTAAGTACCTTTTTTTGGATGAACTCCTTGGAGTACTGAGAGTGTATGAATTGAAGCTGAAACATAAGGAAGCCAGTAAGCTTTCCTCCTCAAAAAGCATTACCTTGAAGTCTAGTGAATCAGGCAAGAAGTCAAAGGCCCTGAAAGCTAAGAAGTCCACCAGCTCAGAACCAGACTCTGATGAGTCAGGTGCTGATACAAATGAAGAGCTGACCCTTGTGACAAAGAGATTTCACAAGTTGTTGAAGAAAAATAAGTTTAGACCTCAGAAATTCCAAAAGAAAGATAACAAAGGTAAAAGTCAATTTAAGTTTAAAACTTACAAGTCTACTTTAGAATGTTTTAACTGTAGAAAACTAGGACATATGAAAGTAGAATGTCCTCTCTTGAACAAAGACAAGAAGGACAAAAGAGAAAAAAAAATTCCCTAAGAAGTAAAAGGGATTGATCACATGGGATGATGATGGATCATCCAACTCTAAAGAGTCTAATGAGGAGATAAAGTCCGCTCTGATCTGTTTCATGGAAAATGAGGAACCAGACTTTGAAGCTAGTTTAAGTGACTCAGAATCAAAGGAAGTAAGCTATTCTGAACTTAAACAAAATTATGATTTGTTGTTCAATGATTTTTCAAAGCTTTTAAAAATTTTATAAAGTTATAAATAAAGCATATTGACATGATTACTGATTTTGAAGACCAGATTTCAAATTTGAAAAAAAAAGATTTGGATAAAAATATTCAGAAAGAAATGGAAGAGAATGAAAAGATGCATCTTAAAAAATTGAGAAAACTCAGACAAGAGAATCTTGTTTTAAAAACCACTTTTGAAAATACTAAAGTTTACTGTAACTCTCAAGTTGTTGAAATCATTAAACTACAAAAGCAAGTAAATTCACTTGCTTCAGACCTGAGCAAGTTTCTTAATGACACCGAAAATTTGAATAAAATTTTGGGAAAATCTCATTGTGACCATAGCAGACAAGGTCTGGGCTATGTAGAGAAAAATAATTTCAACCAATCTTTATCTCCCTTATTTGTTTCAAAGAAATAGAAGCATGTCAAATGTAATTATTGTAAAAGGCATGGTCATGTAATAAATGGTTGTAGGAAAAGAAAGAAAAGAAATGAAAAAGTTGCTAACCATGTAGGACCCAAGAAGATTTAGGTACCAAAATCATTGATTATTCCAATTATAGATGTGCTTAAAGACAAGGACAAAGCCTCTCCACTAGTATCTAGATAGTGGATGCCTGTATCACATGATAGGAAAAAGGTCTATGTTCCTAGACCGGGAGTAGTTTAAAGGTGGAATAGTCACCTTTGGAGGCAACCAGACTAGCAAAATCATAGTGTCTGGTAGAGTAGGTAAAATTCCTTCACCTGTCATTGAAAATATTTATTTGGTTGAAGGTCTGAGACATCACCTACTGAGCATTAGTCAATTTTGTGATAGTGGGTACAAGGTTTCTTTTGACAAGGAAAAGTGTACTATCATCAACCTTGATGGATCCACACTCATCACTACAAACAGACATCACAACTTGTATAAGGTTTACTTGAATGAACTAAATGATCACATTGTAACATGTTTGTTTTCAAACTCAAGAGAGATGGATCTGGCATAAAAAGCTTAGGCATGTAAGCTTAAAACATATTTCAAAACTTCATAGAAATGGCCTTGTCAAGGGACTAGAAAAAATTTCTTTCAACAGTTCCCTACCTTGTTAAACATGCCAAAAAGGGAAACAACATAAAACCTCTTTTGAAAATAAAAATGTTGTTTCCACAGTCAAACCACTAAAATTGTTATTTTTAGATATGTTTGGTCCATCTCAAGTGTAGAGTCTGGCAGGAAAGAAGTATGGATTTGTCATTGTTGATGATTACACAAGACTATCATGAGTATACTTCCTAGCACACAAGGATGAGTTTGTGAAAGTATTCAAGATTTTTTGTAAGAAAATCCAAAACGAGAAAGGATTATATGTTGGTACAATAAGAAGTGATCATGATAGAGAATTTGAAAATGAAATTTTTGAAAAATTTTGCAAAATGAGTATGGCATAACTCATAGTTTTTCTTCTCTAAGAATACCTCAACAGAATGGTGTTGTGGAAAGGAAAAATAGATCTCTGTAAGAAATGGCTTGAACAATGCTTTGTGAAAACAATCTTCCAAAATACTTTTGGGCAGAGGTTGTAAACACTTCTTGTTATATTCAAAACAGAATCCTTATCAGACCAATACTAAATAAGAATCCTTATGACTTGTGGAAGGGAAGAAGACCAAACATTTCATATTTTCACCCCTTTAGGTGTACCTGCTATATCCTTAACACAAAGGATCATCTTGGAAAATTTGACTCTAAGTGTGACAAAGGGATATTCATAGGGTACTCAACTATATCAAAGTCTTACAGAGTTTTTAATATAAGAACTCAGACCATTGAGGAATCAATGCATGTAAGATTTGATGATCTTTAAAAGAATGATAGGAGACTGGAAGATTTAAACCTTGATAATGCAGGTGTGCAGTAGCAGGAAACTAAACAAGATCAACAAAGTGTTGGTGTATGCACTATGAGCTTTTATGCTTTTTCATTTGTATCATTTTTCTACTTATCAATAAAATAAGTATTTTAGTTTAAAATTATTTTAAAACCTATTTATCCTTGGAGTAATAGGTCATGAAAGTTATTTCTAAAATATCCCTAGTCAAGTATTTACATGGGCACATATAAATACATTGAGACTAGTGTGTAAATGTACTGATGACTTGATCTCATAGATCATAGATATAGATGATATTAAGTCTTCATATGGGTATGCATTAAGAGTAATGATGTACTGGATAGACCTACCATGAGAACGTTGTATGGATCATTACATGAATGTCATAAACGATTCTCAATGTGATAATGGTATATGTAGTCCTTCAACCTAAAGTCACTACGATTCCTACATGAGGAGTTTATTGTTTTAATATAATCAAACGTCTTCAGTAACAAGAGGACTATAAAGGTTGTGATTAGGCAATGAACAAATTATGCAGAGGGATGTGAGTGATGTAGATAGGATTTGTCTCTCCTATGTGACAAGAGTGATATCTGTAGGCCACTTGATGGAGTGAGACTAAGGAAACACATGGCCATGCTGGAAAGAATAAATATTAGATATTTATTCATATCAAGTCTACTCCGGTATCAAGTAAAATAAATTGGGCCGTACAAGGATGACGCGACCATGCCTTGGGCCCAATTAGGATATCGTGACAAAAGGAACAAACATATAAAATAATTATCACTTATAGGTTATATTGATATTAAATAATATTCAGACATAATGATGCATTGCTAGATGCCGCTCTTATTTTATATTAATGGTAAAATAATTTATTATTAATATGACAGAGTATTTTACCTATAGGGTCACACACATAGAATAAGTCTATCAGAAAATATTTTGTTTTATTTTAGTTAGACTAAAATAAAGCTATTGGGCCTAACTTATTTAGAATGATTAAGGAGCCCACTCTTTTGAGAGAACAAATTAGGTCAAACCTAAGCCTATAAATAGAGCATAAGATGCGCATAGGCCGTTCACCGAAAAGAGATACAAAATACATAAAAGTTGGAAAAGCTACACGCCGTCAAACTAGCATTTGGAAGGTATAGATGAGGCTACGACTGCTTCAATAATCTTTAAGAGGTAATCCTAAAACGTAATATTTTTTGTGTTTGTCTTATTCTTTGAAACACGACACTTTGCAAATCCTATGGGAATCCTTGTATTTCCACTGCTCATGCACTAGGGATTCCCTAACAGTGGTATCAGAGCCAGGTTACAAAATTATGTTTTGGACATTTATTTGTGTTTCATGATGATATGTTTTTGTTTGCAAGAGCTTTTAGAAAATATGATTTGCAAAATCATCTCTTGTTTAAAGCTTTACGTTTTTGTTTTGCGAAAATGTTTTGTGAAACTAGGATTCAAAAATGAACAAGCATGATTATGTTGCCATTTTGGGTTATCGCATGTGATGCATATTATTACAATGATTAATCATGTATATGGTATAACCTTTGTTTTGGCATGATACATATGTTTTGAGTTATTCTTTATAAATTGTATGTGATGCATGTTATAGAGTTTCTCAATTTTAGTATGTATATCGTTGCCATTTAAATTTGTATGATGTATGAGTTTATGCAATTTTCGTATTTGATATGTGTTTTTACTCATATTATGGTCATCGTACAAATTATGAATCAATTGAGTTGATCTTCAAACATGAATGGTTCATGTTATGAGGCATTGAGTGATAAGGTATAAGTGTTAAACCTTCATCGATCCTTAATCTAGGGTTCAAGAGTTGAAACCTAGACGGCCGTCATGGAAAGGCATCTCATGTTAGCATAGGTGCAAGTTGAATTCTAGGTTTTGAAACCCTAGACGGCGCTGCCTCCATGTGCCTTGATGACTGCATTGTGAAGCGTTCACAATAAGGAATTAGGGTTTCAAAATGGTTGAAACCCTAGCCAAAATTTTAAAGCTGTTAATGGTGAGAAGGACGTTCTGGCTAGGAAAGACTTGGTACTTCAGCGGTCACACCGGACCTACCTCTCTTTCCTAGGAACCAACCTGACTAGCGGGACCCCCTACATTCTCTGCGTAGCTCCTTACTACCGACCCCACGTGTTTAATTGCCCGTTTTAAAAATTAATTACTCTTTTAATGCTTTTAAATGGGTTATACTCAATTAATTAACATGCTGCATGGTGAATGGTTATGGTCTTAGTTATTTTATTTAAGTACAGCTTGCGTGTTGTGCCTCTCTTTGTTCTGTTGTATTTCTTTTCTTAACCCTTCACTCGTATGTAAAGTGAGTTTCTCTTTAATCATGTAATCTTGATCAGGCCAACAAAGTAAGGACTTAGAAGAAAACCAAGGAGTGGTGACTCTAAGAGGATGATGGATTCAAGAAGTAGGACTTCATGAAGCCATGGAAACATAGTTCCTCTAGGTTTATTTATTTATTTTTCTTCTAGGAATACCATAACCATCTCACAATTTCGTTTGCATGCTTTGGGGATATTCTATTGTGTTAAAGCGTTTAACAAAGACGGTAATTTTAAAATAAATTAAAATTCCTCAAAATAATATTAAGTTACAAATTCCTTCCAATAAGTACACTCGTCAACACTTTGGCAGGGTACTATCACTTATATTAGTAAGACGTGATGAGATAATGGTAATATCTAAACTGTTTTATTGGGCTTTAACTTGACTAAGTTTTCAATTGGATTAAATATAACTTAGAGGCATAAACATTGGGCTAAATATTTATAAGATGAATAATCAGTAATGGTTACTTAAGCCAATGACTAAGAGTTGTATAAAGATACAATTGGAAAAAGTTTCCTATCTAAATAACCAAGTATTAGGTGATCAACCAAAGCTGACTTAACATTTGGCAAAATATGGATCTTAGCCCACTAGAAAATCTTCCAACGGGATTTTCTGATTCGTGGAGGGTATTTTGTTTTGAATCAAAATAGTGGGAGATATATTTAACTTAAATGACCATAATTTAAATATGTTTTAAAAATGATACTTACTACATATTTTTTGTTTTAGATAACCATGACGTCAAACACACCTTCAAACCTTTCATTGTG
The DNA here is from genome assembly GCA_037962975.1 of Clitoria ternatea. Classification (NCBI taxonomy): domain Eukaryota; kingdom Viridiplantae; phylum Streptophyta; class Magnoliopsida; order Fabales; family Fabaceae; genus Clitoria; species Clitoria ternatea. The sequence continues at coordinate 230,773,960 of CM075672.1, forward strand.
ATCAATCCTAGACAAGGAAAAATTGTCTGGGTCCAACTTCCTTGACTGGTATAGAAACTTGAGGATTATCCTTAAACAAGAGAAAAAATAGTATGTCTTGGAAAGTCTAATTCCGGAACCATCCGCTGCAAACACCTCTAAAGCTGACAAGGATGTTTATAAGAAGCATCACGATGATGCTTTAGATGTCCAATGCCTTATGTTGGCTACTATGTCTCCTAAGCTTTTAGAAGCAACATGAGCACATGGAGGCTTTCAATATGATCGAAAACCTAAGGAAGCTATATCAAGGTCAAGCTGACCAAGAAAGATATGAAGTTTCCTAAGTCCTATTTAGCTATAGACTTGAAGAAGAGGGTTCTGAAGGACCTTATATGCTCAAAATGATTAGGTACTTGGAGAATCTAGCTAGGCTAGGATTCCCTTTCCCTTAGAAGTTAGCTACCAATCTCATTTTGAAATCATTACCTGACAGTTTTAAGCCACTCATCATGAATTATAACATGAATGCATTGGACAAAACATTGCCAGAGCTACTCAATATATTGAGGACTGCTGAGCCCAATATTTCTAAAGGAAAGGGTAAGGTCATAATGATGGTCAATTCTGGCAAAGGTAAAGGAAAGGGCATGTATAAAGGCAAAGGAAAGGCTGTTACAGGAAATGGCAAGAAAATTTGGAAAGGCAAGGTTAAGCCAAGTACATCAGCCTTAAAACCTGTGGGTGGGGTGGCTAAGAAAGGTAAATGTCACTATTGTGGATAAAAAAGGCACTGGAAGAGAAATTGTCCAAAGTACCTAGAAGAGCTTAAGAAGAAGGGAAGTGAGACTTTCACTTCAGGTATTTTTGTTATAGAAATTAACATGTCAACTTCCACATCATGGGTATTAGATACTGAATATGGATCTCACATTTGTCTTAATGTGCAGGATCTAAGAAGGAGTAGGCAGTTGATGAAGGGTGAGGTAGACCTATGCATTGGAAATGGAGCAAGAGTTACTGCATTAGCTGTAGGGACTTATTTTTTATCCTTTCCCTCAGGGTTAGTCCTTGAATTGGACAATTGTTATTTTGTTCCGGTAATAAGGAGAAACATTATTTCTATTTCTTGTCTTGATAAGAATGGGTTTTCCTTTATAATAAAGAATAATAGTTGTTCTGTTTATTTAAATGACATGTTTTATTGTTGTGCAAATTTGAGTAATGGACTGTATATTCTAGATCTCGAAACCCCTATCTATAACATTAATATTAAAAGGGTTAAAACAAATGATTTAAACCCAACTTATCTTTGGCATTATCGCCTAGGGCATATAAATGAGAAACACATATCTAAACTCTATCAAGATGGATATTTAGAATCTTTTGATTTTGAATCAATAGATACATGCAAATCTTGTTTATTGGGGAAGATCACTAAGACCCCATTTACCAGGAAAGGTGAAAGGGTGAGTGATCTTCTTGGCTTGACACATAGTGATGTATGTGGGCCTATAGGGACAATGGCTAGGGGAGGTTTTAGTTACTTCATCACTTTTACTGATGATTTCAGTAAATATGGATTTGTGTTTCTCATGAAACATAAATCAGAATCCTTTGAAAAGTTCAAGGAGTTTAAACATGAAGTAAAGAACTAACTTGGAAAGATAATTAAAGCACTTCGATTCGATCAAGGTGGTGAATATTTGAGCCTAGAGTTTGATGAATATCTTAAAGAGTGTGGGATTATATCTCAACTTACTCCCCCTGGAACACCAGAATGGAATGGGGTTTTTGAGCGGAGAAATAGAACCTTGTAGGACATGGTTCAATCAATGATGAGTCAAACTGATCTCCCTAACTCATTCTGGGGACATGCTTTGTTGACAGCAACTTTCACACGTAACCGTGTTCCATCAAAGGTTGTCATAAAGACACCATATGAGATATGGACTGGGAAACGACCTAGTATGTCTTTTCTTAAGATTTGGGGTTGTGAAGCTTATGTTAAGTGTCAAAGTTCTGATAAACTCGGGCCCATGTCAGATAAATGTCTTTTGTGGGATACCAAAATAAACTAAGGGATATTATTTTTTATAATCCTACTGAGGGCAAAGTGTTTGTTGCTCGGAATACTGTATTCTTAGAAAGGGTATTCATCTCTATAAGAATCAGTAGGAGGAATGTAGAACTTGAAGAAATTCAAAACTCACAAGGCATTGAAGAGCCAATGGTGGAAATGGAGCAAGACCCACAAAATGTTGTGATAACACCAGCTCCAGTAGCACAAGACTTATGTAGATCAGGTAGAATATGTCAACAACCTGAAAGATATGGATTTCTTGTAACTCAGGAAGGAGACATATTGCTAATGGATCAAAATGAGCCAACATCTTATGAAGAGGCCATTACAAGTCCAGAATCTGAGAAATGGCTAGAAGCCATGGAATCTGAAATGGACTCCATGTACACTAATTAAGTTTGGAACTTAGTTGATGCACCTGAAGGGGTAAAACCTATAGTATGCAAGTGAGTTTTCAAAAAAAAATGACATGGATGATAATATAAGTACCCCTAAAGCAAGGTTGGTGGCTAAAGGTTTCAAGCAAATACATGGTATAGACTATGATGGAAATTTTTCCCCAGTTGCTATGCTAAAGTCTATTCGGATTCTGCTTACTATTGCTGCATACCATGATTATGAGATATGGCAAATGGATGTCAAGACTGCTTTCCTTAATGAAAATCTACTTAAGGAAGTGTACATGACACAACCCGAAGGATTTACTAAGCCTAAAGTATCCAGGAAGGTGTGCAAACTACAACGTTCCATATATGGACTTAAGCAAGCTTTCAGAAGCTAGAATCTTTGTTTTGATGAAGCTCTTCAACAATTTGGCTTTACTAAAAATGAGGATGAACCTTGTGTCTACAAGAAGGTTAGTAACTGCATAATTGTTTTTGTAATCCTGTATGTTGATGACATACTACTTATTGGAAATGATGTTCCTACCCTTCAGTCTGTGAAGACTTGTTTGGGAAACTGTTTTTCTATGAAAGACTTAGGTGAAGCAACTTACGTGTTGGGAATTAAGATCTATAGAGATAGATCAAGAAAACTTCTTGGCCTAAGCCAGAATACATACATAGACAAAGTGTTAAAAAGGTTTAACATGCAAGATTCCAAGAAAGGAACTTTGCCTATGGCTCATGGCATAAGCTTATCAAAAGCTCAATCTCCTCCCATGATATGTACCTGACCAGATGTCTCATACGCTTTAAGCATGATGAGCAGATACCAGTCTGATCCTGGTGAAAGTCACTGGACTACTGTCAAGAACATCCTGAAGTACTTAAGAAAAACTAAGGATTCATTCTTGATATATGGAAGGGATGAAGAGCTCATTGTAAAAGGTTACACATTAAGAGTAATGATGTACTGGACAGACCCACCATGAGAACCTTGCATGGATCGTTACATGAATGTCATAAACGATTCTCAATGTGATAATAGTATATGTAGTCCTTCGACCTGAAGTCACTATGATTCCTACATGAGGTGTTTGTTGTTTTAATACAATCAAATGTCTTCTGTAACAAGAGGACTATAAAGGTTGTGATTAGGCAATGAACAAATTATGTAGAGAGATGTGAGTGATGTAGATGGGATTTGTCTCTCCTATGTGACAGGAGTGATATCTGTAGGCCACTTGATGGAGTGAGACTAAGGAAACACATGGCCATGCTAGAAAGAATAACTATTAGATATTTATTCAGATTAAGTCTACTCTGGTATCAAGTAAAATAAATTGGGTCGTACAAGGATGATGCGACCATGCCTTGGGCCCAATTAAGATATCGTGACAAAAAGAACAAACGTATAAAATAATTATCACTTATAGGTTATGTTGATATTAAATAATATTCAGACATAATAATGCATTGTTAGATGCTGCTCTTATTTTATATTAATAATAAAATAATTTATTATTAATATGACCGGGTATTTTACCTATAGGGTCACACACATAGAGTAAGTCCATCAAAAAATATTTTGTTTTATTTTAGTTGGACTAAAATAAAGCTATTAGGCCTAACTAATTTAGAATGAGTAAGGAGTCCACTCTTTAGAGAGAACAAATTATGTCAAACCTAAGCCTATAAATAGAGCATAAGATGCTCATAGGCCGTTCACCCAAAAAGAGATACAAAATACATAAAAGTTACAAAAGCTACACGCTGTCAAACTAGCATTTGGAAGGTGTAGCATTTCTGGTGGGAGTACTCGTGTGGACTCCTAAAGGACAAGGCTACGACTGCTTCGATAATCTTCAAGAGGTAATCCTAAAACGCAATATTTTTTTGTGTTTGTCTTATGCTTTGAAACACGACACTTTGCAAATCCTATGGGAATCCTTGTATTTCCGCTGCTCATGCACTAGGGATTCCCTAACACAAAGATTAGACCCTGCTCAATCTGAACCTACTAAAGATAGAGACAAAGAATCTGAGCAACACCCATCAGTGTCTGAACCAGAAAAGCCAAGGGACTGGAAGTTCAAGGCTTATCACCCTTCAGACCTTATAATTGGAGATCAAGCTATTGGAGTCAAAACTAGATCCAAACTTCTCAATTAATCCACCATAACTCTTGTATCTAAACTGGAACCCAAATCTATTGTAAAAGCTTTGGAGGATACTGGTTGGATTATTGCCATGCAAGAGGAATTGAATTAGTTTGAGAGAAATAAGGTCTGCAGCCTTTACTAAGACCCAAAAACAAAGGGATCATTAGAACAAAGTGGGTCTATAGAAATAAACTTGATGAGGATGAAAAGGTAGTCAAAAACAAAACCAGACTTGTACCTCAAGGCTACAACCAATAAGAAGGTATTGATTTCACTGAAACTTTTGCTCTTATAGCCAGACTTGAGGCTATAAGGATATTTCTTGCATTTATTGCTTTTAAAGGAATTACATTATATCAGATGGATATTAAGAGTACTTTTCTGAATGGGTTTATTGAAGAAGAAGTTTATGTGAAACATCCCCCTAGTTTTGAAGATATATATTTTCCAAATCATGTTTTTAAACTTAGTAAAGCATTGTATGGGCTAAAATAAGTCCCTAGAGCTTGGTACCTTTTTTATTTCAAAAGGCTTTACTATAGGAAAAGTATATACAACCTTGTTTAGAAAAAGCTCTTATAAAAACTTTATATTTGTGCAAATTTATATGGATGATATTATTTTTGGTGCTACTGATATAAGTCTTTGCAAAGAATTTTCTAAAATGATGCAAGCTGGATTTGAAATGTGTATGATGAGAGAACTCAAATTCTTCCTATGCTTGCAGATCAAATAGGCTGATGATAGTATTTTCATCCATCAATAGAAGTACACCAAGAAGTTGCTCAAAAAATTTAAAATGGTTGATGCTTAGCCAATGAGAACTCCTATGCATCTAAATTGCATAATTAATAAAGACAAGTCTAGTACATCAGTGGATCAGATCTTATACAGAGGAATGATACGATCACTTATGTATCTCATATTCAGCAGACTAGATACAGTGTTTAGTGTTTGCATATGTGCAAGATATCAATCAGACCCTAAGGAATTACATTTGTTTGTAGTGAAGAGGATTTGGAGATATCTTGTTGGAACCATTAACCTTGGGCTGTTTTATAAAAGAATAAACTTCTTCTCTCTATTAGGATATTATGATGTAGATTTTACAGGAGATAGAGTACATAGATAAAGCACAATTGGTGGATGTCACTTTCTTGGCAAAAGTATGATATCCTGGGGAAGCAATAAACAGAACTTAATTGCACTCTCAATAGTAGAGGCTGAGTATATGTCTATAGTAAGCTGTTGTTCTCAACTTCTTTAGATATAGTATTAGGTTGAAGATTATTCAATCAAAGAAGAAGAGATACATCTGTTCTGTGACAACATAGGTGTAATAAATCTCTTTAAAAATCCAATTTAGAACTTCAAAGAAAAACACATAAAGGCGAAGTATCACTTCATCAGAGACTACAAAAAGGGATTCTAGACATGCAATTTGTGGATACAAACTATCAATGGGAAGACATCCTTACAAAGCCTTTGGCAGAGGCCAGGTTTTCTTTCATCAAGCATAATTTAAATTTAAGAAATGTCACTTGAATATGTCTGTCTAAATGTTGACTTCTTATACTTAAGAAGTCTAAATGTATGCATGAAAGGTCTGGGTCTGATTATGTTTGATTAATTGCTTGATATGTCTGAATCCATAAAAGTCTTATATCTTTTATGCTGAGAGAAAAAAGTTAAAATCTTATGGGTTTTATGTTAATTGAAAGGTTTCATGTTTTATTGTCATTAACTTTAAAACATATTATGTGGTAGCAGTTAATACCTTTTTGTGTAACTATCACCTGAACCATTTTCTCTCTCCTTTACAGTGGATAATTTTTGCCTCTTTAAACAATTGACCCTTCACTTATATTTTCCCTCCTTGTGAAGCTTTCTCTTTCTATGCTGAAAACCTTTGCTCTCCTTGAACCCTAAACCCTTTATCTTCATCTCTTCTTTTGAAACTTTACCATGGCACCTGAGCTCTCTATTGAAGACATTATGGAATCTTCTTTCTTTCATCCAGAGCAATACAAGCTAGACGGTCAGGACGTCGTAACTGAGATAGAAGGGATTAACTGGACCAGATTTTGTGTAGATAAGGAGCCTTTTTCTCCCTCCTTAATGCTGAAGTTTTGGAAAAGCATCACCGTGAACAAGTCCAAGTTCATCATTTTAGGAAGTCTCAAAGGGAAGGCCTTGATATTTCTAAGGACATGATTGCTACTGTTACGGGTTGCCCTGCCATTGGAAATGTATTTGTTGATGACTTTGAATTTGAGGTAGTCTCTTCCTTGGATGTTAACAAAATGTTACATGGGAAAACACACCTAGCAAAGTTGGTGTCTAGGAGTCTCCTTCCCAAAGTGAAGATGCTTCATCTGCTTATGAAGTAAGTATTCTATCCCAGAAAGAGTGCTAAGGATATTGTGACTAAGCTGGATCATTTTTGCATGTACCACATGCTAGAAAAGGAGAAAGTCAGCCTCCCTAATGTTATCATGACATACCTTATCTCTTTAGTAGGGAAAAAGTAGAACAAGATTTTGTTACCCAGCTATGTTAATGAAGACTTTTACACTAAAGAATGTCCCAACTCAGACAGTTGGTGACTTTGTTAAATCTTTCTCCTTAGTGAGCAAGTTACCCACTTTCTCTTTTTTGTTGGATCAGACCTTGGAAAGGTCTACTCCTGCAGTAGCCAAGAAGAAGAGGTTTACCCCTATAAGCTTAAAGAAGAAAAAGTTGAGTATGCTCAGCCAGTCCAACCTATCCTCAAAAGAAAAGGTATCAAAATTAAGATGTCTACTAAGAAGACCAGAAGACTTGTCTTGGATGAGTCTGATAAGTCTGACAGATCAGACTTATCTCTTAAGGTTAAGCCTGAATCAATGGCTCCCCTCTCTCCTGATCAAAAGAATATGCCAGCCTTTGAAGGCACTGCAACATTTGGAAAATCATCAGACTTTGATGATGGTATCCCTCTCTCTTAATTGCAAAGCAAAGCTGCTGCTTAGTAGAAGAAGAATGTTCCCTCTCCTTTTACTCAACAGGCAATGCTATCCACCCTCTTCCTGAACAGAGTTAGCAGTTTGTGAAAGTTTTTCTTGTATTGCATCCAAAGGTATCTATTTAAGGCTGGGCAAGATAGGTTTGGCAAAGCAAGTATCAAGAAATGAGAGCCTCATATCTCAATGATATAAGAGCTAATAAGGAAGAACTGTTAAAGTGTGGTGGCTATCCCAGCTATGTTTAATTCATCAAGTTCATTATAGGTCATCATCTCAAGCAATTTCTTGAGTATGACATTCTGAAGTGGAACCATATTGATTGGATTAAATAGGTTTTATGAAGATGTAATAGAATTTCAGAGTGATCAAACTGGCTTTAGGAAGAAGGTTACTGAAAAGAGAAAAAGGAATGAGTATGAGATTGAGTCAAGTCAGAAGTGAGCAAGGACTGATATTGTTAGCGGCCCTTCCCAACCAGACCTTACTTCCCCATTCTAACCAAACTAGACCTCCCTCTCTGACCAACCCTCTCACATAGATCAACTATCTTATCTTTGACCAGACCATCTTTGAACCTCAACCTGATCAACTTGCCCAGAACGTACCTCAACCATCTCTAGAAATTATTGTTGTACCCTTTCCTCCCAGGTATCTTTGAATTTTCCCCCTAGACCTCATTCCAAACCCAAATGTCCCTACCCTCTCACCATATCCATACTTGGTCTCCTTATCTTTCAGAGAATTAAATAAGTTTTAGATACATAGGACCTAAATAACAATCACCCATCCAACCTCGCTATTGTTAAAACCTATGGTTTTGATAAAAAGAAAATCACCATCCATGACCCTGCTCCCCATTTTGTCCTCCCTATATTTTTTGAACAAACCTTGCTTAAGCCTCACCTTGTCTCAGACGTAGATATGTATTATGCTTTTAAATCAAAGGAAACCAAGGTCTAGATGGATATACAGCTAAAGAGGCAGTATCACAAGTTTCATGTTATTGTTACTCCTGGAAAAAGGCTTCTGATTTCCCTTGATCATCTTCAGCCTAGAACTATAGCCATTCAAAGAGGACATCTGAAGAAACCTTTTCCTCCTAAGGGAATATACTACAAGGCAACCGGGGATAACCCCAGATCTCAGAAGATTCCAACTCACTCTCTTAAGAGTATCCTTTTTGCTTCTCATCCCACTAAAGACCATGTTTGTGCTCTATGGAATCACTACTTGTGGCAGCTAGGTCAAGAAGGTTCTGCCTTTGGTCTTTCTCCTAGAAATAAAGAACTCTTTCATGCTTAAATCTTTTGGGAGTGTCATGGCACTCTTTTCAAAAGGAGTGTTTGCTCAAATCAGCCCCTCTTTTTATCTCAGCTGTTTGTTATTTTTATTCTTTCCTCTAACATCCTTGTTGTTCAAACTCGTCATTTATTGTTTATTTCTATTACTGCCTCCCTCCTTATCATCAATCATTCAACCCATGCTTTACCTTTGCCCCTTCTTTGTTGATATCAAAAAGGGGAGAACAATCAGGAGGATTCAAAATCAGACCTTGAAGATTATAGCAGTCTTTTATTAGCTTAGTAGTAAGGAGAGTCCTTAATGAGTATTTTTTTTTTAGATTTCTTTTTGTAATGCTCTGTACTATCTCCCTTTTTTGTTAATAAAATTATCTTTACTCTAATATGTTTCTATTTTTTTTAATGTTGATAATGTTTTGATATCGTTTTTAGATAAATATGCTCTAAGAAGAAAACCATGCTTTGCTTGAGAAAACAGTTTGACTTAATAAGATATGCTCTGATCCTTAAAAAGTCTAATTTAAGGAATTTCTTATCTTTTTTAAGCATATGCTCTGATCTTCTCTAAAGGGCTTTGATACTAGTCTGATCTATCATATGAGATTTATTGATTAAAATTGCTTTCATACCCCTTTCACATGAATGCTGTGATATATGACTGATCATATGCTCTAATGTTTCTTTTAGTTATGATGCCATGATGATATATTGTCATTATCTTGGACTTCACTTAAAATAAAAGACTTGATTTTTGCTATCAATAAATAGGGGGAGATTGTTGAAACTGAGTCAGTTTGAAAAAGATATTTTGTTACAACCTTTGACCAGATCCCAAGATACGTCAATAGAACCAGACCTCAAGATTTGTTATTAACACACATCAAAGCATTTAATTTAAATGAAGTCTGTCCATGTATGATCTGACCTATTTAAATCAAGTGTTTCAGGAAAATAAATACTAAATGCACAAGTTACAAAAGAAATGAGGAGTCCATCAAAGACAAAAAGTCTGATTCAAGACTATACTCAATAGAGTCTGCTCAGACTTTTGGTTAATCAAGTCAGACTTCAGACTTTTGAAGCAACATGAACGTTATAAAGCCAATAGTATTTGAACGTAAAGCACAATTGCAACATGTTACCAAAATATATGAATATATATGTAAATCACGTAATTATATAAACGAAAAACCCCCAAAAATAATTAAATAAATAAAAGCTAAATTAATCCTAAAAGGATAAATCAATCAACCTTAAATCAAATAATCTAATAGTAACGGGGCTCTAATACCACAATACCACTTGTTGGATAATTCCTATTTATACTTTATGGAATTTCAAATAAAATTCAAGAATAGTTACGTCAGATTACTGAATAAAAAGAGAGTGTTAGAAATACCTGGTTCCATCCATTGACATTAATCGAAGGTTGTAGCAGAATGGTCTTTTGGTCTAATGATCTTCCTTAGCCAAATCATCAGATTCCTCAATAGGACTTGATATTTCCCCTTGATAGGGCAGAGAAAAAGTAGTTTTTGATTTGACGTCTTGAGGACCATGACCATTGATTGATTATAAACCTGTTAGTGTTCCCATTAACCACTTATCCTATGTAAATAAAAATAATCTAGATTACCTCAAATTGACAATTTAATAATAAGTTAACACCACAAATTACATTTTGATCTTTTATACTTCATGCTTGTTTTACACTAATTGTTTTAAATGAGTTATTTTTGCTAGTTTTCCACTAAAATATGTTTTAAATTAGTGACCTTTGTTGATGTATCGCTAACATAAAATAAAAAGTAACAAAATTAATTACATATTATATTTTCCTTATTTCACTTTTATTTTGAATAGATATGAGTCAGTTGAGCTATTTATAAATACAATGACTCATACATCTAAAGTTATAAGATTTTGAGTTGTATTTATGGATTTGCAATGTCTCCCCCTTATTATTATGAATGGCAAAATGGGTTGGTCCGCCCCACCAAAGTCTGCCAAAAGCAGGTCGGGCTAGTCCGTCCCATTAAAATAAACAGACCAAAAGTTAAGGCCCGCCCCACCTAATGCGTGCTTGCCTGCCCAAGTTAAAATTATAATTTATAAAAACTGTATCAAATTAAAATAAAAATTTTAAAATATTTTTTAAAAAAAGAAAATCAAAGAAGATATTGTTAAAAGAAATGTATAAATAGTAAGAGATGTCACTTTTTTTTAACTTTAAAAAATGAAAATATATATTTTAATAAAATAAAATAAAAATTATTTAATTATTGATATTCATAATTTTTTTTTCTTTTGATGAGATTCATCGGGCCGGTCCGCCTCGCCAAGGTTTTGACACATCAAACTGGCAGGCCGGGTTGTGGCGAGAGTGAGCTAAAATTTTGTTTGCCCCGTCTATTTTAGCAGGTTTGGCTGGACTTGCATGTTTTGTCATCATACTTATGTGAATATCTTTCATATACGTTTAATAGGAATTAAATATGTAGCACTTAAACTAATTATATGTTATGTTGATATTGAAATGTATAATGATTATGAACAAAATTTCAGATATCCGTACTTATCACGAGAAGCTTGCTTGAGTTGTAGTTTGTATTGACATTTGAGAGGTGGAACAGTACCAAGCCTCTATGGGGTGGTACTTCTGTTCTCATTCCTCTATTTTGGATATGATCTGATGCACTTTGAGGGGCATGATGGTTATTTTTCTGTTTGATTCTGCGCTTGGTGAAAAAATGGTTAATTTCAAATATCATGCAACGATGCCATTATGTGTTCATTGCCCCACCACTGAAAATGAGCCTCACGTTTAATGGGCAAGAAAGACTTTCTAGTCTCTACCTGAAACAGCCAAAACGATGGTTATAGAGTCAGCAAATAATCATGAGCATGTTGCATTGATGCTACATCTCCAATAAGTTTCCAACATGTTTCTCTGTTGAGTAGTGGTGTATATGACATCCTTCTAAATAATAATGTATCAACAAAAATAAATAAATAAATAAACTAAAGCATTAAATTAACCCTTAAAATTATTTGAGTTAAGTAATTTAGTGCCTCAAATTTAAAAAGGCTTTTGTCATTTTATAACTTTTAAAAAAGTAACATTCATTTTAGTCTTTCTTTCTCTCCACTAGTTTTTCAGTGTTATTTTGTATTATAAAGACTAAAGTAAACATCAATTAACAAAGTCAGATGATAAAGATGATGTTTTAAATCTCAAGATTTACAACTTCAAGACCATTTCAAGAGTTTACTCATAGAATTGTTGATCATGCAACTTTTCAGTGATTGCGTGCACTTCTGCTTTTGGTTTTCTGGCCTCAGATTTTGTCTTGAAGCATAACATTTCAAATTAACTCAAGGTATCTAACAGCAAACAACTGTCATCTTTGTTTTTGTCACATTCTATAATGTCAATTATTTTGAAATCTTAAATTGTCAAATCATGAAGTTCATATCTTTTGGTAGAACATAGTTTGATTGCTCAAGCACAATTAGTTCTCCTTTAGATAAGAGGCTGAGAGAGGACAAAAATGGACATGAATGGTTATCTGTCCTAGTGTCTTCAACACTATTGTATACACGAAACCAAGACCACTAATGTACATACTTAAAAACAGAAGGGACGTGAAGGCAAAGGGTGCTTCAACTGTTACTTGTTTTAGTTACTTGTCCATTTCATTACTGATTACTGATTTATAGGATAACATGGCATGTGAAATCATGTGTCACCTATACCATTTTGAACCTCCCTAAAACTATACATATTTGAATAGTCTAATAATAAACTTAGGATAGATTTTATTGTAATCTTAAATTTGAAGGATCGAATATTTGTCAATACCTTAATAATAAAATTATAATAGATTTTAATATCATTTCAACTTTAGATTTTGAACTTAACTTAATTCTAAAAATTAATTTATAAAATGAAAATCACTTAGTAAGTAGAAGAATTTAATACATTTGACAATAATTATCAAAGGATTCCAATGTTCATGTGAGTGACCATCAGAGTAATGATGTGTAGAAAAACGTGGTATCTCTAAAAGGGGATATGTTGCACCAAATCACCAATGTTCGTGTACACTCTAGTTTCATTGAGATATCCAGTGTTAACACTTACCTTCCTGAAATTAAGTAACTAATTTAAAGCATACAAAATCTGTCTTCTCTTGTATACACAGAAATGTGAAGTTGGAGATGATAGTATCCGAGTATGTTGCACCAGTTAGCAAGTAGTTTTATTTCATGATTTTAAGCTTTACGAGTGGACGACGGCCCTCTGGACGGATAGTCTCAATTAAGTAACTGACAACATAACTCCTCGAGTGGTCAGTAAGTTTGTAGCACTGAAGTATGAAGATTGAGAAGTAAAACAAGAATGACATATCATGGGCTTGCATTGTCTAGGATGTCATGCTCATCATCGGTAGGATTAGTTAGAAACTTCTATTTCTGATCTTATTTATAAGAACCATAGAACTAAGGGTCCGTTTGGTTTCCAGTTAGGGAAACGGAGTTGGGGAAATGGAAAAATTTAAGAGTTGATATTGATTCTTCACGCCGTTCGAGATAGTCAAAACTCCGTTTGACCGTAGAATTTATTTTTGGGGTTGGTCAAACCGAGGTGTGACCAACCAAAGGACAAATCCAAACGGACTCTAAATCAAATGGATCAAGGAAAAGGTGCGAAATCGGTTAATTACAATAAATTATGTAATAATTTTAAATTTTATTTCAGGAATAGTGACAAATTTACACCTAATTAAAGCCATCATTAATTCATACCAGTATAAAAAATATCATAGTTCATCCACTATTACGAGAAACAATAGATTAAGGGTATAATAAGAACATCTAAAATGGTACTTTGTTTCTTATTAAAAGGATGAGAGCTAGTATTGAATTGTGAAGGAATAGAAATTTCTGCATAAGCAATGACACTAGTTCCAATAATAGAAAGTTCTTCATTTTGAAAATGGATGATCACATAATATAATTCACAAAATCTTTCTAGCAACAATGTTCTGATTGGGGGAATCAACATTTACAGTGGTAAAAATGATAATCTGTATTTATAGAGAAGCAATTTTTTTTTGCACAGGTATACATATCTAGTGTCAAGATTTGTTGAGGGACAAACATTTTCCCTCAAATCTTTATTTCTATGTGGGCTGTCTTATACTACATTCTTTAGCCATTCAACAACTTCTTTGATCCTTGGTCTGCTAAAAGGATTCTGGCTGACACACATGCAAGCCACATCCAATACCTTGAGCATCTCTCCTTCAAACCCTTTCCCTCTGAGAAGAGGGTCAAACACTTGATCTTGTTTTCCGTCATTTTTCATCTGCTGAACCCAGCCAACCAATTCCCTTGACATTTTTGGCTTGCAAACATCTACAGGCCTTCTACCAGTGAGCAACTCAAGCATCACAACACCAAAGCTATACACATCCCCTCTGAGAGTAGCCACCCATGCTTGTCCATACTCGGGAGGAATGTAACCCAATGTACCAACAAGCTCAGTTGTAACATGAGTATGATATGGAAGAATCAACCTTGACAACCCAAAATCAGCAACATGTGCCTCAAACTTTTCATCAAGGAGAATATTGCTAGACTTTATATCACGATGCACAATGTGTGGCTCACATATCAGATGCAAATAGGCCAAACCACAGCTTGCACCTTGTGCAATCTTCAAACGGGTTGGCCAATCAAGTTGAGATGCACCATCAGGTTTTTCATGCAACCAGTAATCCAGGCTTCCATTTTCTATGTAAGTATAGATGAGAAGCCGAAAGCCGTTGTGCACACAGTAGCCTTGCAGTGCCACCAGATTCTCATGTTGTGCTGTTGACAAAGCCTCTACCTCAGCTTTGAACTCCCTCTCCATAAGGCCCAAGTCTCCTGAAAGTTTCTTGATGGCTAGTGTAGTTCCATTTGGTAATGTTGCCTTGTAAACCAAACCAAAACCTCCACATCCTATTATGTTAGCCTGGCTGAAATTTTCAGTGGCTTTTAGGATCTCAAATATGGTAAGGTCTTTGATTTCATTACTTTTGTTGGGGAACAATACCACTAGACTAGCCTCCTTGTCAACCTCAGGATGAACACCATTATTGGAATAGGCAGAAATCGATTCCATCTCAATCTTGTCAAGCTCTCCTCCTGGATTGACCCTCCTTTTGGAGAGTATCCACAGTATCAACACCGTTATCATGGAAGCAATACCAAAACTAACTGCAATGGCGAATCCAACCATTACTTTCTTGCTTGAGCCACGAGTAGCTGGTGTACTAGTACTTGTATTTTGTTGAGAAGGACAAGAGCGCTGAATAACTGGACCACACAATTGTGGGTTCCCTTCAAAGCTTGAGTAGGAGAAAGTATCAAACTGGCCACCAGTTGGTATTTGTCCTTGAAGATTGTTGTATGCCACACTGAGAAAAGACAAGAAATGTAATCTTTTGAGTGAATCAGGAATTTCACCAGATAGTTGGTTTCCTGAGAGATCAAGTTTTTCTAAATTAGTCAGGTTTGAAATCTGAACTGGTATATAGCCAGAGAAGTTGTTCCTTTTCAGGTCCAGCTGGTGAAGGACTTTTAGTTGGCCTATCTCCATAGGGATATTGCCACTAAGGTGATTGGTTCCAAGATATATAGCTGGAGGTAGGCTTGAAAGCTGATTGTATTGCAAGAGGGAAACATTGTTTGCATTAGCAAAGACAGGTAACTCCAAGTAAGTCCTTTCTACTTTATCATTTGCCTGTTGTGATGTCAGTGCTGGGAGCCTTGTGAGTTCCCTTGGAAATATTCCTGTAAGATGGTTAACAGACAAGTCCATGTAGAAAAGCTGAGGAAGTGTGCCCAACCAAGGAGGAATTGAACCACTAACTTGATTAAAGGACAGGTCCAAAACCTCAAGCTTCTTCAGTTTCACAAGCCAGCTTGGTATTTGACCTGTGAAATTACAACCTCCCAAGCCTAGAACCTGGAGTTTTTGGAATCCATCTGGGTCTATTAAGTTCTCATCTTCTGGTATCATTTCATTGAAAAAATTCTTGGAGAGCATGAGGGTACTAAGGTTCTTGAGCCCTGTGAGTATTCTAAGAGCTCCAGTGACATTCCTCAACTTGTTGGTAGAAATTGATAGGAAAGACAAAGACTCAAGTCCAAGAATCTCATGTGAAATCTGTCCCTCAATATGATTAGATGCTAACCTCACTGCTGAAAGATACTTGCATGCAAAAAGGGTAGGTGGCAAAACACCGGTGAAATGGTTGTTGCCAAGATCAAGTGTGGTTAGTCTGAGGAATCCTGAGAAATTGAATGCTGAAAGATTCCCCTCCAAGAGGTTGACCCTTAAATTCAGCACCACAAGATTGACACAGTTCATCAAAGATGGGGGCAGAGTACCTGTCAAGTTGTTGACATGAAGGAGCAACCTTTCCAATTTGGAGAGTTTACCAATATCATGAGGGATGGCACCTATGAAATGATTGGAGTAGAGCTCCAAAACTGTGAGGTTGGTAAGGCCAACAATGGCATCACCAATTGTTCCAGTGAGTTTATTAAGAGGCAATGAGATTTCTGTGAGGGAAACAGCATCAAAAACATCACTTGGGATAGGCCCAGATAGAAAATTGAAACCAGCTCTAAACTTCTCCAGCTTGGAACATGCTCCTAGTCCAGGCTGAATGGTACCATCAAAATCATTGGATGAATAATCCAAGAATCTCACAGAGGAGGAGTTATGGTCATTAATGCAAAAGATGGAAGTTGGAATATGACCTGTGAAACTGTTATTACTAACATTGAAAGACACAAAACTCCCTCCTGCTGCAGCAGCTGCCAAGTGCTCCACCAAAAAATTTGGAAGTGTTCCGTTGAAAAAATTACTAGACAAATCCACCTTCTCCACAACACCACTAGTCCTATTCTTGCCACTGTTATCATCAACAAAAGGTGGCAATTCACCATTGAGATGGTTGTAGCTCAAATCAAGAACCACCAAGTGATTAAGCAATGAGAAAAACTGGTCTTGGAGATTCCCAGATAATCTATTATGGGAGAGATTAAGGTGAGAGAGAGAAGAGAGGTTTGTGAGAGAGGATGAGATGAAACCAGTGAGTCCTCTATATGGTAACCAAAGATGTGTGACTCTAAGGTGTCCATCACAAGCAATGCCTTCCCAACGACAACAATCAACAGAAGCAGACCAATTGAGAGAAGGAAACGGGGGAGAGGTGGATATGTTATTGGAGAAAGACAAGAGGGAGAGCCTATCAATCTGGTTACAAGAGGAGACTTGGACAACAAACAAGGACAGAAGAAGCAAGGGTGTTATGAAGGAGACCATTAACTTGGAAACCATGTAAATGGAAGAAGAGGAGGAGGATGTTGATGGCATGAGAAGCAGAGATAGAAAGGAGTGTTGGTTGGTCATGAAAGAGTGGAGAAGAGAAAGAGGAGAAGAAAGGGAACATAAGGGGATGAAGAACCAATGTGAGAAGAGATAGTTGGGGTGGCATGGGAAAGAGGAAGACCATCCATTGTCATTGGAAGCAAAATGAAGGGTGGGAGAAAGAGGGAGTGGGAAGGTGACGTTGACAACTGTGAATAGATAATATAAAGGGACCAGTGGATGCTTCCCATTAATATATAATATTATCAATATATACACACACTACTTAAGTATATAAATATCTTTCTACCTATCTATGCATAAAAGTAATAAAGGATACTTCAATGACAATGTTTAAATTTGTGTTTATAATTGTTTGGATTTAATTTTTATTGATATGAGTATTTTATTGGTGAGAGATTAATAAATATTTTTATCAATGATATTTTATATAATAAATAATATTATAGATATTTTAAAAAATAATATCAAATATTTAATATTATATAAGTAAAATAGTTGTTTTGGTTTGTATGTATATATATTGAAACATATGGAGTAGTGAGGAGAAGGGTCACGAACGAAAAGAGAGAAGGGATCATAGATTTGAATTAGGGATGACAATGAGATAGATTGGGGTCGAATTAAGTCTCTTAAACCCAACTCCAAGAATATCGTGCGGATTCAAGATGAGATTTAAAAAACATGTTTGAAATTCTGCAAATCAATCAAGTTGGAGAAAACATGTAGGTTGATATTTAATATATTTTTATTTTTTCATTAATTTTAATAACACAAATATATACATACACTAATACAACTCATATATATCCAAGACATTTTAATCAGAATAATATTTAAAAATAGACCTTAAAACATAATAAACTATATCATATTTTATGAAAAATATATAATTTATTATTATTTAGTTATTATTATAATTAAAATTACTTATTTTTTATAGAAAAAGGGGTTTGGAATACTTATATTTCTAAATCTGCATTCGTTCCGTTAAAGTCAAATTGGGATCGAATTTTTCTAAAACCTAATTAATTAGGGTTTTCCATCAAAGTCGGGATAGGTTGATATCACATTAGTTTAGTTTAATTATGATCCCTAATTCAAATCATTTCATTAACGCTTCTAATAACAACTAACAATTAACATTTATCGATTAAAAAAAATAAGCCAGTAAGAAAGATGAAATATGAGCGTGACGATATGATAAATAGAAGGGTGAAAGTGGAGATGAGAAAGGTGATAATGAAAAGGAAGAATGACAAGTATGGCAATAACACAACGTGTGGAGCAGACAACAAAAGATATACATTACAACACAATACAACTGTCTGCTCTTGCATTTCTTTGTATGTTGTCACCAAACTGAAGGTGGAGGTGGTGCTGGAAATTAATCATCATCATTAACTGTTTATTCTTCTCTCTCATAATCTAAGCTAAACATTCATTTCATTTTTTACAAAACGGGTCTTAACATCCACAGTCAATACCTGTTTAGATAGCTTTCCAGATCATGTTTGGTCGGTCAAAAATCCCATGCCTGTAGATTTGGTCGGGTTAATTTTCAATTTTCTCTAAATTAACATCTTTTTTTTCATATTTTCTTAAAAAGATGTTTCTGTAAATCCGGTAAAATTCAATGAATTTTGTCAATCTATATAGTTGGTATTAAATTTATAAAATAAAATAAAATTTATAAATTAATCGGTAATACATCAAACAGCTTTTTTACCTTTTAAAATAAATTTTCCCTTTGATATCCTCCATACTTAAGTCTAAAGATTAATCCCCACTATCATTTTTTTATGAAATAACACTTTTTTAAAATAAACGAAAGTTAATTATTAATTTTTATTAACAAGAAAAGAGTTCTAACTCAAGACTTTCTCTTTCACAAAACCTATCACTTCTAAGCTATAAACCTATGAAATAACACTTCTAAGCTATAAACTTAAATCTCAATAACAAAATTATGTTTATGATTGTTAATTTTTTAAAAAAATACCTTACTCAAAAAACAATAACTTTTTCTTTTCCTGTCGATGAAGTTTTTCATAACAGATCAATCACTATTAAATTAATAAATATCAAACGTAATTCATTACATATCAAACACACACAATATACACACAGACAAAAGTTGATACTTATTAATTAAAAAAATTACATAAGTTAATGTCGTATATGAACATGTATAAAATGTGAAAATAATGAAGCATTTAACGTGTATTTAAATTAAAATATTTTCTAACTTAAATGCACTAGATCAACAAATAATTAAATATATTTTTATTAAGTAACTAATTAAATATATAACTATTTCTTATTTTAAAATATTTATTCACTTAAAAATGTTAAGTAACTAATTAATTTATTTTCAATATATTAATTTATTTTAAAGCACACAATTAATGACCTTGTTTAGTTTATATTTTAGTAAAAGAATAGATATATGAATTTAAGAATTGGAGCGATTGTAGGTTCTTAATTAATTGCAAGATATACGATAATGTTAAAATAATACAGTGGCATTAGTGCTCCGATTAAAAGATATGAAAGGTAAAACAATGGACTTTCTTTTTCTCTATAAAGAAAAAATGACAACTTTCTCTAGATTAACACTTGATTATCATAAATCATGTTAAAGTGGCTAGGAATATGGTTTTAATATTTTTTAAAGTAAAGTTTGACAATCCTTCTCTTTAATTAGATTTAATTTTTCTGAGGAATTAGGTCCATTTTGATTTTTAATATATATGAGAGTTTGACGTTGGACCACTTGCATATATTAAGTTATGGGCATGAGATAAAGAGTTCATATTTTATATATATTGGTTAAAAATATAATTCTAAGACTTCTGATAACTATAGTTTTTATGGCTAACTCTTGAGAGCAAATAAGTCTAGTTTCTTTTTATTAAATCTCTCTCGAGAAAAAGGAAAAACTTGTTGATTTGCTCCAATGGACAAAACAGTGTCACTCTGCTTTCCTTAAAAGAGAAATTAAAACCAAGGTTTTAAAAACTAAATCGGTGTGTTAAAAGTATTAGTTAATAGTTGATTGGTTTAACTGGTCGAACCGGTTATAATAAAATATATATTTTTAATATAATATAATATAATTCTTGATATATTACTAATAAATTATATATAAAAACTAAATTAACTAAGGATTATTTTACATGTTTTATAAATATTATATATAAGTTATTTATTTATTTAAAAATATTTTTAATATAATTTTTTAAAAGAAAAGCAATTTTTTTTTTAAAATCTGATCAGTTCAACCGGTTTTCAATACCAGTTTTAACCACTACTTGACTAGTTCAGACTGGTTATGAGATGTCCCGATTTTTTTCCTTGTCCGGATCGATACCCTGATTAATTCTTGGTCTAGCTGGTCAAACCAACAGATCCAATATAATTTTTAAAGCTATGATCAAAACATAAACCTTGCTGAAATTTTTTATTTTTAATTAATAAAAAATATGACTTTTTACACGGTAAACTACATAATTTTATTATCTAGTTTCTTGGTTTAGGTAAGGAACATCTTGTTAATATTTTTAGGTAAAATCATCTTGTTAATATAAAATCGAATGATTAAAATAAAACTTTGTTTTAGAAATAAAAAAGTACTATTTTTTAATACCTGTTTTAGAGTATCAAAGGGATAGTATATTTAAAAAGTAGAGATAAACATGTGTTTTATTTATAATTAAAAAAGGTGTGATCTTCAATTTCAACGTGTGGTCCGAAACTTATATTCAAGCGGCCAAAAGGCTAGAATTCATTTTAAGAAATATTTTTTAAATCAAAATAGTTATTAAACCTGCAAAATCTGAAAAGAAAATAGTTTAAGTAAAGTGTGATAAAATTAGATATTGAATTATAATTGACTATAATAGAATTAACTTACATCAATTATTTAATCGATTTATAATTTAATTGATAGTCTGATTTTCATAATAATAATTTTAAGACTATTAATTAAAAAAATTAAAATAAAAAATTTTCATCAAAATAAATCATTAAAAACTTATGTATCTTAATTTCTAAACTATTCTCAGAAAATATTAATAAAAAAGAATAAATTTTTACTTCATAACACCGGACCCACATCGATAAACAAAAACATTTGAAGTACTTATACGCTATAGTATTTGGCAGCTAGTGAATAGTCAATGTCTTATATATATATAAAACACATATGTAATTAGTTAACGAAATTTTGTCATTATTATATAATATACTTGTCAATCAAGTGGAGATCAACACTCTTTAGTTTTTTCTATAATTTCCCCGAATCGATCAATAGAATGCTTAATCCTTATTAATACAACTTTATGTTTTAATCATATATATATATATATATATATATATATATATATATATATATATATATATATATATATATATTATATGTTTTCTTGAGTTACACATCTAGATTCTACATTCAATTAATATTATTTAAGACTACTATCATACATAAATAGTCACCAACTGTATCCTATCTATCTAATGGCGAGTGGGAAAACTTAACATCGTGGGAAATGAAAATAACATAAATTAATAAAGTTTTATTTAAATAATTAAGATTAAAATAAATTTACTTGATACTTTTAGTTTCAACACGTTGCGTTTTTATCAATTTTTAGTTTTAGTCTTTATTTATTTATTTTTATTGATTTAAATTTTTGTGTTATTGAAGTTGGTCTTGATATATTAGAATTGGTTGCTAAAGTTAACACCGATAACTCAACTATTAACTAAATAAACAGAAATATTATGTTATATGTCTTTTGTCGTATTTCTCCAACTTATTATACTTTTTAACTTTTCAAAATGAGTTATATCTTCTTCACCAACACTTTTAGAGACTAACTAGTTTCTAACCTGTGCATTGCACGGGAAGAATTTTAAATTATAATGAGAACACGTATGACAATAAAAAAATTGTTGTTAAAAATGTATAATAGAATAAAAAAATAATACAACATAATCATATGAAAGATATATGAATTCAACTTGTGAAAGACCTATACATTTCAAGTAGTGTAATTAAGAGAAAAGAGATAAAAGAAGACTTGAAAAGTAAAACAAAGATTTGATTATGAGTCAACTAAACAAATCTAATAACGTATTTATCATGCTTTTGTTGGGTTGTATGTTTTGTAAATAACACATTCTATGGAGAATACTTTCATTAGAAGGTGTCCTACCTAAGAAGTATCGGTTATGGATATCATTGAAATGGTATGGTAAGCAAAACAAATACAAAGAAGCCACGACTTGAAAAGTTGCAGTAAAATTTTACAAATAAATTAATCTATCTATTAAAAATAAAAGAAGAGTCTGAAATTCATTGTTACTATAAGCATTTAGGCGTCCTACCTTAGAAGTCTAGGTTATAGATATCATTGAAATGGTATGGTAAGTGAATCAAATACAAAGAAGGTACGACTTGAAAAGTGTAGAAAAATTTTAGAAATAAATTAATATATCTATTAATAATAGAAAAAATGCCTGAAAGTAAATGCTACTATTACCATTTAGGACAAACAATAGTTGTATAAGTATTTTGTTATACCTAAATCAAGTTTGTAAAAACCCCTCGGTAGACAACATTAATAGTATGTCCTTCAGTCATATTTTCATGATTTTCCAACAGCACCTTTAATCCTTCCTTTGACCTGACTCTTGAGAATGCAATATACAGTTGGCCATGTGTGAAAATTAGTCAGGGTCAGTAAACACCAACATTGGAGACAGTTTGTCCTTAAGACTTATCGATATTCATTACAAATAACACAATCAAAAGAAATTGTCTTTGATTAAATTTGATAGGAAGAGTTTCAATTGAAGGAGTCATTGTCATCCTAAGAATATGAACGACATCACCAACATGGGTTCCAGTTAACACTTGACATTAAAGAACATGTTTCCTTATTTGTTATACTTGCAATCTTATTCCATTACATAGACCTTGAGATTGATCTATGTTTCTCAACCGTATGACAAACACCCTAATCTTCAAAGAGAGCTTGTGAGGGGGGAGTCCTGAGCAATTAATTGCATTCAAAATGTATGGTGTAAAAGTTTCTAATTCAAAACTAGAATGCTTTTTGTCTACACAAAGACTATCTAAACTGAAGTAAATTTTTTCCTCTCCATCAACCTTATCCATTATATAGTTTTTGACATTAAAAACAACATCTAAGGTGGGAGCAAGAATAAATCTTTCTTTGAAATAGACTTCAGTGGTCATTTCTGTTGAGACTGATGGATACACAAGGGAAATTAAGTCATGTAATGCAGATTTAGAAGGAGATATTAAAATATCTGTCAACCTTAGATTCTCCTTTAATTGAATCTTCAATCAAACCATCCCCGATCTTAAGAAGCCAAATATTGAACTTCTTTATTTCAGATGACCCATTTGAAGTGCTACTTTGGGTAAGTCGCATGTTTTCAGATAAGGTCAACACTTTGCAAGAAGACCACAGGTAAGAGGAGTTGATTGTTGCATGACATATATCCTGCCTTGACCCTTTTAGGATTGCTGGTAAAATTTATCTAAAGTCACCCCCAAGAACAACCACCTTTCCTCCAAAAGGTGTATTAGGGTTATATGAAGTAGAAAATTGTAGAACATCTCTTAATGTTTTGTCTAGAGCTTCAAAGCAGAACTTATTTACCATAGGAACCTTTGTGACATTATAGCACTATTGAGGGCGGGGAGTGATCGTCGGTGCATAGGCATGGACAAGGAGCGGCTCTTGGAAGGCTTCCAGCAGGGAATATCACATCTTAGGCACTGTTGAGGGCGGGAAGTGATCTCCTATGCATAGGAACGGACAAGGAAAGATCCTGGCAGGCTTCCAGTGGGAGAGACACATGAATGAACCAAATACATACCAGAATAAGAGGGATCCAAAGACTGTATAGGTATAGAACTATACAGTCAAAGATAGCTTAAAGGAATGAATTTGTATTACCTATACCAACAAATGCATTAGCCTTTTCGGTGGCCCGTCACTTAAGGACTCTAAAAGTTAAGTGTGCTTAACTTGGAGTAATTCTGGGATGGGTAACTTCCTGGGAAGTTCTCAGGAAGTGTGTGATTGAGGACAAAGCACACTGGAAAGGTCTCGTGTTGGTTTGTGGGGAGAGTCGTTCATTCCTAAAAAACGGCCGGGGTGTTATGGTGGTATCAGAGCCTAGCCTCTCCTAGTACGGTATGGTTCGGGAACGAACCAGGCGGAAGCTGGTGGGCATGTGACATCTTGGTGCTGTTAAGGGCGGGGAGTGATCGCCGGTGCATAGGCATGGACAATGAGCGGCTCCTAGCAGGCTTCCAGCGGGGAATGTGACATCTCAGGCACTGTTGAGGGTGGGGAGTGATCGCTGGTGCATAGGCACAGACAAAGAGCAGCTCCTAGTAGGCTTCTAGTAGGAGAGACACATGAATAAACTGAATACATATTAGAATGAGAGGGATCTAAAGACTGTATAGGTATGGGACTATACAGTCAAGGATAGCTTAAAAGAATGAATTTATACTACCTATACCAACAAATGCATTAGCCTTTTCGGTGGCCCATCACTTAAGGACTCCAAAGTTAAGCGTGCTTAACTTGGAGTAATTTTGGGATGGGTGACCTCCTGGGAAGCTGGAAAGGTCTCGTGTTGGTTTGTGGAGAGAATCGTTCATTCCTGAAAAGTAGCCGGGGCGTTACAGCCTCATCCCAAATATTCCAAAATATAAGTCTTCCCTGATCCAAAGAAGCATTGACAAATGGTTCTGATTAAAGTTTAGCTCCTCAGAAATTCTTTTAGAGTTCTCCCATTCTGTTGTAGAATTCACTTTATTTCTGCAAGGCATAAGTTCTTTATCTCTTCATCTCTATAGTTGATAGTTACAAATATATCAAGATATTTCTTTGATCAAAAAAAAGTATATCAACTCATAATCATGAAAACATAAAATAAAGAATAACTAACATAATTGTCTTCCTGTTACATCTTAAGAACTTGTATTTAATTCAAAGTTTGATTCAAACCTACCATAACATGGACCAAAAGAATATTATATTTAGTAAGGATATGAGAAAGCAAACTTACCATCACACTCCATAATTCTTCTTTGTCTATAAACAATATCATCAGATAGTTGTTTCCATCAGGTAGACCAAACAACTTCCGAACTGCATATATTATTTGAAATGAGGAGTATTGAAAACAACTTGCAAAGATAATGACCAGAAGCCCAAAATAAAGCTTCATTTATTGCATCAATAAATTCCCTATCATCTTATAGCAACCCTAAAGCATAACAAGCTTCTTTAAATGTTGGAAAAGGTTCTCGTCCACTATTCGTATATCCTGGAAACATTGGCATCCTTTTTGTACATTTAGTAGAAGACGTAGGTAGTATTGTTCTCTGATTCTAACGAGTACATGTGATATCCTTCCTATAACATGACCTTGCTTCCTTCTCATCCACATGCCTGTATCTTGTTTCCATACAAACATTGTTGGAAACTCGGCATGTAACAAAGATCTTCCCTCAGGATAGGATAAATTTACTCTCATCCATCCAAGAAACATTTTGTCCTTTAAATTTTCTTGTAAAAGGACATTTTTAAGGTTATTCGCATCCTCGTACACAACCGTTTGCTCTCCAGGAAAATGAAAACTCATACGAATAACTGGAGGTTCACTGTATTGGATTTCAAATCCAAATAATCTCCATGCAACTTCACATGCGAAAATGTACCTACAAAAAATTCTATCATAATTCCTTTATACATAATAGTTTAATGAAACATTGATTTCACATTATGAATCCTCAAATATATTTGAACATATTGAATAATCTAAGAACAAAACATCTAAATCAAATTATTTGAGAAAACATAACTATCCACCAATTCAGTTAAGTAAAATTAGATTATGGTGTACAAAAATTAAAATGAAGTCCCTAAAAAGACATTTCACATTGAGTGATATACTTGCAGTCATAAAACGCCTTAATTTCATCTGCCACATCATCTTTAAGCAATGATGCTATGACTTTATTACTCCCTTTATGAACATATTTAAACAAATATTTAATAGAGCTTATTTGGCATGTATACTCAACATTGATGTGGCATAAATATTTTAGAAGCAGGACTAGATTGTAAGGAACAATAAAGCTATTGTCCAAATCAATATCTTTTTTTTCACAGTACGTCCATCATCTCTTCTCCTGTACTTAGGAAACCCCTCTTCATCCAAGATTGTGCAATTTTGATACCTTTTTGGAAAGTTTTTGGAACATCTACCATTCTTCATGCAAAGAGACTTTCTATTGTATGCACCACATAGTCCATGTACCATATATTTTTGAACTGCCTCAAAGAGTCTTGGATGTACTTGTTTATCTTGAATCTATGCAGAAATATATTTGTCAATATCCTCCGGTGACTGTGTCTATGTGACGGGTGCATGAACAATAAAATATGGGTGAACTGGTCTGAATCAGGGTCAAGGATCCGGTGTGGGACCAGCCACAAATGTTAACAGTAACAAATGATTTATATACCGATACAGTGGGTATCCAGTATTGTGCCCTTTATCTTAGTAGGAGAATAAAGGTCTTACAGTCCTGGAGATCCTTCACACCAAGCTTTTGCGTTGATGAGGGGCGAAATATGGTGTCTCCTGTGAAGATTCTCCAATGCTCAAGTCAGTAACCAGAAAATGAATTCAAGGTTTCTGAAGCATAAGTTTGAGAATGAGTCTAACGTACCAGAGTTATGAAAATGTTGTTATTTATATACGTGTATGCTGAGAATGAAAAGTCCTTTTAGGGTTAGGGGACCAATCATACACTGTATTTGTACAATTCTGACATACGAGGCGGGTGCCTCTGCGTCTCTTATGAATGTTCCTTTGTACCTGTACCTTGTACTATTTATCAGATGACATGGAAGTTTTTTGGTGTGCTAGGTGCTGACCTGGACTTCTGGTATAGATATGAATCTAAAATGGGGTTAGAGTCCGGAGATCTACCTGTGACACCGGTAGCAAGTGCAAAGATGGCTAAAATTACCACCTTGCCCATGTGTCGGTATCAAGACCGGATCAATGGGCATGGGGTAATCCTCTTTTATAGAACTCAATAGTACAAACATCTAGAAAAAAGGTAAATAAGGAAAGTGATTTAAATGGATTCATTTATGCCATGTATTTTATACCAATAAACACAAACAATTACTTTAAGCAATCATAACTAATTAAAAACACTTACAGCCAACAGTTTTTCCAAAAATAAGTCCCTTTCTAAGATCCCGAATTAGATGATCTAACTTGACTTGGAAAACTTGACAAAGAATATCCGGATGATCTTCAAGTTTGATATTTCTTGGCATAACAAATCTTTTAATTTGATCCCATTTTGGATTGCATGTTGTAGTGATGAAATAGCTAGGATACACATAATGCTTGCGTATGGCAAGAGCATCTTTGCAATTATTAAACATGCATCGAGGACCCCCAGTAAAAAAAACCTAGAATAATTATTCGTTTCCTTGTAGATGTTGCTTAAGCATTACCTTATGAGAAGGATTGTTGAATGCCTTTATACTAATCTGCCCTTAATTTAAGTTGATTAAAACGAATGTACTTTAAGTGTTTTGATTCAACCATTGTGTATGCATCAACCAAAAACTGTTGGAATAATCTCCTAGACAACAACAACAAAGGAGAATCATGTTCTCTATCCTGGATCCTGTATGTGAAGAATTCCCTCATTGTAACCTTTAAACATTTCACATTTGATCTTCTTGGTTTGGAGAGTTCACACGGGATGTCTGGTCGATATCCATCTTCTCCATATAGAAATAGAAATGGATACTGCAATCCAAGATATTGGGGATGAAGAACATCAACTCGCTGTAAGCTGCTGGACTTGGTTTCAAGTATAATGTCCCTTTTCAATAATAGACTCGTCAATATCTCTAACTATCAATGCTGCAACTTCTGAAACCATTGGAAGATTATATGTTCTTCCATCAGTATTTCTCTTACAGATTAGCTTTAATTTGACATTGTTGAAATTTCCTTCCTTAAAGAAGTCTCTCACATGTCTAAATGATTTTGCCAAAATGTTATGATTATTAAGCATGTATTTTAATCCTGTGACAATCTGAGCATCAATATTAAGATAATCTTCCCTAAATCTGCAAAAAACAATATGAAGTATGAGAAATAAGTACAAACAAAAAAGTCTATGATAAAAACTATTATTACTACAAATTAGAAAATACCTAATGGCATTGATCCTGTTGTCATTCTCAGTGTCATAAATATACAATTAAGCAAACTTAGTTGTTTCTAAATCTGTTGGGAAAAGACTCCCTACTGAATGGAAATTTTTTCCACCAAGAACAAAATAGAAGGAGCAGAGCCATCATTAATATCATAACTGATCTTCCCAGACATAGACATGAACGCAAACATTACATTGAATGATGGAATATTTTTTAGAAAGTAAACACTTCTTTCATCTTTGTTGGTGTGTAGATCAATGAGTAGATGAGGAGCTTTTTTAACAATGGAAGTTGGACTTTGCCGTCCATACAACAATTGACAAATTGTGGGTTCTTTGAGTTTTTTAATTTACACAACCTTTCATCTAACCACATGAAATCCTTTCAATGTTCACATTGATATAAGGATCTCCAATGTCTAGAATATCAATATCTATAAAGAGAAAAGAAATTAATTATTTGTATGTAGAAGGTGAATAAATGATATTTAAGCATAGAGGATTAATAAAAAAAACCTATTCATGTACCTGGCCTATCCATTACAAAATCAATAAACAAAAATGAATTTAAAGACATTAGTAATGAAATTAAACTTCATATGCATATTAGTTATTAGATGTAAGATAAATAATAATTCATTGCAGTAATGAACCATCAAAAAATAAATGTGCTATATTCTAAAGGGTATCTTCACATGAATATGGAGTCCCTCATGCCTAGAACTGCATAATAGTTGTACACATAAGTGTTGATGTATTCACACTAACAGCTAAGGTCATCTATGTCCCAAGTTACACCATAAATCAATAAATGAAGTTCAATGATAACAGTAAGTCAACAAAGTTCATAGGTCAGGTTCATAAAAGAAAAATGAGGTTAATAAATACCTTGATATTGTGGTTCATAATTAACTTGATTGCACCTGTCTGATACATTGAATAAGTAAAGAATTATGGTTAGATGTAAAAAAACCCAACAATATATTAAAGGAAGTAGGATTGATTATGTTGACATAGATGATTGCCTCACCTTGATTGTCAACAGTTGTGTCTAATGTTCTTAATTCTGGTTGTCCATTTCCACCAACAGAGTTTATGTCTGAAAGTTTAGTTCCACATAATATAATAATTGATTAATTAAATACAACATATTTGACATTTTTATAATTTTGGTAGAATTAATTTAGGTTCATTTAGAGTCATTTGTATACTATAAATTACCTGCATCAATTCCATTAGACACGATTAATTCATTGTTTAATTGATGGAAATTGACTGGCTCCTCACAATGTACGACTACAGTACATATGAAGATAATAATAAAAAAGTTGGCTGATGTATAACAAACTGATTAAATGACTAGTTGTAAGTATATTTTGGTCAAATTTCTAGTTGGGTTAACAAACTACCTTCATCATTATGTATTTGAATAAATTCTCTAGATTCTGCATCTTGAAAATGTTTCGATTGATTTAAACTTCTGCCTCAAACAATGCTGAGAGGTTCTTTGAGGTATCAGTATCAATTATTCTAGAGTGAACAATTTTATGTTTCCCCACTCCTAATGAACTGCATACATAAAATAACTAATTAACATGGGATGCTACTTTGACAACATGATGTCCCTAAAATGACAACTTGAACAATACCCTTACCTCTTTTTTGGAAATACATGATATACTTTAGACATTGTGTTTGAATTAGCTACAGGATCTGTTTAACAAAACAAAATAGTTATGTAAAGAATATTAGCATATATATTGGGCCCGTTTGTTTAAGCTTATTAAAAAAATGATTATAGAAAAGTGATTCTCTTATAATCACTTTTTTAATAAGCAGATCAGAGTTGCTTCTTAAAATAAGCTGAAATCAGCTTATTTTCAGCTTCTGCTTATTTTTAAAACTTTAAACAAACACGTTAAAATTTAAAATAAGTGCTTTTTTTAATTAAAAAAGCACTTATCTCTTAAAATAAGTTTAAACAAACGAGCCATTATTTGACTTTATGAGATGAAAAAATGGAAGAAAATCCATCTTCAATATTTTTCCTCTTTAGAATTTTCTTTGGGGTAGGAATCTTGACTCCTTTTTTCAAAGTCCAGCACTCTAATGACATTTTAAAAGCATTCATGTTATCAATATAAAACTATTCAACATTTTTTGAAAGAGGGAAAAATGAAACATGTTAATGTACCATTAGTTATGTCTGATAAAGGGATTCTATTCATTGAAAGGTGACTGGATTGTAGATTGATTGAATTGGTTAATCGTCCATTTCTTACAATAGAAAGAAGTCAGCAAACAAAGTTTTCTCATTATATTAAATTGAAGTATGCATAACAAACACAACACAACATCTTCCCATTTTTTATGATGCTGACCTTTTAATCAGAGTGTAGGAGTTGATTGAGACAGATCATGAGCGGAATGTATTGCTGGATTACCTTCACATTCATTATTGACCTCCCTGGTATCTATTTCAACATGATAACATGATATATAACATTAGTTGAAATCGGAATGAAATTTGGAAAAGCATGTTATAACATAGAATGCATACAAAAAGGAGCGGTGAATAATGTTAACATACGAAACATGTTATAACAATAGTCTATAACATTTGGAGGAGTTTTCTAAGGTAGGATAAACAACGAAATTATATAAACCAAAGTTTTGTCTGATTCAATGTTTTATGTATGATATGAAACGTAAAAAAATTGATAGCATTAATAATCTCAAATCTGCATTTGTCATGTTTGATAAAGGTTATGTTACCATTTGTCATGTTTGATAAAAGGTTTGTATTCATAAAAGGGGGATTGAAATTTGTGGGCATCAAGAATCTCAACTCTACATTTCCTAAAATGATAACAATAAACCAATTAGCTAAGCATCATTCTATGACAGTCATGAATAGGTAAGAAACATAACATGATATGTTATATTTGTAGTTCAACACCATTTCTTATGCCAAACTTATTTTAATGGGGGCGAATGCATAGCTGCGTGATGTTGTCCATTTCATCATGAGATATTGTACATTAGATGGGATTATAAAAATTAAAATCTACCGCAACATTATTCAATAACTTTGTATGCATATGAAAATGCTTAAAATAGTCGATTGGTAAGGATTGGTATATAACAATTGATAGAGTTATCTGTCATTGGAGAGGGCATCAAATTGTATAGAACAACAATTTAGAAAATAAACAAAAGAAGAGAATTCAAACCAAGGAGACATACCATTGTCATCTACACTATCAGACATAACCTTGCAAGTTTCTTTTCTAAGCTGTTGATGAACTCCATTGAATATGACCTTTCAGCTGTTGTTATATTAAAGTGTTGTTTGCGTGTCTAATATTGACAGAATTATGAAACAATATGCTTTTCAGATAATAAAGAGCTATTGGAGCTACATCAAGATAGAACACAAAACTTGAAAAGTTTCTAGATGGGTAATGCAATACCGAAACTTGGTTGGAATAATGATGGGGAGAAACTGAAACTGTAAAGAAAGAAAATGAAAGGAGTTAAAACATGTATTAAATATGACTGTTAAGGTTTTTAATAAAATCTACTACTTAATAAGCCAGACACCTTAAAGTTGCTTATGTAGAAAGTATATCATAATTAACTTAATAAAACACCAAGACTAACAATGTAAAATATGTTTCTCTTTATACATATCCAATAAGAATTAAAAGACAAAAAATCAAGTTGGTGTTGTTATGGATCCATTTCACACTTGCAATATAAAAATCCTTAACAGCTAATGGTTTAATAGGATACATGTACCTAATTTTAGAAATGAAGCCAATGTCTTTAATTCTCAGTCGAGTATATTAGCCAACTATACCATATGCTTATGATTATATTAACCTTGTTTTTTTAAGTACTTACATGAAATAAATTTAATCAACATTTCCAGACAGTCTGCAGAAATCAAGGATTAGTTGCATGGTTGTAGAACTTTAAAAAAAAACTTAAAATTTTAACTAAACAATGAAGACACACATACAACTCTAGACAATTTGGAATGTATTTTATTTTCTTATCACATGATTCATATCAGACCGTGTCTTAGTGGGGTTGGCATAACTTTGAATATCGGATGAGGTTGGTTAAGTGATCACATATTAACATTAAGGATCAACTTCAAGTAAGTATAGTATAAATCATATTAAATATATATGTGTAGGCAACAAATATATATATGTAGGCAACATTTAATCGTCTTTATCAACAACTTTTTAAAAATTTTAAAAGAAGGGTAATTTCTTGGAAATGAATAAAATCTTTTGGTTGGATTAATTTTTTTGCATAAATTGTTTCCTTGAATCGTTTGTATGAAACATAATCCCTCCTGTGTAAAATGAGAAATTGAAAATTTTAGAACATATCTCCATTAAGGATGCTTAATGGGTATGGTATATGACATTTATAACATTAGGATTATAAACAAAAGTTTGAGATAATAGATTTAATTTATTCCATTATTTCAAATTAAGTTCCAACCAATTCATTTTCGTCATTGTTTGAGTATATTATGGAACTTTTATTTAACATGATGAAATAGAAAAAACTATAATATCAGATAACTAAAATAAATTTTTTTAATCAAACCTTATACATAAAAGTGGAAACATTGTCAATTTTTAATGATCTTTACAAAACTAAAATTTGGTTTCTCCGAACTAAATGAGAAGAAGCATTGATCACGATGTTTTAGAGCATGGGTGTCACAAAAGACCTTCCACCTAGCTCTGAATTTTGCGTATCTTCTGCCTTTTTGTTTCTTTATTATATGACATATAACCTCAACGTCGATTGCTCCATAAAGAGTCCACTCATTTGTTGAAGATGTAAGGAGATGCTCATAGGTTTTTTTGGCAAATTTTACGATGAATCAAATATTTATCACAAAATTAGTAAACGTTTGTTGTAATGTTGGCAATATGAGTATAGTCGAACACAAAGAATACAATATTAACAATTAAAGGATAAAACTGACCAGTTGGCTAGCTTTCACTTGATAGGCAGATAGGGTCACACTAAAGTTTACAGCATGGTCTTCAATAGCAGTGTATGTTATTTCCTTCCCTTCTTTATCTAATATCCTAATGTTAAAGTCATTACCCATGTAATTCATTACGACCCAGGAGTCAGTAATCAACTTGTAAAAATGTCGCATGTTTTCTAAACCCTTCTTTTTCAGTATGATGGAATGTTATCTGAAAAGAGTTGTTCAATGGATCTTTCAAATGCCATATGGAAGGAAGTTGATGACCAAATTTCTCTAAGAGGTCCTTGTTTGCATGAGCAAATATCTAAATATGATAGGAAATTAGGATCATAGCATTGTGAAGAACTTAAAAAAGATTCAACTCTATGTTTGTCAATAAAGTTTACAGTCTTAGTCAAAAATAATAAAATAGAAAAACATTAAACCATGCACCATAGAATGTAATTGTGTTACCTTTGTGCAGTCATTAAGGAAGAATGAATTATGGAGGGAGTTCAGATTACTTGGCCAATCCATTCTCATTGTAAAACAAAGCCTGATGAAGGGTGCATGCAACAAAATGCTAGAAAACAAACTATTTGTTTATGTAGACAATAAAACAGAGCATTGTTTCTTATTAGAAGGGTGTGTACAACGTTGTTCATACCAATAGACACAAAACAGGTTCATGTTTGGATCATTACAAAAAATGATGCTAAGAATGGGAGCATGCCTCTGTAAGAATATTAAATCAGAGGAAGTGTGAAACCCTTTGATGATTCTGAAATAGGGTCATGTATAACAACACCTATTCATACTCTTCAATTGGATTTTAATGCCTGACGTTGGAGAGATGAAAAAACACGTGCATTAAATTGCCAAGGGATGCTTAGTTTGAAAAAATTGAAAAGGTTTTGTATTATATTTAGAGATAACATAAAATATTTAACTTTTCTAATGCATTTTATAATGTGATTAAATAGGCCTTTTATTATTCATATGTTACATTAACAATTAAAATGAAAATAATATATTAAATGGTATTAAAATTGCTTATATGTTTTATAATGTGATTAAAAGGGTGTTATTATTTATATTGTACATTAACAATTTAAATGAAAATAATATCTCAAATGGTATTAAGATTGCTTATGTATTTTATAATGTGATTAAAAGTTAAAAAAATGATTTAACATGATTAAACTTAGATGAAAATGCATTTATTTTAACTATATATGAATTATTGTCATACGTTTCAATATTGAAAGATACAATAAGATACATATTACTGTCAATGTTTGTATATACACTTTTAAATACATGTATTTTAATAGGTAACTTGTTATGATATAAAACCATATAAGGCAGTATGTGTTATGGTCAAGTAAATATTTTAAACATGATTGAGTACCTGTGATTTGTTCTACATAGTTGATTTCTTTAGCATTTGAATCCCTTTTGAAATTTTGAGTTTAGAATAAGATTCATGTTTAGTAATTGATATTTAAAAAAATTTGTTTAGTAAATAAAGGAACAGACGTACTAATTAATATGAAACGTAATTTGTTTAGTAATCAAATCTTCGACCTCATCCCCAATCCCTTCTTAATTAACTATAACAATCATAATAGTTGTATAAACAAAAATACATGATAGTTGATATTTTTAAGAAATATTTACTTTATACTGATGCATATATAATTTGATGTTGATTTATTCATTAAGGTTATAGAAGAGCGTCATTGGTATAGTAAATTGGTTGAGGAATTGTTGTATAAACAAACAAATATGATAGTTGATATTTTTAAGAAATATTTACTTTATACTGATGCATATATAATTTGATGTTAAGTTATTCATTAGCATTATATTCATTGTAGTAAGAATATTTATCAAATGTTCAGAATAGTCATATAGATTATGTATCATATATGTTGGAAAGTTTATTTTCTAAAATTTATAGTAACCTAAAAACTCAGGTCAGGTTATCAACCATTCATTAACATAAGCAACATTCAATGATGGATACTAAAAGACATAATGAAAATTGACTTTAATTGTTCAAGAGAAAGAGTGAAACCATATAATTGTTCAAGAGAAAGACTAAAAACAAGTAATTGTTCAAGATAAAGAGTGAAAACAGATAATTGTTCAAGATAATAGATTAAAACATTTAAAACTAATTAATAGGATGATGCACACAAAGGAAATCTGCTTGTTGTTTCACTTCGGTTCTTGTTTCATAATCTTCCTAACTTTGTTTGATGAAAGTTAGAACTTATCCTTGGGATTGTCCTTATAGACTATAGCCCTACTGCCAGCAACACCTTCCAATTTTTGAGGTGTAACAATTGAATCATCTGCAAATGGTACATGAGTCCCATGGGACTATACAAAAAATAGAAAACTTAACCAATTAAAGTAATGAACAAATGATACAAAAAACAAACATTGAATGTCAAATAAAAACTAAAGGAAATTGAAGTAAGAAGACAAGTGGAATATTGAAATAAAAAGACTCATGGAATATCAGGAAAATTGACAATTCAATTTCTTTACAGGGATCATGTTAGAGGCCGAAATAGTGACAGTGGCATTTATATTGTCAGTATTCAAAGGATTTCCCATGGATGACTTTGATGGATTATTCTGTGCATTTGAATGAAACATCAAATTATAATGTAATCTGAAGATGAGTGGTAAAAATATGCTTTGACACAAATAGAAAGGCTAATACCTGAATGGAATCCGAAGGGAAGATATCAAGTTTGCTGTCAGAAGCTGACTTAGGGGCTGAGGGAACAATTGACTTAGAAGACAAAGTTTGATTGTCCTATAGAAGTTTTATATTCAGAAATTCATAAAATGATATGCCAAAATAAATTATATAAAGACAAAACCAATAAATTACATCTTACCTTAATAGAATTAATTGAGTCTCCAAGGGAAGTTATCATTTTTGAATTCTTAATTGGGAAAAACACATAAAACAATCAGATATGACGCTTCTCTTTTTACTATCAATATAAAACAACAAATATTAAAAAAGAATAAAACTTGAATTTACCTCATAAACCTTATACTTCTTTTTAAACTCAGTAATCAATCTGATTTTGTTGCATATCTTAATGACATTTATCGTGTATGGAACCAAGGCCATGAACTCTTGCATTTTCACTTGAACTTTGAAAAGGAATCTTTTATCCTTGAGAGCATCCAGTTCTTCGGGATACATGTTTTTATCTCTACCCTATATGAAGTTGAAAAGACAGTACATGAAGAGATAATTTTTTTATAAATAAATGAACCTCTGAAGAATTAAATGATACCCATGAAGAATAGGCTGTGTGAAGATCTTGGGTGGAGATTTGTAGGAACTTGGCCGCCTCCCTATCAAATATGATGAAGGATATAGAGTCAAATTCATCTACCACCCTTAGATTGATGTAATATCTATTTTAAAAATTAATAAAAAATATTAGTTTTAATTATCTGGTAAAATAATTGTCACCTAAAAAAATAAGAATACAATAATAGAAGAAGTAGTGAAAAGAAGAATATTGAAGTGTAAATACCTCATAAAAAATATGACAGATGTGTTCTACAATTTTTGCAATAGTACACATCACCATCAACTTGAAGGCCATACACACATTTGATACACCCTCTATAACACCAAGTAAACTCAAGATTCAATCTACTTCACGATCCCAAAAGTTACAAACACCTTTATTCTATAAAGTGGAGATTTAGCTACACATAAAAAAAGATAGGGAAAAGTCTTTTAATCCATTAAACACAAACATGCGCAAACAAAGTATATTATATATTTATATGAACTATATAAGTGTTGTTATATTTATGTACATGTAATATATTTATAACTATATAAGCTGAATATTTTTCCTGGCTATATAACCTGAATATTTTTCACAACTAAATTTGTATACAAAAAAAGTTAATATAAAGTGAAGGAACAATAATCAATTACATCTATTTTAAATGTACTCAAGTCTGTTTTGGCTAGGAAAATTATAGACCTGTTTGAACTACTTCAAATCTTCTATGAATTTGTATGCTGTAAGGCTCAGGAAGTCATCATGTCCAGTTATCTAGCTCTTACTGAGTAAAGGGGTTAGTTATTGAGAAACAACACATTCAATTGAATAAATCTTGCATAAAACATAAACAAACTTTTATGTAACTATTACATAGTTGTTATTGTTACCATACGTTGAATTAAAATATTCGATCACGTACCTTGTTGTCAAGTAACTCACTTTTTCATTTGTATAACTTTTGTTTTTAGAAGGCATTCAAATAGTATGACTGGAATG
Source organism: Clitoria ternatea (assembly GCA_037962975.1). Classification (NCBI taxonomy): domain Eukaryota; kingdom Viridiplantae; phylum Streptophyta; class Magnoliopsida; order Fabales; family Fabaceae; genus Clitoria; species Clitoria ternatea. Next base: position 230,811,984 of record CM075672.1, read on the forward strand.
AAGAAGTGAACGTACATTCTAAAATAACATACCTTGTCCTAAAGTCTTCAATCTCAAGAATGGGGTTATTAATGTATAGTCAAGAAGTATAGTTGGTGTTGGACACACTCATCATATCTACACATTATACAAATTATAGAAATATTATATAATATTATATAATTTAAAAAATATATGTAAATGTCAAATCAATTAATAAAAAGAAAAATAAACTAAAACCAATATATACATGGAAGTATATGTTTAGAAACATAAACCATTCCATTTTTTCATCATACTAAATTGTAGGAGAACCACATAGCTTTCATCAGCATTATCAGACAAGCAAGCAATAAATATTTTTACAAACTCTTCCTACAAAGTGCAACGTAGCTTCAAACCTTTAAAAAATATTGGAAAAACAAATGACTGGATTTGTTTATAGATAATTAAAAAAATAACAAAAGACTTTAATTGAAAGGAATTACTCAAGGTTATCAAGTTCGATCACAATGTAGTTGGATGTCACCCCTCCTTTCCTGAATTCAATCAGGTCTCCTTTTCCAGTCAATATCCCAATAACGTCTAAAACCAAAGAGAAACAGACTCAACAAGAGCAATTAAAACATTGGGATGATGATATGATACATATAAGAATAATTGAAGTTTTCATTACGCATGTGTTGTAAACAGACAAAAAGGAGAATTATACTTGTAACAACCCAAATTTTACGTATTAAAATCAACAAGTATTTATACCTTTGTGTATGTAACATCCTGATTTTTGGACACTTGTTATTTAGATATGGATACCAGTACGGTGGATATCGACGTCCCAAGAATGATGTAGGTTGTGTTGGGACAGCCCACAACCTCGGTTAGGTAAGGTTACTGTAGTTATACTTCAGATTGATGTGCATGAATGACTGAGCTTTAACCAATGGTTGTGCTCTACCTTTTATTTCCTCCTCGGGCATGTTAGGAGAACCAGGAGACAGTTCTACAACTTCAATATGAGTTTCATGCTTAGCAAGACAAACTGCATTCTATATCCCCATTCTTTACCTTCTTCCTTAGCAAGAGCAAGCTCTATATCGTAAAGTTCTTAACTCCACCGTTAGCGAGTTGTATGTAAGCTAAACTTAATCTTTGATTCACATGTGGAGAACTAAGGCCTTAAGAGTTTGGCTCAAAACCCATTGATGTGTTCGGTTAGTTGTTGGGATGCAATGCCTAAATATGGTCTTAGAGGCGAAGATGCATGAGTTATGAATAGATAGAGGATAGTTATATGTGTGTATATTATGATTTAATTTATGTGTTAATGAAAACTGATGAATGTGTGATAGATGATTGTGCTGGTGGCTTATCGTTTCCTTTTGATATTATTGTTGATGAGCTGATGATCATGAGTTATAGTCGTATTTCATTTATATGTGTTGTGATGTGATGGATTAATGATAGGATGTATGTGGCATGAGGTTGTAATAAATGATGATGATGTTGATTGATGATGAATATATTTTGGTAATGTTTGAGTAAGCATGTTGTGACTCGATTGTGAATGATCTTGCATGTTATGCTGTGTTTGTATGAAAGGTGGACCCTTGGTGATGGTAACCAAGTGACGACCCCTAAAGATGGTAATCAGGTGGCTTGTTAATAATGGATGATTGTTAGTATGACATTTACATTCAGACGTACACAGGATTGTAGGGGGCTTGTGATGCCAACCTAGATGGGAGGGTGGCCTGATAGTAAGGCACAAACCCTGTGGTGGTTTCTTTTGGAGTCCATAGCTACCTTGGATTAGGTTCAAGGCCGGCCGACAACACCTGAGTTGAGTTGCCACTATCATAGAGAGTGGTTGGCATTACATTATGGGTGAGCGGTTTGGTACTGGTAAAAAAGATTGATTATGCGTGTGTTTGGATGCACAGGGCAATGGAGTTCTGTTAACGGAACATCAATATTTCTCCATTCCAGTAACAACAAGCGCGTTTGGGTGGAAGGGCTTCTCTGTTCCGTCAACTTACCTCCATTTACGAAGCGTCTTCCTTTGGCATAGATCCGTTTCACAGGAGCAGGGTCTGGCCTCCCTTCTACAAACGTAGTTAGGTGAAATTTCTATAATGCCTTCACCTTTAAAGTTATAACAGAGGCCAAGGCAAAGTACCCCCACACGGTACTGAGCACCGATTTCATGGAAGGAAGCTCTGCAAGCAACATGGTCTTGTTTTTGTGGAAAGGAGCAAGCTTTTTGTTCGTGTTCCCTACTCTCTCAGTCAGATTCCGCAGGTAAGCTTCGATCCCTTTGTCTTGTTAGGGTGTGGGTTCTGTTGGGGTCTCTCTAATTGGGTGTGGGTTTGGGATTGGGTTGGGGTAATGAGTATTGGCCCTTTAGGGGAGGTGAGGGTGATGGGTTAAGGTTATGGGTGTTAGGTATTGGCTGTTGGAGGAGGTAGGGGTGATGGGTTAAGGTGGTGAGTGACGGGTTTAGGGTGGGCTGCAAGGGGATGGCTGATGGTGGTCGTGATTCTGGTGGTGGGTGGGGATGGGTCTGGGTGGGTGGTGGTGAGGGATAGAGCAATCTGATAGGGGGCATGGATGGGGTTGTTGAATAAGGGTGTATGGGTGTACTGATTGTGTTAGGGTGTACCATAATCTAATGCAAAAATTAGAAAATTAACCAATATAAATATGTTTTGTTTTATTTTAATTGAATAATATAAATAATGCATTCTTTTATTTTGATTTACATTTTTTGTAGGTGGTATGAAATGGTTTTTTGGCTGAATTTGTTGATTTTGTTGTTATATTCAAATGTTGAATTTGTGGAATTTGTTGTTATATTCAAGTGTATTGCTTTATTCATGGTTTATTTATTTTTTGTGTAAAAAATAGAAACAGTTCAAGTATATATAATGTATGTATATTTATTTGAAGTCTAGTATTTTTTGTGCCTGAATATATGGTTAGAATTATTTTTAATCATATGCTTTAATTTGTAACTAATCTGTTTAGATTTATTCGTTTAGTTAGTTATCCGTTTACGACGCGTTTGCGATCCGTTTTTAGATTTAAGGGACTCGATCCGTTTCGATTAAGGGATAAACAAATAATTACAATTTTTGAAATCAAGTTTTAAAATAAATATTTATGTTTTTTTAGTAATGGAATACAAAATAATTACCTTTTGTTAGTAATGGATTAAAAAAATAGTTAGGTTAAAAAAATTAGTTAAGTGTGATGGAGTACTTATTAGTAGTGGAATAAAAAATAATTATTCAAATTAATGACAGTAACAAATAGCTATATTTTTTAAATTAATAGAGGATAACAACTATATATTTGTAAAATTTAATTATTTGTTTATACATAATATATTTTGAATAATAATAATATCATCTAATTTAAATAACAATAATATATTTTGTTAAAAAATACCTTAATTGGTTATAATATCATCTAATCAGTAACAAAAAACCTAATTTGTTAAAGAAATAATATATTTATTTTAAAAATTAATCTAATTTGATATAATATCATCTAATTTGTTAAAAATAACTTCATTTGTTTAAAAAATAATAAGGTATTCTTAAAAAAATATTTTTATTTTATTAAAAAATAATCCAATTATACATAATATTATATATATATATATATACATATTTTGATTTAAGATATATTTACATTATAAATATATATACATATTTAATATATTTTTTACTAATACCCTTTTTGGTAATTTCTCATCAAACCATCATTTACCCAACCCAACTTTTTATCTAACCAAACACAATCACTAATTTTAATCCACTTTTACCCAACCTAACTTTTTCAACAACCAAACACAACTCCGTTTATAAAATCCCAGTTTTCTCAACCCCAGTTTACAAAACCAAGTTACCCCAACGGGTAACCAAACAGACCCTATATATGTTGAAAAAATTATATACTGTAGTATAATTCCCATGAATTAAGTTGGATCCACATACATATGCATTTGCATATAGACATTGAGATTGAGGTGCTGCTAGGTAGCTTGTGATGGTTATTATTGTGATTGATGCATTCATGATAATACAAGTATGTTAAATGGTAATATGATGAATAATGAATTATGATAGTTAATGTATTAATATGATTATTGTTAGAACTGGATAGTTAATGACTTAAATTATGATTAGATCCAGTTTAATATTTTTCATTTAACATATACATGCTCACCCTCTAAACTTGTAACTTTTTAGTGAACTTTGAGCAGGAAAAAGATTATTGAATGCTCAAGGAGCTCAGTAGATGGGTCCCAAAAAGGATTTATGTGTGTATATGTTGACGTTCTATCCTTGGCCGACTCTGGTTTATAGGATATGAAAACTTTTATATAATACTCAAACCAGTATGCACCTAGTGGTGATACCGAAAGTTTTGTTAGATACTTGATAAATGAATGAATGAATAAAGGTGCGAATATATATTTTATGTGTGAATGCATGTCGCTAATGACGTTCTAGTTACCATTACATAGAGTTCATACTGGTATGCATGGTAGGAACCAAGTGTGGAACTCTATATCGGTTCCTTCACACCAGGGTGCACGATTCAAAAAGAAAAAAATCTCCCCGTGTTTCTTTTGTAAGCTTGTTATATTTTAAATGGTATCAAGGTGACTTTAAGGTCAAAGGCCAAGGTGGGCTTACTGAGAGTAAGTGGTTTTTGTGTTCAATATGACTAATTGTTATAGTTGCTGGGGTGATACCCTATGGGTGTCGTATATTCTGGTTGTATGTTAAGATAAATTGTTAACTGAATTGAGTACCAGACATGTTTAATGTTGACTTATAAATCCTTTACCCATGTGGGGAAATATTGAAGTGTGGTATGGTTTCAGGATAAAGGAATAGTTAGACGCTAGGGCATGGATACTATGGCGGTGATGTTTCAACATTTTACGGATATTCTTGAGAGGCAGGGCCAACCCCAGGCCCAAGATCAACAAGGACTAGACCGTTTCTTAAAGCAAAAACTAAATAGGTTCCACGGGGGGTTCAACCCTGAGCCAGCGTACACTTGGATTTAGGATTTAAAGCGTATTTTTGGTAGCCTGCAATGCACTGAGGCATAAAAAATGGAATATGTTGTGTTCATGCTTCGTAAGGAAACTGAGAATTGATGGGAAATTTCTAAAGCTAGGATGATATGTAACACCATCGGTTAACTAAGATAATCTCTTCCACTAGACTATCTAGGTTAACTAAAAGGTTACTAATTTTAAGAAAAGTATGGAAGTTTTTTTTGTACTAGATTACGCATGGTGGAACCAAAAGCATAATTTCTACAAATATATACATGACTGTATCATACATACATAAAGTGGTCTTATCAGATCTGTACAACTGAAATAAGAAAAGGGCACGCAGGCACCCTGTACAAAATACCTACAGGTGTAAACAAATAAGTCTAGTAGCTAAACATCTCCTCCCATGAACTCATCGTCAGACTAAGGTGACTCTGGAGCGTCTGAGGTGGCTGCCAACTATAATAGGTCCAGGGGACGTGACGACCCAGTAGGAATCATGCTCAAAGATGGTGAATTGCTGACCTACTGAATTAGGTCGTGCCTCTGGCTGCTATAACCTCATACGTCTCTACTAGGAGACCCTAAGCCTCTGAAGGTATGAGTGCATAGCCTTCAGTATCCCCATACATGTAACTCTAAAAGATGCATTAGAGGAGGCCTCAAGACTGGTCCCACTGGTGCCTCGCAAGATACCTCTCTATCGGCGTCATCATCAGTACTGCATACAGAATGAGGACGTCCATTGATCTCTTGCTCGTACACAGTTAGAGGCTCTGCCAGAGAAAATTATTGGGGTAAGGCTAGAAGAGCGACCAGGTCTACAACTGTTGGGTCCATAGGCGCATCAATCTGGGATCCCTAGAGATTCTCATTCTCGTCATCATCGTCAACTAGCCTAGGTACATACTCAGAAGTCGACTCTTTCTAAAGGTCTACTCCTAGTGGTCCTGGTGCAGTTAACATCTCTTATTAACAGAGAACTCCTCGTTTGGCATGCATGCCTGATCAGAGGGATCTAAAAAATAGTTGTAAGGGTGAACTTCCACCTCCATGATAATTGGGAAGTGTCATCATTAACACTCGCCTCATACAATTCAATCAATCAGAATTTGACCTTTCCCTGTTCTCTTTGGGGTCCCTAGTATGTAGTCTAAGTTATCCCACCACTCTTGGTCTCAGCAGACCATTCCCACTTTCCACTTGTCCCCCAGAATCACTATGGTTCACACAATCACAAATAATCAACAAGAGGTCACAATCTCAGTATAATGATGCAATGCATGAATTTCATTTCTTAATTAGTATAATTAATCACTATGATGTATAAAGCCCTATCAGTCATAACACATCATCCACCATAATCCCTCATTATCCTTCTGTCCAACTAGAGCATCCGGAGTTCGCCTTGTTCTGTTTTCACAAAAAAGGGTAAGGACTCACAGTCCAATCAACAATGGATATAATCATATCTCATCAGAACAGGTACTACACGGCTATAGAAACTCTCGTCTTGAGTCAAAGTATACTAGAGTTACTAGGCTGTCCGGCCTCGGGTGTGAATCTAAGCCATTGGAGGTCTACCCTGGTATACTCCCAAGACCGCTAGCAGGGGATTGTCACACCGCGGTATTCCAGACCTGAATCCTGATGTAATCAAGATAATTAAACAATAAAAATGCTAGTAATCAAGATAATTAAATAATTTCAAAACACCTTAACGATTACATCAAGACTCGAACCATAGAAGACTGAAGAATAAGATTTGATAATTTATAACTGGATCGTAAAATAAATTACCCATAATTGTATACAAAAATAACAGAGTTTACAGTGGAAGAATAATATGTATACAGGGCACACACCTAGTCCCATATATGAAGATATGAGAAAAGGCTCGGCAAGGCATGCAAGCATACAACATAAGCCTATTAGGCTACCACCAATCTTACACATAAATCATAAACATGCATTGTCTTAAATATATATATACATATGCATTTATATGATCATGCAACATACATCTCCAATGTCTATATTCTACAATTGACCATATTCTATTCAACCTTAAAGTTATGTATCATCAACACTTATACATTCCCAAAATGGATTACATAACCAACATCATTTTAATCATTAAATGGGTATGAATTCAAATACCCTAAATATCAATACATCATCTACTCATATTGTTATTTATGTCCCATCCATCAATATCAATATTTATCAACACTATCATGTACATTTATTCATAGTACAATAAATTACAATTGCTGCCGGCCAAGGTATTCCATTACCACTATTTTACCTTCACAAAAGCTTTACTTTAAAAATATCCTTATCCCATGATATTCTTGCATCAATGCTAAAAATGGACAACATGGGAGAATGAGTTATACATTTGAAATGAAGAATATGAATACAATTGAGATTATGTGCATATGCATATCAACATCATGTATGCTTTGCTAACATCATCAATAATCATCATAATTCATTCATCCCAACAATATACATAAACCATATTTATCAATCAACTCATAGCAAAGCAACACATATACACATCATTTATCAATGCCATAATGGGCCAACATCATTGTCATCAATCATAGACAAACAAGCCTTTTATTACATTAGGCCATCATATACAACATCATCTTATTCAATGTCATTTTGTTGTATTCATATTTTACATGTTGTCTTTTAGGTAATTCATTTACCCATCTCATCATCATTATATCTCAATCTCAATCATCATCACCTTTTGGCATATCTCCATGCTATATGCAAATGCTCTTAGGCTAATATATATGCACAATGGAATAATCAACAAATATGGATCTGACTATGGGAATAAACACCAAATGTGGGACAAGCATAGGTGTGCTACTATGCCCCTACTGTAGTAGTCTAATGTGTACACATATCTCATAATGCATGCATAATCACCAATTTTACTGGTAGCAAACCACTATCGCTCATATGTAGCACTAGTCACCCTGTGACTTGTGGATCAACAACATGGCCTCACTTGCCAAAAGTGCTACGGGACCCTCCCGAACACACATCGAGAGAGCCATGCCCCGTCAGACACTGAGGTAACTTGCTCATCACAGAGCTGCCCACCCATTGGGCTCGCCATATAAGATGCCTCGTCACCAAACTATAGACAGCTTTGTGATTCCCAGAATCACTAGGGAACAACAATAATTTACCCGTGCACTAGGTCGCCCTCCCACTAGGCCCGCCTATTGGAACCCCTAACATTCCACATAGACAGCGTATGATATGCCATGGATGCAATACAATGCAAATCAAATGCATTCTCACACTATGCATCCTATCATGCCACTCATAAATCATCATCATCATCATCACCAATACCACCATACAAATCTTAGTGGATTTTATCATTGCTGGTTTTAGCCATTATTTTCAAGTTTTAAGTGTGGCATTTCATTTCAACATACTTATATCGTACATGCAAGTCAATACTTGCAACATTCACAATGGCATCACAAACATCAATAACATTCATCAATCTTTCATCAACATCACCACATAATTTCTTAGTGGATTTTTCATCTCATTGATCATTACCATTGTTTTACATTCTAATGTGGCATTCACAACATCTCATCAATACAATTCAAACCACACATACAAGGTCATATTTGTATCAAACACAATGGTATGCAACAAATCATCAATAATAACAATCATCCATCATTACTCATTATCGACATCATCTCCTATTCATCAATTTATAACGAACACATTGTCATGAAATCATCCCCTTATTAGTTTCATCATGATAAAAGGGTGTGTCACACAACCACATCATTTTAACTTTTCATTATCAAAATCATAACATATCGTTAGTGGTGTACATTCATGTTTTTATAACCTATCATAGGTACATACATATTTTCCAATGTCTCAATCAATATCAAACACCACCAAGACACACCAACATCATATACCCCTAATACAATCTGTTATTTTTACATAAAAAAGGGGGTTTTGGATACTATAAAGCTCATGACAAATTTCAACATTAATACATGAGAAAAGCTCATTATTAGTCTTAAAAATAGTAGGATATGTCTTAAATATCACCTATTAGTCCCAATTTGATAACCATAAAAAGTTGGGTTCAAAATCCTCTTAAATTGGAATTTTATAATGTAGTGGATCCGGTGTTTTACGCCTAATAAGAGTTAGAAAACTCCAATTAAGGTAAGACTAATTTTCCACCTCCGTAACATTATTATCTACAACTTTCATGAAGAAGTCGGAGGCCAAAAATGTCATTAAGATACCCAAATGGGCCAAAATAGCAAGGGAAAAGCAGCAGTTGGAAATTTCTGACAGTGGCAAGTTCCATTGGTCGTGGAACCCACTGTTTGGACCACCCAAAATAGTCATTTGTTTCCATGTTTTGAGGCAGAATGATCCACTGTGTTTGAATGTTGAAACAGGTTTTGATAATGACAAACACGAAGCTTAAAACAAAGACTTCAACAAGAAGAATTCAAGAAGTCAACATCATAAAGATCAAGGAATGAATGCAACATGTAACATCAATTGTCATCATCAAAAAGGAGCAGAATAAAGTTGCATATGTAAATATGTAAAATAGTTTTGATGAATGACAAAGTATTCATGAAGATAATGAAATGACAAAGGATCATAAACAAGGAGGTTCAAGCACAAAGACAATGACTAAGAACAAAGAGATAAAGATGCTTCAAAAAGAGACAAAAAGCTTAAGAGATGGAAACATGAGCTATGGAAGACAAGGTTGATGACATGAACTAAATCATGAAGAACAAGCTCATAAGTTGAAGAAGAATCAAGGAAATAAGGCATGAGGATCAAAGGAATAAGCCATGGGTCAATACATATCAAGAACATATCAAAGACCTTAAAGAATGTAATCAGGTATATGTGCTAATCGATTAAACCATTGCCACAATCGATTACCTAGATTCTGGAGTGAACATAATCGATTATAGATAGGAGTATAATCGATTACCAAGATGAAAAATAGAATGGAAAGTATCAGGTATTTGATGCAATCGATTACAAGGCCAAAACAATCGATTATCAAGGCTCTGACTATTAGATAATCGATTACAACTAACATCTAATCGATTACAGAGCTTCTGTTTGTAACAGAATCGATTACACATAAGGCAAAATCGATTACCATGCTGCGTAACCTAATTAAATGCATCAGGTGCCACTTATAATCGATTACAAGGTAAGGCATAATCGATTAACAGGGTTCTATTTCATAGCTAATCGATTACAAGAGAAGTGCTAATCAATTACAAAGCAAATTACACTAAAGATTTTAAAGTCTAATCGATTACAGCTCGAGGCGTAATCGATTACAATCATGCCATAAATTGGGGAAAGTGATTTTAAGTAGAACTCTAGCTCATTTCTCCACTCCACTTTTGTGCCCATACTTGAGGTATCCGTTGGGAACATTGTGCAACGGCTAAGAGCTTCTAAATGGCTATAAATGAAGCATAAATTCAAGCAAGAGAGGTATAAGACCAAGGCACAACACAAGGCAATCAACATCCTTCTTCTAGAGGTCTTCTTATTAAATTTCTCTCATATATTCTGCAACTCTTGTTTCTAAACTTGCATATTGCTTAAGAGTTGTTAGATTATGAATTTCAATTTGCATATCCTTTCTTGTTGAGAGTTAAAATTTGTAAGAGCTTTGATTTATGTATCTACTCTATTGAGAGAGTTAATTGCTTGTAAACACAACACCAAACACAAGGTTTTTTGCTCTAGGTTGAGTGGTCATAAAGGTTGGGGTTCAACCTTTGGGTATTGAGAGATTGTGAGATTGGGTGGGTTGCCCTTTGCTTGTGAGGATTGACTTCTTGAGTGTGAGACACTAGGAAGCTGCAATTGCTCAAAGCTTGTATCTCAAATATTCAATAGTGGAATCCTTCAAGTGGGTTGCTTGAAGGCGAGACGCACACCGGGTTGGTGGAACTCATTAAATCGGTTTACATTTCTCTCTACCTTGAATTCTTTATACAACTACGCATATAAACTGTTTGTTGAAATGCATGAGTTGAATGTGTGAATCAAAATTGTCATTCAAGTAGAAACTTAACTCCGCATGCCAAGTGTTTAATAATTTGCTTGAATCAATATTTGGTGAAGTTCTTAAAAACTAGAATTTGCTTTAACTTGAAAAGTATCTAGAACATAGTTTGCTATTAACTCTTGTGTGATAATTACTTGATTGCTATCACTTATCTCATGCACACAAGTTGTTTGATAAATTGAATGAGCTAGATCTTTATAGGAAATATCATATTATTGATGAAACAAATCTAAGCACACCAACTGTTTGATGAATTGCCTAAACCAATAACTTTCCTTGTTTATCACACATAAGGCTGAATATTATCACTACACATCAAGTATCTCATAGTGTGATATGTGCATAAAAGTTATTATCTCTTCATCATTGCATCATTTGTATATTACTAACTGTTTTCAAGAGGATTCCGCGTAAAAGTTTGAAGCACTCAATTCACCCCCCCTCTTGAGTGGTGAGGCCTTGGCTAACATCCACTAGCCGTGGGAATTCCCACTGGTCGTGGATATCACTGTTGTAGGCACCATTCTGCAGCTTTCTGACCCTTAAGTTTTTGCCAACTTTAGGACCCCTTTTCACTAGGTTATTCAACTCCAATTTGCATGAAATTTTATACACAAATTACCTACCCTTATATCAATAATGTGGCAAATTTTCAAGTCCAAATTCATTCTAAATCAAAATCTAAGCTATAGGGTAGTTTTATGCATATTTTGGGCATTTTACATGACATACCAAAATGCAATTGGCTAAGTTTTAGTCTAAACTTTCTATTGACCTATATTCACATATACAAATATGACTTGCTCTAAAAAGTCTCATCCAACAACTTATTTTCTAGATCAAGATATGCTCTAGTGACAATTCATGCCTCTTTTTAGCTAAACCAAGCATGTCAAATTGCAAACTAGGCCTATTTGGCCATAACCAACCATGCACACAAGTTTCATACATATATTATGGATTGTGGATGACCTCTACATGAAGTTTAGCTTATTAAGTGAGAATATCACCTATCCACTTCCTTAATTATGCATAAAATACACTTTGTGAGCTATAATTTGACCTAAACCATTCATACTTCATATCATTATGGATCATTCATTACAAACGCATTAATTCCCATCAAGGGACCACTACACATCCATCATTATCTCATACATATATATAACTCCTAAAAATCAACAAATTGCCAAGCACATCACTCATCACATTATCAATCATCCCATAATTCAAAAATAATTATGGCAAGGCAAGCATGAGTATAATCATATACATTAACCATCAACCATTCAACTCATGAAATTGAAATGTAAACTCCTCTCCTACCTCGAGAGAAGAACCACAATGATTCGCACGCTTTGAAAGTTCCGCCACATTGTCCGGAATATAATCTCTTATCAACACACATAAATATACATATATTCAATTTATGAGCTATCACAAGGCACCATCATAAATCTAAACAATCGCTAGCTCATTATAAAGCTCAATATCAAATCCTAGACTTGCTAAGACACTAATTCATAACATTGTGTTAGGTTTTGGGAATTCCTTTCCCAAACCCATAATTCTCTAAATCTTAAGGGTAAGCCATACCCAATCATCAACAATATCATATCCCTCATCAAAAGGCATCCAATATCACATAACCCATCTAATAGTCATGTTTGCCACTCAAGGTTCAACATGATCCAACATAGCCTCTTCAAAGCCATCATCAATCAAAAATTTCAATTCATTAATCCGTCACCACCATTATGGTTTAGTGCTCATACTCATTATTTCACACTTATTACAATACTCATTTATAGGTTTCATCATCCATGGTTCTCTACCATCTTAATCTACCCTCAACATCAATAATCAATATTACTCATTCAAAAACTTATTCTCATATATGAAACCTTTCCAATGTCAATTACTCATAATTTTCTCAAGAATTTCTCAAAGCCCCAAAATCCTAATTTCTAGGCTAAGTCAAACACCCTTGATTCTTCACGAAAGGATCCTAACAGGACTATTTTCCCTACTAGATCACTAGTCTCAGGTCGAACGGTTAGAGTCTGACCTCTGGCTGGGTCCCACAGTTTAAATCCAAGGAACCGAGAGATATTTATTATTTAAATATTAATAATTAGTGAAATCTTTTAACTAACCCCATTATAAATAAACTTCCATATTTTAAACTCATTATTGACAATATTAGACATCAAAATAAATATTATGTAATTATTTTATTTTATCTTAATTAATTAAAATTATTAATAATAAAATTCATTAACCGATCAATATCAAAATAAGATATTATCTACTAATCACCTTTATTTGTTAAATTAGTGTCTTATGAAATCTTGGGCTTTAACAATTATCTGAACTCAAAATTTAACTCGACTCTTAAATAAATCTAAACATTCTCAATCAGTTATCATTAAAATTAACAAGTAGTTGCCTGTTCTAAAAGGAATCACTCACTAAAATTAAACATCATTCATTAATCATTATCTCATCAATTCAGCATCATTAATAAGAATATATATTCATCTCATCAACAGTCTTAATGTTAAATCAAACATGATTATCTCCTCACAAATTACTATCAAATTAATAGATTTTCTAAATATCATTATTAAACACAAGCTTTCTCACTTGCTTATTTCATATAACTAAGTTGTTTACTATTTACATTCTCTCGGGGTCTCTCTTTCTCACACTCAGAGCAATCTGGGGGTCAGGCCAAGGCCTCAACTCTCCTAAAAGACTTAGCAAGGCACTCTCAGAGGTCCCAAGAGCCTGGGTTCCTATTCTAAAAAATCAGGGTTGTTACATGATAGTTGTGGGGACCCAATTGATCTAGGAGAATTTCAAGGCATATTTTCTAGAAAAGTACTTTCCAGACATTGTTCGAAGCCGGAAGGAGTTAGAATTTATGGAGCTCAAGCAAGGTTCCATGACTGTGGAAGAGTATGCAGTGAAGTTTGAGGAGTTATGCTTAATTTATCCTCCATTTTAACAGTTGGGCACTGAGGGCTTCAAGTTCATTAAGTTTGAGAATGGGTTGAGGCTGAAGATTAAGCTGGCGGTTTGTAACTAGGAAATCTAGAGTTTTCTAATTTTTATAAATAAACACAGAATTTTTGAAAAGGGTGATAAGGCCTGATAGTATAGAGTTAAACTTAGAAGGGAGTTGAATAAGTCTTTAACTCTATTTCAAAAACTTTTACGGACAGCTCAACAAGATAGAGACAGTTAAATAAATTTATAGCCCAAATAAGGATAGAGAATTACGTAGCGGAATTATCCTGGTTCACTTCTAATGTAGAGGCTACATCTAGTCCCTTCAGATAGAAGGATGTTCAATATTGTAAAAAGCACCTTTACAATATCTACACTAACCCAATGCCTCAAGTATTCTTGACTACAGCCACTTCTGGATTATAACCCAAGTATCGTTTCAAAGAGCCACTCTTGGCTACAGACACCTAAGTATTCTTTCAAAAGCCTCTTCAGGCCACAAGTGTTTCCCACACTAACAGACTCTGGCAACACACCAGATCTTACAGAAAGTAATGATAAATATTTTTGATGTTACAGTAGATAACTCAGCGTACAAGAATATGGAATGATAATATAGGTACACTGAGCTACAGACTACTATAAGTCAAGGTCTGTTAGAAGCAGAACTACAAAGAAGACTTAAGTAGTGAAATACAAGAACTTAGAAACTTCGAAGAAAAGTCCTTCAGACTTTTGGTTTTTAAGAGAGATTAGAGAGAGTTGAATGATAAGTACAAAAAGTCACTCTTGAGATTGAAAGCTTCTTGTATTTATAGCCCTTCTTAAGATAGCCATTGATTCATTTTAAAGGATGTTGCTCTTCTCAAGGATTGTACTGTCAACGAGTACAGAGACATGCTTCAAAAATACTTCCTTAAATAGATTATCTCGATAGACTTCTTAAAAAGATCCCTTTTGCTTATACATTTTGAGTAAACAAGTACATCTTCATAGCAGTTGACCTTAGGCTCTCTATTCTACGCAGGTTCACCTTTTGCTGACACATTGAAATATGCGAGGTAATTTTCATGATTCTTGTGAGCAAGCTTTCAACTTTCTTGTTAATTTCCTTTTTGATGATAGATACAGATTCTAAATGTGAAAGTCCATGCAGCTTCTTATTTAGAAGGGAAAGATCCTTTACGCATGCTGAAACATGAGAGAGAAGACTTCATCTTAAAGTTTGTATCTTCATAAAGACTTGATAGATTTGAAGCCTTTAGAAAGTACAAACACTTCTTGATATATGAATGGATTTAATTTTTACGGACTACCCCTATTCTTTGCAATTGAAGTTCTACGGACTCCCTGTCACACTTGAGCAGAATAGTTAGATAAACCAGATATACAGACTTCATTTTTAGCTAAAAGTCTTGATGTATATTATTAACAAATCACATGGGGTTTAGACTTCTTAGTCTTGAGTTCAGACTTGATTCTAACAAGGCTCATATAGGTTAGAATAGTAATAGTGATGCGTCATTAAAGCCTCAATAGCCTAGCTTTAAGAAGCAAGGCCATTCTTAATGAGGCTCAAGCCGAGGTGGAATGTCCTCTCAGTCTCAAGGACGAGGTGGACAAGAAGGTCGAACTGGTAGCCGTCCTCACCATGGAAAGTGATTTAAATGTGAAGGGGATTATTTCGCCAGAGATTACTATCGTGATGAAGTTGTTTGCTATCAATGCAATAAAAAGGGACACATCTGACCTAACTGTCCTCAAAATCAGTAAGAAGATAATGCTAATACCAATTGGGATGGTTCTTAATCTGAGGCCACAAAAGAGGTAATCATGGAGGTTGTGAAAACGGTGGATGTGGTATTTCCACGACTAGTAGCAATGTGGGCCCAGGTGGAAATACTAACCCACAGGCCGTAGGTTGAGTATTTATAGTCAGTGCAGAGTAGGCTGCACGGGCTGGGGATTTGGTGCAAAGTAAGTACATTATAAATGGTTTTGAATTATCTATGATGTTTGACTTAGGTGCCACATATTCTTTTATCTCCGAGGAGTGTGTAAGGCGCTTGAAACTTCCTATTGAGATGTTGAAGTGTGATTTATATGTGTATACACCTATGGGCTTTTGCTTGAGAACGGTGATAAAATGCATGGACGTTGATATATTGCTTAAGAATAGAAGGTTTGTTGTCATATTAGTATGTTTACCTCTAAAAGATTTAGAGGTTATCCTAGGCATGGATTGGATGACGGCTAATAAGGTGATGGAGGATTGTCAAAACAAAAAAATAATCTTTCCGATGAGGAATACCGAAGACTTCATAGTCCAAGGTGAATCTCAATTAATCATGTTGCTAGTTATAGTTAATGGAAAGAGTGAACCTAAAATAGATTAAATTCCAGTTGTGAGTGCTTTTTCAAATGTTTTTCTGGAAGAGGTTCCCGGTATACCGCCTGTGAGGGACATTGAGTTTGCGATTGATCTGATACCTGAAGTCGAATCAGTCTCTAGAATTCCCTATAGGATGTCTCCAGTGGAATTAACTAAATTAAAGAAGCAAGTTGAAAAATTGTTGGTGAAGTAGTTCATCTGACCCAACATGTCACCATAGGGGTGCTATGGTATTATTAGTCAAGAAGAAGGATCGTGGCATGTGATTATATGTAGATTATCAATAGTTGAATATGTTGACCATCAAGAACAAATATCCTTTACTGTGAATTGATGATCTCATTGATCAGTTTAATCTTTTCGAAAATTGACTTGTGATCCGAATACCATCATATTCGAGTAAAAGCTTCTGATATCCCTAAGACGACGTTCAAGACTCGATACACACATTTTGATTATATGGTGAGCCATTTGGTGTGACGAATGCTCCTGTTGTGCTCATGAACTATTTGAATAATATTTTCCATCCCTATCTGGATTGTTTCATCATGATATTCATTGATGACATCTTAATCTATTCGAAGTCACACTGTGAGCACGAAGCATATCTTAATCTAGTACTTCAGGTACTTCAGGAGAAGCAACTTTTTTACGAAGCCATCCAAGTGTGAGTTCTGGTTAGATCAGATCTAGTTTTTGGAGCACGTCATTTTGAATGATAGGGTAACTGTTGATCTATCCAAAGTAAATAGCTTAGGGGGTAACGACAAATAAGTCCTAAAACTCCGACGGCTTGGGGGTAATGGCAAACAAGTCCAAAAACTTTGAGTAAACAACTCAAGGGTAACGGAAAATAAAGTCCTAAAACTTTGGAATGCCCATTGTTTCATTTAGTTCCATTTCGAGGGTTCAAGCTTTAATACTTTTGTATTCATGGCTACAGGGAATTTCAGAGCCATCTTAGATTGTGAGAAACTCTGAATGTAACGTCCCCTTAGCAATTTCTAAAGTGTATTCCATGTATAACTAAAATTAGAGGAAATTTTTCACATTTACAGTTTTCTGGCCATAAACATTAGGAACCTAAGGGCTACGTCACCTGGGACAATTTCTAACACTCTCAAAGTTTAAGGATCTATAGATGCATATTTGGAGTCTCACTAGAGCGAGACACCCCTCGCTTGAGTGAGCCAAGATCCTCACTTGAGCGAGAATTAGACAGAACTAAAGTACAAAATCTCACTTGAGTAAACTATCCTCGCTCAAATGAAATTACTCCTAAAGCTTCCCCTCCTAGTTCTCACTCCGGTGAGTCAATTCTTGCTTGAGCAATCACTCAAAAACCAATTACTAACTCTCGCTCAAGTGGCCTCTTCCTCACTTGGGCGAGATCACACCAGAATCAAACTCCTCTTTTACTCAGAGGCTTGCTTAAGCGAGACTTATAGACTTGGAATTCCACCCAACATCCTTACTGCGTATCTTGCCCAATTCAAATTTGATTCCCATGAAACTTTATGGGCATTACATTTCCCCTATTTTGGACTTGCTGGCGTAGTCCGTACCTAGAAATTCCTTCATATGACAAGGCTATATGCTAAAATGCATTTCAATCAAATTTTGACTAACACTATGCACCAAACCTAGTAATTGGACTCTACTTCAATCAATGACCATGCATACAAGCTCTAAATGACTTTAGGAATCTATTTGTCCCCTTCAGGGGTTCTAATTCACACCAGATCTCTATTTCACACCTCCAATTGCTAGATTAGCCTATATATCCACCTAGGCATGCAATGCATAACTCTATCAAGCATCGAATCAACAATTCTATCATCATTTTCAAATTAACCACACAATGGACCAATGCTATATATATATACAAATCACAATTCACTTGCCTATAGGAATTCAGTATCAACAACACATGGCTCAATGCCAATCACACATATAATTTTAACCTACACATACATACATACATTGAATCACATATTAATTCTATCTCATCCATTCATTAAGCACAAGGGCTAAATAGTCTTTATTATATCATGATCTAAATCAACTAGTTATACATAATGCCACAGTTCACAAGCTTCAATTATCATACATCACCCAACCATTATCCAAGTTTACTAGTAAAACTAAATGCATTTAAAATCATTATCATATTTACATCAATCTTACTCCTTCCTTAGCATTGACTCCAGCTTGGCCTTATTTAGTGCTCGCCTCTGTAATGCTCATTAACAACCTGCCACCAGTCACTTAAAAACCACAACAAAGGGGTGAGTGATTGGAATTGAAGATTAATATAGAAACATATATACATATATTAGGAAAAACATAATCTAGTTGTTAGAACCAAGTTTGTTCTATAAAGGACTTTAGAGAACTTACATGTTATTTTGAGACCTTAAGATTTGTTTATAACACACATCAAAGACCTTTAATTAAATAAAGTTTGTTTAAGTGTTATTTAACTCTTTTACTTGAGTGTTTTAAAATGTAAAGTCTATGATGCAAAAACTATCATTCAAAGGGGGTCTGTCATTCAAAGTCTGCGTGAGAGTAGTTTAAAATATTTCAAGTCTGTCTTAAGTCTGCATGGGACCAATGCAAAACATTTCAAGTCTGTCCCAGCCCTAAGTCTGTATTAAAGACAACGCTCAAAAGAAATTTTTCTAAGGTATTTGTCTTAGACTTTAGTGTGCTGAGTCATGTTCTTTAAACGTATCACCTTCCAGACTCACCATCTCTCTCTCAAATGCTCATCTATTCAAGCTTCAAGACACATCAAACTCAGAAATTTCAAAGACAAAGAACGCATCTCTGATTTTGAATCAAAATATACAAGGCTGTCTTAGAGCTAAACACTTTCAGTCAAGTCTTCTCCTAACATAAAATGAACAAAGAGACAAAACTCTTAAAGGAACAAATATTCATATGAGAAGAAATCGAGGAAGCTACTCTAAGCACATCAAAAAGCTATCAACATGTTGTACCCAAGTCGTAAGCCTTCAGAAAGTCAAACAAGCACTTTTACGATATCCTATGATAAAGAAAAAATAACAAAAATAGAGATTTTCTCTCTACAAGATTCAAGGTACCCTGTTTTCGTGCAATACATGGGTATCCTTTAAGCCAGACATTGTGATGACCCTCAGTCTTATATAAGTAAATATAACAAATATGACATAATAATTATGAGGATAAATATTTCACATTCTAAAGTTCATCACCTTGCCTAAGAGACACCACAAATTAAAAGAAAATCATTTAACATCGCGCCTCATACCTTTGATTAGTCACATTTCCCATATATGAAGATATGAGAAGTGATATGAGAAAAGTTCAATTTTAGTCTTAGAAATAGTGGGACATGCCATAAATATCACCTATTAGTCCCAAATTGAAAACTATAAAAAGTTGGGTTCAAACCCCTCTTAAATTTGAGTTTTACAATGTAAGAGCTAGAAAACTTCAATTGAGATGAGGCTAATTTCTACACCTCCCTAATACATTTATATACAACTTTAATGAAGAAGTTGGAGACCAAAAATGTCATTAAGATACCCAAAAGAGCCAAAAACAACAAGGGAAAAGCAGTAGTTGAAAAATTCTGACAGTGGCCATTCTACTGGCCGTGGGAAATTCACACTGGTCATGGAATCCACTATCTGGACCACCAAAATCGCCATTTGTTCCACTTTTTGAGGCAGAACGATCCACTAACAATGGGAAATTCCTGCTGGTCGTGGATCTCATTGTTGTAGGCACCATTCTGCAGCTTTTTGGCCCTTAAGTTTTTGCCAACTTTGGGACCCCTTTTCACTAGGCTATTCAACTCCAATTTGTATAAAATTTTACACACAACTTACCTATCTTAATATAAATTATGTGGCAAAGTTTCAATCCCAAATTCCATCCCAATCAAAATCTAAGCTATAGGGTAGTTTTATGCATATTTTGGGCATTTTACATGACATACCAAAATGCAATTTGCTAAGTTTTAGTCTAAACTCTATATGGACCTATATTCACATATATAAATGTGACTTGCTTCAACAAGTCTCATATAATAACTTATTTCCTAGATCAAGATATGCTCTTGTGGCAATTCATGCTCCTTTTAAGCTAAACCAAGCATGTCAAATTGCAAACTAAGCCTATTTGACCATAACCAACCATACATACAAGTTTCATACATATATTATGGGTTGTATGTATCCTCTACATGAAGTCTTATTCATTAAATGAAAATATGACCTATCCATTTTCTTGTTTTGCATTCAATTCACAATATTAATAATACAAGTGACATTTTCATTACCAATGATTTTAGATCTCATAATATCATCATTCATTTATCAACATAGCATAAAAGTCATTGTATCATAATTAACATCAATTATTGTTAAGGTTATAACCAAAAATTAGCCTTCCAACATTAAGGTCTAATTTTCACACATGACCCTCAAAATCAATATCCATAGCCATCCAAATATCATATACAAAACATAAACATTGTGCTTTTTATAACACAATTGTCAGCCAAGGCACAGGGGCTTCCTTCCAATATTTACCTCCTTCTAGCTCAACCTTCAAAAGAGTAGGACTTCCAACATACCTACATCAACCTTTAAAAATGGCAACTAGGAGGTGAGTAACATATACTAAATAAATTAAAATCATACATTATGATAGTACATTTAAATACATGTGCACTATATATGTTCTTCAATAGAACCATATGAACCAAACACACATTATATTATTTCACTTCAATATAGCACATGTCTCAATCAACACATTTATATTATATATCAAATCATTGGCAATCTTATCAATTATAACCACATAATTAAGGTTAGTACCACAATTTCTTTCTCTTTACTTATCAATTATCCATCACCACCACGAGCTACCAAACTTGGCATATTTCCAGCGATATGCAAATACTCTTGATCCGGTCTGGATACCGGCCCTAAGACTAAGAGATCATTATCTTAGCCGGCCTAGAGTTCAATCGGTATCACAGGACAATGATCCGGTCTGCAACTGTATGATGTAACCGGTCATCCGAAGTAGTGTCTGAAACATCGGATACCTCATCCGTTCTCATTTTCACCCATCACTTATGACCGATTGCCTCAGTCATTTTGAGAGGTTGATCCAGACCGATCAACCGGTTTCTATCATATCACATACAACCAGTGTCATCGGTATACATCCAGACTGTAATTTCGAGTCAGCCGTTCTCCCTGCACCGGTTAGTCCGGATAACACCATGCACACCGGATATCATACACATCACCCGACAGAAGACGATGGGCATTGCTACAGGGACCGATCAATAATTCCCCACACTACGAGCCAAACTCTACTCTAGGGAATGATCAACTTGTCCCCTAAGTCTAGCCCATACTCCCTACGCTCAATATAAGCCACTTGCCTCAATCATGCTGGTGAGTGCGTATTAAACAATAATATACTTGCATAATGAAGGTTAGTGGTTCCCCACTAATGAGTCCTCGTAAATCGAGTCAATCAGGTATAAGAACTCACTTCAGTTTACTGGAGAGGGGTTCTGGTTTTTCTCTCCTGAATATATCTATCTGATCCCATAGAGTGATCATTTACATTCCACACTTGGAATATATTACTGACTTGAGCGTCGGAGAATCTTCACAGGTGACACCACCTTTCGCCCATACCAATGCGTGAGGTCGGTGAGAAGGACCTCCAGGACGCCAAGACCGGTCTCTTCATGCAGACACACCGGATACACATACCGAATATTCACAAAATCGGCCTTCGAACATAGACTTTTCTCACTATTTGTGACTGGCCCAACACCGGATCTCTTGGACCCCAGTTCAGGACAGAACATTGGCACGCCCGGTGGGACTCGTTAAAGTTATTCCCACTTCTCGTTTGGGAAGTCTGGTCTCTTATCATGGAAGGCAATGGGAGAAACCAACCAGATGGGCATATGGAAGACATCACTGCCCAGGAACAACCAGTGAACAGGCATTTAGTCCTTGAGTCGCCTGTGGAAAGTTCAAGAAGGATGGTGCAGGTGTCTGCACCAGATCCAAGGGATGAGGTGATACGAAAGTTGATGGAGGAACTGATGGAATTAAAGCGTGAAAGAAAGAGCATGGAGGAAAGAGCCATGTCTTAAACCAAGGGGACACATCACACAACCGAGGGAGAAAAATCCTCAATCCCCCAGTATTCAAACGTCCCCATGTTTGAAGGGAAGGAACAGATCCACGATTCTGATGAGAGAGTTGCTAAAGGGAAGAAGAAGCTGATGACAGCCTATCCGGTAACTTATAAGCTCATAGTCCCTTTTTCAAGGAGACTTATGAGTGTACACATCCCTAAGCACCTGCAGACTACTCAACCTCTCTCTATCAAAAAATACAGTGGTGAAACTGATCTTACTAAGCATCTTAACGCTTATGCATTTGAAGCCATGTACCTGGGGGCAGATGAAGATGTCATGTGCAGGATGTTCCCTCAGACTCTTTTTGATGATGCCCTTAGGTGGTTCAAGGGGCTACCATCAGGTTCCATCGACTCATGGGAAGAAATGGCAACAGCGTTTGTAGACCACTTCGTCATTTCCAGTGATATTCCCAGAACATTTCATACTTTGGCCCAGATTAGGCAGGGGGAACATGAAACTCTCAAGGACTTCTTGAAGAGGTTTTACAAGGAAGCAGCTGTTGTTCTAAACTTGGCAGAGGCACTACAGTTGCATATCGTGATAGAAGTTTTGCAACCGAACTCTGCTTTCGCCCTGTCATTGGCAAAAAGTCCTCCGGCGAGTTTTGAAGAATTCAAGAGGAAAACATCCAAGTATGTGGGCATTGAAATGCACTTGGAAGCAACAATGACGAGAGGGAAATCCCCAACACCACCACAATGGAGAGATAAGGACAGGCCCCAATCGGAATGCATGGAGAGATCATTTCGGGGCAACATTTTTGATAATCCTGTACCTCCAAGTCAGGAAGAACGGGTAAATGCATTTAGCAATTATGTTCCGTTAAATTCTAAGCGGTCACAGATTCTGAGAGAGATCGGATGGCCAACGCTTACTACATATGGGGTCAGGAAGCCACCCCAGCTTCGTAAACATGGTGACTCTCAGAAATACCGTGAATTCTATGAGCAAAAGGGCCACTCAGCAAACGAATGTCAAGCCCTGAAGAATACTATTGAGACCATGATCCGAGAGGGTAAGCTCAAACAGTACCTTTTCAAAGAAAGGTCTTTTGATGAACCGGACCGGATTAAGAAAAGGGGAAGGGATTACAAGGAAGACGATGATGATCATCTCACTCCGATCAAAAGATTTACTGCTTCTAAAAAATAAAAGGGAGTTATGATGGGTGAGCCTGCACAGCAAAATGTTATGCCTCAACAACAACATCAGGGCCGACGAGAGGTCATTGATTAGGGAACAGGCCATCAAAGTCAAAAAATGCCTTTCGCTATTACAGCTAGTCGGTAAGACGGTGTGCACTCTTTCCTTACTTGAGTTTTTCCGATCGGGTTTTACCAAGAAGGTTTAACAAGGCATAACCCCGACTCGGCTCTCTTTCTCTTATAATTCATAATTAATGAAATATTCTATATGTTCACCCATTGTCTTTATGATTTTATTCGATGAACAACACTGTTGTGACAAGATACTTTCAGGACAGACGATCCTAACAACGTATCTGTTGTTAGTGATGAACCTCTTCGAAGGTATAAAGGGGTGAACCATAATTTGAAGGCTTGGGCGTAGTAAGCTGGTTCTTCTTTAAACCCACGTTGAACCCCGAGTAACGAGCGCAGTAGGTTCAGGATTAGCCCTGATCTGAACCCCGTGTCGAAGGCTCGGATTGTAGGATTATACTGAACTCCAAGTACGACTAGTAGGTTTGGCCGAACGTCGGTGAAGAGCGGTGAATGGGTAAAATCCAACACCGATTGAGAAGGCCGGTGAATGGGTAAAATCCAACACCGAGTATGAAGAACGGTGAATGGGTAAAATCCAACACCGATTGAAGGCTTGGGCGCAGTAAGCTGGTCCTTCTTTAAGACCACGCTGAACCCCGAGTATGAACTACAGTGAATAGGTAAAATCCAACACCGATTGAGAAGACCGGTGAATGGGTAAAATCCAACACCGAGTATGAAGAAAAATGGTGAATGAGTAAAACTCCAACACCGATTGAAGAGGAACGGTTGGTAGGATTAAACCAAACGCCATTGAAGGCATGGGTTGTAGGGTCAAACCGAACCCCATTTGAAGACTCGGACTATAGGAGTAAACCGAACTCCGAGTACGGTTAGTAGGATTAAACCAAACGCCATTGAAGATGGGTTGTAGGATCAAACCGAACCCTAATTGAAGGCTTGAATTGCGGGATTTTACCGAACCTCAGAAAATGGATTGTAGGATTAAACCGAACTCCAATCATGACTAGTAGGTTTGGCTGAACGATTGAAGAAGAATCAATCGTCATCCTCATTAGTAAATTCGTCCAGAAGTACTTCCCCTAGGAATTCCTCACTCGAAAATACTCTCCCTTGGAATTCCTTACTCGGAAACACTTCAAATTCGAAGTCAGACTTGAATTATTCACTCGGGAATATATCTACCCGAAACGTACTCATTCAAAGTTAGTCTTTCTCTGTCCAGAAGTACTCTCCCTCGAAAAGATTCACTCGGTATGTCCCAATCGGTGCCATACCACTCAGAAGTCGGGAATATCTCACTTGACGCTATTCCGTTTGGAAACGTCTCACTAGGTGCTTTCTCACTCGGAAGTGTCACACTCAGAGACACCCCACTTGGGAAAGTTTCGTTTCAACTGGGAAATTCCCCACTCGGAAGTTCACTACTCAGAAATACCTAAACTCGAGAAGTACTTATTCGAAATCGAAGCTTTTCTTCGCTTGAAAGTACTTCTCTCGGAAGCGACCCATTCGGAAACATTTCACTCGGAGACGTTTCACTCAAAAGTGTCTCATTCAGACACAGAGCTTTTCCTCACTTGGAAATAAATCTCTCTGTCATGTTTCACTCGGAAACATCTTAACTTCCCTTTACTCGGAAGTATCAAACTTAGGAACGTCTTTGCCCGAATGGTGTTCATTCGAAGTCAAAGCTCCCTCCTTTTCGCTCAGAATCAATCCACTTGGGATTATTCCTTTCCGACAGAAGCATTTGTCCAAAGTCGGACTCAGAATTATATTATTCTTCCTTCACTCGGAATCACATCCATTTTCACTCGGAAAGTCTTATTTCAGACATAAATCGCTCGGAAGTATTCCCCGAAGGATTACTCAGAAATCCTCCTCTCGGAAAGATCAATCAGAGATCTTCCATCCGGAAGTTTCACTCGGAATTTTCAAGACAAAATACGAGTCGTCGACATAAAAAATAAAAAGACTCGGATAAAACGTACATACTTTTACCGGGCAACATGAGGAGGTTACAGGTAATGGAACTTCCCTGGTGACACAGCCAGAACCAACCTCACTCGGATTCATTTACTCAGAGTCAAATATTCACTCAGAATCACTCACTCAGAGTCAAATGTTCATTCAGAACCGATCACTCAATAACGCTTGGGGACAATATTCAATGGTTAACGGGTACTACAAAGATATTTTTATAGGTTACACCAGCATCCAGACCTCTCGCAGGTTGTATAGCTCATATGAGCAACTTCATAAGTCCCTCATATAAGCTAGGGGACATATGATCCGGTCTGGATACTGGCCCTAAGACTAAGAGATCATTATCTTAGCCGGCCTAGAGTTCAATCGGTATCACAGGATAATGATCCGGTCTGCAACTGTATGATGTAACCGGTCATCCAAAGTAGTGTCTGAAACATCAGATACCTCATCCGTTCTCATTTCACCCATCCCTTATGACCGATTGCTTCAGTCATTTTGAGAGGTTGATCTGGACCGATCAACCGATTTCTATCATATCACATACAACCAGTGTCATCAGTATACATCCAGACTGTAATTTCGAGTCAGCCGTTCTCCCTGCACCGGTTAGTCCAGATAACACCATGCACACCAGATATCATACACATCACCCGACAGAAGACGATGGGCATTGCTACAGGGACCGATCAATAATTCCCCACACTACGAGCCAAACTCTGCTCTAGGGAATGATCAACTTGTCCCCTAAGTCTAGCCCATACTCCCTACGCTCAATATAAGCCACTTGCCTCAATCATGCTGGTAAGTACGCATTAAACAATAATATACTTGCATAATGAAGGTTAATGGTTCCCCACTAACGAGTCCTCGTAAATCGAGTCAATTAGGTATAAGAACTCTCTCTAGGGGTTCTGGTTTTTCTCTCCTGAATATATCTATCTGATCCCATAGAGTGATCATTTACATTCCACACTTGGAATATATTACTGACTTGAGCGTCGGAGAATCTTTACAAGTGACACCATCTTTCGCCCACACCAACGTGTGAGGTCGGTGAGAAGGACCTCTAGGACGCCAAGACTGGTCTCTTCATGCAGACACACTGGATACACATACTGAATATTCACAGAACCGGCCTTCAGATATAGACTTTTCTTACTATTTGTGACTGGCCTAACACCGGATCTCTTGGACCCCAGTTCAGGACAGAACAGCTCTTATGGCTAATGCATATGCAAAAGGAATCATTATCAAATTGCAGATCCGACTATAGGAAACAATATCATATAGTATGTGGGTCAAGCATAGGTGTGCTACTATACCCCTACTACAGTAGTAAATATGTACAGTTATATCTTAAATCTTGCATGCATAACACCATATTTTACTGGTACCAAACCGCTATCGTCCATATGTAGCACTAGTCACCCCGTGACTTACGGATCAACAACATGGCCTCACCACCAAAAGTGCTATAGGCCCTTCCCGAACACACATCGAGAGAGTCGTGCCCCATAGAGACACCAAGGTCACTTGCTCATCACAGAGCCGCCTACCCACTAGGCCCACCACATAGGGTGCCTCGCCACCAAACTATGGACAGTTTCGTGATTCTAAGAATCACTAGGGAATAACAATAATTTTACCCTGGGTCACCCTCCCACTGGGTCCACCTATTGGAACCCCTAATATTCCATATAGATAACGTATGATATGCCATGGATGCAAATGCCAATGAATGTATTTCTCACATTGTGTATCCTAAAATACTATTCCATAATCAATAACTAATCACTTAGAGGATTTCAATATCCTTATCATTCTCAATCATTACCAATTATCATTAGATTTCATTCACATCAATAGTTAGTGGCAAACATTATCCATCAAATTACTTGTCATGGGATGTCCTATATAACTACAATTAATTCAATTATGGTCTCAATGCCATTCACAAACAAGTCACATTACCATGAATCAAACTCAACATTATAATCATTATCCTAACAACATTTACCACATAACACAAATCATTCTAAATGCATTCCAAATCATATAAACATCAAGATATTCATCCAAGCCAAATTATGGAAACACATTCATACATACACATCAATAATGGATGAAATCATGCATTTAGGAATGTTACCCCCTCCTATCTCAAGAGAAGTAGTACTCGTTGCGGTCTGAAGGTCTTGCTCTGTCAATGGGGTCGTTTCCTACATCACATAATGTGTATCATACAATTATTTTCTATCCAAACCACCAATATTTAAATGTTTTTAATTAACTACTTAGTGTTTATACCACTTTAAACCTCAAACATCTTTTATTTCATTTAATCCACCACAACCACCATAGGTTTGGTGCTCAAAATCATTATTATTCATTTAAAGGCCATACCCATCTATGGGTTTCCATATTAATGGTTTTCAACCATCATTATTAACCATCTACCCTCATTAATGGCCATCCACCATCAATGTCACCATTTCACATCATTAATAACATTCTCCCAACATTAATAAATACTCTTCTACTTACATTTTACATTTTCCCCAAAATCAAGGATTAGGGTTTCATCAAAAACCCCACAATCACCATTAATACTGATCATCTTCCACCTTATTAAGTATCATTTTCATGTAGCCATATACACCCACACAAAAACACATATTTATTACACCCCACCTTACGATTCTGCATAAAAATGGTTCCCTTTCCATAACCCATACACATTTAACACTCTTCCAATAACCCAACACCATAACCTAGGGCTTAGAACACCAAACGAATAAAGGAAATTACCTCAAGCTCTAAGAAAACCCAAGCCCTAGCACAACCATAAAAATGGGGGATAATGGAGAGAATTTCCAAGCTCCAAACACCTTCTAAAGTGAAGAAAAACTGGTAAAATTGATTAGGTATGGAAGAAGGCTCACAAATTTGATGAGTTTTATGGGAGAAAAAGAGAAATAAAGGGGTTTGTGTGAGGGAGAAAGAAGGTGACGAAAATTGCCAAGGGAGAGGAGAGGTGAACATGAAATAAGAAAAAAGAAAGGGATTTTAAAGTTTTAGTTTGACCCTTCATTAAAACTTTCTCCATTTTATAATAAACGGGATCTCCGTATGAGCTTAATACTCATTCTAAAATTATTCCGAAGATATATTCGGATTCATAATAATATGGAAGTAAACCAGTATAAATTCTCTGTGTTCATTCTTTTTCCTTACTCTTAAGAGTCTGGTACAAAAGTCTGATTGCTTACGCTTAAAAAGTTTTTAAATTCCGCATAAGAGTCTAAGACTTATTCAACCCATCTTCTAAGTATGACTTTGAACCATCTAGACATAACAACCTGAACAAGGTTGATTGAATCAATTAGATAGTCAAAATATAACATGTCTATTTTTAAACTCTGGGGAAAGATGGATCTGGCATAAAAAGCTTAGGCATGTAAGTGTAAAACATATTTTAAAACTTCATAGAAAAGGCTTACTTAAGGGACTGCCTAAAATCTCTTTCAATAGTTTCTTGCCTTGTGAAGCATCCCAAAAAGGAAAATAGTTGAGAACTTCTTTTGAAAGCAAAAATGTTGTTTCAACATCCAGACCTCTTGAACTGTTACATCTAGACCTGTTTGGTCCATCTTAAATCTAAAGTTTGGTAAGAAAGAAATATTATTTTGTCATTATTAATGATTAATAAGAATGATATGGGTTTATTTCCTATCCCACGAGGATGAGTCTATTAAAGTATTTAAGATTTCCTGTAAGAAAATCCAGAATGAGAAAGGGTTACATATTGGTACAATAAGAAGTGACTATGACAGAGAATTTGAAAATAAAATTTTTGAAAAATTATGCATTGAGTCTAGCATAACTTATAGTTTTTCTTCTCCAAGAACACCTTAATAAAATAGTGTTATGGAAAGGAAAAATAAAACTTTGCAAGAAATGGCCAGAATATTACTTTGTGAAAATAATCTTCCAAAATATTTCTAGGTAGAGGCTATCAGCACTTCTTGTGATATTCAAAATAGAATCCTGATCAAACCAATACTTAATAAGATTCCCTATGAATTATGGAAAGGAAAAACCCAACATATCATACTTTCATCCTTTGGGTGCACATGTTATATCCTAAACACAAGAGATCAACTTGGCAAGTTTAACTCTAAGTCTTATAAAGGGATATTCATGGGTTACTTAATTACATCCAATTCTTACAAAGTCTTTAACATAAGGACTCAAACCATTGAGGAATCAATGCATGTAAGATTTAAAGATGTTCAAAAGACTGACAAGAAACTGATAGATTAGGAAAATGATGATGTAGGTATATAGTAGAAGGAGTCTAAACTTGATCAATAAGAACATACAGAGGAAGAAAACACAGAACCTTAACAACAATAAACATTTGTGTCTGAACCTAACAAGCTAAGAGACTAGAAGTTCAAGGCTTACCATCTATCATACCTTATTATTGAAGATCAAGCTGCTAGGATAAGGACCAGATCGACGCTCCTTTATCAATCATCCATTGCTCTAGTTTCAGAATTAGAACCAAAGTCTGTAGCAAAAGCTTTGGAGGATGCAGAATAGATTATAACTATACAAGAAGAGCTAAATCAGTTTAAAAGGAACAAAGTCTGGAGCCTTGTACCAAGACCCAAGAATAAATGAATCATAGAAACCAAGTGGGTCTTTAGAAACAAGCTTGATGAAGATGGGAAGGTGGTAGGAAACAAAGCAAGGTTAGTTGCTCAAGGGTACAATCAACAAGAAGGTATTGACTACATTGAAACCTTTGCGCCTGTGGTAGACTTGAGGCTATCAGGATGCTCCTTGCATTTGCTGCTTATAAAAATATCAAATTATATCATATAGATTAAGAGTGCTTTTCTAAATGGTTTTATTGAAGAAGTCTTTGTTAAACAGTCTTTTGGTTTTGAAGACAAATCCTTTCCAAATCATGTCTTCAAACTAAGTAAAGCATTGTATGGTCTGAAACAAGTACCTAAAGCTTGGTATGACTGACTCAGTACCTTTTTATTTTAAAAAGGTTTACTGAAGGCAAAGTAGATACTACTTTATTTAAAAAAAGCTTTCACAGAAACTTTATAATTGTGAAAATATATAAGGATGGTATAGTTTTTGTTGTTACTGATGAAAGTATGCGTAAAGAATTTTCAAAAATAATGCAGGCTAAGTTTGAAATAAGTATGATAAGAGAATTTAAGTTTTTCCTAGGTTTGCAGATCAGATATATTGAAGATGGAATCTTTATTCATCAATAGACCTACACCAAAGAGCTGCTCAAAAAGTTTAAAATGGTTTATGTTAAGCCAATAAGCACTCCTATGCATCATACTTACATAATTAATAAAGATGAGTCTGGTGCTGTTGTTGATTAGACTCTGTATGGAGGCATGATAGGTTCACTTTTGTACTTAACATCTAGTAGACCTAATATAATGTTTAGTGTGTGTATGTGTGTTAGATATTAATTAGACCCCAAGGAATCACATCTATCTGCTATGAAGAGGATTCTGAGATATTTGGTGGGAACCACTAACCATAGGCTATTGTATAAAAGAATAGACTCGTTTTATTTATGTGGTTATTGTGATATAGACTTTGCAGGAGATAGAGTTGATAGGAAAAACACTAGTAGAGGTTTTCATTTCCTAGAACAAAGTATGATCTCATGGGGAAGCAAGAAGCAGAATTCAATAGCCTTATCCACAGCTGAGGCTGAGTACATGTTTGCAATAAGTTATTATTCTCAACTTCTATGGATGAAGTATCAACTTGAAGACTACTCCATCAAAGAAGAAGAGATCCCTGTTTACTGTAACAACACAAGTGCCATAAATTTGTCAAAGAATCTCATTCAACATTCAAAATTTATATATGATTATTTGTATGTCTTAACTTGTTAAAACTTGAGTTTGCCTTTTCATATGCTGAGAGATTAAATCTTTTAGACTTGTTTTTCCTTTTTGTAACTATTTGTTAGTTTGGCCATTAATCTAAAAATGTGCATGGGAACCTTGCTGCTTTTCTAAACCATTCTCTGAACCGTTTCAGTTTTCATTCTCTCTCATAAACTCTCATTTGAACATTCTTTAAAATCCATTTATTTTATTCTTTTTTCTCTTTGAAACTCTTAAGTGATGTTTATGGTGCGTTTAGTTCATAAGTTTTCTTAGAAAAATAGAAAATTATTTTTAGAAATATTTAAAAAATAAAAAACTATTTATTTATAAATTATTTAAATTTTTTATAGAAAAATAGAAAACTGATGTTCTATTTTTTAAGAAAATCAGAAAACTTTTTTAAACGGTTTTCTAACAAAATTAAAAAAATAGAAAAGGTGGTAACTGAATTACAAGATAAGGTAACTGAATTACAAGATAAAGACTACTGTAACCAAGTGGAATATGAAACAAACTGCTACTAATTCGAAAAGTTCTACTGCTACAAGTTTTTGAAAATTAGAAACATAGGAACTTGCACTGTTCATTTAAATTAGTATTATCATCCTTAAATATTGAATTAGCTTTTCTGTAATCCTGCTTAACAAAAGAGATGGTAAAGGGTTGTAGAGACATTATCTTTATTATAAGTTAGTTATTAGCGGAAAGACCAACCCCACCATATCTATTAATTTACATTTTTATTTTTTGTTAAATTTAATATTTAATATTTTGTATGATTTTTATGATGTATCATGATAATATTTTTATTATTCATTGTAACTATTTTGAAATATATTTAAACATAAACTTATTTGCTCTTACTTTAATATTACTTTAAATTTTTGTCACAATTTTATGTGATGCATATATTATACAATATTATCATAAATAATATATACATAAGACATATCTCAATTAATTTGAAAACTGAGTTCACTTGAACAATTTTTTTAATTTTCTAGTTTCCCAAATTGAAAAACTGTCACATTATCTAAACGGTTTTCAAAATTTTTCTAGCTATAGCAAATGAAAATTTTGGAAAACAAACGGAAAATTTTTTCCGGAAAACTAGAATAATTTTTTGTAACTAAACGTAACTTTAGTTTGCAAGTTTTCTAAGAAAAATGAAAAACTATTCTTGAAAAAATTGGAGAAATAGAAAAGGTGTTTATTTACAAAATATTCAAAGAAAACTTATAAAAAACTAAAAACTGGGTTTTTTATTTTTTAAAAAAAATATAGAAGTTTTCCAAAAAAAATTGAAAAGTGGAAAAAAATTTTAAGATTTTTTCTATCTATTCCACGAAATGAAAATTTTAAAAAACAAGCAAAAAATTTTCCCAGAAAACTAGAATAACTTTTTGTAACTAAACGCAACCTTAGTCTTCCAACTCTTTTTTTCTCTCTAAGTTTTCTCGTTCTCTTTGTTTCTCTCAACTCGCTAAGCCCTAAAACTTCAAACCTCATCTTCCTCACCAAGCTTCACCAATGGTTGTTTCTTACTCTGTTGAAGATATCGTGGAGTTTGCCTACTTCTTTAATATGCAACACAAGATAGAAGGACGGAATGTCATAGCTGAGCTCCAAGGCATAAGGTGGTTTGACTTTTGTATGGAGAAGTATCCCTACTCTTTTTCCATGGTTCTGCAGTTCTGGAAGTCTGCTCAAGCTGACAAGAATCGTTTCATCGTCTATGGAACCCTTATAGGCAAGAGGGTGGAAGTTTATGAAGATATCATCACCACCGTCTGTGACCGCACCAATAAGGGAATGATGTATATCGAAGACTATAAAGGAACCATAGTCTCGGTATCTGAGATGAACCGAACTCTACATGGGAAATCCAACCCTTCAAGCAAGACGTTTGGGTCTCCACTCCCGAAGGTAAAGATGCTTCATTTACTAATGAGGCAAGTGTTTTGTCTTAGGATGAGTGCCAAGGACACAGTCATAAAGCTGGACCGTTTCTATATATTTCATATGATGCAGAAGTAGAAGGTGAACCTGTCCAATGTCATCATGATGTACATGATCTCCACCCTAGGTAAGAACTAGAAGAAAATACCCTACCCAGCCATTTTGTCTAAGATCTTTGCTCTAGAGAATATTTCAATGGGTATCGTGGTCTGTTTTTCTGTCATTACTAAGCTTGCACCCTTTTCGATGTTGCTCACTCTAGAGGCACAGATTGCCCCTGTTGACAAGTTTAGTGTATAGTGGAAAGTTATAGCTAACCCAGAACAAACCAAGGTTATTGTGAAAAAACCAAGGTCTATCAAAACTATAAGAAAGTCTAAACGTGAAGCTTCTGTCTCCCCGGTCAAGGTTGTACCCCTCTTAGTCAAAGGCACTCATTTAACTACCTTAGTGATTGTTGTTGTTGTTACACCAGCTATTGAGATCATTGAGTCTTCAGACTCAAATGATGACAAGCCCGTTGGGCTCAAATTGAAAGCTTTGCCTACTCTTCCTGCTTAGACTCCATCAGAATGAGTTGGTCATATAAAATTCACCAAGATTAATCCTGAATTGGCTATCACTAAAAGGCAGTTGCCGAAGTTTGTTAAGAAATATAAGAAAAAGTATCCTTTGGTCAACAACTCAAATTAGTCTATGTTTGATTGGAAATAAAAGTATAGGTTTTGTGCCAAACAACACAAGGAAAATAAGGTGAAGAAGAAGAAGAAGAAGAAGAAGAAGAAGAAGAAGAAGAAGAAGAAGAAGAAGAAGAAGAAGAAGAAGAAGAAGAAGAAGAAGAAGAAGAAGAAGAAGAAAGAAGAAGAAGAAGAAGAAGAAGAAGAAGAAGAAGAAGAAGAAGAAGAAGATCTCTACTCCCAAGTCTTTCTCATATTCACTAGACTCCAGGTCAGATAGGTCTACGTCTCCTCCTCTTCTTGCTTTACCCCAGACCATTTCTCCACCACCCTCTTCTTCAACCCCCTCCTAGACCACTCTAAACATTCTTTCCTCTTGCCAAACCAATTTAAATACATGACCCCACAAATTGACAAACCAAACACCCTTTCCAGACCCACTACCTTTCCTTCCCCCTGGCTGCATAAAGCAATTTTTCCTTACCTCTCCTTACCCCCCTCACCCTTAGTCAAGCCTCATGGGTCTGTCAGACTTGACTTGGTTACCCCTAGATTAAAGCACCTTGTTCTCAACAAGGATGTTGTCGAGAAGCTCATTTTCTTCACTAATCCCAGGTTTGTGAACCCCTTTTCTAGAGAAAAAGTATTAATGAATCTATTTCTCACATCTACTGCAGATAATGCTATGGTCCATCATCTATATATGGAACAACAAAAGATTCTCTTCAATCAGTAACAGGGTAAGTTTCCTTACTGACATCATGTCTCTAGTCTCATCAAGCCAAGCACGAAGATTTAGGTGGCTCCTGATAGGCTTTGTCCACCTCCCGGATGTTTCTCCAAAGAGAAGAATAAAAGTCACCAGCTTGGAAAGTCTGGCCCTCCTCCTCCTCCATGGAATGAGCCTAGACCCTAATAGCTAACAAAAAAAATAAAAAACTATAAGATACACCCGAGAAGAATAAAAAACATGCTCAATACACGTGGAACCACATTCTATGAATGATTGGTATGCAAGGTAGTTGTTCTTATTCTCCAGAAGATAAATTCATAATTGGTCTATTCTGGGATGTCAGGGTTGTTTGTTAGGGAGAAGTTGTTCTCGTATGATGGTCTTAGTGATCTTGTTGTGCCCTTAGTGTGTCTTTCTTTAATCATCTTCACAATCTTCTTCAACATTACTTGCTTTTAGTGTAGGAGTCTGCTCGTCGTCTCTCAAGGTCTGCATGATCTGTTGGCTATACAACGAGTTGTGCCACCATCTCTTCCTCTTAGACTCTGATGGTGATATCAGCTTTATCAAGCTATTCGGTCTAAAGAACCTCAAGGAGTTTAGTAGACTCAAGAAAACCTTCAGCATCTCTATAACCTTAGCCCCTTTGACCTTTACTACTTTCTTGACCTACCACCTCCTTTATAATTCATCCCTAAATACATTCTCTTCTGGGATCATATCTCAGACCCTTCTATTCAGAACTTCTAGCTTCATCGTGAAGTTTAACGTGTCCAAGGGCTTAGATGACTCAATGATGCCCCTTTATTTTGTTGATATCAAAAGAGGGAAAGAATAGTTTCTTAAGTCTTTTATGGGTTAAGTCTCTATAATAAGTTTATAATGAATCAAGTCTATTTGGTGTTATTTTTTTTTAAGGAGTCCTATAATAAATTTTTCATGATATTAATAAAAGTTTATATTTCTTATAATTATTTGTTTGCTTTAATCATTATTACTTTTGTTTGTAACTGATCATCAGTTTTTATGTTCTGATATGAATTCCCTTATTGCCTACTTTGATCACAAATTATTGAACTATATGTTTGTACAACATGTGTTCTAATAAATTTCTATTGCTCTAATGGTCTCTCTGAAATATTCTGATTATCACAGACTTTATTAAGTTTTATTGTTTAAAACTCTTATTGATTTTAGGGGGCAAAAATGAAAGCTCCTCTAAGACCTTATTTAATAAAAGACTTGATGTTTGCTATCAACAAATAGGGGGAGATTGTTAGAACTAAGTTTATTTTATAAAGGACTTTAGAGAAGTTAAATATTATTTTTAAGACCCCAAGATTTATTAATAACACACATCAAGACCTTTAATTAAATAAAGTCTATTTAAGTCTTATTCAACTCTTTTACTTAAGTGTTTCAAAATGTAAAGTCTATGATGCAAAAGCTATAATTCAAATGGAGGAGTCCATCATTCAAAGTCTGCATAGGAGTAGTTCAAAACATTTCAAGTTTATCTTAGTTTAAGTTTACATAGGACCAGTGCAAAACATTTCAAGCCTGCCCAACCCTAAGTTTGTATTAAAGACAACACTCAAAAGAAATTTTTCTAAGGTGTCTATTGTAACACCCCCTTATATACACGAGATATATATATTCTTATTGCTTTTAAAAACTTTAGAAATATATATATATCATTCCTTATCTCGTGTATACAAGGACGTATATATACCTAATTTCCTTTGAATATTGAAAGTAAAAAAATGATGTCTTTCAATATTTGTCTATAAGGACAAAATAAATTTATAGAAACCATAAGTGATAAAATATTACAGTATTATATCTAAATGATAAAGTTTGTCAAAGTTTAACATTTACCTTGTTACAATTATCCAACTTGATATTGTAATAAGGTAAACTAAAATTAAATTATACCTCTACTACGACTGTGACCAATCATTTCCTAGTCCTTGAACCATAGGATTTGGAATCCTACTCTTGCCATGTCTCTTCACCTATCTGATTGAGGATGAGACCACATTATCCTCTTGTAATTACATCCTTTCATCTTAACTACTAGCTATATATCAACATATCATATATTTTAGACACCAAAAATTCAAACAAGAAGGAGTGGGAAATAAAATATAATACTTTACAGATAAGACATAAGCATAAGGGTTTTCACAAACTAATATAATAATATCAGTCATAATCTGATACACAATCAATTATGAATGTAGGGTCTTCATAAACATAACAATTATACTTTCATTCACAACCACCCATATAGAATGTCACATTTACATGAATGTCATGCAATGCTTTTAATGTTACTATCTCATTCAGTTTTTGCATGTGGGCCCTTAAAGTTTTAATTTGCACTAGGCCAACTAGGAGTTTACACTATTCTATAATTCTAGATAATAATAACATAAATACCTTCATGGTATATGAACAACTCAACTGGCATGGAAACACTTAGAGACTAGTCAGACTGAGAAGGTTTTTATTGTGAAAGTACCTGACACTAGGGAGCGACCCCGGGTCACCTGAAGCACCCTCTCATCCCAAGGTTCACATTTGAACCTCCTCTAATGTATCCTCGGTTTCTATAATTCGTCCCCAGGCAACATCACATCTCATTTCTATTTAATTATTCACGATGCATGAACTACTCGCATATTTAGTTGGTTAAGACTTTTAGAAACTCAATTATTAAATACCATAAAGGTATACAACATCATCTCAATAAACTGTACATTTTCATAATTTCTTCTCTGAGTTTGTCATACAGAAATAAATTTTTTACAGTTTTCAAATTCAAATATCACCAAAATTGAGTTTCCAAGCCTTAAATATCTCAAAATTTTCTCATCGAAAACTTCACATATATACATAATCTTTCTCAAATTGAATCCTAACAAGATCGAGCTGAGAAATCTTAATGATATCAAAATATCTTTTAATTATTACATTGGGGGAAATCAAAATAATTTATTTTAAAATTTACTGAAAGAAATTAATTCTTAAAATCATTAAAAAAATACTTAAAACTATAAATTTTTCTTTCATTCGAGAATTAACTATCTCAACCTTTTTATAAATTAATTTTCATAAAATAGTTTCTTTCTAAAATGAATATTAGATTTTTATCCTAAATATTAAAAGTAAGGTTGATGAAAATAATATTTTTAGAAGAAATAAAAGACTAAAGTAATTATAAAATACTTTTTTCTTAGAATAAAAACTTAGAGTGTAAGGTAAGAATATTCTTACTGAATTTTAACTTTCCGTCATGTTTGCTATATGCTCAAACTCTAAATTACAATATCATCAATCACAAACAAATATTATCAATCACAATTAAATATTATCACTCACAATCAAACATTTCGATCATAATTAAATATCATTAATTACAAATAAATATTATCAATCATAATCAAATCAAATAAATTAAATATCATTCATAAATATTATAATTCAAAGTTTAATATTTATTTAAATTAATAAACTTAATTTCAAGTCCTTATAGTCCATTCCTCGCATAGGTCTATGTAAGTCCATATAATCCAATCCTTGCATAGGTTTAGTTCAGTCCATAGGTCATAATAGTCCAAGTCCTTGCATAGGTTTAGTCCAGTTCGTATAGGTTATAAAAGTCTAGGTCCTTGCATGGGTATTTCAGAGTAAATTACACAAGATACTTAATTAAAATTTATTATAAATTTTAAGTTAAAAAGTTATTATTTTAAAATAACAATATTATTATTAAATTTAAAAGGAATAGGGGACTCCTCCCATTATTCCTATGTTTTTTATATTATATTCCTATCTCATTCCCCCTTACCTTGAATTGCTACCAAAAGTGAGTTCGCTTTGCGCCCCCAAGTTCTAGAAATATTAATACCAATTTATTTCAGTATAGGAATAAGATGAAAATTAAGATTACTATTTAAAACAAAAATGGTAAATAGTAATTATGCATAGTAAGAGTAAATAGTAAATTTTAAATAATTATTATAAATAGTAATAATAAATAGTAATAATAAATAATAGATTGTGAATAGTAATGGTAAATACTAAATCATAAATAGTAACGGTAAATAGTAAATCATGAATAGTAAAGGTAAATAGTAATAGTAAATAGTAAATCGTGAATAGTAATAGCAAATAGTAAATCATAAATAATAATGATAAATAGTAATAGTAAATAGTGATTTACTATTTGAATAGTAATTTACTATTCGTAATAGTAATTTACTATTTAGAATAGTAACTTAAAAAAGTATTATATCCAGTATAATAATAGATTTCCAAAATGATATAAAAATAAACCTAAAAAATATAAAAAAGAGTTATTCTTACCTTATAATTTTGTCAGAACTTCTTTCCATAAAAATTATTTCTCTTTCTTACTCCTACCACTATCTCTCTAATACTACTATATTAAGAAAATTTAATCTAAAATTGTGAGTTTCTTTCATTTGATCCTTTGCTATTTATAGGAAAAAAATTTACTATGTATTTCATTATTTTATTATAAAAGTACCGTACAATTTTAAAAATTTCATTCCTGGTTACTGTGCATCATTTGAAATTTTCATACATGCACAGTGTTTTGCATAGTAAATGTCGACTGAATTATTAAGCCAAATAGTAATCATACACTTGGTATATTTTAAATATTCAAAATCAGTCATTTTTGAAATTTTGTGATATTATACTAGACCTTACTAATTTTATAATAAGTAATATAAAGTTTAAATTTTAAAAATCTAAAATTTTTTGTTGATAAAAATTTGTTGGTACTTTCATGGTCTCCTTATAATTGGTAAAAATCAAGATTTTACTCAAACCGATTATTTTTAGATAAGTCTTGATCCCGGGTGCTAACAGACCCCTTAAAGT
Organism: Clitoria ternatea; assembly: GCA_037962975.1. NCBI lineage: Eukaryota > Viridiplantae > Streptophyta > Magnoliopsida > Fabales > Fabaceae > Clitoria > Clitoria ternatea. The sequence continues at coordinate 230,852,288 of CM075672.1, forward strand.
CAGAACTGAGGTGACACTAATGTAAAGCCACGTCATCAAAATTACTCACTTAAGGAATCATATCCGGGGTCTACACTAGTAGACACCACGAATTGTTTATCTGGACTCTGGACCCCTCCTGATAGTTAAACAGCAAGTCAGAATCAGTATGAGCAACATGTACCTGCAAATACTGTGTCTATAGTAGGTTAGGAAGAATGTTAAATCATTTATTTTACCAAGGTAAACCTTATAAATACAACTCATTTATTACTGAATAAGGATCTGATCTAATCTGAGAGTTACCTCCGTAATACCTACATTTCCTGTTTATCCGTACTGACTTAAGCATCGGAGAATCTTTTACAGATACATCTCCGGTGTGTTCCCTTAATTTCGGTACGGACTTGAACATCCATTTCACTTAATACTTGAAGAACTTAGGTTTCCCACTGGTCCTAGGTGTAAAATACAGTACTCCACTAAGACGTGTAAAATAGAGAGCAAAGAGAGGTAACTCTGGACACCGGTCAAGATGGTCAACTCTTGCCCCCGGTTCCAGAATAGAACAAGTCTACTTGAAATGGATTTTTGAAAATTTTCTTATAATTTAACTTCACTTTCTTGTAAATATTTTTAATTTTAAGTAACTTTATATAAATAAAAAATTATTTAAAATATTTTTTTAAAAAAATATTTTCAAAAATTAAAAAAAATCAGAAAATCATAAATAATACATAGATCAAAAAGTTCTGAAGAACCATAATCTATCAAAAAGTTCTAAAGAACCATAATCTAATTTCTTCAAAATTTTATTTTAAAATTCTAATAAAAGTTAAATCATAAATATGTAAAAACATAAATATAAAAACATAAAATAAAAGTTGTGAATAATAAAGATATTAAAAATCCTTAATATAATTTTCTTAATCAATGAATACTAATTAAGTCATTTTAAAATTCTCATTAAAAATACATATATTTTATTATTATTATTTATTATTATTATTTTAAAACAAAATAATTAAATATAAGTACCAAAATTTCATAAAAATATTAATTAGTTAATAATCAACTAATTAATAGTAAGTGTTTTCTCATTAAAGAGATATTAACATCTACTTTCTATTTAAGTAGAAAATGGGATGTTACATCTATCTTAGGCTTAAGTCTGTTGAGTCACATTCTTCAAACGCATCACCCTCCAGACTCAACATCTCTCTCTTACATGTTCATCTATTCAAGCTTCAAGACACATCAGACTCATACATTTCAAAAAAAAAAGAACACATCTCTGATTTTGAATCAAAATATACAAGGCCGTCTCAGTGTTAAACTATTTCAGTCAAGTCTGTCTTAACCTGAAATGAACAAAGAGACAAAACTCTTAGAGGAACAAATGTTCATATGAGGAGAAGTCTATGAAGCTACTCTAAGCATATCAAAAAATATCAACATGTTGTACCAAAGTCAGAAGCCTTTAAAAAGCTAATCAAGCCCCTTTACAATATCCTATGATAGACTAAAGAGAACAAAAAAGGGACTTTCTCTCTACAAGATTCGAGGTACCCTATTTTCGTGCAATACCTAGATACCCTCCAAGCCAGACATTGTTATATTCTCTTCTCTTGTGCTACCGCTCTCAAACGGCTTCTCTCTTCCTTAATGAAATAGTAATGACTATATGCAAGAGCCTTTAAAAAGAAGAGACCTCAAACCAGTGAAGAAGAAAACACTTGAACAACGAAACCCAGAAATAGAGATTCAATCTGAAATTTTATTTACACTGCTGCTTACAGTCTTAGTCTTTGTTTTTCAGTCTTTATCTTAGTATGTACATTTGCTTCACTTCAAATCCTTTGTACACTGTATCTAAGTTGTTACAAAATAGTTCTTCCTTCATCTTAATTCAGGTCTGGTTGTGTTGACCAGTCTTAGTTTCTTGCGGGAAACACTGTAGGCTTGAAGAGGCTTTTGAAAAAATATTTCGGTTTAAGCCGAGAATGGCTTGTTGAAAGAATACTAGATATTAAGCCAGAAGTAGTTGGAGTCAAGAATACTTAAGGTACAACAATGTTGTTTATGTTAAAGGATTTTTACATAGTGAAAAAGAATTTAAATTATGTAATTAAACATTATACAATTAACACATATCATAACAATATAAATTTATTCCACATAACATACATTGTTAATTAACGCGATAATTGCGTATCCGATGTGAAGCGATTCATGACCTCTTCTTAATCAAATAAGTGTTTACTACTCCCAGTTAGGGGCGTCAAAATGGGTTCTAACCTGTGAGCCAACCCAGTTCGGGGTGGGTTTTAGGTGAGCCGGGTTAAAAAAAATGGCTCATTTTTTAGCAAAGCTTTTTCTGGCTCGACTCATTCAACCCAGCTCATAGTGGGCTAAACCCATAATGAGCGGGGTTGGCCCACAAGTTAGTATTATTTTAAAGTTGAACTATGGAATTATTTAGTTTTATTTTATATGGGTTATGGATTAATGAATTATGGTATTTTCCTATTTTTGATTAGTATTGGAATGTGAGAAAAATAAAAAAATTTGGTATTGGAATGTGAGGAATTTTTTTTTGGCATTTTCATATTTTTTATTTGATTTTTATTTTTTAAAAAGGTGGCCCAACTTGTGAGCTACCCGGTGGGTTGGGTTGGGTTACAAAAATTTTCAACCTGTGGTGGGCCAACCTGTGTGGGCTGGGTTGGCCCATTTTGATAGTTATACTCCCAGTCTGGTTCACTTAGTTTGCACTCTATGGTTTTTATCTAATGGGATAACGTATATATATATATATATATAGGCAAACCAGATGAGAGCAGGAACCTCTCAATGGACACTAAGATAGGTTAGCCTATCACTAATCTATCCTATCAACAAGTCTAATTACGACATTATCTACTTGAATGAATAATTCTATTCATATATTATATATTATAATTAATAACAAAATATAGATATAATAAATTAATGATGCTTATCCACTAAATATTAATATAATGATATATTAATTCAAATGTTTAAATTAAAAATTCCAACATTCTCCCACTTGAATAACATTATTAAATTATTAAACATAAAAATTATATTCTCAGAACAAGTTATTAATTACTATCTAGAAAATAATAATAATCTTGCAATGGCATATAATCATATCCGATAGGGATATGCACTATACACCATAACGTAATATAGATGAAGAAATATGAATTTTATTTCCATAAGTTCTAAGCATGTAAAGATATCCTCCATACTGAAGGGACTGGACGTAGCTTCAATGTTTGGAAGTGAACCAGTATAAATCCATTGTGCAAATCTCTCTATCCTTTCTCTTTTTAAGTCTGAGCCTGTACCTATTAAGCCTGTTGCTAAATCTTGTTTAATAAGGTTTTATTTTTCAAAAAGAGTTATAGACTTATTCAACCCTCCATTCTAAGTCTATCTCTGAACCATCACTAGCTACTTCTGAGACACCCCCAAACTAGGGGGCAAATTTTTCATGATTTAAGATTGTTATTCGATCATGAGAAAATCAGTGGTGGAATATTTAAGACAACACCTGGATCTATGAAAGCCACTCTCATATGTGAAGATATGAGAGGGTAATTAAAAATATGTTTTGATAGTAAATTTCCAATTAAAATCAGTGAAAGAATTAATTAATTTAATTGTTGCATGAATGAATTTTTAATTTTTAAGAGGAAAGACTTCATGAAGTCCCATGGCTCATACTGGGTTCAAAATACTTTTTAAAATAATGCAGGAATAAATTTTATTGCAAAGAAAATGTAAAAATTGAACCAAGGGAAAATGTGCAACAGTGTGCCCCTCGCTCAAGCGAGAATCCCATTCGCTTGAGCGAGCCAACGTGGTTACGCTTAGGCGAAGAGGAGGAAAGCTGAGCGAATGAAAGGTTTAAGCATCAGGGGTCCATCTCGCTTGGGCGAGCCTTGTCTCGCTTGAGCGAAATGCAAAGGGAAACCTTAAGCGAGTCAGCGTGACGCTTGAGCAAGGGAAGGAGACATGTATCAGGTACCAATCTCGCTTGAGCGGGACATGTCTCGCTTGAGCGAGATTGCTCCAGCAACATTAGTAACTCTCTGGCCGATTTTCGCTTGGGCAAGGCATCTCTCGCCTGGGCGAAAATCGTCCAGTATCTAATTCTCTTCCCCCTCGCTTGAGCGACCACCCTCTCGCCTGAGCGAAAATTATCCAGAGGCTAACCTCTGATTCAACATCAAACTCGCTTGGTCGAGATAAACACTCGCTCGGTTGAAATCAGGCCAGAGGCCAAAACCCTGTTTCACAACAATCTCGCTCGAGCGAGATTCTCACTCGCTTGAGCGAGTTCTGTAGAGTTTATGCAGAAAACGTGAAATTGTACACTTTACATGCAACACACCATGCCAAAACTCATTCTACTACCATTCATTTAAAATCAACATGGTTTGCACAATATATGACACATTTATAACTTGCCTCATTCATCATTATCCATTAAAGTCCCTTCTAATTCATAAAATGATAATAAATCAAACACCCTTGTGTGTGATCATCGAAACATAAATTTTCACATAATGTTCATTCATTCATAAAACTAATCATCAACAAGCATCATCATTCATCAAATTACATCCTTGGGTCATAAATGAAAATTGGTCATACACCAAGATCCAATTTTCCTCTATGACCACCAAAATCATATACCACCATTCTAGATATCAAAATAAACATCCATATACAAAACATGCTATACAAAATCTAGACCTCGCCGGCCAAGGCACTTCCTACACCACTATTTACCTTCTCAAGAAAAGTGTACTTCAAAATATCAACCCCTTCCCATGAGTACCCTGCATCACAAGTCTAAAAATAGACAACATGGGAGAGTGAGTCCATATTCCAAAGGTATGAATATGAATACCATGTGATTATGTATATATGCATCTAAACATGTATACTTTACACATTCATAACATTCACCATGCCATATATCATCACAATTCCATCATGCATTTATTACAAATAACATCGCAATTCCAAACAAAGTACACAAGCACATACATAATCACGTCCCTCAACAATTGAACTATCACATAACCATTATTTGGTATTCATAACTTTTATGTTGTCTTAAAATATATTTTTACATCCTCATCACATCCATCATCATATCTCATCATCTTTGGCATACCTCCTTGCTATATGTAAATGCTCTTAAGCTAATGGATATGCACAAAGGAATATCTCAACAATTACAGATCTGACTGTGGGATTTACAACACCGAATGTGGGATTCAAGCATGGTCATCTAACCATACCCCTACTGCAGTAGTAAAATGTGTACACTTATTCTTAAAATTTGTATGCCTTCACCAATTGTTTTACTGGTACCAAACCGCATCGCCCATCTTGCAACACCTGGTCATTTTCACCATGACCGCGGTATACAACATATCAACATAAGGTATCACGGGCCAACCATGAATTATATCATGGCAGCTGTGATCCCAAGGACCACCGGGGACACCTGCTCATCGAGAGCCACCCCCCACAAAGGTCAACCACATGCGGCTCCCCGTAGCACAACATGGGCAGCTTCATGACTTACACACTGAGTCACAGGGGAATACAAATTGCTCGTGCACAGAGCCGCCCTCCCACTGGGCCAACCGGGGGAATCCCCTAAAATTCCAACACCGACAGCTATGCAGTATGCCATGGATGCAAATTCAAATCATATGCATTCCTTACACTATGCATCCTATACATGCCACTCAACATACATCATCATCGTCACCAACATCACCACAAAGTTTTTAATGGATTCAATCTTGTTGGTTATTCTTATTAATTTGAATCTTTGCGTGGCATTCTCAATAGTTATCAATCACATTATTCAACTTTAATACCACACAAGAATACAATTTATTCTCCATCCAAATCATTAGCATTCGTTATGCTTTCTCAGTGGACATATATTTATCTAACCACACGTTCATCAAACAATTCATGCCACCACACCACACATCAAAATTTCTTCTAAATGCATTCAAGCATGTTGCCAAACATATCATCTATATCATACACCACATCATCATTTCTCACAACATTCAAGCAAGGCTAACATGCATGACAATACATACCACAATCAAATAACATTCAAATTCATGCATTTAGAACTTAAGACTTCTCTCCTACCTCAAGAGAAGAATTCCGATTGATAAGACGCTCCCGCCTCGTCGTTCAGAATAGGCCCTACATCAATATTTATGTAAAACCTCAATCAATCAACTACTCAAGTCATCCATTCAATTCTATTTAGTCATATTCATATCTATAATTTCATAACATGTGCTAGACATGTTGTAGATACCATTTTTATCCTTTATTAGGCTTCGGGAATTCCTTCCCATTAAGCCACATTTATTAAATTCAAGGGCTACCAACAACAATAGCCCTAACCTTCATGTAACTCTACTCATCCACATCCATGTTCATCAATGTCATGCATTTCTTTATAAAACATGTTCTTAAATCAACATTCACTATTTTCCCTAAATTTCAAGGTTAGGGTTTTCTCAAAACCCAACAACTCACATCAATGCCTCACCATTCTTCATTTCCCACCATCATCAATGCACCAACCACCATTATCCCCTCATAAATACTCACATTTATGGTAACCCATTCTAGGGCATAAGCATTAAATGCTCTAATAAACATCCATTCACATACACAACCCTTCTAAATCCTAGCATCCCATAATATCATCATTAACCCATCCAAAAATGGTGAAAGGAGCTTACCTCACACCCAAAACGAAATGGGTCCCAAGGGGAGAAAAGAGGGCTGTGAAAATGAAGGAGAAGAGGAAGAAGAATTCAGCTCCAATGGTCCTCTTCCAAGCTTCTTCAAAAATGAAAATGAAGGAGAAGGCTCACCACTCAAAGTTAGGGTTTTAGAAGGAAGAAGAAGAGAGGAGATGAGGGAGAATTGAAGAGAAGAAGAAGTAGCGTATGGTTTGCCAAGGGAAAAGGAAACCATCGTGAAAATAGAAGGGAAAATTGGGGTTTTGATTTATTTTTAATCTCATTCATTAAAGCTTTATTGTTTTTCCACAAACAGGCTCATCGTTTGGGCTCAATACTTTATCTAAAAATTATTTCGATTATATGTTTGGATTCCCAATATTATTCTCGACAGCCTGACCAATATCATCTCAATCAGAGATACTTGGTCCGACACCCATATCTCAACCGGGCTCATTTTTAGCTTAACCGGTCTCCAAAATTCACCAACAGTCCCCAAAATCTTAATTTAATTATTTTAAATATTTTGGGACAATAAATAATTCACATTCAATTTGTAAATATTTATTTTCCTTAATTAATCTTCTATTTTAAAATTTTGGGATGTTACAACTTCCTAGTTAGATATTTCCCTATTAATCATAACTACTGTCCGTCATTATATTTTAGATTTATGTTTCATATCTCATACTTGTATACCACTTCTGCCTCCTATTTATTACTTATGCATCTCATTATTTCAAATGTTACATTCAACCATATCATCTTATTTAACATATACATGTATCAACATCAATGGTGCTTAACTATGCCAACAATCACTAGAAGCATACCATTATATTCACAACTTAACATCAATAATATATAATCATATCAAAACCATTACCAATTTATCGGTCATCAAACATCTCATATACACACATTTAGGTTCATGCCATTTCAACACGTCATTTAATGTAATAATCACCATATCACCATCAACACATCTCATCATCAATTCAATCAACATTATCTTATTATCAATTTAATCAACATCATCTCATCATTAATTTTATTAACATTAACTCATTATTAATTTAATTAACATCAACTCATCATCAATTTCATTAGCATCAATTCTACTATTATCACCACTAATTTCCAATCAATCATAATAATACGACTCAGTATCCAGATACTAAAAGGATGGGCCATCAGCTGGAGGTCCTACTTGACACCCTATGGACTCTACCTAGCCCACTGAGCCCGCCTGGCTCCCCTCATCACCATTGGGTCCTACCTAACCACTAGGTAGCTCAACGAGGCTATAAACGACCACTGGAGCAAAAACAAGGGGGGTAATTTATATGAACGGACGTCCACACCATACAATATGCACATAAGCATTATAACTCATCAACAACTCGATTAAATCAATATTTCTCATTTTCATTTTAAATAGTTCATCACAACTCGGTCCCAGCAGTTATCACCCTGGGATAAGCATATAAGTCACTACAGCCACCAACTTATTAACAATATCATTTATATCTCGCCATTGTTCATCATGGCTCGACAACCTTTAATTTATCAATAATTTGGTTCATTTTCAAACATCAATAATCATAACCATCATCATATCATATCATTTCATCATATATTCATATATCAACATCATCATTACTATTATGCCATTTTACTTCATCATCGGCCATCTACATGAAATCATCACCATTTTAACTCAACATCATATATTAACAAAAAGTCATCATCATATCAATTTAGCATTCACACTACTCCTCAACATATATATATATATATATATATATAATTATCAATGTACTCTTTTTCATGATATCTCTTAATTTATCATCACATCATCCATTCATCTCATTACTATATATAATCATATGATAACTTTCATCTACATCACTTCCTTATCAGGCTCATTTACTACAGTTTATAATTTCATATCAATTCATACAACCTCATTCTTATACTGATACACTTTATATATTTACAAATAGTTTATCATACTTTATTTTATCTTTCTATCAATCACTCACTTTATATAATATATATATATATACACACACATACATGCATACGTCTAACCACTTTGAGTTCACCATTTATATTATGATCTATTATTCATATATTCACACCTTTTTATCACATCATATTACTTTTATAATTTGAATTATTCGCTACCACTACCATTTTATTTACTTAATTTCTCAATGACTATTACCATTAATCATATGTTAATTTATTAATTCACCTCACTTCCTCATTTCTTAACATCTCAGACTACTCACATTCACATAATTCACCACTCGCCATTATTTGTATTAAAAACCTAATCCTTTTATTATCCATTTAACTTGTCCTCAATCTTTAATTAATCGTCATAGGTCATTAAAATCAATTTAAAGCAGTCAATAACGGCTATGATATATCATTTTCCTATACACCAACGACGCGAGCAATATTTCTACATTAACCTTAACCGAGCACACCCCCTTACCTCGATTCCAAGCTCTCGATTCTTTAAATCCAACACTAATTTTGCCAAGCTTCACCGATACTCTAAAAATCAAAATTTTCCATAACCTATTTCATGTTTTGCCCTTCGGCTCGGAACCCATTACATCTAAACAACTTCAAACATGCTATTAGAGTTTTCGATACCCTTGACAATTTCGACCTTCATTTCAATACCCACGTCGCTTAGCGGTTTCTCGTCACCTGGTCCACCACCTATGACACAAAAACAAAACCCCGCTCGTCATTCCTTGACATCCACTTGGTCTAGAACCATTTTCAAGCCTCAAAATACAATAAAAATGGAAGATGAAAAACCCCTAATGACAAATTGGATCAAGAGAAAGAGAAGGGAAAAGCAAAATTGATGGTATCCCCACACCCACCTTTCTCTCTTGTTCCTAAATATGTAGTTAATTTTGTGTTTCTTCAAGGAATTGGACCTCAATTTGGCACAACATCCACAACCATGAGAGTTCTCTCTTTCAACTTCTTTCTCATTTCTCTTCCTTTCATACACAAAGAAGAAAGTCGTGAGAAATTGAAGAAAAATGTTTTTAATGCTAATGACAACATTGTCTTTTCACTTTTCTTTTTCCTTTTTCCTTTTGTTTTCTAACTCCTTCTTTTTTCACTTTTCTTTTTAATTAAATATATTCTACTTTCACCTTATGGTAATTAATAATTTACCATCACCATTTAATTTAGATTTACTTCTTTAATTATTCACTTCTAATTAATTAATTTAGTTTTATCTCCACCTAACTCCTCTAATTATGTAATTTAATTCATAATGTTTTTAAATAATTTATATATATATATATATATATACATTCTCGATAGCGCTATTAATTAGATTTACATACTAGGATGTTACATCGAAGCCTTGGAAATTAGCATTTTGAGAATTGTCGATGATGTTTGGTAAGCCAATACTCATCAAAACTATAGTGGATTAATGAATTTATCTCCAAACTATATAGTTAGTAGCGTAAAGGTCATTAAAATAATTGTTATTACTTCTTAGGAATTATTAGGCTGAGAAACCAATAATCAGAAAAGGAATCGAAATGTAATCGGAGCGCGGTTTTGGAAATGGAATCTCAAATTCCAGGTAGGGGCATTTTCAATGTATGAGTTATGAATGAATACAGGATAAGTTTATATTTATTTATAATGATTTGATTGATATATATGATAAAATAATGATTATGTGCTTATGTTGAAAACCATCCTTCGTTGTTGATTATTGTATGAAAATTGGTGATATGATGTGAGACTCCGTTCATGTGATGTGAATAGTTAATTATTTGATAAATATGATGAATGTTTCATTGGGCTGCAATAATTGATGATGATATTTGATTGATGATGATTGAGTTAACTTAGGATGACTTAGTTGAAATTATGATTACATGTAATTAATTTTGCATGTTATACTTGATTGAATGAATGGTTGTAAGACCCTTGGTAATGGTAACCAAGTGATAGTCCATGATGATGGTAATTAGGCGGTTTATTAATGATTGATATTTGTTTGGCATAGCAATTGGATTCAAACACTCACAGGATTGTAGGAGGCCTGTGATGTCGGCCCAGATAAGAGGCAGCCTTTAGATAGGCACAAACCTTGTAGTGGTTTCTTTGGATTCCACAACTTCCTTCGAGTTAGACTCAAGGTTGACCCACAACACTTGAGTTGAGGTGCCGTTATCATTGAAAGTGATTGGTGTTGCAATACAGGTTAGTAGTTCGATACTGGTAAAAGGAATTGATGATGTAAGTTGAGGAAATTTTATATATTGCAGTATAAATCCCATTGGTGAAGTCGGATCCATATGCATATATATTTAGCATATAGATTATGGTTGAAAAGTTATGGGACGACTATAGGTAATGATCTTGAATATGATGTGTTAAATTATGATGATATATGGAAATATGTTGTCAATGTTAAATGGCAAATTGATGGATTGATGATGAATAATGATTAAAATATTTGTTGTTATAATTGGATAGGTGTAACATCCTAAAATTTAGAATTTTAGAAAATAATTCATTAAGGATCAGTGGATAATTTCCGAGTAAAATTCCGAATGAATTATGTCTGAGACAAGACCTTTCGAGTGAAAAATGGATATACTTCTGAGTGTAGGAAGTTAAGATGTTTCCGAGTGAAACATGATCGAGAGAACCACTTCCGAGTGAAGTAAACATGTTTCCGAGTGAAGCATGATTGAGAGAATCATTTCTGAGTTAAGAAAAATTCTGTGTCCGAATGAGACACTTTTGAGAGACAAATCCGAGTGAAACGTTTCCGAATAGATCGTTTCTAAGAGAAGTACTTCTGAACGAAGTAAAGCTTTGATTTTGAAATGAGTACTTCTCAGGCTGAGATAATTCTAAGTTGTGAAATCCGAGTAGGGAATTTCCCAGTTCAGTGTAACTTTTCGAGTAGGGTGTCTCCGAGTGCGACACTTCTGAGTGGGATGTTACCGAGTGAGACGTCCTAAGTGGAATAACGTCAAGTGAGATATTCCCGACTTCCGTATGGTAAGGCACTGATTGAGACATACCGAGTAAGTATGTTTCTGAGTGAGTAGTTCCCGAGGGAAGTAAATATCCAAGTGGTGAATTCATTTAATTCGTGCTCGGGTGTTTTAAAGTTTCTGAGAGCTTGTGCTCGGGTTTGTATTTGAGATTGTCCTCGACCCCGAGTGATCCTTTCGAGTGGAAAGATTTCCGAGAGGACTAAACTTTGAACTCCGAGTGATCTTTTGTATGTAAGACTTTCGAGTGACGCAAGTGAAGACTTTGACTCAAGCAGAGATATATCCGAGTGAGATATGTCTGAATGAGGTATTTCCGGGTGAGAGATTTCTGAGTAGATCATTTCCGAGAAAGGAAAGATATGATTGTGTTTCATGTAGAAACCTTTCCGAGCAAATTTCCTCCGAGTGAAGTAATTCTGAGCCAAAAGAGGCTCTGATGAATCTTCTTGGAAAGATGTGCCCAAAATACCGAAACCGAGTTGGAATTAATAATTATTGCAATTATTGAGACTTTCCACGTCACTCTGTTCTTCTAAATTCTAGCAGATTCTCTTTTCTGATATTTTTCTAAGTATGGGACTCTCTCTATTTTGTCCTATCCTCTTTTCTTTAAATATCTTGTTTCTTCCTTATCTTTTAATACACGTGTAGCAAACTTCTTCATTTCGTTCACGTCTCTTTACATGAACGATATAATATATATATATATATATATATCAAATTCTATTGTGGAATTAGCTTGGAATTTGGAGCGTAAAACATCACTTCTATCCTTTTCTTTTCCAATATTTACTGGAAATTAACGATAAAAGAAGGAAATCAAACTTCACTTCTTCTCTTTCATGAAGAAGCTTTGAACTGGTTCAGAGCTAGAATTCCAGTCGGAAATTTATGAACTGTGATTTGGATATAGCTTAGAAAGCTGCTGGAACTCTTCATTTCCAGGTAGGGGGAGCGTTACATTTTAAATGTATGGTTTATGAACGGATTCAGGATAATATTAAATCCTGAACATATATATATATATATATATATTATGTGTGATATATCTGTGATATTTCTGTTCATATAATATTGAATTTATATAAGAAATAATTTGTATATGTGATGTGTGATTATTCCTATGCATGAGATGTAGTAGGAAACATGATATTGATATGTGATTGATGATGATGATGATATGAATGATATTCATGAAGTTTTCATGATATATATATATGCATGTGATGCATATTGATAAAGCATGAGATGCTTATATGATGGTTATGATAATGATTGATCATTATTTGGCATAGCATGTGCATTCAAACACACACAGGACTACAGGGGGCCTGTGATGCCGGCCCAGATGGGAGGGCGGCCTGATGATAAGGCACAGACCCTGTGGTGGTTTCTTCGGATTCCACAGACGCCTTTGAGTTGGACTCAAGGTCGGCCCGTAACACTGAGTTGTGTTACCGCTGTCACTGAGAGTGACTGGTGTTACATTATGGGCGCACACGGTTTGGTACCTGTAAAACGGCCGAATCAGCTGGGAGCTGAGATATTATGTTGTGTAAATCCCATCATTAGAGTCAGATGCATATGCATTGATATATGTTATTGAGAATAACACGATGATATGATCATTTGATGATATGAGAATGAATGAAATATGATGTGATTATGTGTTATGATTTTGATTTATTTATGGTTATGAATTGGACACTTGATCCGATTCAGTAACTGTCATTTGACATGTATATGCTCACCCCTACTGTTGTTATTTTTACAGTGGATAGAGGACACAACGATAATATATGAAGTCACTCAGCCTGCAGGGAGCATTATGTATATATATGTATGGTACATAGTGCACATAGTTATTTTGTAAAGCCTTGGCCGACTCCTGTACATACCGAGTTATTATAGTGCACATAGTTATTTTGTAGAAGCCTTGGCTGGCTCCTGTGCATACCGAGTTATTATATTTATTTGTATACTTAAATGAGTCGGTCAGTTAATGTAAAACTGATATTATTATTGTTTAATCTGAATCCTGTTCTGAAATTTAAATTATTTGAGAAAAATTTATTTGGATTTTTGAAAATTAATTTTAAAAATAAGGACGTTATATTTTGGTATCAGAGCAGACTTGAAAAGTCCAAGGCCAAGGTTAAGCTACTAAATGCTATGAATTGAGTGAAATCATATCACTGTTGTTAAATATTATAGTTGAGGAAATCAACTATAAATAAATTGCTTTCATATCTATGAGAGGTACTAAAGTATGATGATTATTTCCAGGATAAGAAAATGGACCCTCATGGTATGGATGCAATGGCTGCTGCCTTCCAGCGTGTTGTTGATATTTTAGAAAGGCAGAACCAACCTCAACCGACTGACAATCATAATATTGATTGTTTCCTAAAGTGAAAACCGACTGAATTCCGTGGAGGATTTCAGCCTGACCAAGCTTATACATGGATCCAGAATTTAGAACGGATTTTTGGCAGTCTGCAGTGCACTGAGGTACAGAAGGTCGAATACGCTGTGTTTATGCTTTGGAAAGAAACTGAAAACTGGTGGAAAATAACTAACGACTGACTAACATCTATGGGGACCGAGCTGATCTGGGAGAATTTCAAGGCATGTTTCCTTGAAAAATACTTTCCCGACACGGTCAGAACCCGGAAGGAATTGGAATTTATGGAGCTCAGACAAGGTAATCTGAGTGTGGAAGAGTACGTGGAAACATTCGAGGAACTCTGTTTGTTTTATCCTCCTTTTCAATTGCCGGGTATTGAAGGCTCAAAGTGTATTAAGTTTGAGAGTGGTCTGAACCCAAAAATCAAAAAGGCTTTCTGACACTAAGAAATCAGGAGTTTCCCAATTCTTGTTAATAAATGCCGAATATATGAGGAAGATGATAAAGCTTCTACTGGATCGAGCAGTAGGTCGGATAATTTTTCGAAGTTACCACTTATTAATTTCAAAAAGCAAAGGAGGTTTAATAGAGGTGAATCATCCTCTAAATCCTGAGGCCGAGTGAATTCTGGTGGCCGATCAGTGAATTTTCTGAGAGACATTAAATGTTTCAGGTGTGGTGGTGACCACTTTACGCGTGACTATGACCGTAACGAGGTCGTCTGCTTCCAATGCAATGAGAAAGGATACATTCGTCCTAACTATCCTCTTCTGCAACCGATTGAATCTAATGTTAGTGTAAACTGAGGAGGTTTCCGAGTACGAGGCCATGGAGTCGAAAATAGAGGAGGCAGAGGAAATGGTGGACGTGGTAACCATTCCATGATGCCGAGAAATGATCGGGCTGGGACTTTTAATTCACCAGCTACAGGCTGAATGTATGTCATCACTGCTGAGGAGGCTGCTCAAGCCAATGACCTTGTTCAGAGTAAGTATTCACTCAGGAATACCATTCTTAATGTGGTATTTTGACTCGGGTGTAATTCATTCTTTTATTTCTAATGATGTGAGATCTATTAAATTTCAAGGATGAAATTTTTGTAGGAGGGGAGAAATGTAACATCCTAAAATTTAGAATTTTAGAAAATAATTCATTAAGGATCAGTGGATAATTTCCGAGTGAAATTCCGAGTGAATTATGTCTGAGACAAGACCTTCCAAGTAAAAAATGGATATACTTCCGAGTGTAGGAAGTTAAGATGTTTTCGAGTGAAACATGACCGAGAGAACCACTTCCGAGTGAAGTAAACATGTTTCCGAGTGAAGCATGATTGAGAGAATCATTTCTGAGTTAAGAAAAATTCTGTGTCCGAATGAGACACTTTTGAGAGACAAATCCGAGTGAAACGTTTCCGAATGGATCGTTTCCGAGAGAAGTACTTCTGAACGATGTAAAGCTTTGATTTTGAAATGAGTACTTCTTGGGCTGAGATAATTCTGAGTTGTGAAATCCGAGTGGGGAATTTCCCAGTTCAGTGTAACTTTCTGAGTGGGGTGTCTCTGAGTGCGACACTTCTGAGTGGGATGTTACCGAGTGAGATGCCCCAAGTGGAATAGCGTCAAGTGAGATATTCCCGACTTCCGTATGGTAAGGCACCGATTAAGACATACCGAGTAAGTATGTTTCTGAGTGAGTAGTTCCCGAGGGAAGTAAATATCCGAGTGGCGAATTCATTTAATTCGTGCTCGGGTGTTTTAAAGTTTCCGAGAGCTTGTGCTCGGGTTTGTATTTGAGATTGTCCTTGACCCCAAGTGATCCTTTCAAGTGGAAAGATTTCCGAGAGGACTAAACTTCGAACTCCGAGTGATCTTTTGTATGTAAGACTTCCGAGTGACGCAAGTGAAGACTTTGACTCGGGTAGAGATATATCCGAGTGAGATATATCTGAATGAGGTATTTCCGGGTGAGAGATTTCTGAGTAGATCATTTCCAAGAAAGGAAAGATATGATTGTGTTTCATGTAGAAACCTTTCCGAGTGAATTTCCTCCGAGTGAAGTAATTCTGAGCGGAAAGAGGCTATGATGAATCTTCTCGGAAAGATGTGCCCAAAATACCGAAACCGAGTCGGAATTAATAATTATTGTAATTATTGAGACTTTCCACGTCACTCTGTTCTTCTAAATTCTAGCAGATTCTCTTTTCTGATATTTTTCTAAGTATGGGACCCTCTCTATTTTGTCCTATCCTCTTTTCTTTAAATATCTTGTTTCTTCCTTATCTTTTAATACACGTGTAGCAAACTTCTTCATTTCGTTCACGTCTCTTTGCATGAACGATATATAATATATATATATATATATATATATATATATATATATATATCAAATTCTATTGTGGAATTAGCTTGGAATTTAGAGCGTAAAACATCACTTCTATCCTTTTCTTTTCCAATCTTTACTGGAAATTAATGATGATCCGGTCTCAATACCGGTATCCGATCTGCTATACATATTTCAACGTCTTTGATAAGACATCTACGTGTAACCGGTGTCATCGGTATACATCCGGACTGTAATTCCGTATCAGGCGTTCTCCCTATACCGGTTATCCAGGATAACACCATGACATCGGATAATACACACGTCACTATGCAAAAGACAAGGATTGTTGCTACAGGGATCGATCAATAATTCCCTGCACTACGAGCCAAATTCTGCTCACGGGAATGGTCAACTTGTTCCCTAATCCTAGTCTACATTCTCTACGCTCAATATAAAATAGCCACTTGACCCAATCATGCAGGTAAGTGCGCAATATAATAATGCTAATGGGAGTTGGTGGTTCCCCACCAACGAGTCCTCGTTAATCGAGCCAATCAGGTATATGAACTAACTTCATGATTGAAGTGAGGGATCTTCCTCTTCTTCCTCAGCTCTTTACGACTGAATCTTCTCTAAATACATTCCTTACTTGGAATATAATCACTGACTTGAGCGTCGGAGAATCTTTGCAGGTGACACCACCATTCGCCCACTTCAACGCGTTAGGTCGGTGTGAAGGATCTCCAGGACGCCCAATCCGCTCTCCTCATTCAGGGATAACGGATACACACATCGGATATACATACATCCGGTATCTTATACGGTATTGACATACTATTCGTGACTGGCTTGAGATCGGATCTCTTGACCCCGGTCCAGGACAGATCATTGGCACGCCCAGTGGGACACGATAAAGTTATTCCCACATCCTTTGACAGAGCAGGTAATCCACCATGCAAGGCGAAGCACAAGACTCCATGGAGAATCAAGCTGAAGGCAGAACCAATCCTAATGCCTACAGAAAACTCAACCTTGATTCTCATGGGGGCAACTCAAAGAAGATAGTAACAGTGTCTGATCCTGATCCTCGTGATGAGTTGATCAAACAACTTCAGAGGGAACTCGCTGAATTGCGAAGAGAGAAAAGGCAAAGTGAGGATAAAGAGTCATCTCGCACGCGAAACACTCCCCACACAACTGATGGTGAAAAGTCCACCACTCTTCAGTACTCAAAGATCCCAACCTTTGAGGAGGGAGAACAAACTCGCGATTCTGAGGATGCAGCTTCCCGAAGGAAGAGAGATTCAACAACAGCACCCCCATTGTCTTACAATCTTAAGGTTCCTTTTTCAAGGAGACTTATGGGCATCAGCATCCCCAAGCACCTTCAAACCACTCAACCACTTTCCATCGGAAAGTATAATGGTGAAACTGATCCAACTAAGCACCTTGATGCTTATGTGTTTGAAGCCATGTACTTGGGGGCTGATGAAGACGTAATGTGCCGAATGTTCCCTCGAACATTGTCTGAGGAAGCCCTCGGGTGGTTTAAAGGCCTGCCTTCTGGATCCATAGATTCTTGGACGGAAATGGCAGCTGCCTTTGAAACCCACTTTGTCATCTCCAGAGACGTACCCAAGACGTCTCATACCTTGGCTCAGATCAAGCAAGGTGAAACAGAGGGCTTAAAAGATTTTCTGAAGAGGTTTTATAAGGAAGCAGCCCTGGTTCCTAACCTCACAGAATCTATCAAGCTGCATATCGTGATTGAGGCATTGCAGCCAGGATCAGCTTTCGCTCTTTCATTAGCAAAGAGCCCCCCGACAACTTTTGAGGAGTTCAGGAAAAAAGCCTCAAAGTATGTGAGCATAGAGATGCACTTGGAGGCAATGGCTGCAAAGAAAAAGCCACCAACACCATCTCCCCAAACCCAGAAGGGTAAGGAGAAGACGAGGTCAGAACGCATGGAGAGGCCATTCACCAATCCTAAGGTGGATAACCGCCCTCCTCGACCTCGAGAAAGGCATGTCAATTCTTTCAGCCATTATGCGCAGTTATCTGCCAGACCATCTCAAATTTTGAGAGAGGTCGGATGGCCAGTCTTCAGCACATATGGCATCAGGAGACCAGCCCCTATGAAAAGACCAGGAAATTCACGAAAGTACTGTGATTTTCATGAACAAAATGGTCATTCCACTGATGAATGCCAAGCTCTAAAGAACGCGGTTGAGACGCTAATTAGAGAAGGCAAATTGAAACAATACCTGTTCAAAGAAAAATCCTTTGACAGGGCAGAACGGAATGAGAAAAGAGAAAGAGATCCCGACGATGGGGATGACAACAACCCCAGTCCGGTTCGAAAGTTCACTGCTGCAGAGAAGCAAAAAGGTGTAATGACCGATAATGCAGCACAGAAGGATAGCATGCCCCAGCAACAACGTCAGGGCCGACGTGAAATCATTGACATGATTGCTGGAGGGTTCGCTGGAGGAGGAGCTTCAATTACAGCCCGTAAGAATCATCATAGAATGATTCTATCTGTGCAAGGGAAAGTCAAGGACAATCGCCCTTACAGAGGAGGGAATGAGGCTCCCATAATCTCTTTCTCTGACGAGGATTTTGGCCCAACTGTTCCTGGTGGTGACGATGCTGTAGTCATCACTGCTGTGATCGCCAACAAGGACGTCCGAAGAATCCTTGTTGACCAGGGAAGTTCCTGCGATGTTATTTTCTATAATTGCTTTGAAAGAATGGGTTTTAAAGACTCAGACTTACAGCCTTATACGCAGGAACTAACAGCTTTCAATGGCGCAAAGCAATTAACTAGAGGGTATCTTGATACCCTTATCTCGTTTGAAGGCGAGCCAGGAGCCAGGACGGTTAGATCTCGGGTGCTAGTGATTGATGTCAAATCACCATTTAATGGCATCATAGGCCGTCCTACTCTGAATGCAATGGAGGCAGTTGTATCAACCCCACATCTCCTTATCAAGTTCATTGACAAGGATAATGCTGTGTCATCTATCCGGGGTGATCAAGAGATGGCTAGGTACTGCTACAACCTTAGCCTCAACATGACAAAGCTGGACGCCTCCAATAAAAAGAGGAAACTTAATGATGCTGGAACATCGGCTGGATCTGTAAGTCTAGTCGACCTGGATCCTAGAGCGGATTTGAACATTGATCCGTTCAACCCATCAAAGCCCACACCGGATGGAAGTTCCAGGGACATTGTCTTGGGAGATTCTCCAGAAAAGATCACCCATATCAATGACAAGCTAGATGCTGAAATAGAGCAGCGACTGCTGGCTCTCTTACAAGAGTTTAAAGACCTCTTTGCATGGACTGCAGCCGATATGCCAGGCATAGACCCTGAATTCTGCTGTCATAAACTTTCCGTCTATCCAGAGACGAAACCTGTGGCCCAAAAGAAAAGACGATTGGGCCCAGAAAAACAGAAGGCAGCTTGCCAGCAAACTGAGGAATTGCTGAAGGCCGGATTTATCAGGGAAATCCGATATTCCTCTTGGCTTTCGAATGTGGTGATGGTCCCTAAATCCAATGGTAAATGGAGAATGTGCATTGACTACGTGGACCTCAACCGCTGCTGTCCAAAAGATCCTTATCCTCTTCCTAATATAGATCGGATGGTGGATGATTCCTCTGGTTATCAATACCTGAGTTTCATGGACGCATACTCTGGTTACAACCAAATTCCGATGTGCGAAGAGGATCAAGAGAAGACAGCTTTCATAAATGATCGTGGTGTGTTTTGCTATACAGTTATGCCCTTTGGCCTGAAAAACGCTGGGGCGACATATCAGCGTATGATCAACAAGGTTTTCGAAGGTATGCACACCAAACTTGTTGAAGTATATATCGACGACATAATAGCAAAGACACCGGTTGGTGGCGATCATATTGACGACCTGCGCCAAGTATTCACCCGTTTGAGACAATTTAACATGAGGCTGAACCCAATGAAGTGCACATTTGCTGTCCCTGCTGGGAAGTTTTTGGGTTTCATGTTAACTCAACGTGGTATAGAAGCCAATCCAGGGAAGTGCCAAACGATTCTAGACATGCAAAGTCCTAAGAATCTCAAAGAAGTCTAATCCCTGAATGGCAAGGTAGCAGCTTTGGCACGATTCATGCCGAAAATGGCTCACAGGTCGCTCCCTCTGTACAAAATACTGAAAAAGTCCAAGAAATTCGAGTGGGGACAGGAACAAGAAAAAGCTTTCCAAGAGCTTAAGGAGGTGTTGTCCAAACCTCCCATTCTCACAAAGCCTGACCCCGAAGACACACTCATTCTGTACTTGGCTATTTCAGATGAAGCTTTGGGCGTTGCCTTGATAAAAGAAATTCCTGATGGACAAAGACCGGTCTATTTCACTAGCAAGACCTTGCAAGGTGCTGAAATCCGGTATCAAAAAATTGAAAAGGCCGCCCTCGCTGTTGTTTGGGCCTCACGACGGTTGCGTCCGTACTTTCACGCCCATCCAATCATAGTGAGAACGGATTTGCCACTCCGTTCAGTCTTAATCAAGCCCGATCTTGCTGGGAGGATGATCAAATGGTCTATTGAACTCTCTGAGTTTGATATATCCTACGAACCCCGCAGCGCTATTAAAGCTCAAGTCCTGGCTGACTTTATTGTGGAAATGACAGGGACTGATCCGGATTACCCTCGAGTCCATTGGACCATTTACGTTGATGGTTCATCAAACCAAAGAGGCTCAGGAGCAGGTGTAGTTCTCGAAAGTGATGACGGAGTACACCTGGAGATCTCCCTTCGTTTCAATTTCAAAACATCCAACAACCAAGCTGAGTACGAAGCTTGCTTGGCCGGGCTAAGAGCTGCGATTGACATCGGAGCTTCTGAGGCGACACTCTGCAGCGATTCACAACTGGTGATTTCGCAGATCTTAGGAGATTATCAAGCTCGCGAACCTCAACTCCAATTATACTTGAACTGTGTCAAGGAGTTGACTGAGAAATTCTCCAAAGTGGAGTTCAAGCATGTTCCACGTGAAGAGAATACGAGAGCGGATATACTCTCCAGGTTAGCAAGCACTAAACGACCGGGTAGCACTACTACTCTGGTTCAAAGCACGCTAACGTCGCCCAGCATCCCTCTTTTCCCTTCTCTAAACGCCATAATGACTGACTCCCTTTACGGAGATACATGGATGGCTCCTTACATCCGTTATTTGGCTGATGGACAGCTACCCACAGATGAGAAGGAAAAGACGAGGTTAAGGAGAGAATTACCATATTTCACTATGATTGATGGTAATCTCTACAGAAGGGCACTCTCTGTGCCCTATTTAATTTGTCTCAAAGAGGATGAGGTGCAAGGTGTATTGGAGGAAGTGCATGGAGGACAAAGTGGACACCATGCCGGAGGAAGAAGCTTAATGCGAAAAATCCTCAGAGCTGGATACTGGTGGCCCACAATGAAGCAAGACTCCATTGACTTCGTCAAAAAATGCGACGCTTGCCAAAAATTCTCTAACCTACACCACACACCGGCGGAAGAACTCTTCACATCCGCTGTTCCATGGCCTTTCTATCAATGGGGATTGGATATTCTGGGCCCCTTTCCAACTGCTCCTGGGGGCATCAAATATCTCATTGTAGGGGTCGATTATTTCACTAAGTGGATAGAAGCAGAGCCGGTGGTGCATATTACTTCAGCCCGAACTCGCCGTTTCATGTATGAAAACATCATAACACGGTTCGGGGTCCCAGCACGGATTGTCACAGACAATGGCACCCAGTTCACGGATAGAAAATTCACAGATTTGCTTGAAGGGTTAGGAATAACCCAAATATTCTCATCCGTCGAACATCCCCAAACTAACGGTCAAGCTGAAGTGGCCAACAGGGAGGTGCTGAAGGGACTAAAGAAGCGCCTTGGTGAAGCTAAGGGCGGATGGACAGACCAGCTGTGTCATGTCCTATGGGCATATCGGACAACGCCTCATTCGTCCACCAATGAATCCCCATATCGCCTAACATACGGGGTCGAGGCAATGATACCTGTGGAACTGCAGATTGCTTCCACAAGGGTTAAGTACTTCTCTGAAGAAACCAACAATGCTAACTTGGCATCCGAAATAGATGTCATACAAGAACTCAGAGAAGACGCTTTCATCCGAGATCAAGCCATCAAAGCCAAAGTTGCTCTCCGGTACAACAAACGAGTCCAATCAAGGACTTTCAACGTTGGAGATTTGGTTTTGAGGAAAGCAAGTATAGGGAATAAATTCGCCCATCAAGGCAAACTAGCACCAAACTGGGAAGGCCCATACAGGGTATCCGAAGTTACTGGCAAAGGCTCTTACCGCCTTGAAAACCTTGATGGCACTCCTATCCGAAACAAATGGAACACCCAAAACTTGCGCATCTACTATAGCTAGCTGTTGGAACCATCTACACTCTCCTATCCTTATCTTGGATTGAATACTAGAGAATTTATTTTCACAGCTACGCTCTCTTTGTAATTCTTATTTTTGATTTAATAAGAATCTCTCATAACAATTTAACTCTTTCGAGTTTTTCTTATGCTGTGATTTTCAGTTTATCCGGTGTACAAAAGCATATTCAGGACGGATGATCTCAGCTACTTATTCTGTAGTTGACGATGTAACTCTTCGAATATGCGCAACGCACAAGAACATACTCAGGACGGATGATCTCAATTACCCATTCTGTAATTGACGATGTAACTCCTCGAGTGTGTAAAAATTGAAGGCCCAGATTGTAGGATTAAACCGAACTCTGGGTACGGTTAGTAAGTTTGGCTGAACACCGGTGAAGGCTCAGATTGTAGGATTAAACCGAACTCTGAGTACGACTAGTAGGATTAAACCGAACGTCGGTGAAGACCTGAGTTGTAGGATTAAACCGAACCTCAGGACATGGGTTGTAGGGCTGGTCCTTCTTCAAGGCCACAAACCGAACCCCATTCGAAGACTACATGGGTTGTAGGGCTGGTCCTTCTTCAAGGCCACAAACCGAACCCCATTCGAAGACTACATGGGTTGTAGGGCTGGTCCTTCTTCAAGGCCACAAACCGAACCCCATGCGAAGGCTTGGGCGCAGTAAGCTGGTTTTTCTTCAAAACCACGCTGAACCCCAAGTGACGGGCGCAGTAGGTTCAGGATTAGCCCTGATCTGAACCCCGTATTGAAGGCTCGGATTGTAGGATTAAACCGAACTCTGAGTACGACTAGTAGGATTAACCGAACGTCGGTGAAGCATTGTCATTGGATAAAACCAAAGACCAATTGAAGAACGGCTGGTAGGATTAAACCGAACGCCAAATATTACATGGACAGTAGGATCAAACCGAACTCCAAACACAACAAGTAAGTTATACTGAACTCCAAATTAATACTCTCGTGAAGTTCTTTATTTGGAAGTTTTATAGCTTATAGTTCTGAGTCATCAATTCTTCAATTGAGACCTGACTTGTAAACTCCGACACAAACAATTCACTCGGGTACACCACAATCTAAGGTATATTCACCCGAAATTTCTCAGTCGGAAATATTTGAAGAGGAATTTCTATTTTAAATCCTCACTTTTAAAAAAGCTCTCACGAGAAAATGACACTCAGTTTATTCAAATTCATAATCACCCAATGAAACTGGGGGACAGCATCAACGGTTTAACGAATATCTTAAGGAATGAACTCTCGTCTAAACGATCTCACAATCATTCCCCTTAGGCCGTTCTTGAGACACTGATGTGTTCCCCCACAAGCGGTGGTTTTATTATGGAATTCATTTCGCATGTATATGTCCGGTATGGAGATTTTGTTTTACAATCCGATCTTCATTACTTAAATCCGGAATAATACAATACACATGCAGTCCCTCTATTAAAGTTGTTTTTCACTAAACAAGAATGGAGGTAAAAAACTCTTTTATTGATTCAATAAGAATTACAATTCGTGTAATAATCCGGAGCTGATCCCGGAACACAGCGAATTCAAATCAATAAAACGAAAAAGCAAACAAGAAAGGCGCTACTCTTTCCGGCTTGAGTCTCCCTCCTTCCCCTTGCCTTTGTCTCCGGTCTTGCCTCCTTCAGTGCGAGAGCTCGATCCTGTACTCGAGGGTTTCAAGAGGGAAGGTCTCATTGATTGACCTTTAGGTAAGGGAGCAAACTTATAAGGTGTTCTAGGCGGACTCTCTTGACGATTGTCAACGATGGCCACCAGTTTCCCTTGGTGAAACTCATAGAACGGATCAATACCGTTCAAATTAAGTGACACCTTGGGATTCCGGTATAACACCTGACGAATTGCCAACCCGAAAGCCTCCTTGACTGCTTGGTCACACATGTTTACAGCATCGTCCAGGTCTGCTTTCAGGGTCTTGACTTCGCCATTCGAATCCGCCAGCTTTGATAGCAGCTCCTTTTCCTTACGTGTCCAATCATCCACTCCCAGAGAATGGACGACCTTAGCCTCCTTCAACCCCTTTTCCAGCTTTGAAGAGCGTTCCTTCTCCGTGCAGAGATGAGCATTGAGGTCAGCATTGATTTTCTTCTGATCAGAAATTTGACCCTCTAGCTCCTTGGCAAGACTCTTCAACTTGGCAATTTCTTCATCCTTCTTCTGATTTTCTTCTTCGGAAGTTTTTAATTTTCCTTCTAATTGGAGGATGATTGCCTTGTCCTTGCCAACCACCGAGGTGAGCCTCTCATTTTCTTCTGTGAGCTCGCGAACCGACTTGAGGAGCTCGGATAAATCAGCCAAGTGCTTCTGTCCGTCGTCGCAAGCTCTGATCAGTTCTTCGTTCTTTAACGAGGGCTTCACCTTAGGTGAGGATTCAGGAACGCCCTCAGGAACAGAGTCCTCGTACACCGGATGTTGAACAAGACCGGAATTACCTTCAAGAGAGCAGGGGGCTTTGGGCGCGAAGTAGGTCGTTATTGGCTTCGCCCCACAAGTGATTACACTGCCGGGGGCATCCGGAGTGGGTTCTTCCGCTCTCTTTTCTTTAGCAGGCCCTGGCTCAGCAGCCCCTCTTGAAGTTTTTGGCTTTTTGGGTGAGGATTGACGGTCTGAGGTTTTCAGAGGATCACGCTTAGTCCTCTTCTTTTTCTCGACCACCTTCTCAGATCCGCCCTCAATCAGAGGAATATCGTCACCAGCAGACGAAGTTAATATTATCGTCTCAGCAGTAGCCTTCTTCGAGTTCCGCTTTGCCTGAATGTCATTTTCAGCTGCAACGGAAGTCTCTCCGGCCTTGAGACCTTTTAGTCTATTCATCTCTGGTGATCCGCTCTGAATTTCACCTGCACAATTCAAAGACACAATCAGAAACGAAAAAGTTTCAAGACATGACATAATAACGCATGAAGAATGGCAGGGAAATTACGTAAATACTCCTCGCGAGTAGACTTTGATCCTAACAAACGCCTGCAGGAGAAAAATTGGTGTGAGGCTGTGTAGGACTGCAGAGCCGAAAGAACTGAGATTGAAGTTGGGCTCAGTTCGTCCTCCTCGGTATAGTACGCTTGGGAGGTCAACAAAAAATGTTCGTGCGTCCAAGTCACTGGGAATTTTGGAATCCCTTCTTCAGTCAACCAAAAAATTGATTCACTCGGATGGACGCTAATCCTTGTGAAATAGGACTTGAATGAACGCCCATCAACTTTGGCGGAGTCAGTATACGCCTCGAAGTTGATGATCTTGGAGATAGTCCGGAGGGATATCAAGCTCACTCCTCCTTTCTCCTTATTTGCACGGCGGACCACTTGAGTGAAGTAAAAAAGCATGGCCACCGTCGGTTTAAAGTTGAAGTGCTCCCCAAGCACTTCAAGAGAGCGGACCAATCCCCATCCGTTAGGGTGAAGTTGCGAGGGGGCGCAGTCCAAGAATCTCAGGACTCCCATCTCAAACTTCGTCAGGGGGAAACGCACACCCAAGTTCAGAAATATAAAATCATACATAAACAAGGACCTCTCGTCCGGTGTGTGGCATATCCGAACCGATGGAAGGGGAGCATATACATGAAAGCACCATTTGTATTTGTCCTTCTTCCATAAGGTAAACCGCGGCTCCAGCTCCCCTTCATCCTCCCGAGCATGGACGGACGGTGTCTCACGAAATTCCTCAGCCACCCAGCTGAAAGGGCGTTTCTGTTGGAATTTCACCCAGTCTATCCGGTGTGCAACCACATTGCAGAGGCCGGATTGGGTCTTCAAGATATACTTCTCGGAAGAAGATCCCCCTTCAGATGACTTTCTCCCAGTCGCTTTCTTCACCACCATTGTGAAAGCTTTTACACTGCGGTAAAAATCCACATCGTCAGATACATACAGGTCACCGCTCTCAGCACTCTCACTAGAGGAGGATTCTGAAGAGGGTATAATCGCCTTTCGCCTCTGATACGGCGACGCCTCCCTCTCTGAGCTTAGTGGCTTCGACTGAAAGACCACTGGAATCCTCCCACCACGAACTGTGGGGTTTTGATTGAAGGCCCTTCCTCCTCTTCCTCTAGGGCTGATACCACTAAAACTAACACCTTTCCTAGACATTTTCAGAAATTGAAACAAGACACAAAGTATGGAAAGAAAGTGGTTACCTAAGGATGGATGAGGATAGTGAATTAAGATTCACAGAGGCAGACACGATAATCTTCTCGAAACTTTTGCAGAAGTTCGTCAAGAGAATTAGGAGAAATGGTAACTGAGATTGCTAAATATGCCTATATCAGGGCACCAAAATTTTTCAAATACCCACTAAACATAACCTGTCGTTTACCCCCAAACGACTCCCCGTTTAGTGGACCAAAATTGTCGTTTAGTACATCAAGGCGCGAAAATGCCATCGTTTCGTCACAGAGCTTTCTAAATGGGCCTACTAAATCCAAATTTTAGGCCCAACAAGCCCCTACGTGACGGTTATTAAGACATGCGCATTTAACGCAATAATGGCGCACCCACGTGAATTAAGGCATTAAATGTCCAATCATTAGAAACGTGGCCACCATTACTCGAATACCAAGGGTTGCGAAATTCGATAAACTTCTGATATTCCCATTGTCGAATCCGCCCTTAAAATTTCGTCACTCCGGAACATGGTTCCCAGAGCGGATATTTACACTTCGGTACAAACCCGAAATCCAGACGTACTACGATTAATATAGCTCATATGAGCAAGTCAACTGCTTCCTCACATCAGCTAGGGGGCTAGTAGAGGTAAGACTCGGATTTCGGATGGAGCGAAAATTGCCAATTGAATCCGCACTCCCTTGATTGGAAAAATTCATCAGGACGGATGATCTCAATCACTTATTCAGTGATTCGATGATGTAACTCCTGGTACGAAGGACTCCAATAATCACACCAGGACGGATGATTGGAAAAATTCATCAGGACGGATGATCTCAATCACTTATTCAGTGATTCGATGATGTAACTCCTGGTACGAAGAGCTCCACTAATCATTCCAGGACGGATGATCTCAATCACATATTTTGTGATTCGATGGTGTAACTCCTGGTGTGAATCATTCCAGGACGGATGATCTCAATCACCTATTTCAGTGATTCGACGATGTAACTCCTGGTATGAACAATTCTCATCATCATTCTTACGATGAAAGTATTCACTCAATCCGTACTCCTACGATTGGAAAATGTCTCCAGGCTGGATTATCTAAATCACTTAATCTGTGATCTGACGATGCAACTCTTGACGATGTGTACTTTTCCAGAACGGATAACCTCAGTCACCCATTATGTGATATGACGATGTAACTCCTAACGCGGTGTACCTGCCCAGGACGGATGATCTCAATCACCCATGCTGTGATCTGACGATGTAACTCCTGGCGCAATACACACCCAAAGGACGGATGATCTCAATCACCTAATATGCGACCTGATGATGTAGTTCCTGGTATCGTACACATCCCCAAGACGGATGATCTCAATCACTTATGAAGTGATTTAATGATAAAACACCTGGCATGATCAATACTCATAATCATCTTTATGATGGAAAATTCCGAAAGTCAGTCCGCACTTTCGCATTCTAGTGGTATTCTCCCAGGACGGATACTCTTTGTCACCTATTCTGTGATACAACGACGTAACTCCTGGTGTAGAAAAAACTCCCATCATCATTCCTATGATAAAGGGCTCAAACACCACTTCCTTGCGGTTCCCTAAACTTGGAACAATACTATCATCTCCTGTAAGAATATTACGGGTTAGAAGCAGTCATCCGTCCTGTTACACTACTTTGTTAAACAGCGGATCGACCCATCTTTCCCCAAAAGAATTAAGGATCATGCCCCAAAGACAGGCACCTTCTTCTTAATACGCACTTGGGGACATGTATATATTTATCCGTTCTAAATTTTATTTGTTATTTAATCTTCCTAGGCTATTATTTCAATCCGGCCTTAAGATTAATTACACTGAACGGATTAGTAACGATTTATATATACATGAAACAATGAAGACAAATTTCTTCAACCAAAATTCATTCATTGAAATGAAATCACATACAATAGTTCAAAATCCGGAGTTGATCCCGGTACACAACTGTACATATAAATGAAAACAAAAAATTACAGAGGAGGAATCTGTTCTTCAGTTTTTTGCGCCTCCTCAGCACAAGGCTCTCGTCCCCCTTCCTTGGGAACCTCATCAGGAATCTTCCCCCCAGGAGCTTCAACCCTTTCTTCAGTAGAGGGAACCTCGGGCATAGGAAAAACATAATCCGGTCCCATGGTTTGACCCTCAGGAAGAGGAGGCAAACCATACAGGGACATCGGTGGATCTTCGTGACGACCATCCACCACTGCGACTAACTTTCCCCCATGGAATTCATAGAACGGATCCATTCCATAAAGGTCAAGTTTCGCAGTGGGGTTGCGGTAGAAAACTTGGCGTATAGCTAGGCCGAAGGATTCTTCGACAGCACGGCTGCATATATCAACAGCTTCTTCTCTCTCAGCTTTCGCTGTAGCCAATTCTCCCCGCAACTTGGACTGCTCCTCACTAGACACCTCGAACTCTGCATTCCTAGCCTTCAGTCCCTCTATCTCAAGAAGGAACTTCTTCTCCCTTTGAGACCACTCCTCAGCATCAGCTTTATGTTTATCCTGGCTGCTGCGGAGTTCTTCCTCCTTCTCTGCCATTTTGCCTTCCAAATTTTTAAGATCGACTTTGAGTTTGAGATTCTCTTTAGTGATGAGATCCCCAAACTCCTTAGACTTATGAAGACGATCTTCCATTAACTTCACGGCGGCTTTGTCCTTTTCCGAGGAAAGCTTGAGTTCTTTCAATTTGTCGCTCAATTCCTCAACTTTATCGGCGTTGCTAGCCAACTCGCTGATTGAAGAAAGCACTCCAGCAAGTTCGGCTAGCTGCCACCTTCCGGCCTCACACGCTTCCGTAATCTCTTTAGGACTGAGTGTAGGCCGGAGTTTGTACATCGGAGGAGGAAGAGTGGCTGGAGTAGAACCTTCATAAGAGAGGAAGGGGGTGAGAAACGAGGTCGTTGGAAAGGAGGTCGGATTTGACCCAGAAGCTCCAGCAGCAGTTTCTTTACCCTCCGAAGTTTTGCGCTTTTTGGACGGGCCTCCCACTGAGTCATTCTTGATTTTTCTTCTCCTCTCAGAAATTGGAGGATGACCCGTGGATTCATCAGCGGCAGAAGAACCGCCCTCAACCAACGGAACATCCCCTTCAGCATCCGAGGTCAGTATTATTAACTCAGGACGATCCTTGGTTGAGGGCCTGGGCTTCACTTCATTCTCACGGGTGACGGATTTACCAGCCGCTTTGAATTTCTTTAATTTATCCATCTCCGGAGTTTGCTGTTCTATTTCACCTACATGAACAAACACAAGATGTCAGCAACTACAAATATTCTATACACATTTGATAATGGAGAAAAGATAGAATAAAACGAGAAGTACGCAAATATTCCTCCCGGACTCCGCTTGAGCTACTTAGCAGACGCCTACACGAAAAGACGTGACGACCTGTAGTGTGTGATTCAAGCGCGAACAACACTCTCGACGTCTCACGAGATAGATCGGATTGGTCTGTGTAGTACGCGTGCGAGCTCAAGAGGAAATGTTTGTGTGTCCAACTCAGGGGAAATTTGTCGACGTCCTCTTCGTCCTTCCAAAATTTTGGTTTGCCCTTCTTGATGGAGATGCGAGTGAAGTAAGTCTTAAAGGACTTCCCATCAACCTTGGCCGAATCAGTATAAGACTCAAAGTTCACAAAAGAACAGAGAGTCCGGAGTGTCACCAGACCAACTCCGCCCTGCTTATTCGCCCTTCTCACTACCTGGGTGTAGTAGAACAGCATCGCTACTGTTGGCGTGAAATTGAAGTACTCCCCAAGCACTTCGAGAGCTCGGATGAGGCCCCAACCGTTGGGATGAAGTTGAGAGGGTGCACAGTTCAGAAACCTCAAAACACCCATCTGGAGTTCGGTTAAAGGGAAACGAACTCCCAAATAATGAAAGATAAAGTCATACATGTACACTGAACGGTCGTTGGGGACGACATGACATATCCGCTCTGTCGGAAGTGGTGCGTAAACCCTGTACCACTTTTTCGTCTCTTCATCCGAACTCAGCGTGAACCTCGGTTGAATCCGAGATCCCTCCTCATCCGCATGACGAGAGGCAAGGTCCTTAAACTCGCTGGACACCCAACAGAAAGGCCATTTAGCCTGAACCTCCTCCCAGTTTAGCCTCGAAGCAACTACGCTATAGAGACCTTCAGTTGTCCTCGAAATAGCGCTATTTCCAGAGGTTCCTTCTCCAGTGGCCATTTGGAAATATCTAGACCGAACTCCTTAATCTACGATAAGGAATAAAATGTCGTCAGAAAGTTGCAATCATCACTCACTGCATTTTTAAAGCAATTACAATCAGAGGGCGACTCTGAGAAGGGAAAGGTCACTTCCCGCAGTGAATAAGATCCCCTTTCTGAGCGACGCGGTTCAGTCTTAGGAAGAATCACAAGGATTCTTCCCCACGACTGTTAGGGTTGAGGGAAACTGATTCCCCCCCCTTAGATGAAGCCTACTTTCTATAACAGCGAGTAGCAAATCAAAACGAAACTAAAGCGACAAGGAAAAGATAGTTACCTCAGATGACAGTAATGAATTTGAGGAACGATGAGACCCTCGCAATGTAGGCGATAAACTTCCTTGCAAAATTTCTGCAGAGTTTCGTTGAGAAAGCAAAAGCAAGTGGAACCCAGAATCCACTAAGTATTCCTTTTATAGGAAACAAAGAGGATCGGTTACCTCCTCTTGAAGTTGTGTCGTTCTCGATAAAACGCACCCGTTCACAAGCGAAACGACACAACCGTTCCAAATTCTTGGGCGCCAAAACGATAGCGACTCAGCAAAGGGCTATCCACTAGGCCCAAAAGTTTCGAAAATTTCAGGCCCATTAAGCCCAAAACGACGGTTAATGAGATTTTCATCTCAGGCGCAATAATTGCTTGCCCACGTGATTAAAAGCATTAATGTCTAATCATGCAACGCAATTTACGCTTTACAGCCGTTACACGAACTTCAAGAGCTTTCAATTCCAATAAACTCTTGAAATTCTCACACAACGAATCTTTGTCTGAATCCGTTGTGGCAGTACCGAAAGGTCTTTTCTATTAAATTCAGAACGGTTCTTTATGAATGACAACAGATGCTAAAGAACTATTACACACGTAAGCTTACCGATATTAAGACCTCTCGCAGGTTGAGTAGCTTATGTGAACAACTATTCAGTCCCTCACACAAGCTAGGGGACATATGATCCGGTCTCAATACCGGTATCCGATCTGCTATACATATTTCAACGTCTTTGATAAGACATCTACGTGTAACCGGTGTCATCGGTATACATCCGGACTGTAATTCCGTATCAGGCGTTCTCCCTATACCGGTTATCCAGGATAACACCATGACATCGGATAATACACACGTCACTATGCAAAAGACAAGGATTGTTGCTACAGGGATCGATCAATAATTCCCTGCACTACGAGCCAAATTCTGCTCACGGGAATGGTCAACTTGTTCCCTAATCCTAGTCTACATTCTCTACGCTCAATATAAAATAGCCACTTGACCCAATCATGCAGGTAAGTGCGCAATATAATAATGCTAATGGGAGTTGGTGGTTCCCCA
Source organism: Clitoria ternatea (assembly GCA_037962975.1). Lineage (NCBI taxonomy): Eukaryota > Viridiplantae > Streptophyta > Magnoliopsida > Fabales > Fabaceae > Clitoria > Clitoria ternatea. The sequence goes on from CM075672.1 coordinate 230,885,097, forward strand.
CCAACGAGTCCTCGTTAATCGAGCCAATCAGGTATATGAACTAACTTCATGATTGAAGTGAGGGATCTTCCTCTTCTTCCTCAGCTCTTTACGACTGAATCTTCTCTAAATACATTCCTTACTTGGAATATAATCACTGACTTGAGCGTCGGAGAATCTTTGCAGGTGACACCACCATTCGCCCACTTCAACGCGTTAGGTCGGTGTGAAGGATCTCTAGGACGCCCAATCCGCTCTCCTCATTCAGGGATAACGGATACACACATCGGATATACATACATCCGGTATCTTATACGGTATTGACATACTATTCGTGACTGGCTTGAGATCGGATCTCTTGACCCCGGTCCAGGACAGATCAAATGATAAAAGAAGGAAATCAAACTTCACTTCTTCTCTTTCATGAAGAAGCTTTGAACTGGTTCAGAGCTAGAATTCCAGTCGGAAATTCATGAACTGTGATTTGGATATAGCTTAAAAAGCTGTTGGAACTTTTTATTTCCAGGTAGGGGGAGCGTTACATTTTAAATGTATGGTTTATGAACGGATTCAGGATAATATTAAATCCTGAATATATATATATATATATATATATATATATATATATATTATGTGTGATATATCTGTGATATTTCTGTTCATATGATATTGAATTTATATAAGAAATGATTTGTATATGTGATGTGTGATTATTCCTACGCATGAGATGTAGTAGGAAACATGATATTGATATGTGATTGATGATGATGATGATATGAATTATATTCATGAAGTTTTCATGATATATATGCATGTGATGCATATTGATAAAGCATGAGATGCTTATGTGATGGTTATGATAATGATTGATCATTATTTGGCATAACATGTGTATTCAGACGCACATAGGACTGCAGGGGGCCTATGATGCCGGCCCAGATGGGAGGGCGGCCTGATGATAAGGCACAGACCCTATGGTGGTTTCTTCGGATTCCACAGACGCCTTTGAGTTGGACTCAAGGCCGGCCTGTAACACCGAGTTATGTTACCGCTGTCACTGAGAGTGACTGGTGTTACATTATGGATGCACACGGTTTGGTACCTGTAAAACGACCGAATCAGTTGAGAGCTGAGATATTATGTTGTGTAAATCCCATCATTAGAGTCGGATCCGCATGCATATACATTGATATATGTTATTGAGAATAACATGATGATATGATCATTTGATGATATGAGAATGAATGAAATATGATGTGATTATGTGTTATGATTTTGATTTATTTATGGTTATGAATTGGACACTTGATCCGATTCAGTAACTGTCATTTGACATGTATATGCTCACCCCTACTGTTGTTATTTTTATAGTGGATAGAGGACGCAATGATAATATATGAAGTCACTCAGCCTGCAGGGAGCATTATGTATATATATGTATGGTACATAGTGCACATAGTTATTTTGTAGAAGCCTTGGCCGGCTCCTGTGCATACCTAGTTATTATATTTATTTGTATACTTAAATGAGCCGGTCGGTTGATGTAAAACTGATATTGTTATTGTTTAATCCGAATCCTGTTCTGAAATTTAAATTATTTGCGAAAAATTTATTTGGATTTTTGAAAATTAATTTTAAAAATAAGGACGTTATAATAGGAAACTATATATGTTGAGGTTAAGTCCAGTTTAATATTTGTCATTTAACATATATATGTTCACCCCTAACCATTTTTATTTCAATGGACCTGAAACGAGGAGAGGAATGATGATTAGCCATTTTAACATATATATATATATATATATATATGTAGTTTTGATGTTGTATAGCCTTGATTGGCTCTTTTGAGTAATGTATGTATATTGTATAGTGGATTAGGTATTTAGTAACCTTATTGGAGGTTTAGAATTGTTTTTGATACCTTTATGTATGTATGTATATATATATATATATATATATATATATATATATATATGAGTAATGATGTTGATGCATTGATGTTTATGCTTAGAAATAATATCCTATAATGATATGTTGTTGAATTGCATTATGGGCATGTTTTGCTAGATGGTGTTAAGCTTATTGTGACATAATGATTGAGAATATGATGATTAAATGATGTAGCAATAGCTGTGTAGTGTTGGAATTGATCAATGACATGTCAAATTATTGAGAATTATGCATAACTAAGGAATTGGACTGGCTAGATTTTGATCTGTGGGATTTTGGAACCTTCAGATAGGTTTGATAGAGCCTTTATAGTATTTAGAATGAGTAGGGATTGGTTTGGTCCTAATTGGATGAGATTTAGGTGGTTTGGTTGCTTGGAAATGGCTTAAAATGGCCCAATTGTGTTTTTACGTATGTCTTATTTGTTTTTGAGAATTTTTAGGTGCAGTTAGGACCAACATGTTATAAATAGTGAGGATTAGTTTATGTCAAAGTTTGGTAGTGTTTAGAAGTCAAATTAGTAAGTTAGGACATGTGTAAGTGCCTAGAGGCTAAAATTCTACATAATTATACAATCTGGGAGTCTGGTAATCGATTACTAAGGAACAAGCCTAAAAACTGTACAAGTTTCTCTTGGGTAATCGATTACACAATGACTTTTAACCTCCATATCTTTATGAAAAAGTTAGAATCTCACCCATTTATCCTAGCGACCATTTAAGGTTCACAAAAATCGAAAAAAAATTTCACAAAATTTTATATTATAATTGTTACAATTTTTATTGATATGAGAGCATTAGGTGCTCACATCTCCATATGAAACAATGCTCTCTTTTTTTTTTCCTACATGCACAAGAGTGGGAAAGGAATGAAGAGAAAGAAAGTGAAAGGGAATTAAGGGATTAAGGGCAATTTTGTTCGTTTGGTCCATTCAGTTAATTTTTGAAACAAATCTAGAAATTTCAGGTTAGCTGAAACCTACCTAGATAAATTCCAAAAATTAGTTTACCCTTATTTTAATTAATTTGACATTCCCAATTCAATTGTTTGATTAATAAAATTAACCAATAATTAAAATTGGATGCTATATACACTCAACTATTTACTCAGACTTAAGGGTTAAATGTGTCTTAAGGCGCACTCAATTCTCCCTTTTGTATTTTACAAGTAACTTAGATATGTAGATCGTATATGTTGGATAATTTATTCCAAAACTACATGTCAAACCGGTACCAACCTTTTTCATTGTGAAAAGATTATATTTTCATTAAGAAAACAGATGAAATGAAAGATGAGGATATTTTTTTAAAAGGATAAATTACTTTACATGGAAATCATGTTTACAAAATCATATATCTACCGATGCGTGGTTATATTTTATTCCTTTTAATGACGATTTAGATTTGGATTTTATGGATGAAAATAAAAATCTTTATTAAAAATATTAGTGTTAAATCTTAATATGATGTGAATATTTTTAATTCAAAACTATCAACTTCAACTCTTTTTGATTAGGAGGACTAGAAAATTTCCACTTTAAATTAATATTTTCAATCCGTGGAAAATTTTGAAACTATACATTTTTTTAATAAAAATCAACTAGGTTACCATTCAACAATTTATTTTTTAGTATTTTAAATTAAATCTTTAACTTTTTCTAGTTAGTCAGATCTTTTATATTTTTAACATATTTTAGTTAAATAACACATATATATATATAATATCAATTTCTATATACAAACTTAAGAAAACTATGGTTTAATAGTTAAAGAGGTTGTGTTTTATATAGCATGTGCCATCTGTTGAATCCCATTGCAAATCTGACGAAGTAGCCACGAAGGGTCAATGATACGATTAAACTACATATTTATGTTCGTTGTATTATTGTTATTCAATTCCACGGCGACTTTTATTGATTTCTTATTTTATTTGTTGACTTTATTTTTTACTCTGAAAAGGAGTGCAAATTCAATATTACCATTATATATTTATATATATATATATATATATATATAATTTAATAAATGTAAAATTATTTTAACACTTTATCTCTGTACATTAGTATAAAAATTCTTAACTTCTTTTTTGCTGTCGAATTTAACAGACGATCTGCAAATAAGTCATTCATGAGAAATTGTGACATTTTCATCATATAAAACTAATTAATTTTACTTTTCATTTATAGACCCTCGGAGTTTCGTTTAACAGAAAAATACAAAGCTATATAGCATAAACATTTTAAAACAATTTATATATAAAAGCTTTGTATGAAAGATAAAACAAGTGTATAAAGTTATGAGGAGAATATGGGTATGAGGAGAAAAGAGGAATATAAACATAAACAAACTAAGCTAGAAATCTAAGGGTAGTTATGATTTGTGAAAATATTTTTTTCTATTTTTTTAATTTTAATTATAAAGTTGTTATTTTGTTTTTAAAATTTTGTTTAAGAAACACTTAAAAAAATTTCATTTTTTTTAATTTCATTTCTTTCTGTATAAATTTTTAAAAACATAAAATATAATAACAATTTTATAATTAAATCTAAAAACAGAAAATAAAAATAAGAAACATTTTTACAAGTCAAACGCACTGGAAAATCATTAGATGTCAAGAGAAGCGCATGCATGTTAACAACAAATAAAATATGTTAGACTTTCAAATTTCGTGGGTGCATAAAGTCAGTGTAACAAGAAGACTTATCAACAGGAAAAAAGAGCATTTGAAGTTAACGTTTATTTCATATACTCAGAAACCACCTGAAAATTAAATTTTCAAAAGTTCAATTTTTCTTTAAAAAGAAACTCAAAAGATTATTTAGTCGATTAAGGAGTAAACTTGTATATTAAAAAAATACAAGCTCAAATCTCACCTGTATACAAGAACAATAACCTGTTTAATGGATAAGATATAAAATCCAAACATAAATCAAACTTCATCTAAATATTTTTCTTATCCTATTTAACTCATTTATAATTTAATATTCCCTAGGATTTAATTTACAAATAAGAAATATAAACAATACAATAATTCGTACCAAATCCTACTGGCTCAAGTGTTGAGTCATGCCTAGTAAAATGGGATGCTACCAAAAGTAATTTTTTTTTTGGTAAATTGCTACAAAAAGTAATTGACTAAACTGGTTTGCAACGTGGGCTCAGATTAGGAGAAAGCCCATGAGATCAGCCCAGGAGAAAATAGAAATGGGCCACTATGGGTTTTAAGCCCACTTCTCACTTTTGCAGAGACATGTGAGAGAAACAACACAAAAAAAAATTACCAAAAAAAATACAACGCAAAAAAAAAAACAAGAAAAAACAGAAAGAAGTGAGCGATTCGACCAAAAAAAAAGAAAGAAGTGAGCGACACCAACCCTGTTTACCTCTTCATTCGAATTTGTTTTTCTTTCTGTGTTGCGATTGAATTCGAGGGAAAGCATCGATTTTTCCTTTCTGGGTACCTTCAAATTCCTCTGCGTAGACGCGAAAGAGGTTCACTTGGAACACCGTAAAACGATGTCGGCTCGATTGATGAAGAAGGTTCTGAACGAGCAACAGCACCTTCTTCAACAACACGTGACCGAAGAAGAAGAAGAGGAACACGAGGATCAGCTCAACGGAGAAGATGAAGACTCCATTACTCGTTCTTCCATCAACCCCTTCGACCTTCTCAACGAAAACGATTCTGAACCCGAACACCAGGTTTTTTTAAAGGAAAAAAACCCCTTTTTTTGTCGGGTTGAAACTGTTGAATTCGTGAGACATTTCCCTTTTATTCTTTTTCAATTTTCCATGTGGGTTTTGTTCATCTGTTGCTATTAACCTCCATGGGAAATTGGGTTAGCCAAAAATTGTGACTTTGCCTCTGTATTTGGAAAATAGGTTAGAAGCAAACAACGAATTGTCATTGAGAGAATCTGTATTTAGATTGAAGGATTTTTTACCTGAAGACTTGGTGCGATTGGGTACACAGCTCAATTAAGACATAAAAAGCTAAAAGAGTTCAGTTTCATAAGCTACAACAAGTAGCCTATTTCAATAAGCTGAAAAAAAAGCTTAGTTATTTTCGTAACCACTCCATAAGATCTTTCAAATGCTCCCTTATGCTATTACTTTTAAAATGAAACTTTGGGATAAGCTTAAGAAGATCTTATTTTGATATTCTACTCCAAGAAGTTTTCTGAAGTAAGCTCATAAGCTCTTCCAAACGTACGCTCCTCAAATGCATCACCATTTAGTTAGAGAATTATATAATTCTTGTATTGATATTACTTGAAAAAGTTGTTGATCTTTTGCTTAAAAATGATGCTTGAATCCTTGGTTGTGCAAAAGAAGTTTAGGAGTAAGGAGTATACTTGTTACCCATACGTTTTTAGCTCTCAAGTCCCAATATGGCTGTTTTGGTTCCAGGAAGATGACTTGTCAACAGCCAATGAAGCATCGTGGAGATATGATGATAAAGAGGAGTCATCTTCATTTAAACATACTTCTGAGGTTTCAAAATCCAATCCGAAATCGAAGAAGAAGAAGAAGAAGAAAAACAAGGATAGTGCTGTCTCCAATAAAACAGGCGGTGAAAAGGAATTGGACTTGATTCTTGAAGATTTATCTCTGGATGTCAATTCATCGGGTGAGCAAGCTATTTCTACAAAAGACAAAGCAGTGAATGCCAAAGACAATAATAAATCTGTTAAACAGCACAGTGCCTCCATATTACAAGTGGATCCTAAATATTTGAATGCTGAAAATGAGCTGAGAAGAATATTTGGATCTAAGGTTGTGAAATCATTTGAGAGTAGCAATCAAGCAAGCAGTTCTAGGCAGATGCGAGGGGTGAGACGTGGACATTATAATCTTAAAAAGACTGCTCTTGTCACTCCATCTGACAATTGGCTCCGCTGCGATGATTCTTTGTCTGTGGAATTTCTGGAAACAAAGAACGGATATAACTACTTTAGGTAAGGAACCAAGGGACATTCTTGTTTAGTTGATTGCTTTTCCATTTTGTTTTCTCTTAATACCATCCTCACTGTATGCATGTATGACTTTTTATATTAAAGGCCGAGGCCTTAGTTGTGGTATCCTCTGTAAAATGTGTGATGGGTGCTACCGATGAATCATAAACACACCAGCATAAAAATAAGCACATTATAAATATTCTGTGTCCATTAATGGTAGAATAAAATATAAATACAAAGGTTCCAATCTTCGTATGACCATGAATACAATAAGAGCACCTAACGGGTGAAACGTGACAAATAGAGACAAAAGGGGGAGATTTTATCAGACAGATAAGCATGGGGCCTCCAAAGATGTCTGTATGAACCGTAAAATACTTTGGCCTGATTATTGATTATTCACACTACTCTCTCTCTGTGCGCGCCACACTACTACATGCCTTTCAATTCTTGGCATTTCCTTTATATTTTGATTGAAGGGCATGCAATCAGGCATGATTGAGTAATTACTTTGGGCATTTGTTACTATTTGTTTTCATGATCAATTATCTTTGGTTTTGGTAAAATCGTCGATCTTTTCTTGCAGCGGGAGTGGAAAGCGGGGTATGGGGTTCTCAAGCCGATTGGTTTTTGATTGTGGTTTATATGTGGAGTTGAAAAAAGCTGAATATGTGTTTTGTACTCTGTCTTTTTTATTTCCTTTTTTAGCCTTTAAGGTTAAAGATTATTGAGAATGCATATAATAATAGAAGCATCTTTTTGTAATCCTTTTGACTACTGTTCATTTTCCCCTATTGGTTATTTTTAAAATGCAGATATGTACACTCACCATCCTACTCCCAATCTCAGAGGGCTTTTGAAGCCACCAAAGCAATTAATGACATAAACGGCATAGCAAGCATATTGCAGCATCGCCCTTATCATCTGGATTCCCTTCTGACTATGGCAGAGTATTTTGCGGTATTGGGCGAACAACAGATGTCTGCAGATGCTCTTGCAAGGTGTCTATATGCCCTTGAATGTGCATGGCATCCCATGTTCACTCCACTGCAGGGAAATTGCCAGTTGAAGTTCAAACATGAGACAAACAAACCGATATTCACAGCCCTTTTCACTCACATGAAAAATTTGGATAGGCGTGGCTGTCATAGATCTGCCTTGGAGGTCTGCAAATTGTTGCTTTCACTAGATTCTGATGATCCCATGGGGGCTATTTTCTGCATTGACTACTTTGCTTTAAGGGCTGAGGAGTATGCATGGCTAGAGAAGTTTTCTGAAGATTATAAAAGTGATAACTCCATCTGGTTGTTTCCAAACTTCTCTTTTTCCCTTGCCATTTGCCGGTTTTACCTTGAGCATGAAGCCTCCAAAGATACTTGTATGGATGCTAAAAAGGCTTCTTCATCTGATCTTATGAAACAAGCATTGATGCTGCATCCTTCAGTCATAAAGAAGCTAGTGGCAAAAGTACCATTGAAAGATCGCTTATGGACAGATATTCTCAAGGATGCCCTTTTCCGCTCTGATCAAACGGGAAATCCATCACAAGATCACTTGATTAACATATATGTCGAGAGAAATTATCTTATATGGAGGCTTCCTGATTTGCAAAAACTGCTAAGTGGTGCCGCAAAACTAGTGATTGAAACACTAGAAAGTAACAAAAGTGAAGTTAAGGATTGGGCTTGTGTCAGAAAAGAAGCATTTTCATCTGAGAAAAATGAGTGTGTGATTCTTTCCTCTGTTTTAGTTATTTATTTACTTATTTGTTGTTTGACCTAAATTTTGGTGCGTGCATCTTGCTGACAATTTCTGCATGCAAACCGAATCCCAAAAGTCCCCATTACCTAAGTGTATTGTTTTACAAACAAAATGAATGCCTTCAAAAGTTAGTTCAAAATTTTCAACTTAGAATGCCATTTGGTGGTTGAACAGGTGAAATTATGATTTTAAATATTACTTGCAGCAATGTGCTGATAACCACTTAAGTGAAGAATAATTGCATGATGGAATAATCAAGTTGAATATAATTTTTTTAAGCTTATGAATCTCATGTCTTTAAGAGAGAGAGAGAGAGAGAGAGAGAGAGAGAGAGAGTAGCCCATTGAATTTCCTTATAAAACTGATGAAGCAGTTCATTTGCTTATCTTTGAGTCTGACATGACACAACTGTTTTAATATTTTTTATCTTTAAGCAACTCAACTCTCAATTTCCTGTTTGTTAGGTATGGACATTTGTTGGTATCTGATTTCTCTGATTCATTTTCATCAATTCCGCGAGAAAATCTGCAACAATTCATGGGCGTTCCAAGGATGATGGAGGGCATGCAGGATGAGAACCAATTTGCTAATCTGCATGGCAACGGCCACCCTCCTCGTGGTGTTGCAAATAGAAATGCATTAGCTGTCTTGTTTGAGTCGATGCTGCCATGGGTTACTTATGAGGACAGGGAAGATGGTGGACCTGATGATAACCAACTTGATGACCATAGGCAAGACAATTAATGAATCTGGATACGCTTTCCTGCTCAAAAGGTCTGTTCTTGGTTCAATGATGAGATGTCTTGTACAGAGTGACAACACCTAGCGAGCTTGATGTCTTGTGCTGTTATGTTGATCATTGTCAACCATTTGGGAAACTCAAGATGCGTAGATTAGTGCCATATTTGTGGTGTCTAACTGTAGGGATATTGATGTCAAATGTTATACCCTTCTCCATGATGAGTTTTTCCTTTGATACACTCCATAATTTTTGTCAACACTATTTTCCAATAATGTGTTGTCACATAAAGAGTTTAAATATTGATAAGAACACCTTGAGGTCAAATTCTTCTGAGGCAGTAACACAGATGGATGATAGTGTAAACTTAAGCTCAAAAGTAAACACCTAAATTGTTGAGGCATTTGCAAAATTCATATGATATCTCTATGTTGGTTGCCCTGGTGAAAAGCAGGTGGAAGCAAGTATTTAATGTAGTATTGCTACTATTTGACAAAAGAAATAGTCCATCCACACCCCTTGAGGTGTATAAATACGGAGAGGGATAGAAATATTTCTTTTGTTTCAACTCTTAAAATAAGAAATATTGGTGTTTTATTTTCTAAGTTCTTATAAAAAAATTAGGAGTATTTTCTTTTTTGCTTTTAAGTATTAAATGGTTTTACATTTGTATAATTAATAGATGATAATGAAGTTTAATTTTATAAGCAAAGAAATTTAGAAAGATAAATTGTTTTTTACAAGACAATAAATATTCTTTCAAAGTAGTATATCTATATAAAAGGGTCTTACAATATGAAACAAAGGAAGTAGTGTAATAGAAGAAATATAAATGATAAATGTGATAGATAGTATGGTGTAATAGAAGAAATATAAATGATAAATGTGATAGATAGTATGATGTCATAGAAATAGTGAATTAGGAATAGATAAGAAGCATTGGAAGAATGTTTAAGGAAATAAGGTATGAATATATTATCATTGATTTAGTCGAGTGTAAGCTCTTTGAAGAGTTTGATTGCATAGGAGAGATATTAATCCGTTAGATGAGTAAATGTTGAGACGTATAAGTAAGAGAGTTTTATAAGTATTTTTACAAACATAATAGTTTCTAATATGATCTTTTAGTTTTAAGAAATACGTATAAATGTTTATTTAGTTTTCTATTAGAATTTAATTAATCATCTTGAAGTTTTAGGTTCTAACATAAGGTTTAATAGTTTTTTTAAAAACAAAAATAGATCTTAAAATTTCTTATTTTTTTCTCCGCATGTCATCGTAATGTTGAATAAACTAGGTCTGCTGAAACAAATTTGACAGAGAAAATTTTGTTAATGGTGTTACCATACTCAAATTTGAATAAAATATATTTTTTTAAAAAAACTACGCTTTAAGTTAATCTTAGCGTGCACATGTTAGTCCAATGTAGGAGAGGATTGCATTGTGATAATGGCGCAGAAACAACCTTCCTACAAATAGTTCTATGTAATTTAATCATTGACATGGTTTCACGATTATCTAGTGCATAATTGTCTGTAATAGTCACATTGTGACTCAAGTGAAGAATAAGAATAAGCTAACAAGAGATTAACAACTTTAGAATGTTACTTGTTTATTATATTAGAACTTAACAAAGCACAATCCTCTAGACTCCATCATGCATGCCTGTAATTATTTCTCAACAGAAACTTTTAACAAACTAAGTGCACAAAAGCCATTGGATACGCCGGCCTAGGCATGCTAAGGATGAATTAGAAATACAATCCTGGCCCTGTGGTGGGTGTAGCATGCTTTGTTATACCTTATTTAAGTCCCTCCAGCTCAAGCATGGCACTGTCACCTTCTTTTCTTTTCCTTCTTTCTCAATAGATTGAATGCATTGGGGCAGGTTACCCTTCAAAGATAATACAAGAGCAAGGAGAGAATTGGGGACCGGGCAGCATAATAAAGTTGTCATGTGAGAAGATTTTAATATATCATTAAGGGCACAACTAAATGCTGCAAACATCATTACACACTGCTAAGCATAACTTCTTTTTAATGTGATCATCTTTCCATCCTCATTTACTTTTGTACCTCCCTCCTATTTCTTTCCCACTTTATCATGATGTTTATATTTTTTTAAGAAGACTCAAATTTTGATGGTGATTTAACCTTGTCGTGATGATTAAAAAATTTAGATGAATTGAGTTTTGAGAGTTCCTTAAAGTCAAAACATGTTTTAAGATTTCATGAATACTTACAAAAGTAATAAATCATTGTCTTCGTGTCAGTATTATTTAAATTTACATTCTTAGTCAAATAGATCAATTTTTACTGTTCTAATAACCATTTAATTAAAACTTGAGAAATTAAAATTCCATAAATGAAACGAACCAAAAGTGTGAACTAAGTTAATTATAGAAGTAAACATAATACAATATTAGGCAAAATTACTAATGATGATACATGAATGTACATGGAGATTCTGATTCGAACCCCAACAAAAAAAATAGAGGTTAAGACCTTTCAAATGTTAACCCAAGCAAACACCAAAGTAGTTGTGGGCTCATAGAATCTCCTAATGATTGTGTAGAATGATGGATCATATAATCACTACACTAGGCGAGCATGGCTGTGTGGGGAACCACAAGCAGAAAACAAGCTATGCTAATCTTTCTGCATTCTTAGTTTGGCACTTATGATTTTGGAGGTGGTGCTGTTCTTGCTCTTAAGTTCAGCAGGATAAATCAATAAAAAATATTCGTATGCTACAAATACCTAGATAATAATTTGACATCAAATGTGTTTTTTTTTCGTTAGATATTCAACATATTCAATCTGACTATACCAAAAAAAACTTATTCAGTCTGCATAAGATAGACCATTTATGAAAGGAAAAAAATTACACCAGCGAGATAGATTAAATTAATTAGGCAGATAAATGATCATATGATTCATATCACACTCGGATTTACAGTGAGGATGATTTATACCATGTTTTGGTGAATGGAAAATGTGAAAAATAGAAAAGATAAGAGAGTTCGTGGTTATGAATTTTTTTTCTTTTTGGGATATTTAATTGTGGATATGAATCTTGTCTAACACTTCTAAAAAAACTAACCAACTAATATTTACTTATAAAAAATATGGTTTCTTGAAAAAGTAAATAAACTTTTATATAATTCACTAATGCCGATTTGGAAGCTAAGTCATAATGGTTAAGTTTCTGGTTTCTCTCTAAACATATGAATGTGTTTTGTGCATATCGAATTTGGAACTTTCTATGCAATGTCAGTCTAGTTAACACCTAAACCATAACCTATCTCAATGATAAAATCTATTAAAATTTACATAAATAGTAATATGTTGTTATATGTAAATAAACTTTATAAATTATAATTTTTGAATGGAAAATGTAATTAGTGTTTATTTTCCTTCCAGCTCGTAGTGTGGAGTATCCAAATAAGTGTGAGCACATTTCCAAATCACTTTTATATCATGTCCCAGAACATGATTAGGGTGATTTTAACATCTAAGAATATTGTTTAAGTAAAAAAAATAGAATTTTTTTTAACAATAATTATGTGATACTTTGAAATCAAAATAAATAAATTTTAATGATATTTTTAAATAAAATATTTTACTTTTGCCGGTTAACATGCTATTTTAAGGTACTGATTAACCTTTCCCATATAATTAAGTGATCTGACTTGAAAAAAATATTGTTGTTAATTATTTTTCACCAACTTCTAAAAAAGAAACTTAATAATTTGTCTTAATTCTCCTATAAAAGCGCAAGTCATAAGGGAATTCAAACACACAAAGCTGCACAAGAACACAATACATTAGATGATCAAACAGATTCAAAGATCAAAACACAACAATGGCTAGTGGTGGCAACATCAAGAACGCTGTTATAGCATTATTGGTTCCTCTTCCCTCCATCTTCTTCTACCTCTCATTCCTCAACCACTATGATGACTCATCAATTGACCCACAAAAGTTCCAATCTTTGTGGGCATGGTGCTACCACCACCCTCTCTTATTAGCCAATGCTCTTTTCTTCTTCAATGTCAATATCCTCTTCTGGGTCATTGGCCAAATCCAATCTAGTCACTGGGTACACTCAATTCTCTCTCCATTTCACTCTGTTTCACATGATTCACCTTCAAAGTTGACACCTTTTTCTGTTAGTGATGGTGCAGATGATTGACCCGTATTGGACTGTGATACCTGTGATGCTTGTTCATTACTATGCAACACACCCTTTGGCTCACTATGATTTGTGGAGGTCCAGGATTGTGATATTGTTGACTTGGGTGTGGAGTATCAGGCTCACACATAACTACTTCAGGAGAGAGAAATGGCAATGGGGTGCCAGAGAAGATTGGCGTTTCACTGAGATGAGTCAACAGTATGGGAAGCAATGGTGGTGGATTTCATTCTTTGCTGTCTATGTCTCCCAGCAGGTAAAGTTTTTTTCATTTTCACATTCCATTCTTGAGTGATGGAAATTACCCCTTGAACCTGTTTGTTGAATTTCCTGTGAGTAAACAACCAAATGTCATAGAAAGATTGAGTGGTCATTAACTAGTTCTCTCTTAAGATGAAGGTCACCAAATTAGTCCTCCTAAATGGCCTTCAAGTTGAGCAACCAAGATGATGGCTGCCCTATCTTGGACTAGTTTTTGAAAGACTTATTTAATAGTTATTTAGTAGTTATTATGTTTGGAGTATTTAGTTGGTGATCATTATATCTCTCACGATAATTTGATTTTGTACTCAATTTTCTATTTAAAAGTTTAATTGTAATAAGAACGATAAAGTAGCCTATCGTGAATCGTGATAAAGTCTATCGGTAAAGGAGGGAGAAAGTCTTTGGCTCAATACCCTTTGTGAACAAAAAAAACAACAACAAATTAACTATTAAGTTTGACCTATTAAAAAAAAGAAAGTTTAGTTGGAATACATAGTGAGTGTGAAGAGTTTTACACCACCGACCAATTAAAAATCATTGTAGATACTTTTAAAATAATTAGTATAAATTTAACAATTCTTGCTCATATGGTAATTCAGGGTATTCCTATTAAACTCCTGGTTGAATTGTTGTACAATTGAAATGAGTGTTCTTTGATTTTAAATCTTTGCAGATGTTTTTGATTGGATTGTCACTTCCCTTGTATGTTGTTCACACTGTCAATAAGCCTTTGAGCATATGGGACTTGGTGGCTATTCTTGTCTGTGTAGGTGGCCTTGTGATAGCATACTATGCTGATACACAGCTCTATGACTTTGTGAGTAGAAACAACAAGCTGAAAGGGCTTGGTAAACCCCTTGTTCCTGTCCTTGACAGTGGCTTGTGGTATTACAGCCGGCATCCAAATTATTTCGGTGAGCAGCTGTGGTGGTGGGGGCTTGTTGTATTTGCATGGAGCCTGGGATATGGATGGACCTTGGTAGGAGCTTTGGTTAATACCTTGTGTTTGGCTTATGTGACCAGGCTTGTGGAGGAACGGATGTTGAAACAAGAAAGTAGAGCTGAAGCATTTAGGCTGTATCAGAAGACAACTTCTGTGTGGGCACCTTGGTTCAAGTCCTCACTTTCAGGAGTTAAAAATAAGAGTGCTTGATGCTTTTCCTAATGCAATGGTTGATTTTGTAAGATTATCATCTTGGTATCTTCTAAAAATTTGCATTGTTCTTGTTTCTTTTAATGAAATCATGAATTGTACGTGTTCTAGATATGTAGGTTGCTGTAATGTTGTACAAAATCTCAATGCATCTGCTATGTTTGGAGATAACTTCTTGAATTTGCTTTACAGGTTTAAATTTTGAAAAGCTATTACCTCCTGAATAAACTATCTTGACTGAACAGGCACTTAGTTGTGGATGCATTAAGAAAAGTCTAAAGCCATAAGGAAAATTTCATTGCAGAGCTTTAATAATTGTTGGAAACTATGCTATTTATAGATCAAGATCTCATATTATAATGCTTTTCATACTCTTGCATGTTGATATTAGGGTAATGTCTATATCCCGAACCTTATAACATTGACATGATTCCTGACTATTACTGAAGTATCTAACATTTCCAATATATATTACTTAAAAGAATTATGGGCTTTGATATGTTCACATCACATCTCATTACAATCCATTTAACACCCCTCTTCTCTTCCTATTTCTCTTTTTCTATTACACCATCATGTCACCTATTACATGTTGTGTGAAGTCGGTATTTCCAAAGAAGTCTCACATTGCTTGGCATGTGAGAATTGGAAGTGTATATATTGAAACTAGTTTGATTGGGCTAATGAATAAGCAAGAAAGGTTATGGGCTCATGCATACAAGATTGGTCCAAAATGCCAAATCTATTGCAAATCCTTCAATTCCCCCCTTCCCTTGTTCAGATATGGAAACCTTTTTATTTTTTGGTTTTATTAAAATTAATTTGAATTTCAAACCTTTGATAGTTATCTTTTTCAGATTTGTGGTAAACATGATTCCATTATATGGTTAGCCGTCCATTAAGTCTTACAAATAAGATTCTCTTTTCAAAATTCGAAATTAATTCCAAAACTGTTTCTGATATTTTATTTTTATAATATATCTTCTTTATTTTAAAATGATTCTTTCCTAATCGGATATATATTTTTATATATAACATATACTCAAAAAAACCCTAATGGCTATTTATCTCTAAAACGTCATTCTCTCTCTCATTTTTCTTTGTTGGATTTCTCTTCTTTCCCTCTTGCTAGTTCTGGTCCTGGTTAACACCTAGAAGGGGCTGTTGTATCGTGGGGAGTACGCATATACTACGAATAACTCTTAAGGGCAATGCAATCACACGCCTCATCTCTTAGTTTACCGGATCAAACGTTATCTTTTTCAGATTTGTTGTAAACATGATTCCATTATATGGTTAACCGTCCACTAAGTCTTACAAATAAGATTCTCTTTTCAAAATTCGAAATTAATTCCGAAACTGTTTCTGATATTTTATTTTTATAGTATATCTTCTTTATTTTAAAATGATTCTTACCTAACCGGATATATATTTTTATATATAACATATACTCAAAAAAACCCTAATGGCTATTTATCTCTAAAACGTCATTCTCTCTCTCATTTTTCTCTGTTGGATTTCTCTTCTTTCCCTCTTGCTAGTTCTGGTCTTGGTTAACACCCAGAAGGGGCTGTTGTATCGTGGGGAGTACGCATATACTACGAATAACTCTTAAGGGCAGTGCAATCACACGCCTCAACCTACTAAATATCCAACAATCTTAAGAGTTCAGTCTAGGTTGGTTTGGGTTCGGAGATGGCCCATGCAACGACATGCATTTCAAGCATCGAGAAAACACGCAGCCAACGGCGGTAGGACTAACCACCAAAAACATCAATCTTTGATACGTCAGGGAGAGGCTTGGCCAATGTTGACAGGAGCATTAGAGACAAGCAGTTGTTTTGGCATTGTGTTTGGGTCAGGTTGGCCGTCGTTGGGATCCGCATTATGAGCAGCGCCAATATCGTTGTTGTCAGCCATGAGAATAACTCTTAAGATTGTTGGATATTTAGTAGGCTGAGGCGTGTGATTTTCACAAACCTGGTATGCGAAATGTGTGAGAGGATGACACCTGGTGTCTGCTGCATGTTGAACAACCGGGGACAGAATTTGACGAGACCTTAGTCAATGCGTCAGAGGTTGCTGTAGTCGAGGTCTATCAAGGCGCTGACAGTTTCGCATCCTTGACCAGTGAAACACGTAGGGGCTTGACAAGTGGCGCCCATGCATGATTTCTCATAACTGCTAGACGAAACAACCTCGGATGCATCTCCATGCAAAATGGCCAGGGAGTAGACATGTGGCAGCTACGAAAAAAAATTGAAAAGGAAGCGAAGGAAATATGGGATTTCTTCAAACTGAAGTACACCACTGAGGATGCCAGAAAACAGAAGTTTATTGTGCGCAACTTCTATCATTAGGAGATGACTGACGACAAGGACATTAGGGCATAAATCAATGAATACCATCACCTTCTGGAGGATCTTAAATCAGAAAACCTCTCTACGAAAGATGAATTAGTGGCTGCCTTCCTCATTGAAAAGCTACCCCACTCTTGGAAGGACTACCAACAGCAACTTAAACACAAACACAAATAACTCTCTTTGTCGGACTTAATCACTCACATAATCATTGAAGACACTAATTGAAAGGAAGAAAAGCAAGCTTGAGCAAAAGCTTTGGCAGCAAGAGCAAACATGATACAAAGCAACTCCTCAAGGAAAAGGTATGAAAACAAAAAACCTTTTGATCACATTCCTAAGCCATTTAACCCCCTACCTTCAAAAGGAAGGGATTTTGCTATGTGTGTGGAAAACCAGGTCATCATGCTGTTGTGTATAGGTTCAGGAAGAGAAATGACATTCCTCCTAAACCAAAGGTAAACTTGGTTGAAGGAGATGATATAATTGTTGTGGTTATTTCTCAAGCCTTGATTGTGGCCAATATGAGCCAATGGGTGGTAAACTCAAGGGCTACCAGGCACATATGTGCGAATCAATACATGTTTTCCTCCTAAACTATGGTGGGAGAAGGAGAAGAATCGGTATATCTTGGTGACTCCCGCAAAGCTGATGTTGTCGAGAAAGGCAAGATTCTTCTGAAGCTCACATCTGGAAAGACACTAGCACTAAATACATTTTGCATGTACCTAGTATAAGAGCTAATTTGGTTTCTGTGGATCTGTTGGGAAAAATGGGGGTTAAAGTGTCCTTTGAATCAGACAAAATTATGATGACAAAAAAATAGTGTTTTGTGGGTAAGGGATATTGTGATCAAGACTTGTTTGTTTTAAACATTTCAGAAATTATTAATAATAGTTTATCTTCAGCTTATATGCTTGACTTGTATGATATATGGCATGTTAGATTAGGACATGTTTGTATACCCTATTTGAATTGTATGCGTGTTGATGGTTTAATTTCTTGAATTAAAAATGCATGTTTAAATAAATATGATGTATGTGTCGAATCAAAAATTACGAAAAAATAGTGTATTTCTGTTCAACGTGAATTTGAATTACTTGATTTAATCTACACCGACTTAGGAGATTTAAAACAAACAATATCTAGAGGTGGTAAAAAATATTACGTAACTTTTATATATGATTTTTTGATATACACTAAAGTATATCTAATTAAGAATAAAGATGAGACATTTAACATGTTCCTACTTTATAAAGTCGAGGTAGAAAATCAATTAAATAAGAAAATAAAAAGAGTTAGATCCGATACAGGTGGCGAGTATGTCTTGTTTAATGAATTTTGTGAAAAAGAAGGCATAATCCATGAAACAACTCCACCCTATTCACCTGAATCTAATGGTGTAGCTGAAAGGAAAAATAAGACCTTGAAAGAAATGATGAATGTGTTATTAATTAGTTCTTCCGCACCTGATAACTTATGGGGTGAAGCTTTATTAACTGTTTGTCATATTCAAAATAGAATTCTCTATAAAATTTTAGGAAAACACCCTATGAGTTTTGGAAGGGTCACAAACCCAATCTTAAATATTTAAAAGTGTAGGGGTGTTTGGAGGTAATGTTACCAGATCCTAAAAAGAGAAAAATAGGCTCGAAAACCTCAGATTATATGTTTATTAGGTATGTTGAGTATAGTGCTGCATATAGATTTCTTGTTATTAAAAATGATGTGCTTGATTATAACACTATCATTAAAACTAAGAACGCTGAATTTTTTAAGCATTTATTTCTTATGAAAAACAATCTTGATAGTACTTCAACTACACCTTCACTTATCGCTAATGAGAACATATAATGATTTGAGGAGTAAGAGACAACGAAAAGAAACATCTTTTGGAAATGATTTTTACATATATCTTGTTAAAAAAGATCCTTTGACCTTTTCTGAAGCAATTTCTTCCTCCGACTCAAGTTTTTAGAAAGAGGAAATTAAAAATGAATTAGATTCGATTTTAAAATCTAAAACTTAGGCTTTAGTTAATATACCTCCGGGAACTAAGCCCGTTGGTTGCAAATGGGTTTTTAAGAAGAAGCTTTTACCTGATGGTTCAATTGAAAAATACCAAGCTCATTTAGTAGAAAAAGGTTTTACACAAAAACAAAATATAGATTATTTTGATACCTTTGCCCTGGTAACAAGAATTTCTTCTATGAGAATCTTAATTGCTTTAGCATCCATTCATAATTTACTTATTCATCAAATGGATGTAAAAATCGCCTTTTAAAATGGTAAGCTAGAGGAAGAAATTTACATGGTTCAACCTGAAGGTTACGTTGTCCCTGGTCAAGAACATAAAGTATGTAAACTTCTCAAATCTTTATAGGATTAAAACAAGCACCTAAGCAATGGCATGAGAAATTTGATGCAGTTCTAACTAGCTATGGTTTTTCCTCTATTGAAATTGATAAATGTGTCTATATAAAAATAGAAAATGGTGAATGTGTGATTGTCTTTTTGTATGTAGATGACATGCTTATCTTTGGAACATGTGATGCTATTGTGTATGATACTAAGAGTTTCCTTATTTGTAATTTTGATATGAAAGATATGGGTAATGCAAATGTGATTCTGGGAGTTAAAATTATAAGGAAGTGTAATAGCATATGCTCTCTCAAGAACATTTTGTTGAGAAACTTCTTTAGAAGCTTAGACACCTCGATACTAAACCAATATCAACCCCTTATGATTATAACTCTCAGTTAAAGAGAAATACTGAAGACCCTGTATCACAATCAGAGTATGCTCAAATTATTAAGAGTCTGTTGCATTTAATGAATTTCTCAAGGCTAGATATAGCTTATGTTATTGGCAGATTAAGTAGATACACACATAACTCCAGTACTGAGCACTAGACAACATTGTCCAGGTTGATGAGATATTTGAGAGGTACCATCGATTATGGTATTCTGTATAGTGGATTTCCCACTGTATTGGAAGAATACAGTGATACAAACTGGATCTCATATTCGGATGAGATAAAGTTTACTAGTGGCTATGTCTTCACACTAGGCGGTGATGTTGTCACCTGGAGATCAGCCAAACAAACCATTATTGCGAGATCCACTATGGAGTCGGAGTTTATAGCTCTGGAGCTGGCTGGTAACGAGACTGAGTGGTTGAGAAACTTCTTAGCAAGTATTCCTCTAGGGATAAAACCAACGCCTTCAGTGTCTATGCATTATGATAGCCAATCAGCTATAGGTGTTGCTAAATATAACTCTTACAATGGTAAGAACCGTCATATACGATTAAGACATAAAGTTGTAAAACAACTGCTGAAAAATAAAATCATATCTATTGGATATGTAAGGTTAGAAGTGAATTTGGCCGATCCTCTGACTAAACCATTAAGTAGAAAACTTACTTATGAAACATTGAGGGGAATGGAACTACAGTCCACATCAGGATTAACAATGATAGGAACCTAACTTTTATGATTGGAGATGCCATGAAGAAGGTTCATATGGGTAATAACAAGTTATTGTTAATTCACTAGCACTTTTCTTTTCCCATTGTGAAGTGCTAGGCTGCCTTGAATGAGAGGCTAGGTTGTGAAGCCTTTAATGATTTCATATCCCTTATAGGTGGTGTATATAATGCAGGATACACTTGATGAGATCACCTATATGAGTGTCAAGTGGGGCCGCTTGCATGAGGTTAAGGCAAAACCTCTAGAGCACTCATGAATTACCAGTTGTGCACAGGCCTAAATGCGCTAAACAGTGATAACGGCAAGAGAAGTCAAGTGTAATATGACAGGTAAGCCTCTAGCTTACTCTCAAGTGATGTTTGGTTCATAGAAGCTATGCTTCACCAACACACTATATGGTATGCTTATTTGTCTAAGACTTGGTTCATAATCCAAAAGACACCAAGTCTGATGTATTCACACTCATGATGTAAACCCAGCAAACTCAATGATATTTTAAATATTTTATTGTTGTTTTGAAATTCTTTAACTATTTTAAATTCTTTTGAAATATGTGGGGGATTGTTGTGTGAAGTGGGTATTTCAAAAGAAGTCCCACATTGCTTGGCATGTGAGAATTAGAAGTGTATATATTGAAACTAGTGTGTTTGGGCTAATGAACAAGCAAGAAAGGTTATGAGCTCGCGTGCATACGAGATTGACCCAAAATACCAAATCTAGAGTAACTCCTTCGATCCCCCCCCCCCAAAAAAAATTATTAGAATTTGTGTATAATATAGTTCTTTATTGATTTTAATGTAAGTTTAATAAAATATTTTTATTTTTACACTATTTAAAATATGTCATGGAATATACATTTTAAAAAAATATAATATTTTTAATCAAATAGAAACAATAAAAATGGGTCTTGTGAATTAAAGCAAAAAGAATAAAAAGGAAAGGTTTTATGTAAAATAATGTTGAAATTACTTTGAAAATAAGAGAGACTTGCTTGATGACAATTTTCAGTGAAAATTTTTTATTTCTAATTTCTTAATGGGCATTGGTTAATCTCTAAAAAAAACTTATGTTTTTGACTCATTAGAGATAGTGAATTGAGGGATGCTATTGTACAGGTCATGAAGTCTTCACACCCCATGATATTTAAGGTAAATTACACTTACACCTTTTGATATTTAACAAAACTTTATTTGATATATTCAGTTTTTAAACCCTATACAAACCTTCTTTGAGTTAGGTTAAAGTATAATATCATGTATCCTTCTTGTTAGCATTCACCTTTCCTAATTTCTTAAGCAGTTATATAAATAAGGAATGTCAAAATAATGTGAAAAAAGATTACTATGTGTATTTTTCATTAAACGTGAGGGATTGTGAATGCAATTATCCAAAAGATTAAAATTAAGAAAGATATAGAGATAGTTGTATATATGGTGCCCATTTTTCTTATGTTTAAATAATAAGGGGGTGTTTGGTTAAAATTTGAGTAAATGGAGTTGAGAATATGTTTGGTTTATAGTTTTGGAAAAGTTAGTTAGGGAATAGTGATTGTGTTTAGTGGAGTGAAATTAGGTTTGGAAAATGATAATTTGGGGTAAAATTACCAAAAAAGGGTATGAGTTTAAATGTATGTAAATTGTGTGTATATTTATTTATATTAATATTATATGTATAAATTAAAAGTTATATATAGTAAATTTAATAATACATATTTAACAAATGAATTAATATATTAAAACAAATAAATTTATTTAATTTTTTATATATATATTCTAATAAATTAATTTTATACCTATACCTTGAATAAATTTAATTTTATACATATATATTTATACTCTTGATGTTATATTAATTTTATATATATTCTATCAAAATTCATCTATTAATGTATTTTATATCTATGCTATCAAAATTCATCTATTTATGTTACATGTAATAATTAAAAGTTACATATATAAAATAATTGATACTATATTCATTATATTCATTTTATGATAGTAAATTACAAATTAACTAGTTATCATATTATTTTTACATCAACAAAATAAAAGTTACATTAATTTTACATCTAAAAAATAAAAATTATAATAAAAGTTATATTAAATGTTGTCATTTTTATAAAAAAAAATTTAAGTTATAACTATTCGTCACTTTTTGCTCCTCATTTGATATTGTCAACCCTAATCGTCACTCCTCGTTCGATAAATACGCACTATAACTTAAATTATCGTAAGTACGCAAAGGTTTACAATTTTTCATGTTTCGCCACTCATTATCCGTTGCTCGTTACACGTAATACTAAAAATAAACTCAACTAAATTAAACTAACTAATTCTAAAACAATTAAACAAAGAACTACACATATGACTTAACAATTCATCATTTACATATGACTTAACAACATATACAAATAAAAATACATAATTAAATTAAGTTAAAAAAATTAAAAATCACAAAATTAAGGCCTGCTACCGTACACCCATCACCACCATCCTCACCCGTGCACCACGCCCATCACCACTCTCCATCACCAACTACCATCACCAACATCCATCACCACCTATGACCACCATAAACCACCAGCCACCACCACAAACCAATATACCCCAACCCCAATAAACCCCCACTCACACCTCGAGCCCAACCCCCACCTCAAAACCTGAAAGCCCCCTACGGCCACCCCCCAACAGTCCCAAAACCACCCTCTATTCCAGACCCCAACACCCAACATAGGAAAAACCAAAATAGACAAAAATGAAAAGGGATCAGTGGCGTCAAACCTCAATTAGAGGCCCAGGTGTCGTGGCTCGCGTGTTTAACAGCTCATTGAGGGGTATTGTGGACTTTTGCGCAAACGCCGTTGAAGGGAGGCTGGTCCAAGGTGCTTTCACACAACGGAGATCCTACCCAATGCAACACAGTCCATGCGACGTAACAGAGTGGTTCACGCAAGCCAAACAGAAGGTCGTTCACGCAGACGCAGAAAACACCATCAAATAGAACGGAACGGAGAAAATAGGCACGAACCAAACAAGCTCTAAGTGTATGTTTGGTTGGTAGTTATGTTAATTAATATGAATAGAGTAAAAAAATTTGTTAACTCAATAAAAATTTAATTATTTTAAATTATGTACAGAATCAATATCAATTATTAAATTTTTTTAACCGTCATAACATTATTTCCACAACTATTATTAAATGAACCCTAATTTACAAATCGCCTGTAATTTCTATTCAACATAAATAGATTCCAATCCTTAACATTTTAACAAGTTTGATATTTTCCTGTTGAGAGTAAAAGCAAATCTAAGATTTTTTTGGTATATTTTCATTGTGACATTTTACCTCTTTGTAAATTTGTCAACACTTCAAATTGCCATTATAGTTTTGCATAGTAATTTCATTATATCTTCTCGAAAATTTTACATTTGTTCTCAGTATATATTATTCAAGTTTGGTTTCTTCTCTGTCTTTAAACAAACAAGGTAGGGAACTGTTGATATTTTCATGTGGTCGTCCTGTATTTATATGTTGATGTAGGTTTTGATAATGACACAACAAATGAAGATATATAAAGGATGTTGTACAAAGCGATTAATTAGAAGCAATTCAAGTTTATACAGATCAAGAAATCAAGAATTAAATTGATGAAGTCCAAAGAATTGATTCAAGGCATTTATAGAAATCTTAAACAAGTGATATAATCTTCCATGTGTCAAAGAATGAAAGGAGTCAAGAATCATGAACAAAAACACATCAAAAGACCCAAAACGCATCAGAATACATCAAAAAATGAAGAAACAAGTGCAGGAGAAGCATAGGAATCGATTCACCCCTATGGGAATCGATTCCCACGTGAAAAAGGAAGGAGGAATCGATTCAAAGCCATTGGGAATCAATTCATGGGGCTGGGAATCGATTCCCCCCTGTAGGAATCGATTCATGCACTTAAATAACCCAGGGAATCGATTCACGCAACACAAGAATCGATTCATGACTAAAGGAATGGATTCCCCTTGCCAGGAATCGATTCATTCGCTATTTTTGATGGAAAAATAGCCTAGAGGAATCGATTCATCACTGGAATCATGCACTGAATCATGGAAAATATCAGTACGCGCTTTCAAAACCTCAACTCAGTTGAATCCTCTCTCGAGACTCTAATTGAAATGGTGTTGCATTTATTGAGGCAGACAATCACCCTCTCCAAACCAGAAATCAAGCACGCAAGAAACATGGAGGCAGACAAAATTCAAATTAATTGCATAAATCATGGAACCGGGAGTGGAAAACCTTGCCATTGAAACTCTATAAATAGAAAAGAAACTGAAGGCAAAAACACACACCAACAGCAAGCAATTCTTTCCTTCCTCTCCCACGCTGCTCTCTTTATTTCTCTCGTTGCTCTCTGTTTCTCAATTGCTCTCTTTTTATTATTTGGCAAATTATTTTGAGAGTGAGTTTTGTGAGCAAAATTATTTTTAAGAGCTAAACTTGAATATTATTTCTTGAGAAAGAAAAATCATTTTGAGTGCTAAAATTTGCATATTATTTTCTAAGAGAGGAAAATATTTTTTGTGTGCTAAATTTGCATATTCTTTCTTAGAAAGGAAAATATTCTCAAGTGCTTTAATTTGTATATCCACTCTTTGGAGAGTTATCTTTGTACACCTAAACACCAAAAATTCTAGAGGTTTGGGTTGGGGTTTCAACCTTGTAATTGTGAGATTAAGAGATTGGGTGGGGTGCCCTTGTACTTGTGAGAATTAGGTTCTTGAGTGTGGGACACTAGGAAGCCGCGATTGCTCAAAGTTGTATCTCTAATCTCCAATAGTGGAAATCCTCTAAGTGGGTTGCTTAGAGGTGAGACGTACACTGGTGTGGTGGAACTCGTATATATCAGTTTGCAAATCTCTCTTCCCTACACTCATTTAATTTGTGTACTTAAAATTGCTTGCTAAATATTTGTGTTTATAATTTAATTAATTAAGCAACTTTATTAATTTACTTATTAATATTAAAGTGCATGTTCTTTTAGTTTGATAAAATCTGTAAATCACTTAGATTAAAATTGTTAAAGTTATTTAAGTAATATTCTTGAATTAATTGTGCTAAAATTAATTATTACCTTCTAAGTGTTCAAAATAATGTAACGTTTAATTTGATATTCTTAATTGTTATCTTGAATATTACTTAAACTCTTTAAGTGAATTCACTTGCCATACATTAAGTGCTTATTATCTTGTCTTGTGTATAAATTGTTATTTACTTGTGATTAAATTTATCTTTTTCATCAAGCATATTTATTAAAGAATTAATTTCAAAAGCATTCCAAGTAAAATTTTTAATACTCAATTCACCCCCCCTCTTGAGTAATTGAGGCCACTTGGTTAACAAGTGGTATCAGAGCTTGACTCTTGGTAGATCAAGCTTAACAGCTTCAAGAGAACGAATGGCCTCAAATTCTCTAAACCTTTTTCCCGAGGGTGGTGCCACAAATAGACCTCCCGCTTTCAATGGTGAGGGTTACGCTTTTTGGAAAGAAAGAATGAAAATTTTTATGCAATCAATTGGTTTGAAAGTATGGAATGTTATTGAAAATGGTCCTTTTATACCTATGCACATTGTTGATAATAAACAAATAAAAAAAACCTATGGATGATTGGACGAGTGAGGAAGAAAAGAAAGTGCAATATAATTACAAAGTAAAAAATCTTATCACCTTAGCCTTAGGTCCCGATGAATTCTTTAGAGTAGTTACATGTAAATCTACTAAGGATATGTGGGATACCCTTCAAATAACTCATGAAGGAACTAGTGATGTTAAGGATTCTAAGATTAGTACTTTAACTAGTCAATATGAAAGTTTTAGAATGAATTCTAATGAATCTATTTTAGAACTTCAAAAGAGATTTACTTTGATTATTAATCATCTTATTACTCTTGGTAAATTTTACACTAACAAGGAACTTATCCATGAAGTTCTAAAAAGTCTTACTAGGGAATGGCAACTTCTTGTTAATGCCATCGAGAAATCTCCCAATATAAATGATATGTCCCTTTCCACATTGTTTGGTAAACTAAAAGAACAAGAACAAGAGTTGAAAGATTTAAAACAAGCGAAGGAAGAAGAAAAAGTCTTAAAGAAGAAAGGGATAGCTCTCAAGGCCACCTCAATTCATAAGGATGAATCCGAGAGTGATCTTGATAAGGACGAAGAGCTAGGACTATTTGTGAAGCGTTTTGGGAAACTCATGAGGAACAAACGCTTCCAAAAGAGCTTCACTCACAAAGGTAAGAAACCTATCTCTAAAGAAAATAATTCCTTACCTACTTGGTTCGAATGTGGAAAAGAAGGTCACTTTAAAGCGGATTGCCCAAACCTAAAGAAGAAAAACAAAGAAATAGAAAGGAAAAGAAGAGCATATATCGCATGGGATGAAAATGAGATAGGTAGCTCGGACGAATCAGAAAATGAAGAAGCAAACCTTTGCCTCATTACCAACCACCAAGATGAAGATGATGAGGTAAATTTTCATGACTTAGATAAAGAAGAATTACTTGATGCTCTTGAAGAATTGTATGATAAATTCATAAAAGTTTCTAATAAGTATAAGTTATCTAGAAAAACCATTGACACTCTTGAGATGCATCTTATGGAAGTTTGTAAAGAAAATGAGACTTTAAAAATGGAAGTAGTAAAAGTACAAGCATGCTCTAAAACTAAACCTTGTGAATTTGCTAAGAAATGTGACATTCTAGAAACTAAGGTTTTAGACTTGAGTAGAACTTTAGAAAAATTTACAAATGGTAGAGATAACCTAAATGTTTTACTTGGAAAACAATGGTGTATGTTTGATAAAACGGGACTAGGTTTCAATGCCTATAAGAAACAAAAGAATTATAAAAATTTCTTTATACCACCTAGTAAAACCGCATCACCTTTCATGAAATGTAATCATTGTGGTTTTAAAGGACATAATGCATCTAATTGTATTGTTAGAAAACTAGGGCCAAAGGTTATAAGAAAAGTATAGGTTCCTAAAGGAACATTTCCTCAAACTAACCTACAAGGACCCAACATAAAATGGGTACCAAGTTCTCTAACTTGACTTTTTTTGTAGGTATGATTTAAAGCAAGTAACACCCATTGGTATTTGGATAGTGGGTGTTCAAAATACATGACGGGAGATAAAAGTAAGTTTATTTCATTTACTCCACGAAATAAAGGATTCGTTACATATGGAGACAACACTAAGGGAAGAATTCTAGGAATCGGGAATGTTGGTAAAAACTCTTCCATTTCTATAAATGATGCTTTATATGTTAAATAACTCAAACATAACTTGCCTAGCATTAGTCAATTATGTGACAAGGGCTATAAAATTGTCTTTGAATCAAACTGTTGCATAATTGAAAATAAGCTAGACAAGGAAACAAAATTCGTTGGTCAAAGAGTTGATAATATTTATATGATTAATCTTGATTGTCTTGCTTCAAATGATGTGTAATGCTTCATAACTAAAGAGGATGAATCATGGCTATGGCATAGAAGAATTGCTCACATTCATGTAGACCATTTAAACAAACTTGTTTCAAAAGATTTAGTAATTGGTTTACCAAAATTGAAATTCGAAAATAATTTCTATGACACGTGTCAAAAGGGAAAATAAGTAAAGGTTTCTTTTCAAGCGAAAAATATTGTTTCAATAAATAGACCTTTACAGCTTTTACATATGGATTTATTTGGACCTTCAAAAATCAAAAGTTTTGATGGAAATTATTATGGTCTTGTGATTGTGGATGATTATTCTAGGTATACATGGACATTGTTTCTTACTCATAAACATGAAGCATATCATGCATTTAAGAAATTTGTCAAGATCATCCAAAACGAACAAAATTTGAAAATAGCATCCATTCAAACGGATCATGGGGGGAGAATTTGAAAACCAATCTTTTGAAAAATTTTGTGAAAAATTTGGCATTGAGCATAATTTCTCGGCTCCAAGAACTCCACAACAAAATGGAGTAGTTGAAAGGAAAAATCGATCTTTAGCGGAGCTCGCAAGAACTATGTTAAATGAAAATAATATTGCGAAACATTTTTAGGCCGATGCGGTAAATACTGCTCGCCATGTTATGAATCGATGTTTGATAAGACCAATTTTAAAGAAAACCCCCTATGAACTTTACAAAGGTAGAAAACCAAATATTTCTTATTTTCACATATTTGGATGCAAGTGCTTTATTTTGAATAATGGAAAGGATAATCTCGGCAAATTCGATGCAAAATCTGATGAAGCAATATTTTTAGGTTATTCATTTACTAGTAAAGCATATCGACTCTTAACAAATAAACTTATACAATTGAAGAGTCTATACACGTCAAATTTGATGAACTTAACCAAAATCCTCTGAGAAAGGAAATTGATGATCTTGTAGGTACCTTCCAAGAAATGAACTTGGAAGATGAAGAAGAAAACAAAAATGAAGGAGATACAACACAAAATGACGAACCTCAACAAAAGGAGTGGATCACCGTAAAGAATCACCCATTGGACAATATCATAAGTGAAATAACAAAAGGTGTAAGTACTCGAAATGCTATTAGAAATGCATGCAATCACTTAGCCTTTGTATCACAAATAGAACCCAAAGATATAAATGAGGCTATTATTGATGAAAATTGGATGTTAGTCATGCAAGAGGAATTGAATCAATTTGAAAGAAATAAAGTTTGGGAACTTGTGCCAAAACCCAATGATCATCAAATAATATGTACTAAATGGGTTTTTAGAAACAAGCTAGATAAAAATGGAATAATAACAAGAAATAAAGCTAGATTAGTTGCTAAGGGATACAATCAAGAAGAGGGAATAGACTATGAAGAAACGTATGCTCCCGTAGCTAGGTTAGAAGCCATAAGATTACTGTTAGCTTTTGCTTGTTGTATGGATTTTAAGCTTTATCAAATGGATGTCAAAAGCGCTTTTCTAAATGGCTATATTCAAGAAGAAATTTATGTAGATCAACCTCCCGGTTTTGAAAATCACAAATTTCCAAACCATGTTTTTAAATTAAGAAAAGCTTTATATGGTTTGAAACAAGCTCCAAGAGCTTAGTATGAAAGACTTAGTAAGTTCCTCTTAGAAAATGACTTTGAAAGAGGAAAGCTTGATACTACACTGTTTATAAAACACAAAAATAATGACATTCTTTTGGTACAAGTATATGTTGATGACATAATATTTGGTGCTACTAACGAAATTCTTTGTCAAGAGTTTGCCAAGATTATGCAAGATGAATTCGAAATGTCCATGATGGGAGAACTCACATTCTTCCTTGGGCTACAAATTAAGCAAACAAAAGAAGGGACTTTCATTAGTCAAACAAAATACTGCAAAGAACTACTTAAAAGGTTTGAAATGGATAAAGCAAATGAAATAGTCACACCAATGAGAACTTCTTGCTACTTAGACAAAGATGAGAAGGGTAAGGATATTGAAATAACTAAATACCGAGGTATGATTGGATCCTTACTTTACTTAACAGCTAGTAGACCCGATATTATATTTGCGGTATGTATGTGCGCTAGATATCAAGCATGTCCTAAAGAATCAAATCTTACTGCCATAAAAAGAATTTTAAAATATCTTATGGGTACTCAAAATGTTGGTTTATGATATCCCAAAGGCGTTGAATGTATTCTAATATGATATTCTGATTCTGACTTTGTTGGTTGTAAACTTGATAGAAAGAGTACTAGTGGCACATGTCATTTACTTGGTAGTTCCCTTGTTTCTTGGCATAGCAAGAAACAAGTAAGTGTTGCTTTATCGACAGCTGAGGCAGAATATATAGCAGTTGGCAGTTGTTGTGCTCAAATCCTTTGGATGAGACAACAACTTCTTGACTTAGTGTTATTTTAAGCAAAATTCCTATTAAATGTGATAACACTAGCGCCATAAACATCTCCAAAAATCTTGTCATGCACTCTAGGACTAAACATATTGAGATAAGACATCATTTTATAAGAGACCATGTTTTGAAAGGAGATTGTGTTCTTGAATATGTTGAAACTTCAAAACAATTGGCGAATATTTTTACTAAACCCCTTCCGAAAGAACAATTTATAAACATTAGAAGGGAATTAGGAATTTTGGAAATTATTTAATTAATTTATTTTTTATCATATTTTCTTACTCTTTGAATATAGTTTTGCAAATCTTTAACTTAAAGATTTTAACTTATCTCTTTTATAAAATTCTCATTTCTTTGAACATAGTAATTTACTTTGTGATATATGGTCAAATCTTTTTAGTAAAAAAAACCAATTACATTTTCAATAATCATGTTAATGCTTCACAAATCTCTTGTCTCGTTGAGTTCCCGGGTAGTCCCTACTTAATTAGACATATTTTTGACACCAAATAATCTCATATACACCACATGAATCTCAAATACAAAATGTCAAATGACCTTTGATTTTCTTGACTTTCTTGTGCAACAAGATCATGGCAAAATTGCAAAATTTTAATCCTTGTATAATAAAACATCCTAATATTTAAAACTAAGTTTCTAAAATCCAAATAAACTTTTCATGAATAAACTTTAGTTTTAAAACATAATTTTGGATAATATAATAACACTGTCATTATTACATTAACATGCTCATTTATGAACACATGTATATAACAAAACCGGTATACACAGGAGCCGGCCAAGGCTACTACAAAACGACTATGTGCATCATGTACAATACATATAAATACATAATGCTCCAGGTATGCTGAGTGACCTCATATATCATCGCTGCGTCCTATGTCCACTGTAAAAATAACCATAAATAGGGGGTGAGCATATACATGTCAAATGATAGTTATTGAATTAGATCAAGTGTCCAATTCATAACCACATATAAATCAAACTCATATCACATAATCTCATCACATTTCATTCATTCATAATAATCATATAATCATGTTGTTCACAACAACATACATCAATTCAATCACATGCTCAATCAAATGGATCCATTATTAAGTCTTTTATTTTGTGTTGCAACACTGGCTCTCAGCCATAACTCAGCTCTCAGCTGATCCGGCCGTTTTACTGGTACCAAACCATTTGCCCTCTCACGTGACACAATCACTCCCAACGACAACAGTAGTGTCACGGGCTAAACCCCGAGCCCCGCTCAAGAGGTTTGCCTTGAGTCCCACCCAAGGTCTTTTGTGGAATCCTCGAAACCACAATCATATTTCATATTTGTTCATCACATAAGCATCTTATGCTTTATCAATATGCATCACATGTATTTATATATCATGAAAACTTCATGAATATCATTCATATCATCATCATCAATCACATATTCTATTGCATCTCATGTATAGAATTTATCACAAATACATACATCACATATACCATTCATATCTCAAATAAATTCAATATCAATACCACTCACATATGAATAGAAAACATCATATCTCATAATATATCACACATATCATACATATTCGGGATTTCTCATTGAAGATAACAACACTATCCCGATTTCGTTCATAAACTATACATTTAAAATGTAACGCTCCCCCTACCTGGAATAAACGGTTCCAAAAGCTCCTCGAGCTACTAAATACAATCAGCTCGTTATTCACAAGCTCCGAATCACCTCTTAGTTCTGAAATCTTCCACAGCTAATCGTTAATGGAAAAGGCGTCCATGAAGTGAGGAAGTTCTGATATATATATATATATATATATATATATATATATATATATCTTAAGAGATAAGGAAGAAACAAGATAATGAAAGAAAAGAGGATAGAACAATAGAGAGGGTCCCATACAGAAAAGAGAATCTGCTAGAGTTTAAAAGAATAGAGCGACGTGGAAGAACCTCGATGGTTGAAGTAAATATCAGTTCTAACATTGTTTAGATATTTTGGCATATCTCTCTCATATCTTAATGAATTATAATAAATTGGGTCTTGTTGGAAAGCTAAGACAACGAGGAATAACTTTGTAGTTGACTATATTTCCAAATTCCGACTCTAACATGGTAAAAAGATTAAATTGAAAGTACTCATAAATATCTCTTTCCGAGAAAGATTCATCAGAGTCTCTTTTCATTCAAAATTGCTTCACACAGAAGGAATTCACTCGAAAATGTTTCTGTTTGAAACACTCAGTCATAGCTGTTCTTTCCTAGGAAGTGACCCACTCAGAAATGTCTTACCCGGAGACACCTCATTCAGAATATCTCACTCGGATATATCTCTACCTGAGTCAAAGCCTTTCTTTACTCGAAAATATTTCTCTCGGAAGTGCGTCAATCAGAAGTCTTACAATCGAAAGAATCATTCGGAGTCGAAGTTCAATCCTCTCTCGGAAATCTTCCCACTTGGGAATATCACTCGGAATCGAAGATAATCTCGAAGACGAACCCGAGCATAATCTCTCGACAACTTTGGATATGGCTCGAGCACAGGCTCTAGACGATCTTTAAGACACCCGAGCACGAATTGAATAAGTGGTTCACCACTCGGATATTTACTTCCCCAGGAATTATTCACTCAGAAACGTACTCATTCGAAGTTAAAGTCTTTCTCTGTCCAGAAGTACTTCCCCCTGGAAAGACTCACTCGGAGATACCCCACTCGGGAATTCACTACTCAGAAATATCTTGGCCCGAGAAGTACTTATTCGAAATCAAAGCTTTTCTTCGCTCAGAAGTACTTCTCTCGGAAACGACCCATTCGGAAACATTTCACTCGGATTTACCTCACTCAAAAGTGTCTCATTCGGACACAGTTTTTCTTCACTCGGAAGTGATTCTCTCAGTCATGCTTCACTCGGAAACATCTTAACTTTACTTCACTCGGAAGTAGTTCTCTCACTCAGAAAGATCTTACTCGAAATCAGATCCCTTTCTTCACTCGGAAAGTCTTATCTTAAACATGATTCACTTGGGAACGTTTCGCTCGTCCGAAATCAGACTCAGAAATTCTTCACTGATAACAGATGTCTGACACTTTTTAACTAAAAGAAACTTCACCGATCCTTAATGAATTATTTTCAAATTTAGGATGTTACATTTCTCCCCTCCTACAAAAATTTCGTCCTCAAAATTTAAACATAAAGACATACCTTAATGAAATAACTCGGGATATTGTTGCCTCATAGCATCTTCACGTTCCCAAGTATGCATAATACACTGATCCTGCTGCCATGCAACCTTGACCAACTGAACATTCTTGCTTCTCAAGCGTTTTACCGATCGGTCCACTATACCAGTGGGCTCAGCTATAGTGGTCAGGTTTTCCCTAATTTCAACGTCATCATCAAGCATCTCATGGATAAGATCTGGTAAATACTTTCTCAATTGAGAAACATGGAACACGCTATGTAGATTTGATAGATGAGAAGGCAACGCTATCTGATAAGCTACAGGGCCGACTCTCTTCAATATTTCATATGGACCAATATACTTTGGGCTCAATTTCTTGCTTTTCAATGCTTTCCCTATGCCTTTACTAGGAGAAACTTTCAAGAATACTCTGTCACCGACCTGAAACTCAAGCGGTTTTGTCCGCTTATCATGATAACTTTTCTGACGATCCTGGGATGCTTTCATTTTATCTATGATCATCTGAATCTGCTCGGAGGTCTACTGCACAATCTCAGGCCCAAACATTAGGCTCTCACCAGTCTCTGACCAGCAAAGAGGTGTTCGGCACTTCCTGCCATATAGAGCCTCATATGGAGCCATACCTATGCTACTGTGATAGCTATTATTATAGGTAAATTTAATCAATGGAAGGTATTGCTCCCAGTTACCACCATGCTCTAGCACACAGGACCTCAACAAGTCCTCTAAACTCTGAATAGTTCGCTCGGACTGCCCATCTGTCTGAGGATGATAGGTCGAACTCAATCAAAGCTTTAAACCTAACTCCTGATGCAAACTCCCCCAAAATCGGGAAGTAAACCTCGGATCTCTATCCGACACAATAGAAGATGGAACACCATGTAGTCGAACGATCTCACTGATATACAATTGTGCTAGTCTTTGCAAGGGGTAACTCATATTGATAGGCAAGAAATGTGCAGACTTCGTTAATTGATCCACAATAACCCAGCTAGCATCATGACCACTGCGAGTCCTGGGTAATCCCATCATAAAATCCATAGCAATAGCATCCCATTTCCATACTGGAATCTCTAAGGGCTGTAAACCACTAGATGGTTTCTGATGTTTAACATTTGCTTTCTGACAGATTATACAATGAGCCACAAAGTCAACCATGTCTCTCTTCATTCCAGGCCACCAAAAATGCAATTTCAAATCATGATACATCTTGGTAGTACCTGGATGGATACTCAGCATACTTCTATAAGCTTCATTGAGTATCATTTTTCTCAGATCACCGAAATCAGGTACATAAACCCAACCTTTCACTCGCCAAATACCATCAGAACCCTCGGTTAAGAATAGGTCCTTGCCATTAGCCTGAGTTTCTTTCATCACTGCTAAGTAAGTATCAGATATCTGATGCATATACACCAGCTTTAAAAACTCATTGGCTATTTTCAAAATACCAAGAGTCACTTTCTGAGGCGAAGAAACATCCACATGCAGATTCATATCTCTGAACTGCTTGAGTAACTCCATCTCTTTAATCATCATAATTGCCACATGAATGGATTTCTGACTTAAGGCATTAGCTACAACATTTGCCTTCCCCGAATGGTATTTCAAATCGAAATCATAGTCTTTAAGAAATTCAATCCATCTCCTCTGCCTCATATTTAACTCTTTCTGGTCAAACAAATATTTCAAACTTTTATGGTCACTATATACTTCGAATTTAGAGCCATAAAGATAATGCCTCCAAATTTTTAGTGCAAAGACCACAGCTGCAAGCTCCAAATCATGTGTAGGATAATTCTGTTCATGCGGTCGTAACTGTCGCAAAGCATAAGCTATCACCCTACCATTCTGCATCAATATACACCCAAGACCCAGCCTGGATGCATCACAATAAACCATAAAATTTTCCTGTAGATTAGGCAATGCCAGCACAGGAGTATAAGTCAATTTAGCCTTCAATTCTTGAAACCTCTTTTCACACTCGGAAGACCACACAAAAGGAACATTCTTTCGGGTTAGCTTGGTCAATGGCAATGCAATTTTAGAGAATCCCTCAATGAATCTCCGATAATAACCAGCTAAACCCATGAAACTCCTAACCTCAGTGACTGACTTAGGTCTCTCCCAAACCATAACAGCTTCGATCTTTGAAGGATCAACAGAAACACCTTCACTGGAAATAACATGACCCAGAAATTGAATCTTATCCATCCAGAATTCACATTTGGATAATTTAGCAAACAATTGCATCTCTTTAAGTACTTGAAGTACCAAACGTAGATGCTCCTCGTGAGACTTAGAATAGATCAAAATATCATCGATAAATACCACCATAAACCGATCCAAATAAGGATGAAAAATGTTGTTCATATACTTCATGAACACAGCAGGAGCATTCGTCACTCCAAACGGCATCACCACGTATTCATAATGACCATATCGAGTCCTAAACGCCGTTTTAGGAATATCAGAAGCCTTGACTCGGATCTGATGGTATCCAGATTGTAAGTCAATCTTAGAAAAGACTGAAGCACCACGAAACTGATCAATCAAGTCATCAATTCTAGGCAATGGATATTTATTCTTGATTATAAGCTTATTTAATTGGCGGTAGTCAACACATAACCGCATACTGCCATCCTTTTTCTTAACAAGTAACACC
This sequence comes from Clitoria ternatea, assembly GCA_037962975.1. Lineage (NCBI taxonomy): Eukaryota > Viridiplantae > Streptophyta > Magnoliopsida > Fabales > Fabaceae > Clitoria > Clitoria ternatea. The sequence continues at coordinate 230,921,765 of CM075672.1, forward strand.
GGAGCACCCCACGGTGATATACTAGGCTGAATAAATTGTTTCTCAAGCAATTCATCAACCTATTTCTTTAATTCTGCCAATTCAATTGGAGACATCCTATAAGGAGCCCTGGAGATCAGTTCAGCTCCAAGAATAAGGTCAATAGAGAATTTAATTTCTCTATCAGAAAGAATACCAGGCACATCATCCGGAAACACCTCAAGGTAATCACACACAATAGGGATATCATGGACTCTAGACTCATTCTTTTCATCAAGCATACAGAATAACATAAATAACTGAGATATACCTTGAATTCTTCATTGGCATTCTGATTAAGAAAGATCACCCATCGGTTTTGACAATCAACTAGGACCCTATTGGCTGATAACCAATCCATACCAAGGACAATGTCAAGACCTCTCAAAGGTAGACATATTAAATCAGCCATAAAACTCCTATCACCTAAAGTGAAGGATACATTTTCACACATCATAGAAGTTCATAATTTAGCACCAGTCGGGTTAGACACATTCAATGCCCGATTTATAGCAATAACAGGTAATCTCATTCATTAGAAATAAAAGAATGAGTTGCACCAGATTCAAACACCACATTAAGAATAATATCCCTAAGTAAACACTTACTCTGCACAAGGTCATTGGCTTGAGCAGCCTCTTCAGCAGTAATGGCATAAACTCTACCCGCAGCTGGTGAATTAAAAGTTCCAGCTCAATCATTCCTAGGCATCATGGAGTTATTACCACGTCCACCATTTCCTCTGCCTCTTCTATTATCGTTTCCACGGCCTCGTCCTCGGAAGTCTCCATGGTTTACACTAGCATTAGATTCAGTCGGTTGCAAAAGAGGACAGTTAGGATGAATGTGTCCTTTCTCATCACAATTATAATATATAACCTCTTCTTATTTATCACAGTTCCTAGCATAATGATCACCGCCACATCTGAAACATTTGACGTCCCTCGGATGACTCATAGAACGACCACCAGAGTTTCCTCAGCCTCTGGATTTAGAGGATGATCCACCTCTAACAAACTTCCCTTTACTTTTAAAGCTAATAGGTGGTAACTTCGAAGAACTATCAGATCTACTGCTTGATCCAGTAGAAGCTTTATCATCTTCTTCATAGATTCGGCATTTATTAACAAGAACAGCAAAGCTCCTGATTTCTTAGTGTCTAAAAGCCTTCTTGATTTCAGGTCTCAAACCACTTTCAAATTTAATGCATTTCGAGCCTTCAGTACCCGGTAGCTGAAATGGAGGATAAAATAAACAGAGTTCCTCAAACTTTGCTGCATACTCTTCCACACTAAGATTGCCCTGCTTGAGCTCTATAAACTCTAGTTCTTTCCTACTTTTTACAGTATCTGGGAAGTATTTTTCAAGGAAACATCCCTTGAAATTCTCCCAAATTAACTCGGTTCCCATAGCTATCATTCGGGCTTTGGTCATCTTCCACCAATTTTCAGCTTCTTTTCGAAGCATGAACACAACATATTTGACTTTTTGTGCCTCAGTACACTGTAAACTATCAAAAATCCTTTCTAGATTCTGTATCCATGCATAGGCTTGGTCAGGATGAAAGCCTCCATGGAATTCAGTCAGTTTACGTTTTAGGAAACAATCAAGACTATGATTGTCAGACATTTGGGGTTGGTTCTGCCTTTCAAGAATATCAGCGAAGCGCTGGAAGGCAGCAGCCATTGCATCCATACCATGAGGGTTAACCATTTCTTATCCTAAAAATAATCACCATACTTTAGTACCTCTCATGGGTAAGAAGGCAATTTATTTATAGTTGATTTCCTCGACTATAATACTTAACAACCATAATATGATTTCACTCAATTCATAGCATTTAGTAGCTTAACCTTGGCCTTGGACATTTTTAAGTCTGCTCTGATACCAAAATAAAACATCCTAATATTTAAAACTAAGTTTCTAAAATCCAAATAAATGTTTCACGAATAAACTTTAGTTTTAAAACAGAATTTTGGATAATATAATAACACTGTCATTATTACATTAACATGCTCATTTATGAACATATGTATATAACAAAACTGGTATACACAGGAGCCGGCCAAGGCTACTACAAAATGACTATGTGCATCATGTACAATACATATAAATACATAATGCTTCGGGTATGCTGAGTGACCTCATATATCATTGTTGCGTCCTATGTCCACTGTAAAAATAACCATAAATAGGGGGTGAGCATATACATGTCAAATGACAGTTATTGAATTGGATCAAGTGTCCAATTCATAACCACATATAAATCAAACTCTTATCACACAATCTCATCACATTTCATTCATTCATAATAATCATATAATCATGTTGTTCATAACAACATACATCAATTCAATCATATGCTCAATCAAATGGATCCATTATTAAGTCTTTTATTTTGTGTTGCAACACTGGCTCTCAGCCGTAACTCAGCTCTCAGCTGATCCGGCCGTTTTACTGGTACCAAACCGTTTGCCCTCTCACGTGACACAATCACTCCTAGCGACAACGGTAGTGTCACGGGCTAAACCCCAAGCCCCGCTCAAGAGGTTTGCCTTGAGTCCCACCCAAGGTCTTTTGTGGAATCCTCGAAACCACAATCATATTTTATATTTGTTCATCACATAAGCATCTCATGCTTTATCAATATGCATCACATGCATTTATATATCATGAAAACTTTATGAATATCATTCATATCATCATCATCAATCACATATTCTATTGCATCTCATGCATAGAATTTATCACAAATACATACATCACATATACCATTCATATCTCAAATAAATTCAATATCAATACCACTCACATATGAACAGAAAACATCATATCTCATAATATATCACACATATCATACATATTCGGGATTTCTCATTGAAGATAACAATATTATCCCGATTCCGTTCATAAACTATACATTTAAAATGTAACGCTCCCCCTACCTGGAATAAACGGTTCCAGAAGCTCCTCGAGCTACTAAATACAATCAGCTCGTTATTCATAAGATCCGAATCACCTCTTAGTTCTGAAATCTACCACAGCTACCTTGAACTAAGGAATTTAGAGTTCTTTCCACTCTCAAAATTTTAAGCCGATCCAACGATGGGGTTTACAGAGATCGTTAATGGAAAAGGCGTCCACGAAGTGAGGAAGTGCTGATATATATATATATATATATATATCTTAAGAGATAAGGAAGAAACAAGATAATAAAAGAAAAGAGGATAGGACAATAGAGAGGGTCCCATACAGAAAAGAGAATCTGCTAGAGTTTAGAAGAATAGAGCGACGTGGAAGAACCTCGATGATTGAAGTAAATATCATTTCTGACATGTTTTAGATATTTTGGCATATCTCTCTCATATCTTAATAAATTTTAATAAAATTGGTCTTGTTGGAAAGCTAAGACAACGAGGAATAACTTTGTAGTTGACCATATTTCTAAATTCTGACTCTAACATGGTAGAAAGATTAAATTGAAAGTACTCAGAAATATCTCTTTTCGAGAAGGATTCATCAGAGTCTTTTTTCATTCAAAATTGCTTCACTCAGAAGGAATTCACTCGGAAATGTTTCTGTTTGAAACACTCAGTCATAGCTATTCTTTCCTAGGAAGTGACCCACTCAGAAATGTCTCACCCGGAGACACCTCATTCAGAATATCTCACTTGGATATATCTCTACCTGAGTCAAAGCCTTTATTTACTTGAAAATATTTCTCTCAGAAGTGCGTCACTCGGAAGTCTTACAATCGAAAGAATCATTCGGAGTCGAAGTTCAGTCCTCTCTCGAAAATCTTTCCACTTGGGAATATCACTCGGAGTCGAAGACAATCTCGAAGACGAACCCGAGCACAATCTCTCGACAACTTTGGATATGGCCCGAGCACAGGCTCTAGACGATCTTTAAGACACCCGAGCACGAATTGAATGAAGGGGTTCACCACTCGGATATTTACTTCCCCGGGAATTATTCACTCAGAAACGTACTCATTCAAAGTTAAAGTCTTTCTCTGTCCAGAAGTACTTCCCCCTGGAAAGACTCACTCGGTATGTCTCAATTGGTGTCATACCACACGGAATCAGAAATATCTCACTTAGTGCCATCCTACTTGGAAATGTCTCACTTGGTGCCATCCCACACGGAAGTGTCGCACTCGGAGACATCCCACTCAGGAAAGTTGCACTCAACTCGGAGATACCCCACTCGGGAATTCACTACTCAGAAATATCTTGGCCCGAGAAGTACTTATTTGAAATCAAAGCTTTTCTTTGCTCAGAAGTACTTCTCTCGGAAACGACCCATTCGAAAACGTTTCACTCGGATTTACCTCACTCAAAAGTGTCTCATTCAGACACAGTTTTTCTTCACTCGGAAGTGATTCTCTCGGTCATGCTTCACTCAGAAACATCTTAACTTTACTTTACTCGGAAGTAGTTCTCTCACTCAGAAAGATCTTACTCGAAATCAGATCCCTTTCTTCACTCGGAAAGTCTTATCTCAAACATGATTCACTCGGGAACGTTTCGCTCGTCCGAAATCAGACTCGAAAATTCTTCACTGATAACGGATGTCTGATGCTTTTTAATTAAAAGAAACTCCACCGATCCTTAATGAATTATTTTCAAATTTAGGATGTTACATATAACCCCTCACAAAACACCCTTCTAGTAACATTATTCTTCAAACTTGTGCTAAAACAGCTAGATGAATCGATTCATATATAGATGAATTGATTCCCATAAGACTTTGCTTAGCCAAAGGAGGAGAAAATATCATTATGCTTGCTTACATGCTTTGAATTACTCTGTGATATATGTTGTATGTTTTAGGGGGAGTTTTATATGGAAATGGTATCTATCTCTATAAAATGTATCTGTCTTCAAGTGGTATATATTCTTAAATGTTTTTGGTGATGCCAAAGGGGGTGAAAATAAATATATACATTCTAAGTGGCATAAAGTATCTTACAAAGAGGGAGAGAATATCATGTTGTTATAATGATATCTATTAAATAATTAAGGGGCAGATAACATCTAGAGATCAACATCAATATCTATCCTTGTTGAAATTGTATGATTAAGGAGGAACCTTATAATTTTTTGAACAAGTGATATCCAATTACATGTGTAAATGACAAAGTGGTATTCAATTATATGTATGACATATGTATAACATGTGGTATCAAATTATATGTGTAAGGGGGAGTCATTTATGCCGTATATTTGAATTGTTATGAAACTAACACCTCGCGAGATGAACATTTGTTATCATCATCAAAAAGGGGGAGAATGTATTTATATGTTGATGTAGGTTTTGATAATGACACAACAAATGAACATATATAAAGGATGTTGTGTAAAGCGATTAATTAGAAGCAATTCAAGTTTATACGGATCAAGAAATCAAGAATTAAATCGATGAAGTCCAAAGAATTGATTCAAGGTATTTATAGAAATCTTAAACAAGTGATATAATCTTCCATGTGTCAAAGAATGAAAGAAATCAATAATCATGAACAAAAACACATCAAAAGACCCAAAATGCATCAGAATACATCAAAAAATGAAGAAACAAGTGCAGGAGAAGCATAGGAATCGATTCACCCTTATGGGAATCGATTCCCACGTGAAAAAGGAAGAAGGAATCGATTCAAAGCCATTGGGAATTGATTCATGGCGCTGGTAATCAATTCCTCCTTGTAGGAATTGATTCATGCACTTAAATAACCCAGGGAATCGATTCACGCAACACAGGAATCGATTCATGACTATAGGAATGGATTCCCCTTGCTAGGAATCAATTCATTCACTATTTTGATGGAAAAATAGCCTGGAGGAATCGATTCATCACTGGAATCATGCGCTGAATCATGGAAAATATCAGTACGCGCTTTCAGAAACTCAACTCCGTTGAATCCTCTCTCGAGACTCTAATTAAAACGGCTGTTGCATTTATCGAGGCACACAAACACCCTCTCCAAGCCAGAAATCAAACACGCAGGAAACTTGGAGGCAGACAAAATTCAAATTAATTGCACAAATCATGGAACTGGGAGTGGAAAACCTTGCCATTGAAACTCTATAAATAGAGAAGAAGCTGAAGGCAAAAACACACACCAACAGCAAGCAATTCTTTCCTTCCTCTCCCACGTTGCTCTCTTTATTTCTCTCGTTGCTCTTTGTTTCTCAATTGCTCTCTTTTTATTATTTGGCAAATTATTTTGAGAGTGAGTTTTGTGAGCAAAATTATTTTTAAGAGCTAAACTTGAATATTATTTCTTGAGAAAGAAAAATCATTTTGAGTGCTAAAATTTGCATATTATTTTCTAAGAGAGGAAAATAATTTTTGTGTGCTAAATTTGCATATTCTTTCTTAGAAAGGAAAATATTCTCAAGTGCTTTAATTTGTATATCCACTCTTTGGAGAGTTATCTTTGTACACCTAAACACCAAAAATTCTAGAGGTTTGGGTTGGGGTTTCTACCTTGTAATTGTGAGATTGAGAGATTGGGTGGGGTGTCCTTGTACTTGTGAGAATTGGGTTCTTGAGTGTGGGACACTAGAAAGCCGCGATTGCTCAAAGTTGTATCTCTAATCTCTAATAGTGGAAATCCTCTAAGGGGGTTGCTCAGAGGCGAGACGTGTGACATCCTGCCGCTGTTGAGGGCGGGGAGTGATCGCCGGTGCATGGGCACGGACAAGGAGCGGCTCCTGGCAGGCTTCCAACGGGAATGTGACATCCCGGGCACTGTTGAGGGCGGGGAGTGATCGCCGGTGCATAGGCACGGACAAGGAGCGGCTCCTGGCAGGCTTCTAGTGGGAGGGACACATGAACGAACCGAATACATACCAGAATGAGAGGGATCCAAAGACTATATAGGTACGGGACTATACAGTCGAGGATAGCTTAAAGAAATAAATTCGTACTACCTATACCAACAAATGCATTAGCCTTTTCGGTAGCCTATCACTTAAGAACTCCAAAGTTAAGCGTGCTTAACTTGGAGTAATTCTGGGATGGGTGACCTCCTGGGAAGTTCTTAGGAAGTGTGTGAGTGAGGACAAAAGTACATTGGAAAGGTCTCGTGTTGGTCTGTGGGGAGAGTCGTTCATTCCCGAAAAGCGGCCGGGGCGTTACAGTGGTATCAGAGCCTAGCCTCTCCTTGTACGGTATGGTTCGGGGACGAACCAGGCGGAAGCTGGTGGGCATGTGACATCCCGGCGCTGCTGAGGGCGGGGAGTGATCGTCGGTGCATGGGCACGGACAAGGAGCGACTCCTGGCAGGCTTCCAGCGGGGAATGTGACATCCCAGGCACTGTTGAGGGCGGGGAGTGATCGCCGGTGCATAGGCACAGACAAGGAGCGGCTCCTGGCAGGCTTCCAGTGGGAGGGACACATGAACGAACTGAATACATACCAGAATGAGAGGGATCCAAAGACTATATAGGTATGAGACTATACAGTTGAGGATAGCTTAAAGAAATGAATTCGTACTACCTATACCAACAAATGCATTAGCCTTTTCGGTAGCCTATCACTTAAGAACTCCAAAGTTAAGCGTGCTTAACTTGGAGTAATTTTGGGATGAGTGACCTCCTAGGAATTTCTCAGGAAGTGTGTGAGAGGGTGTTTGTGTGCCTCCTGTGAATTTCTCAGGAAGCGTGCTTAACTTGGAGTAAAAGCGGCCGGGGCGTTACAAGACGTACACCAGTGTGGTGGAACTCGTATATATCGGTTTGCAAATCTCTCTTCCCTACACTCATTTAATTTGTGTACTTAAAATTGCTTGCTAAATATTTGTGTTTATAATTTAATTAATTAAGCAACTTTATTAATTTACTTGTTAATATTAAAGTGCATGTTCTTTTAGTTTGATGAAATCTGTAAATCACTTAGATTAAAATTGTTAAAATTATTTAAGTAATATTCTTGAATTAATTATGCTAAAATTAATTATTACCTTCTAAGTGTTCAAAATAGTGTAACGTTTAATTTGATATTCTTAATTGTTATCTTGAATATTACTTAAACGTAAGTGAATTCACTTGCCATACATTAAGTGCTTATTATCTTGTCTTGTGTATAAATTGTTATTTACTTGTGATTAAATTTATCTTTTTCATCAAGCATATTTATTAAAGAATTAATTTCAAAAGCATTCCAAGTAAAATTTTTAATACTCAATTCACCCCCCTCTTGAGTAATTGAGGCCACTTGGTTAACACGTCCTTCTTTTATTTTATTTTTAAAAAACTAAAACCTTTATTTTATTTTTTAAAAAAGTAAAACTTGGAATGCTGTTTTTTCTTTTCCTTTATTTTATTTTTTAAAACTAAAAGTTTTACTTATTTTGAAAATGTAAAACCTATAGCTTTTTTGCTTTTATTGGTAAGTGTATTATGTTACATTAAATAACTTTTGTTGTCGATAAAATTTAAGATTCAATTTTCCAGTATACAGGGGGTAACACTAGCACTCTCTATACCGGTATATATGAGCACCTAATGTTCAATTAAATAAAAATCCGTGGAAATTATTTTTTTCCTGATTTATTGCGAACTCCATTTAGTCGCTCAGAAGTCCTAAACTAGTTACATTAACCCAAGAGGGTTTTAGGCGATAGCCAGGTGCAGTTCCAACATGTTTCAGTAAGTTATGGATGTCCTAAGGTGTTGTGTAATCGATTACACAGATCCTGTAATCGATTACACAGATCCTATAATCGATTACCAGTAGTTAAAATAGAATTTCAGTATCAAGGTATGTTTGGTAATTGATTACCAAAAATCATGTAATCGATTACCTACAAGCCCCTGCATAATTTTACAATTTTGTTCTCTGGTAATCGATTATACTAATTTGGTAATCGATTACCAAACAGGCAGAATGTAGAATTTTGGCTACCGGCCAATTTTTGCATACTCTAACTTCCCAAATGACCTCCAACCACTACCAAACTTTAACACTACCTAAATCACACCATTTATGACCTGTGGCAACCGGCCACGCTCCAAAATTTCTAAAAACGAGCAAGTTATGTGCAAAACGTAATTTGGTAAACTTAGACCATTTCCATCCAACTTCACCCATCAATTTCAAATTGGGCCATTCCAATTCTCCTACATTCTAAATACTAAATACAAGCTATTAGACATATCTGGAGGTTCTAGAACCTCATATTCCATTTTGACCTATTCAGTTCCTAATTACCCATGAATTCTAATAGTTCTACATGTCCTTTGCCAAAACTAGAGCTACCAAGCTATCTACACATCATTCAAGCATCTCATGTGCAATACAATACATAATTCCTACCCATTGTGAACACCTCTTTTGGTCCGGCCCAAATTGTTATGACACCGGACTCATCCTTGAAATCGGGAACACCGGGCAAGGCCTAAGTTAACACCGCACCTCAACTCCGTCCATGAGTCCTCATCTTAACACTCCGCCCATGAGTCCTCAATACTCCGCCCATGAGTCCTTAACACTCCGCCCATGAGTCCTCAATACTCCGCCCATGAGTCCTTAACACTCCGCCCATGAGTCCTCAACACTCCGCCCATGAGTCCTCAACACTTCGCCAACCGCCCTCATTTGCACTCCGCCCCCATGAACGGTGTGGAACTCCGCCTCTTCACACACCGTCCCATAAACGGTGTGGCACTCCGCCCTCTTCACACAACGTTCCACAGGGTGTTAGCCAACATCAACTCCGCCCAAACGTTCGTCCTCACCTCAGGAGTACCTTAAACGGCCGATGTCGCGGATCTGACAACAAAAGACGAGGCGAGTCCGGCCTAAGTAAGACGATCTCATGGTTTGACCGAGGTCAAAATGGGCACACCGGCTGGTAGTAGATCCGGACCAGGAAGGAGAACATCGGCCCCTGTGATTACATTGAAAGATTCAGCCGGTGTGAAGATACATGCAATGGTTCTTAAGGCCCCACATCGGATCAGTGGAGACTCCGTCCAACCAATGGCTTTGCTAACCGGTGTCACGAATTTGACAACGGAGGGGTGAGGTCGGAAGATTGTGCGCGGTGACCTGGAATCGCACTCCCTAGAAAATGGCAGACAGGGAGGCGAAAGTGGGCAATTAAAAAAAATCCCACTGAAAACCCTGCTCCCCACCAATGGTAATGGCCAGAGCAGCACACCACTACACAGATGGGCGAATGGGATTTCTGGTTGTCCCAAAACCCTCAGCCCATCACTCAAAGGCCCTATAAATGCCCCAACCAAGGAAGCTCAGGGGGTTGGCCTTCAGATTCTCCCTCTACGCGAGAAAACTCTTCTGAAATTCTCTCTGATTCTTCAAGATCCTTAACTGACCTCCCCACCTGAAACCAGTGACTTGCCCTAGTCATCACAAAAGGACTCCTTAGTTCGAAAAGGGGTTTGAAGTTTTCTTTTCTCACTAACACAAAGTCACTGCTCTCACACCGTCCGTATCCCGAACGTACCTCGTCACCACAGAGCTGATTCCACTCCAACTCCCATACGTTGTCAATCCTTGTCACTGCTCAACAGCGTTCACTCCGGATCAACCTCCCACAACACCGGTCGCGACCTTCAGATCTCCAGTTCGGGTCCAACTCCGGTTCATTGTCCCTGCCAGCGTACGGGTTCGAAATCAGTCCGACACCGTCACTGCGCTCAACCTCTCACGTCGGTTCATAGCTCGTCACACCGGTTCCATTCCATTCCTTAGTTCTTTTGCTGTTAGTTCCCTTTTTTGTTTTACTTTCCTGTGAGTTTACTGCTTGTTGATTGTAGTTGTCTGCGTACCTTTAGTTTACGCTGTTAATATTTTTTACCCTTTTCCATAATAAGTTGACATAATAAAAAACAGTTTTGTAAAAAAACAGTGTCGTACGGGAGCACTCCTGTCTACACCACCCTCTTAGGATTCGTGCACGTGCGAAGAATTTCGCTTTGTATGAATTCCCCTCTTTAATGATATCCATCAACATCTTTCTAATCCCTCTCTAAAATAGCAATATTCAGAACTACGTAACCCTGATTTCTTGATAACTCAAGAATACGTAGGAGCGGGACTTTAACTCCTGTCGGGCCCATCTTTCTTATTTCCTTTTTTTTTCTCTGTTGTTGATTTACTGCTTTACTTTTTATATTTCCTTCATAAACTTCCCTTTTTTAGTCACTTCCGTGAAAATCAATTTAGACGTGACGTCTTGTTGGTTTCCCCATAGTTTTGTGCCCAAGCCTCGCCATAATTTCATAGGGAAGGGGTACTTAGGACAAGACGTCCCGCTTATCCCTTTCCTATCCCTATCCTTTTATTCTAGGATGTCCAATTTAGACGCGACGTCTTGATGGCATCCTCTCACCCCTCTGTCTCATATCGAAGTCGAGCTTAATTCGGACAAGAACGTCCCATTAACCTCGCTTTGGCCTTCTATGTCTGTACAGTCCTTTCCTCCATTCCATCATTTTTCAAAATAAAAGGGAAGAAACCATGTTTTATTTAAGGCTATTTATGTCGTGCTTTCGGTCTTGGTACTGTCTTTGACAGGCGATGTAGGGTGCTAATACCTTCCCTACTCGTAACCGACTCCCGAACTTGAATCTCACTTTTTTTAACCAGTGCCCTCCCTGAATTTAGTTTTTTCCAATGTTTTTCCCCATAAAAAAAAAAACGTTGGTGGCGACTCCCTGTTTCATCTTTTTCTCTCTCGTTCGCCGCGCCGTCGCGATCCAGGTTGCGACAGATGGCGACTCCACTGGGGAATTACTTAAGAGAGTCAGGCCAGTTCGATTGAAAGCGCATGTTCTTTTTATATAGCCTTTGTTATCTCGGATTTCTTCCCATTGTCTTATTTTCTATTGACTGACGTGAATGTTTGTTTTTGTTTTAATCGTCTTGTTATTTGTTTCGGTGTCTATGTTTCGCATGTTTATTGAACCCTAGGGTAGGAGACCATGTTACTTTTCCGCAAACATTGAACCCTAGGGTAGACGACTTTGTATATTTGTTCTGTGTTTGTTCTTTGTGCAGAATGGGTAAGGTATAAGGTATGGACTGCCCTTCCACACACTACACTCACAATTATTTGCACACACTTATGAGTGGCGCCCTATACCCGGGCCCCAAATGAAGCTTAAGTTAGGAGGGGTTGGTAACGGAATCGTATAGGATGTACTTCCTATCCGGTATTCGTGAGAACCTCAACCAGAGTTCGACCTCTTATGATATACGCACTTAGTGAATTCCTCACTGTTTGCGTCCCTGTCATGATTAGGATCTTGGCTCTGGTGACCTTCTAGATGTCTAGCGGAAGCCACCCAATGTGAGAAATCCACTGTTAGATAAGCTATAGGTCCCAGAAAAGACTTTCAGAGAAAACCCTGACTTAAGGCACAAAAGGGCAGACTTTACCTTGTCTCATTCTCACTTTCCCTTTAAATCCAAATTGATGAATTGCTTACGTGTTCAAAGGGTTACTTTATTCCAAACAAAGGGTGAATCATTTTTCTTTTTCAAAAAAAATAGTAATCCTTTAACAAATAAGCAATTCCCTCACTTTTTGTGTACTTATGAGTCCTGGGTTATAGACCTTCCCAATCGTCAAAATGAAAACAAAATTCTATTCAAGCAGATGTGGATGAAGTTGGGAAGATCCATAACCCGTGCGACTTTAGTTTCACATGAGTTTTGCCGACCGCTACTTCTCAAACTGAAAATGTTTTCCAATAAATTGATGAAGAAGTAGTGGTTCACAAAACATGGCAGTAACTGATTTCTTTCTCCCTCTCATTGCTCTTGCAGGAAGCTGTTTGGAATTTAGCGGGTACCTTTGAGCAATATGGAAATTAACATGAGATCTGATAGTTGTGACACAAATGTGACCGAATTAAGGAAAGTATTGCACCTTAAGGCCAAGAAGATTGACATGGGTAGTCTGCAAACAATGGGGAGAAAATTAAGCCTGACACGGAAAATGGCTTTTACAAGAAAGTATGGAAAGATTCTGAAGTTGTTAGAAGTGGAAGTGCAAACTGAGGCGATCACTGCCTTAGCACAGTTCTATGACCCACCTCTCAGATGTTTCACGTTTAGAGACTTTCAGTTGGCCCCATCTATTGAAGAATTTGAACAAATCTTGGGGATGCCTTTGGAAGGACAGATACCTTATCGTCATCTCGACCATCATGCGACTATCGCTTCCATCGCCCGTGTTCTGAAGATCCGTCCTGACACCTTAAGGGATGCACAACTAAATAGAAATCAGATCCCCGGATTCACTCGGGAATTTCTCGAGAAACATATGCAGGTCCTGGCAGAAAAGGAAGATTGGGAAGCCTTTATGGATGCTCTAGCTATTACCATCTATGGTGTTGTGTTGTTCCCCAACATTGATAATTATGTGGATTATGATGCTATCGCCGTATTCCTAGCTCGCAAGCACAGGCTTGAGAATCCTGTCACGGCTGTGTTGGCAAATGTGTACTGCACCATGGATTTCTGTCACACACAAGGTGGAAAAAGGGTTATTTGTTGTCTACCTGTTTTGTATGTATGGCTCACATCACACGTTTTCCACCAAGTTTGTAGGGCCGAATGTCCGGTTTCTGATCTGAAGCTATGTCAGTTGACAGTGAAAAGTGGGCGCGAGTGGGCCAATCACCTCATAGGGCTCACAGCTGAGAAAGTTAGGTGGTATCCCCAATGGTTGGAAGTTGAATCAATTGTTCATCACTGTGGAAATTACCCAAATGTTCCCCTTATTGGTACGCAAGGATGTATCAACTATAATCCCATCATAGCCAAGCGTCAGCTAGCTTATCCTTTGCTTGGACCACCTGATGAAGAGTCTCTCATTCCTTTCATCTCATATTACTCGAAAGGAAGCTGTGTCCTTGTTATTCGGGATATAGCGAATGCATGGAAGAAAGTCCACCGAAAGGGAAGAGAGCTGGGGGCCCGAAGCCATGATGTCAGAGGAGAATATTATGAGTGGATCTTGAATAGGGTCTCTATTGTTAAATTACCCTTCAGGAGTCCCCCTCGTCTCCAGGAAAATCCTCCTGCTCCTTCACCTGTTGCGGAGGATGAAGCAACCAAGGCGCTAAAGACCAAAATAGAAGAGTTAGCTGCCAGGAACAAGAAGCTAGAGGAAGACTTATTGAGATGTCAGCAAGAATACACCCTCCAGAAAAGGGAGAACCTGGAGAACAAGCAAGCTGTTGAAGAGATCAGGAAGAAACGAAAGATTGATGAGAGCTACATGATAAAACAAGATCAATGTCTTCAAGCGGCCAATTCTCAACTAAAAATGAAGAACAAGCAAAGTGATACCATCCTGGCTGAGAAACGTCTTCTGAAAGATATGCTGGCGCAATCAAAAGAAAATGAGCAGAATATCATGGTACAAAAAGAGCTCCTACAGACACAAGTCCACAAATTGGAACAACAGCTCAATGAAATGAAAAAGGCTTGCGAACAAGAGATAAGTGGGGAACGACAACGCACCGTAAACATTGAGCAAGATTGTCAAGAGACCATACGCCTCTTAGAAGCTGAACAAAACGAAACCATTCACTTATGGATGGATCGTTTTGCTAAGTTGGCGTACCTGGCCAACGGGGCTCTAGAAGATCTCCCATTTTTGCTCAAACAAGCGGAAGGAATTGCTAACCCGGTCAACACTCCTAGGGAAATTGCCACGTTCTTAGACTACTGCAGAGGACGAATTTGTAAAATGAGGGAAATGATTGCCCGAGCTAGGGATGGCTGATTTATTTTCCGCTTTGTAACTTGGCACTTTATGGCAATAATGTACTCTTTTCGAAATAATGGATTCCTTTGTCTTCACAACTATCTCATGATAATTTCCATTCAATGCTTTACTTAGTACTTTTGAACGTGACGTTCTGAGGAACAGTCGAAGGATCCGTCAAGTTCCAACATCGCTTCCCGCGTAACCTCGTTCCACTTAATTTTTTCTCTAATTTGCTTATCTTTTCTAAATTTTCTTTTGTGTTTCTTTCTAAAGACATTACGGGTAAACATTCTTACGGGACCAGGCTCAGGAAGAAACTCATGGCTGACATAGAACAAGAAAATGAGAATTTGAAGGCTGAGCTCGCCCAGGTCAAGGAGCAGATGGCCGAGATGGCCAAGCTCCTGGAAAGGAGAGTCACAGAAGGGGGATCTTCTGCAGGGGTTGAAGACGCCCGGCAACAACCACCCACCTCCCATCACGGTCAAGATCCGGCTACAGGATCTGACCCCAGGACCACCGCACCTCCTCTCGTTGTTCGCATAAGAAGGCCAAATCCTGCAAACACCCAACAACACACCTTTGTGGATGAGGAAGGAAATGTTATTCCCTTTCCTCCGTATGGTTTGCCACACGGATATTTTCCACCACTCCAGGAAGAACCTTGCCACCAAGACCCAGTTCCCATCACTGCCCAGCCTAACACTAATCAATCAAACAACCCGCTTACCCAAGCACAAGCCACCCTGGTGCCACCTACTCATACACAAGCCGCCCAAGCACAGCCTGCTCATACCATTCGTATACCCCAAACCACTGCCAAACCAGATACCTTCATACCAAACCCTGACATGTTTCATTCCTACCAGCAACACGGGAAGGTTAGTCAACATACTGCTGCCAGTCCAAATGCTGTGGCTACTACCCAAGAAGAGAGGTTGGAATTCTTGGAAAGGCGTTTAAGGGAGATGGAAGGAACAAGTAGATTTGGGACAGGCACTGCTGCTGAACTTTGTCTAATCCCTGATGTCGTCATACCTCCTAAATTCAAGACGCCTGATTTTGACAAATACAGAGGGTTGACATGCCCGAAGAATCATCTAACCATGTACTGCCGTAAGATGGCTTCGCATGCGTCAAATGACCCTCTGCTGATTCATTGTTTTCAGGACAGCCTGGTTGGGGCTCCCCTGACATGGTACAATCATCTAGAGCGCTCTCGTATACGCTGCTGGAAAGACCTAGCAGACTCGTTCATGCAACAATACAAATATAACCTGGACATGGCCCCGGATAGGGGACAATTGCAGAACATGACTAAGAAGGATAACGAGACGTTCAAGGAA
The DNA here is from genome assembly GCA_037962975.1 of Clitoria ternatea. NCBI lineage: Eukaryota > Viridiplantae > Streptophyta > Magnoliopsida > Fabales > Fabaceae > Clitoria > Clitoria ternatea. Next base: position 230,937,884 of record CM075672.1, read on the forward strand.
TACGCCCAAAGGTGGCGCGAAGTAGCGGCACAGGTTGACCCACCTCTATCTGAAAAAGAGGTGATCACTATGTTCATAGATACACTTCAAACTCCTTTCTATGAGAAGATGATTGGAAGTGTCTCGTCCCATTTCTCTGATATTGTCACTATTGGAGAAAGGATAGAAAATGGACTAAGGACCGGCAGGATAGTCCGAAGTCCATCTGGGATGGGAGCTGCAAGGAGACCCACACTCGGCGAAAACAGGAGAAGAGAAGGGGAGACCAACTTTGTCTCTCACAACCAGAGAAGGAACCTGGCAGGGCCACCTACCCCAGTTAGCCTTTCGCCAGTATATCCCGGCGTGTCGCACCCGTATGTGGCAGCTATTCCAAACCATAATCCACCACAATTCAGACCAACCGTTGTACGGCCACCTGCGCCACCACAGATACCACACCAAGCACCACAAGCCAACCCACCGCCAAATATCCAAAGAAGGAACAGTGACCGTGCTCCACCCCAATTCGATCCCATCCCAATATCCTATACCGAACTCTTGCCTCACCTCATTGAAAAAACTCTAGTAGTACCCTGTCCCTTGAGGCCATTACAGCCACCTTATCCTAGGGGGTATGACCCTAATGCCCGGTGCGATTATCATGCGGGTGCACCAGGCCATTCTACTGAAAATTGTCTGGCTTTAAAATATAAAGTAAGGGACCTGATTCAGGCAGATTGGATAAGCTTCCGAGAAGGAAGTCCAAATGTGGCAACAAACCCTCTGCCTAATCATGAAGGACCCGGGGTCAATGCTATCGGGGAAGATGTGGAGTATACGTCCAATGTTGAGGACATTCAGATGCCTCTAAAAGGAATTCACTCCCTTATGTTTGAGGTAGGGTTAGTGAAGGACAAATGGGATGAAGACTTTGATGATGCCCAATCGACAAAGCAGCAAGAGTTTCGAAAAACTCTCCAAAGGTTTATGGACAGTCACACTATACGAGTCTGCAAGCGCCATGGCGATGAGGTAAATATGATACAGGGACAAACTGGACCTCGGGCCCCAAAACCCCTGGTCATATTTTATAGTAAAAACGCGTCGCTAACACAGACCCCTGCCAGAACCACTATTACGGCACGGCCACCTGCTCCATTCCCGTATGACAACTCCCACGCCGTGCCTTGGAAGTATAACACGGACATAGTTGTTTCCAACCCCGTAATAGTTAATCCGGCGCCTGCTTTGTTGGTTACCAACATCGCCGGTGTAGGCGGAATGACCCGAAGTGGGGGAGTGTATGCGCCTTCGGAGCCAAAGCAAGACAAGACGGCCGTAGAAGGCAAAACCGGGAAGGTTGGGATCGCTGGCGAAGCAAAGAAGGTTGTGCCAGAAGAAGAGACTGGGGAGTTCTTAAAATTTATCCGCCACAGTGATTACCAGGTATTGGATCAGTTGAACTATACCCCCGCCAAGATCTCCTTATTATCTCTGCTGACAAGTTCTGAATCACATCGGAACGCGCTGATGAAGGTGCTAAGTGAGGCGCACGTGAAACATGACTTGCCTGTTGATAAGTTCCAAGGTATTGTTGGGCATATAGTGGCCAGTAACTATCTGACTTTCACGGATGACGAGGTGCCGGTGGAAGGGAAAAGACACAACAAAGCGCTCCACATCTCTGTGAAGTGTCAAGACCATATTATGGCAAAAGTGCTCGTCGATAATGGATCATCCTTGAATGTGATGCCCAAGTCTACATTAGCTAAACTACCCGTAGATGGGGCATGCATGAGACCGAGCTCCATGATAGTAAGAGCTTTTGATGGGACCCGACGGGAAGTCATAGGCGAAATTGAGCTACCCATACAAGTTGGACCCCATATCTTTCAAGTTCTCTTCCAAGTAATGGATATCATGCCCGCCTATAGTTGCTTGTTAGGGAGGCCATGGATCCATTCAGCGGGGGTAGTTCCTTCCACTTTACACCAGAAACTAAAGTTCATCGTTGATAACAGACTGGTAATCGTTTCTGGAGAGGAGGATCTTCTGGTCAGTAAGCCAGTTACTACCCCCTATGTAGAGGCAGCCGAGGAAGCCCTCGAGACATCTTTCCAGGCTTTGGAGATAGCCAACGCCACAAGTATGCCTTTCCCAAAGGTACCGCTAGCAGTAGCGAAGACCATGCTACGAGGAGGATATAAGCCGGGAAAAGGACTCGGAAGAGAACTGGAAGGAAGAATTCAACCTGTCTGTCTCCCTGAGAACAAAAATAGGTACGGCCTGGGATACCAACCTACCACTGAAGACCAAAAAGGGGAAGAAAAAGAGAGGAGAGGGAAGAGGATTACTCGTCATATCGGGCATGCACTCAACACTGCGAAAATCCCCATCTGTGACCTCTACCAGAGCTTCAAGAGCGCCGGAATAATGTTTTCAGATCAAGTGGCCGTGATCCAGAGTAATCTTGATGAAGGCCCCGGATTTGTGTATGCTGGCTCACCTGGTCAGGAACTGAACAACTGGGAGGTCATAGAATTCCCCACGATTTGTACCATTTCATCAAAGTAATCATGTTTTCTGTTCGATCCTGTAGCTATGCTTCGGGATCTCCTTTTGTAACAATAAAACTTGTTCGTTTGTTTAATAATAAATGCCGTCAGTTTCCAAATAGCTTGATCTGTTTAGTAACCTATTACTTAAACCTTTCTCTTGCTTGTTTTCCTTTTCATTTGCTATGATACACTGAAAATGCAGATCCGAAAGCGATTCATCTGAGAATAGTGAGGATTCGGTCTTATTTCACGATTTTGACTGTCTAACTGATTGCGCCAATGAGGAATATGATGAAGACTACGATCCCTCGCCTGAGTTAACCCGGTTATTGGAACAAGAGGATAAGGAAATTCTGCCCTACTTAGAGATAGCCGAGGTTATCGATTTGGGAATTGGAGGAGTTAAAAAGGAAGTCAAAATTGGTACCTCATTAAGTAAAGAACAGAGGCAGGAACTGATTGGGTTATTGAGAGAGTTCAGCGATGTTTTCGCCTGGTCTTACCAAGATATGCCAGGACTGGACAATAGCATTGTCGAACATAGGCTACCATTAAAACCTGAATGTCCGCCAGTAAAGCAGAAGCTGCGACGTATGAAACCTGAGATGCTTTTGAAAATCAAGGAAGAAGTCAAGAAGCAATTTGATGCCGGGTTCTTAGCCGTGGCAAAATACCCACAGTGGGTAGCAAATATCGTCCCGGTCCCGAAAAAGGATGGCAAAGTACGAATGTGTATGGACTATCGCGATTTGAACAGGGCTAGCCCCAAGGATGATTTTCCCCTGCCTCAGATTGATGTTCTGGTCGACAATACCGCACAACATACGATCTTTTCATTCATGGACGGTTTCTCCGGATACAATCAAATTAAGATGGCGCCCGAGGATATGGAAAAAACCACATTTGTCACCTTGTGGGGAACTTTCTGTTATAAGGTGATGTCTTTTGGTCTAAAGAATGCCGGAGCAACTTACCAAAGGGCCATGGTAACCCTTTTCCATGACATGATGCACAAGGAGGTGGAGGTTTACGTCGATGATATTATTGCCAAGTCTAAAACAGATGAAGGGCATATGGAAGACCTAAGAAAACTCTTCGAAAGGCTGAGGAAATTCAAGCTTAGGTTGAACCCAGCCAAGTGCACCTTCGGCGCAAGATCCGGGAAATTACTGGGATTCATAGTAAGCAAGAGGGGCATAGAGGTTGACCCTGACAAAGTTAAAGCCATTCTTGACATGCCTCCTCCCCATACAGAAAAGGAAGTTAGAGGTTTCCTAGGGAGATTAAATTACATCGCTCGCTTCATCTCACAGTTGACGGCAACATGCGAGCCAATTTTCAAGCTGCTCCGTAAGAACCAACCAGTTCAATGGAACGAGGATTGTCAAAAGGCTTTTGAAAAGATAAAGCAGTACTTACAGAACCCGCCAGTTTTGATCCCACCTATCCCGGGAAGACCACTCATTTTATACCTTACAGTGTTAGATGAATCCATGGGTTGTGTGTTGGGGCAACATGATGAGACTGGGAAGAAAGAGCATGCCATTTATTATCTAAGCAAGAAGTTCACTGACTGCGAGATGAGGTATTCTGCTCTGGAAAGGACCTGTTGTGCGTTAGCATGGGCAGCCCGACGTTTGAGACAATACATGATAAACCACACTACTTGGCTAGTTTCCAAAATGGACCCTGTCAAATATATCTTTGAAAAACCTGCCTTAACCGGGAGGATTGCTCGATGGCAGGTCCTGCTAACTGAGTACGATATAGTCTATGTCACTCAGAAGGCTATAAAAGGAAGTGTTTTGGCTGACTACCTAGCTCATCAACCCATAAGAGATTATCAGCCCATGCAGTTTGACTTCCCGGACGAAGATATCATGGCCCTGATTGATGAAGAAGGAACCCAAAAGGATAAATGGACCCTAAGGTTTGATGGTGCTTCTAACGCATTAGGACACGGAATCGGAGCAATCCTCATTTCACCTGACAGAGAACTTATCCCCGTTTGTGCTCGATTATGTTTTGATTGCACCAATAACATCGCTGAGTACGAGGCGTGTTCTCTGGGAATCCAAGCAGCGTTAGATGCCAAAGTGAAGAAATTGGAAGTATACGGGGATTCTGCCTTGGTCATTCACCAACTAAAAGGAGAGTGGGAGACTAGAGACAGCAAATTAATTCCCTATCAAACTCGCATCAAGGAGTTGATTAAGGAATTTGATGATGTTTCTTTTCACCATGTTCCCCGAGAGGACAACCAAATGGCTGATGCTTTGGCTACCCTAGCATCTATGTTCAAGGTGAGCAATGATTACGACATGCCTCTCATTGAAATAGTGCGGCACCACGAACCCGCATATTGCCAGATGATTGAAAGGGAGTCAGATGGGAAGCCTTGGTATTACGATATCAAGAGGTATGTCCGAAATCGAGAATATCCCGAAGGTGCTACAGAGAATGATAAGAGAACCCTGCGACGGCTCGCCATGGGTTTCTTCTTAAACGGTGATGTGCTTTATAAGAGAAACTACGACTCTATCCTTCTTCGTTGCATCGACACCGACGAGGCAAGTAAAATCATGAGAGATGTCCACGAGGGATGTTTTGGAACTCACACCAACGGGCACGCCATGTCGAGAAAGATCTTGAGGGCTGGTTACTACTGGATGACCATGGAGTCAGACTGTTTTGCCTATGTTCGTAAGTGTCACAAATGTCAGATATACGCGGACCATATTCACGCTTCACCGTCTTCCCTAAATGTCTTGTCAGCTCCCTGGCCCTTTTCAATGTGGGGTATGGACGTCATTGGACCCATCGAGCCAAAAGCCTCTAACGGTCATCGTTTCATTTTAGTCGCTATCGACTATTTCACGAAATGGGTAGAAGCTGCTTCGTACGCCAATGTGACAAGGAGTGTTGTGGTTAAATTTGTCAAGCGTGAACTGATATGCCGGTACGGTCTGCCGAGTCAGATCATCACTGATAATGGCATGAATTTGAATAACAAAATGATGAAGGAACTTTGTGAAGACTTCAAAATCCACCATCATAATTCCTCCCCGTATCGCCCTAAAATGAATGGGGCAGTCGAGGCAGCCAATAAAAACATCAAGAAGATTGTACAGAAAATGGTTGTGACCTACAGAGATTGGAGCGAAATGCTCCCCTTTGCTTTACATGGGTATCGTACTTCGGTCCGAACTTCAACTGGGGCAACTCCATTCTCCCTAGTTTATGGTATGGAAGCGGTCCTGCCTTTCGAAGTAGAGATCCCTTCTCTTCGAGTAATAATGGAGGCGGAATTAAAGGAAGCTGAATGGACCCAAGCTCGGCATGACCAGTTAAATCTGATTGATGAGAAGAGATTGGCGGCCCTTTGTCATGGACAGCTGTATCAAAAGCGTATGAAACGAGCGTTTGAAAAGAAGGTACGACCTCGACAATTCCGAGAAGGAGACCTAGTCCTCAAGAAAATCTTGCCAATCCAAAAGGACATCCGAGGGAAATGGACACCTAATTACGAAGGACCATACGTCGTGAAGAAGGCTTTCTCTGGAGGAGCTCTAATCCTTACCAACATGGATGGAGAGGATCTACCAATGCCTGTGAACGCCGACGCGGTGAAGAAATATTTTGCCTAAAAAAAAAAAAAAAAAAAAAAAAAAAAAGAGGGGTGCTCGCTAGGCTGAAAACCCATGGGGCAGCCTAGGCAAAAATTAGAGCTGCTTGATGAGTCGAAAACCCGGAAGGGCGACTCAGGTAGAATAAAAAGCTACAAGTTCAGGCATAAGGACGAGAACTCTTCAGAGAAGGAAAACTGGTCAGGCAGGCGTATCTTTGTCAAAAGTCATTTCCCAGAAGTAAAATCAGAGGACAGTCTCGAAGTCGTGAGGAAAGATCCGGATTCTTATCACTCGCGGGGAGTCGCTGGAGGGTTCAAAAGGCCTTCTTTCCCTCCCACCTTTATACATATGTTTTTTGTTACCTTTACCTTCGTTACCAGTGTACATACTTATATTCAATAATAAAATGAGCTTTCCCTTTCCTTCCCCTGAGTCAACGGCTGAATCTTATAAACGAACAAGTTTTTCTTAAGAGGAAATTTTTGAAATGAAAAATGATGAAATGAAAAGTCGTGGTGAAGCAAAATGTATCCTGGCGTCAGACCTGGCCCGTGAGAAAGCATAACCAATTCTGTTAATTATGTTCCTGGAAGATAGAAATCGTCTCTATCTCATCCATGAGTTATCCTGAAAGCCTATCTTTCGAGAGAGGTCACTCGAAATGTCGATTCTTTTGATTACTCTTGCTTCTAACCATCTGTTTTGAAGGGTGATGGAACTACGTCACACAGAAGTGAAGAACCTGACACCAAGGATCCGGACCAGAAGTTTTCCCTAAGAGAAATTAGTAGATTGGCATCCCCAGTGAAATCACAATCGCCAAAGCTAGCACTTCCCAAGTTCTCACTCCCCAGCAGAACCATAATCATCAAAAAACTACACTCCCCAAATCCTTCCCCAGTGGGACTACACTTCCCGGTCAACCCAAACTGGGGCATCTCCCTGAGTTCGTTCTTTCATTCAAAGGGACAGTTCCCCAAGATTTCATCCAATCATGTCAAACTGGAGCATTTTCCCAGGTTTATTTTTCATTCAAGGGGCAGTCCCCTAACAACCTTCAGTCATATCAAACTGGGGGATCTCCCCAGATTCCCTTTCAAAGGTTGATTCCCTAACAGCATGCAGTCATACCAAACTGGGGGCATCTCCCCAGATCTCATTCTCTTTCCTTAGAAGGACAGTTCCCCCGATAACCCCCAGGTTACTCTATCCCAACTCACCTAATACTTTCCCAGTGGTACCTTGAAGGTCACTAAGAAGAGTTATCCTTCCCCAGTGGAATTGTACTTCCTAAACAATTCCAACAGGAGCGTCCCCCAGGCAGCTTCCCAAAAACTCGCAGTCAGGACAACCGAGGGGCAATTCCCCACCTTCACCTTTTACAAACCAAGGGCCACACCCCACATTATTTTCCTGTCAGTCAAGGGGCAATTCCCCACCTTCACCTTTTGCAAACCAAGGGCCACACCCCACATTTATTTTCCTGTCAGTCAAGAGGCAATCCCCCACCTTTACTTTTCTGCAAACCAAGGGCCACACCCCACCTTTATTTTCCTGTCAGTCAAGGGGCAATCCCCCACCTTCACCTTTTACAAACCAAGGGCCACACCCCACATTATTTTCCTGTCAGTCAAGGGGCAATTCCCCACCTTCACCTTTTGCAAACCAAGGGCCACACCCCACATTTATTTTCCTGTCAGTCAAGGGGCAATCCCCCACCTTTACTTTTCTGCAAACCAAGGGCCACACCCCACCTTTATTTTCCTGTCAGTCAAGGGGCAATTCCCCACCTTCACCTTTTGCAAACCAAGGGCCACACCCCACATTTATTTTCCTGTCAGTCAAGGGGCAATCCCCCACCTTTACTTTTCTGCAAACCAAGGGCCACACCCCACCTTTATTTTCCTGTCAGTCAAGGGGCAATCCCCCACCTTCACCTTTTACAAACCAAGGGCCACACCCCACATTATTTTCCTGTCAGTCAAGGGGCAATTCCCCACCTTCACCTTTTGCAAACCAAGGGCCACACCCCACATTTATTTTCCTGTCAGTCAAGGGGCAATCCCCCACCTTTACTTTTCTGCAAACCAAGGGCCACACCCCACCTTTATTTTCCTGTCAGTCAAGGGGCAATTCCCCACCTTTACTTTTCTGCAAACCAAGGGCCACACCCCACCTTTATTTTCCTGTCAGTCAAGGGGCAATCCCCCACCTTTACTTTTCTGCAAACCAAGGGCCACACCCCAATTTATTTTCCTGTCAGTCAAGGGGCAATTCCCCACCTGTACCTTTTGCAAACCAAGGGCCACACCCCACATCTATTTTCCTGTCAGTCAAGGGGCAATCCCCCACCTTTACTTTTCTGCAAACCAAGGGCCACACCCCAATTTATTTTCCTGTCAGTCAAGGGGCAATCCCCCACCTTTACTTTTCTGCAAACCAAGGGCCACACCCCAATTTATTTTCCTGTCAGTCAAGGGGCAATCCCCCACCTTTACCTTTCTGCAAACCAAGGGCCACACCCCAATTTATTTTCCTGTCAGTGAAGGGGCAATCCCCCACCTTTACTTTTCCACAAATCAAGGGCCACACCCCATATTTTATCTTCAGTCAAGGGACAGTTCCCCGCTCTTACCTTCCTATCACCCACTGTATGAAAAAAAAAAAAAAAAAAAAAAAAAGAGAACGGTGTTGATCCGACGTGAATACTAAGTGGAGGAGGTCCACTTTATTCTAAGACATGATGACCCAAAGGACGATGTTATGACCCCCAAGGTCGAATGAAGGAGACCCTGTCAAGTTGCGAGAGACGGTGTCCCAATGATTTCACCTCTTACTACTTCGAGGCGTAACAAACGGTGTCATGAAACCCACCTCGGATAGAATTGGGTTGCTGCCAAGACCGATGTCAGGTCAACTACAACGAAGGTTCAAAGGTTAATCGAAGTTGTGGACGGGGTGGCCATGATACACCGATCCGATGTTCTATGCTTCGCAAAAGACCGAATTAAGTCCATGTCCCATGTTGATGATTAGACGGTGTTACTTCAAGTGATACCGGTCACAAGAAAAAGATACTTAGAAATATTTTGAAAGAAAAGAGAAGACAAGCTGATGGATGAAAATTGCATTGCATTAATAAAGGGCACTGAGGCCATTACAGAATTAAAACTCCGGAGCCCATCCCGGAACAAGGCTAAGAAAAAAAGAAAAAAATCAAGAGTTGGGTGCTGGAGAGTCCGGTCTAGCAGAGGCTGTCCTCTCAGATTCCTCCGACACCGTCCTCAGTTCCATGCTTTGGCCTTCGGGGAGAGGCATCAGTTCGTAAGGAATATCCTCAGGTTCCGAAGCCTGACCCCGGTCCATAGCATATAGGTGGCCACCATGAAATTCATAGTAGACACCTATACCGTTCAGGTTAAGTTGAACAGCGGAATTCCGGTGTACAACCTGGCGAACGGCAGAACTGAAGGCAACATCGGCCAGTACCGAAAATTCAGCCATCTGCTCCTCGGCTTCCATCCGCTCCTTCGCTTGCTCTTCCTGCACATCGGCGAGCTTCCCAGATAGTTCTTTATTTTTCTTGTCCACCTCGGCCTTTGCAGCCTTGGCTTCATCCAGTTCGGTCCGGAGAGCTTTGAGAGCGTCCTCTGAAGCTTTAGCCTTAGCCTCAGCAGCATCTGCCCTCTTGGCAGCCGATGTGTAGGCAGCAGTGAGTTCGGACAGATCCTCCTTGCTCTTAGTCAGCTCCTGCTCCTTCTCGGCCAAAGCAGTCTGAGCCTCGACTCTCAAGGCCTCAGCTTTCTTCATCCGGTCTAGGCATTCCTTAGCCTCGATACCGGAATAGTAAGAGCGGCCTAAAGAGCTGAGGACCCCGGCTGCCTCAACCAAATTAAAAATAGCAGCTTCAGCAGCAGTCTGAGCTTCAGAAGCAGGAAGATCGGCCTTAAGCTTGAAGGGGATGTGGACCCGAGCCGGTGTCCCTCCAACGTACTCTAGAAAGTCCGAAAGGCGGGAGTTGACGACGATGTCGTCGGGTTGAGACCGGACCGGAGAAATATTTACAGGACCGGCCTCTTCCTCCCTTGGTACCTCCACCTCGGCCACAACCGTTGGAGCCTTGCGTTTTTTCGGCTTGGAGGTTGAGCCGATGTTGGACTTCCTTTTAGCTGGGGCCCTTTCAGCCGGTCCCAGAGTCATTGCCTCAATGTTTTCTGCCGGTATGCTCACCACTTTGGCCGGCGTGCGACGAGGAGTCACCCTATTCTCCTGTGCAGCAGCAGCAGCGTTTCGGGCTTCGGCAGCCTCCCTCAGTTTCCTGAGGATGTCTATCCGAGCCATCTCGCCTGGAAGGAAAAAAAGAGACAATGTTAATACCGGTGTGAATATATAATGGAAAAGGGTAAAGTTAAATAATATCTACCAAGGTAAGCATCCCGGCCGGACTCCGTCCCCAAAAGCCTCTTGCAGGAGAACTTGGCAATGGCCGAATAACCCTTCAGAGCGTCCAGGACTTTCTTGGACTCGGTTGACAAGTTACTCTCACTGACGATGTAGGCATTGCTTGTCAGGAGAAAGTGTTCATGAGTCCAACCGGTGTAAAACTTTCTAGAAAAATCAGAATTCTCCCAGAACACCGGCCTACCAGCATTGACCTCGACTTTGACATAGGAGTGTTTGAAACTGACCCCGTCCGTCTTGGCCGATTCGGTGTAACTTTCGAAGTTAACCACCTTTGAGTCGCAGCGGAGGTTGATGAAGCCTAGACCCCCTCCAGAATTACCCCGGCGCATCACCCTGCAATAGGTAAAAAAGAGGGCCACTGTGGGGACGAAGTGGAAGTACTCCCCAAGCACTTCCAAGGACCTTACCAAACCCCAGCCATTGGGATGAAGTTGGCTAGGGGCGCAGTCAAGAAACCGGAGTACCCCCATCTCAAACTCCGTCAATGGAAAGCGGACGCCGATCTTGGAGAAGACCATCTCATACATAAAGAGGTTCCTTGACCCCGGTTGATGGCAGATCCTGTCCGAGGTTAGGGGGCAGAATACAGTAAAGTCGTTTTCATGCTCCACATCAGCATGGACAACGACATCTTCGATGGTGACATCGGCAGCGTCTTCAGCATACCGGGAGACAATCGTCTTTGGGTCTTTATGAACCCAGAAGTAAGGATCTCTGGCCTTCTCAGCTAGCCAGTTGATCCGGTGTGCCAAGACATTTGTCTCAATAGGGTCAGTAATCACAGCAACACCGGTGGAGGAATTTTCAGAAGCCATTCGGACGGTATGGCGAAGAAAGGGAATACAACTGTAAAAGGCCACATCGTCAGTAAGATATAAATCGGCACTGCTTCCCCCTTCACTAGCAGCGCCAAAGTTAAACGAGGAGCCTGACGATGTGTCAAACCCCTCTGTTTCCCACAAAGGCAATTCGGAGAAACGATGCCCTGATGAGACGAACCGATGTGAAGCTCCCGAAGTTGCCCCACTTTGGTGACTCGGACCTCGGCTCGAAACTCCACCCGGCTGACGCCGGGATGTAATTGAAGGAGGACCGGACAGGACCTCAATGGAGTCATTACTCGAACCGGTGTCCCCCATGACCTATCTACGAAATTAAAGTGAAGTTTGGGATGGCTACCTGCTGAGGCGATGCGTGCAGTTCTTTTAGTGCGAGCAAGGTCGTAACACCGGAGGAAAAGCTTGAACGTCGGAGGAGAACTTTGAACACCGGAGGGGTTGAACGTCGGAGAGACAGCACTTCAGTATCAAGAAAGGAGTGAAAATGATGGATCCCCGAAGTTGCTTTTATAGAGGGAGGAGCGGAGATCCAGAACCTTCCGCATTCCGGCCCATGGCCCATTAAAAAGGGCCGACTTTTGGCATTCCGGCCCAATGGCGCGAATTTTAAATTTTGAAAGAGCCAGTTAGCTGGTGACACGTGGAAATGCCCAATCACCCAGTGACGTGGACCACATTTGAGACACGTCAGCTGTTTAAAATGCCACATCATTAAGCCCCACACCGGATTTTGGTCTTGCTTAACCCCTACATCGGTGTTCATATCTTTACTCCCCTTTCACCTCGGAAATTTACATTTCTCTTGTGAAAGAGAGTAAAGAGGGGCATCTGTGAACACCTCTTTTGGTCCGGCCCAAATTGTTATGACACCGGACTCATCCTTGAAATCGGGAACACCGGGCAAGGCCTAAGTTAACACCGCACCTCAACTCCGTCCATGAGTCCTCATCTTAACACTCCGCCCATGAGTCCTCAATACTCCGCCCATGAGTCCTTAACACTCCGCCCATGAGTCCTCAATACTCCGCCCATGAGTCCTTAACACTCCGCCCATGAGTCCTCAACACTCCGCCCATGAGTCCTCAACACTTCGCCAACCGCCCTCATTTGCACTCCGCCCCCATGAACGGTGTGGAACTCCGCCTCTTCACACACCGTCCCATAAACGGTGTGGCACTCCGCCCTCTTCACACAACGTTCCACAGGGTGTTAGCCAACATCAACTCCGCCCAAACGTTCGTCCTCACCTCAGGAGTACCTTAAACGGCCGATGTCGCGGATCTGACAACAAAAGACGAGGCGAGTCTGGCCTAAGTAAGACGATCTCATGGTTTGACCGAGGTCAAAATGGGCACACCGGCTGGTAGTAGATCCGGACCAGGAAGGAGAACATCGGCCCCTGTGATTACATTGAAAGATTCAGCCGGTGTGAAGATACATGCAATGGTTCTTAAGGCCCCACATCGGATCAGTGGAGACTCCGTCCAACCAATGGCTTTGCTAACCGGTGTCACGAATTTGACAACGGAGGGGTGAGGTCGGAAGATTGTGCGCGGTGACCTGGAATCGCACTCCCTAGAAAATGGCAGACAGGGAGGCGAAAGTGGGCAATTAAAAAAAATCCCACTGAAAACCCTGCTCCCCACCAATGGTAATGGCCAGAGCAGCACACCACTACACAGATGGGCGAGTGGGATTTCTGGTTGTCCCAAAACCCTCAGCCCATGACTCAAAGGCCCTATAAATGCCCCAACCAAGGAAGCTCAGGGGGTTGGCCTTCAGATTCTCCCTCTACGCGAGAAAACTCTTCTGAAATTCTCTCTGATTCTTCAAGATCCTTAACTGACCTCCCCACCTGAAACCAGTGACTTGCCCTAGTCATCACAAAAGGACTCCTTAGTTCGAAAAGGGGTTTGAAGTTTTCTTTTCTCACTAACACAAAGTCACTGCTCTCACACCGTCCGTATCCCGAACGTACCTCGTCACCACAGAGCTGATTCCACTCCAACTCCCATACGTTGTCAATCCTTGTCACTGCTCAACAGCGTTCACTCCGGATCAACCTCCCACAACACCGGTCGCGACCTTCAGATCTCCAGTTCGGGTCCAACTCCGGTTCATTGTCCCTGCCAGCGTACGGGTTCGAAATCAGTCCGACACCGTCACTGCGCTCAACCTCTCACGTCGGTTCATAGCTCGTCACACCGGTTCCATTCCATTCCTTAGTTCTTTTGCTGTTAGTTCCCTTTTTTGTTTTACTTTCCTGTGAGTTTACTGCTTGTTGATTGTAGTTGTCTGCGTACCTTTAGTTTACGCTGTTAATATTTTTTACCCTTTTCCATAATAAGTTGACATAATAAAAAACAGTTTTGTAAAAAAACAGTGTCGTACGGGAGCACTCCTGTCTACACCACCCTCTTAGGATTCGTGCACGTGCGAAGAATTTCGCTTTGTATGAATTCCCCTCTTTAATGATATCCATCAACATCTTTCTAATCCCTCTCTAAAATAGCAATATTCAGAACTACGTAACCCTGATTTCTTGATAACTCAAGAATACGTAGGAGCGGGACTTTAACTCCTGTCGGGCCCATCTTTCTTATTTCCTTTTTTTTTCTCTGTTGTTGATTTACTGCTTTACTTTTTATATTTCCTTCATAAACTTCCCTTTTTTAGTCACTTCCGTGAAAATCAATTTAGACGTGACGTCTTGTTGGTTTCCCCATAGTTTTGTGCCCAAGCCTCGCCATAATTTCATAGGGAAGGGGTACTTAGGACAAGACGTCCCGCTTATCCCTTTCCTATCCCTATCCTTTTATTCTAGGATGTCCAATTTAGACGCGACGTCTTGATGGCATCCTCTCACCCCTCTGTCTCATATCGAAGTCGAGCTTAATTCGGACAAGAACGTCCCATTAACCTCGCTTTGGCCTTCTATGTCTGTACAGTCCTTTCCTCCATTCCATCATTTTTCAAAATAAAAGGGAAGAAACCATGTTTTATTTAAGGCTATTTATGTCGTGCTTTCGGTCTTGGTACTGTCTTTGACAGGCGATGTAGGGTGCTAATACCTTCCCTACTCGTAACCGACTCCCGAACTTGAATCTCACTTTTTTTAACCAGTGCCCTCCCTGAATTTAGTTTTTTCCAATGTTTTTCCCCATAAAAAAAAAAACGTTGGTGGCGACTCCCTGTTTCATCTTTTTCTCTCTCGTTCGCCGCGCCGTCGCGATCCAGGTTGCGACACCCATCATATCAATTCAATAATATACACAACACATGAACAATTCTTGGGAATAATTCATATCCTTTCATTCATCATAGATCCTTCCTTGTCTATTCAAGTATAATCTATCATCATGCATATCAACATCATCAAAACTCATAAGACTTTATTAAAATTAATTCTAAACCTCCAGTGAGGCTCTTAGCTACCTAGTTCACTACATAAAGTGTACATATACATATCAGGAGCCCACCAACAAACTATACAAATATCGACACATATATACATATATCCATTAATGGTTCCCATGATCACAATGGTTCCCACATGGCTAATCATCATTCCTCACCATGGTCTAAATCCAGCCCGTTTTTCTGAATAGGCCCGACCCGTTTTGGCCCGTCAAAAAAACAGACCCTTACGGGTCGAGCCGGCTAGTTAGGCCTTTATTAAAAAATATATTAGTATACATATATATATTATAATTTATAATGCTTATTTATTATGGAATTTTAATATTTATTTTTTTATAATTGTAGACTTTATTTGATGTTATTTATTTTGGACTTTATATTATTAGTGTGTGTGTTTGATTTTTGTTTTAAATATTGGTTGATTATTTGATTTAGAATTAATTTTAATGGCTATTTATTGTTTCTATTTAATGCAAATAAAATAAATTTAAACTTTTAATAAAATAAATTGGATTAATTATAAAATACTTTGCATTAAAAAGGTGAAATCTATTTTTTATATCTAAAGTTTTTTTAAAAAATACTTAAAAATAGTTCAAATAATAATAATAAAATAACATATATAATTTTTTTAAAAAACGGGCTGGCCCGTTTTGGCCTGTGGGCCACACAAAATATGGGTCGGGCCAATATTTTTGGCCCGTTTTCATATTCTGGTCTGGCCCAGCCTGTATTTTGACGGGCTTACGCAAGCCTTGGTCTAGCCTGGCCATTTGACCTGTTTTGCCACCCCTACGTTTAAGAGCTAAAGTTATCAATTCATAACAATTTTGATAAGTTCCAACTTAATGAATAGCGTCGATGAGTTCTGATACTTAGTTATCAAAAATGCCAACACTGCCCTCTTACAACGATGATTCTGAAATGAGCCATAAACCATAAAAAGAAGGGATTAGAATTTAGATTCGTGAAACGAAGCCAAATGGAACCATGGGTCTTCATATACTTACTTGACATCGAGAAACCCTAAATTCCTAGGTGCAGCTCACACGCCCAAATGGTTCTAAACAACCTTTGAAATTCATGAAATTAAGGGAATTAGAGAGTAGAGTGGAAGAAGCTTGTCAAAATGAAAATGAGGTCATGTGTCATACCTCACAATTAAAGAAATGAAGAATTCCCTTGGCTTCTAAGGCTACCCACGTGAAGAGGAATGACAATGGGGCCTTGAATTCATTTGTATAAGTAGAATTTTAAGGAAGATGAAGATGGGTATGGTGGAGGAGTGTCGCAGGTGGTGGTGGTACAATGGCTCTTTTCTTTTCTTCTATTTCACATGCACGAGAGAGATGGGAGAAAGAATTGAGAGAAAGTTCAATTGGTAATTGCAAACTAATGGAAATAAGGGCACCAAGGTCTTTTTACGCGTTCAGTTAATTTCTGAAACCAATAAAGTAACTTAAGGTTACATGAAACTTGCCTTGATAAACTTTAGAAATTAATGTAACCATCATTAATTAATTTAACCTTCTTAATTTAATTATTTGATTAATAAAATTAACCAATAATTAAAATGAAGATGTTACAATATAAAATCTTACTTTTCACTCTATTCTTACGTGAGTTTAGTGGGAATCTGGTATTAAAGAACAATGGCTCAGTGGGAGCTCAATGTCTTTGATTAGGGAGTCCGTGATTCTCAAGATGCTTGTTCTAGAACAAGTGGTGGTAGTGGTACCTACAAAGACTCTTCGGTGCTTAAGTTAATACAGATTCAAAGATACTGAAATATTAAAAGTAATAAATAACTTACTTAATTTATCATAAATGATGGTATTTATAGCCTTTATGAAGGTCTAACTCTTGATTTGACGCGTGACAAGTGACCAGACTGTTTTTAGTTAAGTTGCAACTTATGTTTAAAGGTTTTGACTCGTTTACATGCTTTTTGGCTAGTTAGTAAGCCTACTGGTCATACTGACAACCAATTTATATTATCTTATTAGATCCATGCCTTTTACCTTCTCATATCATTCATTGGTTTAGGGAGCGGTGTGGATACCAGATCAAAGATTTAAAAAATAAAAAAATTGAAATTTTTTTGTTAAATATGAGATTATATTAAAAAAATCTATGTAAAAAATTAAAATTACAAGTTATATCTAAATAATTAAATATATCTTTTAATGTGATTTTGCATTTATTAGCTATTCTAATAGCAACTTTTACCAAATATTTTTAAGGCAATAACTTATATTTTTTTAAACTAACTTTTCCTTTAGATTTATAAACCATACATATAATAAAATGAAAAATAAGCTCATGTTAATCAAAAAAGAATAAGAGATTTCGTAAATATATATTTATTAAAAAGACTAATAAAAATTGGTCTAATTAGTTAGATATTAAAATTTAATCTTTAATCAATTGATTAAAAATTAAACTTATATGTTTTACTGCTTAAAAATCTCATAGGATATATAAGGATATCTAAAAGTAATATTATTATTTTAAGTATATTTTCTAGTATCGGTGAACTTCTATATCCAACTCAATCGTTGTTAAGAGAAAGCAGGATTCCTTGCTCATGGGGGAATAATGTTGAATATATTATAAATAATATATATGTGGACGTCCTTCCTATAAATACCCCTCCCCCTCACTCATTAATACACACATAAAATTCTTCTCTTCAATTTCACTTTTACTCTCTTAAACTCTCCTTCTAAATCCTTTGGTTCTCTCTTTAATTTTCATTTGTTATTTTGCTTCCAATTATCAAATATTTTATAACACGTTGTCAGCATGAAGTTCTGACCAACTGATATCTACTCAAGTCTAGAGAGGTAATACATGATTATTATTATTATTGTTGTTATTTTGATAATTTTAATTTATATACTTTATCTTATTATAAAAGTTCCCGAAGAACTTAAATTTTAAACATCCCCAAAGGATGTATAACATTATATCTATATCATAAAAAAATATAGGTTCCTAAAAAACTTATTCATAAAAATCCCTGCAGGTTGTATAAAATTAATAATTAAATAACTTAGAATTCCTGAAGAATTATTTTTAAAAAATATTTATTGATAGTTCTTGAAGAACTATAACAATCTAAAAAAACAATAAACTCATAAAATTATACTTTATGTTTTAGCTTCATTTTATTAAATTAATTATGCTACCTGATTGTTTTAGCTTCATTTTATTTAATTAATTTTGTCATCTGCTTCATGTTGCTTGCCTTTTGAAATTGCTTTGCTTTTGCGTACTTCAGGTTGCCGGCCTTTTGAAATTGCTTTACATTATATAATTCATTAATTGTAGTTGTTGCTTTGCCAATAATCCACAAACAATTACCTATGCCTTAAATAATTCACAGTCGCCCAGCCTAATTATTGTACCTTTGCACTAGATATCAACTTAAAAAATATACATAATAAGATGTAGTTAAAATCACAAGACAATAATTGATTTTCCCCATTGATTGCTTGGAGTTGGAATATTGCAACTTTAGAGATAATATATATTAATACTAGCTACTCTAGCTAGCTGTAGCGAAATTATTTTCTAATATTATATATTAATATATATTATTACTGTACATTCACAATGTCTTGTATTAACAATATAATATATTTTATATAAATAAAGGAGTTAATAAATATGATAGCATTAATGAGAATTTGAATCCGGGAATAAGTTATCACTCTACCACTAGGCCACTTGTATTTGAATGATATTTTATGAAAATTTTAAATTTTTATTATCGAATCATTTATGTGAAATTTTATTTATACTTATCTCCTTGTGGCTGAAAAAAGTAATGAATTACTTATGTGAAATCAAAAGTCCCGTCTAACTGAAACTGCTCCATTCCCAGAAGTGAATATAGCAACACATGATTATTATACTTATGGCCATGGTCGTGGTTGAAATGATAATAAATCATCATTTGTATGGAAAAATAAAGATCGTATGGAAAAGGGGAAAATATTCAAAGTAGCGAACAAACTAAAAATATTTGCTATTGTTGTGGTAGTCAAGGCCATTGGTCTCGGGTTTGTCGTACACCAAAGCATCTGATTGATCTATACCAAAAATCCCTTAAAAATAAAAGGAAAATAATAGAAATAAATTTTACTGGTATGGATGATGTTTATACTCACTTTGATGTTGATAATTTTCTTACTCTTCCTGAAGAAGACATTGATCACTCAGTTAGAGAGGGGAGTGCCCCTAAATAAATTATTTTATGTTTCATGTAATTTGTTTTGTTATGAAATTATGTTAAATATTTATTGTTGTTAATTATATTTTCACTCATGATTTATCTATTATTATTTAATAAAGAATGAATGCTCATATGAATGATGAAGATATATGTCTCGCACAACTCATACTATTCTCAAGAATGAAAAATATTTTTACCATATAGTAAAACAAGAAGCCAATGTTAATACTATATTAAATAGTATAAATATAATTGAAGGCTCCGGAAGAGCCAATATTTTGTTACCTGGAGGAACAAAATTGCACATTGATAGTGCATTATATTTTACCAAGTCTCAAAGAAATTTGTTAAGGTTTAAGGATATCCGCAAAAATGGATATCATATTAAGACCATAAATGAAGGAAAGGGTGAATATCTTTACATCACAAAGTTAATTTCAGATAAGAAATATATATTGGAAAAATTGCCTTCATTTTCCTCCAGTTTATACTATACATATATTAGTACAGTTGGAACAAATGTTATTGTAAACCAAAAGTTTACAAATAAGAATAACTTTGTTATTTGGCATGAATGGCTAGGCCATCCTGGAACAATAATGATGCAAAAAATAGTTGAGAATTCAAATGGTCGTTGCTTGTCCAACAGATAAATTCTCTAAACTAATAATTTCTCATGTGCTGCTCGTTCTCAAGGGAAATTAATTACTTGGCCATCACCAATGAAAATTGGAAGTGAATCACTCACATTTTTAAAGCGTATAAAAGGTGATATTTGTGGACCATTTAGATATTTTATGATTTTGATTGATGCATCAACTAGATGGTCACATGTTTGCTTATTGTCAACTCGTAACCAGGCGTTTGCGAGATTACTAGCTCAATTAATTCTTTTAAGAGCTCATTTTCTTGATTATCCAATTAAGAAAATACGCCTTGATAACGTTGGTGAGTTCACATCTCAATCTTTTGATAATTATTGTATGTCCATCGGAATTAATATTGAACATCCTGTAGCGTATGTTTATACACAAAATGGACTTACTGAATCATTGATTAAACGTTTAAAATCGATAGCAAGACCATTGTTAATAAAATCAAAACTCCCAATTTCAACTTGGGGACATACAATCTTGCATGCAACAACACTTATTCGCATCAGGCCTACAATTTATCATGAGTATTCCCCTTTACAATTGGTTCATGGTAAAGAACCAAATATTTCTCATCTAAGAATTTTTAGAAGTTCAGTATATGTTTCTATTTCTCCTCCATAACGTACTAAAATGGGACCTCAAAGAAGGTTGGGAATATATGTTGGATATGAAAGTCCATCCATAATAAAATATCTTAAACCATTAACAGGAGATTTATTTACAGATTGCTTTGTTGATTATCATTTTGATGAATTTGTTTTCCCACTATTAGGGGGAGAAAGTAAACAGTTGGATACAAGGATTAGTTGGAATGAGATATCTCTATCTCATCTTAATCCTTGAACAAAGCAATCTGAACTAGAAGTTTAGAAAATAATTAGTTTGCAAAATTTAGCAAATCAATTACCGAATGTATTTGCTTATCCAAAATGAGTGACTAAGTCACACATACCAGCTGTTAATACTTCAATATAGATTGATATCCCTGAAAGACAATCTAAAATTACAAATGAGTCTGAAGCCAAAATAAAACATGGCAGACCTGTTGGTTCTAAAGATAAAAATTCTCAGTAAATAAAGAGAATGGTCGAATCGAGAATATAAAGACTCCAGTAGAGTCTCCTAACATAATCAAGGTTTCAAATCCAGAAGATACCAAGGTACCTAAAATTGATAAGAATAAAGAGATCTCTATAAATTATGTCATGGATGGAATACAATGGAATCGACATGAAGTCGATATTGATGAAATTTTTACATTCAAAGTAGCTCTTGATATTATAAATGATGATAAGAATCATGAGCCAAAATCTGTTAAGGAATATGCACAAAGAAATGATTGGCCAAAGTGGAAAGATGTAATGAAAGATGAGTTAAATTCGCTTGCAAAACGAAAAGTTTTTGGACCTGTAGTACAAACACCTGAAGGTGTAAAACCAGTTGGGTACAAACGGGTCTTTATGAGAAAAAGAAATAAAAATGGTGAAATTGTGCAATATAAAGCAAGGCTTATTGCACAAGGTTTCTCATAAAGACCTGATATTAATTTTGAGTAAATATATTCACCAATGATAGATACAAGTACTTTTTGATACTTGATTAGTTTGGCTATTCGTGAAAAACTTGATTTACACCTAATGGATGTTGTTGTAGTATATTTATATGGCTCACTTGAAAATGACATTTATATGAAACTCCCTAAGGGATTTAATTTGCCTGAAGCAAAATGACATCTATATAAAACTCACTGAAGGATTTAATTTGCTTGAAGCATACAAGACAAATTCTCGAGAAAATTATTCAATTAAATTGAATCCCTTTACGGGCTAAAGCAATCTGGACGTATGTGATATAATTGTCTTAGTGAATACTTATTGAAATAAGGGTATAAAAATGACCCGTTTTGTCTATGTGTTTTTATGAAAAGATTCAGAAAAGAGTTCGTTATAATTGCTATTTATGTAGATGATTTAAATATCATCGGAACTCTTGAAGAGCTCTCAAAGGTTGTAAATTGCTTGAAAAAGGAATTCGGGATGAAAGACTTGGGAAAAACAAAGTTTTGTCTTGGATTACAATTAGAATATTTAAAGAAAGGAATCTTAATGCACCAGAAGACCTATACTGAAAAGGTACTAAAGCGGTTTTATATAGACAAATCAGACCCACTAAGTAGTCCAATGGTTGTAAGGTCACTTAAAGTGAGCAAAAATCCTTTTCGACCTCAAGAGAAAAATGAAGAACTACTTGGTCCTGAAGTACCATATCTCAGTGCAATTGGTGCATTGATGTATCTTGCTAGTCATACATGACCTGATATATCATTTGCTGTCAATTTGTTAGCAAGACATAGTTCTTTACCCACAAAAAGGCATTGGAATATGATTAAGCACATATTTCGCTACCTTAGAGGTACAATGGATATGGGTTTATTTTTCCCATATGTATCTAAGGCAAACCTAATTGGTTATGCTGATGCGGGGTATTTGTCTGATTCTCATAATGGTCGATCACAATCAGGATATTTGTTCACATGTGGTGGTACAACAATTTCATGGAGATCCATAAAACAAACAATCACAGCAACATCATCTAATCATGCTGAAATTCTAGCATTACATGTAGCGAGTCGAGAATGTGTATGGTTGGGGTCTATGATTCAACATATTCAAGAAACTTGTGGTTTGCACGCTGGAAAATTACCACCAACAATCTTATGTGAAGATAATGCAGCTTGTATCTCCCAGTTAAAGGAGGGTTACATTAAAGGAGATAGGACAAAACATATTTTACTAAAATTTTTCTTTACTCATAATCTTATAAAGAATAGTGAAATAAATGTCCAGCAAGTCCGATCATGTGAGAATCTAGCAGATATCTTTACAAAATCATTACCAACCAAAGTCTTCGAGGAACAAGTACAGAAGATTGGTCTTTGACGCTTACATAAGTGTTCTGATGAGGGGGAGATTTAAATGCGTGTACATTTAATTATATATTTTTCTTTGTAAAGAATGTTGTACTATTTTTCCTTCACTAGGTTTTTATCCCACTGGGTTTTTCCTAGTAAGATTTTAACAAGGCACATTCTAAATAGGAACATCCAAGGGGGAGTAGTATAAATAATATATATGTGGATGTCCCTCCTATAAATACCCCCTCACTCATTAATACACACACAAAATTCTTCTCTTCAATTTCACTCTTACTCTCTTTAACTCTCCTTCTAAATCCTTTGGTTTTCTCTTTAATTTTCATTTGTTATTTTGCTTCCAATTATCAAGTATTTTATAACAAAATAATATTAATATATTTTTCATTTCGTGAATCATATCCATTCAATATTATATATTACTATTTCACGTGAGCAGT
Organism: Clitoria ternatea; assembly: GCA_037962975.1. Lineage (NCBI taxonomy): Eukaryota > Viridiplantae > Streptophyta > Magnoliopsida > Fabales > Fabaceae > Clitoria > Clitoria ternatea. Next base: position 230,961,044 of record CM075672.1, read on the forward strand.
AGAGGTCACCTGGGAACATGCTTCTTTAATAATTAGTTGTGAAGATAAAAGTATTTAATAATTAATATTATTTTTATTTTTATTTAATAAAATCAAAAATTTTATTAAATCAACTAATTTTTTTATTGACTCAATTTAAAATTAGTTGTCACAACAATTAACTAAAGGGTCAATCAACCTAAATAAATTGTTTGTCTTATAATCTGTACTTGCGTCCAAGATACACGAATGGAGGAGATGCATACCTGTGAAGTTAGGTAATGTTAGTGTGTTACTCATGTTGATTAATTAAACTAAAGTAAGATTAAACCAATGGATCACATTATACCTCAATGTTGTTTTATGATTAAAATCAATATTTCATCTTAATAATTACTAGTATCTCTCTGGTTTTAAATATTTGTTTATCTTATAGATATTTATAGGATAATTAATGTTTTGTATAATAAATAAAATCTGAGATATTTTAAAATATTATATTAAATATTTGATAATATTAATATAAATAATTACTTTTAATTATTATTTTTAACATGTGTAAAAGTAATTATTTAATCAAAGGTAGTATTATTTTCAATTTGTTAATTAAACCTAATAATAGTTACTAAGATGAATTGTTAATTTTAATTAAAAATTAGTGATCCTGTTTCTAAGTTTTTTCTCTTTGTTGTGACCCACGTGATGCATTTCACATATCCAGAAAGGACAAAACGAGGGAATAAAATAAAATAAAATGCAGATATTTTGTTTTGTTTTGGCGTTTATTTGCAATTTGCAATTGCAAGTCGATTGAGATCTCTTTCTGCACAGATAATAGTTGCTAGGGGAGTTTATTAGCCATAATAAATAATCAACTACACAACAAGGTGACATTTTAAATGCGCATTCATAGACAGGCTAAATAATTATTTAGCCAAAAAATACGTTGAATGATTTTTTTTTGGTTATATTTTTTTACACCATTTTCTTATTTATCTAATGCAAAAACAAGACTTCATGAATTAAAAACTTCGAGGATTGAATTTCAACATAATCAATTCTAATAAAAACCTGAAAGGTCATTGACGGTGTAAACATGTAAATATAATTTATTGTTACTTATTCCGTCGGATAAAGAAAACAACAATCTCAAACAGTTTATATATAATAGAAAAGGTGTTGGTGGCCATGTAAGATTTGATGATTAAAAATGGGATATTGCAAACCCACAATCATTTTAACAATAAATTCAAGTTTAATTAATTCTCCATGGTTATTGTTTGTCAATATTATGTATTCCTATTACTTGTGAGTGCAAGTGGGAAAACACAAACTGTGTTGAATGAAAGATTAAATGACATTATAAAGAATCACTAGTGGAAAAAATGGATACAACCACGGGGGTATAACCACGGGTCCCTTGTTCAACCGTGGGTATATGTCATATATATAACCACGGGTCCTGGAGTAACCGTGGTTATAGGTCATACATATATCCACGGGTACTCGCATAACCGTGGTTATAGGTTATACATATATCCACGGTTCCTTGTGTAACCGTGATTATAGCTTCCTTTTCGTTTTAAATTTCGTAATTTCATGAGCGCGCCTAACTCTCTTTTCTCTCCTTCTTCTCTGTAAGGTTTCTCTTCTCTGTTTTCATGTTTCCATTTACATTTACATTTCATTATTTACGTTCTAGATTTGTTTATTATGTGACTTCTCACTATTTTTCATATGCCATTTACAGGTTTCCCATCGCACGCCATTGATTATTTACAGGTTTACATTTTAGATTTATACTTGTGTTCTTCGTTTTGCAGTAGCTCTCTTGTTTCTTGTTTCTTGTTTCTTGTTTCTTGTTTCTTGTGGTTGTTCTGATTTTGTTTCATTCATTTACTTTTCTTCATTTCTTGTTTCATTCATTTACTTTTCTTCTGTTTTTGTTTCTTGCGTTCTTGCTGCGTTTCTTATTTCTGGTGTTGGTGTTCATTGTGTTCTTGTTGTTTCTGAATGGTGAAGATGATAACCACGATTTTTAATTTTTTTTTGGTCCAGTACATTTAATCACGGTTGTTAGGGGCAACCGTGGTTATATCCACTCCACTTTTAACCACGGTTGTTCAACCGTGATTAAATATCCTGATGTACAACCACGCCCACTTTTAACTACGGTTGTTCAACCGTGATTAAAAGCCTTTTTTAACCGTGATTAAAGCCATTTTTTCCACTAGTGAACGATGAAGATGCAAGGTAATGGGTTAAGAGGTGATGTAAAAAAATTATAACCAAAAAAAACTTGTTTAACAAATTTTTGAAAAATCTCTTTAAAATAAAATAAAAAATTAAAATTAACGTAAAACAAAACCAAAAAAATCTCTTGCTCCTCAAAGCAATAAGCATATTTTTTTTAAGTAGGATCTTAAGGTTAGAGATTTTTATAGATAAAATCTTCATTAAAAAAACTAGCTCTTAGTTTATACATTTACATATAGTTTTAAATATACGTATAGTGATAGTATCCGTTAAAGAAATTTCAGTTCTGCAGAAAAATATTATTGAAGAACAAATTGAGAATGAAAAATGATTCTCGTTGAAACCAAAAAGAAACACAAAAGCTATTTATAATGAAAATGCCAAACTCTATCGAACTGATACTGAAGCAATGCCCTGAATCAATTTTATACGACCAACCGACTTCAATTGCCGCTACCTAATTCAAGGGATCCACCACGTGTTTGTGAAATGTTCGTCTATGAGGTAGAGGACCCGAGTGACGTGGTATTCAACATTGTTTTTGGTTTTCTTCATTTCTAATGTGGAGTATTTCTAATGTGACATTGTGACAATGTAATGAGTCATATGTGTAGAGTAGCTAACAGGGTTAGTTATTTTTCTGTTTTAAGGCAAATATTAGTTGCTTAGCTGTTAAGTGAGTTTCCATAGGATATAAATATACATATTATGTACAGATTGGGGATTGATTCATAAAATTCAGTTTAATATTCTCTTGTGCCTTAAGAGCTGAGAGAGTGTGAGAGTTTCAATTGAGAAAGAAGTGCTCAATTGTTACATTTGGTATCAGTCTCAGCTTGGTAACGATGGTGACCGTCAAAGAATTAGAAACTCGCATGGAAAGCTTTGAAAAGACTCTTGCTGATCAGCAAGAAACTGTGCAGAAATCATTCGAATCCGTCCAGAAATCAATCGAAAGTCTTGCAACAGCAGTAACTGCATTAGCAGCAGGCAAGAAGACCATAAATGTGGAAGATAATCAGAGTGAAACTCCAGAAAACGCTGGATCAATAATTGAGCGTGCACATATTCCTTTTCCTTCTTTTGATGGCTCAAACTTTAGGGATTGGAAAGCCAAAGCTGAACAATTCTTTGAATTGGAAGGTACACCCGAGGATCAAAGAAGTCGATTGCTGTTACTCTCTATGGATGGCAAAGCTTTTGCTTGGCAAAGGCATTATATGCAAAACATCAATAATAAAGGCAATTCTTGGAAACAAATTCTTCGGGATACAGGTAACAGATTTGACTTAGGTGCTTTCGATGATCCAGTTGCAGAACTGGCAAAATTAAAGCAAGATGGGCCTTTACTTGATTTTCTTGAAAAATTTGACACTCTATTGGCCAGAGTTGCAATTTCAGAAGATCTAGCTTTGAGTTTCTTCCTCTCTGCTCTTAATCTTGAACTGGAAAAATCCGTCAGAATCCATAAACCAACCACAGTTCAAGAAGCCATTCGAATAGCAAGATTGCAAGAAGAGGTGCTTCTTGAAATGGCAAAAAAATTTACACTGGCAAAACCAGTGAGTTCGGAATCTCAGAGTCGATATACCAGATCATGGTCTAATTCAGCTTCCAATGTTAGAAATCATCCAATCACTACATTACAACAGAATCAATATCATAGCCCAACAGCTTCACAATCTAGCACTGACAACAAATCATCTTCAACAAATTCGACCTCAAAGAAACTAATCAGTGAAAGGATTTCCAAGGGTTTATGCAGATTTTGTGGAGAAAATGGGAGAGGGATCATAAACAAAAATGTACAGTTTGGGGCAAATTAAATGCTATTTTCAGTGCTCAAGAACATTTAACAGTGGCATCAGATTCTGAAGGGGAACAAGATGTTGAATTAATAGAAAATACTTTGGGCTTAATTGTAACACCCCTATTTTTATTTTTATATTGAAATTTTGAAGGAATTAAATTATGGTTCTTTAGAACTTTTTAACCTACGTATTATTTATGATTTTTTGGAAATTTTTGGAATTTTGGAATTTTTTTAATAAAATAATATTTTTTAAATAATTTTAAATTCATATAAGTGACTTAAATTAAAAATATTTACAAGAAAGTGAATTGAAATTATAAGAAAATTTTCTAAAATCCGTTTCAAGTAGACTTATCTAAAAATTATCGGTTTGAGAAAAATCTTGATTTTTTCCAATCGTTAAAAAATTTGAAACGTATCAATAAATTTTTATTAACAGAAAATTTTAGATTTTTAAAATTTCAGCTTTATATTACTTATTATAAAATTAGTAGGGACTGATATAATATCGCTAAATTTCAAAAAGAACTCATTTTGAATATTTAAAATATACCGAGTGAAAGGTTACTATTTGGCTTAATAATTCTGCCGACAGTTACTATGCAAAACACTGTGCATGTACGAAATTTTCAAAGAATGCATAGTAACCTGGAATAAAAAATTCAAAAATGCATAGTACTTTTATATTAAAATAATGGAATGCATAGTAAATTTTTTTCCTATAAATACCGAAGGATTTCTTCTTTAGAATTCACAATTTCAGATTAAGTTTTCTTAATATAGTAGTGCTAGTGAGATAGTGGTGGAAGTGAGAGAGAGAAGAAAAGTTTTTGGAGAGAAGGTTCTGCCAAAATCCTAAGGTAAGAATACTTCTCTTTTATATTTTTTGGGTTATTTTCATATCGTTTTTAGAAATCTGTTATTATACTGAAAATAATATTATTTTAAGTTACTATTCTGCATAGTAAACACTATTTCAATAGTAAATTACTATTTCAATAGTAAATTACTATTCAAATAGTAAATTACTATTTACTGTTACTATTTACTGTTACTATTCATGATTTACTATTTACTGTTACTATTCACGTTTTACTATTTACTGTTACTATTCACGTTTTACTATTTACCGTTACTATTCATGATTTACTATTACCGTTACTATTCACGTTTTACTATTCACTATTCACTATTCACTATTCACTATTTACTATTCAGAATTTACCATTTCTGTTTTAAGTAGTAATCTTAATCTTCGTCTTATGCTTATACTGAAATAAAATTGATATTAATATTTCTAGAAATCGGAGGCGCAAAGCAAATCTCTTTTTGGTAACGACTCAAGGTAAGGGGGAGTGAGATAAGGGTATAATATGAAAAGACATAAGAATAATGGGAGGAGTCCCCTACTCCTTTTAAATTTAATAATATTATTATTTTAAAATATTAACTTTTTAACTTAACAATTTTAATAAATTTTAAATTAAATATCCGGTTTAACTAACTCTAACATACCTATGCAAAGACTTGGACCATTATGACCTATATGGACTGGACTATACCTATGCAAGAACTTGGACCATTATGACCCATATGGACTGAACTATACCTATGCAAGGACTGGATTATATGGACTTACATATACCTATGCGAGGAATTGACCAAAAGAACTAAAATTGACTATATTAATAATCATTAAATTTTGTATTATGATATGTATTAATGATATTTAATTGATTTGATTATGATTTGATTATGATTGATTGATTGATGATATTTAGTTATGATTGATATTGTTTGATTTTGATTGATAATATTGTAATGTGGAGTTTGAGCATATAGCGAGCATGACGGAAAGCTAAAATTCAGTAAGAATTTCTTACCTTACTCTTTAAATTTTATTATCTTTTATTTCTTCTTAGAAATTATTTTTATTAACTTTATTTTCAATATTTAGAATAAAAAAATTAGTATTTATTTTAGAAAGAAAATATTTTATGAGATTTTATTTAATTAAATCTTGAGTTAAAGAAAAATTTTGTAATTTTAAGTATTTTTGGTTAATAATTATTCTCTTTTAATAAAACAAAATTTTTTGAAAGAAAACTATTTTATTTTTTCCAACTTAATAACTAAATATATTTGGAAATAATTGAGATTCCTAAATTTGATTTTGTTAAGATTTAATTTGAGAAAGATTATGTAAAGTTTTATATGATAAAGTTTTTAGATATTTAAGGCTTAGAAACTCAATTTCCGTGAGATTTGAAAACTGTACCAAATTTATTTCTGTGGGACAGAAATTCAGAGAACTGAGAAAATGTACAGTTTATTAAAATGATATTGTAAACCTTTAAGGGATTTAATAATTGAGTTTCTAAAAGCCTTAACCAACTCAATACGCGAGTAGTTCATGCATCATGGATAATGAAAGTGAAATGAAATAATATTGTCTGGGGACGGATTATAGAAACCGAGGATACATTAGAGGAGGCTTAATTACGAGCCTTGGGATGAGAGAGTGTGAAAGGGTGCTTCAGGGGACCTGGGGTAGCTCCCTAGTGTCGGGTACTTTCACAATAAAAACTTTCTCAATCTGACTAGTCTCTAAGTGTTTCCATGCCAGTTGAGCTGTTCATATTATTATTATCCGGACTTATGGAACAGTGTAAACTCCTGGTTGGCCCAGTGCAAATTAAAATTTAAGGGCCCACATATATAAGTAAGTTATGATGAAGATATTGCATAACATTCATGCATTCATAATTGATTGTGTATGTGATTGTGATTGATATTATTATGTATTGGTTGTGAAAACCCTTTGTTGCTTATGTCTTATTCGGAAATATTATATTCTGTTTCTCACTCCTTTCTCCGTGTTTTTGTTTCATATATTCTAAATTGATGGTTCAGAGGGAAGGATCGAAGAATATCAGCAGTAAATATAGCACGTTCTAGAAAGGGAGCTCGGTATGAATACCGTGGTCCAATGAATAAATAATGTTAATTAGTAACTGCTTCTGGGCCATGGAGTTTCCTCTCTTTCTTATAATGTTTAATGTTTATTTTCTTCGGATGAATGTACAAATACTTTATAAAGTTTTTAATAATATTTGTGAGGTATTTCAGAAATAATGTATATAATTTATTCCGATAGTTTCTTTTTAACAATCATATCTTTAGTAAAAAAAAAAAATTACGAGTTTTTCTAGAATTTATTAGGTGTAACTGAGGGTGTTACATTAATCAATGATTCTGACGTCCATATCTCATTGAATGCTTTACAAGGAACAGCGGGTGAAAGCACGTTGTAGATGAAAGGTTTGATCAAGAAACAGGCAGTACCTTTCCTCATGGACACTGGTAGCACTCATAATTTCATCAGTGCAAATTGGGTAAAAAAGTTGGGATTAAAGTCACAAAGCATACAAACCTTTCCTATTCTAATTGCATCAGACAAACAAATGGTGATTACCAGAAGCTGTGAGGATGTGGAATGGAGATTCAATGATCATGTTTTTCATGCTGATTTCCTTATTTTCCCTAGCAGTACTTTTGGAGTTATCCTGGGAATACAATGGTTCAAAACACTGGGTGAAATCAGCTGGAATTGTGCCCAACTAACCATGAGGTTTCAACACAATGGTAAACCAGTTTGTCTCCAAGGGGAACAACCATCAACTACAGTCACTGAGTTGGAAGGTAAAATTAAAATTGTTCAAGGTCAAACCATGTTACTTGTTGTTCAAGGTCCAGTTTGTTTTTCGGAGGGGCCAACTGGAGAGCTACAACACTTAACTCAACAACAAGATAATGAATTGCAACAGCTCATTCACAACTATCAGCATTTGTTTGAGGAACCTACCACTCTACCCCCTAAAAGAAGGTATGATCACCGGATTCATTTGACTAATGACAAGCCATTTTGTTTGAAACCATTTAGATATCCTCATGCTCAGAAGGAAGAAATAGAGAGGCAGGTTAAAGCTTTACTCCAGACCGGATTTATAAGGGAAAGTGGCAGCTGTTATGCATCTCCATTGGTGCTAGTAAAAAAGAAGGATGGATCTTGGAGGTGTTGTACTGATTTCAGGAAGCTTAATGCATTGACAGTAAAGAATAAATTTCCTATGCCATTAATTGAGGATCTATTGGATGAATTACATGGTGCCATTTATTTTTCTAAACTGGATTTAAGGAGTGGATACAATCAAGTCAGGATGGCAGAATCAGATATTCACAAGACAGCTTTTAGGACCCATAGTGGGCACTATGAGTGGGTGGTGTTACCCTTTGGCCTTAGTAATGCGCCAGCTACATTTCAAAATTTGATGAATGATATTTTCAGGGAGCATTTAAGGAAATTCATCTTGGTTTTTTTTGATGATATATTGGTGTACACAAAATCTTGGTCTGATCATATCACATGTCTTGCAACCACTTTTCAGATTCTCCATAAACATAGTTTGGCACTAAATCTAAAAAAGTGTAGTTTTGGAAAGACAAGAATTGACTATTTAGGTCACTTGATCTCAGCTCAGGGAGTGCAACCAGATTCCAACAAAATTAAAGCCATTCAACAGTGGCCTATTCCTATGACAGTGAAAGAGCTGAGAGGGTTCTTAGGTCTTTCAGGGTACTATAGAAGGTTTATTCAGAATTATGGTAAGATTGCTCAACCACTTACTCAGTTACTGCAAAAAGATGTTCAGTTCAGATGGACAGAAGAAGTTAATCATGCATTCAATAAATTGAAGGAAGCCTTAACCGCAGCTCCCGTTCTTGCTTTGCCAAACTTTAATAAAACATTTACAATAGAGACAGATGCTTCAGGAGTAGGGATTGGTGCAGTCCTCACGCAAAATGGTCATCCCATAGCCTATATCAGCAAATCAATGGGGCCAAAGTACCAACTTCTATCAGCTTATGAGAAAGAGTTTTATGCCATTCTATTTGCTGTAAAGAAATGGCAGCATTATTTCTTGGGACAACATTTTATTATAAAAACTGATCAGAAGGCTTTGAAACATCTTTTAGAGCAACCTCCAACAACATTGATGCAGAATTGGGGTCTAGAGAAGTTAATGGGACTGGACTTCAGCATAGAATACAGGAAAGGCAAGGAAAATATAGTAGCTGATGCATTATCAAGACGGCTTCCAGGGAGCTTGGCTGTAATCCTACATGTAACTTCTGAATTACTAATGGCTGCTAAGGATTCATGGAGAAATGATGTCAAACTACAAAAAATAGTGGATAAGGCACGAATGAATCAAGGAACTTACAAACAATACACATTTAATGGCACATTTCTAAGAAGAAGAGGCAAGGTAGTAATTGGATTAGATACAACTCTCAGGAAGAAAATCCTTCAACATTATCATAACTCTCCAACGGGGGGACACTCAGGTGATAACATCACTTACAAAAGGATTCAAGAACAGTTTTATTGGAAGGGATTACAACAAGAAGTCAAGAAATGGGTGATAGAGTGTACCACATGTCAGAAGAATAAACCCATACTCAAATTACCTGTTGGTTTACTTCAGTCACTCTCCATTCCTGAGAGGGCTTGGAAATCCATTTCAATGGATTTTATTGTTGGTCTTCTTAAATCATATGGTATGTCTGTTATATTTGTGGTTTGTGACAAGTACACGAAGTATGCGTATTTTCTGCCTCTGGCACATCCATTTGGAGCAGCTAAAGTGGGCCAAGTGTTCTTAGATAATGTGGTTAAATTGCATAGCTGGCCAACTGAAATCATCTCTGATAGAGACAACATTTTCATGAGCAATTTTTGGACAGAATTGATGCAACAGCATGAAGTCAAGCTTCTCAAGTCAACAGCCTTTCATCCACAAACTGATGGACAAACTGAAGCATTAAATAAGGCTTTGGAATGCTACTTAAGATGCATGACTGGTGATTTACCAAAGAAGTGGACTGAGCACTTACCTTCAGCTGAATATTGGTATAACACCAAATTTCACACAGCCATAAACATGACACCTTTTGAAGCCCTATATGGTTATCCTTCACCAATGCCAAATCTTGCAATTCAAGGTGAATCGCTAGTAGAAGCGGTGGCTTATACAATCAGAACAAGGCAGCAGATAGCTAAACTCCTACAAGAGAATTTAGCTAAGGCACAAAGTAGAATGAAGAAGTATGCAGATATGAAGACAAGGGACAAGGAATTTCAATGTGGAGATCTAGTGTACCTAAAGATTCAGCCTTACAAGCAGCTCAGTTTATCCAACACAGCACTTCACAAACTATCTGCTAGATATTTTGGTCCTTTTAAAATATTAGAGAGGATTGGTCAGGTTGCTTATAGGCTGGAACTTCCACCTGATACTAAGATACATGATGTGTTCCATGTATCCTTATTGAAAGCACATCATGGTCCGCATCAAGTCTCACAGGAACTACCTCTTTATACTGATGAAGGTGAATTGGTACCACAACCATTGGCAGTTTTGGATAGGAGAATGAAGAAAAAAGGTAATAGGGCTGTCACTGAAGTTTTGGTGCAATGGAAGTTTACAAATCCAAAGGATACTGTTTGGAAGGAACTCCATTGGCTGAAGCATCGATATCCAGATTTTGCCTGGTGATAAGACAGGCCTTGAGGGCAAGTCCTTATTTGTAGGAGGGGAAATTATAATGAGTCATATGTGTAGAGTAGCTAACAGGGTTAGTTATTTTTCTGTTTTAAGGTAAATATTAGTTGCTTAGCTGTTAAGTGAGTTTCCATAGGATATAAATACACATATTATGTACAGATTGGGGATTGATTCATAAAATTCAGTTTAATATTCTCTTGTGCCTTGAGAGTTGAGAGAGTGTGAGAGTTTCAATTGAGAAAGAAGTGCTCAATTGTTACAGACAATGGCAAGATTTTCAAGTACAATTTATTTTCTTTACAATCAATCATTTTTTTTGTTAAGAAACTTACTTTCAATGATAACAATGTTTTCTAGGAGTATTTTATTTTATTCAAACAACTCATTATATTGATCAGTCACCAAGGAAAGGTGTTTATTTTTTTACTCTTTTATTTTTTTACTCTTTTCTCCTTTGCTAACTAAAACTAAAGGCTAAATTACACTTTTGGTCCCCTAACTTGCAATTTTTTTTCAATTTGGTCCCTCATTACAATTTTAAATCAATTTGGTCCCCTAACTTGTTAAATAATGTCAAGTTGGTCCTTCCGTCAATCCTGATGTTAACGCCGTTGTGAGTCCTGCTTACGTGGCAAAGAGACGTTGGAGGTATCTAGGTTTCCTCCATTAAAGCCCGAGTGAAGGTCCAGGGTTTCATAATTTGAAGTTGAAATTGGGAGAGAATTTGAAGAACCTGCGTTCCTGCTTCCCCTCATCCATGATGGCCTACTCTAGTGGTTCTATGTTCAGCAATGGAAGCAACATGACCCGGGCAGATTCTCCTTACTGTGAATGTATGGGGCATCATAAAGCTGTGCTTCGAACCTCAAAAACGACGATCAACTATGGAAGACAGTTCTGGGGGTGTAGAAAGTACCGGGTAAAGTAATTATTTGTTGGTCATGTGTTTTGCTACCTTTGACAAGTTAAAACAGGATTCACAGTAATGCTCTGAATGGTGTTGTTGTAGGGTGTGGCAGGTGATGGGAGTTGTAATTTTTTCCAATGGGTTACTGATGTTGCTGAAGCTGAGAAGGATTTTTTGATTGTTAGACAAAGGAAAAAAATAATTACGTTACAAAAATCTCTCATGGAGTCCAGAAGATGCAACAAGTGGATGTACTGTGTTTGTGTTTTATCAGCCATATGTAATGTGTGTGTGATCCTTGTATGTTGGACAAGATAGTGGGTTTAGTGTGACCTTTGGTTCTTGTTAATTTTCACTTGTTAGTTTGAGTGAGACTCAAGTTTGTATCTTAAGTATGTTAATCGAGTTGTTAAATTGAAGTTTGTAATATAAGTTCTCAATTGAGATGTTAAATTGGAGTTTGTAATTCAAGTAAGTTCTTAATTGACCTACAAGTAAGTTCTTAATTGAGCTATTAAGTTGGAGTTTGTAATTTAATGTTGTTAATTGAGATGTTAACAAAAGCTGTTAAATTAATGTTAAATTTGAGTTTGTAATTCAAGTAAGTTTTTAAGTTGAGCTATTAAATATAATTGCCAAACATCAACATGTACAAAAGAGTACTATATCAAACATTGTTCAAACATGCACTTGGCCGATATCAAAACAGTACAACGGCCTAAGTCAACAACATTACAATTGTCTAATTCAAAACATGGCCAACAGTCTCGAAAGAAATAAACAGTGAAATGTTTCAGGTGTGCTTCCTCCTTGATCCTAACTTTGGCCTGGCTTTAGAGGTAGTTGTGCTTTGACTGTTGGGGGTTTGTTGGGTTTGGGTTTCCTCTTGTGGTGGTTTAGATGGACAGGTAGTCTTCTTGTGGCCCGTTGCTCCACATACGCTGCATTTGCATTTCAATCCCTTCCTAGACATCCTTATGTCATCTTTCTCACTTGGGTCCTTCCTCCTACACTTTTTAGGCCTTCCGGGTTGTCTCTTGAATGGTGGAGGTTGTAGAGGGTTTGTCTGGACGATCTCCCACATATTTTTCCCACAAGTAGGAAAGATTATTGGATTATAGCAGTTTCCGTATGCTTGTTTTCTGTATATTGCAGGGATGTAGGTGTCTGGACTTTCATTGACCTGTATCATACATGCAACTGCGTGGTTGCAAGGTATTCCTGTTAGTGCCCATCTCCTGCAGTTGCATTCCCTAGCTCTTAAATCCACAATGAATTTATCATCATGCCTAATATGGTTCACTTCATATACACTGTTCCCTGACCACCTGCACATGAAAATATCATTCTTTAATTGCAAACAGCCACCTGATCATCAAGATTATGAAAGTACAAAAATGAAAACATGATTAACCTGACTTGGTACACATTTGCATGTGATTTTGACTGATCAATCCTACGTTTGATCCTTGGAAGGATATCATCAGTGAACTGCAACATTTTTGCCCTGTTATTGGCCCATCTTTCCATCAAATAAGTCTTAATATCCTCTAGCATGGTAATGATTGGTTTCTCCCTTGCTCCAACAATGATTGAATTGAATGTTTCAGACATATTATTGACTAAAACATCACACTTAGGGGTATATGAAAACCTTGACTTGCTCCAGTGTCTGGGAGGTAGCCTAATCAACTCCTTGTAGGCAGCATCATTTATCTCCTTCATTTCCAACATTGTCCTCTCCCATGCCTGTGTGTATGTGGACTTAGCTGCCCTCCACAATAAGTCCTTCAACTGTTTCCCTGGGTGCCTCTTTCTGAAGTTGTTGTACAAATGTCTTACACAGAACCTTTGATCAACACCGGGGATGATCTCTTCCAATGCATGTTGCAGTCCCTGAAAGTGTAACATCTTAGTAAATTAGAGGACCAAAGTGATGTTTTCAAAAAGATGAGGGACCAAGGTGAAATTGCATGTTTCAGGTCAGGCCACTCTGATACAAGGTAATGCAGTATGCAGTGTGTATAGACTCTGATCCTGTATCATACAGTATGCAGTATGCAACATTATACAGTATGTATATACTCTGATACAAGGTAATGCAGTATGCAGTATGCAGTATGCAGTATGCAACATTATGTAGTATGTATATGTGTTTCAGTATGTAATATTATGCAGTATGGAACATTATGCCAGTATGCAGTATGTAAATCATAAATTACATTTTGAAACACATACCTTCTGCTGGTCAGATATCCATGTAATGCCACTGCAGACCTCTGAGCCTCCCAAGTCAGCAACCAGTAACTCCAAAAACCATCTCCATGAGTCAGTGTTTTCAACTTCTACCACCCCAACTGCAATTGGTAACATTTGGTCATTTGGATCTCTACCCACTGCACTGAGGAGTTGCCCACCAAATGGTCCCTTCAGAAAACAACCATCTAAACCCACAATTTTCCTACAATGCTTAAAACTCTCCTTGCAAGCCTTCAGACAGACATACAACCTGTGAAAAGTTGAGGGACCTTCTCCTGGAACATGATCACCTTCTCTGTTACCCTCTGTAGTTGGTTGCACATTCAACTTGACTGTTGAACCAAGATTGGACTTTAGTAAGGCATTACAGTAGTTCCATAACTCAGTGTATTGTTGACTGTAGTCCCCATCCACAATATCCATGGCTGCTTTTTTGGCCCTATATGCCTTGGACTTGCTCACTTTTGCATGCCATGTTTCTTTGGCCCTGTTACATATATCCTGCAGTTTCATTTTTGGGTTCTCAATAACACCACTCACTAAAGTTTTAGATAACCATTTTGAACTCAACATCTTAATGTTATGCTGCCTCCCACAAGTATGAGTGTCAATTATGGTCCTTAGTTGCCATGTTTCCTGACATGATAACTTCCCACAATATGCATAGAACTCGCATCCTTCAATGCACCTCACCCTCACCCTCTTCTTATCATTCTTTTCAAACCTTAAATCTTTCCCATTGGCAATGGCATATGCCACAATGGCTTCCTTAAACTGCTCCTTTGACAGAAACTTGGTTCCTTTCTCCCAATGAAAACCCTCCATATTTGTGGGCATCTTGAAAGTTGGAAATAATCCATCTTCACTGTCTTCGGAGTTACCACTATGCAGTTCATCAGCTTCACTTTCTAATTCAAAGTCAGACTCAACCTTTTTGCATTTGCCCTTACCTTTGTTTCTGTTAGAACTGGACCCCTCACCCTTCATGTATGTCCTTGGGTTAACCGTCCTTGGGATTTTCTTCCTCTTCCATTTTTTCTTCTCAACAGGCTTTGCATTTTTCTCCTCAGTAACAGAACCACCTCCAACATATTCATTACCTACAACAGGCTCATCAGTGCCTTCAACATCTGCATGGTCAGCACCTGTAGGCATCACATGGCTTTGTTGACAACCACTCATCACATCTTCTTCATCAACCCCTTCATCATCTGAGTCTTGAAAATGTATTTCCATAGCACTATCCTCTGTTTCACCATGCCTTTGATCACCCTCAACATGATCACCTTCAACTGTTTCACCATGCCTTTGATCACCCTCAACATATTCACCTTCAACTGTTTCACCATGCCTTTGATCACCCTCAACATCAACATCTTCAATGTCTACTTGAACACCCTCCTCAACATCAACACCTTTAACATAATCTTCATCTACTTGAACACCTTCAACATCTACTTGATCATCCTCCATATGGACACCCTCCACATCTACTAGATCATCATCATTTGGTTGTTCTGGTCCAGTTAAGTCCAGAACAACCTCTGGCACATCAAGAGGGTGCACAACAAACAACTGAACTTTCCCTTGACAGTGTGCAACTCTTGCCATTTCTAAACAGCCTTGATCATCCACCAAACGTTTCAAGCCAACATCAAAATCCTTGCCTCCAATTTTGTACCATAACTGTTCAATGTTCACGTACCCCATTTCTTTTAATATTCCTATAACCTCAAAATAACTCCATCGGTCTTCATCAATATCCCATTCAGAATCTGTACCACCAATATACCCCACCTTCTTTCCATTATCTTCAACAAAGCTCCCACCATGAAAAATCTCCACCTTGAAACGCGAATTCATCCTACAAAAACTACGTAAAAGCATACTAATTTTAGAATCTCAAAAACCCTACAAAATTATGGAAACCCACATGTTACTGTAAACCCCATACTCAACCCTACAAAATATTTTCCAAGAACTCACACTACGAACTTGCTACGACCATGTTCAACCAACAACATTGACATTCATACTGAAAATGAAGTAAGATTGCATACCTTTAGAAACTCAGTGTTGAGCAATACCACGACAACGCAAGAACTCCCTTTGCCTAGGTCACCCTTCCAACTCCTTTGCTTGTAGCTTAGGTCACCCTTCACGCACATTACACTACGGAACACACGAAGAAGACGATGGGACCAATTCGAAAATATGTGTTGGTTCATCTTTTCAAACGTCGTCGTTTTGCATATGCCAACCACCTCCCAAGTAAATGAGTGACACATCAGCATACATGTCAGTAACTACTGCCACGTAAGCAGGACTCACAACGGCGTTAACATCAGGATTGATGGAAGGATCAACTTGACATTATTTAACAAGTTAGGGGACCAAATTGATTTAAAATTGTAATGAGGGACCAAATTGAAAAAAAATTGCAAGTTAGGGGACCAAAAGTGTAATTTAGCCAAAACTAAATTATCATGGTTAAAAAAATATATATTTCCTCTAAGAGTTACAAGGATGATCATGAACTGCAGTGTTCTGATGCAGGAAAAAACAGTATCATCTCATGACTGAAGCACATATCACCGAGAATATCCTTTGGCAGTTGCCAGTTGTCACATGCTTGATTACTTTGAATCAATTAATCTAAGCCTGTGTAATAACAAGACATTATAGACCAACAATGACATCTCCTAAGCTTTTGTTTTATTGTTCCTTATTCACATCCTAATACTGTGCTTCCAACGTTGTCTTCTTTATCCCAAAACCAAGCCAATGAAACTAGCTTAATTACCATCATTCATTACCAAAAAGATAAAAGATAAGAACTGAACTTTACTTTCCTTTCCAAAGTTGCTGCGCTCAAACTTCTTTATCTTTCTACTTTCTTCAGCATCATCATCCACAAATAGCCCACAGCTCGACCCGGTAAAAAGTTGAGATTTTGATTGGTGTAGGGGTCCCAAATTCCCAAAACGGTGATGTTCTCAAGTAAAAGAAATGTTTTTGGCTCCAATAGGAAAATGGGTCTGGATTTCAGGGGTTTGGTGTTAATGGTGTCATGCTTTTGTTTGATTCCTGTTTGTGTCTTGGCGACAAATCGAGTGTACCCACCACAACAACAACAAAACCAGAAGCTAAGATTTGGCCAAAATGGAGAATTCAAGATATTGCAGGTGGCAGATATGCACTATGCAGATGGCAAGACTACACCTTGCTTGGATGTGTTACCTTCCCAGAATTTTTCTTGCTCTGACCTCAACACCACTGTCTTTCTCAACAGAATGATCCAAGCTGAGAAGCCCAACCTTATTGTCTTCACAGGTATTCAACACTTCTTTTTGAGTTTTCAGTTATCTTATACCAATTTTCTATAAAGGATAAGAAATAAAAAAATTATTTTGAAAATTATGTTGAATATATATCTGATTGAAAATCACATAGATATTACATAAATAATGTTAGTTTTAAATTTCTTATCGCGTGCGATGGTGCACAGATTACAAAAATCGATCTTATAATTTCCTTCTAGTTGTATCATCTTTGGCTTTTTATATAGCTTCCTTTTTTTCTTGTTTAGGAAAAAAGATCACTTCCCTTCATGATTTCAAGTGAGGTGTTTCTAATTTTTTGGTAATAATACTTAATCTCCCTAGTGACATATGTGAAAATGTTTTGGTGCCACGGCAATTAAAAGCATCTTTTACTAATCATAGCCAAAAATCATGATGTTGTTCAATTCTATTAACTATAAGAAATGAAATGAATTGAGTTAGCAACTTTGCATTATATTTGATTTTGGAACTTTAAATTTATTTTTACTTTGATTAATCATCATTTGCTCATCTTAGTAAGTTAAACCAACAAGTTTCTTTGATTGATGATATGATATAATAGAAACTGTTGTGCACGTTTATTGTGGTGTGACAGGAGATAACATCTTTGGATTTGATTCCTCGGATTCGGCTAAATCATTGGATGCTGCATTTGCTCCTGCAATTACATCAAATATACCTTGGGTAGCTGTTCTGGGCAACCATGACCAGGAAGGATCTCTCTCTAGGAAAGGTGTGATGAAACATATTGTTGGAATGAAAAACACACTGTCTAAACTCAATCCTCAAGAAGTACACATCATAGATGGTTTTGGGAACTATAACTTGGAGATCGGAGGAGTTGAAGGCACTGATTTTGTAAATAAATCAGTTCTCAATCTCTACTTTCTTGATAGTGGAGATTATTCCAAAGTTCCTACAATTTTTGGTTATGATTGGATCAAGCCTTCCCAGCAACTTTGGTTCCAAAGAACATCTGCAAAGCTTCGGGTACTGTTTTATTTGTTCCATTATCTTATCTAGTGTCTCTTTGGTATGCAGTTGGGGAAACGAAGTTATGAAAATAGAAAAATCTAAAGGTTAATATTGATCTTTTTTCCCTCTTCTCCCAAACCTCCGTTTGGGTTTCACCATGTTTAAACAAACAGTGGCCTAGTTTATTCTACTTACTATGTGGCCTGTTTGGTCTCAAGAAATGTTTTTAACTATCTCCATTCCTTTTTATTTGTTCATGTAGAAAGAAAAAGAATGATCTCATTTATTGATTCATTAGTACAATACAAAATTTCTTACTTTTTAAATTATACCTTTATTTTTGTCTAATAAGTCTTAATATTTTACATGTTTATTATAAAAGTAGTAGAAATAATAATGGAGGCCATTTAGGAAGTTTAAAACAATTTAAACATAAATAAGAATATTAATTGCATTTTTTAATTCGTGTAAAATTTTCAAAGACAAATACATAAGAAGGAATGGAGATATAGTATTTGTCATTTCCTGTTTTGTTTCACTACTTTCAGTACAAATATTTGAAAACAAGAAGCAATGTGAAATGAGAGTATCAGTTTTGCAATTATCTATAGAAATAGAAAACATTTTTTCAAACCAAAACATTCAGCTAAGAGCAATTTTCCCATTTCCCTTTCTTGTTTCCTAGCTGCTTGTGGCTTATTTTTCAGTTTTTTTAATTGTTAACATTTAGATTGACCACATTCTTTTCCTATATTCTGCAGAAAGCATATATAAGTGGACCAAAGCCTCAGAAAGAAGCTGCTCCTGGTCTTGCATACTTTCACATCCCATTACCAGAATATGCTAGTTTTGACTCATCAAACTTCACAGGTGTGAAACTGGAACCTGATGGCATAAGCTCTCCTTCTGTGAACTCTGGCTTCTTCACGACCTTGGTTGAAGCAGGAGATGTGAAGGCAGTTTTCACTGGCCATGATCACATCAATGACTTCTGCGGTAAGCTAACAGGTATACAACTTTGTTATGGCGGAGGATTTGGATACCATGCTTATGGAAAGGCTGGATGGCCTAGGAGGGCAAGAGTGGTGGTAGCGAGCTTGGAGAAGACGGAGAAAGGTAGTTGGGGAGATGTCAAGTCAATTAAAACATGGAAACGCGTGGATGATCATCATCTTACTGCTATTGATGGTCAAGTCCTGTGGAGCAAGAGCTTTGGTAAGATACTTGTACTCTTCTTGTTGTTCTTAAACTATGCTACACAATGAAAAGGATTGAATCTATATTTATTGTAAGATGACTCATGCCTGTTGGACATAAAGATGTGTCCAAGAAAATGAAAAATTAGGGGAAAATCCATTAATTGAGTATCATAATGTAAAATTTGTTAGTTTAAAACCAGCCAGATTAAACTAACCAAGAACGATCCTCGATAGCCCAACTGTTAATCACACTTAGATCACATAGACAACATTCATCCACCAGACATAGGTCCTTGTCTCCTTAAATTGCGAGGGTGCCAACATATCTCACTTCCAGGTATATAAAGCCTTGTGTATTGTTCAAAACCTTTGATGTGAGACTAAACTGTTAAAAAGCAATTCTATATTCTGTCACATTAGCCTTCTTGGACTAAACTGTAATTCTGTAAAATTGATGTGGAAGTTTTATATCCTATGGAAACTTACGAATAAAAGTGGAAGATGCACAGGATTGTGCGTGATTGAAGAATAAGTCATATTATGATAATTTATTAATGTATGCCGAGTCAACTGGTTCGACTAGTGACTCACCGATTCGATCAGTGACGTCTTGACCATGTTAGTGACCAATCCAGGTTTAATAAAATTGTGAAAAACATACTCTCTTAGACAAGTAGCATTGATACAAAATAACTAAGAAAAAATATTGATGGTTGTATCGGAAATTCCCAAGATAGACACATTAAAAGGTTCAATGCTTTGATTTGCTCATATTTATCATCTGTTTGTGAACATATAGTAAGTGGTAACATCCCCTGCTTCTTCCACTCATCCATAACAATGCCTCAATTTATTGTCCTTTGATTGTTCTATGTTACTCTTATTCATATATTCATGTAAACACTTACACTTATTTATTTAGCCATGGCTCTTATTTAAAATAATTTCGTTGTTTATGTTATTTTATGTTATCTCATTGGATTCAAATTCATTGTTTATTTTTGTTTTCATTGCAGGTAACCGTAGCTAAAAACAAGGTGGTGGCAGTTTGGAATTTGAAAATGATGTAGACAAGTATTGGTATCCACATGAAGACTTCTTACTTTGGAGCTTATAATGAGTTGCTGTACTATAAATTTTATTCATGGAAATTCCAAATTCTGAACTCTTTACATATTCTGTAATTCTATACCACAATACAGTAGAAGATAATATACTAAAGAGTAGAATAGAAGGAATGAAAAGTTCATGAATTCTGTAATTTAAAATATGAGGCACGGACAGTGATATTATGATACTACCAAAAACATCACCTTAAGATTTATGGCAATATCATCTATAGTAATTGGAATGTCAATTATATTTGGAAGTTAATATGAATTGTTTTTTTTAAGATATAATTTATTTTCTAGTTTTAAAAGTTTAATCTTTTTTTTATTGGTACTAACATTGCTTGATATTGAGCATGGTTCTCAAGGAGAAAAAGCTATTTGGTAAATTCATTGTGAAGGTTTCATGGTTAAGTATAATTCCCAATAAAAAGAAAGGTACAATAATGGAACCGTAGGCTCAAATTTTCACATATCCGTGTGTATTTTCTCTGTTATATCCGTGTGTATTTTCTCTGTGAAGTTATAAGATGAATATAATGGATTAAAGAGAAAATAAGAGTTACCATTTGTTGCAGTCCCATCATTCATGTAAAAATATGACTACTTCCTGAATTTACATTAAATGCATCTAAGCTTAAACGGATATTTGTACATTGAATCATCAATCTGTGCATGACATAGAAAGTAGCCATTTTACAAACTTTCACCAACATAAACACTCTTCGACAAAGACATTTAAGGACTAGTTAACAAGTTTGACAATATCTCTCCAAGACATGCAATCACAGGACTTGTTCCGACCCTTCTCACTTGGGAGTGAAAGCCTGTATCATCAGCAATAGATAAAGTCAACACAAACAATTCAACTTCCATGATACTCACTCTAATTCTTTTTAAACAAAAGACTCAACCGTGGATAGGATAAAAACAAGATAAAATAAACTATCATATCTTGTATATCGATAGTATAACTCAAAATGTTAAGGTCATAGTTATATGAATCTTTATTCTTTAAACTGTTCCCTTTATTCATATTTACTTCACGTGTGATAGTCACACTTTAATTTTTCCTTAATACCAAAGTAACAAATTAAAAAGTCAAATTAGGCAATAATCAAGACCTAGTTGTTGATTTAACTTACAGCAAAAATGGTAGCATGGCCAGGATCAGCAAGGTGAGCAAAGAGGTTGTCAATAGGACCAGTGCCAGTGTAAATGTGCTGGAACCATGCACCAATGACAGCCAACATGGCCAACCTCCCATTCTTGATCTCTTTGGTTCTCAACTCCTTGATCTTCTCAGGAGAACCAGATCCCCAGCCAAGTGGGTCAAACCAAAGCCCACCTGGGTACCCAACATCAGTTCCTGTGAGCTTGTTGTTGGGGAAGATAGGGTCAGTGTTGACACAACCTGGCTTGATGATGTCAGCCCACCTTCTACCCTCAGCCCATCCAATGAAGATCATCTCAACAATGAAGAGTGTGGTTGTGTCTGTGAAGTATTCCTGCTCTCCAGCTGTGTACCATGAGGGTGTGTTCAGGACACCAATCTTTGTCAGGAACTCTGGGATGAAAATGCCTGCAGCTCCCAACATTGCCCATCTGCAGTGCACAAGCTCTGATTGGACATTCCATCTAAGGGTCTCAGGGTCAGATCCTATTCAATCACAACCAACTTTTGTGATCACTCACTTGAATTACCAACAAGGGATAAAGGAGTAAACCCTCGTATTGATCATATGTGTCAATCAATTTAGTTTCTAAGATAAAAAAAAAAAAATCTTTGTTGGTCCTTAACTTTAAAATATCAGTTACTTTACTCTTTTTTTCACCTTATTTTCGTTATTGTGGTAACTTTTTACCGTTATTTTGTACTAAAAATAACTCGTGACTATAGTTTTACAAAGTGAAAGACAAAGGGTTTTTAGGTCTCATGGACAAATTATTTAGCTATCTTGATCATCAATTTGAGGGTTTGTAGGATAATGAGTATTGATTAAGTTTTATTAAGTGACAACAAGTTTGATTATTATTATTAGAAATGATCCATCTAATTCATTGGTAAAATTAGCTTGTCACAAGTTAATTCTGGTTATATCCGGAGACAATGTGTGACATGTTAGCAATTATAAGCTTACCAAGACCAAGAGGATCAAACCCAAAATCTCCTGGCAAACTGCCATCTAGCCATGGCGGAGGAGTGCTGCCTGGGAACCACAGAGGCCTGTCAGGATCAGCTGCAACACACACTGTAGTGGTGGATCTTCCTCCAACCGGTGCTGTGAAGTTGTTCACCTTCAGTTTCCTTCCACTAAGAAAAGAAGCTTTTGTAGTTCCCAAGAGTGATCCATTCTTCTGAGAACTGTATGCAATTTCATTTTGTTTTTTAAGTTCAGCACTATGTTAGATGAATTTCAATGAATGATCAAGCTAAAGTTCCCATACATAATTATAACAGAAGTTTTCATTGTCTTAACTAGGATACAATACGAGAAATATGTCATGTAATGTTTCACATTACAGGTACATTAATTGATACATGTGGAGGTAAAGGGCACATGGAGAAACTTGCCTTGGGGTAGAGATGGCAACAGATGCAATGGCAGAGGAAGCACAAGCGGAAGCCATGACAGGCTTTCACCAAGAGAGATAAAAATGATTTAGCTTAGTGAGTTGAAGTTGTTGGGTGTGATTAAATGATGTACAATTTTGTTAAATGTATGTATGCAGAGTTCTTATCTTCAAGATAGGAATGTGAACTAAAAATTAGATGGTGGGTTGCCATGTGGCATGCAGAATCTCATAGGATAGTTTTACATGGAAAAATCAGAATCTGGTGGTTCACATTTGTCAGACCAAAGCACCTATGTCTTTGTGGCTTACATTGGTACTGACTCCACATAAAGATTCTTCTATGTTAACTATCCCTTCACACCACACCAATGAACCATTTTGTGGGAACTATTGATCTCCAACTAAAATATGATTATTTGTGGTCCAGTTTATAACCCTAAACTTAGTTAAAACTAAATTTACATCTAACTAGTTATAGTGATTATTAAGTAGGCACAAACCGAGACGTGGAAATCTAATTATTAATGTTGATTCTATACATTATTTGATAAAGTTAAATTTATATTGAGTTAATAGATTTTTTTTTTCATTAGTTCAACTTCAGTTTAATAGTTAACGCAAACTACACATTATTATTCTAACAAAACAAACTTATTTTGGTTGACTAAGTTTTATCTTTGTAAATATTTTTTTTTGTTAGAATTCAATCTCTAATATTTGAAAAATATTTAAATTTGGCTAACGAAAAATTCACCGCTTCTATTAACCACGTTAGAATTAACAAAAGATTATTAATAATAGAGATGAAATCCGAACATTTTTAAAATGTTAAAATTAAATCCTAACAAAAAAAAAATATTGTTGAATCATACATTTATAGGAGTAAAAACTTAGTTAAACAATATTCCATTTGTAATCAACGTCATATTATGCAAGATTAGTCCAGATTAATTAAGGTTAGAGATGGCAATATGGGCTCTTTGAGGCCCGTTTTCCCGGATAAGCCAGCCCGGCCCGGCCCGGTATGTAACATCCTAAATTAAAAAATTTTAGAAAATAACTCATTAAGGCTTGGTGGCTTATTCTTTTCCTGCGCGCCTTTAGCATTTCGGGTCTAATTTTCTCAAATGATGCTTAATTGGAATGATTCTGGTCTTGTTCACTTTGTTTCGAAGAGATCTTCAATCTTTATTTCTGGGCTCTATCCCAAATTCTCACTCTGTCATGCTAAAACTCAAGGATTAAATAAATCCATCTTAGAACCATAATTATTCACATTTTTATCCTGCGCATGGTTCGTTCAGAAATTCATAACTCTCTCATATGATCTCTGTTTCTTGTAAACTTGGTGTCAGAATCTCCATAACGAAATTATCTACATTTTTTATGAAGACCTCGAAAGCTGATTCTTGCTAGATTGGTACAGTTTAATAAAAATATAGAACCCTTGGACTGTTTCATTTTGATATTGACTGTCTGTAGAAAAAATTTCATATCTCCCTCGTCCGGAACTCAAATCACTTCGTTCTTTTTGGTATAGATTTGTATTGAAATTATATACAATTGTTATGAAGGGTACGAAACCAATTCTCAAAGGATAATTTTTGGTGAATTTATTTCTGAGTACATACCTGATTCAAAGATGATTAGAGCATCATCTCGTATTTTGACCATATCTCACTCAA
Source organism: Clitoria ternatea (assembly GCA_037962975.1). Lineage (NCBI taxonomy): Eukaryota > Viridiplantae > Streptophyta > Magnoliopsida > Fabales > Fabaceae > Clitoria > Clitoria ternatea. The sequence continues at coordinate 230,985,776 of CM075672.1, forward strand.
TTCTTGATGGATTTTTTTGTACTTTATATGGATTTAAAGAGAACAAAAGGTTATACAACTTTTGTGTTCAGACCATTTCCAAATTCGGCCTGCATCATCCCTTAAAATCTCGTGCAACGTTACGTGCAAAGTTGGATAACTCAACTACTCCATGCAACATGATCCAATAAGCTTGCAACATCAATGGCCACTTGTCCTACTTAGCTTTATAACATTCTTATTTTTAAATCAAATTACAATAAATAAATAATTTTTTTCATAAATAATTTAAATATCAAAATAGAATTTGAATTAAATAATAACACAGTCAGTTTTACAACAGCCGACCGGCCCATTTAAATACACAAATAAATATAACAAGTCGGTATACACAGGAGCCGGCCACGGCTTCTACAAAAATAACTATGTGCACTATGTACTGTACATGCTAATACATAATGCCCCAGTCGGTTGAGTGACTTCAAATGCCATCACTGTGTCCTACATCCATTGTAAAAATAACAACAGTAGGGGTGAGCATAAACATATCAAATAATAGTTATTGAATCGGATTAAAAGTCCAATTCATAACTATATATAAAACATAACCGAGTCATACAAACTCATCATAAAGCAGCATGTTATGCTCAATCAAATGGATCCATTATTAAATCTTTTAAGTTGTGTTGCAACACTGGCTCCCAGAGCCATAACTCAGTTCTCAGCTGATCCGGCCGTTTTAATGGTACCAAACTGTTTGCACCCTCATGTGACACCATGACTCTTGGTGACAACGGTAGTGCCACGGGCTAAAACCCTGAGCCCCGCTCAAGAGGTTGCCTTGAGTCCCACCCAAGGTCTTTTGTGGAAACCACATCATATTTCATATTCATTCATCACACAAGCATCTCATGAAAAATTCATGGAAACCATTCTCATCATCGGTCACACATATATATACAATCATCACATCAATATCAATAATATGAATGGAAGATATGAATACATAAAATATGTTATTCAATCGGGGTCTTAATAACAATTTATGCACACAATATATATACATCATAACAATATCACCCCACATCCATTCATAAACTATTCATTTGAAATGTAACGCTTCCCCTACCTAGAAATAAGAGTTCCAGTAACTTTTCAAGATCTATTTAATCTGAGATTCACGAATTCCGATTGGAATTATAGTACTGAATCAGTCCAAGCTTTCTCTCTTATGAAATTCAAGCTTTCACATAAAAGGGAAGAAAGGAAGATTAATTTCTTCTTCGTTTGATGGTTTCCAGCAAGGGTTGGAAGAAAAAGATTATAGATGATGTTTTTGTAACATCCTAAAAATTTTATTCTCATGTATAATCATTTTGATTTAGACCATCAATGATATTATCTATTTTATCTCAACTTTCTACATAAATTTTTGGTTAGGACAACATCTTCAATTTAACCTTTTACCATGGTAAATAATTTTAACTTTATACCTTAGGTAAAAGTTAATCAAGTAACTTATTACCTATTTCCTTAGTTATTAATTCCTTTGGTTTTTCCAATTACTCTCATCAAATTGCCACATACTCCACTCAAAATACATCATCTTGTACACATTTTAATTGTTAGTTAGAGTCTGAATTTGGAAATATGGTTAACTACAAAGTTGTTCCTATTTGTCTTAGCTTTCCAACAAGACCAAATTTGTTAAAATCCATTAATATATGAGAGAGATATGCTCAAAATACTGAAACAGTGTCAGAATTGATATTTTACTTCAATCATATCCTCTTATACATATTTTCATACCTTGTTAGAGTCCGAATTTGAAAAAGTGGTGAACTACAAAGTTGTTCCTCGTTGTCTTAGCTTTGCAACAAGACCAAATTTATTAAAATCCATTAATATATGAAAGAGATATACCTAAAATACCGAAACAGTGTCAAAGTTGATATTTACTTCAATCATACAAGCTCCATTATGTAGGCTGCGGAAATGGTCAACAATACAGCTCATTTTTCTTACCTAAAACCTCCATTATCACCACAATAATGTACCTAACATCCCACTACAATCCCATTATGAAAAGCTTGTCCCCCACTTATCATTTGCATCATTAAATCAACACTACATCTTGTTCCCAAGTCTGAATTCTTAGAACAAGCTAAAGTTAGTGAAGTCTGTCTCTCATTTCCTTTCATTTTCTCTATCAAAGTCACCCTTGATCTGAAGCTAGGACAATAAGAGAATATTTTCAACCACTCTAGGATCCTCCATCAAGGTAAGAGGGGATAGGGTTGTGAATAATTATGAAATGGGTAGAATTGTATGCTGTCCTAGGATTCCAGTTTTATTGTTGTATCTTGTTGCTCAGTTTTGAGATTGAAAACGTGTGATTTTGATTCTGACTTCTTCATGAAAGATGTATATCTTTTTGTTTTGTGAATTTTGAGACCTGAATAAACTTATTTGGATATGTATATCAAAAGTTATAGCCAAAATACTACAGCATGTCGGAGCGGAATATTTACCCTATGTTTTGTGTATATATTAAAATTCTGGGACTTATACATGCATAATCAGCCTTTGATGTCTGCATGAAAGTTGTAGATATTTGTGTTATGGATCTTTAGAAAGTGGTTTCAAGTCAAAATTATTTTTGTAGCTCTAGTTATACCTAAAAGATAGAAGTATGTTCATGCTAAAAATCTGCTAACGTGAATCACTGTTTGTATTTTTAAAACTGGGAATTTTGTGATGAGAATTAGTATTTAGTATCTTCATAAAAGTTTTAGATATTTGTGTTATGAGTAATTTAGAACTGGTCTCATGCCAAAATTATTTTTGTAGATCCAGAAACACTGAATATACTAGCATATGTACGTTTTGTTACTTTCTTTGAGATAGTTTAGTATACTATGAATTTGTGATATTTCTGTTTGGATTTGGAATTTTTGGTCTTCATAAAAATTATAGATAATGGAATTATTGAAACATAGAACTTGGCCTCATTCAAAAATTATTTTTATACTATGAGTTATAGCTAATTTACTAAATATTGTCAAACCAGAAAATTTTCCAGCAATTGGTGATAATGAAAAATGATAATCTATTGACTATTATGTGATTATGTGATGTTTCTGTTTGGAATTTGAAATTATGGTCTTCATGAAAGTTGTATATATTTATGTTAGGGATCTATAGAAAGTGGTTTTGAGTTAAAAATATTCTTGTAGCTCTAGATATGCTCAAAATATAGAAGTATGTTCATGATGAAAATCTGTTAACTATAAAATCCGAATCTTATTTTTAAAACTGGGAATTTTGTGGTGAGAATTAGTGGTTGGTGCCTTCATGAAAGTTGTAGATATTTGTGTTAAGAATAATTTAGAACTGGTTTCATGCCAAAATTGTTTTTGTAGCTCCAGAAACGTTGAAAATACTAACCTGTGTACGTTTTAAAAATCCTCTTTGAGGCAGTTTTGTATTCTGTGAATAAGTTATGTTTCTGTTTAGAATTTGAATTTATGGTCTTCATGAAAGTTGTAGATATTTATGTTATTGAGCTATAGAAAGTGGAATCACATGAAAAGGATTTGATTTACTCATGTTATGACTGTTTTACTAACGTATGTTGCTGTTGGAAATGCTGAAATTTGCTTATAATGGTTATTATGGATAAAAATGATATTTTCCCTATAGGTAACAATTTATTATTGAATTCTTGAGTGATTATGAAGTATTATGAATGTTGATGAGTGTCTAATGAGCATCATTCAGTTTGTGTATTTTGGTGGTGAATAATTATGAATGATTAAATTAATATATATACATGAATGCCTTGCGGTTATTGATATATGTGGTTGAAACAGTAAATCCATGATTCTGAAAATTATTATATGTGATATGTCCTTTGAGGACTTGTGGTTTTCCAAGTGGTTTTGGAAATATTAATATCATGGTATGTTAAATGATAAAGAGAATTAAAGGCATTCATGCATCATAAGCATTTGGACGCACCATGGAATTTTAGGGGTTCCATGATTGCCTACCCTGGTGGGGGGTTACTCTATGATGAGTTAAAGCCCTATTTTTGTGATGTGTTGATCATGGGGCTGTAGGGATCCATGACTGTATAAATTCCTACCGATGTGTTGGTCATGGGGCTGTAGGGATCCATGACTGTATAAATTCCTACCGATGTGTTGGTCATGGGGCTATAGGGATCCATGACTGTATTAATTCCTACCGATGTCTCTATGAGACCTTTTACTGCAGTATTCCCACCAAACTAAATGGATCCAGCATGACATCATTTGTCTAATTAAAGACTTATTAAATATAAATGAACTTGTTTGGCATATTCATCATATCATTATGGTTTGTTGATTGTGTTTGTACAATTTTATTTATTTTATATTTATTCTATATTCTGTCTCACTCTTACATTAATTTTTACAGTGAATGCTACACAGAATGAAGAGTGATGCCATGAATGGAGTTTACGTGAATTATTGCTTGGAATTTGACTTTATTTTTAATTTGATGGGTTGTAATAATATAATGTTTCATGTACTATATTTTTCTAAATCGTTTCCGCTATATAAATATTTCATGACTTTTATTATTCGCGACTAGTATGATAATAATCCGCGTTTATCAACTTCTACATGACTTATTACAAATTTCAAAAAATGATTTTTAAAACGCGAAAAATTTATTCAGAAAAATTACACGGGACGTCACATTGGTGGTATCAGAGCATTTTCAAAAAAATTCAGGACCAATTGCCATGACATGTATTGATTTTTGATATACTATGTGAATTATTTGATTATTTGTTTGAAAATATGATAAGTATGTGCTATATGACTTGTGCCTAACTGATAAAATGATTTGTTGGATTACTGCTTGATAATATGATAAATTTGTTATACAATTTATTGCTTAACTGATAAACTGTAGAATACTTATAGTTATGTTATAATACAATATATTTTCCCTTAGAATTAGTATAAACCAAACTACGAATGTAGGATGGCAAGAAACAACAACAACAACAACAACAACCACAACGATATGGCAGCTGCTTTTAATCGCTTGGCTGAAGCCATAGAAAGACAAAATCAACCAAAAAGTACAGGAGGACTTCACGGGTTAGATCACTTCCTAAAAAGGAAGCCATCACAATTCAAAGGAGGTTATAATCCGGAGGTAGCATACCTATGGTTTAAGGAAATGGAGCACATCTTCCGAGCCTTGCCCTGCACAGAATTCGAAAAGGTGGAGTATGCCACTTATATGATGGTTGAGGAAGCAGAAAACTGGTGGATACATGCCAGAACTCGTATGATTAAAACCGACAGACCTTTGGACTGGATCAACTTCAAATACTGTTTTCTAGAGAAATATTTTCCAGCGAGTGTGAAAAGCCGAAAAGAGCTGGAATTTATGGAGCTGAAACAAGGCTCAATGTCCGTTGGAGAATATGCTGCAAAGTTTGAAGAACTATCTCTCTTTTATCCTCCTTTTCAACAGGCTGGTGCCGAAGAATCAAAATGTGTCAAATTCGAGAATGGGCTGAATCTTGAAATCAAAGAGGCGATAGGATATCAAGAAATTCGGAGTTTTCCTATTCTGATCAATAAATGCCGAATTTTTGAAGAAAATCACCAAGCCAGACTGGCACATGAAAAGGCCAATAGACAACTGAAACCTCAGTCAGTTGATTTCAAAAGGAAAGGGACATTCTATCCAAATCATTTCAAGGGAGGATCATCATCTTCTCAAAGACGCAGCAATCATACGAATATCAGGTGCCATAATTGCGGAGGTAATCACCATATACGCGATTGCACCCGACACCTAGGAGATGTTACCTGCTATCGTTGTAATCAGAAAGGACACATCAGTCCAAATTGCCCACAGAACCGATAAAACAACGACAGCAACACTATGAATAATCAAAGAGGCTCTAACTATCAGGGAGGTCGTGGAGGAAACACGCGAGCTGTTCAACCTCCAAGACAGAACAGGGAGTCAACAGACCAGAGGTTACAACCAACAACTGGAAGAGTCTTTGCCATCAGCGGTTCAGAGGCAGACCAAGCTGATGACCTCGTGTAAAGTAAGTGTGAGATCAATGGTACTATCTTATCTGTGTTATTTGATTCTGGTGCTACACATTCTTTTATTTCTGATGAGTGTGTTAGACGTCTTTAATTACCTGTGAAGCCGATGATATATGATCTGATTGTTTCCACTCCCACCGGTACACAACTTAGGACTACTAAGGTGTGTAACAAATGTTCTGTACTCATAGAGGGTAAAACATTTCTAGTAGATCTTGTTTGTTTATCTTTGAAGGACCTGGAAGTAATCCTAGGGATGGACTGGTTATCGGCAAATCGAGTCTTGGTGGACTGTCATAACAAGACTGTTATATTCCCATCAGAAGAAAATCTTACTTCTGACAATCTCAAACTCTTTGCCTTACAAGGTGATAGTCAATTATTTTCCTTGTTTACTCTTCCATAAGGAGATGGTGAATCTAAAGCAATCGAGATGCCAGTTGTTTCTGAATTTCTTGAAGTATTTCCTGAGGATGTCTTAAGTTTACCACCAGAACGTGAGATAGAATTCTCAATTAATTTAATTCCAGGAGCAGAACCAGTATCTAAGGCTCCATATCGCATGTCACCTATTGAACTAGCAGAACTAAAGAAGCAAATTGAAGGGTTATTAGAGAAGCATTTCATCAGACCTAGTGTGTCGCCATGGGGAGCGCCAGTATTACTTGTCAAGAAGAAAGATGGAAGCATGAGATTATGTGTAGATTATCGTCAGTTGAATAAATTGACGGTGAAGAATAAATATCCTTTGCCCAGAATTGATGATCTGATAGATCAATTGAGGGGTGCTGCAGTATTTTCCAAGGTTGATCTGCGATCGGGTTATCATCAGATTCGTGTCAAGTCTGAGGATATTCCAAAGACGGCTTTTAGAACACGCTATGGTCATTACGAGTATCTTGTGATGCCCTTCGGAGTAACCAATGCCCCAGCTATATTCATGGATTACATGAATCGAGTGTTCCATTCATACTTAGATCAGTTTGTTGTTATCTTCATTGATGACATCCTGATTTATTCTAAGACGTGGGAGGAACATGAAAAGCATCTTCGAGTGGTATTACAAATTCTGAAAGAGAAGCAGTTATATGCCAAGTTGTCTAAATGTGAATTCTGGTTGAAGAAAGTAAAGTTTCTAGGCCATGTAATCTCAAGCGAAGGAGTGTCCGTGGACCCTTCCAAAATTGAAGCTATAACAAACTGGGAGAGACCTACTTCAGTCACTGAGATACGAAGCTTCCTGGGATTAGCTGGTTATTATCGAAGATTCATTGAGGGGTTTTCTCAAATTGCCCTACCAATGACTCGTCTAACCCGGAAGAATCAACCTTTTGATTGGACGCCAAAATGTGAGAGAAGTTTCCAGGAACTAAAAATGAAGCTTACATCTGCTCCAGTCTTAACCTTGCCTGACCCACAAGAAGACTTTGTGGTTTATTACGATGCTTCTAAAATGGGCTTAGGTTGTGTTTTGATGCAACAACGGAAGGTGGTTGCCTATGCTTCTAGACAGTTGAGACCACATGAAATGAACTACCCGACACATGATCTAGAATTGGCAGCGGTGGTATTTGCTTTGAAAATCTGGAGACACCATTTGTATGGAGTCAAGTTTGAAGTGTTCAGTGACCACAAGAGCTTGAAGTATTTGTTCGATCAAAAGGAATTGAACATGAGGCAACGAAGATGGATGGAGTTTCTTAAAGATTATGATTTTGATTTAAAGTACCATCCAGGAAAAGCAAATATGGTGGCAGATGCACTTAGCCGAAAGTCCATTCATATGGCATCTTTGATGATAAAAGAGATGGAGATGATAGAACAATTCAGAGACATGAACTTGGGTGTGGAAATGAAATCTTCAAAAAGTATGACTTTGGGAACTTTGAAAATAACCAATGATTTTCTGAAGCTGATAAGTGAAATGCAGACAGAGGACTTACAACTACAGGAGTTGAGAGAGTTGCAGGCGAATGGAAAGGATATGGGATTACAAGAAGGATCAGATGGAATTTGGAGAATCAGAAGCAGAATTTGTGTACCAGATGATGTTGGTCTGAGAAGGACGATCCTAGAAGAAGCGTATAAAAGTATGTTGAGCATTCATCCTGGATCAACCAAGATGTATCAAGACCTGAAGAAAAGCTTTTGGTGGCCAAGGATGAAGAAGGAAATAGCCGAATATGTGTCTTCATGTCTAGTATGTCAAAAAGCCAAGGTGGAACATCAGAAGCCATCTGGTGAACTGCAATCATTGGAGATTCTTGTCTGGAAATGGGATGACATTTCTATGGACTTTGTGTCAGGATTACCAAGAACACGTTCAGGGAATGATGCAATCTGGGTTATTGTAGACAGATTGACAAAGTCTGCTCATTTTCTCCCAATGAATATGAAAAACTCTCTGTAAAAATTGGCACAATTATATGTGAAGGAGATCGTGAGACTTCATGGTGTACCTTCTAGTATTATGTCAGATAGAGATCTAAGGTTCACCTCCTGATTCTGGGGAAGTTTGCATCAGGAATTGGGTTCGAAGCTTCGATTAAGCTCAGCTTATCATCCCCAAACAGATGGACAGTCAGAGCGTACCATACAAAGTTTGGAAGACCTACTGCGATCTTGTGTACTTGAACATGGTGGTAGTTGGGAGCAGTTTCTTCCACTGATTGAATTCACGTATAACAATAGCTACCATAGCAGTATTGGTATGGCTCCATTCGAAGCATTGTATGGTAGAAAATGTCGAACGCCCCTTTGTTGGTTAGAAACTGGTGAAAGTTTGGCATTAGGACCTGAAATTGTGCAGAAGACTACTGAACAAATAGAAATAATCCGATAGAAGATGAAGGCATCCCAAGATAGACAAAAGCACTACTATGACAAAAGGAGGAAACCACTTGAATTTCAGGTTGGTGATCATGTATTCTTGAAGGTTTCACCTCACAAGGGGATTGGTGGAGCATTGAAGAGTAAGAAGTTGAGTCCAAGGTTCATTGGACCATATGAGATCCTGAAAAGGATTGGTACAGTGGCGTATCAGATTGTACTTCCTCCTCACCTGGCAAACCTGCACAATGTGTTTCATGTATCACAACTAAGGAAGTATGTACAAGACCCCACTCATGTGATTGCTAATGATGATGTTGAAGTTCGAGAAAATCTGACCATCCCTACAGAACCCACACAGATCATAGAAAGGTCGATTAAACAACTGAGAAACAAGAACGTACCATTAGTGAAGGTTGCATGGAAACAAGGGAATGATGTAACTCTGACTTGGGAGCGTGAGGATGCTATAAAGATGCAATACCCAGAATTGTTTCACTGAGGAGTGCGTTATGTTAAATTTCGAGGACGAAATTTTTATTAGGGTGGGAGAATTGTAACATCCTAAAAATTTTATTCTCATGTATAATCATTTTCATTTAGACCATCAATGATATTATCTATTTTATCTCAACTTTCTACATAAATTTTTGGTTAGGACAACATCTTCAATTTAACCTTTTACCATGGTAAATAATTTTAACTTTATACCTTAGGTAAAAGTTAATCAAGTAACTTATTACCTATTTCCTTAGTTATTAATTCCTTTGGTTTTTCCAATTACTCTCATCAAATTGCCACATACTCCACTCAAAATATGTCATCTTGTACACATTTTAATTGTTAGTTAGAGTCCGAATTTGGAAATGTGGTTAACTACAAAGTTGTTCCTCTTTGTCTTAGCTTTCCAACAAGACCAAATTTGTTAAAATCTATTAAGATATAAGAGAGATATGCCCAAAATACCGAAACAGTGTCAGAATTGATATTTTACTTCAATCATATCCTCTTATACATATTTTAATACCTTGTTAGAGTCCGAATTTAAAAAAGTGGTGAACTACAAAGTTGTTCCTCGTTGTCTTAGCTTTGCAACAAGACCAAATTTATTAAAATCCATTAAGATATGAGAGAGATATACCTAAAATACTGAAACAGTGTCAAAGTTGATATTTACTTCAATCATACAAGCTCCATTATGTAGGCTGCGGAAATGGTCAACAATACAGCTCATTTTTCTTACCTAAAACCTTCATTATCACCACAATAATGTACCTAACATCCTACTACAATCCTATTATGAAAAGCTTGTCCCCCACATATCATTTGCATCATTAAATCAACACTACATCTTGTTCCCAAGTCTGAATTCTTAGAACAAGCTAAAGTTAGTGAAGTCTCTCTCTTATTTCCTTTCATTTTCTCTATCAAAGTCACCCTTGATCTAAAGCTAGGACAATAAGAGAACATTTTCAACCACTCTAGGATCCTCCATCAAGGTAAGAGGGGATAGGGTTGTGAATAATTATGAAATGGGTAGAATTGTATGCTGTCCTAGGATTCCAGTTTTATTTTCATATCTTGTTGCTCAGTTTTGAAATTGAAAACGTGTGATTTTGATTCTGACTTCTTCATAAAAGATGTATATCTTTTTGTTTTGTGAATTTTGAGACCTGAATAAACTTATTTGGATATGTATATCAAAAGTTATAGCCAAAATACTACAGCATGTTGGAGCGGAATATTTACCCTATATTTTGTGTATATATTAAAATTCTGGGACTTATACATGCATAATCAGCCTTTGATGTCTTCATGAAAGTTGTAGATATTTATATTATGGATCTTTAGAAAGTGGTTTCAAGTCAAAATTATTTTTGTAGCTCTAGTTATACCTAAAAGATAGAAGTATGTTCATGCTAAAAATCTGCTAACGTGAATCACTGTTTGTATTTTTAAAACTGGGAATTTTGTGATGAGAATTAGTATTTAGTATCTTCATAAAAGTTTTAGATATTTGTGTTATGAGTAATTTAGAACTGGTCTCATGCCAAAATTATTTTTGTAGATCAAGAAACACTGAATATACTAACATATGTACGTTTTGTTACTTTCTTTGAGATAGTTTAGTATACTATGAATTTGTGATATTTCTGTTTGGATTTGGAATTTTTGGTCTTCATAAAAATTATAGATAATAGAATTATTGAAACATAGAACTTGGCCTCATTCAAAAATTATTTTTATACTATGAGTTATAGCTAATTTACTAAATATTGTCAAACTAGTAAATTTTCCAGCAATTGGTGATAATGAAAAATGATAATCTATTGACTATTATGTGATTATGTGATGTTTTTGTTTGGAATTTGAAATTATGGTCTTCATGAAAGTTGTATATATTTATGTTAGGGATCTATAGAAAGTAGTTTTGAGTTAAAAATATTCTTGTAGCTCTAGATATGCTCAAAATATAGAAGTATGTTCATGATGAAAATCTGTTAACTATAAAATCCAAATCTTATTTTTAAAACTGAGAATTTTGTGGTGAGAATTAGTGGTTGGTGCCTTCATGAAAGTTGTAGATATTTGTGTTAAGAATAATTTAGAACTGGTGTCATGCCAAAATTGTTTTTGTAGCTCCAGAAACGTTGAAAATACTAACCTGTGTACGTTTTAAAAATCCTCTTTGAGGCAGTTTTGTATTCTGTGAATAAGTTATGTTTCTGTTTAGAATTTGAATTTATGGTCTTCATGAAAGTTGTAGATATTTATGTTATTGAGCTATAGAAAGTGGAATAACATGAAAAGGATTTGATTTACTCATGTTATGACTGTTTTACTAACGTATGTTGCTGTTAGAAATGCTAAAATTTGCTTGTAATGGTTATTATGGATAAAAATGATATTTTCCCTATGGGTAACAATTTATTATTGAATTCTTGAGTGATTATGAAGTATTATGAATGTTGATGAGTGTCTAATGAGCATCATTCAGTTTGTGTATTTTGGTGGTGAATAATTATGAATGATTAAATTAATATATATACATGAATGCCTTGCGGTTATTGATATATGTGGTTGAAACAGTAAATCCATGATTCTGAAAATTATTATATGTGATATGTCCTTTGAGGACTTGTGGTTTTCCAAGTGGTTTTGGAAATATTAATATCATGGTATGTTAAATGATAAAGAGAATTAAAGGCATTCATGCATCATAAGCATTTGGACGCACCATGGAATTTTAGGGGTTCCATGATTGCCTACCCTGGTGGGGGGTTACTCTATGATGAGTTAAAGCCCTATTTTTGTGATGTGTTGGTCATGGGGCTGTAGGGATCCATGACTGTATAAATTCCTACCGATGTGTTGGTCATGGGGCTGTAGGGATCCATGACTGTATAAATTCCTACCGATGTGTTGGTCATGGGGCTGTAGGGATCCATGACTGTATTAATTCCTACCGATGTCTCTATGAGACCTTTTACTGCAGTATTCCCACCAAACCAAATGGATCCAGCATGACATCATTTGTCTAATTAAAGACTTATTAAATATAAATGAACTTGTTTGGCATATTCATCATATCATTATGGTTTGTTGATTGTGTTTGTGTAATTTTATTTATTTTATATTTATTCTATATTCTGTCTCACTCTTACATTAATTTTTACAGTGAATGCTACACAGAATGAAGAGTGATGCCATGAATGGAGTTTACGTGAATTATTGCTTGGAATTTGACTTTATTTTTAATTTGATGGGTTGTAATAATATAATGTTTCATGTACTATATTTTTCTAAATCGTTTCCGCTATATAAATATTTCATGACTTTTATTATTCGCGACTAGTATGATAATAATCCGCGTTTATCAACTTCTACATGACTTATTACAAATTTCAAAAAATGATTTTTAAAACGCAAAAAATTTATTCGGAAAAATTACACGGGACGTCACAGTTTTCACTTTCAAAAGTTTCTAAACTCATTCAACAGTAGAAGTTGGTATATATATCGTTCATGCAAAAGAGAGACGTAAACGATAGAAAATTATCTACTACACGTATCTTCAAATGATAAGGAAGGAATAAGCATTTAATAAAAAGGGACAGCACATCAGAGAGGGTCCCATACTTAGAAAATATCAGAAAAGAATCTGCTGGAAGGTAGAAGAACAGAGTGACGTGGAAAGCTTCAATAATTAAAATAATTATTAATTCTGACTCAGTTTCATTCTGGGCACATCTTTCCGAGAAAGCCTCTGTCCGTTCAGAATTCCTTTATTCAGAGGAAATTCACTTGGAAAAGTTCCATCCATGAAACACCCAGTTTTCCTTCCTCAGAAATGACCCTCACGGAAATATCTCATTCAGACAGCTCACTCAGTTATATTTCTGCCTGAGTCAAACCTTCACTTGCGTCACTCGGAAGTCTTCCATCTAAAAAGATCACTCGGAGCTTGAAGACAATCCTCTCTCGGGAATCTTTCCACTCGAAAGGGTCACTCGGGTTGAAGACTATTTCAAAGACGAACTCGACTACAAGCTCAGCAATTCTGACCGAACACGAATTGAATGAATTTACCACTCGGTCATTTACTTCCCTTGGGATTACTCACTCAGAATATACTCATTTGGAGTTAAAGTCTTTCTTTGTCCAGAAGTACTCTTCCTGGAAATACTCACTCGGTATATTCCAATCGGTGTTACACCACACAAATATTAGAAATTTCTCACTTGACGATTTCCTACTTGGAACGTCTCACTCGGTGCCATCTCTCTCAGAGACACTTCACTCGGAAACTATAAAAATATCTCAACCTGAGAAGTACTTATTCAAATTCAAAACTTCTCTTTATTCAGAAGTACTTCTCTTGGAACAACCCATTCGGAAACGTTTCACTCGGAGACGTTTCACTCGGATTTTGCCTTATTCCAAAAGTGTCTCATTCAGACACAGTTTTCTTAACTCAGAAATAATTCTCTTAATAATGTTTCACTCGAAAACATCTTAACTTTACTTGAAAGTAGTTTTCTCAGTTTTATTTCACTCGGAATCCTATCCATTTCACTCGGAATAACTTATTTCAGACAGTATTCACTCGAAATTTCATTCGGAAATTCTCCATTAATCCTTAAATAAATTATTTTTCTAAGAATCATAAATTTTGGGATGTTACAAGCTTCACCCTTGTTTAGTATTCCCTTTTCTCCATTATTCATTCACGGTAGAAACTATAAGCCATTCCTCTTCACCTTAAAAATTTCAAAGCTTCAACAACTCATCTCTTCTCTTCCCATAACCACCAATCAGCTCCATCTCCATTCTTTTACATGTCATAGCCTTGAAGAATTGAAGCTTATCTTCTCTCTTAAATTATTCTATCTCATAGCCACAAAACCCCTCCATTTTTAGTTTTTTTTTGTATGAAATAATCCTCTAAAATCAGCTATAGTCTTGCCTTGGAGCTTTTCAAAACCATAGCTCATCTAGGAACCACCCAAGGTGAGTTTGCCAAATTTTCTTGGAGCTTGTTCTTGAAATTTTTATGGTTCAATAATCAATTTGTATTCTGAAAATTTAATGGTGTTTCCCTTGCTGTTTGGAGGTTTGAACATGTGACCCATCATTTATCATTATCAAACTTATCCATCATAACCCAAGCCATAGAGAGAGAAAGAAAAGAAGAGAGAAAAAAGTACAGAGTTTCTGGACCAGCGTACTTCCGTCAACAATCTCTGTCAATCCCAATGTTGGATCGGCCTAAAACTTTGAGAATGTATTTGAAACATCCTCCTCTACGTTCTCACCGTTCAGATTTTTAGTTTGACATCTGTAGTTGGAGAAATCGTGTTCAAACCGCGACCCTATTCCAATTTACAGGAATTATGACCAGCTTCGGGAAAACTGCCATTTTTTATTCGTTAACCGTTGGATCAGGCTGAAATTTTGGTATGAAGTTCCTGAGACGTGGTGCTAGATATTGACCGTTGGGATCATGGTTATTACGTCTAGACTGGGAGATATTGTACTTGAACAGTAGCATGAGTTTAAATCAATGATTGACTCGGATCGTTCGGGGAGCGTTCGAGTTTTGAAATCAAGGATTCTAGGTAGGGGAGCGTTTACATTTTAAATGCATAGTTTATGAACGGGTTCGGGATAGTATTGTTATTATTAGTGAGAAATCTCGAATATATAATATGTGTGACATAATTGTGTTATGATATTTTCCGTTCATATATTATTGATATTGAATTTGGCATGAGATATATATGTTGTATTTGTGAAATTGTTGTGATTCCTATACATGATATGTAGTAGGATATGTGATGATAATATGAGTATATGCATGAGATGCAAATTGATATAACATGGGATGCTTAAATTGATGAATAAATATGAAATATGATTGTGGTTTCGAGGATTCTACAAAAGACCTTGGGTGTGACTCAAGACAAAACCTCTTGAGTAAGGCTCGGGGTTAGCCCGTGACACTACCGTTGTTGCTGAGAGTGATTGTGTCACCTGAGAGGGTAAACAGTTTGGTACCAGTAAAACGGCCGGATCAGCTGAGAGTTGAGTTATGGCTGAGAGCCAGTGTTGCAACACAAAAATTAAAACTTAATAATGGATCCATATAACTGAGCATATTTATGCATTGATATATGTTGATGAGAACAACATGAGTGGTATGATTATATGAGAATATGAGATTGAATGTTATATGATGAGGTTGTGTAGTATTAAATATGATTATATATGTTAATGAATTGGATACTTGATCCGACTCAATAACTATCATTTGACATGTATATGTTCACCCCTATTTGTGGATATTTTTACAGTGGACTTAGAACGTGAAGAGATTGGTGAGAGGTCACCAAGATCGAGCATGGAGTACTGTATGTATATTGTATATAATGTATATAGTAGTTTTGTAGTAGCCTTGGCCGGCTCTTGTGTATACCTGTTTTGTTGTGTACACATATATGTGTATATATATATATATATATATAAATGCTTAGTTGAATAGGTAACTGACGACTTCAGCTGGAAGCCTAGACCTATTTTGAGCATATGCTTGTTGTTATGGTGGATGATGATGTTGTATTGTGACAACCTTGGTTGGTCCCACTATATATATAAATGAGTGTGATATTTGATATATCTATGAAACTGCTACATTACATAAATGGGTAGGTTATGTGATGATAAACCACACATTAGAAAGTTGATGTAGTGATGACAGTGTTATTGTACTTTTCCAAAATCCTATTTTGAAATTGAAAGTAATTCACGAAAAATTTATTTGGGTTTTAGAAACCTAGTTTTAAATATTAGGATGTTTTATGGTGGGCCTTTATTAAAATATATTTTAATATGTTATATATATAATATGAATATTTGGTTGGTTATAATTTTGATTATTTGATAAGGAATTAATTTTGATAAATATTTATTATTTTCATTTAATGAAATAAATTGGATTAATTATAAAAACTTTGCTTTGGAAATGTGAAATCTAATTTTTATTTCTAATTTTTCTTAAAAGATATTTAAAAATAGTTTAAATTTAAAATAAAAATAGTTTGTGTAACATCCCGATTTAAAAATTAACTACCAAACGGAATTAAACCATTAAAACAATCATTTCAAAGTAGAGATTTCTGCTAATTATAAGTAACTCAATTAACTTAACTTAAGAAATAATAGCTGAATTAATTATGAATAGTGATAATGGCTGGATGATTGTGATTGGTGCTTGTGGCTGAGTGGAACTGCCGGATTCACGCTTTCCCACCCCACTCTTCTCTTCCTCGTGCGCACACATATATATATAAGCCTATGGTCACTCATCCTCCTTCAGACTCCCTCTTCCTCTACTGCTTTATTCTCTTTTCTCTTCTCGTGTCTTCTCTTCTCTCCTCGTCCTTCATCTTCTTCTTCCCTGTTCACTGTTCCGTTCCTAGAATCGCACGACGACGATACTGTAGAAGACTTGGAGTTCCTTCTGCTGGTAAGGGACGATCATCAGGGTGGAAGACGAACAGCTCCCTGTTCCACGGTGCGACTGCGTTCAAGGAGGCCTGAACGAGTGTGAGCCTGGGCGAGGCAATCAAAGGCAAAGGACCAGCGTCGGGAAACAGAGGAACCCCTCGACTTCCTTCAGTAGGTAGGGGGCATTTTGTATTTCAAATGCATAGCTTGTGAACGGACTCCGAGTGAAGTATTACTCATGCATGTGTGTTTGAAGGTGTTTGCTATGAAATATATATATGATTGATAGCTTTTGTATACCGAGACATGCGATGATCGAATCCGATGGTAGTTCTCTTATATCTGATATATGTGGTTACGAGATACACTGTTGGGTATATGGATGCATGTGTGAGTCATGGGACCGTGTGTGAATGTAGTGCATGTATCTTAAGTTGCCATATTAAGTCTGGTTAATTATTTTACTCATGAATACATGAAGTAGATATCCCCGATACCGAGAGTTGGTGAGTGAATATTGTTGTTTCTGACAGAATGTTATATTCAAATATGAGATATTGTTGTTGTGCATGTTGACGTGACTTCTGGGTGCTCTGTTCAGGGGGGGGGGGGACAATGGGTAGACCCTATTTGCTATCTTATATTATCATGCATGTGAATGCTGGAAAATAAATTTGTGCTGCTATGAAATGATGAATGAATTGCATGCAGAGTGTGGTTATGACACAGGAAAGGAGAGTATTATTGTATTGGCAAAAACATGGAAAACGTAACTGAAAGACCTTGAGTTGGACTCAAGGAAGTGCCGAGTGCACTAGCGTTGGACGCTTAAAGTCTTGAGTTGGACTCAAGCAAGCCCACCGGGTTGGACTCGGGGCTGCCCGTAACACTTCCGTTGTCGCTTGGAGTGATTGTGTTACATGTGAGGGCAAACGGTTTGGTACCAGTAAAACGGCCGAACCAGCTTGGAGCTGGAGGAAAAAGGCTTGGAGCCTATGTTGCAACGTAAAAATTTGTAATAAAGTGGGGGTCGAATCCGACTGTAGTGGACATGCTTGCATTATATATATATATATATATATATATATATATATATATATATATATATATATATATATATATATATATGCTCTTATACTGTGATGAATTTACTGTGTGCATGCATGTGTGTCAGAAATGATATGACTTATATAGTTGTGTACTAAATGTATGAATTCCGATTGCATGGTACTGTTATGTGTAGATATAATGGAGGGCAGTTAACATTATAATTATTGAAATGTGACATTGTATGGTGAAAGGTCTACGAGTTCCCGAGTCATTAACTGTCATTTTAAATGCAAAAGCTCACCCCTGCTGTGGCAATATTTTCAGTGAACGTTTCTCGGAACTACGATTGAGGTGGAGCTGCTTGCCGAGTGGATTGGCTGTGCACTATAGAACTATATGTATATATGTAGATACTGTGTATAATGTTTTGGTTAAGCCTTGGCCGGCTCGTGTTTTGATATTGTCCTTTAAAATAGAATTGAATCCCTTCGGGTTGAGGGCATGACAATGTGCTTGTAATTACTTGTATACACTCCTATATATATATGTATGCGTTTATGCCATGCTGTGTGTTCATTCCATTCCGTGCGTGATGTCTGAGTAGTATATATATATATTCATGTCCTTCCAAGTGAGTGGCGATGGGAATCATTTCTGAGTTGTTCGTATATGTGTCCTGATTGAATGAAGTCGTGGAATGTGTTATGTTTTCTGATTGGGGCTGGTATGTATAAGGGCCAATCCGAGTGAATAGAGAGTGGACCCTTCCGAGTGAACCAGGCATTGAAATCCGGGTGCGGGAATGCCGAGTGGAGTGAGTGTGTGCCGAGTGTAGCTTTCGCTCGAGCGAGTGGGCGTTGCGGTGTGATCCGCCTGAGCGTTTTTCCTTCTTCCGCTGTCAGCCTCCTTGAGTCGGTTTTATTCCTCTTGCCTCCTTTTCCCTTATTTCTTTTGTGCCCGATCATTCTGGTTTTTAATTGTGAAAAATTTTCTCTGTTTTATTATTTATTATTTATTAAAATAGGATGCTACAGTTTGTATAATTTTATTTAAAAAACGGGTGGCCCGTTTTGGCCCGCGGGCCACATAGAAAACGGGCCGGGCCAATGTTTTTGGCCCGTTTTCCTATTCTGTCCCGGCTCATCCCGTATTTGGACGGGCCTATGCGGGCTTTGGCTTGACCCGGCCCGTAGGCCCGTTTTGCCACCCCTAATAAGGTACACAAAAGCCATAATGTTGTTGCTTAGTATACCACACCCACATGCCCTGCTTTCAGCGCCCAGCAACAATTCCAAATCGGATTTTGCAAGTTGAATCCATTTTACGTTCTTACTCTCTTTCAGTACAGAATTATGAAAATGGAAAAATTTAAAGGTTAATAATATTAATTTTTTACACCGTTTGAGACAGTCAAAATTCCGTTTAACCATAAGATCTATTTTTAGGCGGTTTGACCAACACAGTTAAAAAACCAAAAACATTAAACTATTGTAGTTTAATTTTTTTAATTGATTCTCCAATTCATTGTATCGTATGGGCATTATGCCTAACATTAGAATACTCTCATTTTAATATAAAATGTTTTGCTTATAAAACAAAAATCCCATATCAGCAGATGATTTACTAACTCTGTGATATTAAATTGAGTAAATTTAACCCTTCATAGTCTAAATTTCTGTCACCGAAAATGCAATATTTTTTTATACATGTGATATATCCAACTTTTACATTTTATTTTGTCTATATTTCACAAAACATCTAAATTATATTTTTTATTTAGACCATAAGTATTTTTTATGGGGACACCCATTATCCAAGCTGAGAATAGATGAGATAAATAAACTTTTTTATACACAAATTTAAAATCAAAATTTATTTGAAAGAAGTTAAATATTTATATACTACTTAAATT
Source organism: Clitoria ternatea (assembly GCA_037962975.1). Taxonomy (NCBI): domain Eukaryota; kingdom Viridiplantae; phylum Streptophyta; class Magnoliopsida; order Fabales; family Fabaceae; genus Clitoria; species Clitoria ternatea. The sequence goes on from CM075672.1 coordinate 231,005,684, forward strand.
AACCATTTATAAACATTTAAAATTATTTTAAATTCACCAGTTCGTTAAGTACTTCCTTTATAATAAAACTAGCAAGTATTTCATGAGGTGTTGGGTATTTAAAATTTAAATAAAATACAAAATAAATTTTATAATATTTAAGATTACATCATATATATTTTTTAAATTTAATAAAATTAAAATTACAAATTAAATAATATTTAAAGTATAAAAAATATTACCAAAAAAGTATGAAAAATTAATTATTAATTGAAAATAAAATTCAAATTTAAGTTTTTGAAAAAATTAAGAATAATGTGTAAGAAAATACAACATTGTAGTGAATTCTTTTAAACAAATTAAGCTATTACTTATTGGGAGACCAGAAAGCAAAACAATAATATTCATTATCTTAACCATTTATATGTTTTAAGTGATGAATTTTGAGAAATTATACATGTAGAATATGCACGTTGTTGTATAAAGATTGAAGAAAAGACAGAAATGTAAGATAAGTCACTGAACAAGATGGAAAGAGATTAAAAAAACAAGGATTATTCTGAGTTGGTAGTATAAATAAATTACCTCATTAAATTTGAATTAATTAAAAAAAGTATATAAAATTCAAAGTCTTATCCACGTTATTTAAATATTAATAGAGTTAAATGATATCAGACGTGAAAATATTTCTTAATGAAATTTTTTCTTCGTCTATCCTCCAACCATAAATATGAAAATTTAATGATTTCATTCATTCACTTGTCTTGAAAATTAGAATATTTCACACATAAAAAAATTAAAATTAAATGTAAAGATATAGTAGTCACGACTTTGCAGTTGAGAAAACAGAGTTGAGTTGAAGTGAAAAATTTAAAAGTCGATATTAATTCTTTACGTTGTTCAAAACAATCAAAACTCCGTTGACCTGTAGAATCAAAAAGTTACTTTGATTTAACAGAGAAAATCTCTGTTGGAGCATGACTCCAAACATGCTCTACGTCAAACTGATAATCACTAACTACAAAATAAAAAGGTTGTAATTTTTAGTAACGTTTAATTTGGATAATAATTCTCTCTATTAAAACAAAACTGAAGTAAAGCACATATTTACACATTTTTATTTGTCATTTACTTTTTAAAATCAATTTTATCTAAAATCAACTACGTGAAGTGTGTAATATTTTAACCAAAAGAGTATTAGAGTTAATTTTACTTAAAATCAAATAAGTAAAATTGCACAACTAACAACACTTTTATTACTGTAATTTTATATAATCATTATTTTTATTTATTTATAACTACAATTTATTAAATATTCATATTAATTTTTGTTTTAGAAAAACAAAAATAAAAATCACATAATTTAATTTAAATTTTATAATTCTTTCAAAATAAACAACCTAACAAACGAGTCCTTTTTTCAAAATCAAATCAAACCTCACAAACATCAGATGTTATAATAATTCGAATAAACAGGGGACATTTCCCCAATTACCCTTTATTTCATAAACCCTAATTTCCAAAACCATCCTCTTTCTTCTTTTCAGAGGTTTCTTCTGCTTCGAAAATCCTAATCTCGAGAATGGGTGGAAAGAGGAAGAAGAACGATGAATCAGGCAACGATGAGGTGGAAGAAGAAACAAGAAGTTCGAAGAAGAAAATGAGAACGGAGAAGAAGGAGCAGTTACGTCCTTCGACGATAAAGAACAAGGAGAAGAGATCCGAAGTGCACGCCAAGCTCAAGCGCCAGAAAAAGCTCGAAAAACGCGCCAAGGCCAAGGCTCGTGACGCTGCCGAGAAGAGAGCTCTCGAGCTCGGTGAGGAGGTCCTCTCAGTTAATTGATTCCTTCTTCCTTTCCTTTTTTATTCTGTTTTTTTATGTTTGTGTTGATTTTTTTTATCGGTGAAATTTTCGTGATGCTGCAGCCTCCGGCGAAGAAGGTTCCTCGCACTATCGAGAATACAAGGGAGCTCGACGAGACCGTTTGCAAGCCCGATGATGAAGAGGTGAATTTAGATTATTATTTGTTAATAACTAGTGTGTTATTGTTGTTGAAAACGTGGTTTTGTTGTGCGTTGTGATTTTGACTTCGAATTTATATTATGTGTTAGGATGATTTTAGATTTGATTAGGTAGCATGTTACTATGTAAACCATGTTTACTGGAATTGAAGAAAGAAAACCACATTTACTCAGTTAGCTTTGAGATTTGTGTGGGGTATTAAGCCAATCCAGACAGGCACTGACAGACTAGGTTGGAATTGCTGGTGTTAGTTCCAGTTTTATGGCAATCATTGATGATGGTAGCTCCTTGCACCACTTGAAACAGATCAATTTGAGTTTGATAGTAATCTAATAACATGAATGGGAATTTGTGGACAAAAAGAGAACTATGTTGTCAGTCATTCTTGGGTGGATAAGTAGTCCTTTTGTGAGGGGTTTTGTTTACTACTTTTTGAATTCACTCACAGCATTGTAGTTTGTCAAATGTTGGCCTTTCTTTTGTTTTTTTAACTAATGGGTTTTATTTGTTTGCAGTTATTTGCTGGAAATGATGCTGATGAATTCAGTTCAATTTTGAATAGGCATCATACTCCCAAGATATTAATCACCACTTGCCGCTTCAATTCTACTGTATGTTTCCTGTTTTCCATTGTTTGTAATTTCCAGTTGGCTTAAGTACATTTGAAGCCTAGGCTTTTTCCTCAACTTTTGTTTTCCAGTTTGGTACCTTTGCTTTGCAGTAGAAAATAATGTTCAGGAAATCATGTCTTCTTTTGGTGTGCTATAATGTTTCCTTCTTTTGATTGAAATATGACTTCATCTGCAGAGGGGACCTGCTTTTATATCAGAATTGCTTTCAGTAATACCAAATGCACATTACTTCAAGAGAGGAACCTATGATTTAAAAAAGGTACCAACTACTAAGTGTCTTTTCCATGTTTGAGGGGAAAACATAAACATAGATATAGAGCTTTACTTATTTAAGCTTTTCTTTCTAATTACACTTTGATTGCAGATTGTAGAATATGCGAACAATAAGGACTTCACTTCTATTATAGTTGTTCACACCAATCGTAGAGAACCAGGTATGTGGTGCTTTGCTGTGAAGATTTATCTGCACATATTTTATACATTTAAAGACTGTTTTTGAGATACTTCGATGCCTTTTTCATTAGATTAAGGCAAAGACGTTCTTCAAGGTTTTCATTCTTTGTTCCTATGTATTGCAGACGCTCTCTTAATCATTGGCCTACCTGATGGGCCTACTGCCCATTTCAAGCTCTCAAATCTTGTTTTGCGCAAGGATATCAAGGTTGGATGTTTATAAATATTATAAAAATATATAGTATTTGATCTTCTGGTTGATGTTGATATACAATAATAGGATAATATGTACCATTTGCCATAGATGAAGAAAAAAATTTCTCTTTAATCTGAGAGGGAAAAGAAAATATGTTATGGTATGTTACATAGTAGTCAAAACGCGCTATCGCGGCTGCAATCGCGGCGCGACGTTGCATCGCGGCACCTGGCCGCTTCTCTCTTGCGGGCGCTGTTGATGCACTGGAAGAATCGTGGCGAGATCGTGGAGTTGCGGATCCCGGCGAAATCGCGGAGTCGCGGATCGCTGAGAAACACAGCGCGATTCACACCATCTCTCAAAACTGTGTCGTTTTGGCTTTTACTAAGGGTAAAATGGTCAGTTTTCCTTTCCCTCTTTTATTTTAGGGTTTTTTGAAGAAACCCTCTTCTCTTCATCTTCTCCATCTCCCATTTTCTTCTCTTTCACGAAACACCACCGGCGATCACCCCTAACTCCAGTTCCGTCTCCGGTGAGCACCACCGCACTGGTTTTCGTCTCCGGCGAGCACCGCCCACACCGGTTTCTATCTTCGGCGAGCACCACCGCCCCTGTTTCTGAATCCAACCAGCACCCCCATCCTTTTTTCTGTCTCCGGCGAGCTCTCTGCCAATATTTCTGTTTCCGGCGAGCACCCCCATACACATTTTCATCTCCGGCGAGCTCCCCCACTCCTGTTTCTGTCTCCAGCAAACAACCCCACCCCCATTTCCTTCTCCGGTGAGCAACCTCACCTTCATTTTCATCTCCAGTGACCTCCAAACCAGCTTTGATCACCTGCTGCAGTCTCCAACAGCTGCTGTTGGCCTCCGACGAGTCTGATCATCTGCTGCAGGCTCCAACAGCCATTGTTCCCAATTTTTATTGGTTTTTAACTATCACTTACGAATTTGGAGTGTTTTTAGTTATCTATCTTTGGTTTTTTAAGTGTTTTTCCTTTTGCATATTTACATGTTTGACTATTTTATCCCGCGATAGTATTAAATTGCGTCCGCTATTTGCGCCGCGACATGCGATCCCGGTTTATGGGTCGGCCGCGTCGCGACGTGATTTGGGATTGACTACTATGGTATGTTAAGTCTAGAGTTGCTCATGGTAGAAACTTATTTTCTGTCTCCCATTTTTTCTTGTTTAATAATGTTCATAATAAAAAATCTTATCAGTCCTTCTAATCATAGTTGTCGATAGCATCGCTATAGCACTGACACAGAGCGGTGTGGTGTCCGGCTAACACTGCCACTCTATCGCAGTGTTTTTTCAGTAGCGGAAGTCACGGCCTTTTCATGGTGAGGCAGTGCAGTTTTTGCATGTTTCCTTTGTGCAATGCAGAAGCAGAGTTTAAACCTAAAGTGACAATACCAAAACCCACCTTTTTGACCAAAATTGTCTAAAGGACATTTTGTCCGTTAAATTATTAAATTCTGTGCTATGATGCTTTTTAAGGGTAAAAGGGACATTTTATCTTTTAATGAAACACCTGGAAAAGAGGAGAGTACGAAACTCCAAGCACTTCTCAGACCATCCTCCTCCTCAGCGACTCCATTTTCACCAGAGAGATCACCTTCTCCGGCCACTTTTTACGGCGATCGTACGGCTGAACAACCCTGTTTTGGTCTCTATTTTTCCAGCCTTTCCTAATCTTAACTTTTTTTTTTTTTGTCTTTCTCTCTCCAACCCACACTCTGTTTTTGTTGTTCCAGTCCACCCTTCCATCTTTTCTAGCAATCTCTTCATCTTTCAGCCACCCACATCTATTACAGTAATTTTATTTAATATAAGACCTATGCTATAGTGTTTCACTGGAAATGAGGATTATGTAAATAATTTTGAGAATCTCATTAGCATTGAAATTCTGTGTATATGACATGTTATATATGTGTAGCTTAGAATTTTTTAGATAGCGGTCATTCGGCTCTACACTATCCCGGACCCGGTATAGTATTTTAGGGGTCCGCTGCTATGTGCCGCTTTCCGTGGTTAACAACTATGCTTCTAATGTGGTGGGACCAATATCTAATGAATTCCACCGTACAATGCAACCTGTGTAATCAGGAAAGATTGGTAGATGGATTTATTTGTTTTGATATTAAGCATATAAATGTATTTAAACAAAAAAAATGATTTAATTTTCTACTGTGCATTTGGTGCCGCCTTGCAGGCACATGGAAATCCAACCAGTCACAAGCCTGAGCTTGTATTGAATAACTTCACAACCCGTCTAGGGCATCGAATTGGAAGGTAACCATTTTCTCTTTTTTAATGTTCAAGTTGTTTAAACATGTTACTTGCCATACTTCTTTTATTATGTATATAATTCTGCTATATTCAGATGCTAGATCTGATTGAAATAGTTTTGTACTTGTCAGTTATTTTTACAAGAATTATATAATACAAGGCAAAAATGAATCTAAGGTTCCTTTGGTTTGTATGTTTTTTATGCAACGATGGTTTGTATAAGCTTTTACCTATCACTGAATTCTTCTTATTTTATTTATTTATTTTTAATAGATTGATACAGTCACTTTTTCCACAAGATCCAGAATTCAAAGGTCGGCGCGTAGTCACTTTCCACAACCAGAGAGACTTCATATTCTTTCGGCATCATCGGTATGCACCCATCAGGCTTGCAATAAGTCCTTTGTTTCAAAATATTGGCAATTTTCATTTTTCTGACATTGTTAAATTCAATCATATGCTTAAAAGGTACATTTTTGAAACCAAAGAGGTTAAAAAGACTGAGTCTAAAGGTAAAAAGGACAAGGATGGCAATAGTGAGAATGTTCCTGAAAACAAAACAATTGCCCGTCTTCAGGTTGGTATCAGCTCTTTCTAATTTTCCTTTAATTTACCACCATTGGAATTTGGAAAACTCAATAGCTGTTGACTACTGAGTCTAAATCCTATATCACATTTTGTTGTTTATGATTTCCACTGCTCTTGGTTGCCTTTCTTCTTGCATGCTCAAACGAAAGTTATAAATTCTGGCATTGTATCCGAAGTGGTGTGTCATACTGAGGACTAAATAAATAGACTGATGGTTCAGATTGTTGACTCCTCTGATTTAGGGTGATTTGATTGGATGGTGTTTTGGAAGATATGTTTGTGTAGATTAAGTAATGTTTTATCGGATGTGTATTTATTTTGTATTCACATGTAGACTATGGAGAGTTATGTGATTGTCACGGACACGGTTTTAAATCTACACTAAGTAATTTATTTACCTTTATTATAAGATATTGTATGTAATATTTCCTAGGGTCTCTTATATAAGGTATAGTTAATCAAATCACCAAAACCATTAAAAGTAGTTAAGAAGTAGTTAAGTGTATTGGGTTTTTAAAAAATGTTCCATTACAATTTTATCCTTGTGAGTTTAATTAAATGTCTTTGATAGTTGTAAGTATGTTTAATGACATGTAGAATATTTAGACTACTTAGCAAGGGTAAATAAAGAAAAGTCAACAAATATTTTTTGGGATTTGTAACTATGCATTATAAAAAGGACTTTTTTCTTCTTCAAAACTATGTCTTATACTATCTCTATCCTTTAATATAAGAACCTCTCAATCGACTAATTCTAGTTTTTAAGAAAATTTATTTAATATAGTTAAAGTTATTTAATGTGTCTACAAATTATAGTAGTTTTTCAAAAGTACATTTACATATTTATTGGGAATCACAAATCTTACCCTCTTTCTTTTTAGTTAATGTTTATTTCATTAATGGTTAATAAGAGTATTTTGGCAAAAATTTAATTAATGTTGATTTTTTATGATCTTATATTAAGGACTAAAGAAACCTCTCAAAAGGTTATTATATTAGGTTATTATATTAAGGGACGAAGGTAATATATGAGACCACAGGGAGTATTATCGAAAATTGAAGTATTCTTAAAGATGATTCGTTCAAGTTTTGTATTAGTTGTATTTTTTTGGTTCTTATATTAATATATCTCCAAACTTGCATTTGCAACACCTTTACTTAAATGCAGGAATGTGGCCCTCGTTTCACCTTGAAATTGATTAGCCTGCAGCATGGAACATTTGACACTAAGGGTGGTGAATATGAATGGGTTCACAAGGTAACTTATTTGTTAATGAATTTGTTTCAATCTTACTGTTTTTGCAACGTCTCTCCTTCCTAACTCAACCTGAGGTTATTTTATATTCTTACCCTTTTTTTTCCTCTTTTAGCCGGAAATGGACACAAGCCGGAGGAGGTTTTTCCTATGACTTGTTCTGGGAACGATGGATTTCCGACATCAGTTTTGCTGGAACAGGTTTTATGTGTTTGGAGATGGCTAGTTTTCTTCAAGATATTGCATGCTTCAACTTGTTTTTATGTAGTTCAGGTGTTTTTTTTCCCTTTTTGTTTTAACTAAGTTGGGGCCCTTCATCTCTGTATACCGATAAACAATTTTGATCTCAAAACTATTGGTAAGAAAGAGATATAACATATTTGCATGTTTCTTTATGAGCAATATAATCTTTAATTTGAGATGCTATTCGGTTATCTGTATATCAACTTAAGACGCTATTGGTGGTTGGTGGTGTGCTATTCTCATGCGTGACTACTGATGAGTGGATATGCTGAGGCTACCGAAAGCCATTGAGTTCCACAAAGGGCATTGACTGTCCTTACTGTGTATTATTAGGATTTTTGAATCAATTATGATTCTCTCACAACATATGAAGAAAGTCAGAAAGTTCCCGTGTGGCATAAAAATGGAAGCAAGTGATGTTTGTAATTGTAAGTCACGGGATGAAAAAAAGCAGGATACAGGTAGTGTGTTAAAATGGGATATATTACAACAAATTTATATGTTCCTTGCAAACAATATAATATTGACTTGAGATGCTATTCGGCTCTATCAATTTTCTCGATGAGAAAGAGAAGGAAAGGGAAAATAAAAAGAAAACGAGTGGCGGGGTAGGAAAGCGGAACAGGGGAAGAAAGAGCACATGAGAAAACCACTATTGTATTAGGATTGTGTATAACCATTTCCGTGAGTGGTGATTTGGCCAATTGGGTTGACCCTGGAATCACGGTGGCGGCAAAAAAGAATGTACTCATGTAATGAAGTTCAGTTCATTGATTGGTTCTGTGCTTTTTATAATTCTGATATTTAAATATCATGTTGACCTTGACTAATGCAGTTCAAGGTGTGAAAGACTACATACCTCACAGGGCCAAGATTCTCCTTGCCAGTGCATAGAGTGGTTCGACAAGCTATTTAAATATCATTTGAGGCAATCTTGTTCACAAGTACCTGAGTCAAAAATATTCACATGGGGCCAACACCATCATTTTTTATATTATTATAATGTTAATTTTCAAAATTTAATTGCATTAAAATCTAAAGTAACTGACTTTCAAAGGTACCAGGACGACGACCTATCACCTTTCCCTTTATCATATGTTTGGATTGGTGAAAAATAAGGAGAAAAAAAATAAAATTTGAATTAAAAATAAGATGGAAGCAGAGATTATTTAAAGAACTTTTTCTTTTCTATTCTCTTAAACCAATCAAGAAAATACATAATCGTCCATGTTTTTTTAGCTTGCACTATAATATAATAGAATTTTAGATAAAAATAATCTTGAAATTGAGTATGTGTTATTTTCCTTTAGTTGTTCAATTGCAATAAGCTGGATCATTTAATTAATGATTGTTCATGATTTTTTTCCTAATATATGCTTGAATATTGTGAAGAAACTTTGAATTAATAATTTTTAAATCGGTTAGATATAAACCGGTGAGAGTGAAATCCAATTATAATTATTCAAGTAATAATAAAGAGTAACATCTAACATAACTGGTTAAAGGTTCAACAAGATTAATTTTAACCGGTAACAACAACGTTTAAAATAGACATGACATTCCATTTATAAATATATTTGTAGTCAAATTCATTGAGCTATTCCATTTTTATACAAATTAAAATGTTTGTAAAATTCATTTTAACTACATTTTGTTTAAGAATTTGTTTCTTGAATAATCACTTCTTGTTTTATAAAGGACATTTTCAAGTATGTTAATATATTTAGCGAAGGTTTCTAAAATCAGAATTTGTAAAACATATAAAATAGAAAGTTTTCAAATTTTTTATATGTTCGAAATGGTGATAAAACTGATTTTAGCGAAATGTGTCTTTAACCGGTTGACTTTTGTTTAAAATTTCAGTACAAATACTATTGTTTGGAAAGTCCTGTAAATATCACTTTCAAATGTGTGTAATAATGCTACTAAAGTAATAATATAATATTATGTTTTTTTCCTCATGAAATAAGGTTTTTTTAGGTTCCTAATAAATAATTTTTCTTTTATATCTATCATTTGAATATTTTGTTTTTAATCTCAACTTTAAAGTTGAATTAATTAATTATTAACATAAGTAACCAAATTACATGTTAGTTTGTTTAAATGGTTCTGACATGTCAGTTGATATTTTACCTATAATTTTTAGCTATTAAAGTTTTCTCAAATTTAACAAAATAAATTGTTGAAGTTTTCAATGATAAAATATTATATTGTAATCTATCAAAATCATATGTTAACAGTTAATTTGATATTTTGTAACTATCTCAACAATTTAACCTATAATCTAATTACTCATATCATATTAACATTATCAGTTAACAAATCTAAAATCAAATTAAGGACTTAAAATAAAATATTCAATGTAAAAAAGATATAAAATATATATTTTATAGAGACCGAAATAAAAAAACTCTCATTCTATAAGAAAAAAAACATATTTAAATCTATTAAAAATACCAGTATATTTTTATCGGGATAATTACGCTAATCCAAAATCTTTTTATATTTTTATAAATTACGCACGACCGACTATTTTTAAACAACGTTAGTTTCTTAATTTGTATTTAAGACAAACTTCAGGAGAGGTGTGGGTTTACAGACAAAGAGTTAGTTTTTATATACCTGAATTGAAAAACAGCTCACCTATTAACAATTTAAATTATGCTTATATTTTTTTATGTAATTTATTTATAAAAACCTTTATCCAGTCAAATGATTAAGGGCCTGGATTAAGGGCCTCCTTTTTCTTTATTTTTTACTCATTGTATAAATGGCTTTGAGGCCCTCTCTTGTAATTCAAGTGACATATTTTGAGTAATACAAACTTAATTCTCCTGGGGAAATTCTCTAGGGTTTATTGTGCTTTACGCTTTAATTGTAAACATTTTGGCGTTTATTATAGGGCCTGGTAAAACAGATCCTATACATAAAACCCTGATCCTGACAAAAGAAAAAAACAATGGTGATCACGCGCAACAACCCCAGCTGTCGGGAGGATAGCAATCACCATGAACAACAACAGCATCAACAACAACAATAACAACAACCACACATAGATGACCAGGCACTAGTGGAAAAAAGACATTTTACACCAGACTTTTCTCACCGGTTGTAGTTGGACAGGTGTAAAAAATAAGGCGGTGGTAGTTTTGTAAATAATAAATAACTTTACATCGGGCTACCATCCGGACCGGTGAGAAATAGTAATGTTTGTACCGGTCTATAATTTGGGCCGGTGAGAAATGTAAAGTTAGTACCGGTCTGATAGTTGGACCGGTGAGAAATAGTTTATTTTATTATTTTTATTCCGGTCTTATAGTTGGGACCGATGAGAAATCTTTCTCATTTTGGAGCCTTTTCAAAAGCTATACGCGAATCTCTCTCTGAAGTCACTCTCGGAAGCCCTAGCCCTCACTAATCCCTTCACCCTCGAAGCCTCGCATCTCTGTTCTGCAAATCCTTCGAATCTCAGTCCTTTGCATATAGGAAGCCCTCTTGAAGCCATCGTCTTTGTCTTCTCCCTTAAAGCCCCTGTCTCTCGTCTCTCTCTTCTCCCTTGAAGCCACCGTCTCCCTCTCCCTCAAAGTCATCATTTCCCTCTTCTCCTTCGAAGAACCTGGCCGTGCTTTCATCATCACTTTTTGTACAAGAGTACTGGGCTAAGCCGGGCCCGATAGGTAGAGGCCACTCCGAAGAGGTTTTACTTTCATCGTCTTCTCAGGTTTTACTTACTCACTCCTTCGCTTTCCAATCCGATGAGCTTCTCCTCGACGACGACGAGTTCGGCCTCGAAGGCGGTGCACGCTCCCCCGATTCCCAATCTCACTCTCCTTCCTCCTCCCGCAAGAGGTTTTCATACTCACGGCGCCCAGGTTAACCTTCTTTCCTTTTGTGTGTGAAACCATCATTTTTCTGTCACTTCAATACATGCAAGATTTGTGGTGTTGCGCTGATTAGCAATTTTGATCTGTGGTAGACTCTGACGAAGCCAAGGTTTAAGCGGGATCCTTTGACTGATGCTGAGCTGAAGAAATTTCGAGTAATTTTTTGTTTTAGTTCTTCATCGAGTTTTTTTTTTGGTATTCTGGCGTGTTAGTATTGTTGTATGAAGATGTGGCTCTTTTCTGTTATCGCAGGAGCTGTTGCAAGGAGATGATTTCTATAGGATTAGATTGCCATCCAATGTTTTGAGGCCTCCCGGCAAGGAATATATTATTTCTTCAGTGAAAGTCATGAGTATGAAACTATGAATATGAATCAAATTCTTGTCTATTGGTTAGCATGAATATGAATATTTCTTCAAGTATTGGAAATGGTAGTGGTGATTATTTTCATGCTCTGAGCCAACAATCTTTCCCTCAATATGAGGAACTTTTGGTTATGGTATTAATTGATTCTATTCCTGCTTTTTGTATGCATATACGCATACATGTCAACATGCATGTCGTGTTTAGTTGTATGCTGCTTCATGTCTGTTTGATCTTACTATATTCAGGCGATGAGATGGTATTATTATCCTAAATTTCATTGCTCATGACACTATTAGCGTATCAATAACTAAATTTCTTATTTTGTATGAAGTTGGATAATTAGGTCTTATAAAACAGATCAGAGGGAGTGTTGATTATCTGATCTCTTAGAGAATTTGCTGAAATGCAATTGTCTACTTCTGCCATGTTAATAGCCTGTTGCCAATTCATTTCAGATAGCATCAAAATCAGCTTAGGTGGAACAAGAGAATCTAATGGAGAATTTGCTCTACCCTCAAAAGGTACTACTAGCTTACTTGGAAGCTCGAAGGATGAAGAATCCACACAATCTCAAGCCGATGCAAGTTCTGAAATTCAAGAAAGCATTCAACTATCTCAAGCTTCATACATTTCATCAAGTATAAAACCAGATCTTGAAAGATCTTTCCAATCTCAAGTGACTCAGGACAATGAAGCATCCACATAGTTAAATGGCATTAAATCTCCCTCTTCTTCAATGGCTCTGCGTTCAGATATGGAAAATGCTACAAATGACCGGCCTTCATCTAAAATGTCAAGAAGAAGTGTCAAAGTTGCTGGTGGAAGTTCTGAAATTCGAGAAAGCATTCAACAATCTCCAGTTTCATATATTTCATCAAGTATGAAAACAGACCTTGAAAGATCTCCCCAATCTCAAGTGACTCAAGAGGATGAAGCATCCACACAGTTAAATGGCATTAAATCTCCATCGTCTTCAATGGCTCTGCGCTCAGATATGGGAACTGCTTCAAATGATGGGCCTTCACCTAAAATGTCTAGAAGAAGTGTCAAGGTTGCTGAAAGTAGGGACTTTTTGCTTCTGCCAAGATGAGGGGACCAGAGTTCCCTCAATATGGAATACCAACCTATTGCTTGCAAAATTTGCCTTCTGAAGGACAAATGAGGGTTTGTATTTAACTCCTGTTCTACTTCCACCCAAACATTATTTTGTATACTTTACTGATTTTAGTTTGATCTAGGCAATGGCTTCTGAGGTTCAAAATCTTCTTGTCTCTGGGAAAAAGAAGAAGGCTTTACAGTGCGCACAAGAAGGACAATTGTGGGGACCAGCACTTGTTCTGGCTTCACAACTTGGTGAGCAGGTCAGATGCCAAATTTCAGAATGTTTAGTACTCTGCCGATACTTCATGCCTGTCATAGACACTTGCTTTAGGTCTTACAATTTCTCATGCTGATCCATGTTTGCCTTGCAGTACTATTGCTCTTTGTCTTGGGAGTTTCTCTAGTTGTCAACTGTTTTGAGTTTCTAGAATTTCTCAAGAATGAAACTAGTTATTTCATATTCTGTTTTATATTTGCCTAGCTTAATGGATGACATCTGCTTTATGTTCGTATCCACTACCTTTTTGTATATCTGTCAGAAGTTGCACAAGCTCATGGGGGAAGTGGCAGTAAGCAAGCCATCCAAGAAGAATCACATCCTAATGACTCTGAGGAAATACAAGATGACAGGCCCAATCTTGAAGAAAACTCTGACAGTGACCCTGACCAGCCTCCTGCAAAGCAAGTGGAGGAAGTAGACTACACAAATGGATGGAGTTTATTTATTAAATATATATTATTAAATTTAATATATATGTATATATTCACAGGTGAGCTTGTTCAAGGCATCATTGAAGCTGGGAAGAGAGCTGGTCATGCAATCTGTGGTGGACATATAAGTGGGATGTTTGGGTTTTTCTTCACAGATGGGCCTGTGTATAATTTTGCAGATGCCAAGAAGAGTGATACAGCCAAGTTTACTAGGTTCTTCTGGGGAATGCTGACTGAAGGTGTCTATTTTATTATTATAGCCAAGAAGAGTGATACAGCCAAGAAGAGTATTTGCATTGTCTTATGGTACTGTAGTAGAGACAGTAAAATCTTCACTTCTAGACTTCTCATCAGGTTTCAATGTTTCATTGCAAATTGGGAGTAAAATCTCTGTATAATTCATCTTCTTCAAGTTATCAATATCTTACAGAATTCTTTAAATTAGATGTTTTTATCAATGATGACAATGGTGTATAGCATTTGCTTTCAATAATCAATGATGACAATGGTGTATAGCATTTGCTCAGTGATGATTATTGACATCTGAGTGATATAGCATTTGCTTTCAATAATCAAAATAGGATGTTTTTTCTATTTAAAATTTTTGAGAACATTCAATGTAATAGAAAATTAGCCAGACGGAGAGGTTAATATTGGATTTTTGTTCTCGTTCACTTACCTTGATTTGGTGTTTTCTCTACGCTAGCATGATAATTTATTTTATGTTGTCTAAAGCCCGTTCAAGTAAAAAGTCGACACTTAAAAGTGTTAATTGGCGCCCAGGATTCAAAATATACTGAAATAAAAATAAAAAAAATTGTATTTCGTACCGGGCCTAACCAACAGGACCGGTGAGAAAGGTTCTTTTTTGTACCGGTCCACAACAATAGAACCGGTGAGAAAAGTCCTCTTTGTACCGGGCCACAACAACAAAACAGGTGAGAAAAATAGATTTTACACCGGTCGTGAAAAACAGGACCGGTGTAAAATGTATTTTTCTCACCGGTCATTATAAACAGGACCGGTGTAAAATATATTTTTCTCACCGGTCATTATAAACAGGACCGGTGTAAAATGTATTTTTCTCACCGGTCCCATAACCGGTGTAAAAAGTCCCTATTTTTCTCACCGGCTCCATCCACACCGGTCGTGAAACCGGTGTAAAAAGCCAAAAAGGACCGGTGTAAAAAGCCTTTTTTCCACTAGTGAGGTGCAGGAATTGGCGACTATGGTCAAAACACTACAACGTACAGTAGAGGAGTTACGCCGAGAGAATGAAGAATTTTGCGCCCATAGGCAAGAGGAGAGAGAAGCCTCTAGTTACTACAATACCCAGACCACGGGGCAAGGAACAAACAAACCCAATCCCTCACACCCTTACGCAGCCCATCCATTCACGAAGGAGATCATGGCAGCGCCAACCCCCTAAATTATACACCATCAACATTGGAGAAGTATCATGGGATGGGGGACCCGAAAGAGCACCTTACCATGTTTACCACCACCATGATGATCACGGAAACGTCAGATGTTTTGTTCCTGGGTACGTCTAGACTTACTCATATTTTAAAGAAAGGACTCTTGAAATTTTTATATGACTAATCAAATGCCTGTATCAAGCAATGATCAGTAACCCCACTCAGAGAAACCCAACCAACCGGGACCCTGGCCTTAAAGATCTTGGCTTGAAAGAAATAGAAAAAAAAGAGGAACGGAAGGTGTCCGACCAAAATGCTCGCACAAAACCTCGAAGGCTTTGACGAAGGCCCAACCATTCGGATGAAGTTGGGTTTGTGCAACGTTCAAGGCGCTTAAACTTGAAAATCAGAAAAAGGCAATGACAAGTGGAGACGTGAAAATAGAGTTTAATACACATAGATGAAATCTACTTTGCTAGGGTTTGTTCGGAAGTAGCAAACCCTCTCGTCAGGGAGCAATACAGACATTCTACGTTTGGTACCAGAAACGAACTATTAAACACCTCTCCTTCCCACATGCGTGATTGCTTCATCGCTTTGAAGGGAGGAGGATTTCGACAAGACTTTCTCCCTGACCTATGAGTACAAGTTTGCAGAAGAGGCCATTTCTTAAATTAACAGAGGTGAGATGGAGGACATTAACCTTTCTAGGAATAGGAACTCAAAGAAGAGGGAAGCAAAAACAAGGTTTGGAGACATTTTATGAAAGCAGAAAGCAAAAGCAACAACGGTCAAAGGGAAGAGTAGTAGTAAAAGGCAAAAATGAAGTAAAGAAAGTAAGACTATATATAGGATTTTTCGTAACCTTCCAAACTGCAGATCTGACGGTTAGGAACCTTTTGGGCACCTCCAGCAGCCACGATTTCATGATGACTCTTCAAGAACAGTTGTCCTTGACACGTTACAATCAAGTTTGTCATTTTCAAAGTAGTGCCCTAAACCCAAGAGACACATTCAATAGCCTAGGGATACAGAAACATCTCATCATTACAAAAAAACGGGGTTCAGACAAGCGCATCGAAAAATGAAGTGATGACTATTTTCTAGGTGGCATGTGTCTTCTACAGGGATCTTCCTTCCTGGTTGTGATCACTCGGAAAACCACTCCACTTAGAGAGCTTCCTCTTAATCACTCGGATAACCATTACCCTCAGAGGACTTCCTTGTAATCACTTAGAAAACTACTAAACTCAGAGAACTTCTTTACGATAACTCGGGAAACCACTACACTCAGAGGGCTTCGTCGTAATCACTCAAAAAACCACTACACTCAGAGAACCTCTTTACGATTACTCAGAAAATTAACTCATCTAGCACCACTGGCTTAGAGAAGATTACTCGGCAACAACTTCAATAGGAAGCGTTTTCAACTCAGCACCTAGTTACTCAACCCGACTTTACGTCTAAGGCTTGTGACTGGGAGGCTCCCGTTCCGGTCTGGATCGAGTAGGCCCACACTACCCCTTCTCTCCCACTTTTTAGGTAAGAATCAAGGAAACTCTGAGGCCCCTAATCCCTAAGGGATACAGTTATCTCCATGTTACCATTGGGCCTGGATCAACGGCCCCTATTTTTTCCCCCCTTTTTACTTATTATATAAATGGTATTGAGGCCTTCATCTTGTAATTCAAGTGACACATTTTTTGAGAGATATAAACCTAATTCTTCCAGGGAAAATCTTTAGGGTTTATTGTGCTTTACGCTCTAATCGTGAATGCTAATTTTTTATTTGGTCCGCATGTAATTTAATATTGGTCATTAAAATGTAATGTCGTTAATACAATTGTCAACTCCGTAAATGAAAATATCACACCATTTATCTCAAGTTTAATTTCTTTAACTTTACAAAATTGATCTTATCTTTGATCAATTTCAACGTATCAAATATACAAAGACCAAAATTAATAAAAAAATTGAATGACTGAAATAAAAAAAATTGATTAAAGCACATGTATAAAATCATAATTGAGTCATATTTAAAATAACAAATTTCTTAATTTTTGATATGGTTTTGATGCGTTCGAATGCCTTTGAGATTAAGAATGAGGGATGGAGCTTATCAATATGAATACAAGTTGGTTATGACATTGTGATATAAACTTTGGCCTGGGTTAGGTCCACACGCTTAATTAGTAATCAATAAAGCATATTGTTCCATGCATACGCTCAAAAAATATCAATACTTACACTTCATCTTCATCTTCCATGTTAGATATCGATTTAATGACCGACACATCATCCTTCCTTTTCATTTTCATTTTCAGGGACACACCACTCCAAATAAAAGAAGCAACACTTCAATGGAATATAAATCTTCAAGATCACATGTTCCTTTAATTGGTTATACAATATTAATAAATATAAGTGAATTTAATTTAATTTAAGGTTAAATATTTTTATTAATTTTTATTTAGTTTTTTAATTATTTTTTTATTAATTTTTATTTTTATGTTGTTATTGAATATGTTGAAATTGATCTTTAATATATTAAAATTGGTTCTTAAAATGTAACATTGTTAGCTCAATGCTTCTTTTATTCTATTTGTTAAACTTATTCCACTCTTAAACTTTTTAAAATAGGTTTTATCTTTTCCTTTATCAACATTTTTAGAAACCAATTTTAATACCAAAACCAATAAAAAATCAAAAATCAACACTAAAAATTAATAAAAACATATAGAATAACATATTTAACCCTTTTAATTTATGACAAATCTTAATATGCTTTTATTATTTGGCCACGTTATCACCATTTTTTACTTCTTAGGCAGCAAAGTTATCTCTGTTTTTTTATTATTCAGAAACGTATCTTTTTTCTAAATAAAAAATTTACTTATATTCAAAAGAAATTTACTTTTAAAATAATATTTTTAAAGAAAAAAAACCTTCAGGTTCATTATTTGAGTTATTTTTGTTTTTTGGTTACCATTGATTTTGTTCACGCAAGGGGACACCGACATGCATTATTTCGAAATTTTCTTCTAATCTTAAAAGCTGCATTCCGCGTCGCTTTTGGACACAGACTTGTGTAGGTATTAATCAACATTTTAATATATGTTATTTATTTATAAAACAACTAGGCAAGACTCAAATTTATGAAGTTATTATTATTATCTAAGATAAGATAATAATGGTGTATAAATTATTATAACATAAGATCATATGAATTCTTACACTATCTTATTTCCTGTGTTATTAATTAAAATACATCAGGTGAATCAATTATATTAAATTTTTATTTCACTAACCATGTATTTACTTTCTAAATGTCACAGATCAGTTTTTTCTTTTTTCATAAAAAATATTTTTATAACCAATGTAAAAATATATATTTTAATAAAAATTAATATTTTACGTAAGTTGTTTCAATAACTTTGTAAATTTTTTTATATTGATTATTAAAATATTATACTAGATGTGTTAAAAATCAATGTAACATATGCTTTTTATTCCAATTTTTAAAAAACAATCGGTTTAATAAATGTTAAAAAACAACTAAATACATCAAATCCAAATCCGGAGGGCTGACTCATCAGGATCCTACATTATTCAATCAACATATTATGGCAAACATTTGCGTATTGAAGAGGTGTTGTTCAAGAAAATATGGGGTAACTGGTTTTTCTTAAAAGTTTTTGTGCAAGCTGTGCAAAAGAGAATCTGAATGTGAGGTAAGCTATAGTATTTAGAAGGAATGTTATATATTGCTGGGAATAGATTCTGTTTTGCTAGCAAATACCAAAAATCCTTTGTGGCAACACGTTTTGTAGGTACACAATAAAGAACCCAATAAGGCTCGGAGTTTGCCACAGTTGGATGTATTTGGAAACATAGGAACAGATGTGGTGTTTAAGGGGGTGGGATTGGTGTAATAATTTTATATTTTTATGAGCGGGATAAAAAACCTTTTCTTTACCTTATGCAGTTGTAATGTAAATTGACGTGGGTTCGGCCACCTTGTGTCTTGTATATATTAACCTTTTTAGCTTATAAATATGACTCTTGTGAATCCTTACCACCCCTTTGTCCTTAAATTCATTTTGAGAATCCAATTAACCCTAAAGAGAGATTGTCCATGTTAGCTAAACTTGGTTCTAGCTAATTATCTCAAGATTTTACATCAACCCTCCTTTAGATGTCAATTAATGCTTTCTTATGAGCCGATGCCATGGGCATCTACTTTGAGATCTTAAAGTGTAGCAATGCTTGAGCAGTAAGGAGAGGGAGGAGAAAACACAAATGCAGAGGTGTGTGTGATCCAAATCAATTTAATTTTTAGATAAAATATTATTTGATCTGATCATATTATTATGTTGCAATTTAGTTTTATTCAGTTGGAATGTATGATGATATCTGATCTGATCTGATCCAATCAAATACGGTTCAGTTTGAATTTTGATTTGTTTAATTTTATATTAATTATTTTTTACAAAATCAAGTGTCCCCCCGTATCCAGAGGGCCCTACTATGTCCTATCTCTCTTCTATCTTGGTAAGAATAAAGGAGATTATGATTCTCTTTGATCTTGGCAGGATATGGTTACACCCACGTTATTTAGACCTGGATTGAAGGCCTTTTTCTCTCTTTTTCCCTTCCATCGTTGTATAAATGTAACCTAGAAAAACTTTGTAATTTAAGTGACATTTTGAGCAATACAACTCTAATTAGCATAAGGCGATTCTTTAGGGTTTCTATGCGTTATATGTTCATTGTGAACATTTTGGCGTTCACCGTAAGGCCCAGTGAAACAGTTCCCATAAAAAACACAAGAAACACCAGGCAAAAGAAAAGAACAATGGTAACCACACGCAGCAATCTCAACCGTCAGGAAGATGAAAATCATCAAGAACAATTAGGGAGATAGCAAGGCAGAGATGACTAATTACAAGAAGTTTTAACTCTGGTTAAGATGTTGCAATAAACAGTGGAAGAACTATGTAAAGAAAATAAAGACCTGCGTTGTCAGAGGACGGAGGAGAGGGGAAGCCTCCAGCTATCACAACACTCAAACCATGAGGCACACAATAGATAAGCCTTAACCCTCAGTGCCCTCTACAGCCCACCCGTTTATAGAGGAGATAATGGCAGCCTCAACATCTGTGCATTACAGAGACCAACAATGGAAAAGTATGATGAGATAAGTGACCTGGAAGAGCACCTTACCATGTTTACCACCACTTTGCTGATCACCGGGGCATCCACTGCTTTGATCTGTAGGATGTTCCCCATAACCCTAACTAAGTCTGCCCTCTGGTGGTTTTCACACATCCCTCTGAGGAGCATATCTTACTTCGTAGAACTAATAAAAAAGTTCTTAACTTAATTTGCCTCTACTCCATCAGTGCAACAAGCCTCACACAGATTGGTTAACCTAAAACAAGGACAAGAAGAGACTCTCAAATAATTCATGGCTCATTTCAACGAGCAAGCCATTCAAATCTGTGACCTGAGTTCAAAAATGGCTCTACATGCGATCCAATTGGGGTTGTGTCTGGGTGAATTTTCTGACTCTTTAGCTAAAAAATACCCTTTGAATATGGATGATTTCAGGAAATATGTTGCCTAGTATATCAACATGGAGGAACGAGAAGTTGATCGAGAGGGAAATTCCAAGCCCAATATCATAAAGACAGAGCCATAAAAGAAGAGTCCTACACCAAACAAGGAACAAAAGAACACAACCTATCCCAACCCAAAGTACAACACCTTTACCCGCCCCCTGAACAACAGGAGGGACAGGATCATGCACGAGGTTTACAGTAACGAGCTATTCAAATTGCCCTTACTTAGAGAGTAGACGAAAGGCTCAAATAGATCTAAGTTCTGTGAATTCCACTAAACTTTCAGCCACGACACTGAGGATTATTGGTCATTGAAGAACCAAATTGAACACCTTATCTGACAAGGTTACCTGGAGAAATTTATTGACCAAAGAGAAGTACCACAAGGAAATAGCTAGAAGAAGCAGAGGGAACCCGGAGGTAGGTAGAGCTACAACCATGAGAATGCCCTTGGCATAAGCGTAAACGTTCTTGGTCCTGCAGACCAGAAGATGTGAGGGATGATTGGAAGAAAATTATACATATTATCTCTGAAGGCTTTCTAGGGAGGA
This sequence comes from Clitoria ternatea, assembly GCA_037962975.1. Classification (NCBI taxonomy): domain Eukaryota; kingdom Viridiplantae; phylum Streptophyta; class Magnoliopsida; order Fabales; family Fabaceae; genus Clitoria; species Clitoria ternatea. The sequence goes on from CM075672.1 coordinate 231,027,000, forward strand.
GAGGCGACACTCCACTCGGGACAAGGCAGATCAACTCCATACACTGCCTCTTGAGCACCGAGGCTATCACCTTTGATGGCACGAACCAGCCTAGGGGAGTCCCAAACAAGGACAAACCAATGGTGGTCATGATGGAGATAAAAAAGTGCATTATAGGAAGAGTGTTGGTGGACCAGGGGAGCTCTGTGGATATTCTTCATTAGAAGACTTTTGAATAGCTTCAGCTACCTACCAACTGGCTTAGAAGGTATAACGGGGTGCTCCTCAATTTTACAGGAGACTAGATACAGGTGATGGGTTATATGGAGTTAAAGACAATTTTTGGTTCAGGAGAGGATAATAAAGTAGTCATGGTCAAGTACTTGATTATAGACATCCTGAGCTCCTACAACGCCATTAAGGGGCGGCCAGTGTTCAACGTACTCAGGGCGATCATCTCCACCCTGTATCTTACAATGAAGTTCCTACTCAGAGATAGAAGCATTGGAGTTGTCCAGGCTGACCCCAAGGCCGCTTGGGAATGTTACCATGAAAGTCTTCGACCCAAAAAAACTTTTATTGTGGAAGAGGATATTGAAACAGGGTTTGATCCTAGGGATAAAAGTGAATATGAACGTTCGCAGCTAGTAGAATCCCTAAAGATGGTGCAGGTAGGGTCCAACCCAAGTTAATGCACTCGTATTAATGCAGTGCTGGATTAGGACTTGGAAGAGTCGCTGATCAAACTCCTAAAAATGAACTCCGACCTCTTTTCATAGAGCCCTTTAAACATACTGGGAATCAATCCGAGCATCATATGTCATTCACTAAATGTAGATCCAGAGGCCAAGCCAGTGGTGCAAAAGCAACAAAAACTAGGTACTGATAGAAGAGTAATACTAATGGAAGACATAGATAAGTTGTTGACAGCTAACTTCCCAACCTGGCTCTCCAATATAGTAATGGTAAGAAAAGCAAACAACAAATAATGGATGTGCGTAAATGATAGATGTCTAGTTTGCATTAGTTTTAAGAGTGTTTTAGTTTGAGTTTTCTAGTTATTCGTGTTAGTTTTCCCCTTAATTCCAATTTTTTCCTTCATTCCACCCATGTTACTCGAGTACCTCAGTTTTGTAGGAAAAGCTTTATCATAGGTACATAAGCATGGAAAGAAAAGAAGCATTTGGTAAAGCATTAGAGGAATGAAAAGGAGTTCAAGCCACCAAAAGTATAAAAATAAAGCCATATCGACTTTTGGAGTACACTATGGAGGAATGATACATCAAAAAGAACAATCTGGGACCTAACACACTTGAAAAAGCGCTTTTTGGTGAAGCTAAGTGAAACCCACTGTCAGTGGGAAATTCTCACTGGCCGTGGTTCTCTCTGGAAGGTGGAAACTGGGCTTAAAAAATCCACTACCAATGGGTTTCTCCCATTGGCCGTGTTTCTCTCTATTTCCAAAGCCACTGGCCGTGGGTTTTTCCCATTGGCCATGGAGTTCACTGTATGGAGGAAGAAATTTACAGCTAAAGGACCCCTGTCACGATCCACTGGTTATGGGTTTTTCCCACTGCCAGTGGGTTTTGTACATTTTGTGTTTTCCTTATTTTATGGAGCAGTTTTTGAAAAACAAAAGGAAAAACGCATTGGAAACTGTAACAAGACATTTTTGGAGACTTTTTAGAGGAAAAAGAGAGAACTTTTCTTTAGGAAAATTGAAGGATTCTCAAGGAACAACATTGAAGAACATTGATCTATAGATTTAGGAGACATAATGAGAGCTTCTCTTCTATTTTCTGATCCCTGGTTTTGTTTTTGATTTCTCTCCATGTTGGGGCTTGATTTATTGTATTATGGCATCGTAAGCATCCTTTCTATGACACATTAAACTTTATTCTTAGGATTAAAGGGTAATATGTTCATGTATCGGATTTGATTGTTCTTCATCCTTCAGTTATTACATTTCGTTTTTATTCAATTCTTGAATTCTTAATGCTTCTACAAGACTTAGAAATAAACGTAGATATTAATAAATTATATGGGAAATTGAAATATTGGCATATGATTTGAAAAGCATGGAATTAAAACTATGATTTTGAGTTACGAGAGTAAGCAAAACTATTTGAGGAACTAGTTGGGTTTTCACAAATCATAACAAACTTAATTAGCAAATTGAACATTGTTCTTTGGCGATTAGGTACATTAATAAGGTTTTAAGAGAAAGTTATTTATTAATTTAGGGAAACCTACCTTAGAAAGTGATCGGTCCTGAACCGGGGTCAAGAAATCCGTTGTCGGGCCGGTCACAGAAGTTGAAGACCGAGTGATGCTGAAGACCGGTTCTGTGAGTATCCGGTGTCTCTGTATGTAGAGAGCGGTCTTGACATCCTGGAGATCCTTCACACCGACCTCACGCGATGATGTAGGTGAAAGGTGGTGTCACCTGCCAAGATTCTCCGATGCTCAAGTCAGTAATATATTCCAAGTAGGGAATGTAAATGATCACTCTATGGGATCAGATGATGCATTTGGGAGAGAAATGTCGAACCGGAACCCCTCTCCAGTATACTAAGTGAGTTCTTATACCTAATTGGCTCGATATACGAGGACCTGTTAGTGGGGAACCACCAACCTCCATTAAGCAAGCATATTATTGTTTAATGCGTACTCAGCGGCATAATTGAGGCAAGTAGCTATTTTATATTGAGCGTAGGGAAAATGGGGCTAGCTTTAGGGAGCAAGTGGATATTCCCAAGAGCAAATTATTAGTGTGGGAAATGGAATCATTATCTTTGTCCCTGTAGCAATGCCCATTGTCTTCTGTCCGGTGACAGGTGCTTTATCCAGTGTGCATGGTGTTATCCTGGACTAACCGGTGCAGGGAGAATGCCTAACTCGGAATTAGAGTCCGGATGTATACCGATGATACCGGTTGCACGTTATAGAATAGAAACCGGTAAATAGTCCAGATCAACCTCTCGAAATGACTAAGGCAATCAGTTATACGTAATAAGGAAGCGAGAACGGATGAAGTGTTTGGTCTTTTAAACATTACCTCGGATTACCGATACATGGATACTACGCCAGGATACCGGTTGCCCCTCTGGAACAGTCGTGCTGACATCACAACTTTAGGGGCCAGTATCCAGACCAGATCATATGTCACAATGGGTGAACATATAGAATATTTCATTAATTATGAATTACAAAAGAAAGAAAAAGAGCCGAGTCGGGGTTATGCCTTGTTAAACCTTCTTGGTAAAACCCGATCAAAAAAACCCAAGTCAGGAAAAAGAGTGCATATCGTCTTACCAACTAGTCATAATAGCGACAAGCGTTTTTGGCTTTGATGGCCTGGTCCCTAATTAATGACCTTTCGACGGCCCTGATGTTATTGTTGGGGCATAACATTTTGCTGTGCAGGCTCACCAACCATTACCCCCTTTTGCTTTTCAGAAGTAGTAAATCTTCTGATCGGAGTGGGATGATCATCATCACCGTGTTCCTGTTACCTTCCCCTTTTCTCAATCCGGTCCGGTTCATCAAAAGACCTTTCTTTGAAAAGGTACTGTTTGAGCTTACCCTCTCGGATCAGGGTCTCGATAGTATTCTTCAGGGCCTGACATTCATCTGCCGAGTGGCCCTTTTGCTCATGGAATTCGCAGTATTTCCGAGGGTCACCATGTTTACGAAGCTAGGGCGGCTTCTTGACCCCGTATGTTGTAAGCGTTGGCCATCCGATCTCTCTCAGAATCTATGACTGCTTAGAATTTAACGGAGCATAATTGCTAAATGAATTTACCCGTTCTTCCCGACTCAAAGGTACAGGATTATCGAAGACGCTGTTATAAAGTGATCTCTCCTTGCGTTCTGACCCGGGCCTGTCCTTATCTCTCCGTTGTTGTTAATGTGGCATTGGGGGATTTCCCTTTCGCCGCTGTTGCTTCCAAGTGCATTTCAATGCTGACATACTTGGATCCTTTCCTCCTGATTTCTTCAAAACTTACCGGAGGACTTTTGGCCAACGATAGGGCGAAAGAAGAGTTTGGTTGCAAAGCCTCTATCACGATGTGCAATTATAATGCCTCTGCCAAGTTTGGAACAACAGCTGCTTCCTTGTAAAACCTTTTCAAGAAGTCCTTGAGAGTTTCAAGTTCCCCCTGCCTAATCTGGGCCAAAGTATGTTGTAAGCGTTGGCCATCCGATCTCTCTCAGAATCTATGACTGCTTAGAATTTAACAGAGCATAATTGCTAAATGAATTTACCCGTTCTTCCCGACTCAAAGGTACAGGATTATCGAAGACGCTGTTACAGAGTGATCTCTCCTTGCGTTCCGACCCGGGCCTGTCCTTATCTCTTCGTTGTTGTTGATGTGGCGTTGGGGATTTCCCTTTCACCGCTGTTGCTTCCAAGTGCATTTCAATGCTGACATACTTGGATGCTTTCCTCCTGAATTCTTCAAAACTCGCCGGAGGACTTTTGGCCAACGACAGGGTGAAAGCAGAGTTCGGTTGCAAAGTGTAACACCCTCTGTTACACCTTAATAAATTCTAGAAAAATTCATAATTTTTTTTAGATATGATTGATTAAAAAAAAACTATCGGAATAAATTATATACATTATTTCTAAAATACCTCCTAAATATTATTAAAACTTTATAAAGTAATTTTACATTCATCCAACGGAAATAAATATTAAACATTATAAGAAAGAGAGGAAACTCCATGGCCCAGAAGCAGTTACTTATTAACATTATTTATTCATTGGACCACGGTATTCATACCGAGCTCCCTTTCTAGAACGTGCTATAGTTACTGCTGATATTCTTCGATCCTTCCCTCTGAACCATCAATTTAGAATATATGAAACAAAAACACGGAGAAAGGAGTGAGAAACAGAATATAATATTTCTGAATAAGACATAAGCAACAAAGGATTTTCACAACCAATACATAATAATATCAATCACAATCACATACATAATCAATTATGAATGCATGAATGTTATGCAATATCTTCATCATAACTTACCTATATATGTGGGCCCTTAAATTTTAATTTGCACTGGGCCAACCAGGAGTTTACACTGTTCCATAAGTCCGGATAATAATAATATGAACAACTCAACTGGCATGGAAACATTTAGAGACTAGTCAGATTGAGAAAGTTTTTATTGTGAAAGTACCCGACACTAGGGAGCTACCCCAGGTCCCCTGAAGCACCCTTTCACACCCTCTCATCCCAAGGCTCGTAATTAAGCCTCCTCTAATGTATCCTCGGTTTCTATAATCCGTCCCCAGACAATATCATTTTATTTCACTTTAATGATTCATGATGCATGAACTACTCGCGTATTGAGTTGGTTAAGGCTTTTACAAACTCAATTATTAAATCCCTTAAAGGTTTACAATATCATTTCAATAAACTGTATATTTTCTCGATTCTCTGAATTTCTGTCCCACAGAAATAAATTTGGTACAGTTTTTGAATCTCACTGAAATTTGAGTTTCTAAGCCTTAAATATCTAAAAACTTTCTCATATAAAACTTTACATAATCTTTCTCAAATTAAATCTTAACAAAGTCAAATTTAGAAATCTCAATTATTTCCAAATATCAATAAACTAATTTTCTTTTGAAAAATTTTAATTAAAGATATAAATTAATTTTCATAAAATGTCTACTGTCTAAGATAAATACTAATGTTTTATAAAAATAATTTCTAAAAATAAATAAAAGAAAAATAATAAAAATTTAAAGAATAAGGTAAAAAATTCTTACTGAGTATTAGCTTTTCGTCATGCTCGCTATATGCTCAAACTCCACATTACAATATCAACAATTAGATATAATCAATCACAGTTAAACATCATCAATCACAAATATAATCAATCATAATCAAATCAATTAAATTAAATATCATTAATACATATCATAATTTAATGATTATTAATATAGTTAATTTAAGTCCTTTTGGTCAATTCCTCGCATAGGTATATGTAAGTCTATATAATCCAGTCCTTGCATAGGTATTGTTCGGTCCATATGGGTCATAATGGTCCAAGTCCTTGCATAGGTATAGTCCAGTCCATATAGGTCATAATGGTTCAAGTCATTGCATAGGTATGTTAGAGTTAGTTAAACCGGATATTTAATTAAAAATTTATTAAAAATTTTAAGTTAAAAAGTTAATATTTTAAAATAATAATATTATTAAATTTAAAAGGAGTAGGGGACTCCTCCCATTATTCTTATGTCTTTTCGTATTATACTTCTTATCTCACTCCCCCTTACCTTGAGTCGTTACCAAAAAGAGATTTGCTTTGCGCCTCCGATTTCTAGAAATATTAATATCAATCTTATTTCAGTATAAGCATAAGACGAAGATTAAGATTACTACTTAAAACAGAAATGGTAAATTTTAAATAGTGAATAGTGAATAGTAAATCATGAATAGTAGCAGTAAATAGTAAAACGTGAATAGTAATAATAAATAGTAAAATATGAATAGTAACAGTAAATAGTAAATCGTGAATAGTAACGGTAAATAGTAAATCGTGAATAGTAACAGTAAATAGTAACAGTAAATAGTAATTTACTATTTGAATAGTGATTTACTATTGAAATAGTAATTTACTGTTGAAATAGTATTTTACTATGCAGAATAGTAACTTAAAATAATATTATTTCTAGTATAATAACAGATTTCTAAAAACGATATAAAAATAACCCTAAAAAATATAAAAGAGAAGTATTCTTACCTTAGGATTTTGGCAGAACCTTCTCTCCAAAAACTTTTCTTCTCTCTCTCACTTCCACCACTATCTCACTAGCACTACTGTATTAAGAAAACTTAATCTGAAATTGTGAATTCTAAAGAAGAAATCCTTCGGTATTTATAGGAAAAAAATTTACTATGCATTCCATTATTTTAATATAAAAGTACTATGCATTTTTAAATTTTTTATTCCAGGTTACTGTGTATCTTTTGAAAATTTCATGCACAGTGATTTGCATAGTAATTGTTGGCAAAATTATTAAGTCAAATAGTAACCCTTCACTCGGTATATTTTAAATATTCAAAATGAGTCCTTTTTAAAATTTAGCGATATTATATCAGTCCTCACTAATTTTATAACAAGTAATATAAAGTTGAAATTTTAAAAATATAAAATTTTCTGTTAATAAAAATTTATTGATACGTTTCTAATTTTTTTAACGATTAGAAAAAATCAAGATTTTTCTCAAACCGATAATTTTTAGATAAGTCTACTTGAAATGGATTTTAGAAAATTTTCTTATAATTTCAATTCACTTTCTTATAAATATTTTAAATTTAAGTCACTTATATGAATTTAAAATTATTTAAAAAATATTATTTTTTATTAAAAAAATTCCAAAATTCCAAAAAATCATAAATAATACGTAGATTAAAAAGTTCTAAAGAACCATAATTTAATTCCTTCAAAATTTTAATATAAAAATAAAAATAGAGGTGTTACAACTCTACTCCCCTTAGAAAATTTCGTCCTCGAAATTTACATTAATCAGTAAAACAAATGAGGATGAGACTCTTTCATCTCAGTTTCTAGTTCCCATGTAGCATATTCTCCTCTCGTTTCACTCCAAATAACCTTTACAAGCGGAATTGTCTTGTCTCTTAATTGTTTTATTCTTCTGTCACTTATTCTAACAGGTGGTGCATCATATGTAAGATTATCTTTAACTTGTATGACATCAGGTTCAATAACATGTGTAGGATCAGATATATACTTTCGCAAGTTTGACACATGAAAAACATTATGGATATTAGAAAGAAAAGGTGGTAATGCTATTTGGTAGGCAAGGGGACTAACTTTATGAATTATTTGGTATGGACCAATAAATCTAGGAGTTAGTTTTCGAGATTTCATTGCCCGACCGACCCCAGTCATAGGTGTGACTTTCAAGAATACATGATCACCTTCTTGAAATTCGAGCGGCTTTCTTCTTTTGTCATAGTAACTTTTCTGCCTGCTTTGTGTTGCCTTCATCTTTTCCTGAACTATTTTGATTTTATCCGTGGTTTGTTGTACCAACTTTGGTCCTAGCATCAAGTTTTCACCAGTCTCAAACCAACATAGCGGGGTTCTACATTTTCTTCCATATAATGCTTCAAAAGGTGCCATGCCAATGCTAGCATAGAAACTGTTGTTGTAGGTAAGCTCCACATATGGTAAGAATTGATTCCAACTTCCTTTATGCTCTAACACACAAGCTCGTAACAAGTCCTCTAGACATTGGATTGTTCTTTCTGATTGTCCATCTGTCTGAGAATGATATGCTGAACTCAGACGCAGTCTTGTTCCCAAAGCCTTGTGCAAGCTCTTCCAGAATTGTGATGTAAAACGAGGGTCCCGATCAGAAATGATACTTGAAGGAATTCCATGCAATCTCACAATCTCCTCGATGTATAATTTTGTCAGCTTCTCCATAGAGTAACGAATGTTGATGGGAATAAAGTGGGCAGACTTTGTTAGTCTATCAACTATTACCCATATCGAATCATGTCCTAATGGAGTTTTGGGTAAAGAAGTCACAAAATCCATGGTAATGCTATCCCATTTCCATTCCGGTATTTCCATTGATTGTAGCATTCCAGGGGGCTTTTGGTGTTCTACTTTAACCTTCTGGCAAATTAGACATGCAGCCACGTACTCTGCCACTTCTTTCTTCATTCCAGGCCACCAAAATAACTTCTTTAAATCTTGATACATTTTAGTAGCTTCGGGATGAATGCTCATATAACTTTTATGGCCTTCTTCCAGAATTGCTTTCCTCAACTCCTCTTGATTAGGGATACACACTCGATCCTTATACCTTAGCAATTGGTCACTTCTTACATTGAACTCGACTTCTTTTCCTTGTTTTAAGAGTTCTTTCTTCTCTTGCAGGAATTCATCCTCTCTTTGAGCCTCTAAAACTTGTCTCAGGAATTCACTTGTCACTTGCAACGCTCCTAATCTGTAGCTGTTAGCATTAACCTTTACTGCTAGGTTAAGATCTCTGAAGTTCTCTATTAATTCCAACTCTTTAATCATCATTGTGGATACATGTAGAGACTTTCGACTTAAAGCATCAGCTACTATGTTCGCTTTTCCAGGATGGTATTGCAACTCAAAGTCGTAGTCCTTTAAGAACTCCATCCATCTCCGTTGCCTTATATTTAACTCCTTTTGATCGAATAAATACTTGAGACTCTTATGATCGCTAAACACATCGAATGTTGCACCGTATAGATAATGCCTCCAAATCTTTAAGGCAAAAACTACAGCGGCTAACTCTAAGTCATGGGTAGGGTAATTAATCTCATGTTGCCTTAATTGGCATGACGCATAAGCTACAACCTTCTTGTCTTGCATGAGTACACTTCCTAGTCCTTGTTTAGACGCATCACAGTAAACTTCAAAACTTCGATGTGGATCGGGGAGTACTAACACCGACGCAGAAGTAAGTCGATCTTTCAGCTCTTGGAAACTATTCTCGCATTGTGTCGTCCACACAAAAGGTTGTCCTTTCCGTGTTAACTTGGTCAATGGGTATCCTAGCTTTGAAAATCCTTCAATGAATCTCCTATAGTATCCAGCCAAGCCCAAGAAACTTCTAATCTAAGTGATCGTGGTTGGTCTCTCCCATTTTAAAACTGCTTCCACCTTGGAAGGGTCTACAGCTATTCCTCCTTGACTAATTACATGTCCTAAAAAGTTTACTTCTTCCAACCAGAATTCACACTTCGACAACTTTGCATACAGTTGTTTCTTTTTTAGGATTTCCAACACAACCTTCAAGTGTTCAACACGTTCTTCTCTACTTTTAGAGTACACTAATATATCATCAATGAACACCACTACAAATTTATCTAGATATGGATGAAAAATCCTATTCATGTAATCCATGAATACGGCTGGTGCATTAGTTACACCAAAAGGCATTACTAGATATTCATAATGGCCATAGCGTGTTCTAAAAGCAGTTTTTGATACATCTTCTTTCTTCACCCTTATTTGATGGTATCCAGACCTCAAATTAATTTTGGAGAACACCGTGGCACCACGCAGCTGATCCATCAAGTCGTCAATCCTTGGTAGAGGATATCTGTTCTTGATTGTCACCTTGTTCAGTTGTCGATAATCTACACACAACCTCCTGCTACCATCCTTCTTCTTAACCAACAACACTGGTGCACCCCAGGGGGATACACTGGGTCGTATAAATTGCTTCTCTATTATCTCTTCAAGTTGTTTCTTCAACTCTGCTAATTCTAGAGGTGACATTCGGTATGGTGCAATTGAAATGGGTCCAACTCCAGGTACTAGATCAATGGAAAATTCCACATCTCTTTCTGGGGGTAAACCAGGGATATCTTCAGGAAAAACGTCAGGAAATTCACACACAACCAGCAAATTTTTGATTTTTGATTCTTGCTCTCCTTTCGTTGAAAGCAATAGCATGAATCCTTGAGCCCCTCCTTTTAAAGAGGCACTCACTTGGTTGGCGGTTAGAAATCTCGAATCCTCTGGATTCAAATTCACTGGTTCTTTAAACATTATGGTTTTATTATGATAATCTATTAGAACATGATTGTCAGACAACCAATCTAGCCCAATAATAACTTCTAAGCCAGAAAGGGGTAAACAGAAAAGATTAGCCTTAAAGTCCCTACCATCTATGACAATAGGGCATTTCCAACAAGCTTTAGAAGTGACAATGGGATTGTTTCCAGGAGTATGTACAGATAAGTCAAATGGAAGTTCTATCACAGGTAATTTTAGTTTTTCTACACAGTCATTGGCAATAAAGGAATGTGATGCACCTGAGTCATACATAACAGTTAAAGAAATCTTATTAATGATACACTTACCTTCTACCATGGAATCAGCATGAGATGCTTCTTCTCCAGTGATTGCAAAAACCTTTCCTTTTGCTTTCGGCCTTCCAATTGCACTGTGTGCGCCTTCTTGAGTATTTATGCTTGTACTTGCACCTTCAGGGTTTTCTCTCTTCATCTCTGGGAAATCCTTGATGTGATGACCTGGTTTGTTACACTTAAAGCAAACATAAGTGTTTTTAGGACAGTCCCTTTTCAAATGGGGTCCTCCACAGATAAAACATTTAAAATTTGGTGCAGATGTTGGGTAATAGCTTCCAGTTGAAGCTTGGGGTCTGTTAGGAACAGATGCTGCTCCAAACCGGCGAAATGGTGCTTGGTAAGGCTTATTCCTTCTGAAATCTCTTCTTTGGTGATGGTGAGGTCCTCCACTTCTTATTTCTCCTGCCTTGTGAATGGGCTCACGACTTTTGGTCATTCTATCCTTATGGTCTTCTTCAAAGATCCTGCAGCGATTTACCAATACAGAAAATTCACGGATTTCCTGCATTCGTATAGCTTCCTTAATTTATGGCCGCAGTCCATTTACAAACTTTACACACCGATCTCTTTCATTAGTAGCATCATTATAATGAGAATGAAAACGAGATAGCTCTTCAAATCTGGATGCGTACTCTCCAACGGTCATATTTCCTTGGGTCAGCGACAGGAATTCGAATTGTCTTTTCTCTTTAACATCAGCTGGAAAGTATTTTTCCAGAAACATATTGTGAACACCTCTTTCGGTCCGGCCCAAATTGTTATGACACCGGACCCATCCTTGAAGTTGGAAACACCGGACAAGGCCTAAGTTAACACCGCACCACGACTCCGCCCTCATATACTTCGAAGAAGGTGTGGAACTCCGTCTCTTCATACACCGCCCCGTGTAGCACTCCGCCCTCCTCACACAACGTTCCACAGGCGATGTACTCCGCCCATGAATCCTCATCACTCCGCCAACCGCCCTCATTCGCACTCCGCCCTCATATACTTCCCAGATGATGTGGAACCCCGCCTCTTCACACACCGCCCCATAAACGGTGTGGCACTCCGCCCTCCTCACACAACGTTCCACAGGCGGTGTTAGCTAACATCCACTCCGCCCAAACGCTCTCACCTCAAAACTCCGCCCAACATCCTCACCTCAGGAGTCCTTTAATGGCCGATGTCGCGGATCTGACAACAAAAGATGAAGCGAGTCCGGCCTAAGTAAGACGATCTCATGGGCTGACCGAGGTCAGAATAGGCACACCGGCTGGTAGTAGATCCGGACCAGGAAGGAGAACACCGGCCCCTGTGATTACATTGAAAGATTCAGCCGGTGTGAAGGCACAGGCAATGGTTCTTAAGGCCCCACATCGGATCAGTGGAGACCGTCCAACCAATGGCTTTGCTAACCGGTGTCACAAATTTGACAATGGGGAGGCGAGGTCGGAAGATTGTGCGCGATGACCTGGAATCGCACTCCCTAGAAAGTGGCAGACAGGGGGGCGAAGGTGGACAATTAAAAAATCCCCACTGAAAACCCTGCTCCCCACCAATGGTAATGGCCAGAGCTGCACACCACTACACGGATGGGTGAGTGGGAATTCTGGTTGTCCCAAAACCCTCAGCCCATGACTTGAAAGCCCTATAAATGCCCCAACCAAGGAAGCTCAAGGGGTTAGCCTTCAGATTCTCCCTCCACGCGAGAAAACCCAAAAAATTTCTCTCTGATTCCTCAAAGTCCTTAATTGACTCCCCCACCTGAAACCAGTGACTTGCCTTAGTCACCACGAAGGACCCCTTAGTTCGAAAGAAGGTTGGGAGTTTTCTCTTTTTTCACCAACACAAAGTCACTGCTCTCACACCGTCTGTATCCCGAACATACCCCGTCATCACAGAACTGACTCCGTTCCAAGTCCCATACATTGTCAATCTTCGTTACTACTCAACAGCGTTCACCCCGGATCAACTTCCCATAACACCGGTCGTGTCATTCAGTTTTCCAGTTCGGGTCCTGCTCCGGTCCGTTGTCTGCCAACGTGCGAGTCCGAAATCAGACGTCGTCACTGCGCTCGACCTCCCACATCGGTTCATAGCTCGTCACACCGGTTCCACTCCTCTCCTTATTTCTTTGCTTTCAGTTTCCTTTTTACTTTCCTGTGAGTTTGCTGTTTGTTGATTATAGTTGCCTGCGTACCATTAATTTGCGCTGTTAATACTTTTTATCCTTTTCCGTAATAAACAAACATAATAAAAGGGCAATTTTTGTAAAAAAAATAATAGTGTCGTGTGGGAGTACTCCCGTCTACACAACCCTCTTAGGATTCGTGCACGTGCGAAGAACTTCGCTTTGCATGAATTCTCCTCTTTAATGATGTCCATCAAGACCTTTCAAATTCCTTCCAAAAATAGCAACATCCAGAACTACGTAACCCTGATTTCTTGATAACTCAAGAATACGTAGGAGCAGGACTTTAACTCCTGTCGGGCCCATCTTTCTTATTTTCCTTTTTTTTTTTTGTTGTTGACTTATCGCTTTACTTTTTATATTTCTTTCATAAACGTTCTCTTTTTGGTTACTTCCGTGAGAATCAATTCAGACGTGACGTCTTGTTGGTTTCCCCATAGTTTTTGCCCAAGCCTCGCCATAATTTCACAGGGAAGGGATACTTAGGACAAGACGTCCCACTTATCCCTTTCTTGTCCCTATCCTTTTATCCTAGGATGTTTAATTTAGACGTGACGTCTTATTAGCATTCTCTCACCCCCTTTGTCTCATGTCAAAATCGAGCTTAGTTCGGACAAAGCGTCCCCATTAACCTCGCTTTGAAGTTTTACGTCTGTACAGTTCTTTACTCCATTCTATCATTTTCAGAATAAAAGGGAATAAATCATGTTTTATTTAAGGCTATTTACGTTGTGCTTTCAATCTTGGTACTGTCTTTGACAGGCGCTGTAGGGTGCTAATACCTTCCCTACTCGTAACCGACTCCCGAACTTGGATTTCAATTTTTTACCAGTGCCTTCCTTAAACTTAGTTTTTTTTCCCAATGTTTTTCCTGTGGATAAAAACGTTGGTGGCGACTCCCTGTTTTATTCCATACTTTTACCCTCTCTCTCTCTCGTTCGCCGCGCCGTCACGATCTAGGTTGCGACAGATGGCGACTCCACTGGGGATATACTAGAGAGTCAGGCCAGTTTGATTGAAAGTGCATGTTCTTTTTATATAGCCTTTGTTATCTCGGATTTCTTCCCCTTGTTTTTATTTTCCGTTGATTGATGTGAATGTTTGTTTTTTTTTTTAAATTGCATCTTGTTATTTGATTTATTGTCCATGTTCTATATGATTGTTGAACCCTAGGGTAGAAGACTATGTTACTTTTCTACAATCATTGAACCCTAGGGTAGACGACTTTGTATATTTGCTCTGTGTTTGTTCTTTGTGCAGAATGGGTAAGGTATAAGGTATGGACTGCCCTTCCACACACTACACTCACAATTATTTGCACACACTTATGAGTGGCGCCCTGTACCCGGGCCCCAAATGAAGCTTAAGTTAGGAGGGGTTGGTAACGGAATCGTATGGGATGTACTTCCTATCCGGTATTCGTGAGAACCTCAACCAGAGTTCGACCTCTCATGATATACGCACTTAGTGAATTCCTCACTGTTTGTGTCCCTGTCATGATTAGGATCTTGGCTCTGGTGACCTTCTAGATGTCTAGCGGAAGCCACCCAATGTGAGAAATCCACTGTTAGATAAGCTATAGGTCCCAGAAAAGACTTTCAGAGAAAAACCTGGCTTAAGGCACAAAAGGGCGGATTTTACTATACCTTATCTCATTCTCGCTCTCCCTTTAAATCCAAAATTGATGAACTGCTTACGTGTTCAAAGGGTTACTTTATTCCAAACAAAGGGTGAATCATTTTTCTTTTTTAAAAAAAATAGTAATCCTTTAACAAATAAGCAGTTCCCTCACTTTTTGTGTACTTATGAGTCCTGGGTTATAGGTCTTCCCAATCGTCAAAATGAAAACAAAATTCTATTCAAGCAGATATTGATGACGTTAGGAAGATCCATAACCCACGCGACTTCAGTTTTGCCGACCGCTACTTCTCAAACTGAAAGTGCTTTCCAATAAATTGATAAAGAAGTAGTGGTTCACAAAGCATGACAGAAATTGACTTCTTTTTCCCTCTCTTCGCTCTTGCAGGAAGCCATTTGGAACTTAGCGGATACCCTTAAGCAATATGGGAATTAACATGAGATCTGATAGCTGTGACACAAATGTGACCGAGTTGAGGAAAGTTTTGCACCTTAAGGCCAAGAAGATTGACATGGGTAGTCTGCAAACAATGGGTAGGAAATTGAACCTGACACAGAAAATGGCTTTTACGAGAAAGTATGGAAGGATTCTGAAGTTGTTAGAAGTGGAAGTGCAAACTGAGGCAATCACTGCCTTAGCACAATTCTATGACCCACCTCTCAGATGTTTCACGTTTAGAGACTTTCAGTTGGCCCCATCTATTGAAGAATTTGAACAAATCTTGGGGATGCCTTTGGAAGGACAGATACCTTATCGTCATCTTGACCATCATGCAACTATCGCTTCCATCGCCCGTGTTCTGAAAATCCGTCCCGACACCTTAAGGGATGCACAATTAAATAGAAATCAGATCCCCGGATTCACTCGGGAATTTCTCGAGAAACATATGCAGGTCCTGGCAGAAAAGGAAGATTGGGAAGCCTTTATGGATGCTCTAGCTATTACCATCTATGGTGTGGTATTGTTCCCCAACATTGATAATTATGTGGATTATGATGCTATCGCCGTATTCCTAGCTCGCAAGCACAGGCTTGAGAATCCTGTCACGGCTGTGTTGGCAAATGTGTACTACACCATGGATTTCTGTCACACACAAGGTGGAAGAAGGGTTGTTTGTTGTCTACCTGTTTTGTATGTATGGCTCACATCACACGTTTTCCACCAAGTTTGTAGGGCCGAATGTCCGGTTTCTGATCTGAAGCTATGTCAGTTAACAGTGAAAAGTGGGCGCGAGTGGGCCAATCACCTCATAGGGCTCACAGCAGAGAAAGTTAGGTGGTATCCCCAATGGTTGGAAGTTGAATCAATTGTTCATCACTGTGGAAATTACCCAAATGTTCCCCTTATTGGTACGCAAGGATGTATCAACTATAATCCCGTCATAGCCAAGCGTCAGCTAGCTTATCCTTTGCTTGAACCACCTGATGAAGAGTCTCTCATTCCTTTCGTCTCATATTACTCGAAAGGAAGCTGTGTCCTTGTCATTCGGGATATAGCGAATGCATGGAAGAAAGTCCACCGAAAGGGAAGAGAGCTGGGGGCCCGAAGCCATGATGTCAGAGGAGAATATTATGAATGGATCTTGAATAGGGTCTCTATTGTTAAATTACCCTTCAGGAGTCCCCCTCGTCTCCAGGAAAATCCTCCTGCTCCATCACTTGTTGCGGAGGATGAAGCAACCCAGGCGCTAAAGACCAAAATAGAAGAGTTAGCTGCCAGGAACAAGGAGCTAGAGGAAGACTTATTGAGATGTCAGCAAGAATACACCCTTCAGAAAAGGGAGAACCTGGAGAACAAGCAAGCTGTTGAAGAGATCAGGAAGAAACGAAAGATTGATGAGAGTTACATGATAAAACAAGACCAATGTCTTCAAGCGGCCAATTCTCAACTAAAAATGAAGAACAAGCAAAGTGATACCATCCTGGCTGAGAAACGTCTTCTGAAGGATATGCTGGCACAATCGAAAGAAAATGAGCAGAATATCATGGTACAAAAGGAGCTCCTACAGACACAAGTCCACAAATTGGAACAACAGCTCGATGAAATGAAAAAGGCTTGTGAACAAGAGATAAGTAGGGAACGACAACGCGCCATAAACTTTGAGCAAGATTGTCAAGAGACTATACGCCTCTTAGAAGCTGAACAAAATGAAACTATTCACTTATGGATGGATCGTTTTGCTAAGCTGGCGTACCTGGCCAACGGGGCTCTGGAAGATCTCCCATTTCTGCTCAAACAAGCAGAAGGAATTGCTAACCCGGTCAACACTCCTAGGGAAATTGCAACGTTCCTAGAATACTGCAGAGGACGTATTTGTAAAATGAGGGAAATGATTGCCCGAGCTAGAGACGGCTGATTTATTTTCCCACTTTGTAACTTGGCACTTTATGGCAATAATGTACTCTTTTCAAAATAATGGATTCCTTTGTCTTCACAACTATCTCATGTTAATTTCCATTCAATGCTTTACTTAGTACTCTTGAACGTGACGTTCTGAGGAACAGTCGAAGGATCCGTCAAGTTCCAACATTGCTTCCCGCGTAATCTCGTTTCACTTAATTTTTTTCTCTAATTTGCTTATCTTTTCTAAATTTTCTTTTGTGTTTCTTTCTAAAGACATTACGGGTAAACATTCTTACGGGACCAGGCTCAGGAAGAAACTCATGGCTGATATAGAGCAAGAAAATGAGAATTTAAAAGCTGAGCTCACCCAGGTCAAGGAACAGATGGCCGAGATGGCCAAGCTCCTAGAAAGGAGAGTCACAGAAGGGGGATCTTCTGCAGGGGTTGAAGACGCCCGGCAACAACCACCTACTTCTCATCACGGTCAAGATCCGGTTACAGGATCTGACCCCAGGACCACCGCGCCTCCTCTCGTTGTTCGCATAAGGAGGCCAAATCCTGCAAACACCCAACAACACACCTTTGTGGATGAGGAAGGAAATGTTATTCCCTTTTCTCCATATGGTTTGCCACACGGATATTTTCCACCACTCCAGGAAGAACCTTGCCATCCAGACCAAGTTCCCATCACTGCCCAGCCTAACACTAATCAACCAAACAACCCGCTTACCCAAGCACAAGCCACCCAGGTGCCACCTACTCATACACAAGCCGCCCAAGCACAGCCTGCTCATACCACTCATATACCCCGAACCACTGCCAAACCAGATACCTTCATACCAAACCCTGACATGTTTCATTCCTACCAGCAATACGGGAAGGTTAGTCAACATACTACTGCCGGTCCAAGTGCTGTGGCTACTACCCAGGAAGAGAGGTTGGAATTCTTGGAAAGGCGTTTAAGGGAGATGGAAGGAACAAGTAGATTTGGGACAGGCACTGCTGCTGAACTTTGTCTAATCCCTGATGTCGTCATACCTCCTAAATTCAAGACGCCTGATTTTGACAAATACAGAGGGTTGACATGCCCGAAGAATCATCTAACCATGTACTGCCGTAAGATGGCTTCGCATGCGTCAAATGACCCTCTGCTGATTCATTGCTTTCAGGACAGCCTGGTTGGGGCTCCCCTGACATGGTACAATCATCTAGAGCGCTCTCGTATACGCTGCTGGAAAGACCTAGCAGACTCGTTCATGCAACAATACAAATATAACCTAGACATGGCCCCGGATAGGGGACAATTGCAGAACATGACTAAGAAAGATAACGAGACGTTCAAGGAGTACGCCCAGAGGTGGCGCGAAGTGGCGGCGCAGGTTGACCCACCTCTATCTGAAAAGGAGGTGATCACTATGTTCATAGATACGCTTCAAACTCCTTTCTATGAGAAGATGATTGGAAGTGTCTCGTCCCATTTCTCTGATATTGTCACTATTGGAGAAAGGATAGAAAATGGACTAAGGACCGGCAGGATAGTCCGAAGTCCATCTGGGACGGGAGCTGCAAGGAGACCTACACTTGGCGAAAACAGGAGAAGAGAAGGGGAGACCAACTTTGTCTCTCACAACCAGAGAAGGAACCTGGCAGGGCCACCTACCCCAGTTAGCCTTTCACCAGTATATCCCGGCGTGTCGCACCCGTATGTGGCAGCCATTCCAAACCATAATCCACCACAATTCAGACCAACCATTGTACGGCCACCTGCGCCACCACAGATACCACACCAAGCACCACAAGCCAACCCACCGCCAAATATCCAAAGAAGGAACAATGACCGTGCGCCACCCCAGTTCGATCCCATCCCAATGTCCTATACCGAACTCTTGCCTCACCTCATTGAAAAAACTCTAGTAGTACCCTGTCCCTTGAGGCCACTACAGCCACCTTATCCTAGGGGGTATGACCCTAATGCCCGATGCGATTATCATGCGGGTGCACCAGGCCATTCTACTGAAAATTGCCTGGCTTTGAAATATAAAGTAAGGGACCTGATTCAGGCAGATTGGATAACCTTCCGAGAAGGAAGTCCAAATGTAACAACAAACCCTCTGCCTAATCATGAAGGGCCCGGGGTCAATGCTATCGGGGAAGATGTGGAGTATACGTCCAATGTTGAGGACATTCAGATGCCTCTAAAAGAAATTCACTCCCTTATGTTTGAAGTAGGGTTAGTAAAGGACAAATGGGATGAAGACTTCGATGATGCCCAATCGATAAAGCAGCAAGAGTTTCGAACAACTCTCCAAAGGTTTATGGGCAGTCACACTATACGGGTCTGCAAGCGCCATGGCGATGAGGTAAATATGATACAGGGACAGACTGGACTTCGGGCCCCAAAACCCCTGGTCATATTTTATAGTAAAAATGCGCCGCTAACGCAGACCCCTGCCAAAACTACTATTACGGCGCGGCCACCTGCTCCATTCCCGTATGACAACTCCCACGCCGTGCCTTGGAAGTATAACACGGACATAGTTGTTTCCAACCCCGTAATAGTTGATCCGGCGCCTGCTTTGTTGGTTACCAACATCGCCGGCGTAAGCGGAATGACCCGAAGTGGGAGAGTGTATGCGCCTTCAGAGCCAAAGCAAGACAAGACTGCCGCGGAAGGCAGAACCGGGAAGGTTGGGATCGCTGGCGAAGCAAAGAAGATTGTGCCAGAAGAAGAGACTGGGGAGTTCTTAAAATTTATCCGCCACAGCGATTACCAGGTATTGGATCAGTTGAACTATACCCCCGCCAAGATCTCCTTATTATCTCTGCTGACAAGTTCTGAATCACATCGGAACGCGCTGATGAAGGTGCTAAGTGAGGCGCACGTGAAACATGACTTGCCTGTTGATAAGTTCCAAGGTATTGTTGGACATATAGTAGCCAGTAACTATCTGACTTTCACGGATGACGAGGTGCCGGTGGAAGGGAAAAGACACAACAAAGCGCTCCACATCTCTGTGAAGTGTCAAGACCATATTATGGCAAAAGTGCTCGTCGATAATGGATCATCCTTGAATGTGATGCCCAAGTCTACATTAGCTAAACTACCCATAGATGGGGCATGCATGAGACCAAGCTCCATGATAGTAAGAGCTTTTGATGGGACCCGACGGGAGGTCATAGGTGAAGTTGAGCTACCCATACAAGTTGGACCCCATATCTTTCAAGTTCTCTTCCAAGTAATGGATATCATGCCCGCCTATAGTTGCTTGTTAGGGAGGCCATGGATCCATTCAGCAGGGGTAGTTCCTTCCACTTTACACCAGAAACTAAAGTTCATCGTTGATAACAGACTGGTAATCGTTTCTGGAGAGGAGGATCTTCTGGTCAGTAAGCCAGTTACTACCCCCTATGTAGAGGCAGCCGAGGAAGCCCTCGAGACATCTTTCCAGGCTTTGGAGATAGCCAACGCCACAAGTATGCCTTTCCCAAAGGTACCGCTAGCAGTAGCGAAGACCATGCTACGAGGAGGATATAAGCCGGGAAAAGGACTCGGAAGAGAACTGGAAGGAAGAATTCAACCTGTCTGTCTCCCTGAGAACAAAAATAGGCACGGCCTGGGGTACCAACCTACCGCGGAAGATCAAAAAAGGGTAGAAGAAGGAAAGAGAGGGAAGAGGATTACTAGTCATACCGGGCATGCATTCAACACTGCGAAAATCCCCATCTGTGACCTCTACCAGAGCTTCAAGAGCGCCGGAGTAATGTTTCCAGATCAAGTGGCCGTGATCCAAAGTGATCTTGATGAAGGCCCTGGATTTGTGTATGCTGGCTCACCTGGTCAGGAACTGAACAACTGGGAGGTCATAGAATTCCCCACGATTTGTAACGTTTCGTCAAAGTAATCATGTTTTCTGTTCGATCTTTTAGCTATGCTTCGGGATCTCATTTTGTAACAATAAAAACTTGTTCGTTTGTTTGAATAATAAATGCCGTCAGTTTCCAAATAGCTTGATCTGTTTAGTAACCTATTATTTAAACCTTTCTCTTGCTTGTTTTCCTTTTCATTTGCTATGATACACTGAAAATGCAGATCCGAAAGCGATTCATCTGAGAATAGTGAGAATTCGGTCTTATTTCACGATTTTGACTGTCTAAATGATTGCGCCAATGAGGAATATGATGAGAACTGTGATCCCTCGCCTGAGTTAACCCGGTTATTGGAACAAGAGGAAAGGGAAATTCTGCCCTACTTAGAGATAGCCGAGGTTATCGATTTGGGAATTGGAGGAGTTAAAAAGGAAGTCAAAATTGGTACCTCGTTAAGTAAAGAACAGAGGCAGGAACTGATTGGGTTATTGAGAGAGTTCAGCGATGTTTTCGCCTGGTCTTACCAAGATATGCCAGGACTGGACAATAGCATTGTCGAACATAGGCTACCATTAAAACCTGAATGTCCGCCAGTAAAGCAGAAGCTGCGACGTATGAAACCTGAGATGCTTTTGAAAATCAAGGAAGAAGTCAAGAAGCAATTTGATGCCGGGTTCTTAGCCGTGGCAAAATACCCACAGTGGGTGGCAAATATCGTCCCGGTCCCGAAAAAGGATGGCAAAGTACGAATGTGCGTGGACTATCGCGATTTGAACAGGGCTAGCCCCAAGGATGATTTTCCCCTGCCTCAGATTGATGTTCTGGTCGACAATACCGCGCAACATACGATCTTTTCATTCATGGACGGTTTCTCCGGATACAATCAAATTAAGATGGCGCCCGAGGATATGGAAAAAACCACATTTGTCACCTTGTGGGGAACTTTCTGTTATAAGGTGATGTCTTTTGGTCTAAAGAATGCCGGAGCAACTTACCAGAGGGCCATGGTAACCCTTTTCCATGACATGATGCACAAGGAGGTGGAGGTTTACGTCGATGATATTATTGCCAAGTCTAAAACAGATGAAGGGCATATGGAAGACTTAAGGAAACTCTTCGAAAGGCTGAGGAAATTCAAGCTTAGGCTAAACCCGGCCAAGTGCACCTTCGGCGCAAGATCCGGGAAATTGCTGGGATTCATAGTAAGCAAGAGAGGCATAGAGGTCGACCCTGACAAAGTTAAAGCCATTCTTGAAATGCCTCCTCCCCATACAGAAAAGGAAGTTCGAGGTTTCCTAGGGAGATTAAATTACATCGCTCGCTTCATCTCACAGTTGACGGCAACATGCGAGCCAATTTTCAAATTGCTCCGTAAAAACCAACCAGTTCAATGGAACGAGGATTGTCAAAAGGCTTTTGAAAAGATAAAGCAGTACTTGCAGAACCCGCCAGTTTTGATCCCACCTACCCCGGGAAGACCACTCATTTTATACCTTACAGTGTTAGATGAATCCATGGGTTGTGTGTTGGGGCAACATGATGAGACTGGGAAGAAAGAGCATGCCATTTATTATCTAAGCAAGAAGTTCACTGACTGCGAGATGAGGTATTCTGCTCTGGAAAGGACCTGTTGTGCGTTAGCATGGACAGCCCGACGTTTGAGACAATACATGATAAACCACACTACTTGGCTAGTTTCCAAAATGGACCCTGTCAAATATATCTTTGAAAAACCTGCCTTAACCGGAAGGATTGCTCGATGGCAGGTCCTGCTAACCGAGTACGATATAGTCTATGTCACTCAGAAGGCTATAAAAGGAAGTGTTCTGGCTGACTACCTAGCTCATCAACCCATAAGAGATTATCAGCCCATGCAGTTTGACTTCCCGGACGAAGATATCATGGCCCTGATTGATGAAGAAGGAGCCCAAAAGGATAAATGGACCCTAAGGTTTGATGGTGCTTCTAACGCATTAGGACACGGAATCGGAGCAATCCTCATTTCACCTGACAGAGAACTTATCCCCGTTTGTGCTCGATTATGTTTTGAGTGCACCAATAACATCGCTGAGTACGAGGCGTGTTCTCTGGGAATCCAAGCAGCGTTAGATGCCAAAGTGAAGAAATTGGAAGTATACGGGGATTCTGCCCTGGTCATTCACCAACTAAAAGGAGAGTGGGAGACTAGAGACAGCAAATTAATTCCCTATCAAACTCGCATCAAGGAGTTGATTAAGGAATTTGATGATGTTTCTTTTCACCATGTTCCCCGAGAGGACAACCAAATGGCTGATGCTTTGGCTACCCTAGCATCTATGTTCAAGGTGAGCAATGATTACGACATGCCTCTCATTGAAATAGTGCGGCACCACGAACCCGCATATTGCCAGATGATTGAAAGGGAGTCAGATGGGAAGCCTTGGTATTACGATATCAAGAGGTATGTCCGAAATCAAGAATATCCCGAAGGTGCTACAGAGAATGATAAGAGAACCCTGCGACGGCTCGCTATGGGTTTCTTCTTAAACGGTGATGTGCTTTATAAGAGAAACTACGACTCCGTCCTTCTTCGTTGCATCGACACCGACGAGGCAAGTAAAATCATGAGGGATGTCCACGAGGGATGTTTTGGAACTCACACCAACGGGCACGCCATGTCGAGAAAGATTTTGAGGGCTGGTTACTACTGGATGACCATGGAGTCAGACTGTTTTGCCTATGTTCGTAAGTGTCATAAATGTCAGATATACGCAGACCATATTCATGCTTCCCCGTCTTCTCTGAATGTCTTGTCAGCACCATGGCCCTTTTCAATGTGGGGTATGGACGTCATTGGACCCATCGAGCCGAAAGCCTCTAACGGTCATCGTTTCATTTTAGTCGCTATCGACTATTTCACAAAATGGGTAGAAGCTGCTTCGTACGCCAACGTGACAAGGAGTGTTGTGGTTAAATTTGTCAAGCGTGAACTGATATGCCGGTACGGTCTGCCGAGTCAGATCATCACTGATAATGGCATGAATTTGAATAACAAAATGATGAAGGAACTTTGTGAAGACTTCAAAATCCACCATCATAATTCCTCCCCGTACCGCCCTAAAATGAATGGGGCAGTCGAGGCAGCCAATAAAAACATCAAGAAGATTGTACAGAAAATGGTTGTGACCTACAGAGATTGGAGCGAAATGCTCCCCTTTGCTTTACATGGGTATCGTACCTCGGTCCGAACTTCAACTGGGGCGACTCCATTCTCCCTGGTTTATGGTATGGAAGCGGTCCTGCCTTTCGAAGTAGAGATCCCTTCTCTTCGAGTGATAATGGAGGCGGAACTAAAGGAAGCTGAGTGGGTCCAAGCTCGACATGACCAGTTAAATCTGATTGATGGAAAGAGATTAACCGCCCTTTGTCATGGTCAGCTGTATCAGAAGCGTATGAAACGAGCGTTTGAAAAGAAGGTACGACCTCGACAATTCCAAGAAGGAGACCTAGTCCTCAAGAAAATCTTGCCAATCCAAAAGGACATCCGAGGGAAATGGACACCTAATTACGAAGGACCATACGTCGTGAAGAAGGCTTTCTCTGGAGGAGCTCTAATCCTTACCAACATGGATGGAGAGGATCTACCAATGCCTGTGAACGCCGACGCGGTGAAGAAATATTTTGCCTAAAAAAAAAAAAAAAAAAAAAAAAAAAAGGGGGATGCTCGCTAGGCTGAAAACCCATGGGGCAGCCTAGGCAAAAATTAGAGCTGCTTGATGAGTCGAAAACCCGGAAGGGCGACTCAGGTAGAATAAGAAGCCACAAGTTCAGGCATAAGGACGAGAACTCTTCAGAGAAGGAAAACAGGTCAGGCAAGCGTATCTTTGTCAAAAGTCATTTCCCAGAAGTAAAATCAGAGGACAGTCTCGAAGTCGTGAGGAAAGATCCAGATTCTTATCACTCGCGGGGAGTCGCTGGAGGGTTCAAAAGGCCTTCTTTCTCTCCCACCTTTTAATTGTTTATACATATGTTTTTGTTACCTTTACCTTCATTACCAATGTACATACTTATATTCAATAATAAAATAAGCTTTCCCTTTCCTCCCCCTGAGTCTGCGGCTGAATCTTATAAACGAACAAGTTTTTCTTAAGAGGAAATTTTTGAAATGAAAAGTGATGAAATGAAAAGTCGTGGTGAAGCAAAATGTATCCTGGCGTCAGACCTGGCCCGTGAGAAAGCATAACCAATTCTGTTAATTATGTTCCTGGAAGATAGAAATTGTCTCTATCTCATCCATGAGTTATCCTGAAAGCCTATCCTTCGGGAGAGGTCGCTCGAAATGTCGATTCTTTTGATTACTCTTGCTTCTAACCATCTGTTTTGAAGGGTGACGGAACTACGTCACACAGAAACGAAGAACCTGACACCAAAGATTTAGATCAGAAGTTTTCCCCAAGAGAAACCAGTAGATTAGCATCCCCAGTGAAATCACAATCGCCAAAGCTGGCACTTCCCAAGTTCTCGTCCCCCAGCGGAACCATAATCACCAAAAACTACACTTCCCCAAGTCCTTCCCCAGTAGGACTGCACTTCCCGGTCAACCCAAACTGGGGCATCTCCCTGAGTTCATTCTTGCATTCAAAGGGACAGTTCCCCAAGATTTCATCCAATCATGTCAAACTGGAGCATTTTCCCAGGTTTATTTTTCATTCAAGGGGCAGTCCCCTGACAACCTTCAGTCATATCAAACTGGGGGATCTCCCCAGATTCCTTCTCAAAGGTTGATTCCCTAACAGCATGCAGTCATACCAAATTGGGGGCATCTCCCCAGATCTCATTCTCTTTCCTTAGAAGGACAGTTCCCCGATAACCCCCAGATTACTCTATCCCAACTCACCTAATACTTTCCCAGTGGTACCTTGAAGGTCACTAAGAAGAGTTATCCTTCCCCAGTGGAACTGTACTTCCTAAACAATTCCAACAGGGGCAATCCCCCACCTTTACTTTTTGCAAACCAAGGGCCACACCCCACATTTATTTTCCTGTCAGTCAAGGGGCAATCCCCACCTTTACCTTTTGCAAACCAAGGGCCACACCCCACATTTATTTTCCTGTCAGTCAAGGGGCAATCCCCCACCTTTACTTTTTGCAAACCAAGGGCCACACCCCACATTTATTTTCCTGTCAGTCAAGGGGCAATCCCCCACCTTTACTTTTTGCAAACCAAGGGCCACATCCCACATTTATTTTCCTGTCAGTCAAGGGGCAATCCCCCACCTTTACCTTTTGCAAACCAAGGGCCACACCTCACATTTATTTTCCTGTCAGTCAAGGGGCAATCCCCCACCTTTACTTTTTGCAAACCAAGGGCCACACCCCACATTTATTTTCCTGTCAGTCAAGGGGCAATCCCCCACCTTTACCTTTTGCAAACCAAGGGCCACACCCCACATTTGTTTTCCTGTCAGTCAAGGGGCAATCCCCCACCTTTACCTTTTGCAAACCAAGGGCCTCACCCCACATTTATTTTCCTGTCAGTCAAGGGGCGATTCCCCACCTTTACCTTTTGCAAACCAAGGGCCACACCCCACATTTACTTTCCTGTCAGTCAAGGGGCAATCCCCCACCTTTATTTTTCTGCAAGAACAAGGGCCACACCCCACATTTATTTTTCCTGGCAGCCAAGGGGCAATCCCCCACCTTCACCTTTCGGCAAAGCCAGGGCCACACCCCATATTTATTTTCCTGTCAGCCAAAGGACAACCACAGCTTTCCACTCTTCCATAAATCAAGGGCCACACCCCGTATTTTATCTTCAGTCAAGGGGCGGCTCCCCACTCTTACCTTCCTATCACATACTGTATTAAAAAAAAAAAAAAAAAAAGGAACGGTGTTGATCCGATATGAATACTAAGTAGAGGAGGTCCACTTTGTTCTAAGGCATGATCCAAAGGACGGTGTCAGGGCCCTCAAAATCAAATGAAGTAGACCCTGTCAGGTTGCGAGAGACGGTGTCCCAATGGTTTCACCTCTTACTACTTCGAGGCGTAACAAACGGTGTCATGAAACCCACCTCGGATAGAATTGGGTTGCTGCCAAGACCGATGTCAGGTCAACTACAACGAAGGTTCAAAGGTTAATCGAAGTTGTGGACGGGGTGGAAATGATACACCGATCCGATGTTCTATGCTTCGCAAAAGACCAAATTAAGTCCATGTCCCAAGTTGATGATTAGACGGTGTTACTTCAAGTCATACCGGTCACAAGAAAAAGATACTTAGAAATATTTTGAAAGAAAAGAGAAGACAAGCTGATGGATGAAAATTGCATTGCATTAATAGAGGGCACTGAGGCCATTACAAAATTAAAACTCCGGAGCCCATCCCGGAACAAGGCTAAGAAAAAAAGAAAAATCAAGAGTTGGGTGCTGGAGAGTCCGGTCTAGCAGAGGCTGTCCTCTCAGTTTCCTCCGACACCGTCCTCAGTTCCATGCTTTGGCCTTCGGGGAGAGGCATCAGTTCGTAAGGAATATCCTCAGGTTCCGAAGCCTGACCCCGGTCCATAGCATATAGGTGGCCACCATGAAATTCATAGTAGACACCTATACCGTTCAGGTTAAGTTGAACAGCGGAATTCCGGTGTACAACCTGGCGAACGGCAGAACTGAAGGCAACATCGGCCAGTACCGAAAATTCAGCCATCTGCTCCTCGGCTTCCATCCGCTCCTTCGCCTGCTCTTCCTGTACATCGGCAAGCTTCCCAGATAGTTCTTTATTTTTCTTGTCCACCTCGGCCTTTGCAGCCTTGGCTTCATCCAGTTCGGTCCGGAGAGCTTTGAGAGCGTCCTCTGAAGCTTTAGCCTTAGCCTCAGCAGCATCTGCCCTCTTGGCAGCCGATGTGTAGGCAGCAGTGAGTTCCGACAGATCCTCCTTGCTCTTAGTCAGCTCCTGCTCCTTCTGGGTCAAAGCAGTTTGAGCCTCGACTCTCAAGGCCTCAGCTTTTTTCATCCGGTCTAGGCATTCCTTAGCCTCGATACCGGAGTAGTAAGAGTGGCCTAAAGAGCTGAGGACCCCGGCTGCCTCAACCAAATTAAAAATAGCAGCTTCAGCAGCAGTCTGAGCTTCAGAAGCAGGGAGATCGGCCTTGAGCTTGAAGGGGATATGGACCCTAGCCGGTGTCCCTCCAACGTACTCTAGAAAGTCCGAGAGGCGGGAGTTGACGACGATGTCCTCGGGTTGAGACCGGGCTGGAGAAACATTTATTGGACCGGCCTCCTTCTCCCTTGGCACCTCTACTTCGGCCACAACCTTTCGAGCCTTCTGCTTTTTCGGCTTGGAGGTTGAGCCGATGTTGGACTTCCTTTTAGCTGGGGCCCTTTCAGCCGGTCCCAGAGTCATTGCCTTAATATTTTCTGCCGGTATGCTCACCGCCTTGGCCGGTGTGCGACGGGGAGTCACCCTGTTCTCCTGTGCGGCAGCAGCAGCGTTCCGGGCTTCGGCAGCCTCCCTCAGTTTTCTGAGGATGTCTATCCGAGCCATCTCGCCTGGAAAGAAAAAAAAGGGGAAACGATGTTAGAACCAGTGTAAATATATAATAGAAGGGGTAAAGTTAAGCAATATCTACCAAGGTAAGCATCCCGGCCCGACTCCGTCCCCAGAAGCCTCTTGCAGGAGAATTTGGCAATGGCCGAGTAACCCTTCAGAGTGTCCAGGACTTTCTTGGACTCAGTGGACAAAGTACTCTCACTGACGATGTAGGCATTGCTTGTCAGGAGAAAGTGTTCATGAGTCCAACCGGTGTAAAACTTTCTGGAAAAATCAGAATTCTCCCAGAACACCGGTCTACCGGTATTGACCTCGACCTTGACATAGGAGTGTTTGAAGCTGACCCCGTCCGTCTTGGCCGATTCGGTGTAACTTTCGAAGTTGACCACCTTTGAGTCGCAGCGGAGGTTGATGAAGCCTAGACCCCCTCCAGAGTTACCCCGGCGCATTACCCTGCAATAAGTAAAAAAGAGGGCCACTGTGGGGACGAAGTGGAAGTACTCCCCGAGCACTTCCAAGGACCTTACCAAGCCCCAGCCATTGGGATGAAGTTGGCTAGGAGCGCAGTCGAGAAACCGGAGTACCCCCATCTCAAACTCCGTCAATGGGAAGCGGACACCGATCTTAGAAAAGACCATCTCGTACATAAAGAGGTCCCTTGACCCCGGTTGGTGGCAGATCCTATCCGAGGTTTGGGGGCAGAATACAGTAAAGTCGTTTTCATGCTCAACATCGGCATGAACAACGACATCTTCAATGGTGACGTCGGCAGCATCTTCAGCATACCGGGAGACGATGGTCTTTGGGTCTTCATGAACCCAGAAATAGGGGTCCCTGGCCTTCTCAGCTAGCCAGTTGATCCGGTGTGCCAAAACATTTGTCTCAATAGGGTCAGTTATCACAGCAACACCGGTGGAGGAATTTTCAGAAGCCATTCGGACGGTATGGCGAAGAAAGGGAATACAACTGTAAAAGGCCACATCATCAGTAAGATATAAATCGGCACTACTTGCCCCTTCACTAGCAGTGCCAAAGTTAAATGAGGAGTCTGACGATGTGTCAAACCCCTCTGTTTCCCACAAAGGCAATTCGGAGAAACGGTGCCCTGATGAGACGAACCGATGTGAAGCTCCCGAAGTTGCCCCACTTTGGTGACTCGGACCTCGGCTCGAAACTCCACCCGGCTGACGCCGGGATGTAATTGAAGGAGGACCGGACAGGACCTCAATGGAGTCATTACTCGAACCGGTGTCCCCCATGACCTATCTACGAAATTAAAGTGAAGTTTGGGATGGCTACCTGCTGAGGCGATGCGTGCAGTTCTTTTAGTGCGAGCCAGGTCGTAACACCGGATGAAAAGCTTTAACGTCGGAGGAGAACTTTGAACACCGGAGGGGTTGAACGTCGGAGAGACAGCACTTCAATATCAAGAAAGGAGTGAAAATGATGGATTCCCGAAGTTGCTTTTATAGAGGGAGGAGGAGATCCAGAACCTTCCGCATTCCGGCCCATGGCCCATTAAAAAAGGGGGCCGACTTTTTGCATTCCGGCCCAATGGCGCGAATTTTAAATTTTGAAAGAGCCAGTTAGCTGGTGACACATGGAATGACCAATCACCCAGTGACGTGGACCACATTTGAGACACGTCAGCTGTTTAAAATGCCACATCATTAAGCCCCACACCGGATTTTGGTCTTGCTTAACCCCTACATCGGTGTTCATATCTTTACTCCCCTTTCACTTCGGAAATTTACATTTCTCTTGTGAAAGAGAGTAAAGAGGGGCATCTGTGAACACCTCTTTCGGTCCGGCCCAAATTGTTATGACACCGGACCCATCCTTGAAGTTGGAAACACCGGACAAGGCCTAAGTTAACACCGCACCATGACTCCGCCCTCATATACTTCGAAGAAGGTGTGGAACTCCGTCTCTTCATACACCGCCCCGTGTAGCACTCCGCCCTCCTCACACAACGTTCCACAGGCGATGTACTCCGCCCATGAATCCTCATCACTCCGCCAACCGCCCTCATTCGCACTCCGCCCTCATATACTTCCCAGATGATGTGGAACCCCGCCTCTTCACACACCGCCCCATAAACGGTGTGGCACTCCGCCCTCCTCACACAACGTTCCACAGGCGGTGTTAGCTAACATCCACTCCGCCCAAACGCTCTCACCTCAAAACTCCGCCCAACATCCTCACCTCAGGAGTCCTTTAATGGCCGATGTCGCGGATCTGACAACAAAAGACGAAGCGAGTCCGGCCTAAGTAAGACGATCTCATGGGCTGACCGAGGTCAGAATAGGCACACCGGCTGGTAGTAGATCCGGACCAGGAAGGAGAACACCGGCCCCTGTGATTACATTGAAAGATTCAGCCGGTGTGAAGGCACAGGCAATGGTTCTTAAGGCCCCACATCGGATCAGTGGAGACCGTCCAACCAATGGCTTTGCTAACCGGTGTCACAAATTTGACAATGGGGAGGCGAGGTCGGAAGATTGTGCGCGATGACCTGGAATCGCACTCCCTAGAAAGTGGCAGACAGGGGGGCGAAGGTGGACAATTAAAAAATCCCCACTGAAAACCCTGCTCCCCACCAATGGTAATGGCCAGAGCTGCACACCACTACACGAATGGGTGAGTGGGAATTCTGGTTGTCCCAAAACCCTCAGCCCATGACTTGAAAGCCCTATAAATGCCCCAACCAAGGAAGCTCAAGGGGTTAGCCTTCAGATTCTCCCTCCACGCGAGAAAACCCAAAAAATTTCTCTCTGATTCCTCAAAGTCCTTAATTGACTCCCCCACCTGAAACCAGTGACTTGCCTTAGTCACCACGAAGGACCCCTTAGTTCGAAAGAAGGTTGGGAGTTTTCTCTTTTTTCACCAACACAAAGTCACTGCTCTCACACCGTCTGTATCCCGAACATACCCCGTCATCACAGAACTGACTCCGTTCCAAGTCCCATACATTGTCAATCTTCGTTACTACTCAACAGCGTTCACCCCAGATCAACTTCCCATAACACCGGTCGTGTCATTCAGTTTTCCAGTTCGGGTCCTGCTCCGGTCCGTTGTCTGCCAACGTGCGAGTCCGAAATCAGACGTCGTCACTGCGCTCGACCTCCCACATCGGTTCATAGCTCGTCACACCGGTTCCACTCCTCTCCTTATTTCTTTGCTTTCAGTTTCCTTTTTACTTTCCTGTGAGTTTGCTGTTTGTTGATTATAGTTGCCTGCGTACCATTAATTTGCGCTGTTAATACTTTTTATCCTTTTCCGTAATAAACAAACATAATAAAAGGGCAATTTTTGTAAAAAAAATAATAGTGTCGTGTGGGAGTACTCCCGTCTACACAACCCTCTTAGGATTCGTGCACGTGCGAAGAACTTCGCTTTGCATGAATTCTCCTCTTTAATGATGTCCATCAAGACCTTTCAAATTCCTTCCAAAAATAGCAACATCCAGAACTACGTAACCCTGATTTCTTGATAACTCAAGAATACGTAGGAGCAGGACTTTAACTCCTGTCGGGCCCATCTTTCTTATTTTCCTTTTTTTTTTTGTTGTTGACTTATCGCTTTACTTTTTATATTTCTTTCATAAACGTTCTCTTTTTGGTTACTTCCGTGAGAATCAATTCAGACGTGACGTCTTGTTGGTTTCCCCATAGTTTTTGCCCAAGCCTCGCCATAATTTCACAGGGAAGGGATACTTAGGACAAGACGTCCCACTTATCCCTTTCTTGTCCCTATCCTTTTATCCTAGGATGTTTAATTTAGACGTGACGTCTTATTAGCATTCTCTCACCCCCTTTGTCTCATGTCAAAATCGAGCTTAGTTCGGACAAAGCGTCCCCATTAACCTCGCTTTGAAGTTTTACGTCTGTACAGTTCTTTACTCCATTCTATCATTTTCAGAATAAAAGGGAATAAATCATGTTTTATTTAAGGCTATTTACGTTGTGCTTTCAATCTTGGTACTGTCTTTGACAGGCGCTGTAGGGTGCTAATACCTTCCCTACTCGTAACCGACTCCCGAACTTGGATTTCAATTTTTTACCAGTGCCTTCCTTAAACTTAGTTTTTTTTCCCAATGTTTTTCCTGTGGATAAAAACGTTGGTGGCGACTCCCTGTTTTATTCCATACTTTTACCCTCTCTCTCTCTCGTTCGCCGCGCCGTCGCGACCCAGGTTGCGACACATATCCTTGAAATAGTCCCAAGTGATCTCCACGTCGTTGACTTCGAATTGTTTACGCATGCTATCCCACCAATGTTCGACATCCTCAGATAAGGCATAAGTACCGAAGACTACCTTATCAGCTTCATTACATTGCAATGCTCGAAAGATCTTCTCTATCTCTCGAATCCAGATTTGTGCTCCATCAGGGTTATATCCTCCCTTGAAACGAGGTGGATTGCGCTTTTCGAATAGGTCCAGCCTTCTCAAAGCATCGTTACCTTGACCTTCACGTGCTCCCATTGCATTAATTAAGCGTTCTACAACTCCAGCAAGATCGTTTCCAACCATTAGTTTCCTGTTTCACAGTAACTGAGATTTGTCACATCAATCACAGTTACTACCAAGTCAGATATTCTACCTATACAGAGTTTACAGACAAAGCAAGATAGACCTTTTCCCCAGGCCTATTGGATTAACTGCTCTGATACCACTTTGTAACACCCTCTGTTACACCTTAATAAATTCTAGAAAAATTCATAATTTTTTTTAGATATGATTGATTAAAAAAAAACTATCGGAATAAATTATATACATTATTTCTGAAATACCTCCTAAATATTATTAAAACTTTATAAAGTAATTTTACATTCATCCAACGGAAATAAATATTAAACATTATAAGAAAGAGAGGAAACTCCATGGCCCAGAAGCAGTTACTTATTAACATTATTTATTCATTGGACCATGGTATTCATACCGAGCTCCCTTTCTAGAACGTGCT
Source organism: Clitoria ternatea (assembly GCA_037962975.1). Classification (NCBI taxonomy): domain Eukaryota; kingdom Viridiplantae; phylum Streptophyta; class Magnoliopsida; order Fabales; family Fabaceae; genus Clitoria; species Clitoria ternatea. The sequence goes on from CM075672.1 coordinate 231,060,402, forward strand.
ATAGTTACTGCTGATATTCTTCGATCCTTCCCTCTGAACCATTAATTTAGAATATATGAAACAAAAACACAGAGAAAGGAGTAAGAAACAGAATATAATATTTCTGAATAAGACATAAGCAACAAAGGGTTTTCACAACCAATACATAATAATATCAATCACAATCACATACACAATCAATTATGAATGCATGAATGTTATGCAATATCTTCATCATAACTTACCTATATATGTGGGCCCTTAAATTTTAATTTGCACTGGGCCAACCAGGAGTTTACACTGTTCCATAAGTCCGGATAATAATAATATGAACAGCTTAACTGGCATGGAAACACTTAGAGACTAGTCAGATTGAGAAAGTTTTTATTGTGAAAGTACCCGACACTAGGGAGCTACCCCAGGTCCCCTGAAGCACCCTTTCACACCCTCTCATCCCAAGGCTCATAATTAAGCCTCCTCTAATGTATCCTCGGTTTCTATAATCCGTCCCCAGACAATATCATTTTATTTCACTTTAATGATTCATGATACATGAACTACTCGCGTATTGAGTTGGTTAAGGCTTTTACAAACTCAATTATTAAATCCCTTAAAGGTTTACAATATCATTTCAATGAACTGTATATTTTCTCGATTCTCTGAATTTCTGTCCCACAGAAATAAATTTGGTACAGTTTTTAAATCTCACTGAAATTTGAGTTTCTAAGCCTTAAATATCTAAAAACTTTCTCATATAAAACTTTACATAATCTTTCTCAAATTAAATCTTAACAAAGTCAAATTTAGAAATCTCAATTATTTCCAAATATCTTTAGTTATTAAGTTGGAAAAATAAACTAATTTTCTTTTGAAAAATTTTAATTAAAGATATAAATTAATTTTCATAAAATGTCTACTGTCTAAGATAAATACTAATGTTTTATAAAAATAATTTCTAAAAAGAAATAAAAGAAAAATAATAAAAATTTAAAGAATAAGGTAAGAAATTCTTACTGAGTATTAGCTTTTCGTCATGCTCGCTATATGCTCAAACTCCACATTACAATATCAACAATCAGATATAATCAATCACAGTTAAACATCATCAATCACAAATATAATCAATCATAATCAAATTAATTAAATTAAATATCATTAATACATATCATAATTTAATAATTATTAATATAGTTAATTTAAGTCCTTTTGGTTAATTCCTCGCATAGGTATATGTAAGTCCATATAATCTAGTCCTTGCATAGGTATTGTTCGGTCCATATGGGTCATAATGGTCCAAGTCCTTGCATAGGTATAGTCCAGTCCATATAGGTCATAATGGTCCAAGTCATTGCATAGGTATGTTAGAGTTAGTTAAACCGGATATTTAATTAAAAATTTATTAAAAATTTTAAGTTAAAAAGTTAATATTTTAAAATAATAATATTATTAAATTTAAAAGGAGTAGGGGACTCCTCCCATTATTCTTATGTCTTTTCGTATTATACTTCTTATCTCACTCCCCCTTACCTTGAGTCGTTACCAAAAAGAGATTTGCTTTGCGCCTCCGATTTCTAGAAATATTAATATCAATCTTATTTCAGTATGAGCATAAGACGAAGATTAAGATTACTACTTAAAACAGAAATGGTAAATTTTAAATAGTGAATAGTGAATAGTGAATAGTGAATAGTGAATAGTAAATCATGAATAGTAACAGTAAATAATAAAACGTGAATAGTAACAGTAAATAGTAAAATGTGAATAGTAATAGTAAATAGTAAATCGTGAATAGTAACGGTAAATAGTAAATCGTAAATAGTAATAGTAAATAATAATAGTAAATAGTAATTTACTATTTGAATAGTGATTTACTATTGAAATAGTAATTTACTGTTGAAATAGTATTTTACTATGCAGAATAGTAACTTAAAATAATATTATTTCTAGTATAATAACAGATTTCTAAAAACGATATAAAAATAACCCTAAAAAATATAAAAGAGAAGTATTCTTACCTTAGGATTTTGGCAGAACCTTCTCTCCAAAAACTTTTCTTCTCTCTCTCACTTCCACCACTATCTCACTAGCACTAGTGTATTAAGAAAACTTAATCTGAAATTGTGAATTCTAAAGAAGAAATCCTTCGGTATTTATAGGAAAAAAATTTACTATGCATTCCATTATTTTAATATAAAAGTACTATGCATTTTTGAATTTTTTATTCCAGGTTACTGTGCAACTTTTGAAAATTTCATGTACAGTAATTTGCATAGTAATTGTTGGCAAAATTATTAAGTCAAATAGTAACCCTTCACTCGGTATATTTTAAATATTCAAAATGAGTCCTTTTTGAAATTTAGCGATATTATATCAGTCCTCACTAATTTTATAACAAGTAATATAAAGTTGAAATTTTAAAAATCTAAAATTTTCTGTTAATAAAAATTTATTGATACGTTTCTAATTTTTTTAACGATTAGAAAAAATCAAGATTTTTCTCAAACCGATAATTTTTAGATAAGTGTACTTGAAACGGATTTTAGAAAATTTTCTTATAATTTCAATTTACTTTCTTATAAATATTTTTAATTTAAGTCACTTATATGAATTTAAAATTATTTAAAAAATATTATTTTTTATTAAAAAAATTCCAAAATTCCAAAAAATCATAAATAATACGTAGATTAAAAAGTTCTAAAGAACCATAATTTAATTCCTTCAAAATTTTAATATAAAAATAAAAATAGGGGTGTTACACAAAGCCTCTATCACGATGTGCAATTGTAATGCCTCTGCCAAGTTTGGAACAGTAGCTGCTTCCTTGTAAAACCTCCTCAAGAAGTCTTTGAGAGTTTCAAGTTCCCCCTGCCTAATCTGGGCCAAAGTATAAGATGTCCTGGGAATATCTCTGGAAATGACAAAGTGGTCCACAAACGCTGTTGCCATTTCTTCCTATGAGTCGATGGAACCTGATGATAGCCCCTTGAACCAACTAAAGGCATCATCAACAAGAGTTTGAGGGAACATCCTGCACATGACATCTTCATCTGCCCCCAGGTACATGGCTTCAAATACATAAGCATCAAGATGCTTAGCAGGATCAGTTTCACCACTGTATTTTTCGATAGAGAGTGGTTGAGTAGTCTGTAGGTGCTTAGGGATATGTACGCTTATAAGTCTCCTTAAAAAAGGAACTATGAGCTTATAAGTTACCGGAGAGACTATCATCAGCTCTCTTTTCCCTTTAGTGACTCTCTCATCAGAATTATGGATCTGTTCCTTCCCTTCAAACGTGAGGATGTTTGAATACTGGGGGGTTGTGGATTTTTCTCCTTCAGTTGTGTGTAGTGTCCCCTCGGTTTAAGACGTGGCTCTCTCCTCCACGCTCTTTCTTTCACATTTTAACTCAATCAATTCTTCCATCAACTTTCGTATCATCTTATCCCTTGGATCTGCTGCAGAAACCTGTACCATTCTTCTTGAACTTTCCACAGGCGACTCGAAAACTAAGCGCCTGTTTGCTGGTTGTTCTTAGGCAGTGATGTCTTCCACATGCCCATCTGGTAGGTTTCTCCCATTTCCTTCCATGATACAAGACAAGATTCTAGAAACGAGAGGTGGGAATAACTTTAGCGAGTCCCACTGGGCGTGCCAATGATCGGTCCTAAACCGGGGTCAAGAGATCCGGTGTCAGGCCGGTCACAGAAGTTGAAGACCGAGTGATGCTGAAGACCGATTCTGTGAGTATCCGGTGTCTCTGTATGTAGAGAGCGGCCTTGACGTCCTGGAGATCCTTCACACCGACCTCACACGTTGGTGTGGACGAAAGGTGGTATCACCTGCCAAGAGTCAGTAATATATTCCAAGTATGGAATATAAATGATCACTCTATGGGATTAGATAGATGTATTTAGGAGAGAAATACTGAAGCAGAACCCTTCTCCAGTAAACTGAAGTGAGTTCTTATACCTGATTGGCTCGATATACGAGGACCTGTTAGTGGGGAACCACCAACCTCCATTAAGCAAGCATATTATTGTTTAATGCGTACTCACCGGCATAATTGAGGCAAGTAGCTATTTTATATTGAGCGTAGGGAAAATGGGGCTAGCTTTAGGGAGCAAGTGGATTATTCCCAGGAGCAGATTATGGCTCGTAGTATGGGAAATGGAATCATTATCTTTGTTCCTGTAGCAATGCCCATTGTCTTCTGTCTGGTGACAGGTGCTTTATCCAGTGTGCATGGTGTTATCCTGGACTAACCGGTGCACAGAGAATGCCTGACTCAGAATTAGAGTCTGGATGTATACCAATGATACCGGTTGTACGTTATAGAATGAAGACCGGTAAATAGTCTGGATCAACCTCTTGAAATGACTGAGGCAATCAGTTATATGTAACAAGGAAGCGAGAATGGATGAAGTGTCCGGTTTCTCAAACGTTACCTCAGATTGCCGATACGTGGATACTATGCCAGGATACCGGTTGTCCCTCTGGAACAGTCGTGCTGACATCACAACTTTAGGGGCCAGTATCTAGACCGGATCAGAAAGGAAATGGCATAATTGAAGAGATGAATTGCACTTGGATTTGGTACTCTAATATGAACCCCTGAATTCCCAAGAGTTTTCCTTCTATTGATCTTTTAAAAGTGATTAAATTTTCTTTCTGACAAGACTGAGTTTTTGTTAGTAATTTAGTTTTGAAGCAATTTAGGTTCTTTTTAAATTGAATCGATTTGTCTAGATAATTAAACTACTACAAAAACTGGTAATTGTGCACAATCTCTGTGATAACAATATTTTTATTACTACGATACCACATGCGCTTGCAGTTGGCTATTAGTAGATTTCAATGACCTAAATAAGGTATGTCCTAAAGACCCTTACCCTCTACCCAGTATTGATCGTTTGGTATATGGTACTTCAGGTTACTAGGTATTGAGCTCCATGGTGGAAACTTAGGATACAACCAAATATGGATGAACCCGAGAGATAAGGAAAAAACCACTTCATCATCTGAGAGGTAAACTACTACTATCGAGTAATATCATTCAGATTGAAGAATGCTGTCTCTACCTACCAACGTTTGATGGACAAAATTTTTGCTAAACAAATTGACAAAAACATGGAAGTGTACATAGACGACATGGTCGTAAAAACCAAGGAAGCAGGAAAGCATATGGAGGATCTAGAAGAAACGTTTACCGAGTTAAGAAGGCATAATATGCATCATAACCCTGATAAGTACTCATTTGGAGTCCAGGGTGAAAGTTCCTGGGATACATGCCAACACACAGAGGCATGGAAGCCAATCTCGATTAATGCCAAGCCATCTTAGAGATGCGAAGTCCCAAAATATTAAAGAAGTGTAGTGTCTCATCGGGAGGATTACAGCCCTCTTCTGATTCCTCGCCAAATTTGTAGAGAAGTTCATGCCCTTCTACCAGGTCCTGAAGAAAATCAACACCTTTCAATGAACTCAGAAAGCTTTCAAAGAATTGAAGGCCTACCTAGCTTTACCTCTCATTTTAACTAAACCGACTCACAGGGTGAAACAGATCATCTATCTATCTGCCGGAGAAAAAATAGTCAGTGTTGCCTTAATTCAAGAAGGGGGGGTCTTATCCAACGTCCAAAAGGGTCTTATCCCCCAGATACAAATGGGCCTCATTGTGCTTCCTCTCCCTTCTATCTTGGAAAGAATAAAGGAGATTTCGATTCCTCCTAATCTTGACAAGATATGGTTACACCCACGTCATTTACGCCTGGATCGAATACCCTCTTTCTCTCATTTTCCCTTCCACCGTTGTATAAATATAACTTAGAAAAACTTTGTAATTCAAGTGATATTTTGAGCAATACAACTCTATTTTCCTAGGGTAATTCTCTAGAGTTTCTGTGTGCTACGTGCTCATTGTGGATATCAAGTATAAAATATATAATTTTAATTTAATAAATTAAGAATAAATACTTTAAAAACAAAATAACTGCTATAAAAAATTTCAACATAATAAAAGAATTCATAAACAAGTACCTATAGTCTTTTAAGTCTCACTTTACGATTCACTAATGTATGTAATTTAGTAAAATAATATAAATATATAAGTAATATATTGAATATTTTGGTTCAATTGATCTTGATTTAGTTTTTAAAGGTAGATCTAAAATCCGATCTGAATTGCACACATAATGTAGTTTTTTGCGGTTTTGATTTGATCGATTCTTGGTTTGATCCATTTTCAATTATTCTCGATCCAAATTGAATAATGAACACCCTACACAAATATAAGAATAGAGAGATTGGAGGAGAAAGAGAATAAAAGCCCTAACATGGGTGTAACCTAACCCATAAGTCTTGGGAAAAAATTTCCTCCCTTAACCTCCATCAGCTTCATTAGTCATGGTAATCAGTATTATAAGATAAATTATTATTTATTTATACCTAAAATTTAACAGTCATTAAGATAAGTCATTATTAGTATACTTTTTAACTAACAAAACTTAAAGTGTGTATAAGTAACTGGAATATATACTAATGTTATATTAAATATTAATATAATACATCATAGTATTATTATAAACCCAAAAATGTATCTGTTTGGAAAAAAATAAGCTTATAGCTTATGACTTATGATTTTTTGAGTAGCTAATAGCTTTTTAGGAAGCTTATTGAAAAAAAGTTGTTTGATAAAACTAGTTTAAATTATGTTACATGACTTTAAATGACATATAATATTTTAATTATGTGAAAGATAAAAGTTGTCATAAAGGGGGTAAAAATTATAACTAAACAATTAATAAAGAAAGTTATAAACTCATATTTTTTATGTTCACCAAACAACTCTAATATTTTTAAAAATTCATAAACTTCTCAAAAGATTATAAACTTGTTACACCAAATGAACATTATGTTAACACGAGCATATCGACCGTTATTTGCCAAACAATAGATTTAATAGTTGATCTTTATCTTTATGAAGAGGACTTCTGAACCATGTTGCCATAACGGCTATTTAATGACATAGATCTTATATCCTATCACTCCATGGTCATCGTTACCTTTAGAGTAAATTACATTAATCATTCCAAAAGAGCCTTAAATTTGGTCAAAATTAATCATATTCACCCCACCCCAACCTCTATTAATCATAACTATACCATGGTTACTTTGCTGGTGTTTTGTGGTCTAGTTTGTACTCATGCAAATACAACAAAAGAAGGAAATGCAATTTACATTTATAAATTAGAAATGTTACGACCAATGTCTCAATGACCCAACCATGTCAAATTGCGTCGTTAAGATAAAAAACCAAAACCAATGTTACAACTGATATAGACTAATAAATTTTGATGGTATATACGTACGATACACACATACACACACACACATATATATATATATATATTCATTATATATTATGATAAAGGTTTTCTTAAGTGAGTGTGAAAGTAATAAATTTGAAGCATTACATTTTATCATGGATGGTCGAGATTAAAATATATTAGTCATATGAGTTTTTAATAGTCGTGACTTTCTAAGTGATTACATGATTTTAAAAGCTTTATAATTATGACCATCTATGTATGGTTATAGGTAAATATATTGAAACGGGTCAACCCGTGTAGGCTGGGTTGGCCCACCACGGGTTAAAAAATTTTATAACCCAACCTAACCTCGTCGCTTTCTAGAGTGAGCCACTTTTTTCAACCCGACATAACCCACCAACCCACCTGGTGGCTCACGGGTCAGCCCACCTTTTTTAAACAGAAATTAAAAATCAAATAAAAAAGGAAAATGTCAAAAAATATTTTTAAAATAGAGAAAATAGAAAAGTACTTTTTATTTTCTCACATTCCAATACCAAATTTCACATAAATACTATATCATATAATAGTTCCATTATTATGAAAATACAAACACATAACATAATCCATTGTAAATTAAATTCATAATTCATATAATCCATAAAACAACCAAATACATTCCATAATTCAACTTTTTAGGTGATTACGTGATTTTAAAACCTTTCTAATTATAACCATCCATGTATGGTTATACGTAGAGTTCTTAAAATGGGCAACCCAGTCCACACGAGTTGACCCACCACGGGTTGAAAAGTTTTATAACCCAACCCAACCTGGTCGCTTTCTAGAATGAGTCACTTTTCTCAACTCACCAACTCATCGGGTGGCTCATGGGTTGACCCACCTTTTTAAAACAAAAATTAAAAATCAAATAAAAATAGAAAAATGCCAAAAAATATTTTTAAAATAGAGAAAATAGAAAAATACTATTATGAAATAATTGAATGGAGGAAGGAACAAGAATGTAACAGAGAAAAGAATGTAAACAAATGTAAGAGAAAGGAATTCTTCTAAGTAAATTTTTTGTGCATTGATAGAGGAAGACATGAGCCCCTTTTATAGGTAAATATCTGGAAAATATGGACATCCACCATTATAAAATATTCATCCCCTTGATTGTCCATATTTTAGAATGTGCCTCGTTAAAATCCTACTAAGAAAAATCCGGTGGGATAAAAACCTTGTGAAGGAAAAAGAGTACAACATTCTTTACAAAGTAAATTCATGGATAAAATAAATAATTAAATTACAAGTATTTAATTCTCCCCCTCATTAGAACATCCATGTCTAACATGTTAAAGACCAATCTTTTCAATATTTATTTCACCATTTTTTATAAGATCATGATTAAAGAAAAATTTTGGTGAAATATGCTTTGTCCTATCTCCTTTAATATAACCCTCCTTTAACTGGAAAATATAAGCTGCATTATCTTCACATGAGATTGTTGGTGTTAATTTTCCAGCATGCAAGCCACAGGTTTCTTGAATATATTGAATCATAGACCTTAACCAAACACATTCTTGACTTGCTTCATGTAATGCTAGAATTTCAGCATGATTAAATGATGTTGTTGTGGTCGTTTATTTTATGAATCTCCATGAAATTGTTGTACCACTACATGTGAACAAATATCCTATTTGTGATCGACCATTATGAGGATCAGACAAATACCTCGTGACGCGGACTGTCGCGGTCGGTCAAATTGATACATTAAAAATAATGTAGTACTAGGGTGTGAACCTAGGTTGTTCTCTCGAAGATCAACAAAAATTTAGGAAAATTAAGTTTTACAATAATTTTAACAAACATACAAGGGTATTTAGGAGGGGTTGATTGGTTGTCACAATAAAATCAAATACAGAATACAAAGTACAGAATAAATGTGAAACAAATAATTAACAAGCGATTGATCTTCTTGGAGTAATTGTAATTTATTTTATCCTTGGATTTCAAAAGATTTCTGTACACTTTCCTTATTATCAATCTCTTAGTTCAATTTGAATTAATCAACTAAGCGTCTTTTAATTCACGATTCCTTTACTCATATTCAAATTGAATGAACATGTTAATCAAGCATCCTAATTAAGTAAAAGAAGTCAAGATTGTAAATTCTAAGAATTATTGAACATACATAGAAACCTCACATACATACACAACGTTATGAAATTAAGCAAACCACAACTATTAAGATTGATTTTGAAACATTCATTAAGCATGCATATTTCTTAATCTATCTTAATTTAAATCTTATTTAATTCAATTGTATAATTAAATTGATTAAGCATACAACTTAATTAAACAAAATAGAAATCAAATAATCAAGCTAAAATTATGAAGAGATTAATAACAAGGAAAGGTATTTCAAGTTAAAAATCAAAACCTCAAAAATAACATTACAACATTCTCCAAAAAATCAATCTAAAAGTCTTAGCCTTCTGTTAACACAATTACAACAAACAAATACAGAAATGAAAAATAAAAATTAGAATTGCAAACCAGGAATTTCCTGTTGCTCCTAAAATTCCTCTGCTTCTTCTCCTAGCTTCTCCTCCTTCTTGATCATTTTCCTTCAACTCTTGGCTTCAATTTATAGCATTTTATGGCTAAAGTTTTGCATTAAGAATCAGCCCATTACCATGTCCACTAAGCCTTTCATGTTGGATTTTTAGCACTAAGGGGACATGCCATTTTGCCTTCCATTTCCGTGAGCTTGCATTGCACCTTGGTGGGTTTCTCTTTTTAATTCTTTAATGCCATGAAGAGTAAATAATTTGTACAAACATTCTGCACTTTAGGAGAGCATTTCACATTAGAGCTTGTTAATGTCCATTCTTGCATTTAATTAATTGGCACATGGGAACTTGTTAGGTGATGACCGTGTGGACTTTTGCTAAAAAAGAATGGTGATTTTTGCATTAAATAATGGGAACATGGAACCTTGTAATGGTGCAGCCGAAAATTACATTTGGTTACCATTTTATTTGCATAAAATATTGGCCCTTGGACCCTTGTTGACCGTGACATGGAATGGAAGAAAGGGATGGTTAATTGTTAAATAATTACCAAATGAAATCCTTTGAAATTTTGGTGCAGCCGTGAATGGACTTGGACAATGTAGAATGGTTTAATTAAATAATGATTAGTAGGAGAGCTTTGTTGACCATGTGACTTATTGGAAGAAAGTGATGGCTTTTGGCTTGTAATTAAATATTTGGCAATGGTTCCTTGCATTCTAATGTGAATTCTTAGAGAAAGGAGAGATGTTTATTTGCAAAATAATCATGAAGCTTCCAATACTTGATATCCTGTAAAATAAAAAAAAACAAATTAAACTTTATTGATTCAATTAATTTATATTAGGATTAAACACTCATGAAAGCTTAAAATATTTTAAACATACTAATTAATGCAGAATAAACAGTAATAGTAGAAATAAAAGCAGAGATCACTTATTGATAAATTACGCTAAAACACGGTTATTAGGATTTAACAGTAAATAAAACAGACAAATAAAGTAAGTAATTAAAGGTAAAAAGATGTGTTATCACCCCGCATCTGCATAACCAATTAGGTTTGCCTTAGATACATATGGGAAAATAAACCCATATCTGTTGTACCTTTAAGGTAGTAAAATATGTGTTTAATCTCATTCCAATTCCTTTTGTGGGTAAATAACTATGTATTGCTAACAAATTAACAACAAATGATATATCTGGTTGTGTATGACTAGCAAGATACATTAGTGCACCAATTGCACTAAGATGTGGTACTTCAGGACCAAGTAGTTCTTAATTTTTCTCTTGAGGTCTAAAAGGATCTTTGCTCACTTCAAGTGACCTTACAACCATTGGACTACTCAATGGGTGTGATTTGACCATATAGAATCATTTTAGCACCTTTCTGTATAAGTCTTTTGGTGTATTAAAATTCCTTCCTTTAAATATTCTAATTGTAATCCAAGACAAAATTGTGTTTTTCTTAAATCTTTCATCTCAAATTCTTTTTTTAAGAAATTTATAGCCTTTGAAAGCTCTTCAGGAGTTCCGATGATGTTTAAATCATCTACATAAATATCAATTATAACAAACTTTTTTTTGAATCTTTTCATAAAAACACATGGACAAATTGGATCATTTTTATACCCTTCTTTCAATAAATATTCACTAAGCCAGATTGCTTTAGTCCGTAAAGGAATTTATTCAATTTAATTGAATAATTTTCTCAAGAATTTGTTTTGTATGCTTCAGGCAAATTAAATCCTTCAGGGAGTTTCATATAGATGTCATGTTCAAGTGAGCCATATAAATATGCTGCCACAACATCCATAAGATGTAAATCAAGTTTTTCACAAATTACCAAACTTATTAAGTATCAAAAAGTAGTTGCGTCCATCATTGGTGAATATGTTTTTTCAAAATCAATACCAGGTCTTTGTGAGAAACATTATGCAACAAGTCTTGCTTTATATCTCACAATTTCACCATTTTCATGTCTTTTTCTCGTGAAAACTGATTTATATCCAACTGGTTTTACACCTTCAGGTGTTTGGGGTACAGGCCCAAAAACTTTTCATTTTGAAAGTGAGTTTAACTCTTCTATCATTGCATCTTTCAACTTTGGTCAATCATTTCTTTATGCACATTCCTTAATAGATTTTGGCTCATGATTCTTATCATCATTTATAATATTAAGAGCTACTTTGAGTGCAAAAATTTCATCAACATCGACTTTATGTCGATTACATTGTGAACTGTTCTTTACAGGGGGTGTAGAAGTATACTTATAGAACAACTCAAAATATACATATAAATGTGTTTTGATACAAAGCAATGTATGTATAAATATAAATACAAAGAGTCTTCGTATGCTGAGGCGGAGTGCAATGTACTCTGGGGCGGTGTCACAGTCCGCCTGACGGGATCTACGTTACCTTGACCCGATTGGGGGTGGTACCTGCAATCGTTCTCCGACGCTCAAGTCAGTATTTCAGAATACTTAGAGACTTAGAAAGACAATCAGAGAGAATTATGCAAGTAATAGAGTGTAAGGTTCAGAGAATGGGAAAAAGATCCCTTATACCTTTTCAAGAGAGGTTTATATACCTGTCACTGGTGCTGCATTATTGGTGGGACCCGCTCCTTGTCTCCAGGCATAATGCTGAAAAGGTAGTGGGTCCCTGCGCCGTTTGCTAACACCATTATTGTAGTAGGTATCTCCACTTGTCTGGAAAGCGTTAGTGCTTTAATATTTTATTGTTTTTTCCCTTTATGCGTGACAGCGTGATTCCCATTATTAACCTCTCAAGACAGAGTTAATCTCGTGCCGGGGTTGTGAGTATGGGCTCGCTACGCAGTGTGGGAAATTCAGTATTTCGCCTGAGTTGAGCCTATGGCTTGGCGGAGTAACAACTTTGGCGAGGTTACATTCCTTGACGGAGTAACATGCCTGGACGGAGTTACATTCCTTGGCGGGGTAACGTGCCTGGGCGGAGTCATGAACCTTGGCGGCGTTACTTCCCCTGGCGGTATGCACTCCGTATAGTATTTGTAGTGTATTTGAAGAGTACTTCTTTTTATTCAAAATGCTGATCTGGCAAGGCATTGAAGCCATGCTCTTGGGGGCCGGTGTTAGGACCGGATCATATGCCCCCTAGCTTGTTATAGTGACTGGCGGGGTCACTTTAATAAGCTATAACACTTAAGTTTAGCTTTTGTAGGCATGGGTTTAGGCGGTATTTGCTAATCCAGGTTTTGTGGACAAGTGCTTTCGTGCATTTATTAGCTGTCATCACTTGACACGCCTGTCATTAATGCGCCTCGAAACCACGTTTTTTGTTCTTCAGTCTCCTGTTGCCACGTATGCCCTCGTAACGGTTGCCATTCCAATGATGGGACATAAATGCGCGTGATGGCAATGGAGAACCGTTTTCGAGGTTATTACCGTGGGCCTTGGATTTTGAAAACGTGGCCCATGAAATATCTGCCCTTAGATATATCTATCGGTTTCAGCAAAACAGGAACCGTCATTGAGACAAATCCAACGGTTGTAATCGCATATTTCAATTTTAGAACCGTTGATGAGATTTATCTAAAAGATTTATCTAACGGCTGCAAACACATCTTCGAAATTTCTGAGGATTCGCTTATTTTCCCCCCAAGCCATGCCTATAAATAGGTAAACTTTCAGAAGGGGAATGTTTTGTTTCATCTCTCTCTTCGTATTTGTTTGCTGAAAGAGTTTTTGCTACTTTCTTGCGAGTTTATTGGTGTTTGGAGCTCTTCTATTTTTCCAGAAGCTTAAGGTACTTGCTTCTTCTTCTTCTTTGCTTCTTCATTTCCTTTGGGTTAGCTTTGTTTCCCCTTATTGTGTATTTGTAAAAAGGAAGATGAGAGGAAAGAGGGCAGGGTCACGTTCTAGGGTTTCTGTTCGTCCCATGTTCTCTGACATTGAGAGTGGAGATGAGGCTTTTTATACTGGGAGGGACTCGACGTTTTATAGCAGCGTGGAGTACTTTAGTAATGCTGTACATTCATTTGTGTCAGGAGGTGTTTCCCATACACAAGTGCTGACTATGGCAGAGTGCAGAAATGTTGTATTGCATGGGTTGGATTGGGAGAAAACTCTCGAAAATGACCCTTACTGTTGGGTTGAGGAAGATGTCAAGGATGCTTCCTCTCGACATGCGACGACAAGCGGAGGGGTAGTGGAGTTGTCTGTTCCTGTTTGGAAGGACGAGAAGTATGAGGATAGGTTCATCGTCCGTTCACCCAAGACGTATGAACGGGTCTGCCATCGTCCTCAGGATAATCGTACCATATATATGTACGATATTCTGTTCACCCAGTTAGGGGTGCGCTTCCCATTGAATAAATTCCAAATGGGTGTGCTCAGGTTCTTGGATTGTGCCCCCTCCCAGCTGCATCCGAATGGATGGGGAATAGTTCACAGCTTTGAGGTAATGGCTGAACATTTGGGGTTTACGCCTACAGTGGCGTTATTTTTCTCCTTCTGCCGCATTATGAGGAGAGTAAATATGAAAACCGGCGGCATGGGTTTTGTGACTCTCCGGGCGGAGCCAAAGATTCTAAACTTTAAGGCGTTTGCTGACTCCGCCAAGGAAGGCGGACTTCACTTCAGGATGAGTTTCGTGAAGGTATCCGTCAGGAAGGACAAGCCTGTTTTTTGGCGGAATAAGGAGGGTGTTGATAGATTCCCAGTGGCATGGACGCATGAGCACTTTCTCTTAACCAAACAAGCATATGAAGTTGAGGAGGGTGCTCTATCGGCGGCGTCTGTGGAAGTACTCCGGATGTTGAAAGAGTACAACTCCGTCCACAAGCTGATTCTTTGTCGAAGGCTGCTTGGGCGGGATGCTCAAGGATACTTGAGTAATATTATGAACAATTGCAATGTGATTGAGTATTTCCTCTATCTTGCATTTTCTAACTGAATCCTCATTTTGTTATTTCGCAGGAGAAATCGCAGAGTTCCCTGGGATGGATCGTATTAAGCAGATGCAAATGAGCCGCAGGGAAAGGAACGCGGAGAATAATGTGCAGCCCAGGAGGAATCTGGGTGCCGCCCTGACGAAAACTCTCCCCTTCCCTGCATCCACCAACATAGTAAATTTTGAAGGTGGTGCAGGATCTTCAGCAGCTACTGTTGAAAGGCGTTCTAAAAAACGTCAAGAACCAGAAGCTGCTGAAGAAGAAGAAGTAGATCCTCATCCTTTGCAGAGAAGGAGGACTAAGGGCAAGAAGAGGGCTGAGGCGGGGACGTCAATTGATGCCGCCATTGATTTGGAGGAGACTCCGGAAGTACCTGTTGTGGGTACTTCTGCTGATATGGGCGGAGCTGAAGGCATTCTCGAAGAAGATGTCGAGGGGGAGCAAGCGGAGGGATTGCAAGCTGCTTCTGGTCAGGATATGGGGGACGAGACAGAGGGAATTCAAATCTCCCCAGTCCGCCCGTCTGAGGATCCCGCTTTGAGCTTGACCACCCGAAGGACAGCCGTTTTTCCCATTGATGTACCAGGGGAAACATCCAGGCGGCTTGTTTCTTTGCCTGAGGCGGGGTCTCGCTTGAATCCCTTCTTATACTTTACAAATACGGGATTCCGCCAGTCAGAGAGACGTGACCCAGAATTCATTCTCCGCCCCGACATCGACTTCGAGGAGGTACCGGAGGCTGCCGCAGCTGCGAGGTGGCACCTTTCTGAATTAGACGGTTTCTTGGCTTCTGTTCCCCGGATAGCTGACGTTGCTGCTGAGGCGAACATGTTTCAAGCGTCTTACCACGAGTCTGTGGAAAAAATTCGTAGCTTGGAGCATGACAACGAGCAGTTGTCCGAGGTGATCAAGGCCAAGGACAAACATCTGGACACCGCCGACTCCAATATCAAGAAGTTAACGGAGGAGTTGGCTAAGGTGAAGGCTGAGAAAGCCCAGCTAGAACAACAGAATAAAAAGCTGGGCGAGGTGGTGAGTGGACTTTCCCAGGTCAAGGCTGATAACGTTCTGCTAAAACAACAAGTTACAAATTTAGATCAGCAGAACCAAACTTTGGGTGGAGACGTGAGCATTCTTCAGCAGAGGCTGGTCTCCATAGAAATAAATAAAGCCATTGCTGAAGATGCCTGGGCAGCGGAGTTAAGCGAGGCAGCGACCGCATATGGAAATCTTGAAGTGCGGGTTCAAAAGTTGAAAGCTGAGAAGACTGCCTCAGATGCTACCAGTGAGAGGCTCGACAAAGAATTACAATCTGCCTTGGACGCAGCTGAGGTGGCGATTGATGATGCTTTCAGCATGGCTGTTCGCCAACTCCGCTATCGCAACCCAGGTGTTGCTCTCTCCACCACAGGCATTCATCCTTATTACGAGTTCATCAATGGAGAATTGATGGTGCCTGTGCAAGGAGGTCATATGCCTGCGCCCAACGATGAATATGTCTTGGCGGACTTGCCTCCTTCCCAAAGTTTGACCAAGCCAGGAGAAGGTCAGCTCACCTCCACTCAGCAAGAAGGGGAGCCGTCTGACCCTTGAAGATTAGCTCCTCATTCTCCTCCTCAGTCTCTTTGCAAGTTTTGTTTTTATTAGCGTTTTAATGATATCGCCTTGTTCCAGGATAGGCTCTGGATTTTTGGCAATATTCAATAAAACATATTTTCCGCAAATGTATACTTGTTCATAGATGTAGTTTTTAAGTCCATCGTATTTATGCCTTGTAAAATGATATTGAGAAGGCGGAGTATTCATCTGAGGACTTAATGAAATATGACTAAGTATAACGAGGCGGGATAGCCTTTTAGCAATTTTGGTGAAGTAAAACTCAGTAAGGAGGCGAAGTAGCCTCTTAGAAATTTCAATAAAACGAATTTAGTAATGGGGCGGAGTAGCCTTTTTGAGAATTTTATTGAAATGATTTTAATAGGGAGGCGTTGGAGCCTCTTAGGAATTTCCAAGAAATTGGATTCCGTAGGAAGGCGGCGTGGCCTCCTAGGAATTTCCTTGAATAGATTCCGTAAGAAGGCGGAGTGGCCTCTTAGGAATTTCAATGAATTGGATTCCGTAAGAAGGCGGCGTGGCCTCTTAGGAATTTCCATGAAGTAGATTCCGTAAGAAGGCGGAGTGGCCTCTTAGGAATTTCAATGAAGTAGATTCCGTAAGAAGGCGGAGTGGCCTCTTAGGAATTTCAATGAATTGGATTCCGTAAGAAGGCGGAGTGGCCTCTTAGGAATTTGCATAAGTTGTATTCCGTGAGGAGGCGGAATGGCCCCTTAGGAATTCCCAAGGAATTGGATTCCGTAAGAAGGCGGCGTGGCCTCTTAGGAATTTTGATTAAGTAGATTCCGTAAGAAGGCGGTGTGGCCTCTTAGGAATTTAAAAGGAATTGGATTCCGTAAGGAGGCGGAGTAGCCTCTTAGGAATTTCAATGAAGTTGTATTCCGTAAGGAGGCGGAGTAGCCTCTTAGGAATTTCAATGAAGTTGTATTCCGTAAGGAGGCGGAGTAGCCTCTTAGGAATTTCAATGAAGTTGTATTCCGTAAGGAGGCGGAGTAGCCTCTTAGGAATTTCAATGAAGTTGTATTCCGTAAGTAGGCGGAGTAGCCTCTTAGGAATTTCAATGAAGTTGTATTCCGTAAGGAGGCGGAGTAGCCTCTTAGGAATTTCAATGAAGCTGTATTCCGTAAGGAGGCGGAGTAGCCCCTTAGGAATTTTGATGAAGCACAATTTTACAAGTATTGAACTTACTTGAACTTGTTGGGTAGTGCTTGAGTTTGTTTCTCATGTACTCCGTAAAACGTTGGGAGTTAAGCAGAGTCAAGTTTTGGATGGAATGTTCATCCTTTTGCATTTTGATTGGAGTGCGACTCCTTCGAGGCGGTATGGTGCAGCATATAGCTGTGGCACCAATTCAACCTGCAAGAATTTGGTTAAACCTTCGAGGCGGTATGGTGCAGCATATAGCTGTGACACCAATTCAACCTGCAAGAATTTGGTTAAACCTTCGAGGCGGTATGGTGCAGCATATAGCTGTGACACCAATTCAACCTGCAAGAAATTGGTTGGGGTTAGCGTGGTGCAGCATATAGCTGAGACACCAGCTCTTCCCACAAGAAGCCTGCAGGACCTTGGGGGCGAATTAGTGCAGCATATAGCTGTGACACTAGTTCTTTCCATAGGCGGCCTGCAGGACCTTGGGGTCGGTATGGTGCAGCATATAGCTGAGACACCAATCCTTTCCCCCCAAGGAGTTTTCTGTACCTTAGGGTCGGTATGGTGCAGCATATAGCTGAGACACCAATCCTTTCCCCCCAAGGAGTTTTTTGTACCTTAGGGTCGGTATGGTGCAGCATATAGCTGAGACACCAATCCTTTCCCCCCAAGGAGTTTTCTGTACCTTAGGGTCGGTATGGTGCAGCATATAGCTGAGACACCAATCCTTTCCCCCCAAGGAGTTTTCTGTACCTTAGGGTCGGTATGGTGCAGCATATAGCTGAGACACCAATCCCCCAAGGAGTTTTTGTTGACTCCGTTTGTGAAGCGGCGTTGCATGTTGGTTGATCTTTATGGAATAAAGAGTTATGCGTTTGTGCTTCAATTTTAGAGTCGTTTTATCTGCATGGGAATAAATTCTGCCATGGATAATCAATTCAGAGTTAGAGTGAAGATTAAATGCAGGAAGGCATTTCATTGAGAATGGAATTACATAAAAGATTGAGTTGGGAGATATCTTTTCGAAACCTTTTCAAGGAAAGCATACAGAGGAGGATCCTTGAGTTAGGAAGAAAAGATCATACCGTATTACCCAACTAACTGTAATATATGCGTAAATTCAAAATGTTCCATTTATTTCTGACCGGAGTGCCATCCAAGTTCTCTAGGCGGTATGTACCCTTGCCCAAGACTTCGGTGACTCGGTATGAACCTTCCCAATTTGGTGCCAACTTGCCTTGGTGCGCAAATTTGTTGCCAATGTTGGCCCTTCTCAGGACCAAATCTCCCTCTTGGAAACGGCGTTCACATATGCGTGCGTTATACCGTTTGGCGGCCTTTGCTTTGACAGCTTGATCTCTCACAAAGGCTTCCTCTCTCAACTCCGCCAAAACCTCCAATTCGTGTGCGAGGTTCTGTTGGTTGGCTTCCTCATTGAAATAGAGGACTCGAGCTGAAGGGGCTGTCAATTCAATGGGAATGACTGCCTCGACTCCATATGTCAGCCGATATGGAGATTCATTCGTAGTGGAGTGTGGGGTGGTTCTATATGCCCATAAAACGTGGCATAACTGATTTGCCCAATCTCCCTTTGCCTCACCAAGGCGTTTTTTGAGGCCCTTCAAGATTTCTCTGTTGGCGACCTCTGCTTGCCCATTGGTTTGAGGGTGTTCCACAGAAGAGAAAATCTGCGTGATGCTGAGATTCTCTAAAAGTTCAGTGAACTTGCGATCTGTGAACTGGGTGCCATTATCAGTGACTATGCGTTCAGGGACTCCGAAACGTGCAATGATGTTCTCATAAACGAATCTTCGAGTCCTGGCTGACGTTATATGCACCACTGCCTCTGCCTCAATCCATTTGGTGAAATAATCAACACCAACTATCAAGTATTTGATACCGCCGGGCGCAGTTGGGAATGGACCTAGAATATCCATACCCCATTGATAGAAAGGCCAGGGCGTTATTGATGATGACATTTCCTCAGCTGGAGTATGGTGAAAATTTGCGAATCGTTGACATTGATCGCATTTTTGAACATATGAGGCAGTGTCTTGCTTCATAGTGGGCCACCAATACCCCGCCCTAAGGATTTTTCTCACTAGACTTCGTGCCCCTGGATGATGTCCACACTGCCCTTCATGGACTTCTTCCAAAACAGCTTGCACCTCGTTTTCATTTATGCAAATTAAGTATGGGACCGAAATTCCTCGGCGGTATAGCTGCCCATCTAGGAGCGTATAATAGGGTGCCTCCCTCCTTAGCTTCTTTCGCTCAAGATCATCCGTGGGTAATTGTCCATTAACAAGATAACGAACGATTGGCGTTACCCAGGAGTTATCATCAACGGGGCGGCTTTTAATCATATGAATTGAAGAGGGAAGGGATATACTTGGCTCCGCCAGAGTACTCTGTACAACCGTGGTTGTGCACCCCGCCTTCTTTGTGCTGGCTAATCTGGACAGGATATCAGCACGCGTATTCTCTTCGCGAGGTACATGCTTGAAAGTTACTTCATCGAAGCGCTGTTTCAACTCATTGACGCAGTCCAGATATTGTTGCAGTAGAGGTTCTTTAGCCTGATACTCACCAAGAATTTGTGAGATGACTAATTGAGAATCACTGCATAGGGTGACAGTTTTGGCCCCAATATCTTGTGCTGCTCTGAGTCCGGCTAAGCAGGCTTCATACTCCGCCTGATTGTTAGACGTAGTGAAGGTAAAGTGCAATGAAATTTCAAGATGTACCCCGTCATCACTTTCTACAACGATTCCTGCCCCACACCCTTTGCTGTTTGAAGACCCATCAACGTATACTGTCCAGTGTGAATGATCTGCATCTGGGCTAGAGCCTGTTAATTCAACTACGAAATCTGCTAGGACTTGTGCCTTGATAGCAGTTCTTGGTTCGTAGGATATGTCGAATTCAGAGAGTTCTATGGCCCATTTGATCATCCTTCCTGCCAAGTCTGGCTTGAACAATATAGTACGGAGTGGTAAGTCTGTGCGAATCAGGATGGGATGTGCATGGAAATATGGTCTTAGACGTCGTGAGGCCCAAACAACTGCAAGTGCTGCCTTTTCAATCTTCTGATAGCGGCACTCTGCACCATGCAATGTTTTACCAGTGAAGTATACCGGTCGTTGGCCTTCGACTGTTTCTTTGACCAAAGCCACTGCCAGCGCTTCATCTGAAACAGACAAATAAACGATGAGTTGCTCACCTGGGCTTGGCTTTACCAGGATTGGAGGGCTGGCTAAGACATTTTTCAAGCTCTGGAAGGCCGCCTCTTGCTCTGGGCCCCAATTGAATTTCTTATCCTTTTTCAGCATCTTGTATAGGGGGAGAGAGCGATGAGCCATTTTTGGCATGAATCGTGCTAGAGCAGCGATTTTGCCATTGAGGGATTGTACCTCTTTCAATGTTTTGGGGCTCTGCAACTCTTGTATCACACGACACTTGTCAGGATTAGCTTCTATGCCTCTTTGCGTTAACATGAAACCCAAAAATCGTCCACCAGGTACAGCAAATGTACATTTTAGTGGGTTGAGTCTCATGTTGTATTGCTGCAAGCGTTGAAAAATGAGGCGTAGGTCTTCAACATGGTCTCCTCCCTCTGGAGTCTTGGCAATGATATCATCAATATAAACCTCCACCAGCTTTGTGTGCATGCCCTCAAAGACCTTGTTGATCATGCGCTGGTAGGTGGCCCCAGCATTCTTCAGCCCAAATGGCATGACATTGTAGCAAAAGACTCCTCTGTCGTTGATAAATGCTGTTTTCTCCTGATCATCCTCGCACATTGGAATTTGGTTGTATCCGGAGTAAGCATCCATGAAGGATAGATACTTGTATCCTGATGAGTCATCAACCAGTCTGTCAATGTTGGGGAGAGGATAAGGATCTTTGGGACAACATTTATTCAAATCAACGTAGTCTATGCACATGCGCCATTTGCCATTGGCTTTCTGCACCATAACCACGTTGGACAGCCAAGAAGAGTAACGGAGTTCTCTGATGAATCCCGCCTTAAGGAGTTCTTCGGTTTGTTCACAAGCAGCATTTTGCTTAGCAGGACCCATACGCCGTTTCTTTTGTGCCACTGGCTTAGTTTCAGGATACACCGCCAGGCGGTGGCAACAGAAGTTAGGATCCATACCAGGCATGTCTGCCGCTGTCCAGGCAAAAATCTCCTTGTACTCATGGAGGAGTGCAATCAGTCTTGCTTCCATGTTAGGCTCCAGCTTGTCATTGATGTTAGTAATTTGCTCCGGGGTGCTGCCCAAAACAATAGACTTGGAACCACCATCAGGAGTTGGTTTTAAAGGGTTCAGTGGGTCTATAGAAGACTCCGCCCTGGGATCAAGATCCACCAAGTTGACGGATGCCGCCGCACTGTTTCCTTCGTTCAATTTTCTTTTCTTAGACATGGTTTCAAGCTTAACCATGTTAAGACTTAAATTGTAACAATAACGAGCCATCTCCTGGTCGCCCCTGACAGATGAGACTTGATTATCTTTGTCAATGAACTTGATTAACAAGTGTGGGGTTGAAACGATGGCTTCCATGGCATTCAAAGTAGGCCGTCCAATGATGCCATTGTATGGAGATTTAACATCAATGACAAGAACCCTGGATTTCACAGTCCTTGCTCCAGGTTCACCATCGAAGGTAATCCTTGTGTCCAAGTAGCCTTTAGTAGGCTGTTTGGCGCCATTGAAACCTGTAAGGTCCTGTGTGTAAGGCTGCAAATCTGTGTCAGACAGTCCCATGCGTTTAAAACAGTCATAAAAAATAACGTCGCAGGAACTTCCCTGATCAACTAGGATGCGTTTTACATCCATATTAGCGATCACCGCAATGATCACTACCGCATCATCTCCTTCAGGGATGGTTGGGCCAAAATCATCATCTGTGAAAGTTATAGGCGGAGTCTGAACTCCGTCCCTGAATGGGCGATATTCTTTGTTCTTGCCTTGCACAGATAAGATCATACGATGATGATTTTTCCGGGCGTTGTTTGAGGGTCCGCCTCCTGCGAAGCCTCCAGCAATCATGTCGACCACCTGCCTTTTACCTCGCGACCTAGGTTCAGGGCTCGGTTCTCGTTGGGCGGACTCCAGAACAATGCCTTTTTGTTTATCTGACACCGTCGTACGTTTTGGTTCCCGAGTACTATCAGGATCCGGAGAACGATCACGATGTCGCTTTTCAAACTTCTCTGGCTCATCATGAGATTTGCCTTTGAACAGGTAATGTTTCAGTTTACCTTCTCGAATGAGCACCTCAATGGTATTTTTGAGTTGCTTGCATTCTTCTGTGGTGTGGCCAACTGACTCATGGAATTCGCAATATTTCCTTGGGTTTCCACCGCGCCTGATTGGGGGTGGACGTTGAATTCCATAAACATTGAGGGTGGTCCATCCTATCTCACGCAAGATTTGCTCGCAAGTTGTGTTCAGTGGTGCATAGTGAGCAAAATTGAACACGCGTCTGTCTTGCTGTTTAAAAGGTTGGTTCCCTACTTTGTTTCCTTGGTGGGATTTGTCATTCTTCAACAATTTATGTTTCCCTTTGTCTTGGGATGGAGTTGCAGGGAGTGGTTTGCTGCGAGATGCAGTGGCTTCCAGATGCATCTCAATACCCACGTACTTGGACGCCTTCCTGCGAAATTCCTCCATCGTAGTTGGAGGTCCCTTTGCCAAAGACAAAGCGAAAGGTGACTTTGGTTGCATAGCTTCTATGAGAATATGCAACTGGATTGCCTCAGTCAGATCAGGGACCATGGCTGCCTCTTTATAAAATCTCTTAAGGAAATCCTTCAGAGATTCTTTGTCGCCTTGTTTGATCTGAGCCAAGGTATGAGAGGTTCTGGGTGCATCTCTGGAGATCACGAAGTGGCTTCCAAAAGCTGAGGCCAGCTCCTCCCACGAATCAATGGAACCTGAAGGTAAGCTCTTGAACCAGCTAAGAGCTTCGCCTGTAAGAGTTCTGGGAAACATTCTGCACATGACGTCCTCCTCAGCTCCTAGAAACATGGCCTCATAGATATAAGCATCTAAGTGCTTAGAGGGATCTGTTTCCCCAGTATATTTCCCTATAGAAATGGGCTGCATGGTTTGCAAGTGTCTGGGTACATGTACATTCATGAGCCTTTTGGAAAATGGGATACTCATCTTATATCCTGAGGGGGAAGCGTTTGAGCCTGCTCTCCTTCCTTCTTGATGCTGAGCATTTACCAGTGGGAGGCTTCGTTGCTCCTCCATGTACGTAGGAATACGAGAGTAGTGAGGAGTACTTGATTCCTCCTGCATGTGTGATTCATGATGTGGTTGTCTTGCGGGACCAGCTTTCTCATGCGCTGGGTTTGCTTTTTCACGACGAAGTTCTGCAAGTTCTTCTCTCAAGATTCGAATCATGTCATCTCTCGGATCTAGAGAATCAGCTTGCGTTGCTTTTTTGTGAGTACCATCATCGAAGTTAAGACGTCTGGGATTGCGTGGAGGAGAATCCTCGTTCTGCATCTCTGGTCCTTGTCTCTCCATTAATGATGAAGATTGATCAAGATTGTGGGATTACCTAGTTTACAGGTCCCACTGGGCGTGCCAATGAACTGTTCTTTACAGGGGGTGTAGAAGTATACTTATAGAACAACTCAAAATATATATATAAATGTGTTTTGATACAAAGCAATGTATGTATAAATATAAATACAAAGAGTCTTCGTATGCTGAGGCGGAGTGCAATGTACTCTGGGGCGGTGTCACAGTCCGCCTGACGGGATCTACGTTACCTTGACCCGATTGGGGGTGGTACCTGCAATCGTTCTCCGACGCTCAAGTCAGTATTTCAGAATACTTAGAGACTTAGAAAGACAATCAGAGAGAATTATGCAAGTAATAGAGTGTAAGGTTCAGAGAATGGGAAAAAGATCCCTTATACCTTTTCAAGAGAGGTTTATATACCTGTCACTGGTGCTGCATTATTGGTGGGACCCGCTCCTTGTCTCCAGGCATAATGCTGAAAAGGTAGTGGGTCCCTGCGCCGTTTGCTAACACCATTATTGTAGTAGGTATCTCCACTTGTCTGGAAAGCGTTAGTGCTTTAATATTTTATTGTTTTTTCCCTTTATGCGTGACAGCGTGATTCCCATTATTAACCTCTCAAGACAGAGTTAATCTCGTGCCGGGGTTGTGAGTATGGGCTCGCTACGCAGTGTGGGAAATTCAGTATTCCGCCTGAGTTGAGCCTATGGCTTGGCGGAGTAACAACTTTGGCGAGGTTACATTCCTTGACGGAGTAACATGCCTGGACGGAGTTACATTCCTTGGCGGGGTAACGTGCCTGGGCGGAGTCATGAACCTTGGCAGCGTTACTTCCCCTGGCGGTATGCACTCCGTATAGTATTTGTAGTGTATTTGAAGAGTACTTCTTTTTATTCAAAATGCTGATCTGGCAAGGCATTGAAGCCATGCTCTTGGGGGCCGGTGTTAGGACCGGATCACATTGTATTCCATCCAAAACATAATTTATAGAGATATCTTTATTCTTATCAATTTTAGGTACCTTAGTTTCTTTTAGGTTTGAAACCTTAGTTATGTCTGGAAACTCTTCTGGAGTCTTTATATCCTTGATTTGACCATCTTCTTTATTTACTTTTCTTTTTTGAGGATTTTTATCTTTAGAACCAACCGGTCTGCCATATTTTATTTTGGCTTCAAACTTATTTGCAATTTTAGATTGTTTTGCAGGGATATCAAACTTTATTGGGGTATTAACAGCTGGTATGTATGACTTAGTCACTCTTTTTGGATCAGCAAATGCATTTGGCAATTAGTTTACAAAATTTTACAAACTAATTATTTTTTGAACTTCTAGTTCATATTGGTTTGTTTGAGGATCAAGATGAGATAAAGATATCTCATTCTAACTAATCCTTTTATCCAACTGTTTATTTTCTCCCCCTAATAGTAGGAAAACAAATTCATCAAAATGACAATCAACAAAACAAGTTGTAAACAAATCTCCTGTTAAGGGTTCACGATATTTTATTATGGATGGACTTTCATATCCAATATATATTCCCAACCTTCTTTGAGGTCCCATCTTAGTGCGTTGTGGAGGAGAGATAGGAACATATACCGTACTTCTAAAGATTCTTAGATGGGAAATGTTTAGTTCTTGGCCATGAACTAATTGTAAAGAGGAATACTCATGATAACTTATAGGCCTGATACGAATAAGTGCTGCCGCATACACGATTGCATGTCCCCAAGTTGAAATTGGAAGTTTTGGTCTCATTAACAATGGTCTTACTATTAATTTCAAATGTTTAATTAATGATTCAGCAAGTCCATTTTGTGTATGAACATGTGCTACAGGATGTTCAACATCAATTCGATGGACATACAATAATCATTAAAAGATTGAGATGTGAATTTACCATCGTTATCAAGGCGTATTTTTCTCAATTGGATAATCTGGAAAATGAGCTCTTAAATGAATTAATTGAGCTAGTAATCTCACAAACGCCTATTTGCGAGTTAACAATAAGCAAAGATGTGACCATCTAGTTGATGCATCAATTAAAATCATAAAATATCTAAATGGTCCACATGAAGGGTGTATTGGTCCACAAATATCACCTTGTATACACTCTAAAAATATGAGTGATTTACTCCCAATTTTCATTGATGATGGTCAAATGATCAATTTTCCTTGAGAACAAGCAGCACATGAGAAATTCTTAGTTTGCAGACTTTGTCTACTTTTCAAGCAATGACCATTTGAATTTTCAATTATTTTTCACATCATAATTGATCCAGGATGACCTAATCGTTCATGTCAGATAAGAAAGTCATTCTTATTTGTAAAATTCTAGTTTACAATAATATTTGTTTCAACTATACTAATATAAGTGTAGTACAAAGTATAGGAAAATGAAGATAATTTTCCAATATACATTTCTTATCAGAAATTAACTTTGTGATGTAAAGATATTCATCCTTTCCTTCATTTATGGTCTCAATATGGTATCCATTTCTGCGGATATCCATAAAACTCAACAAATTTCTTAAAGATTTGGTAGAATATAATACACTATCAATGTGTAATTTTGTTCCTCCAAGTAACAAAATATTGGCTCTGTCGTAGCTGTCAATTATATTTATACTACTAGATATAGTATTAACTTTAACTTCTTGTTTTAGTATATGGTAAAAATATTTCTCATTCTTGAAATAGTATGAGTTGTTGCACTGTCTAAGAGACATATATCTTCGTCATTCACATGAGCATTCATTCTTTATTAAATAATAATAAATAAATCATGAGTGAAAAATATAATTAATAACAATAAATATTTAACATAAAATTTTATTGATAAAGACTAAATTCATAACAAAACAAATTACATGAAATATAAAATAATTTATTTAGGAGCACTCCCCTCTCCAACTGAGTGGTCAATGTCTTCTTCAGGAAGAGTAAGGAAATCATCAACATCAAAGTGAGTATAAACATCATCCATACCAATAAATTTTATTTCTATTATTTTCCCTTTATTCTTAAGGGATTTTTGGTATGGATCAATAAGATGCTTTGGTGTGCGACAAACCCGAGACCAATGACCTTGGCTACCACAATGATAGAAAATATTTTTAGTTTATTCGCTACTTTGAGCATTTTTTTATACGTTCTTTATTTTTCCATGTAAATAATGATTTATTATCATTTCGACCACAACCACGACCACAACCATGAGTATAATGATCATGTGTTGCTACATTCATTTGTGGGAATGGAGGAGTATCAGTTGGACGAGACTCGTGATTTTGCATAAGTAATTCATTATTTTATTTAGCCACAAGGAGACAAGTATAAATAAAATTTCACATAAGTAACCCGGTAGTAAAACATTTTAAGTTATCATAAAATATCATTCAAGTACTAGATGTCTAGTGGTAGAGTAATAACTTACCATGGTATAAACCTGAGTTTGATTTCTTTATATAATTTAATATATTATATTAATTATAAAAGTAACATGCCATAAAAAATGCAATAGCAATGGCCCGTAAGTAAGCATGATTAAGAGGAAATCGTAACATGCCATATAAAATCAAAGGCTTAAAGGAAATAGTATGCTAGTGAATCAAACATCAACAAGGCTTAATATAAAAAAATCAATTATTGTGAGCACTAGCCATATAAAATCAATTATGCAAGATATAGTGTGAACAAAAGCATAATTATGTTAATAAGTTTCTATATAAAGGGTTACTAATGAAATTATTTATTATGTCAATAATTTTCCTTATTAATGTTATCTTATTTATTATATATAATAAAATATACTAATTATAAATACTAATTATGAGTCTAGAAATTAATCATTTAATAATATATAACTAATATTTTAATCAAGTATCAGTGAATTACAAAGCTAGCCAATCAATAATCAAATAATATTTAGTAGAAAAACTAGCATTCCCTAAACGTAAATTGCAAAGCTAGCAGTAGTTATTTAATAATATAAAATCATAAAGCAAATTATTCAACACGGGAGGTAATGAATAAAAACAAGTAGCTATAAAATCAATAAGGCTAGCATCTTGTGGAATCCGTGAAGCAATATTGAAAAGTGCATAATCATTTGAATTTAATAATAGTGCATGATTAAGCAATAAGGAGGTAATATTATTCACCCATGAAGCAATATTGAATTTAATAATAGTGTATAATTAAGTAATCAGGAGCTAAAAGAAATAAGCCTATGTGTACAAATTTGAGCAGTGGTTGCTGATAGTATGGATGAAACAAGAATTGGAGATGAAAGAAAGAAAGACAAAACCATTTTCATCTCGCGTGAAGGTACAGGACATGGAAATATAATTTAATAATTTAATAATCAATGTATAGCAGGTATAAAGCAAGCAAAAGCCACGTAGTAGGTACAAACTTTAATAATCAAGTAAAGAGCAGGTAATAATAATGGAACGTAAAATACAGCATATGCAGGAGGTATTCGCATTAGCAATGGAACGCACAACACGGTATAAAATGAAGCAGCTATATATCATTTTAATCGAATAATTAAATGTATGATTTTTTTAATTTTGTAAATTGTTATAGTTCTCAGGAACTGTCGCGACCGGGGTCCCGGCGCACGACGCGGACTGGTTAAAGACAAATAAAAGAAAATTGAAACGGCATTGAAGTGAGGCTCTTGAGAAGCCTAAAAAATAAAGGGTTCAAGGAGTCGCCACCAATATTTATTAAGGAAAATATTAGGAAAACCTTTAAATAGCACTGGTTTTTTTTTAAAAAAAAATGAGATTCTGTTTAGTCCGGGAGTCGAATTACAGGAGGGGAAGGTATTAGCACCCCACACTGTCCGTAAAAAATGGTTACCCAAATTGATCATGCATAATTTAAAAAAATGATTATCAAATATTTCATCCTTCATAAAACAATCATAAATAATATACACAATAAAAATATATAAATATGAATAAAACGAAGGTAGTAAAAAAATACATCTCCTAAGTTTGTTGTTTTTTTAGTTCTAAGAAAATAAATAAATAAATTATTAAAAGACCATAAAAATAAAAAGATAAATAAAAAAAATAAGAAAAATAAGACGTCTTGTCTTACTTATTTTCTAGTAAAAAAAATTGATTTTTATTGAGAAATATAAAGTTCAAAATAAATAAATAAATAAATAAATAAAGATAAGAGAAAAAATAAAATTAAAAGCATCAACATGAAGATAAAGAAATATAATACACTTAATTAATTAAAATTGACAAGGAATATTATTTAATTATCTTTTAAAAAAAAATAAGATTAATAAGATGTCTCATCTAAATTAATCTCATCTTAAATTTAAGAGAAAAATAAATGAATAAATAACACACTATATATTAGTCTTAATTTTTTTGTTTTTTATGAAAATAATTTCTTCTTAATTATTAAAAGGTTACTAAGAGAAAATAATAGGAAATCATGACCATAATAAAAATGGATAATTATGTATATATATACATATTTATAAACTATTAAAATGGTCAAACGTAAATAAATAAATAGAAAGTGTAGAAAGATAAAAGCAAAAAGATAAATAACTAAAAATAAAAAGTATAGAGAATAAATAATAATAATAAAATAAAAAAATAAAGGTAGAAAAAAAATAAATAAAAAGTTCAAAAAAATAAAAATAAAAATAAATAGACATAACAATAAATACATAAAAATAAAAGAGCAGAAAAAATAAATACATAAATAAAGGGGCAGAAAAATAAATAATAAAAAAATAAAGGAGCAATAAAGTAAATAACAAAAATAAAGCAACAAAAATAAAAGGACAGGAAAGCAAATACATGAAAATAAAGGCACAGAGATGTAAATAACAAAAATAAAGAGGCATAAATGTAAATAACCAAAATAAAGGGGATAAAAAGTAAATACATGAAAATAAAGGGGTAGAAATGTAAATAACAAAAATAAAGGGGTAGAAAAGTAAATACATGAAAATAAAGGGGCAAAAATGTAAATAATAAAAATAAAGGGGCAGAAAAGTAAATACATAAAAATAAAGGGGTAGAAATGTAAATAACAAAAATAAAGGGGCAGAAAAGTAAATACATGAAAATAAAGGGGCAGAACTGTAAATAACAAAAATAAAGGGGCAGAAAAGTAAATACATAAAAATAAAGGGACAGAAATATAAATAACAAAAATAAAGGGGTAGAAAAGTAAATACATGAAAATAAATGGGTAGAAAAGTAAATAACAAAAATAAAGGGACAAGAAAGTAAATAAATAAAATAAAAGGGCATAAAAATAAATAAATAAAGATAAAAATGTAAAAAAATAAAAAAAAATGAACTAATAATTACAGAAATATAAAGTGCGGATAAATAAAGTGCAGAAAAATAAATTAACAATAATAAAAGTGCAGAAAAGTAAATAAAGAGGAATAAAAGTGTAAAAAAAATAAATAAGGAAAAATAAAGGTACAAATAAATAAATAAAAATGGAGATGCATAAAAATAAATAAACAGATAAATAACTACAGAAAAATAAAGTGCAGAAAAATAAAGTGCTTGAATATAAATAAAGAAAAATAAAAGTGCAGAAAAATAAATAACAATTAAATAAGACGAATAAATAAATATAAATAAACAACTTTGTATTAATAAAAAATACCTTGGTACAAGATCAATTACAGAGAAACTAGAACGGAAGTCGGGAAATCAATTTTGTGTAGATTTCCTTTGCTTTTGGCTTTGTTTGAACTTGATTTGAAAGTATTTGGATACCGATTACAACACTTGGATAGTATTTTAGCTCACAAAAACTCACATACTAAGACAAACAAGAGTGGTGCACTCATTTTCCTAACTAGGATTACACAAAGTAATTTTTGAAAACCCAAACTTCTAAAAATTCTCACAAAAATTTAACACTCTTTCCCCTCTTTTTTCTCTTCTTCCCCCAAAATGCCTCAATATCACCTTCTATTTATAGAAGAAAATTGGCATTGGATTCTCCATAAATGACATCACTTTTCTACTTTTTCAATTTGTCCAAATTTGATGTCAATTTTCCCAATTTTCTCCAATTATCCAACCAAACCGGGCCCACCACTAAAACCACCGTGACTTTCCTTTTTTTTCTTTTTTTTTTAATTTTTTTTGATTTTCGTTTTTTTAAAAAAAAATTTTTTTTTTGGACTTTTTTTTTGGACCCATTTCTTTTTTTTGTTCTTTTTGGGCTTTTTTTTGTTTTTTTTAGTTTTTTTTGTTTGGGCCCCTTTTTTTTCTCTTCTTTTTTTTCTTTTTCTTTTCTTTTTTTGGCCCTTTTTATTTATTTTTTATTTTATTTTCGTTTTTTTATTTTTTTTTCTGCTTTTTTTTTTGCCCATTTATTTTTCATTTTTTTTTGGGCATTTTATTTAAAGGTACAAATGGAAACATAAATTATTTATTACATATATGGAAATATATAAAATATCCAATAAATATAAATTACTACCCACACTATAAGGAGTAAAAAGGTAGTCACAAAACATCGTCTTCCCTCCCTTATTCTTTCCTCTTGGCTTCGGCATCCATCAGCCATTGCTTGAGAGAAATGAAGAGAATTGATGAAATGAGAGGTGTGGTAGGAAATGAAGAGGGATTGGGTATTTATAGAGATGGGGAAGGGTTACTATTCCAACAGTCACTATGCAATTTTTAATATTATTTTTTTTAATATGATCCGGGGTGGCAATCTGGACTGGGCGGGGTTCTAAGCACTGTACCGCGTCACCAACGAGAACTAGTAAGTCATAACCAGGGTCTGAAATCATTGGTCAACTATAGACATTTCTCTTCACCTCGGTTAAATATTAAGCATTGGGGACTCTCCTGCAGGTGTACTTCCGGTGTGTCTTGAAGTTCAAGTACGAATTAACACATCAGTTTTAACTTGAAGAACCTCGGATTCCCTTTGAACTGAGGTGTAAAATACCGTACTCCACTGAGGCTGTACGAGCTTAGAACTAATGAGGTAACACCGGTCATGAAACCGTGCTAGGACCCCGGTTAATGCAGTCAACATTGACTCCAGACTCTAGGACAAAAAAACTCTTTTTTTCTTTTTTCTTTTTTTTCTTTTTAATATATATCACCGGACAAAAATAGGTGTTCACAGGAACTATCAATAAAAATTTTCAAGAATTCTTCAAGAATTCTGAGTTATTTGATTATTGATTTTATACATCCTGCAAGGATGTTTATAAGTAAGTTCTTCAAGAACCTATTTTTTTATGATATAGATATAATCTTATACATCCTTCTGGGATGTTTAAAATATAAGTTCTTCAGGAACCTTTTATAACATAAGGTATATAAATTAAAATTTGCAATAATAATAATAATAATAATAATAATAATAATAATCATGTATTACCTTTCATAGACTTGACTAGATACCAGTTGATCAGAACCTCGTGCTAATAATGTGTTATGCAATAATTGAACGGAGGAAGGAACAAGATGTGTTTATATGTTGACACAGGT
Organism: Clitoria ternatea; assembly: GCA_037962975.1. Classification (NCBI taxonomy): domain Eukaryota; kingdom Viridiplantae; phylum Streptophyta; class Magnoliopsida; order Fabales; family Fabaceae; genus Clitoria; species Clitoria ternatea. Next base: position 231,093,033 of record CM075672.1, read on the forward strand.
TTTGATAATGACAAACAACACAACAATTGAAGACTCAAGATCAAACATATACAAATTAATTATGTTTGATATATACAACAATTTAATTATGTTTGATGATATAAAATTTGATGAACACCAAGGATTTGAGTCAAAGCACTTACAAAGGATTAAAACCACTGAAAAATATTCATCCAAGTGCCAAAGGATCAAAGGAACTAAGCCATAAGCTATCACATCTCAAAATGGTGAAACAAAGCATGGAAAATCTATAAACAACCATATGAATCGATTCAACATGTGTGTGAATCGATTCATGCATAAAGCAGCTCCAGGATTTCAATTTCAAATGGCTTGAATCGATTCAGAGCCCACCTGAATCGATTCATGCATGAATTTTGGCCTAAAATCATGAAAAATTAAGGATGAATCGATTCATTATGGTCCTAAATCCATTCATACGTCTGTTACTTACCAAAATCATGTGAGAATCAAGCTTGAATCTATTCATATACTTCCTAAATCTATTCATATGCAATTGAATGTCAAAATATACTAAATGAATCTATTCATGGTAAAAATGAATTTATTCATTTAGTTGAAAGTTGAATTTTGAATTTGAAATTTGAATTATGAAGAAACAGCTTTTGCATTAATTACGAAAAGCAAGCCAGGAAACATGGATCACTAAGAAGACAAGCACTACATAAATCATGGATTAGTGGAGAATTTTAAATTAAAAGCCTTGCCTTTTGGAGTGCTATAAATAGAGAGCAAGTGAAGTATTCATTCGATGAATTCAAGCAACAAGCATTTCACTGCTTATTTTCTTCTTAGCTTTCTCTATTCTCTCGTTGCTCTTTGTTTACATATTTTGCAATTCTCTTAAGAGTCAGTAAGTAAGCAAAATTATTTTGAGTGCTAAATTTGTATATCCACTCTATTGGAGAGTTATTCTTGTATTCTTAAACACCAAATTCCTTGAGTTTAGGTTGGGTTTCAACCTTGTGAAATTGTGAGATTGAGAGATTGGGTGGGGCGCCTTTGTACTTGTGAGAATTGAGTTCTTGAGTGTGGGACACTAGGAAACTGCAATTGCTCAAAGTTTGAATCTCTAATCTCCAATAGTGGAATCCTTCAAGTGGGTTGCTTGAAGGCGAGACGTACACCGGTGTGGTGGAACTCATTATATTACTTTGTAATTTTCTCTTTCCCTACACTCTTTTAAAATTGTGCATTTAAGTTGCTTGCTTACTTTGTTATTTGATATTGCTATGGCTTAACATTAATTTTACCATCTCCATTAAGTATATAATTGTAAAAGAACTATATTCAAAAGCATTCCAAAGTAAAATTTTTAATACTCAATTCACCTCCTCTCTTGAGTAATCGAGGCCACTTGGTTAACACAAGAATGCATTAAAGAAGAGAATGTAAGCAAATGTAAGAGAAAGGAATTCTTTAAAGTAATTTTTTTTGTGTATTGATAAAGGAGGACATGAGTCCCTTTTATAGGTAAATGTCAGGCAAATGTGGACATCCACCATTATAAAATATTCATAATAAATAATTTTTTTCTCACATTCCAATACCAAATTTTATATAAATACTATATCATATAATAACTCTAATGGTACATAGTTAGACTTAGAAAGAGGGTTGAATAAGTCTTAAACTCTTTTTCGAAAATGTATAGACCGCTCAAGTGATAAACAGTTCAATAGACTAGAGAAAGGAATAGAGAATCACACAGCAGAATTATCCTGGTTCACTTCCAATGTAAAAGCTACGTCCAGTCCATTCAGACAGAAGGATTTTCATTATTATAAAACACCTTTACAATACTGCACTAGCCTAGTACAATGAGTATTCTTGACACCAGCCATTTCTAGCTTAAAGCCTAAGTATTGTTTTCAAAGAGCCACTCCTGGCTACAGACTCAAGTGTTCTTTTGAAAGCCTCTTTAGGCCATAAGTGTCTTCCAACACTAACAGACTCTAGCAAACACAATAGATCTTACAAAAAGAGTAATAAAGAGTTTTTGGTGTTACAACAAATAACTCGGCATATAAAGATATGAAATGATTACACAAGTACACTAAGCTTCAAACTACTATAAGTCAAGGTCTGCTGGAAACAGAACTATAAAGAAGACTTAAGTGGTGAATACAAGAACTTAGAAACTTTTAAAGAAAAGTCTTTCAGACTTCGGTTTCTTGAGAGAAATTAGAGAGTGTTCAAGAATAAGAATGGGCAGTGAGACACTCTTGAATTTGAAAGCTTCTTGTATTTATAGTCCTTCTTGAAAAATAACTATTAGTTTAGCTTGATGGATGTTGGTCTCTTCGAGGAATGTGCTGTCAGTGAGTGTATAGACATGCTTCAAAGAAGTTTTCTTAACTAGATTGCTTCAAAAGTATTTAACAAAAGATCCTTTTTGCTTATGCACTTTGAGAAAGCAAGTACACTTTATAACAGTTGACCTTAGGTTATCCGTTCTGAACAGGTCCAGCTTTTGACACCTTGAGATGTGTAAGGCAATTTTCTTGATATATGCGAGCGTTCCTTTTAACTTTTTTGTTAATTTCCTTTTTGATGATAGGCACAATGAGAAAGTCCATGCAGCTTCTTATTTGGAAAAGAAAGATCTTTTTCAAATACTTAAAGAATAAGAGAGAACTTCTCGTGGTCTGTAGCTTCAGACTGGCTTGATTCACTGATGCTTTGAGTGAGTACAGACTTCTTCATTTCAGGAGTGCTTTAAATTTTACAGACTTTTCCTATTCTTTGCAAATGGAATTCTACGGACTTTTAGCACACTTGAACAGGCTAGTTAGATAAACAAGCATAAAAACTTCATTTCAGCTAAGAGTGTTGATGTGTATTACATGGGGTTCAGACTTCTTAGTCATAAATTCAGACTTGATCCTAATAAATTCCATTATTATGAAAATGCAAACATATAACATATTCCATTATAAATTATATCTATTATTCATATAATCTGATCCGGGTTGGTGACTATGACACAGACCGGGGTCCAAGAGCACCATACTACGTCATTGAAAAGGCTGGCAAGTCTATAACCGAAGTCCAAAACTGATTAGATGACTAGGGACTCCTCCCTTAACCCCGGCTCGTAGCTGAAAACTAGATAAATGAGTCAAAGGAGGTATGGGTAAACTGACCCTGCAGACACTGTAGCAATAGTAAGTTAGGAATATAGTTAAATCACTTCCTAAACTAAGGTAAACTCTATAAATACAACTCATTTATTACTGAAGAGGGATCTGGTCGAATCTTGTAAGTTACCTCTGTAATATCATATTGCCTAATGACCGTACTAACTTAAGCATCAGAGAATATCCTGCAGGTGCATCCATGTTGTGGTTCTTTGACTTCAGCACAGACAGAACATCAATAGCCACCTATACTTGAAGAACCTCAGATTCTTACTGAACCTAGGTGTAAAATATCGTACTCCACTGAGGTGGTATAAAACTGAGAGTTTGAGAGGTAACTACGGCCATGACACATAACCTTTGACCCCAGTCAAGACATTCAACTCTTGACCCTGGTTTTAGAACAGAATATTGGCATGCTCGATAGGACCATGTAAATTTATGAGTCCTGCATCGCACTAAACAAAAGTCATGGATTGCCCTAGAGGAGATGAAACTCCGAAAGGACATGTCTGGAATGTGGCAAGGACATTAGATTATAACGAAGGTACAGTGAAGACCCCTAGGACGGAGTTGAGGGCCCAGGCCGTAGTACACGCAGATACGAGGGATGAAGTTATTAGATAGTTGTGCTAGAAAATACAAGTGCTACGTAGAGAAAGTCGAGGTTGTGACCAAAGGCAACCAGAAAATCCTTATCACTAGGAGAGGTCCTTGAAATATGCATACGATGAGCAGGAGTCTATGCATAGGACTGAAGAAATGAGTAGTCAAAGAAGGGTAATAAATCACAGTAGAGGAGGGGAATATAAAGGAGAATACCGGTTCAAAATCTCGTTCACCCGAAGATTGATGAGTGTTCCAATTCCAAGACACCTCCAAACTCTGTAACCGTTGTCTGTCAGGAAGTACACTAGAGTCAGACCCCGGTAATCACTTGGATGCATATGTGAACGAGTCTCTATTCCTAGGTATAGAAGAGGATGTTATGTGTTGGATGTTTCCAAGGACGCTGTCCACTAAAGCTTTAGGATGGTTTAAGAGTTTGCCTACTAGATCGATAGATTCCGGGGACGACATGGCCCATGTATTCTTACAGCACTTCGTGGTGTCTAAAGATGTACATAAGACGTCGCATACATTGGCGCAGATTAGGCAGGGGCCAGAAGAGAGTTTGAGGGATTTCCTTAGGAGGATTTATAAGGAAGTTACACTTGTCCCAGGGTTGACTGAGGAGATACAAATGCATATTGTGGTGTAGGCTGTTAGTCCTCAAATTTTCAATAAAAGCTTTAATAAAAATTTCACAAAAATCATAAAAATTAGTTTAATTTGTTAGAAAATTAGGTTTTAAATTCAATAAATGGATGTTGTTGGAAATAATCTACCCTTGATCAATTTTCTCTAGTTTTGCAGTGAAAAAGTAGAAAATTTAAGAGAAAATTAAAGATACTAGAGGAGCTGATGCGTAGCATCAACCCCACGCGTAGCGTGGCTACTTTTGATGCTGACGCTACGCGTCACAGCCACGCATAGCGTCAGTACTACGTGGACTCCACATCCAACTTGGCCAAGCACTCAACTTTGACCCAATAATGGCCACTCCACTCAGCACAAATGGCCAAAACACAGTGGAGACACGTCCAAGTGGCCAAGCATGATCAAATTTAATAAATTAAAGAGGCCATTATCAGCTGTTTAAAGGAAGCTGAGTCAAGGGTCTGACGCGTAGCGTCAGCACCCTTGCTCAGCCTTATAAATAGGGCCATCCATCACTATTCTAAGCATCATATTCTCTACATTCAGAGTTTTTTCCTCTTTTCTATACTCGAGTTTTGAGTATTTCTTTTAGAGTTTGTAGTTCTAGAATAGTTTTCTAGATACTTGAGAGTGTTATGGTGTATTGTGATCGTTGTATCATGAAATTTCCATCGTCTCCATAATGTCAACCTCTGTAAGTGTTGTTTTAACTTTTACCATGTGTAACTAATCTGTTTATGTTGGAATTGGTGAACTAATCTATTGAGTATAATATTGTGAATTCGACCTCTGCATGTTTATGATTCAAGTCCATGTTAGTATTTTAATCTTTTATTAATATGAACGTCAAACGGGAGAATGATTTTCATGTGTATTAAAACTTATTTTTTTAGTGTGAATGTCAAACGGGAGAATGATTATTCATGCCGTATTGAAACTTGTTTTGATGAAAGTAAAAGTTGGAATACCCTTAGTATCTCAATTCTATAGGGGTTGTTAACCATTATTGCCATAAGGCCAGGTCTTAATGCAAGTTTTTACTGAGAAAGCTCACGAGGGATCGGACTTTATGGTGAATTCTTAGAATTTATATCACGAGGGATCGGTTATAATGAATTTAAGCTGCAATGACATGAAACTTGATGATTAAATATGCATGTCTTGAGTTCCTCATTGTTATTCTAGATTAGGGATCCAATTTCTAACATAATTTGTCTATTTGTGTTTTATTCTCAAGTATCTTACCTATTCTAGTTTGCAACTCAACTTTTTAGATAGATTTTTATTTTTTTTTTATCTCATGAACAATTCAACCATGCTATCTTGTGAATAATGTATAAATTGTACATAAATCATTCTTTTGTCTATAAGTTTCTTTACATTTACCATAGTATCTAGGAAATTACTGTTGTTATTGGACTTTCAATTCCAATGGAACGATATCTAAATTTTGAAAACTACAAATGATTGGTGCGCTTGCCAATTAATGACCCGGTAGTAGACACAAAATAGCTAAAGAAAAATAACCATTATTACCGGGTTAACAAGTTTTCTGGCGCTGTCGCCGGGGATTGAATTGTTTCAATAAAACAGTAAATTTTTAATTACTGTGGTAAATATTTTTACCTTAGTTAAATTTTTGTTATTTGTTTACTTTTTCTTATCATTGTTACACTAACTTTCTTTGTCTATTTTGTGTATGCAAACCCGATCTACCGCAGGTAAAATTTATTTTGATCCTGAGATAAAAACGTTTGTAAAGAAAATCAAGTCTTTGAAATCTAAAACACAAACTAATTCTTCTTCTACCTCTAAAATTTTTGAAAATTCAAATATGGCTGCTGAAAGAAGAATATTGGGATAGTTTGCTACTATTAATGGTCCACCCCGAGTTTCGGGAATGTTTCAAGGACCTGTTGTGCCAGTGGAAATTAAACCTGCCACTTTAAACATTATTCAAAATAATCAATTTGCTGGTTTAAATCATGAAGAACCGTATGAACATTTAACTATTTTTTATGAGTTATGCAACACAATTGGTTTTGAACCCAATCAAGAAGAATCTATTTATATGAGATTATTTCCTTTTTCATTGATTGGTAAAGCTAAAGAATGGTTTAAATCTTACCCACCGGGTAATTTTGCAAACTGGTCCGATGTTGAAAGAAAATTTTTAGAAAGATTTTACTTTCCTTCAAAATATTTTGAAGCTATGACAGCCATACACTCTTTTTCTCAAAACAATGATGAATCATTAGGAGAAACATGAGAACGATTCAAGGCATGAGAAAGTATCCAAACCACAACCTGGATGATGCCGAAAAGGTAAGGATCGTTTACCATGGGTTATTACCTCAGTTTAAGATGATGTTAGATACTTGCACAGGTGGTTCTTTAATGAACAAGACTGTGGAGGAAGCTAGTGAGATATTGGAATCAATGTCTATTAGTGATCGCCAAGCAAAACATGAAAGAGGTAATATATAGAGGAAGCTAGGTATGCTCGAATTGGGAGTGAATGATGCAGTATTAGCTCAGCAAAAATTGCTGACCCAATAAATTGAAGCCATTAGCAAGAAATTAGAGAAACTTCAAATTGCTTAAGTAACATCACCACCCCCTGCTCAATTAAAACAATGCATGCATTGTATGGGAGAACAACCATGTGGTTACTGTACCCCTGATAAAAATGAGCAAGAGCAAGCCAATTTTCTGAACCATCAAAGAATACCATTGGGTAACTTTCCTTTCAATTATGGTAATTATTTTCCAAACAATTTTCAACAGGGATGACAGAATCAAAATTCTGGCTGGAGACAACATGATGGACCTTCCAACCAACCTCCTAACAATTAATTTAAGCCACAATAATCACAAATTGACAATGCAAGATTGACAAGGATTAAGGAATCTATCAAACAGTTATTACAATTTATGGAAACAAATGAAGCTACCAGGAAAACATCAGACTTACAAATGGGTCAGCTTACAAAAGAAATAGCTGAATTGAAAAATTCTGGGTTTACTGTAAACACTCAAAACCCAAGGGAACAATATAATGTTGTTTCTTCTAATTTTGTGAAAATTGATTGTAAAGAAAAAAAATAAGAAAAAAGAAGGAGAAGAAAAAGAAAGTGAAAAAGAAAAAATTGAAAAAAATATGCAAGAGCTTGTGAATGAAGAGCAAGAAACAAACTGTACTACCATCATAACTTCGGAAAAATATAAAGATCCGGGGAGTTTCACCATTCCTGTAACCATTGGAAGTATCAACATCAGGAATGCTTTGTTAGATTTAGGGCCAAACATCAATCTGGTGCCTCTAGATTTAATAAAGCGCATTGGTGAATTTGAGCTAAAAGAAGCTAAGACAGACTTACAGTTTACGGATCGCTCTATCAAGAAACCTGTTGGGATTGTGGAAGATGTATTGGTAAAGGTTGATAAGTACCACTTCAGGGTTGACTTTGTGGTACTGGATATGAAGAAGGATACTGAGATCCCCCTGATCCTTGGAAGACCTTTCATGAAGACTGCAAAGATAAAAGTAGATGTCGATCAAAGTATGGTTGCAGTCAAAGTCTATGAAGAAGAAGTAAGCTTCAATGCTCATGAACATCTCAGGATAAATAAAGAAGAAGAAGTTTACCAATAAACCGAATCAGGTACATTCTTTCATAATGAATTAAATTATTTTAAGCTGACCGAATGCTTGAGTGATGAAAAACAGGGAATCAAGCATCGGAGAAGAAGAAAGAGGAAGAAAAAGAAGGTGAGTGATTCCTCAACTGAGGAACCACCTGATCAGAGGTAATGTCTGGCTGGAGACATTAAACCTAGCGCTCAATGGGAGGCAACCCATTATTTTTATTTTATTTTTAAGTTATTTTTAACATAAAAAAAACAAAAATATTTTTAGAATTGTGTTTTTAATAATAAAAAGGGGTTTTAAACTTAAAAGAGGCTTTTGGAAATTAAAATTTTGAAAAATAAAAAAACAGAAGCCCACACGTAGCGCCCCATGGACGCGTAGCGTGGACTCTGAATTTTGGATCTGACGCGTAGCATCCATACTACGCGTAGCGTCAGAGCCTATGTTCAGTTTTTAAAACTGAAACAGAGGGAGACCCAAGTCCATTACTTTTAAAACTGCCTCCCTCTCTCTCAGAAAACCTAATTTTCATAAACCTCTTTTTCTCTCAAACCTCCAAATCCTCTTCATTCCTATTCTGCATTCATCAAATCCAAGTAAGTTATCTCTCTTTTTCTCTTTTTTGGTTCGGTTTTGTTTTTCAATTTTTAGAATTGCATATGGTTAGGATTAGGATTAGAAGACCATTGGGTTTGATTTCTGTTAGATTTAGGAATTGATTGGAATTGAATGAGTGTATTTTTTATTGAAAGGGTTGCACATAAAACTACGCAGCCCACACGTAGCGTCTCACTAACGCGTAGCGTGAGGATAAACTGCAAAGCCACGCGTAGCGTCCCATTGACGCGTAGCGTGGGAAGAATAGGTCTGACGCGTAGCGTCCCACCCACGCGTAGCGTCAGCCTCTGTTTTTTATTTTTATTAATTCTTGTTTGTTATTTTTTATTTTATGTTTTTCATCTGTTTAACATGTTGTATGTTTGTTTGTTGTTAAATAATTTTCTTAGTTTGTATGTTTGTTATACTTTCTTGCATTGAATTTAAAAATTCATAAAAAAAATTTTCTTGAAAATTTATGTTATATGATGTATGTCGTATTTTGTGAAAATTTTGTTTTAAAATATGCCTGTTGTGTGTGAAATTTTTGTGCTAATAAGAATATGCATGTTTTGTGTGAATTTCTTCATGTTAAAAATAAAAATAAAAATATATGCTTGATTTGTGAACTTTTTCGAAAAAGTTTTTTGATGTTTGATTGATTTTAATTTTTAAAATTTTTAATTTTCTTTTTTCGCAGATGGCACCGAGGAAATCTATCCCTATTACTGATCCTTCTAAAAGACAAAGAAAGACCACAGATACCGACACCATCTCTGAAGATCCTGATCTTCAGGGAGAGGAGGTTCTGGGACCATGGGATCCCACTAGATTTCGCACTGACACGAAATGGGTCCGCTTCCATCAGATAAAGAGGCAAAGGCTTATCTAGGAGAGGGTGTTGGATCTTAGTGCTGGAGACTATCCTGAGCTGCAAGATGGAGTTCAGAGGAGGAGATGGGGACCCTTATTTTCTCTACCAACTAAGGGGGATCCCATCTTGGTGATGGAATTCTACGCAAATGCTTATAGGACTCGCCAAGACTCACCTAACATAGGATAGTAGAGGACGAGTTGGGTTAGGGGCCGGCATATTACATATGACCGGGACACCATCAGTACCCTGTTGGGTAATCCTTGGGAGCCTACTCCCAAGGATGATACTTGTTTCTGGAAGGAAAACAGAAACAAGGTCACTGCTGAGGGAGAGTTAGGATACTCCCTCGAGGAGGTTGCTCATTTCTTGAGCAAGGATAGAATCTTTTTCAACCTGAGTAAGGTTGGAAGGAGTCCATCTAACCTCCTAAAGACCCAGCTGACCCCTCTAGCCCAGGCGTGGTCCCACTTTATGCTACATAACATCACCTCTGTCACCCTCCTCTCATCTATTCCAGTCGACCGATGCTACCTTCTATTTTTTATCCTCCAGGGCTATACTATTGACATCGCCGAGCTTATATCAGAGCAGATTCACTTCTATGCCCTTGGGTATAAAGTGAATCATCCTATTCTATTCCCCCTCATCATATCTGCCTTGCTAAGGAGGCAGGGAGTTGCTGTACCATCACCTGAGTTCACGAGTTCTTTGGGGAGAGTCCCTAAGGTCTCGGTGAACAGAGATTATTTTGTTCAGCAGTGCGAGCTTCCACCTTAGGAGCAGGAGGCTCAGCCCAGACCCAGGAGGAGGAGACCACCAGTGCAGCCACCATCTGTTGATGCTGTCACAGATGGATTTGCCAGGATAACATTAGAGCATCAGCATATGATGCGGATGATGGCTGCTACACACAGAGCATATATTCATCTTCATAATGAATTTTATCAGTACAGATTACAGGGTGGGGGAGCACCATATGTCACACCGGCTGAGTTTGTAGCTCATATAGCTTGGCCTGGTGATTTACCTACCTACCCTGAGACTGGTGGACCGTCTGGAGCACAGGCTGATTCTGATAGTGAGGCTGATGAGGAAGGGGAGGACGATGATCAGATAGAGGACTGATGATGCCATTTCTGCACCTTTTTCATTTACTTTGAGTACATTTTATTTTTAGTTTACATTCACATTTATATTTATATTTTGGATTATATTATGATATTTATTTATGTGTGGTGTGTTTACTTTTACGTAATTATAGCATAATTATATATTTTTGCGTGTTTCAAAAATAAGTTTTATCAAATAACTCAAATTTTTGAAAGAAACAAAATTTATACACTCAAAGTTTTCACACAATAAAACCAATTCTGTAAAATCAATTATTGGTTCTTTTATAACTTAGGAATTTTAATAAATTTAATTACAATAAGTTTATTAACTATCAAGCAAATTTTGATAACCCGGTGAGCTTAGAGATCTTTTTAAAACACTTGAAGGTTTAATCGACATAACTTCATTCGTATTGATTTTGCTTTAATCTTTGATTTATGTTGTTGTACAGAGAATTCAGGAAAATGATCAAGGCATATTTATTGGTGAAAGGAAACCTTGGGCCAAACAGCTTACCTTGGTAAAAATTATTTTATCCTTTGCAAGCCCATATTGAGCCTGAGAATAAATTCTTTGGTACCCTTAAACCTAAAACAATTTTAACCATTCCCTATACTTGATTGATTAAAAGAGCAGTTGAAATAAATGAAAAATATTTTGAGAGTTCTTACAAAAATGGGAAGTGAAAAAGATAAGCAACTTAATTCTTTTCAAAATAAAGAAAAATAAAATATGAAAAAGAAAAATCAAAAATAGTGAAAAGAATCAAGTTGAGGGTATTTATTTTTCATCAAAAGAAAATGAGAGTTTGGGACAAGAGAAAGCCTAAAAATTATAAAAAAAAAAGCTCTTTTATGATTTTAGGATTTTGAATTCCAAGAAAAACCATTGATTCTTGTAAGCCAAGCCTCATTACAACCCGTGAAAAGACCTTGTGATTTCTGAATTAACTCTGTATGACTAACCATTGATTAGATGATAATCAAAGTTAAATTTGTTTGATTTTATGATTGATTGAGTGAAACAAGTTACCCTTTACATAGAGATAAATACTTGTGAGGTAAGCCTGTAATTTTGCTTGGTTTGTTAATAAAATATTGTAATTAATTTTATCATTAAACCTTTGTTATATTAGATATCAATTTTTGATTATTACAAATTAGTTAAATTGTGAAATTACTTTTTATGGTAAATTCTTGGACTAACTCAAAAATTTGATTTTACATTTTTATTTTTATTTTTCTCTCTTGCTCGAGGACGAGCAATGTCTCAAGTTGGGGGTATTTGTTAGTCCTCAAATTTTCAATAAAAGTTTTAATAAAAATTTCACAAAAATCATAAAAATTAGTTTAATTTGTTAGAAAATTAGGTTTTAAATTCAATAAATGGATGTTGTTGGAAATAATCTGCCCTTGATCAATTTTCTCTAGTTTTGCAGTGAAAAAGTAAAAAATTTAAGAGAAAATTAAAGATATTGGAGGAGCTGATGGGTTGCATCAACCCCACGCGTAGCGTGGCTACTTTTGATGTTGACGCTACGCGTCACAGCCACGCGTAGCGTGAGTACTGCGTGGACTCCATATCCAACTTAGCCAAGCACTCAACTTTGACCCAATAATGGCCACTCAACACAGCATCAATGGCCACTCCACTCAGCACAAATGGCCAAAACACAGTGGAGACACGTCCAAGTGGCCAAGCATGATCAAATTTAATAAATTGAAGAGGCCATTATCAACTGTTTAATGGAAGCTGAGTCAGGGGTCTGACGCGTAGCGTCAGCACCCTTGCTCAGCCCTATAAATAGGGCCATCCAACACCATTTTAAGCATCTCATTCTCTACATTCAGAGTTCTTTCCTCTCTTCTATACTCGAGTTGTAAGTATTTCTTTTAGAGTTTGTAGTTCTAGAATAGTTTTCTAGATACTTGAGAGAGTTGTGGTGTATTGTGATCGTTGTATCATGAAGTTTCCATCGTCTCCGTAATGTCAACCTCTGTAAGTATTGTTTTTACTTTTACCATGTGTAACTAATCTGTTTATGTTGGAATTGGTGAACTAATCTATTGAGTATAATGTTGTGAATTTGACCTCTGCATGTTTATGATTCAAGTCCATGTTAGTATTTCAATCTTTTATTAATATGAACGTCAAACGGGAGAATGATTTTTATGTGTATTAAAACTTATTTTATTAGTGTGAATGTCAAATGGGAGAATGATTATTCATGCCGTATTGAAACTTGTTTTGATGAAAGTAAAAGTTGGAATACCCTTGGTATCTCAATTCTATAGGGGTTGTTAACCATTGTTGCCATAAGGCCAGGTCTTAATGCAAGTTTTTACTGAGAAAGCCCACGAGGGATCAGACTTTATGGTGAATTCTTAGAATTTATATCACGAGGGATCAATTATAATGAATTTAAGCTACAATGACATAAAACTTGATGATTAAATATACATGTCTTGAGTTCCTCATTGTTATTCTAGCTTAAGGATCCAATTTTCAACATAATTTATCTATTTGTGTTTTATTCTCAAGTATCTTACCTATTCTAGTTTGCAACTCAACTTTTTAGATAGATTTTTATTTTCTTTTTATCTCATGAACAATTCAACCATGCTATCTTGTGAATAATGTATAAATTGTATATAAATCATTCTTTTGTCTATAAGTTTCTTTACATTTACCATAGTATCTAGGAAATTACTGTTGTTATTGGACTTTTAATCCCAGTGGAACGATATCTAAATTTTGAAAACTATAAATGATTGGTGCGCTTGCCAATTAATGACCCGGTAGTAGACACAAAACAGGTAAACAAAAACAACCTTTATTACCGGGTTAACAGAGGCCTTGCAGTCGCAGTCACCTTTTACGTTATCGTTAGCAAAAGGACTACCCCAAACGTTTAAAGAATTCAGAAATAAGGCGGCAAAGTATGTTAAAAGAGAGATGCATTTGGCAGCATCCAAATAGAGGAGTACGAATCAAGAAGAGAGCCAAAGAATAGAGAGAAGAACGAGGCCTGAGAAGAAGAGACCTAGTAGGGATGTACTCCCAAGATCAAAAGAAAGAAAAAATGTAAACACAGTGCAATACACTACGTTGGCAGGACCTAGCCAAATTCTGAGGGAAGTTGGCATAAGGGGAATGATGGTGTATAGAGTGAGGAAGCCTTTACCTGTGAAGAGAGTAGGAAACCCAAACAAATACTATGAGTTTTATGAGCAGGCTGGACATACCACTGATGAATATCGGTAGTTGAAGGAAGCTATCGAGATGTTAATTAGAAAAGGGAAGTTGAAGCAATACCTGTTCAAACAAAGGATGAAATCGGAGCCAGAAAGAGTAACACCCCGGAGAAGAGAGATTGATCTGGTTGAGGAAGATGCCCGGAGCTCAAAAGAGCCTGTGTTAGATAAAAGGAAAGCCGTGCTAGATAATATTGATGATTACGATGAAACCTAGATAACGCCACCACCCAGTTCGAGGAAAAGAGATGTTATTGATATAATTGCGGGAGGATTTGCTGGAGGAGGAGTGTCAAATTCAGCAAGAAAAAATCATTTGAGGATGATCATGTTGGTCCAGGCAAAGACAGATAACAAACCATTTAGAGATGGCATGAAAACCCTAGCCATTATTTTTACTGATGACAATTACAGCCCGACGGTGCCAGGAGGTGATAACGTAGTGGTGATTGAAGCCGTGGTGGCTAATAAGACAATCAAAAGGATGTTGGTAGATCAAGGAAGCTCATGTGACGTAATTTTCTATGAATGTTTCAAGAAAATGGGACTTTTAGATTCTGCTCTACAGCCATACACTCAAGAACTAACGGCATTTAATGGAGCTAAGCAGTCTACTAAAGGTTATTTGGATACCAGGCTAACATTTGAAGAACCAGGGTCAAAAATGGTGCGCACAAGAGTTTTGTTGATCGATTTCAAATCCTCGTTTAATGGGATTATTGGGCGCCCTTCTCTGAATGCCTTGGAAGCGGTAGTATCAACCCCACATCTGTTAATAAAGTTCATAGACAAGGATAACCAAGTGTCCTCTGTCTGAGGTGATCAACAGATGGCGAGGTATTGTTATAACCTCAACGTTTTAATGACTAAGGCGGAGGAGTCCATAAAAAGGAAGAGACTGAATGATGGTGGACCAATACCAGAATCTGTAAACTTGATAGATCTTGACCCGAGGAAAGAGCTAAAGTTAGATCCAGAAAACCCTCAGAGACCAACGCCTGAAGGTGGAGTCAAGAAGATGATGTTGGAAGAATACCTCGTCAAGGGTACAGAAATTAACGATTCCTTAGATCAAAGAATGGAAGAACGGTTGGTCAAATTACTAAGAGAGTTTAAGCACTTGTTCGCATGGACAGCGACCGACATGCCAGGAATTTACCCGAACTTCTGCTGTCATAAGCTGGCAGTTTATTTGGAGTCAAGAGTAGTGGTGCAGAAGAAAAGAAGACTGGGTCCGGAAAAACAGCGGGCAGCGTGTGAGCAAACTTAAAAATTACTAAAGGTTGGATAAGGGAAATGTAATATTCTTCTTGGGTCTCGAACATAGTAATGGTGAAGAAGGCTAATGGAAAATGGAGGATGTGCACAAATTTTACAAATCTAAATAAGTGTTGCCCCAAAGACCCGTACCCCTTGCCAAACATTGATCAGATGGTGGATGATTCATCAAGGTACCAATTCCTGTCTTTCATGGATGTGTACTCCGGCTATAATCAAATTCTGATGTGGAAAAAAGATGAAGATAAAACGGCGTTTGTAAATGACAAGGGAGTCTTCTACTATACCGTTATCCCATTTAGATTGAAGAATGCAGGAGCTACATACTAAAGAATGATGAACAAGGTCTTCAATGGGATGAGATTAAGAATAGTTAAAGTATATGTTGATGACATAATAACTAAGACCCTGGCTAGGGGAGACCACATTAAAGACTTAAGAAAAGTATTTCAGAGACTGCAACTCTATAATATGAGGTTGAACCCATTAAAGTGCATATTCGCAGTACCAGCAGGGAGGTTCTGAGGGTTCACGCTAACCTAGAGGGGCATAGAAGCTAATCCTGACAAATTCAAGGTAGTGAGAGAATTGTGAAGTCCAACCAGTGTGAGGGAGGTGCAATCATTAAATGGAAAGGTGGCAGCTCTGTAACGTCCTAGGTTATTTTACATTTATTTTTATTCAATTAATTAAATTTTACAATAAATTTTCCCTTTCTTGATAATTAATCGAGATTTAGTGAAATAGCATTTATTTTTACTGACTTATTCAAATGACAAACAGTTGTAGTTAAATTAAACAAATGAAATTTAGAAAAGAGGAATAATTTAATCTAAGCACAACAAAAGGGGGAAAGGGAATCAGGGCCTCCCGCTTGAGCGAGGCCCCAACTCGCCTGAGCGAGATTCCGAACTCTATCTTGAGCGAAGTTTCTATTCGCTTGAGCGAATACCTTTCGCAAATCTGAGTAGGCAAAACACACTAACGGACTCCCGAAAGATCTCACCCTGAAAATGATTCTGTTAACCAACGAGTTGTCATAGCAACCATGAGAGCATATAATTAGACAGTGATGTATTTTAAAATATAGACTTGTATCCGATCCGGTCTTGGTTAACACACAGCTAATAATAACGCTCGAAAGCTCTTATACACACATATAACTCTACAGAGTCACTCAAAGTCACTCGGGCCCTGGCACCGATCTCCCCCTTGGTGCGACTCCATGGCTCCTTCCCCCTCTCTGTCACTGGTTACTAAAAAAAAGGCAAGGGTGAGTGTTTGGCATTGTAATTAATATAGAATGGAATTTAACAAATATACATACATATTTATATATATACATTAAGCATCATTCAAAAGTAAGCACAGTTTACTCAACAAGTGTATCATTTGCAACCATCAAGGGGTCAGCCCATACTTAACAAGATATCAACTTTTCACTTGGAAATTTATCAAATTGCACACGGAAACATAGCGTATTACATACGATAACTATGTTAACCCAACCAAGCAATTCCATCACATTCATCACAATCACCACTGACTCTCATACAATCTGACTCCTAGTATCCGGATACTAAAGAATTGGCCTTCAGCTGGGGGTCCTACTTGACACCCCGTGAACCCTGCTTGGTTCACCGAGTCCTGCTTGACTCTTCACCTCGACCACTAGGTCTTACTTGACCACTGGGTAGCTCAACTGGGCACAAAAAGCACAGGAGCCGAGAATTAGGGGCTATCATATACCATCGGCCATCCCACACCACATAGTCATTCAACAATTTACCTTTCACATAATAATATCAATTCCTCATCACTCGGGTAGCCTGCTTGCTAACCCGGCGTCACATAACACTGATCATTTCAACATTAGATATCACAAGATCATAACATGATAAACTCAACCACACACCCGATCCTCAACTAATTAATGTACACAGTCACGCATGCACAAGCATAAACACACAACTACATTTAGTAACATTTTCCTTAACCTGCTTACACTACCTCAATGACCTGAATAAGAAGTGAGTCCTATTCTAATTAATTATAACCCAAACACCCCCTTACTTTGGTTCCACGCTTCGATAATCTGCTCCCTGTGTTGATTCCTTCCTCTGAGCACTGGTTTCGCAGTCTTAGCTCCGTCACACAGTCTTTCGTTGCTTAACCTACTACCTACGGATCATAAAGTACAGCCCGTCACTTCAATGCCCTTAGTTCATGGACCGTATTTGGGCTCACCCTCACTAGAGGAGTGGAGAACAGGATCGAATACAGCCATGCATGGCCCTTGACCGCCAAAGAATGAAAGGGATAAGGGGATCACAATTAGAACGGATCAGTAGACTCACCTTGAAGCCTCGATTGTGTTTGAATATGTTAACAGGTCCAAAAGATGTGCAAGGATTTTGATAATGACAAGTACTCTTGAAGAAACAATGCAAAAACAAAGACATGAAATCAGAATTGAAGAAACAGCGAAGCTAATCGATTAGGCCATAGATGCTAATCGATTAGAAGCTTTCTGTCTTGGAAGAAATTGCATCAGAGTTGAAGATAATCGATTAAGGAAGCCACACAATCGATTAGATACTCACTGGAATTAAGATAATCGATTGCACACTTGAGACTAATCGATTACAGCAATCAAAAATGGAATTAAATGCATCAGGCACACATGCTAATCGATTAAGAGAGCCATATAATCGATTAGGAAGCCACTGGAATTTAAGGTAATCGATTGCAAGACATGCTAATCGATTAGGATGCTGCGAAGACAAATTAAATGCATCAGATACAAGATGCTAATCGATTACAGGTAATGAGATAATCGATTAGTGACTCTCTGATTTGAAGCTAATCGATTACAACGCGAGGGTGTAATCGATTACGATAGTGGAAAAACAGATTTAAGTGGGAAACCAGGTCATGTCTCCACCATTCTTCAAATCTCCACTAACTGCAACGGCTATGAGGGACTAGGGCACTCTTCAATAGCAATCTTAGGTCTATAAATTGAAGAGGAAGACAAGCACAAAGAAATAACCAAGTAGCAACAATTCATAGCTCTATTTTGTGCTTTGTAAGCCTATCTCTTGCATTTTTGTACTTTCAATTGTATATCCTCTCATCTTGAGAGATTAGAATTTGGAGAGCTTTTCACTTGTATATCTGCTCTATTAAGAGAGTATATTGATTGTAAACACAAACTCCAAACACACAAAGTTATTCACTCTAGGTTGAGTGGTTGTTCACTCTAGGATTGAGTGGTTACAAAGGTTGTGGACTCAACCTTTGGGATATTATGAGATTGAGAGATTGGGTGGGTTGCCCTTATACTTGTGAGGATTGGGTTCTTGAGTGTGGGACACTAGGAAGCCGCAATTGCTCAAAGTTGTATCTCTAATCTACAATAGTGGAAAATCCTCTAAGTGGGTTGCTTAGAGGCGAGACGTACACCGGATTGGGTGGAACTCGTTACATCGGTTTGCAAGCTTCTCTTCCTTACTCTTTTACTTCCATACATTGCATATCTGTTGATTGGTATTGTTTGGTTGAGAAGAACATACTTGAACTTGCTTAATTTGCTATACTTTAGATATTGCACACCAAGTGTTTGCTATATTGCCTCAACAACACTTACCTCTTGTAGTGCATTGCATATCATTATTACTTGCTTTCACTTGCATAATCTCATAAACTTGGTTATAGAAATCAATTTTAAAGGCATTCCAAGCAAAAGTTTTATAACTCAATTCACCCCCCCTCTTGAGTATTGAGGCCACTTGAACAACAAGTGGTATCAGAGCTTGACTCTTGGTAGATCAAGCTTAACAGCTTCAAGAGATTAAAATGGCCTCAAGTTCTCAAAATGTTTTTCCCGAGGGTGGTGCGATAAATAGACCTCCCGCTTTCAATGGGGAAGGGTATGCCTTTTGGAAAGAGAGAATGAAAATCTTCATTCAATCAATTGACTTGAGAATATGGAATGCCATTGAAAATGGTCCCTATATACCAATGCATACCATAGATAGCAAAAATGTTGAAAAACCCATAGATGAATGGACTAGCGAGGAAGAAAAGAAAGTCCAATATGGCTACAAGGCCAAAAATCTCATTACCATGGCTTTAGGACAAGACGAATTTTTTAGAATAATGACATGCCAAACCGCTAAAGAAATGTGGGATACTCTTCAAGTAACCCATGAAGGTACTAATGATGTAAAGGACTCAAAAATTAGTACTCTTACTAGCCAATATGAATGCTTTAGGATAAATTCAGGAGAATCTATTGTAGATATGCAGAAAAGGTTTACACTTATTATTAACCATCTTATTACTCTTGGCAAAGTGTACACTAACAAAGAGCTTGTGCACAAAATTTTGAAAAGTCTCAGCAGGGAATGGCAACCTCTTGTCACAGCAATAAAACAATCTCCTAGCATCAATGAAATGTCTCTTGCAACACTCTTTGGTAAATTGCAAGAACAAGAGCAAGAACTTAAAGCATTAAAGCTAGCCGAGGAAGAGGAGAAATCCACCAAGAAGAAAGGGCTAGCCCTCAAAGCCACCTCCATGCATGAGGAAGAATCATGCAGTGACTTAGATGAAGAAGAAGAGTTTGGGCTGTTCGTAAAAAGATTTGGAAGATTCATGAAGAACAAAAAGTTCCAAAAGAACTTTAAGCCCCAAGGTAAGAAATCTACCTCTAATGAAACTTCCTCTTCACCAAGCTGTTTTGAATGTGGCAAGGAAGGGCACTTCAAAGCCGATTGTCCAAACCTCAAAAAGAAAGGCAAGGACAAACAAAGAAGAAGAAGAGCCTATATTGCTTGGGATGAGAATGATGTGAGCAGCTCCGACGACTCGGAAGATGAGCAAGCCAATCTTTGCTTAATGGCAAATCATCAAGAAGAGGAAAATGAGGTAAATCTTCTTGACCTAGATAAAAATGAGCTGTTAGATGCATTTGAGGAATTATATGATAAATTTACAAAAATCTATAGTAAACTCAAAGCATCTAGGAAAACTAGTGATACTCTCGAATTGCATCTCATGGAAGTGTGTAAAGAAAATGAGAGCTTAAAAGAAGAACTAGAGAAAGTTCAAACATGCTCTAGGGATAAACCTTGTGATTTTGCAAAGAAGTGCATTGTGTTAGAAACCAAGGTTGAAGACCTAAATAGGACACTAGAGAAATTCACTAATGGAAGAGATAATTTGAATATCCTACTTGGGCAACAAAAATGCATGTTTAGTAAAACCGGTCTAGGATATGACCAAGAACATAGTAATCATAAAATGGAGAAGCACTACAAAAACTTCTTTGCACCACCAAGAAAATCCTCCTCACCTTTTATGAAATGCAATCATTGTGGTACCAAAGGACATAGTGCATATAAGTGCAGTGTTAGGAAACTAGGACCAAAGGTCTTAAGAAAGGTGTGGGTTCCCAAAGGAACATTCCCACAAACTAACCTTAAAGGACCCAACATAAAATGGGTACCTAGTTCTCTAAAATGATTTTGTTTTGCAGGTATGCTTCAAGGCAAGCAACACCCATTGGTACTTGGATAGCGGGTGTTCGAAGCATATGACGGGAGACATAACTAAATTTACATCATTCACTCCCAAACGAAAAGGAAGCGTCACATATGGAGACAACACTAAGGGAAGAATCCTAGGCATTGGAAATATTGGTAAGAACTCTTCCACATCCATAAGTGATGTATTGTATGTTGAAGGTCTCAAACATAATTTACTAAGCATAAGTCAATTATGTGACAAAGGATATAGAGTTTTATTTGAATCAAATTGTTGCATAATTGAACATAAGACCAATAAGGAAATTAAGTTTGTAGGCCAAAGAATTGATAATATTTACATGATTGATATGGATAGTTTGTCTACAAATGATGAACAATGCTTCATTTCAAAAGAGGATGAAACATGGCTATGGCATAGAAGAATAGCTCATATACATGTAGACCACTTGAACAAACTTGTTTCTAAAGATTTAGTAATTGGTCTACCAAAGCTTAAATTTGAAAATAGATTTTGTGATGCATGTCAAAAGGGAAAACAAGTAAAGGCATCTTTTCAATCCAAAAACATTGTTTCTACTCAAAGGCCTTTACAACTTTTGCACATGGACTTATTTGGACCATCCAAAATCAAAAGCTTTGGAGGGAATTACTATGGTCTAGTTATAGTAGATGACTATTCAAGATATACATGGACATTGTTTCTTGCTCATAAAAATGAAGCATATCATGCATTCAAGAAACTTGCAAGGATTATCCAAAATGAGCAAAACTCAAAAATTGCATCCATTAGAACCGATCATGGGGGAGAATTTGAAAATCAATCTTTTGAAAAGTTTTGCGAAAAACATGGTATTAATCACAACTTCTCAGCTCCTAGAACTCCACAACAAAATGGAGTAGTTGAAAGAAAGAATAGATCTTTAGTGGAGCTTGCTAGAACCATGCTAAATGAAAACAATGTTGCAAAACATTTTTGGGCCGATGCGGTAAACACCGCGTGTTATGTTATGAATAGATGCTTGATAAGGCCTATTTTAAAGAAAACCCCCTATGAGCTTTACAAAGGTAGAAAACCCAACATTGCATACTTTCATATCTTTGGATGTAAATGTTTTGTGCTCAACAATGGAAAGGATAATCTAGGGAAGTTTGATGCAAAATCTGATGAGGCAATCTTCCTAGGATATTCTCAATCAAGTAAATGTTATAGAATTTTCAACAAACAAACAAATACCATTGAGGAATCTATTCATGTCAAATTTGATGAAAATAGCCATAACCCTCCGAGAAAGGAAGATGTTGATGATCTTGTAGGTACCTTTCAAGAAATGAACTTACAAGACAAAGAAGAAGAAGTCAACAATGATGGAGGTGCAACACAAATTGAGAGACAACAAGATTGGGTAACATTGAAAGATCATCCCTTGGACAAAATCATTGGAGAAATAACCAAAGGGGTAAGTACTCGAAACGCCATTAGAAATGCATGCAATCACTTGGCTTTTGTATCCCAAATAGAACCCAAGAATATTGACGAAGCCATTATTGATGAACATTGGATGTTGGCCATGCAAGAAGAGTTAAACCAATTTGAAAGAAATGAAGTTTGGGAACTTGTGCCAAGACCCAATGATCATCTAATAATAGGCACCAAATGGGTGTTTAGAAATAAGCTAGATGAAAACGGAATAATAACTAGAAACAAAGCTAGACTAGTAGCAAAGGGATACAACCAAGAAGAAGGAATAGACTATGAAGAAACATATGCTCCCGTAGCTAGGTTAGAAGCCATTAGATTATTGCTAGCTTTTGCATGTTGTATGGATTTCAAATTGTATCAAATGGATGTCAAAAGTGCGTTCTTAAACGGCTACATTCAAGAAGAAGTTTATGTAGATCAACCTCCCGGTTTTGAAAATCATAAATTTCCAAACCATGTTTTCAAATTGAGAAAAGCCTTATATGGTTTGAAGCAAGCTCCAAGAGCTTGGTATGAAAGATTAAGCAAATTTCTTTTAGAACACAACTTTGAAAGAGGAAAGGTTGATACTACATTGTTTATAAAACGCAAACAAAATGACATCCTCTTGGTACAGATTTATGTAGATGACATAATATTTGGTGCTACTAATGAAAATCTTTGTCAAGAATTTGCCAAGATTATGCAGAATGAGTTTGAAATGTCCTTGATGGGAGAACTCACCTTCTTCCTTGGACTACAAATAAAACAAGCCATTGATGGAACGTTCATTAGCCAAACCAAATACTGTAAGGAACTACTTAAAAGGTTTGGAATGGACAAGGCAAATGAGATAGCTACACCAATGAGCACATCCTGCTATCTAGACAAAGACGAAAAGGGTAAGGACATTGAAATCACCAAATATCGAGGTATGATTGGATCCTTACTATATTTAACTGCGAGTAGACCTGATATTATGTTTGCGGTATGTATGTGTGCTAGATATCAAGCATGTCCCAAAGAATCACATTTGACTGCCGTAAAAAGGATTTTGAAATATCTTGTGGGTACTCAAAGTGTTGGTTTATGGTATCCCAAAGGCGTTGAATGTAATCTCTTAGGATATTCTGATTCCGACTTTGCGGGGTGTAAGCTTGATAGAAAAAGCACTAGTGGTACATGCCATTTGCTTGGTAGTTCCCTTGTTTCTTGGCATAGCAAGAAACAAGCAAGTGTTGCATTGTCAACAGCTGAGGCAGAATATGTAGCAGCTGGTAGTTGTTGTGCTCAAATTCTTTGGATGAGACAACAACTGCTTGATTTTGGTATTGCCTTGAATAAAGTCCCCATTAAATGTGATAATACAAGTGCCATTAACATCTCCAAAAATCCAGTAATGCACTCTAGAACCAAACACATTGAGATTAGGCATCACTTTATTAGAGATCATGTGTTAAAAGGGGATTGTGTACTTGAACATGTAGAAACTTCTAAGCAACTAGCTGATATTTTCACAAAACCCTTGGCTAGAGAGCAATTCATTCACATAAGAAGAGAATTAGGCATTCTTGACATGTCCAATTGTGTTTGAATATTTTGTTGAATGGCATAATGCATGATATACATCACATTTCATGTTTGGAACCTTGCTGTTTGATATATTTGAAGTTTTTGACTCCATAATCGATTACTTTGTTAATCCCAATCGATTACTAAGCTTCTGTTTCGAAGGTAATCGATTAGAACTCACCCATAATCGATTACAATCATTCTGTTTTTAAGATAATCGATTATACATTATCCATAATCGATTACGAAGCTTCTGTTTCAAGTTCAAAACGTTTCCTCTTCTTCATAATCGATTACCACATTGCCCCAATCGATTAGGACGATTCTGTTTCTAAACTAATCGATTACCATAAGCCTCTAATCGATTACCCTCTGCACAAAACGTTTGAAATTCCCCAGAAACAGTGATCTAATCGATTACCACCTGCCATGTAATCGATTAGTATGCGTTCTGATGGGTCAAAACTCCAATTTCCTAGGCTCACTCGAAACTCTCCCTTTCTTAACTCACTTCACTCCTCCCTAAACTCTCTTTCCTCCTTCCTAAACCTAATTTTCAACTATAAATAACCCCTCATTCACCTTCTCATCTCACACTACCTCCTTTCTCCCAAGTCTCTCAAAACTCTCTAGCGCTCATCTCTCTTCATCTCCTCTTTTAGCATTTTTCACCATGTCTTCCTCAAGGAATGTCAAAAGGGCTAGGTCCTCTGCTGCTCAAGCTCATAATCCCCTTGACTTCTCAAGGTTTTTCTCTTCTCCTAGAGACCTTCAGAATTTTATGAAAAATTTTTCTGAAAAGGAGATTATGACCCCTCACTACACCATAGCTGACACCTTTGACAACCCAAGCCTTACCTTCACCCAAAGCCTCAACCACTACAACCTCTTCCCCTTCCTATCCCTTAAAGAAGAAGAATACTATCCTGAGCTTATGAGAGTATTCTACTGCAACCTCTGCCTTGTCAATGGGATGGTTGAATCCAAAGTGAAAAACACCACCATCAAACTCTCCAATGCCCAGTTTGCAGAGATTTCCAAACTGCCCCTCAACAATGCTGACTTTGATGGAGGCGAACCCGAGGATGAATGGGGCTTCAATGCTCTTACTGCTCGCCAATCTTTATGGAAAGCTGACCGTCCAAGGAGCAACCACAAACTAGTTGGCCACTTGACCATGAACAACCGCTTGCTCCACTTCTTCTTGGTCAAGATGATTGTTCCCCGTGGTAGGAACTATGCTCTGGTTGAAGAGGATGATGTCCTCTTAATGTGGGCCATGCTGAACCACAAAGAGATCAACTGGGTTCAGTTGATCAAGTTCCACATGCGCCATGCCAAGGACCAACAAAAGCTCCCCTATGGTATCCTCCTCACCAAAATTTTCAAATTCTGTGGAGTAGACTTAGCAGGGGAACTCTTTGAGAAAGTGCCCCCTAGAGCTTGCATTGGCACCCATCACCTCACCAAAATGGGTCTTGTTTTCACCAATGGAGCATGGTACTCACGCATGGAGGGCGTTTATGCCAACATTCCCTTCCAAGCTCCTGCTGAAGAAGCACCTGCTCCTCCTCCTTCTCCACCTCAACCACAAGCTGCAGCCTCTTCATCTGCCCCACAAGTTGACCCTTTTGCATCTCTCTACGCTCATCTTGATCGCCGCTTCGATCGTCTTGAGAACTCCCTCCAAGAGTTTTCCATGACCGAGCAGCAACATTTTGAGATGATGCAGCAGCGCTATGAGGAGCTGGCTCACCAAATTGCAGAAATCCGCTTCTTCAACCCGGACAATTAGATTTTTTTGTTATGTTGGTTTCTGTTTGTTGCTTTTCTGCATTTTGAATAAATTTACTTCTTGTATTTCCCTTTGTTATTTAATAAAAGTATCTTATTTGAGTTTATATAATTTTGTTTTTGATGATTACAAAGGGGGAGAAGAATAGATGTTCATATGTTGGATAATGCTCTGATACAAAATATGAATAATTCTGAATATGCTCTGATAATATGCTCTGATAATATGGATAATAGATGCCTTGTTAACAATTTGCAAAATCTTATCTGTTTGTTAAACTCTTTTTGATAGGGGGAGAATTATAGATAAGAGATAATAAACAATGGATAAAATGAGATAAGACATTGGCTGCTGAATTGGTTTTTGAAAATTGTCATCTGCTATTTGAAAAAGAGATAATGTAGCAGAGTTGTTTTTGCAAAAGATAAGCCTATATTATTTAAACTAACAACCCTCAAGAGATGAACATAGTTGTCATCATCAAAAAGGGGGAGAATGTGTTTGAATATGTTAACAGGTCCAAAAGATGTGCAAGGATTTTGATAATGACAAGTACTCTTGAAGAAACAATGCAAAAACAAAGACATGAAATCAGAATTGAAGAAACAGCGAAGCTAATCGATTAGGCCATAGATGCTAATCGATTAGAAGCTTTCTGTCTTGGAAGAAATTGCATCAGAGTTGAAGATAATCGATTAAGGAAGCCACACAATCGATTAGATACTCACTGGAATTAAGATAATCGATTGCACACTTGAGACTAATCGATTACAGCAATCAAAAATGGAATTAAATGCATCAGGCACACATGCTAATCGATTAAGAGAGCCATATAATCGATTAGGAAGCCACTGGAATTTAAGGTAATCGATTGCAAGACATGCTAATCGATTAGGATGCTGCGAAGACAAATTAAATGCATCAGATACAAGATGCTAATCAATTACAGGTAATGAGATAATCGATTAGTGACTCTCTGATTTGAAGCTAATCGATTACAACGCGAGGGTGTAATCGATTACGATAGTGGAAAAACAGATTTAAGTGGGAAACCAGGTCATGTCTCCACCATTCTTCAAATCTCCACTAACTGCAACGGCTATGAGGGACTAGGGCACTCTTCAACAGCAATCTTAGGTCTATAAATTGAAGAGGAAGACAAGCACAAAGAAATAACCAAGTAGCAACAATTCATAGCTCTATTTTGTGCTTTGTAAGCCTATCTCTTGCATTTTTGTACTTTCAATTGTATATCCTCTCATCTTGAGAGATTAGAATTTGGAGAGCTTTTCACTTGTATATCTGCTCTATTAAGAGAGTATATTGATTGTAAACACAAACTCCAAACACACAAAGTTATTCACTCTAGGTTGAGTGGTTGTTCACTCTAGGATTGAGTGGTTACAAAGGTTGTGGACTCAACCTTTGGGATATTGTGAGATTGAGAGATTGGGTGGGTTGCCCTTATACTTGTGAGGATTGGGTTCTTGAGTGTGGGACACTAGGAAGCCGCAATTGCTCAAAGTTGTATCTCTAATCTACAATAGTGGAAAATCCTCTAAGTGGGTTGCTTAGAGGTGAGACGTACACCGGATTGGGTGGAACTCGTTACATCGGTTTGCAAGCTTCTCTTCCTTACTCTTTTACTTCCATACATTGCATATCTGTTGATTGGTATTGTTTGGTTGAGAAGAACATACTTGAACTTGCTTAATTTGCTATACTTTAGATATTGCACACCAAGTGTTTGCTATATTGCCTCAACAACACTTACCTCTTGTAGTGCATTGCATATCATTATTACTTGCTTTCACTTGCATAATCTCATAAACTTGGTTATAGAAATCAATTTTAAAGGCATTCCAAGCAAAAGTTTTATAACTCAATTCACCCCCCCTCTTGAGTATTGAGGCCACTTGAACAACATCGATCACAGGAATGGGGTTCAATTGAAGTTCAGACATAAATGGAGTCCCTCCCCAGCGTATGCAACTTAGCGTTAAGAGAGGAGAAAATGAAAGAGAAGGAACAGACCAGCAACAGAGGTAACTCGCAAACAATGAAGAGGGAAGGAAGAGAATCTCCTTTCATATATATAAAGCTCATGGGCAAGATCGTCTTTTCTTTTAATTTATTTGTATTCTCATTAAATTTTAATCAATTTTACCATATTAAACTATTTCATAGTTTATCAAATCAACTACACTTATTTATTCCCTCAACGTTTAATTATTCATAATTCTCTGATACTTCGTAAGAATATAGGCCCAGTATGAATACCGGCCCACCGACGTCCTAGCTTAGTGTTCATACCTCGGAAATCCGAGCTACAGCCTGAGAGGTCAGATATCTCATCCGCGCTCGCCTCTTAGTTACCTACGCCTGTTGTTTCAGTCATTATGAGGTTGATCCGGGCTATGACCCCGAGTGAGGTGCTCTCCTCACATCGGTTGGACTAAACCACCTGGCCCTGCCCGCTCTTCTCCTACACTCCCGATCTTCAAATTCGCCTACCCGCGCTTCTGAGATCGATCTTGACACCAGCTTTCCCGTCTCTGGCTCAGACGGAACAAATATTAAATAAAACTTCTAAAACATTTACTAACATTACCCATTTCTTATAATTCTCATTAAAACATCAGGGATGTTACATCCACCCCCCCTAAAAGGAGATTTCGTCCCCGAAATCAGTGTTCCGGTTGGAAAAGATGAGGGTACATTCACCTCATATCGGATTCTAACTCCCAAGTGTAGTTCATCCAATGTAAATTCTGCCACTTCACCTTCACCAGCGGTACCTCCTTGTTCCTTAACCGTTTGGTTTGATGCTCTTCAATGCTGATCGGTACAGCCTCCACCGTCAGGTTCTTCTTCACTTCAATGGAGTCACTCGGTACAATCATGGTATCACACGGAATGTAGGCTCGAAGTTGTGATACGTGGAACACGTTGTGAATGTTAGTCAACAATTAGGGAAGATCCAATCGATAAGCGACTTCACCAATCCGTTCTAGTATTTGGTATGGTCCAATATACTTCGGATTAAGCTTTCGGCTCTTCAAAATTTGACCTACACCCTTAGTCGGTGAAATCCTTAGGAACACCCAATCACCCACCTGGAATTCAAGGGGTCTATGCCGATTGTCATAATAGCTCTTTTGCCGGTCTTGGGCAATTTTTATCCTCTCTCGGATTAAAGCGATTTGTTGGTTCATCTCTTAAATCATCTCAGGCCCCAGATGAACGGCATCGCCGTTCTCATTCCAACATAATGGAGTACAACATTTCTGACCATAAAGAGCTTCGTATGGAGCCATCCCAATGCTGCTATGGTAACTGTTATTATATGCAAACTCTACCAAGGGCAAGTATTTCTCCCATGATCCGCCCTGTTCCAGCACACATGCCCTTAACATATCCTCAAGAGTTTGTATAGTCCGTTCTGATTGGCCATCGGTCTGGGGATGGTAAGCTGAGCTCAGTACCCAGTTATTGTTGTAAACTCCCCCAAAACCTTGAAGTGAATCGGGGATCCCGATCGGAGATAATGCTTGAGGTCACACCATGCAGTCGTACAACCTCAGCAACATACAACTTAGCTAATCGATCTAGCGACCACTTCATATTTATTGCCAGGAAATGAGCACTTTTGGTTAGTCGATCAACAATCACCCAAATCGCGTTGTATCTGGTTCGAGTGCGAGGCAGTCCGGACACGAAGTCCATGGTGATACTTTCCCACTTCCAGATCGGAATTTCTGGAGGTCGAAGCAAACCTGGAGGTCGTTGGTGCTCAACTTTGCACTTTTGGCATATCACACAGGATTTCACATATTCGATTATTGCCTTCTTCATGCTTGGCCACCAGAATTCCTTTTTTAAGTCATGATACATTTTTGTCACTCCCGGATGTATACTCAGAGAACTCTTATATGCTTCTGCTAGCATAGCCTGCCTGAAGCCTCCATGTGCAGGCACCACCACTCGGTTCCTGAATCTCCATATACCATCGTTACCCCGAGTTATCTCCACATTTTTGCCTTGGGCCTGAGTGTCAATCAGCCTCAGTAACTCTTCATCGTCTTTCTGTGTAGCTACCATAGACTCCAGAAATTCGTTGGAGAGTTTTAACATTCCGATCGTCATTCGGTTTGGCGCGTCCATAACAATTCCAACATTCATATCCCTAAGGCTTTCCAACAATTCCTGTTCTCTACCCATCAAGTAAGCCACGTGTAATACCTTCCTGCTTAGTGCATCTGCCACGACATTCGCCTTGCCTGGGTGATACTTCAAATCGAAGTCGTAATCCTTCAAATACTCCACCTATCTCCTCTGTCTCATATTTAGCTCCCTTTGATCAAATAAGTACTTTAAACTCTTGTGGTCACTGAATACTACAAAGCGAGCTCCATACAGATAATGACGCCAAATCTTCAGTGCGTACACCACTGCTGCAAGTTCCAGATCATGAGTCAGGTAATTCTCCTCATGTGGCCTCAATTGCCTTGAAGCATAGGCAATTGCCCGATCAGCTTGCATCAACACACACCCCAATCCAAATTTGGATGCATCACAATATACTTTAAATTCCTGTGTTACATCGAGCAGTGCAAGCACAGGGGTAGTCGTTAAACATCGCTTGAGAGTTTGGAAGCTTAATTCATATTTTTCCGACCACACGAAGGGGTTTCCTTTCCCCGTTAACCGAGTCAGAGGGAGTGCTATCCGAGAGAACCCCTCAATGAAGCGTCGATAGTATCCAGCTAAGCCGAGGAAACTCCTGATTTCAGTTACTGACTTTGGCCTTTCCCAAGCCATAACCGCCTCAATTTTTGTCGGATCAACAGAGATTCCCTCTCGGGAAATTACATGTGTGACACCCTAATTTTAGGGGAAAAATTTTCGCGAATTAATTAGAAAATATCCTGGATCCATAATAAAAACACTCCCTTATATGAAGATAAGAGAACTGGCCCCATGGCCAAGCAGAAATAGACAGGGAAGGCAAGGGAATTAAAACCATTCACACGGAAGCACCAACAGCGCCTGAGCGAACCACAATACAACACGTACTCGCTCAAGCGAGATCTGACTCCGCTTGAGCGAGGCCGACTAACTCGCTCGGGCGAACACACATGCGCTAAAGCAGAACCACAATCAAAAGTCTTCCCCAGCAACATACTCGTTGGAGCGAGGTCCCACTAGCTAAAGCGAGAGCCACACTCGGCTAATAATAATAATCTCACTCGGAATCTGAGTCACCCATTCGGTAATGACTTAGTCCACTCGGTATAAGGGAATCCAATCACTCGAGAACTACCCCAACAACTGCCTCACTCAGCAACCCATAACTTAACCTCTCAATTTATCCACAAAGTCAACATAAGGATTCACTCGGGAATTGAGGGTTATCCCACTCGGATTCTATCAATCAAACCACTCGGTATAATTCAATCCCCGAGTCACTCGGTATATTTGAACTCTATCACTCAGAAAATACATAGGCTTCCTTTTGGCCATAATTCACTCGGTCCAATCAGTCATAAACTAACTCATCATCAGAGTGGTATTCCACTCGGTAACCAGTATCATTTCCGACCAATACTCATTCGGCCACACACTCGGCATTCATGCCTATTCACTCTCAGATAATACCTTAACCACTCATTACTCAGAAATAGCCTACGAAATCAATTCCACTCGGAATGATCCAAACTCCTCAACACTCAAAGGAATTACCCAAGTAATTCACTCGGATTACATTCATAGCTTCACTCGGATCATATATGTATAAACACTTAGATTATTTCTTATCTGAGCCATCCACAACTCTTTCCTCGGAGGAGTTCACTCGGATTATACAAGATCATTCCCCGCTCGGGCTTCACCATATATTCTTCACTCAGAATCCACAAGAGCCATTAAAACACAGAAAGAGGCTCACACATGAGTTACGCTCGAATATGGAGTCCCATAAGACTCACTCGGAAAAGTAACTAAGCCACATATATTCCACTCAGGATTCATTAACTTAGATATATTCATACAACATCATTTCCGAGTCAGTATGAAGCATCAAATCAACATAAATTCATACATAAATGCACTTTCTGCTCCCCAAAGCCGACTACCCACTCAGCAATACTCTTCCACCGATTCACAACCTTGTTATCAACATAACACATATATACACACATACGCATACACTCGGATATTTGCAACTTATCATTATTCATTCACCAAAACTCACAATCCGATACAAGTACGTGATTCCAATGTAAGTCCATATATGCAAACATACACTCAGATTTCCATACAACTGTAATAATATTCATCATACAACATTGTTGTGAGCCGGCCAAGGCTTAAATACAACAAAAGACACTCGGATTATAATTTTACATACACAGCCTTATCATAAACACCCAACACTCGGGTTAAGGCCCTTATATAATTCCAATCCGACCTGCAACACTGAAAAATGGTGTAGGGGTGAGCATTACATATTAAATGACAGATATTGGCTCGGATTATCATGGAATCTGCATTACAATAATACATAAATATCATCAATCATTCAACATACACTGCCATTCAATATAAGCAATCACAAACATCCTCAATCGGGTTTCTTACCCCTTTCACTCGGCTATAAAGCCTAATATCCTCATCAATCGGATTTCATCTCAAGTCTACCCCAAGTCTATATCAACAATGTCACACTTCGAGCCATACTCAAGGAGTCTGTCCGAGCCCAGCTCCAGGACTTAGCCATATTCATCACATGTGCTATCACATGTTGTCATCTGACTTGCCGATCGGTATTTGGAGTCCAACGTATTCCAGTGGCGAATCGGATGCATACGGTTTCATTCACTCGGCGTTCAACACCAATGCACTCGGCATTTCATCAAGCGTCTCATTTCACGCTTAGTGCCCCAGGCACTGCCCCGAGTCCAACTCAAGGTCTTTCATCACATTCAACATTAGGACCACGTCCTCTTCACTCGGGATCACACCCTCGTGGCACCCCACAAGGTGTTCATATTCAATAACACAATAACACGTATGCATATAAAATTCAACTCATATTCATTCGATTGTCCACTCGGAAATCTGCGTTCAACATTAAATTCACTCGGTAACTCAACAACAGTCAGATGACTCGGCTTATACCACATTCACTCAGCAAATCCTATGCCATTCACTCGGCAATTACTATACCATGAGCCTCACATGCATGGGATCCATTCGGCCTTAGCATTTCTAAGCCTCACACCATTTTATATATATAATTCCACTCGGAATCTAACACCAATAAACATCCCATGTTTTTACATATAATATTTCATTCGGATTGTCCTCTATTACTCGGATGTATCCTTTTCCATAAGCTCTCATGCTTTTATATAATAAGCCTACTCGGCATTTATCATCACAGTCCCCATTCATTCATTCATCATGATCGTATACATCAACAAGCATCATATACATTTAAATATACCATTACGCACAGGGACTAATAGAGAACTACACCATGTACTCGGCATTCATAAATTCATACATCATGCATCTCATACATATATCAAAACATTTTCAAGTATATTTTCATGCATATCATGGACGAAAACAATAACATCAAACTAGGCATATCCATCATGCAGATCCGGGCTACTAACTACTTGAAAATCAACAAGCAACACATCAAATATAGCACATCACAGCATAAACATTTCACCCGGAAACCCGTCCATAACCTATGCATTTGAGATGCAAAGCCCCCTTACCTGGATGAAGCTTCCAAGGGTTACATGGGCCACTCGGCTCAGCCACAGCAGCACCCTGCTCAGCTTTCAGCGTAGGAAGAACCACACAGCTTCCCTGCCAACCCGCATCAGCCTTCAACCTCTCGCTCAAGCCACACACGCACTCGCTTAAGCGAAGACGGTCCAGTGACCATTTCTTCACTGGCTCGCTCAAGCGTGACCATTCTCGCTTGAGCGAGATACACCCAGAAGCCCATCTGAACGCAACACATGAGCATCAACACTCCAAGCTCCACTCTGCTCACAGCCATGGGAGAATCCATGCTGTTTACTCAAGCAATAACCTCCAAAGCTCAGTACAAAGCTGTTCTACACTTGAACAGCACCATTCTCCCCACCATGGAGAACCACCAGTTTCCATGCAACCTGCATGCATGTCTTCATCCCTCTCTGCCTTCTTCACGTAAACAGCTCCATCAACAAGAGGAAGAAGAAGGACACTAAGGAAACAAAGGAGGAACCAACCTCCAAAACACACAGCTATGCGGTTCCTCATCACCACGCAGCTCCACTCGGCTTAACACAGCGTTGAGTGTAAGAAGAAGAAGATGAAGGAGATGAAGGAGACGAAGGAGAAGAAGAGTCTCCAGGGAGTTTTCTAGAGAGAATGGAGAGCGTTTCTCACTTCAAACACTCCTCCAAAAGTAGATGAATGACATATGAAAGGGAACGTGAAAGTGAAGTTAAATCACCTTACAGCCCCATCATCACGCTGCTCTACCACAGCCTCCCGTCTCCATCAGCAGCTACATCCTCATTAATACAATCCTATCAGCATTAAATGCTAACTTTCACAGCCATCATTGCACTCCACGTGGACAGGGAGAGGGAGAAAGAGAGAACCGGCCCATTAAGCACCAAAGGCACATATTATTATTATTATTATTATTATTATTATTATTATTATTACACAATAAATTGCCTAATTGGTAATTAATCCATTAATTAACTATTAATCCCATCAATCCATAACCTTAATCTGGAATTTATAATCAATTAAAATCTGGGATGTTACAACATGCCCCAAGAATTATACACTACTCCCCCAGAAATCACACTTAGATAGTTTAGCGTACAACTTCTTCTCTCGGAGTACTTGTAAAATAAGTTGAAGATGTTGAGCATGCTCCTCGTCCGACCTCGAATATACCAAAATATCATCAATGAATACCTTCACAAACTGGTCCAAGTACGGTTGAAAGGTCCGATTCATATAGTCCATAAAAATGGCAGGAGCGTTCGTTACTCCAAAGGGCATTACTACGTACTCGAAGTGCCCATACCGAGTCCGAAATGCTGTTTTTGGGGTATCCTCCGACCTCACTCGGATTTGGTGGTACCCCGAACTCAAGTCGATCTTAGAGAACACAACGGCGCCTCACAACTGGTCCTGTAAATCGTCAATTCGAGGTAGTGGATATTTATTTTTGATCGTCAGTTTGTTCAGCTGTCGGTAATCAATGCATATTCGCATGCTACCATTCTTCTTCTTTACCAGTAACACCGAAGCGCCCCAGGGTGAGGCACTGGGTCGGATAAAGCCCTTTTCTAGTAATTCGTTTACTTGTTTCTTCACTTCGGTCAATTCCACCGAAGACATTCTATATGGCGCTCAGGACACAGGTTCTGCCCCGGGAATCAAGTCAATAGAGAAATCAATCTCCTGACTGGGAGGTAGCTCCAGAATTTCTTCCGGAAAAACATCAGGAAATTCGCAAACAATTGGAATATCGCTCGGCAGGAGGTTATGCCGACCCTCCGAAGCGAATAAAACAACATACGTGGTTAGGACATCGCTCACCCCGTCCTTCATGTCAAGTTCCTGAGAGAAAACAATATTCTTCCGATAACAATCGTATAACACCCCTAGTTTTCTGTACTCGAATCCCAATGTGATCGTCATAATTAATAAAAATGCGAGTAAATTTTTCGCGTTTGAAAACACTTCCACGACACTAGCATGATCACACCAAGACCCAAATCACAGAAAACCAAAGAGTGATATTATATAACCTAAAGCTGGATCGATAGATAATTTGCCCATAATGGTATACAAAAATAATAAAGTTTATAGCGGAAGAATATGTATACCGGGCACACGCCTAGTCCCATATATGACGATATGAGAAAAGGCTCGGCAAAGCACGCAATGGCACATCATAGCCTAATAGACATCCATCATCCTTTTACATAATTATATAAGCATGCAATGCCTAAGATATAACTATATATATATATACATAAATACATTTATATACATCTGGGAATCTTCTCCCTACTATCTCAATCATCAATGAACATCATTCAATTTCAATCCCTCTAATACATATCCAACCCTCTCTTATATTCTGCATATATACATATATATTCATCATCCATCAACTCAAAGGATTGACTCATACATATTCAAAATCCCTAAATCATCTATATCATCATATACAATTTATTCATTACACAAGAATCCATAAATGATGCCGGCCAAGGCACTTCCTCTACCACTATTTACCTTCACCCAAGCTTTAATTGAAATCCGAACTCATCCCATGGTAACCTGCATCACAATGCTAAAAAAAAGAAAACCACATGGGGGAGGAAGTTATACATTCAAAATGACGAATAATATATATATATTGTGATCATGTGTATATGCATACAAACGTCATGTGTGCTTTGCTATCAAATCATCAAATCATCATTCATATATCATCTTATTATTATAATAGGCCTACATGCCTCATGAATCATAATTCATATCATAATCAACCACGACATATACACAATCATATACCACCACCATGGGCCATCACATCGTCAACATGGACCATTCTGGCCCTTCATTAGAGCCACCATGGGCTAACATCATCATCATCAATTATAACAATTACGCCCTTCAAACATTGGGCCCCAATATATATATATCGTCATATTCACATCATTTCATTTATTCATATTATTTATTACCTTTATGTGGTCCTTCGGTATATTAAATTACCCTTCTCACCAATACCATCTCATCATCTCAATCATCATCAATCGTCATCATATTATGGCATATCTCCATGCTATATGCAAATGCTCTTATGGCTAATGCATATGCATAATGGAATAATCAACAACAAATGCGGATCCGACTGTGGGAATAAACACCAAGTTGTGGGTCAAGCATAGGTGTGCTACTATGCCCCTACTGCAGTAGTAAAATGTGTACACATATCTCAAAGCATGCATGCATCTCAACAACATCTTTTACTGGTACCAAACCGCTATCGCCCATCTGTAGCACTAGTCACCCTGTGACTTGCGGATCAACATTGTGGCCTCAACTACCACAAGTGCTACGGGCCCCTCCCGAACACACATCGAGAGAGCCGTGTCCCGTCGGACACCGAGGTAAACTCGCTCACCATAGAGCCGCCCGCCCACTGGGCCCGCCACATAGGGTGCCTCATCACCAAACTATGGACAGCTTCGTGACTCATACACCGAGTCACAGGGGAAAGTCACAATACGCTCGTGCACTGAGCCGCCCTCCCACTGGGCCCGCCTAGTGGAACCCCCTAAAATTCCACATAGACAGCTATGATATGCCATGGATGCAATGCAATGCAAATCAAATGCAAGCTCACCCTGTGCATCCTAAATGCCACTCATCAAACATCATCATCATCATCATCACAATCACCAACACCACCATACACCTTAGTGGGTTTCAACCTTGTTGGTTTCATAATTATTATTTTCAAGTTTTAATGTGGCATTTCCATCTCAACATATTTCGCATATA
Source organism: Clitoria ternatea (assembly GCA_037962975.1). Lineage (NCBI taxonomy): Eukaryota > Viridiplantae > Streptophyta > Magnoliopsida > Fabales > Fabaceae > Clitoria > Clitoria ternatea. Next base: position 231,130,216 of record CM075672.1, read on the forward strand.
TTTCACATCATACACGCAAGTCAATACTTGTAAACAGCCACTATGGCATTTCAACATCACATATTATTCATCAATATTACCACACTTCATTTAGTGGATTTTCATCTCATCATTCATAACAATCCATACATGGATATCAAAGGGGTATAGCAATCATCATAATATTAATCCACACACGTTGCAACAAGGTGTTACGAATTACATATACATATATAGCAACCATAATTGCCTCACACACATGCAAGTCAATTACTTGCACCCATCACAAGAATATCATAATAGTTCTCAATAATTATCAAATTGTCATTTTAATTAATTCAATACATATACATGGCAAGGCAAGCATGAGTATAGAACACATACAACAATCATCATCAAACTACTCATGCAATTTGAATATATAACTCCTCTCCTACCTCAAGGGAAGAGTCGAACGGTTCCAATGCTCCGAATGCTCCTTCACATCATCCGGAATACGATCTACATACCATACATATACATACACATAATCAATAACCATCATAACTCTAAACATTTGTTAGCTTATCGTAAAGCTTAACCCCAAGTCCTAGACTTGTTAAACATCAACTTATGCAATTGTGTTAGGCTTCGGGAATTCCTTTCCCAAAGCCAAGATCCTCTAGATCTTAAAGGGTCAACCATTCCCAATTACAACAGCATCACATTTATCCCTCATCCATAATGCCACCCATATTACCTTTAGTGAATCCGTTCGTTTTTCCATAATAATAGAGGTCTTAGGCAACAATGAGCCCGTGATAACTTTCAACATTAGGACATGGGAAGAGTTCATTTTTAGCCTTAAAAATAGAGGCACACGTCATAAATATCACCTATTAGTCTCAATTTGATAACCATAAAAAGTTGGGTTCAAAACCCTCTTAAACTTGAATTTTATGACGTAGTAGGTCCGGTGTTTTATGTCTAATGAGAGTTAGAAAACTCCAATTAATGTGAAACCAATTTTCACACCTCCGTAACACAATTATCTACAACTTTCATGAAGAACTCGGAGGCCAAAACTGTCATTAAGATGCCCAAACGGGCCAAAAACAGCAAAGAAAACAGACCAGTTGGAAAAACAGCACAACAGTGGCCAAAACAGGGCTCTGAATCGATTCAAGCTCGTGTGAATCGATTCAAGCGTCCCAAAATCTCAAAATTTGACAAACAGAGGGCCTTGAATCGATTCAAACTCGTATGAATCGATTCAAACACCCCTGGAGCCCAAAATAGTGAAAACAGTACCTCTTGAATCGATTCAAAGGGTCTTGAATCGATTCAAGACAGCCCTGCTGCTGTTTTTATGCAGAACAACACCAAAATTTCAACTTTCAATCACCCAATCTCATTCAATTCAAATCCAATGACCATCAAAATTTGTCACAAGCTAAAATATATTATTTGTGACGTGTGGCCATCGGCCTCACATGAAAATTCCCAAAAATGAGGAACTTATGCGCATAAATGCGTTTTACCCATTTAGAGGCACTTTTATGCAACTCAAAGGCCTATTCTCAATGGAATTGGTCCATTCCAATTCCTACAAGTCATAAACAACATATATGGGCTATTGGAGCTATCACATGCCATTCCATTCTCATAAAACTCTATTTGCCTCTATTAGTTTCTCAATTATGCATTAATATCAAGGCATAACTTCACACTTTAAACAAATTCCTTATCAATATTAACATCACTCCCATTAAAGGGACACTAAACATTCATCATCAATTCATATATACATATATGTCATTCTCAAGGATCCACCATTGCCAAGCATAATATTCATCACATTAACAACATCTCATACTCATTTTCAACCCAACACCTCAAATCACCATTCCTACATACAAACATATATCATCTTACACAACCTCATGAACATAGTTCAAAATATCATCGACCTCATTAATCAATCTCAATGATTCTAAAGATTCATTTCCTTCATATAAATCATTCTAAGGCATCAAAAATCATCAAATCACCTATTTAGCCAAAATTCCCAAATCATTACACTTAGGGTTTTTCATCAAAACTCAATAACCATATTTAATAACCATCAATCTCCATCGTTAACAACACCCATACACATATTATCATGGGTTTTCACTAAAAATCCTTTTTCATGGCATTATTACTAATTTCCCCAAATCCTAGGGTTAGGGTTTCATTAAAATCAAACACATACATAATTGATCACCAATCTTCCATCTATTTCCAATATACATGCATCTACTACATTTGTCCCTCATGAAAACCTCATATTCATGGCCACCCACCTTAGGGCTCATACATTAAATGCTTCTAATTAACACCCATTCACTTGTATGGCTCCCAAACTCATACTACCACATATCTATGGCAAAAACTCAACTAATTGATAAGTATTTCTTACCTCACACCCAAAAATAAAATGGGTTCAAGAAGAGGGAGAGAGTGCTACGAAAATGGAAGGGGTAAGAAGAGAGGAACTTCAAGCTTCAAGCTTCCTTCAAGACCCTTCAATGAAAATGGAGATGGATGAAGGTGACACCACCTTGTCTAGAGTTTTGGAAGAAGAAGAGATAAAGAAGGAGAAGGAAAAGTAGAGAAAAGAAGAAGAGGAATGGTTTCCACTAAAAGAAGAAGAAGCCAACGTGAAGTTAGAAGGGAATTTGGGCTTTTGGGTTTATTTTTAATTCCATTCATTAAAATTCATCGTTTTTCTACAAACAGGTTCTCTGTTTGGGCTCAATACTATATCCAAAAATTATTCCAAAGATATATTCGGATTCCCCATAATATTCTTTACTGCCCTGACCAATGGCATCTCAATCGGAAATACTTGGCCCGACACCCATATCTCAGTCGGGTCAGTTTTCAGCTTATCCGGTCTGCATAAATCACCCATAGTCCCAAAAATCTTAATTCAATTATTTCTAATATATTGGGACATTAAATAATGCACAAATAATTTTCTAAACACTCAAAGACCCATCAAATATTTATTTCCACTTAGTGGGTCCCATATTATCTGTTAAATCACCCAATTCCGGTAAATTTTAATTTACCGATAGTTCATCTCTAATGTCTAATAAATTCTCCCATAATTATTCATCCATAAATAATTAATTATCCTCTTCCAATAAATTTATTTCCTTTAAAAATCTGGGATGTTACAATCCACCCCACCAAAAAGAAACTTCGTCCTCGAAGTTCAACGTCGGCATATACCGTAAGGCCATACTTCGGCCACATACCAATAGGGTTCGATGACACCACGAAATAACATCAGACTTCTCAAAGTCTGTCAAGACATGTTCATTATCACTTCATCATTCTTAACATAAAATTCCTACATCAAAGTGTGTCATATGTCATTAATCATAAATCACCCAATAGAGCTCACATGTTCATACTCAGTACGACCAGATAGGCTCAATACATTCACCATAAGCAGTTACAATCCCTACACCTACCCGGCCTATGTGTTGCTGCATCCGACATACAGGAAGGCGTCCCAATCCCGTAGTGGTTACCACAAACACATAAAGTTGGCGCATAAGTGCATGTTGCCACAATGCCTATGGCATGTAAGGCCATATCGGGACCAGCACTTCGTATTCCCATGCTCACATCGGTCACACTTATCCAAATAATACCAACTAACATGAGACTTAATCATAACTCGTATAAGTCTGTCACTCAACATGTTCATGTTACGTCATCATTAAATATAATTCGGCATCATTCGTACCGTATAAATCATCAAATATCGATTACCATAACCATACATTGCTACATGGGTAATAATTTTCCAACCATCACAGGGTAATCACCCCACCATTGGACTTCATCCATTTGAAGTCATGGTCAAGCAACTTAGTAATCATCAGTTTATTTCAAACATTATCGGCTGTAATTCGATTCAAACCTGATCTATTCACCAAACTCACATCAAATATATGCTCCCAAGGTTAAAAGAAGGTTCATACCCATGTAATAATTTTCCCACACTACTGATTTTCCTTCACATATCACAACCAAAGTCCATAAATTGGACATACGATTCACATCGTGTCACATCGGCATAGGGTTTCTATCACCAATTTAATCCTTTTCAAAATGAAAAGAGAGGTATCTACAGGATTAAACTCCATTTACCAGCTCATGTTCACACCTATCATCTCTACATCACATCATAATCCATAATTAATCCAATGATCATAATCCCAAGGGCACACAATTTAGCCCAAGGTCACTTCATAAAATCATATACCATAATCAATTCCAATTATACCCCAAATTCAACATTATTATTCATCAATCATTAGGGGTTACATTCATTCATTCGTATTCCATCACATATCAGCTCCAGCTTCAACAATGTATTTCAAAATTAATTTTTGTTATGGCTCAGCCATTCATAAGGCTCGACCAATCAATAGACTTAGGAAGTCTAAGGGTTACCTAGCACCCATCGTGGAGTTCTCACATACCACACAACATCATTAGATATGGCTCACAAAAACAACATAGAGCCTAGACCTCCATATGGTCCAATTAAATTAATTCTCTACAACAATTGATCATACAAGATCATACCAAGTCAATCTAGGTTATCCCACCTAGTGGGTCAAAATCAAATCAATTGCCCACTCGGTTTTACAAACACCAAAAACTGATACACAACTCCAATCTAACACGTATCCGATTTCACATTTAATCGCCTATCACACATTCAAATTCCCAATATAGGGGGATACAACAAATCACTTGTATCATAGGATATATAGGGTCCTTGTGCCAAAGGATATAAAATCCATCCTTCATAAATGGCATAACAAATCATTTAAATTTGAAATACCCACACTAGGGAATTCTCTCAATATCACTCCTTCAATCAGCTCAAGCACATGAAGTGCTTATACTTAACAAACATACTTTGGCCATGAGCCATAAGCATGAATTACATAAGAAACTCAATCAAATTAATTCAATTTCAATATATGCATGTCATGGTCTCAACAACCATGGTCTACTACCATATCCATTCACCTTTATTACCTCCTATCCGTAATCGACATACGGAATACGTCCATCATTAAATCAATACATAACCAACATATCATATCTATGATCACACATGTTACAAATTCATCATCATATTGATTCATATCTCATATTTCATTTCCATGATTAACATCCAACATGTATCTATTGTCAAATCAATTTGCATGATATATATCAACATCAATGCACAATAATAATATATTCGTCATTTAAAGGTAATAGGGTAAGGAACTTGGCCGGTCTTGCACAATAAATACATCCATCACATATTAAGAAAATCCATCCACTTATATTCGATCTCATAATTCATTCATAATTATCAATGAGCAACTAGGCTCCATAAGTGCATCGCACAACCTCAATGATAAGAGTATACTCCCAATAAACATTAATCCCAACTCAATATTAATGATTCACAAGAATTCCTCAATAAGCAATTATGCCCTCATGATCAATTCATATTCCTTAGTCAACTAATCATTCACATTTCTACATAGGGCAATCAATACCTTAACATATCATCATTCTCTATGTAATTATCATTCTTACTCTATACAAACAACCATATTCCAATAATGAGCATCTCGCTCTAAAGATCACCATAAGTATCTCACCATTGAGCAATCATGCTCCAATCATCCATAATATCAAATCCTCACAGAGCAACCATGCTCTAGTAGTAACCAATAACTCCAATTCAGAGCAAAACATGCTCTGATACCAGATTATAACACCCCTAGTTTTCTGTACTCGAATCCCAATGTGATCGTCATAATTAATAAAAATGCGAGTAAATTTTTCGCGTTTGAAAACACTTCCACGACACTAGCATGATCACACCAAGACCCAAATCACAGAAAACCAAAGAGTGATATTATATAACCTAAAGCTGGATCGATAGATAATTTGCCCATAATGGTATACAAAAATAATAAAGTTTATAGCGGAAGAATATGTATACCGGGCACACGCCTAGTCCCATATATGACGATATGAGAAAAGGCTCGGCAAAGCACGCAATGGCACATCATAGCCTAATAGACATCCATCATCCTTTTACATAATTATATAAGCATGCAATGCCTAAGATATAACTATATATATATATACATAAATACATTTATATACATCTGGGAATCTTCTCCCTACTATCTCAATCATCAATGAACATCATTCAATTTCAATCCCTCTAATACACATCCAACCCTCTCTTATATTCTGCATATATACATATATATTCATCATCCATCAACTCAAAGGATTGACTCATACATATTCAAAATCCCTAAATCATCTATATCATCATATACAATTTATTCATTACACAAGAATCCATAAATGATGCCGGCCAAGGCACTTCCTCTACCACTATTTACCTTCACCCAAGCTTTAATTGAAATCCGAACTCATCCCATGGTAACCTGCATCACAATGCTAAAAAAAAGAAAACCACATGGGGGAGGAAGTTATACATTCAAAATGACGAATAATATATATATATTGTGATCATGTGTATATGCATACAAACGTCATGTGTGCTTTGCTATCAAATCATCAAATCATCATTCATATATCATCTTATTATTATAATAGGCCTACATGCCTCATGAATCATAATTCATATCATAATCAACCACGACATATACACAATCATATACCACCACCATGGGCCATCACATCGTCAACATGGACCATTCTGGCCCTTCATTAGAGCCACCATGGGCTAACATCATCATCATCAATTATAACAATTACGCCCTTCAAACATTGGGCCCCAATATATATATATCGTCATATTCACATCATTTCATTTATTCATATTATTTATTACCTTTATGTGGTCCTTCGGTATATTAAATTACCCTTCTCACCAATACCATCTCATCATCTCAATCATCATCAATCGTCATCATATTATGGCATATCTCCATGCTATATGCAAATGCTCTTATGGCTAATGCATATGCATAATGGAATAATCAACAACAAATGCGGATCCGACTGTGGGAATAAACACCAAGTTGTGGGTCAAGCATAGGTGTGCTACTATGCCCCTACTGCAGTAGTAAAATGTGTACACATATCTCAAAGCATGCATGCATCTCAACAACATCTTTTACTGGTACCAAACCGCTATCGCCCATCTGTAGCACTAGTCACCCTGTGACTTGCGGATCAACATTGTGGCCTCAACTACCACAAGTGCTACGGGCCCCTCCCGAACACACATCGAGAGAGCCGTGTCCCGTCGGACACCGAGGTAAACTCGCTCACCATAGAGCCGCCCGCCCACTGGGCCCGCCACATAGGGTGCCTCATCACCAAACTATGGACAGCTTCGTGACTCATACACCGAGTCACAGGGGAAAGTCACAATACGCTCGTGCACTGAGCCGCCCTCCCACTGGGCCCGCCTAGTGGAACCCCCTAAAATTCCACATAGACAGCTATGATATGCCATGGATGCAATGCAATGCAAATCAAATGCAAGCTCACCCTGTGCATCCTAAATGCCACTCATCAAACATCATCATCATCATCATCACAATCACCAACACCACCATACACCTTAGTGGGTTTCAACCTTGTTGGTTTCATAATTATTATTTTCAAGTTTTAATGTGGCATTTCCATCTCAACATATTTCGCATATATTTCACATCATACACGCAAGTCAATACTTGTAAACAGCCACTATGGCATTTCAACATCACATATTATTCATCAATATTACCACACTTCATTTAGTGGATTTTCATCTCATCATTCATAACAATCCATACATGGATATCAAAGGGGTATAGCAATCATCATAATATTAATCCACACACGTTGCAACAAGGTGTTACGAATTACATATACATATATAGCAACCATAATTGCCTCACACACATGCAAGTCAATTACTTGCACCCATCACAAGAATATCATAATAGTTCTCAATAATTATCAAATTGTCATTTCAATTAATTCAATACATATACATGGCAAGGCAAGCATGAGTATAGAACACATACAACAATCATCATCAAACTACTCATGCAATTTGAATATATAACTCCTCTCCTACCTCAAGGGAAGAGTCGAACGGTTCCAATGCTCCGAATGCTCCTTCACATCATCCGGAATACGATCTACATACCATACATATACATACACATAATCAATAACCATCATAACTCTAAACATTTGTTAGCTTATCGTAAAGCTTAACCCCAAGTCCTAGACTTGTTAAACATCAACTTATGCAATTGTGTTAGGCTTCGGGAATTCCTTTCCCAAAGCCAAGATCCTCTAGATCTTAAAGGGTCAACCATTCCCAATTACAACAGCATCACATTTATCCCTCATCCATAATGCCACCCATATTACCTTTAGTGAATCCGTTCGTTTTTCCATAATAATAGAGGTCTTAGGCAACAATGAGCCCGTGATAACTTTCAACATTAGGACATGGGAAGAGTTCATTTTTAGCCTTAAAAATAGAGGCACACGTCATAAATATCACCTATTAGTCTCAATTTGATAACCATAAAAAGTTGGGTTCAAAACCCTCTTAAACTTGAATTTTATGACGTAGTAGGTCCGGTGTTTTATGTCTAATGAGAGTTAGAAAACTCCAATTAATGTGAAACCAATTTTCACACCTCCGTAACACAATTATCTACAACTTTCATGAAGAACTCGGAGGCCAAAACTGTCATTAAGATGCCCAAACGGGCCAAAAACAGCAAAGAAAACAGACCAGTTGGAAAAACAGCACAACAGTGGCCAAAACAGGGCTCTGAATCGATTCAAGCTCGTGTGAATCGATTCAAGCGTCCCAAAATCTCAAAATTTGACAAACAGAGGGCCTTGAATCGATTCAAACTCGTATGAATCGATTCAAACACCCCTGGAGCCCAAAATAGTGAAAACAGTACCTCTTGAATCGATTCAAAGGGTCTTGAATCGATTCAAGACAGCCCTGCTGCTGTTTTTATGCAGAACAACACCAAAATTTCAACTTCCAATCACCCAATCTCATTCAATTCAAATCCAATGACCATCAAAATTTGTCACAAGCTAAAATATATTATTTGTGACGTGTGGCCATCGGCCTCACATGAAAATTCCCAAAAATGAGGAACTTATGCGCATAAATGCGTTTTACCCATTTAGAGGCACTTTTATGCAACTCAAAGGCCTATTCTCAATGGAATTGGTCCATTCCAATTCCTACAAGTCATAAACAACATATATGGGCTATTGGAGCTATCACATGCCATTCCATTCTCATAAAACTCTATTTGCCTCTATTAGTTTCTCAATTATGCATTAATATCAAGGCATAACTTCACACTTTAAACAAATTCCTTATCAACATTAACATCACTCCCATTAAAGGGACACTAAACATTCATCATCAATTCATATATACATATATGTCATTCTCAAGGATCCACCATTGCCAAGCATAATATTCATCACATTAACAACATCTCATACTCATTTTCAACCCAACACCTCAAATCACCATTCCTACATACAAACATATATCATCTTACACAACCTCATGAACATAGTTCAAAATATCATCGACCTCATTAATCAATCTCAATGATTCTAAAGATTCATTTCCTTCATATAAATCATTCTAAGGCATCAAAAATCATCAAATCACCTATTTAGCCAAAATTCCCAAATCATTACACTTAGGGTTTTTCATCAAAACTCAATAACCATATTTAATAACCATCAATCTCCATCGTTAACAACACCCATACACATATTATCATGGGTTTTCACTAAAAATCCTTTTTCATGGCATTATTACTAATTTCCCCCAAATCCTAGGGTTAGGGTTTCATTAAAATCAAGCACATACATAATTGATCACCAATCTTCCATCTATTTCCAATATACATGCATCTACTACATTTGTCCCTCATGAAAACCTCATATTCATGGCCACCCACCTTAGGGCTCATACATTAAATGCTTCTAATTAACACCCATTCACTTGTATGGCTCCCAAACTCATACTACCACATATCTATGGCAAAAACTCAACTAATTGATAAGTATTTCTTACCTCACACCCAAAAATGAAATGGGTTCAAGAAGAGGGAGAGAGTGCTGCGAAAATGGAAGGGGTAAGAAGAGAGGAACTTCAAGCTTCAAGCTTCCTTCAAGACCCTTCAACGAAAATGGAGATGGATGAAGGTGACACCACCTTGTCTAGAGTTTTGGAAGAAGAAGAGATAAAGAAGGAGAAGGAAAAGTAGAGAAAAGAAGAAGAGGAATGGTTTCCACTAAAAGAAGAAGAAGCCAACGTGAAGTTAGAAGGGAATTTGGGCTTTTGGGTTTATTTTTAATTCCATTCATTAAAATTCATCGTTTTTCTACAAACAGGTTCTCGTCACCAAACTATGGACAGCTTCGTGACTCATACACCGAGTCACAGGGGAAAGTCACAATACGCTCGTGCACTGAGCCGCCCTCCCACTGGGCCCGCCTAGTGGAACCCCCTAAAATTCCACATAGACAGCTATGATATGCCATGGATGCAATGCAATGCAAATCAAATGCAAGCTCACCCTGTGCATCCTAAATGCCACTCATCAAACATCATCATCATCATCATCACAATCACCAACACCACCATACACCTTAGTGGGTTTCAACCTTGTTGGTTTCATAATTATTATTTTCAAGTTTTAATGTGGCATTTCCATCTCAACATATTTCGCATATATTTCACATCATACACGCAAGTCAATACTTGTAAACAGCCACTATGGCATTTCAACATCACATATTATTCATCAATATTACCACACTTCATTTAGTGGATTTTCATCTCATCATTCATAACAATCCATACATGGATATCAAAGGGGTATAGCAATCATCATAATATTAATCCACACACGTTGCAACAAGGTGTTACGAATTACATATACATATATAGCAACCATAATTGCCTCACACACATGCAAGTCAATTACTTGCACCCATCACAAGAATATCATAATAGTTCTCAATAATTATCAAATTGTCATTTTAATTAATTCAATACATATACATGGCAAGGCAAGCATGAGTATAGAACACATACAACAATCATCATCAAACTACTCATGCAATTTGAATATATAACTCCTCTCCTACCTCAAGGGAAGAGTCGAACGGTTCCAATGCTCCGAATGCTCCTTCACATCATCCGGAATACGATCTACATACCATACATATACATACACATAATCAATAACCATCATAACTCTAAACATTTGTTAGCTTATCGTAAAGCTTAACCCCAAGTCCTAGACTTGTTAAACATCAACTTATGCAATTGTGTTAGGCTTCGGGAATTCCTTTCCCAAAGCCAAGATCCTCTAGATCTTAAAGGGTCAACCATTCCCAATTACAACAGCATCACATTTATCCCTCATCCATAATGCCACCCATATTACCTTTAGTGAATCCGTTCGTTTTTCCATAATAATAGAGGTCTTAGGCAACAATGAGCCCGTGATAACTTTCAACATTAGGACATGGGAAGAGTTCATTTTTAGCCTTAAAAATAGAGGCACACGTCATAAATATCACCTATTAGTCTCAATTTGATAACCATAAAAAGTTGGGTTCAAAACCCTCTTAAACTTGAATTTTATGACGTAGTAGGTCCGGTGTTTTATGTCTAATGAGAGTTAGAAAACTCCAATTAATGTGAAACCAATTTTAACACCTCCGTAACACAATTATCTACAACTTTCATGAAGAACTCGGAGGCCAAAACTGTCATTAAGATGCCCAAACGGGCCAAAAACAGCAAAGAAAACAGACCAGTTGGAAAAACAGCACAACAGTGGCCAAAACAGGGCTCTGAATCGATTCAAGCTCGTGTGAATCGATTCAAGCGTCCCAAAATCTCAAAATTTGACAAACAGAGGGCCTTGAATCGATTCAAACTCGTATGAATCGATTCAAACACCCCTGGAGCCCAAAATAGTGAAAACAGTACCTCTTGAATCGATTCAAAGGGTCTTGAATCGATTCAAGACAGCCCTGCTGCTGTTTTTATGCAGAACAACACCAAAATTTCAACTTCCAATCACCCAATCTCATTCAATTCAAATCCAATGACCATCAAAATTTGTCACAAGCTAAAATATATTATTTGTGACGTGTGGCCATCGGCCTCACATGAAAATTCCCAAAAATGAGGAACTTATGCGCATAAATGCGTTTTACCCATTTAGAGGCACTTTTATGCAACTCAAAGGCCTATTCTCAATGGAATTGGTCCATTCCAATTCCTACAAGTCATAAACAACATATATGGGCTATTGGAGCTATCACATGCCATTCCATTCTCATAAAACTCTATTTGCCTCTATTAGTTTCTCAATTATGCATTAATATCAAGGCATAACTTCACACTTTAAACAAATTCCTTATCAACATTAACATCACTCCCATTAAAGGGACACTAAACATTCATCATCAATTCATATATACATATATGTCATTCTCAAGGATCCACCATTGCCAAGCATAATATTCATCACATTAACAACATCTCATACTCATTTTCAACCCAACACCTCAAATCACCATTCCTACATACAAACATATATCATCTTACACAACCTCATGAACATAGTTCAAAATATCATCGACCTCATTAATCAATCTCAATGATTCTAAAGATTCATTTCCTTCATATAAATCATTCTAAGGCATCAAAAATCATCAAATCACCTATTTAGCCAAAATTCCCAAATCATTACACTTAGGGTTTTTCATCAAAACTCAATAACCATATTTAATAACCATCAATCTCCATCGTTAACAACACCCATACACATATTATCATGGGTTTTCACTAAAAATCCTTTTTCATGGCATTATTACTAATTTCCCCCAAATCCTAGGGTTAGGGTTTCATTAAAATCAAGCACATACATAATTGATCACCAATCTTCCATCTATTTCCAATATACATGCATCTACTACATTTGTCCCTCATGAAAACCTCATATTCATGGCCACCCACCTTAGGGCTCATACATTAAATGCTTCTAATTAACACCCATTCACTTGTATGGCTCCCAAACTCATACTACCACATATCTATGGCAAAAACTCAACTAATTGATAAGTATTTCTTACCTCACACCCAAAAATGAAATGGGTTCAAGAAGAGGGAGAGAGTGCTGCGAAAATGGAAGGGGTAAGAAGAGAGGAACTTCAAGCTTCAAGCTTCCTTCAAGACCCTTCAACGAAAATGGAGATGGATGAAGGTGACACCACCTTGTCTAGAGTTTTGGAAGAAGAAGAGATAAAGAAGGAGAAGGAAAAGTAGAGAAAAGAAGAAGAGGAATGGTTTCCACTAAAAGAAGAAGAAGCCAACGTGAAGTTAGAAGGGAATTTGGGCTTTTGGGTTTATTTTTAATTCCATTCATTAAAATTCATCGTTTTTCTACAAACAGGTTCTCTGTTTGGGCTCAATACTATATCCAAAAATTATTCCAAAGATATATTCGGATTCCCCATAATATTCTTTACTGCCCTGACCAATGGCATCTCAATCGGAAATACTTGGCCCGACACCCATATCTCAGTCGGGTCAGTTTTCAGCTTATCCGGTCTGCATAAATCACCCATAGTCCCAAAAATCTTAATTCAATTATTTCTAATATATTGGGACATTAAATAATGCACAAATAATTTTCTAAACACTCAAAGACCCATCAAATATTTATTTCCACTTAGTGGGTCCCATATTATCTGTTAAATCACCCAATTCCGGTAAATTTTAATTTACCGATAGTTCATCTCTAATGTCTAATAAATTCTCCCATAATTATTCATCCATAAATAATTAATTATCCTCTTCCAATAAATTTATTTCCTTTAAAAATCTGGGATGTTACAAATCGACCAGCACATGATTAGCAGCAAGCCAATCGAGACCTAGAATAACATCTAAGTCCTTCAGTGGCATACAGATAAAATTCACTCGAAAAGTACGGGATTTGATTTGCATCGGCAGTTCTCTACACACTGTAGTCGCACGGAAAGTGGAACCGGTTGGAGTGGAAACAATAAGAGCGTTCTCCATTAAACCGATCGGCAGACCAAGCCGTCACACACAACTTTCCGAAATAAAGGAATGGGTGGCACCCGAATCATAAATTACATCAACCAGATAGCCACAGATGAGGCACTTACCCTGTACCAAATTGTCATTCCTCATAGCTTCTGAAGCATCAAACGCAAATACTCGCCCGGTCATGGCGTTCTGGGCACTGCTAGATTGGGCATCATATCTTCCCGATTGTTGGTTCCCTCTACCAGCTCCATTCTGGCCTCCCCTCGGAAAGTTGGAACCCCGGGTCCCAGAAGAGTTAGTTCGGTTGTCCTGCCTACCCTGCGGCTGCCTCTGAGGGTAATCAGACCTGAGGTGCCCTGGTTGTCCGCACTTAAAGCACACAATTTGATTGGCTTGGCAATGTTTGGCAATGTGACCCTCCTGACCACAATTGTAGCATGCACGGCTACCAGAAGGATTACCCGATCGACCGGTGGAACCCCGACCGGAAGAGGATGAGGAGGTAGCAGAAGACTTGCCACCCTGAAAGAATTGACTCATCCTCTTGAAGCTGAATCCTTTCGCCTTCAGTGGCTTTTTATCTCTCAGCTGGGACGTCCTTTGTAACTGTACCTCTTCAGTCAGTCTTGCTTTGTTCACTAGGGTTGGGTAGTCCCTAATCTCCATCGGTACGATTACACTACGGAGTTCAATCCGTAGTCCAGCTTCGTATTTGGCACACTTGCTACCCTCAGTCCCTTCCAACGAGAAAGGGTGGTAAAAATCACACAGCTCGTCGAACTTGCTGGTGTACTCAGCCACAGATAGTCGGTCTTGCTCCAACTTCAGGAATTCCATTTCCTTCCGGATTTTGTAGTTATCCGGGAAGTATTTAACAAGGAACCTCCTTCGAAAATTTGCCCATACCAATGGCTCATTTGTTGCGTTCATCTGCACCTTCACTCGGGACCACCATACTCTAGCCTCTTCTTTTAGTTGGTAAGTAGCAAATAAAACCTTTTTCTCTTCTGAGCACTCAAAATATTCAAAAACCTGCTCGATATCCCTGATCCAAATGTATGCCCGTTATAATCGTGTCCCCCTTTGTAGATCAGAGGATTCCTTTTCAGGAATTTATCCAGAGTGGGACCGGACTCAGTCCTACTCATCAGCTGAGTAAATCTAGAGAAGAAATCATCTCCTCCCCCGGAACTAGTCTCTTCGGCCATTTAGTAATTCTACAATGAGCAAACACATCACCATTAATAACCAAGGTCAGTCAGGAAATCAGAAATTTACCTTATATTCGTAGAATACTACGCCAGTGGAGTGCCAAGGGAACGATGCCAGACCACACACAATCATAGTACAACGAAATACAATCAACCTTTATAAGACTAACACAATCACTAGACCGACCCATACACCGGCTCTAGAAAGAACCGCTCTGATACCAAGTGTAACGTCCTAGGTTATTTTACATTTATTTTTATTCAATTAATTAAATTTTACAATAAATTTTCCCTTTCTTGATAATTAATCGAGATTTAGTGAAATAACATTTATTTTTACTGACTTATTCAAATGACAAACAGTTGCAGTTAAATTAAATAAATGAAATTCAGAAAAGAGGAACAATTTAATCTAAGCACAACGAAAGGGGGAAAGGGAATCAAGGCCTCCCGCTTGAGCGAGGCCCCAACTCGCCTGAGCGAGATTCCGAACTCTCGCTTGAGCGAAGTTTCTATTCACTTGAGCGAATACCTTTCGCAAATCTGAGTGGGCAAAACACACTAACGGACTCCCAAAAGATCTCACCCTGAAAATGATTCTGTTAACCAACGAGTTGTCATAGCAACCATGAGAGCATATAATTAGATAGTGATGTATTTTAAAATATAGACTTGTATCCGATCCGGTCTTGGTTAACACACAGCTAATAATAACGCTCGGAAGCTCTTATACACACATATAACTCTACAGAGTCACTCAAAGTCACTCGGGCCCTGGCACCGATCTCCCCCTTGGCGCGACTCCATGGCTCCTTCCCCCTCCCTATCACTGGTTACTAAAAAAAAGGCAAGGGTGAGTGTTTGGCATTGTAATTAATATAGAATGGAATTTAACAAATATACATACATATTTATATATATACATTAAGCATCATTCGAAAGTAAGCACAGTTTACTCAACAAGTGTATCATTTGCAACCATCAAGGGGTCAGCCCTGTTAGCCCAGGTGACCTCTAGGAAACTCAAAGGGGGGTGAATTGAGTAGTTAGGAACTTTTTCACTAATAATTTTCTCCTCTAAAAACTCAATATGCAATGATATGTGATTTGAATAATAATGCTTAAAACATAAAGAGTTTAAGGGTTAGAGAAGTGCAAACAGAGATTTATACCGGTTCGGCCAACCATTGCCTACATCCAGTCTTCTCAAGACACCCTTGAGGAAATTCACTATAATTAATTCCCTTGATTACACCACAATGGGGACTCACACCCCGATCACAAATGCCTTGGATGCTACACCACATCCAAGAAGAACACCCTCAGAGATACACCACTCTGAGTATCAATCTCACTTTAGAGATAAAGAACTCTATAGAAAAACTCTCTTCAAGAGTATGATGAACAAATTAAGGAACAAGAAGAGTAATAACTCTATTAAGAGAATATGGCCATTATTGCTCTTAAGAAAAGATTGGAAGTATTTTTGTGTTGGTGTTATTGGTGTGCTTTTGCAAATGAAATACCCTCCTATTTATAGGAGAAGAAATGCCTTCAAGAGGTGTGAAATTATTGATTAAAATAATTGGAAAGGTACCTCTTGGATAAAATAATATTTTGTGATAAGTTATAATATTTCAACATGATTTTTTGCTTTCTGATCACGTTGTAATCGATTACATAAAATAGGTAATCGATTACAGCCTTTTAAAATCAGTTTTAAAACATAACGTTCATATTGTAATCGATTACTTAAACATGGTAATCGATTACATTGTTGAGGTAATTAATTACACTAATGAGGTAATCAATTACACGATGTAATTGATTACACTAATGAGGTAATCAATTACATTCCATCAGAATGTATTCTTATTTTAAAACATTTTTATATTAATGGCCGTACTTTCTTTTTGTAGAGTCTTACTTTAATTATGCCTTGGTCTTGGATCTTCATTCTTGATCTCTGGCATTGGCCTTGTCATTATCAAAATCCTTCATGGTCTTCATTCTCCCCCTTTTTGATGATGACAATATTTCATTGATTTCATGACTCTTTTTGTGCTTGACATGGTATACTAAATCTTCAAGTCTTGCGTCCATGTTGTTAATCATGTCTTGTATATATGTTGTTGATATCAAAACCTTAGTTCTTCATTCTCCCCCTTTTTGATATTGACAATAATTCCTGAGAAGAAAAATAAACAGCATGCAAGATACAAGATTTTCTCCCCCTTAATTTTGGTTTAGTTGACAAGGTTTGATTGATTTTTCTCTTATTTTGCTTCTCATATATTAACCAGGTTTGATTGATTTTTCTCTTATTTTGCTTCTCATACTTAACAAGATATCAACTTTTCACTCGGAAATCTATCAAATTGCACACGGAAACATAACGTATTATATACGATAACTATATTAACCCAACCAAGCAATTCCATCACATTCATCACAATCACCACTGACTCTCATACAATATGACTCCTAGTATCCGGATACTAAAGGATTGGCCTTCAGCTGGGGTTCCTACTTGACACCCCGTGAACCCTGCTTGGTTCATCGAGTCCTGCTTGACTGTCCACCTCGACCACTGGGTCCTACTTGACCACTGGGTAGCTTAACTGGGCACGAAAACCACGGGAGCCGGAAATGAGAGGCTATCATATACCGTCGGCTATCCCACACCACATAGTCATTCAACAATTTACCTTTCACATAATAATATCAATTCCTCATCACTCGGGTAGCCTGCTTGCTAACCCGGCGTCACATAACACTGATTATTTTAACATTAGATATCACAAGATCATAACATGATAAACTCAACCACACACCCGATCCTCAACTAATTAATGTACACAGTCACGCATACACAAGCATAAACACACAACTACGTTTAGTAACATTTTCCTTAACCTGCTTACACTACCTCAATGACCTGAATAAGAAGCGAGTCCTATTCTAATTAATTATAACCCGAACACCCCCTTACTTTGGTTCCACGCTTCGATAATCTACTCCCTGTGTGGATTCCTTCCTCTGAGCACTGGTTTCACAGTCTCAGCTCCGTCACTCAGTCTTCCGTTGCTTAACCTACTACCTACGGATCATAAAGTACAGCCCGTCACTTCAACGCCCTTTGTTCATGGACCGCATTTGGGCTCACCCTCACCAGAGGAGTGGAGAACAGAATCGAATACAGCCATGCATGGCCCTTGACCGCCAAAGAATGAAAGGGATAAGGGGATCACAATTAGAATGGATCAGTAGACTCACCTTGAAGCCTCAATCATAGGAATGGGGTTCAATTGAAGTTCAGACACAAATGGAGTCCCTCCCCAGTGTATGCAACTCAGCGTTAAGAGAGGAGAAAATGAAAGAGAAGGGACAGACCAGCAGCAGAGGTAACTCATAAACAATGAAGAAGGAAGGAAGAGAATCTCCTTTTATATATATAAAGCTCATGGGCAAGATCGTCTTTTCCTTTATCGGTTGGACCAAACCACCTGGCCCTGCCCGCTCTTCTCCTACACTCCCGATCTTCAACTTCGCCTGCCCGCGCTTCTAAGATCGATCTTGACACTGACTTTCCCGTCTCTGGCTCAGACAGAATAAATATTAAATAAAACTTCTAAAACATTTACTAACATTTCCCATTTCTTATAATTCTCATTAAAACATCAGGGATGTTACAAGCTCTATCCCGGCTTATGCCAAAAATGGCACACCGGTCATTACTGCTTTACAAAGAACTAAAGAAGAACAAGGAGTTTCAGTGGGGAGAAGAGCAGGAGGGAGCATTCCAAGAGCTGAATGAGGTTTTAGCTAACCCACCGGTGTTGACAAAGCCTAACTCCAGAGAAAAATTGTTCATTTACTTGTCTGTATCTGATAAAGTAATTGAGGCCGCACTAGTGAAAGAGACAATTGAGGGCCAGAGACCGATATATTTCATTGGAAAAATGCTACAAGGATCAGAGCGCCGATATCAGAAATTGAAAAAGGTAGCTTTAGCGTTAGTCTGGATGTCTCGACGTTTAAGATAGTACTTTCATGCATATCTGTTTGCCTGGTAATAATGTTTTAACTGTTTGTGTTTACTACCGGGTCATTAATTGGCAAGTGCACTAATCGTTTGTAGTTTTCAAAATTTAGATATCGTTCCACTGGGATTGAAAATCCAATAACAACAGTAATTTCCTAATCACTATGGTAAATGTAAATAAACTTACAGACAAAAGAATGATTTATATACAATATTCATAGGATAGCATGGTTGAATTGTTCATGAGATAAAAAGAAAATAAAAATTTATCTAAAAAGTTGAGTTTAAATCTAGAATAGGTAAGATACTTGAGAATTAAACACAGATACACAAATTATGTTGGAAATTGGATCCCTAATCTAGAATAACAATGAGGACTCAAGACATGTATATTTAATCATCAAGTTTCATATCATTGCAGTTTAAAATTATTATAACTTATCTCTCGTGATATAAATTCTAAGAATTCACCGTAAACTTGCATTATATCTGGGCCTTATAGCAACAATGGTTAACAACCCCTATAGAATTGAGATACCAAGGGTATTCCAACTTTTACTTTCGTCAAAACAAGTTTCAATACGGCATGAATAATCATTCTCCCGTTTGACATTCACACTAATAAAACAAGTTTCAATACACATGAAAATCATTCTCCCGTTTGACGTTTATATTAATAAAAGATTTAAATACTAACATGGACTTGAATCATAAACATGCAGGTCGAATCCACAACATCATACTCAATAGATTAGTTCACCAATTCCAACATAAACAGATTAGTTACACATGGTAAAAGTAAAAACAACACTTACAGAGGTTGACATTATGAAGGTGATGGAAAACTTCACGATACAATGATCACAATACAACAAAACACTCTCAAGTATCTAGAAAACTATTCTAGAACTACAAACTCACAAAAGAAGTACTCAAAGTCGAGTACAAAGAGAGAAAAGAATGAGAATGGGATGATATGGAATGGTGTTGGATGGCCCTATTTATAGGGCTGAGGAAGCATGTTGACGCTACGCGTTAGTCCCCTGACTCAGCCTCTATTAAACAGCTTGAAGTGGCCATGAGGAAATTATTAAATGAATCCTGACTTGCCACTTGGCCCTGTCCCCCGTTCGGTTTGGCCATTTGTGATGAGTAGAGTGGCCATTTATGGGTCAAAAGGTGAGTGCTTGGCCAAGCTGGCTGTGGAGTCCACGTAGCTCTGACGCTACGCGTGGCTGTGACACGTAGCGTCAACATCAAAAGTACCCACGCTACGCATGGTATTGATGCTACGCGTCAGCTTCTCTAGTTCTTCAATTTTCTCTTAAATTCTTTACTTTTTCACTGCAAAACTAGAGAAAATTGTTCAAGGGCAGATTATTTCCAACAACATCTATTTATTGAATTAAAAAGCTAATTTTCTAACAATTTAACCAAATTTTTATTATTTTTATGAAATTTTTATTAAAAGATTTATTGTAAATTTGAGGACTAACAAATACCCCCAACTTGAGACATTGTTCGTCCTCGAGCATGAGAGAAAAATAAAAAATAAAAATTTGAAATCAAATTTTTGAGTTAGTCTGAGAATTTACCACAAAAAGTAATTTCACAATTTAACTAATTTGTAATAATCAAAAATTGATATATAATATAACAAAGGTTTAATGATAAAATTAATTACAATATTTTATTAACAAACCAAGCAAAATTTCAGGCTTACCTCACAAGTGTTTATCTCTATGTAAAGGGTAACCAGTTTCACTCAATCAATCATAAAATCAAACGAATTTAACTTTGATTGTCATCTAATCAATGGTTAGTCATACAGAGTTAATTCAGAAATCACAAGGTCTTTTCTTGGGTTGTAATGAGGCTTGACTTACAAGAATCAATGGTTTTTCTTGGAATTCAAAATCCTGAAATCATAAAAGAGCTTTTTATAATTTTTAGGCTTTCTCTTGTCCCAAAATCTCATTTTCTTTTATTGATGAAAAATAAATACCCCCAACTTGATTCTTTCCACTATTTTTGATTTTTCTTTTTCATATTTTATTTTTCTTTATTTTGAAAAGAATCAAGTTGCTTATCTTTTTTCACTCCCCATTTTTGTAAGAACTCTCAAAATATTTTTCATTTATTTCAACTGCTCTTTTAATCAATCAAGTATAAGGAATGGTTAAAACTGTTTTAGGTTTAAGGGTACCAAAGAATTTATTCTTAGGCTCAATATGGGCTTGCAAAGGATAAAATAATTTTTACCAAGGTAAGCTGTTTGGTCCAAGGTTTCTTTTCACCAATAAATATGCCTTGATCTTTTTCCTGAATTCTCTGTACAACAACACAAATCAAAGATTAAAGCAAAATCAATTTGAATGAAGTTATGTCGATTAAACCCTCAAGTGTTTAAAAAGATCTCTTAACTCACCGGGTTATTGAAATTTGCTTGATAGTTAATAAACTTATTGTAATTAAAATTTATTAAAATTCCTAAGTTATAAAAGAACCAATAATTAATTTTACAGAATCGGTTTTATTGTGTGAAAACTTTGAGTGTATAAATTTTCTTTCTTTCAAAAATTTGAGTTATTTGATAAAACTTATTTTTGAAACACGCAAAAACATATAATTATGCTATAATTACGCAAAAGTAAACACACCACACATAAAGAAATATCATAATATAATCCAAAATATAAATATAAATGTAAATATGAATGTAAACTAAAAATAAAATGTACTCAAAGTAAATGAAAAAAATGCAGAAATGGCATCATCAGTCCTCCATCTGATCATCGTCCTCCCCCTCCTCATCAGCATCACCATCAGAATCAGCCTGTGCTCCAGACGGTCCACCAGTCTCAGTGTAGGTAGGTAAATCACCAGGCCAAGCTACATGAGCTGCAAACTCAGCCGGTGTGACATATGGTGCTTCCTTACCCTGAAGTATGTACTGATAAAATTCATCATGAAGATGAATATAAGCTCTGTGTGTGGCAGCCATCATCTGCATCATATGCTGATGCTCAAGTGTCATCCTGGCAAGTCCCTCTGTGACAACATCAGTAGGTGGTGGCTGAACTGGTGGTCTCCTCCTCCTCGGTCTGGGCTGAGCCTCCTGCTCCAATGGTGGAAGCTCGCACTGCTGAACAAAGTAGTCCCTGTTCACCGAGACCTTGGGGACTCTCCCCGAAGAACTCATGAACTCTGGTGATGGCACAACATCTCCCTGCCTCCTCAGTAAGGCAGATATGATGAGAGGGAATAGAATAGGGTGGTTCACTTTATTCCCACGGGCATAAAAGTGAATCTGCTCAGAAATAAGCTCAACGATGTCAATAGTATGGCCCTGGAGGATAGAAAATAGAAGGTAACATCGGTCGACTGGAATAGATGAGAGATGGGTGACAAGGATGATGTTATGCAGCATAAGGTGAGACCGCGCCTGGGCTAAAGGGGTCAGCTGGGTCTTTAGGAGGTTAGATGGACTCCTTCCAACCTTACTCAGGTTGAAAAAGATTCTATCATTGCTCAAGAAATGAGCAACCTCCTCGAAGGAGTATCCTAACTCTCCCTCAGCAGTGACCTTGTTTCTATTTTCCTTCCAGAAACAAGTATCATCCTCGGGAGTAGGCTCCCAAGGATTACCCAACAGGGTACTGATGGTGTCCCGATCATATGTAATATGCCGGCCACTAACCCAACTCGTCCTCTGCTGTCCTATGTTAGGTGAGTCTTGGCGAGTCCTATAAGCGTTTGCGTAGAATTCCATCACCAAGATGGGATCCCCCTCAGTCGGTAGAGAAAACAGGGGTCCCCATCTTCTCCTCTGAACTCCATCCTGCAGCTCAGGATAGTTTCCAGCACTAAGATCCAACACCCTCTCCCAGATAAGCCTTTACCCCTTTATCTGATGGAAGGGGGCCTATTTCATGTCAGTGCGAAATCTAGTGGGATCCCTCGGTCCCAGGACTTCCTCTCCCTTAAGATCAGGGTCTTCAGAGGTAGTGTCGGTGTCAGTGGCCCTTCTCTGTCTTTTAGAAGGACCAGTAGTAGGGATAGATTTCTTCGGTGCCATCTATAAAAAAAGAAAATTAAAAATTTAAAAATTAAACACATTTTATTCTAAAATCAATCAAACATCAAAAACTTTTTGGAAAAGTTCACAAATCAAGCATATATTTTTGTTTTTATTTTTTTAACATGAAGAAATTCACACAAAACATGCATATTCTTATTAACACATAAATTTCACACATAACAAGCATATTTTTAAAACAAAATTTTCATAAAATACGACATACATCATATAAAATAAATTTTCAAAAATTTTTTATGAATTTTTAAATTTAATGCAAGAAAGCATAACAAACATACAAATTAAGAAAATTATTTAATTTTAAAAGAAAACAACAAACAAACATACAGCATGTTAAACAGATGAAAAACAGTAACTAAAATAAAATAAAAAACAAGAATTAATAAAAATCAAAAACAGAGGCGGACGCTACGCGTCAGCCCTGTTCTACCCACGCTACGCGTCAATGGGACACTACGCGTGGGATTGCAGTTCATCCTCACGTTATGCGTCAGTGAGACGCTACGCGTGGGCTGCGCAGTTTTGAACAAAAACAGGGGTTGCACAACAGCAACCCCTTTCAATCAAAAATACACTCATTCAATTCCAATCAATTCCTAAATCTAACAGCAATCAAACCCAATGGTCTTCTAATCTTAATCCTAACCACATGCAATTCTAAAAATTGAAAAACAAAACCGAACCAAAAAAGAGAAGAAGAGAGATAACTTACTTGGATTTGATGAATGCAGAATAGGAATGAAGAGAATTTAGAGGTTTAAGAGAAAAAGAGGTTTGTGAAAATTAGGTTTTCTGAGAGAGAGGGAGGCAGTTTTAAAAGTGATGGACTTGGGCCTCCCTCTGTTTCAGTTTTAAAAACTGAACGTGGGCTCTGACGCTACGCGTAGTATGGACGCTACGTGTCAGGTCCAAAATTTAGAGTCCACGCTACGCGTCCATGTGGCGCTACGCGTGTGCTTCTGTTTTTCTTTTTTCAAAATTTTAATTTCCAAAAGCCTCTTTTAAGTTTAAAACCCTTTTTAATTATTAAAAACATAATTCTAAAAATATTTTTGTTGTTTTTTTATGTTAAAAATAACTTAAAAATAAAACAAAAATAATGGGTTGCCTCCCATTGAGCGCTAGGTTTAATGTCTCCAGCCAGACATTACCTCTGATTAATCAGGTGGTTTCCCAATATTCGTTGAGGAATCACCTATCTTTTTCTTCCTTTTTCTTCTTCTTCGATGCTTGATTACTTGTCTTTCATTATTCAAGCCATCGGTTAATTTAGAACAATTTAATTGATTGGGAAGAGGTATACCTGGTTTGGTTGAAGGGTAAACGTTTCCTTCATTACTTGTCCTCAGATGTTCATGAGCATCGAAGTTTACCTCTTTTCCATGAATTCTGACTGCAACCAAACTTTGATCAACATCCACCATTATTTTTGCAGTCTTCATGAAAGGTCTTCCAAGGATTAGTGGGATTTCAGTATCCTTCTTTATATCCAATACCACAAAGTCAACCCTAAAGTGGTACTCATCAACTTTTAGCAACACATCTTCCACAATCCCCATAGGTTTTTTTACAGAGCGGTCAGCAAATTGTAAGTTTGTCTTGGCTTCCTTGAGCTCAAATTCACCAATGCGTTTTATTAAATCTAGGGGCATCAGATTCATGTTAGCCCCTAAATCTAACAAAGCATTCCTGATGTTGATATTTCCAATAGTTACAGGAATGGTGGAACTCCACGGATCTTTACATTTTTTTGGGGTTATGATGGCAGTACAGTTTGTTTCTTACTCTTCATTCATAGGCTCTTGTATATTTTTTCTTTTTCATTTTTTTCTATTTTTTCACTTTCTTTTTCTTCTTCTTCTTTCTTTTTCTCATTCTTGTCTTTACAATTAATTTTCACAACTTTATAATTTTCAGAAGAAACAACATTACATTGTTCCCTTGGGTTTTGAGTGTTTGCAGTATATCTGATGCTTTCCGGGTAGCTTCATTTGTTTCCACAAATTGCAATAACTGTTGGATAGATTCCTCAATCCTTGTCAGTCTTGCATTGTCAATTTGTGATTGTTGTGGCTTAAATTGATTGTTAGGAGGTCTATTAGAAGGTCCAGCATCTTGTCTCCAGCCAGAATTCTTATTCTGCCATCCCTGTGGAAAATTGTTAGTAAAAGAATTACCATAATTGAAAGGGAAGTTAACCAATGGTATTCTTTGATGGTTCAGAAAATTGGCTTGCTCTTGCTCATTTCTGTCAGGGGTACAGTAACCATATGGTTGATCTCCCATGCAATGCATACATTATTTCAATTAAGCGGGGAGTGGTGATGTCACTTGAGCAATTTGAAGTTTCTCTAGTTGTTTGCTCATGGCTTCAATTTGTTAGGTCGGTAATTTTTGCTGAGCCAATACTGCATCATTCACTCCCACTTCGAGCATACCTGGCTTCCTCTGTACATTACCTCTTTCATGTTTTGCTTGGCGGTCACTGATGGACATTGATTCCAATATCTCAATAGCTTCCTCCACAGTCTTGTTCATTAAAGAACCACCTGCACAAGCATCTAACATCATCTTGAACTGAGGTAATAAACCATGGTAAACGATTCTTACCTTTTTGACATCATTCAGGTTATGATTTGGACACTTTCTCAAGAGTGCCTTGAATCGTTCCCAATTTTCTCCTAATGACTCATCATTATTTTGAGAAAAAGAGTGTATGGCTGTCATGGCTTTAAAATATTTTCAAGGAGAATAAAATCTTTCCAAAAATTTTCTTTCAACATCAGACCAGTTTGCAAAACTACCCGCTGGACAAGATTTAAACCATTCTTTAGCTTTACCAATCAATGAAAAAGGAAATAATCTCATATAAATAGATTCTTCTTGATTGGGTTCAAAACCAATTGTGCTGCATAACTCATAAAAAATAGTTAAATGTTCATACGGTTCTTCATGATTTAAACCAGCAAATTGATTATTTTGAATAATATTTAAAGTAGCAGGTTTAATTTCCACTGGCACAACAGGTCCTTGAAACATTCCCGAAACTCGGGGTGGACCATTAATAGCAGAAAACTGTCCCAATGTTCTTCTTTCAGCAGCCATATTTGAATTTTCAAAAATTTTAGAAGTAGAAGAATTAGTTTGTGTTTTAGATTTCAAAGACTTGATTTTCTTTACAAACTTTTCTATCTCAGGATCAAAATAAATTTTTCCTACAATAGATCGAGTTTGCATACACAAACTAGAAAAAGAAAGTCAGTGTAACAATGATAAGAAAAAGTAAATAAACAAATAACAAAATTTAACTAAGGTAAAAAATATTTACCATGGTAATTAAAAATTTATTGTTTTACTGAATCTATTCAATCCCCGGCGACGGCGCAAGAAAACTTGTTTGCCCGGTAATAATGTTTTAACTATTTGTGTTTACTACCGGGTCATTAATTGGCAAGCGCACCAATCGTTTGTAGTTTTCAAAATTTAGATATCGTTCCACTGGGATTGAAAGTCCAATAACAACAGTAATTTTCTAGTCACTATGGTAAATAAAATAAACTTATAGACAAAAGAATGATTTATATACAATATTCACAGGATAGCATGGTTGAATTGTTCATAAGATAAGAAGAAAATAAAAATCTATCTAAAAAGTTGAGTTTAAATCTAGAATAGGTAAGATACTTGAGAATTAAACACAGATACACAAATTATGTTGGAAATTGGATCCCTAATCTAGAATTACAATGAGGACTCAAGACATGCATATTTAATCATCAAGTTTCATATCATTGCAGCTTAAAATCATTATAACCGATCCCTCGTGATATAAATTCTAAGAATTCACCGTAAAGTCCGATCCCTCATGAGCTTTCTCAGTAAAAACTTGCCTTATGTCCAGGCCTTATAGCAACAATGGTTAACAACCCCTATAGAATTGAGATACCAAGGGTATTCCAACTTTTACTTTCGTCAAAACAAGTTTCAATACGGCATGAATAATCATTCTCCCGTTTGACATTCACACTAATAAAACAAGTTTCAATACACATGAAAATCATTCTCCCGTTTGACGTTTATATTAATAAAAGATTTAAATACTAACATGGACTTGAATCATAAACATGCAGAGGTCGAATTCATAACATCATACTCAATAGATTAGTTCACCAATTCCAACATAAACAGATTAGTTACACATGGTAAAAGTAAAAACAACACTTACAGAGGTTGACATTACGAAGGTGATGGAAAACTTCACGATAC
Organism: Clitoria ternatea; assembly: GCA_037962975.1. Lineage (NCBI taxonomy): Eukaryota > Viridiplantae > Streptophyta > Magnoliopsida > Fabales > Fabaceae > Clitoria > Clitoria ternatea. Next base: position 231,158,013 of record CM075672.1, read on the forward strand.
AACTATCACAATATAACAAAACACTCTCAAGTATCTAGAAAACTATTCTAGAACTACAAACTCACAAAAGAAGTACTCAAAGTCGAGTACAAAGAGAGAAAAGAATGAGAATGGGATGATATGGGATGGTGTTGGATGGCCCTATTTATAAGGCTGAGGAAGGGTGTTGACGCTACGCGTCAGTCCCCTGACTCAGCCTCCATTAAACAGCTCGAAGTGGCCATGAGGAAATTATTAAATGAATCATGCCTTGCCACTTGGCCCTATCCCCCATTCGGTTTGGCCATTTGTGATGAGTGGAGTGGCCATTTATGGGTCAAAATGAGAGTGCTTGGCCAAGCTAGCTGTGGAGTCCATGCAGCTCTGATGCTACGCATGGCTGTGACACGTAGCGTCAGCATCAAAAGTACCCACGTTACGCGTGGTATTGATGCTACGCGTCAGCTTCTCCAGTTCTTCAATTTTCTCTTAAATTCTTTACTTTTTCACTGCAAAACTAGAGAAAATTGATCAAGGGCAGATTATTTCCAACAACATCTATTTATTGAATTAAAAACCTAATTTTCTAACAATTTAACCAAATTTTTATTATTTTTATAAAATTTTTATTAAAAGATTTATTGTAAATTTAAGGACTAACAATATCCAATCACAGTTCGAACGGATCTCCCATTAAGAATGGTTTTTCACAAACCAGACTTGGCAGGAAGAATGACGAAGTGGGCAATAGAACTATCAGAGTTCGATATTTCTTATGATCCCCGGACTACCATAAAAGCTCAAGTATTGGCAGACTTTGTGATAGAGTTGATAGGAGAAGCCCCAATAATACCACGGGAACATTGGAAGATTTATGTCAATGGTTCATCAAATGGAAAAGGATGTGGGGCTGGAGTGGTAATTGAGAGCGAAGACGGGGTAAGCATCGAAATATCCCTCAGATTTGATTTTAAAACATCAAATAATCAGGTGGAGTATGAGGCATGTTTGGCAGGACTCAGAGCGGCTCTAGATGTAGGAGCACGCACGACGGTGCTCTATAGCGATTCACAGTTGGTGATTTCGCAAATCAATAGAAGTTATCAAGCCAAGGAGCCATTGTTGCAACAATACCTGACGAAGGTTAAGGAGTTAAGAGGAAAGTTTACTAAGGTGGAGTTTAAGCACGTCTCCAGGGAGGAGAACGTTAGAGCTGATGTTTTATCCTGATTGACAAGCACAAAGAAGGCAGGGAGTATGACTACAGTTATACGGAGTACTTTAGCTGCTCCAAGTATCTCAAATCCACTCAAAGTGTACGCCATCCAATTCAGAGCACATCTAAAGAACCCTTGGGTCATCCCAATTATCCGGTACATGGTGAGTGGACAGTTTCCAGAATGCCCAATCAAAAGGAAGAAGTTGAGGAATGAGCTACCAAACTTCGCATTGGTAGATGGAAGCTTGTTTAGAAGGGGAGTGATGACACCTTACCTAAGATACTTAAACGAGGCCGAGGGGGATGAAGTCCTATCTGAAGTGCATGAAGGGGCGTGGGGTAATCATTGCGGAGGCAGGAGCTTAGCTAAGAAAGTATTAAGGGCAGGTTATTGGTGGCCCACTTTAGCCAAAGATGCAGTGGAGTATGCCAAAAAATATGATGTATGTCAGAAGAATAGCAATGAGCACCATGTCCCAGCCGAAGAGTTATTCACATTCGTGGTCCCATGGCCTTTCAACCAATGAGGCATGGATATTTTGGGACCTTTCCCAAAGGCTTCAGACGGAGTGAAATACCTAATAGTCGGTGTAACATTCCATTTTCAACACAAATAGAAAATAGATATTAATATATCTTTCTTGAGAAATACTTACTATAAGTTAGTTTATTATTATCATTTTTTTTGAAATTTTGGTATTTATATTTAATTATTTGTTTTTTTAAAATAATAATAATAATAAAATGAAAATATTTCTATATGAGAATTTTAAAATGACTTAATTAGCATTCACTAATTAAAAAAATTATATTAAGAATTTTTAATATCTTTATTATTCACCATTTTTATTTTATGTTCTTATATTTATGTTTTTGCATATTTAAGATTTAACTCTTATTAGAATTTTAAAATAAAATTTTTAAGGAATTAGACTATGGTTCTTTAGAACTTTTTGATCTACATAATATTTATAATTTTCTAAATTTTTTGAAAATTTTGAAATATTTTAATAAAATAATATATTTTAAATAATTTTAAATTCATATAAAGTTACTTAAACTTAAAAATATTTACAAGAATGTAAAGTTAAATTATAAGAAAATTTTTTAAAATCCATTTCAAGTAGACTTATCTAAAAATTATTAGTTTGAGTAAAATCTTGATTTTTACCAATCGTAAAAAAATTGAAAACGTACTGATAAATTTTTATTAACCGAAAATTTTAGATTTTAAAAATTTAAACTCTATATTACTTATCATAAAATTAGTGAGAACTAATATAATATCGCTAAACTTCAAAAAAGATTAATTTTGAATATTTACAATATACCGAGTGAAAGGTTACTATTTAGCTTAATAATTCTGCCGACATTTACTATGCAAAACACTGTGCATATACGAAATTTTCAAAAGGTGCACAGTAACCAAGTTTTAAATTTAAAAAAATATACATTACTTTTATATTAAAATAATAGAATGCATAGTAATTTTTCCTATAAATACCGAAGGAATTCTTCTTTAGAATTCACAATTTCAAATTAAGTTTTCTTAATATAGTAGTGCTAGTGAGATAATGGTGAAAGTAAGAGAGAGAAATAAATTTTTTGGAAGAAGGTTCTGCTAAAATTTTAAGGTACAAATATATCTCTTTTATATTTTTTAGGGTTATTTTTATATCATTTTTAAAAATCTATTATTATACTGGAAATAATATTATTTTAAGTTACTATTCTGCATAGTAAAACACTATTTCAATAGTAAATTACTATTTCAATAGTAAATTACTATTTATTGTTACTATTTACCTTTACTATTTATGATTTACTATTTACCATTACTATTCATGATTTATTATTTACCATTACTATTCATGATTTACTATTTACCATTGCTATTTACTTTTTACTATTTACTGTTACTATTCACTATTCACTATTCAAAATTTACCATTTCTGTTTTAAGTAGTGATCTTAATTTTCATCTTGTAACTATATTAAAATAAAATTGGTATGTTTTAGAACTCGGAGAAGAGGTATACACGGATTTACAATAACGAATCAGTATACAAGAGGTAAGGGGGAGTGAGATAAAAGTATAATATGAAAAGACATAAGAATAATGGGAGGAGTCCTCTACTCCTTTTAAATTTGAAAGTATTATTATTTTAAATATTAACTTTTTTAACTTAAAATTTCTAATAAATTTTAAATTAAATATCTGGTTTAACTAACTCTAACATACTTATGCAAAGACTTGGATTTTTATAACCTATACGAACTGGACTATACCTATACAAGGACTTGGACCACTATGACCCATATGGACTGAACTATACCTATGCAAGGACTGAATTATATGGACTTACATAGACCTATGCAAGGAATGGACTATAAGGACTCAAAATCAATTTTAATAATTTAAATAACCATTAAAATTTGAATTATATTTAATTGATTTGTTTATAATTATTATTGATATTTAATTGTGATCGATATTATTTGATCGTGATGACATTATTTGATTATGATTAATGATATTGTGGTTGATAATATTTTATTATGATTGATGACCTTGTGATATAAAGTTTGAGCATACAGTAAGCATGACAGAAAGTTAAAACTCAGTAAGAATTTTCTTACCTTACTCTTTAAATTTTTATTCTAAGAGAAAGTATTTTAACATTATTCTAGTCTTTTATTTCTTCTTAGAAATAATTTTCATTAACTTTATTTTTAATCTCTAGAATAAAATCTAGTATTAGAAAGAAGCTATTTTATGAAAATCAGAGGTTGAGATAATTAATTCTTGAATTAAAGAAAATTTTTATAGTTTTAAGTATTTTTAATTAATGATTTAAAATATATATATATTCTTTTAGAAATCAGAAATTTAAATTGGTTTTCCCTAATGAAATAACTAAAGGATATTTTGTTATGGTCAAGATTTCTAAACTCAATCTAGTTAAGATTCAAATTTGGAAAGATTATGTAAATATGTGAATTTTTTTTAAGACAAAGTTTTTGAGATATTTAAGGCTTGGAAACTCAATTTTGGTAAGATCTGAATTTGAAGACTGTACTAAATTTGTTTTTGTATAACAGAAGTTCAAAGAAGAACTTATGGGAATGTAAAGTTTATTGAGATGATTTTGTAAACCTTTATGGTATTTAATAATTGAGTTTCTAAAAGTCTTAACCAACTAAATATGAGAGTAGTTCGTGCATCATGAATCATTAAAGAGAAATGAGATGTGATATTGCCTGGGGATGGATTATAGAAACCGAGGATACATTAGAGGAGGCTTAATTGTGAGCCTTGGGATGAGAGGGTGTGAAAGGGTGCTTCAGGTGACCTGGGGTCGCTCCCTAGCGTTGGGTACTTTCACAATAAAAACTTTCTCAGTCTGACTAGTCTCTAAGTGTTTCCACGCCAGTTGAGCTGTTCATATGCCATGAAGGCATTTATGTTATTATTATCCGAAATTTATGGAACAGTGTAAACTCCTGGTTGACCCAGTGTAAACTAAAACTTTAAGGGCCCACATGCATAGAATGAATGAGATGATAGTATTAAAAATATTGCATGACATTCATGTGAATGTGACATTTTATGTGGGTGGTTGTGAATGAAAATATAATTGTTATGTTATGAAAACTCTACATTTATAATTGATTATGTATATGATTGTGATTGAAATTATTATATTAGATTGTGAAAACTCTTATGCTTATGTCTTATTTGTAAAGTATTATATTCTGTTTCTCACTCTTTCTTGTTTGAATTTTATGTCCAAAATATATGTTATATGATATATAGCTAGCAGTTCAAGATGAAAGGATGAAATTACAAGAGGGTAAATTGGTCTCATCCTCAATCGGATAAGAGAAGAGATGTGACAAGAATAGGATTCAAAATCACATGGTTTGAAGATAAGGAAATAATTGGTTACAATCGAAGTAGAGGTATTAAATTTTTAGTTTTAGTTTACCTTAATACAATATTAAGTTGGATGATTGTAAATCAATGTAAAGGTTAAACTTTAATAAACCTTATTCTTTGGATATGATATTGTAATCTTTGATCACTTATGATTTTCTGAAAGTTTATTTTATCATTATGAATAATTTGAAACTTTTTACTTTCAAAATTCAAAGAAAATCATATGTATATACGTCCTTGTATACACGAGATAAGAAGTGATAAATATGTATATCTTTCTAAAAAAAAGCAAGAAGAATAGATATATGTCTTATGTATATAAGGGGGTGTTACAGTCGGGGTGGACTATTTTACAAAGTGGATTGAAGCGGAAGCAGTAGTGCATATCACCGTGGTACGGACGCGAAGATTCTTTTATGAGAATATTATCACAAGTTTCAGAATATCAGGAAGAGTAATAACGAATAATGGGACACAATTCACAGCTGCCAAGTTCAGAAGTCTCCTTGACGGGCTACAGATTAAGCAAGTATTCTCATCGGTTGAGCATCCTTAGACCAATGGTCAAGTCGAGGTTGCAAATAGAGAAATCCTTAAAAGTCTAAAGAAACGCCTTGGTGAAGCAAAAGGAGAATGGGCTAACCAATTATGTCACGTTTTATGGGCACATCGGACAACCCCCCATTCATCCACTGGTGAGATCCCATTTCGGTTGGTATATAGAGTAGACGCAGTCATACCAGTGGAAATAAATTTAATCTCTCTAAGGGTTCAACAATTTGATATGATAAATAATGATCAAAGATTAAAGGATGAGTTAGATCTGCTACCCGAGGTCAGAGAAGTAGCTTTTGTCCGAGATCAAGCTATTAAAGCCAAAGCTGCATTACGTTACAATGTAAAGGTCCAGCAAAGAAGATTTAATTTAGGCAACCTTGTCTTAAGAAAGGAAACAGTTGGAAATCTTGCACATCAAGGAAAACTGGCACCAACATGGGAAGGGCCATACCGGGTAAACGAAGTCACACCAGGAGGGGCATATTTGCTGGAAGGTGTTTAAGAATAAATGGAATGTAAAGAACCTTCATATGTATTACAGCTAACCAGCGCTACAAGTCATGCACTCTTTTTCCCTACCCAAGGTTTTTCCTACAGTGTTTACTTGGGAGGTTTTTAATGAGGTATTCCATCAATAAAATATAGTTTTTTGAATGTGCATGATAACATTCTTTTTCAGCGATCTTCCTCATAGACCAGAGTGGTTAAGTTTTATCAAACCCCGGAGTGGTCCAAAGACCCCAAAGTGGTTAAGTTTTATTAAACCCCGGAGTGGTCCAAGGACCCCAGAGTGGTCAAGTTTTATTAAACCCCGGAGTGGTCCAAGGACCCCAGAGTGGTTAAGTTTTATTAAACCCAGGAATAGTTAAGTTGGTTTATTAAATACGAAATGAATGAATAAACATTTCCATACAAGCTTCAGATTTCAGACTGACGGATGCGAAAAATAAAGTAAACACGATGTGAACAAAAACTGATATCATTAAAGAGAATAATTACAAAGAAAGGCATAACGACCAAAGCAATCAAAGTCTAAAAAAGGTAGAGCTTATCCCACCTACAGAGAAAAATTATAATTAAAAGAGGGCAGAGCTCATCCCGCCTACAGAGCAAAAATGAAATAAACTAAGGATTTGAAGGGCCTTCCTCCTCGTCGCCCTCAGAACCGGCGTCAACTTCTTCAGCGTTTGGGTCCCCAAGGCCGTCATCCTCTCCCGCCGCTAGAGGAACAAGCTTAAAAGGCTCGTCAGAAGGAGTGAAGGACTGACCACCCATCTCAGTCACCAACTCACTATTCTGGAACCGGTTGAAAAAACTAATTCCGGTGGATTACCTGGTGACTACATGACTAAAGGAGTCCATGGCAGCATGAGTAAATTGCAGCATATCTTCTTGGTACTTGTTCTGCTCATCTGTTACCACCATGGATAACTCTTCATTCTTCTTGTGAAGATCGGTCACCAGGCCCCCCAGTTCGGCCACCTTCCTGAGCAGTCCGTCTTTCTCCTTCTTCCAGCTCTCCTCAGATTGCTGAAAAGCCTGATTAGACTCATTAAGGGACTTAATCCTCTGATGAGCTTGACTGCAATCTTTGGAGAGGCGAGAGTTTTTATCCTTCAGACGATCCAACTCTAACTTTGGTAGCGGTGAAATAGATGGCAGAGAGAGTTTTGATGTTGTACCACATCGTCGACTCCAAGGCGAATGTGACACCATCCTTCTCTAACCCAGGTTTGAGGCGGAAGGGGAGTTCAAAGCCAGCGTTAAGGGGAAGAGTCTTGGTTATTAGGTTTTCCACAGCCTCCATACCAGAATGAGGAGGGGGAGGAGTATCGTCATCCACCGGGGTCTCAGTAGCCACCCCTTTGCCCTTGTCAACCGCTCGGGGGGAGGGGTTCACCTTCTGCCTTTTGGACGCCCCGCCTGCTTGTCTTTTGTCCTGCTTGTCGGGGGTGTCTTCAATATTAATCACTCTGTCGAGGATGTGGAGTCCGGATGACTTCCTCATCTTTGGAGTGATGTTATTCTCAGCCGAAGTGTTAGCCACTGACCCCTCCATGAGCTTGCGGAGGTTTTTCAGAGCAGAGTTAAGTAGGTAATTTATCACTCAAAATAGAAAAAAAGGTACCTATCCATTAGATCAATAGATTATAAATGGAATATTACTTCTAAGCAATATCGAATAAAATAGATTTTTCTATATAAATTCTATTTTAAATAATTAGTTTTATTTAAAAAATTACTAAATAATTAATTCAATTAAATATAATTAATTCAATTAAATGTTAATAATATAATAATGTTAATAATAATATAATAATAAAAATGAATAATTTCCCTAAAAAGCATAAAGGACAATCAGTAAACCATGGTAAACATATGAAAATAAATAAGGAGATGGGTATACACCTAAATGAGTGAGATACTCATTCCGTGTCTCCGCGGTGCCAAGAAGAGAGCGGCACTGGATGGGGGCACCCCGGGAGATATTGTGGAGGGTATCGACCACCGTCTTGGCAGATTTAGAGAGGAAGGACTCGTCAGCGGCATAAGCCGAACTCTCCAACAAAAAATGCTTGTGAGTCCAGCCGGTGTGGATCCTGAACCGGCCTTCCTTATCCTTCCAGAAAGAAGGCTCTATCCCTTTAACATAGAGTTTTAGGAAGGAGTTCTTGAAGGAACCTCCAGCGATTTTGTAGAAATCCACAAAGGCCTCAAAGTTGACGATGTCACTCTGACACCACAGATTAACGACCTTATTCCATTCTACCTCGGTGCATCACACGAGAAAACCAGAAGAAGATGGCGACGGTGGAGGGTAAAGCCTAGGTGTTTACCTAGGACTTCAAGAGATAGGACCAAGGCCCAGCCATTGGGATGGAGCTGGCTGAGGGCGATGTCTAAAAAATGCAACACCCATCTCGAACTTATTCAAGGGGAACCGGACTCCCACCTTGGTTATTGTGTAATCATGAAAATAAATAAAGCGGTCCCTTGGGATGTAGTAGATCCACTCTGTGAGTGTGAGGGCAAAGAGGGCAAACGGATTGGTGTACTTCTTTACGCGCCAGTGATACTCAATTTCAAGTTCCACCCTATCTGAAGGTTTGGCAAGGCGACTGTAAATGGAGAGTACGTCTTGAGAAACCCAGAAATAAGGATTTTCAGCCTTACGAGCTAACTAGTTCACCTTGTTAGCAATCATGAAGGTGTCGTCGGGGTCGTTCCTCAAAACTGATGAGCCGACAGTGCCCATAGTTACCACGTGCGCTAAAAAAGGGAAAATTGAGTAAAAGTCAGTATCATCAGCGTAGTAATACACTACGTTGGAGTCCTCACCCCGGTCCGGAGACACAAGAGGAATAGGTGAATGAGGATTTCAAACTCCAAAAGTGGAAGACTTCACTTGGGAGGTTGCGCCCAAGTCAACCGGAGTCATCCACCTGCGGATATCCGTTTGAGTAAGCCGAGGTCCCTGACGAGGAACCCCGGGTGGCCAAGATGTTGAAGGGTTTGAAATAATCTCACAAGAAGTATCTTGTTCTTGGCTGTGGTTAGATGAAAAAGAAGACATGGTAAAGAGAAGGGTTCTTTAGAGGCTACCTGTAGGAACGATGCAAGCAGTTCTTCGAGTACGAGCTAGGATGAGGTGGAAGAATAAGACAGACAATGGTTAAGCAGAGTTTTGGTAAGTAAATGGATGTAGTAGTGCAGCAGAAGAAACTCACCTGCTTTTATAGACATAAAAAAGTATGGGCCGAAGTTCAACTGTCGCGGCCTACGGACAAAGTAGAAGATGAAACATTGTGGCCCAAAAGGAGCATCGTTTCGCCTGGGAGTTACGTCATTTGATGGCGTGTGGGAAATACAACCAGTCACGATTGGACACGTCATCAATCTATGTGAAATGGAAGCTTTTCAGGTGAGGCACATTAAATGCTTCACCTAACCCAGAGCATTCTTAACCACGGATACATCAGCACACTGGCACTCACACCCCGACAGCTTTTAACCGAAGTTTAAATAGTTCATTTATTGCAGCAATACTACAAAAATAAACTAAGGGGAAAATGACCTGGGGTGGTGACCATGACACAGACTGGGGTCCAAGAGCACCATACTACGTCATTGAAAAGGCTGGTAAGTCTATAACCAAAGTCCGAAACTGATTGAATGACTACAGATTCCTTCCTTAAACTCGGCTCGTAGTTGACAACCAGACAAATGAGTCAGAGGAGGTATGGGCAACCTGACCTTGTAGACAGTGTAGCAACAGTAAGTTAGAAATATGGTCAAATCACTTCCTAAACTAAGGTAAACTCTATAAATACAACTCATTTATTACTGAAGAGGGATCTGATCGAATCTTGTAAGTTACCTCCGTAATATCATATTGCCTAATGACTGTACTGACTTACGCATCAGAGAATATCTTGCAGGTGTATCCACGTTATGGTTCTTTGACTTCGGCACGGACAGAACATCAATAGCCACTTGTACTTGAAGAACCTCAGATTTCCACTGAACCTAGGTGTAAAATACCGTACTCCACTGAGGCGATGTAAAACTGAGAGTTTGAAAGGTAACTATGGTCAAGGCACATAACCTTTGACCCCGGTCAAGACATTTAACTCTTGACCCCGGTTCTAGAACAAAACATAATCCATAAAACAAAACCAAATACATTCCATAGTTCAACTTCAAGATGATACAAATTAAAAATATCATACTAAATAATAGTCCAAAGTATCTATTGATAAAGTTTAGCTTAAAGTCTTAACTTAAATACATTCCATAGTTATTTCTTTTTAATTCACCTACCCGCAGGCCAACCCGACTCAATACAGATTTGGCCCACTGTGAGTCGGTTTAGTGGGCCGAGTCAGAAAAAGCTTCGCTTAAAAAATAAGCCATTTTTTTCAACACAACTAACCTAAAACCCACCTCGAGCCATAAATGCTCATGAGTTACAACATTTTTTGACGCCTCTAGTTGTATGGTCAAGATTTGTTATTCTCACTTTCACCTAAGAGAACCTCTCTTAAGATACATCCTTCCAATCACTTACTTTTTTTACAATTAACTAGTAATTACTTTATATAAATAGATATAAACTAGAATATATAAATTAATATCCATGAAATTTATATATTTATTAAATTAGATATAAAAATTACATTATTATTTTCAATTTTAAATATAAGTAAATTTTAGTAGAATATTTTGGTTTCCATATAAGTAAAATTATACTTTTTCAATATCATTAAATGTATATCTAGCAAATATGTCCTTTATATATATATATATATATATATATATATATATATATTTCCAATACAACTTTTATATAATAAATGATATTATGAGTATTTTAAGATATTATATCAAATATTTAATAACATTAATGTAAATAACTACTTCCAACTATTATTTTTAAATGAAACTAGTTACTTTTACTTATAATAGTATTAAAAATAATATATTTTGATGTTACTCTAATTATAAATTTACATTATACAAAATTAAATATAATCTAATTATTGATTAATCATTATCAATATTTCTAAAAATTACATTATAATTGTTCCCTCAAATCGGTTACAACAACGTCATTTGGGTCTGGATTGAAAGCTGTCTTTCGCTTTCCATCCCTTTCACCGTTATATAAATGTAACGTAGAAAAGTTCTATAATTCAAGTAACATTTTCGAGCAATACAATTTTAAGTTACCTCTAGTAATTCTATAAGGTTTTTTGCCTTACAATAATATTTTATATAAATTTAATATCACCATTCAGATGCACTAACTTATCTTTCATGTAAGAATGGATTCTATTACGTCACTGTTTACGCGTTTGAGTAGTCGATTTCACTTGGAAAAAAGTTGAGTTCATTTCCTCCAGTATATGAATATGATATATGCTTGAAGTTAATAGGCTTGCTTTCAGTTTGTGGGCAAAAAGCTTTCAAGACCACACTCAAATGCATGCCATCGTTTTCAATCATTATCAAGCTGTTATCATTGTAATTCTTTTTTTTTTTTGGAGTTTTATCTTTAATAACTGTAAATTAACTTCTTCTATGCGAAAAAAAACCCGGTTTTTCAATATTAAGGGTTTTTAAAAGAGAGTCTTACCGCCATTATAATTAAATTTAACTCTAAAGATTATGCTTGATGAAATCTTAATATTAATCTTATAACTACTATGTTAACAAAATCCTAATATTGAATATGTTAACTTTTTAATTAGGATTTTGTTAATTCACAGCCGTAATTAAGACTGAATTTAAGTTATTGAAATTGATAAACTTTTATTAAAATGTATACAATAACTTATCACTAAAATAAAGTTTAATATATTTTTGATGGAAAAATTATCATTTTTAATCACTTAAAAGTCATTTAAAATTAACAAAATCTTTTACATTAATTTATATGAAAGACGGGAGACAAAGAAAGAATAGAATACAAGCTAACCTCAACCGTCAATCGAGTGCCGCCCCTAATTACAGCCGTAACGTGCCGATTAAGGTTTGATTTGATTAAGATAAAAACACTAATTATAGTAAGTTAAAACTAAGATACTTTTATCGGGAAAAAGCATTGTATTAGAATCATAAAATATTTTAAATATTGATATGGTCGAAGACCAATATTTAAAACATTTATAAAACATATTCAGTATTTCATTATTTCGTATGATGTATAAAGAAAACCTAACTCACCAAATTATCTCAACCTAAAACCGATTATCCGTTGGAAAAGCCATGATAATGCAACATACCACTTGATAAAGGGAAGTAAGCTTTCAATAATACCAGTATTCATATTTTTAAAATATTTTTTTAATTCATGTAACTTATTACATAGAATTAAAAATTCAATTTTAATTAAATTCTTCTTCCTTTTTAATGTATTTTCCTATGCAAAATTATACTTATTAAAAAAAGGTTAAATTGATCATTTGATCTTTACACTCAAATTTCATATTTAAAATCCTTACGCTTCAGTTAATATGTGACTAAACTTAAAAGGTTTATTTCTTTTATTATTCAATTTTTTTCTAGTAGTTTTAAGTATATATTAATGGTTTAAAATCGTCACAATTTTAACAGTATTAATAGAAAATATATCACGATGATCAGATGACCAATTCATATGTTTAAATACAGATAAGAATTAAAATATAAAACTTTTAAGCTTATGAATTACTTTTTAAATAAGGATAAAATATTAACTTAAAAGTTAACATAATATCTTTCATTCTGGAGTTTCTCTTTATATTTTGTGTCATTGTATTACTATTTTCATTATTCTCAATTTCTCCCCTGGGCTAGGACACATAAAAATAATTTTCTTAAAAAAAAAAATCCTAGAATCAGGTGTGTACGTAACATCACAAATTTTCTAATATTTATCGGTTAATGAATAATGACCATAAAAATGAACAGAAAAAGGATTCCAATTTAAAGTATATCACATGAATGAGCACACTGCTGTAACGCTGAAACCACAACTGGGTACTGTCCTGTCCTGTCTCCTTGTTTCATCTTTTTCCTTTTCTCACCAAACCTATCGCTTTATATATACGCATTACAATACAATACTCACCACAATAACAAGTTATCATCGACAAAAGATAGAACAAACAAGGCCCTACGTTTTATTCAATCAATTCACGTATTAATTCGTGACCCATTTCACATACTATCTTAAAGCACGCATCTTTACGCTTCCAGAACCCTCATTCTCGCATACCCCTTTTCGATTGTGGCGAGGATTTTCAGAATGGTTTGTGATACTCTCTCTCAAAACTAAAAAGTTTTGATTTTTTGCTTATGGGGGCTCCTTTTTTATTTATCTGGGATAAAAGGGGAAATTTTGATATCCGAATAATTTGGGTTACTAATTAGAGGTTTTTGGTGTGAGTGGAATTCAGGTGGTAGCTGCTGGTGCAAAGTTCAATTTGAGAAGAGGGAATGGTTCTATTAATGGTTATGACAGTGACGGAGATCTTTCCAGAATTAACAACAAAAGTAGGTGTTATTTATCAATGGCTGAGGTGGATAGAGACTCTTCCTGTGTTTCATTCACTACTTTCAATATCCTGGCTCCGATTTACAAGCGGATTGATCCACAGGTCTTGTTTCGTTCTCTTTTTCCCTTGGCTTTGTTTGTGTTCATGAAAGTCTTGTTATGTGGAATGGAGAGTTATGTATCAGATTGTGTGTTGGTGGAGGGTTTCACTCTGAATTTGTTGTGTTTTGTTGTAATTAACAGAACCAGGGCCTTCGAGAAAGTGACTTCAGATCATTCTGGTGGGCCAGGAATCAAAGGATTTTGGATTGTTTGGTTTCTGAATCATCCTCCATCATGTGCCTCCAGGTACCAATCTCTCCCCTTCCTCTTTGGTGGTGTAGAGAGGACATTGCCTCTTGTGATTTGTGAATATATATGTGCACGTGCGTGTGTCCATATTTTTGTATGGTCCAGATTGTCATTTTAATTTTGATGTTCATTGTTTCTTTTAACAAGCTATCCCTCATTGTATACCATGGTGTCTGTTTCACTTGTAGGAATTTTGGGTTGGTAATGAAGAGCTAGTTCACATGTATGAGGAGAGACTTGGGGACGCTGGCTACCATCTCTTCAAGCTTGCTCGAACCAATAACCGTGGAGATGGTAAGTAAGTGTGTGAAAATGTACTTATATCTGAGTATTTGGTTTCTAGTAGCAATAATTTATTACTTACTTACAGGTACTAGTGATTGTTACAAATACTCCATGTGTTTCTAGAGGATAGTTTCAATTTAGGTTTTCATAATCTAAAATATAGTATATGCTTATCTAAGGATTTTTCTTACCCTATTGCTCAAAAGCTCATGAGTTATGATATGTATATGGAGGTTTGCTGACTGCTATACATAAAGAATATCTAAGAGTTGTGAATTATCGAGAGTTGCTTTTGAATGATTGTGGCGACCGTGTTGCTCAGTTGCTACATGTTCAATCAGTTTCCCCCTCTGTACAAAACCATAAAGACAGTTTTCACCAAGAGTTTCTGATTGTGAACACTCACTTGTTATTCCCTCATGATTCAAGTCTATGCATAGTGAGATTGAATCAGGTATGTGAAGCCCCTGTAATTTAAACTTTGTTCTTATTCATTTATGATTTGTGTTGCCAGCTTGATTTCAAGCCTAAAACTTGGCTTTCATTTTCCTTCTTGTAGGTTTATCAAATATTGAAGTATGTGGAATTGTATCAGAGAGAAAACAGGCTCAAACCTATTCCTATTATACTCTGTGGGTGAGTTTATTGGTTGGGTTTTCTGTGATGTTGAATGTCTACCTGGATCATATGTCCTTATTGTTGTGTGGACTAAATGTTCAATCTAATGCAGTGACTGGAACGGAAGCAAGCGTGGTCATGTTTACAAGTTCCTTAGATCACAAGGGTTTGTATCATCATATGATATTGCCAATGAATACAGTGACAGTTATGCAGATGCCCACAAGGTAAAAATCTCACTTTTAGATAAAATTATCCATATGCAATGCCAATATTAATCATAATGTTAATTGATTTTTCTTTGCTTGATTTTGTATTTTCCAATTATTCCTGCAGTGGGTTAGTCACAGGAATCACAGAGGAAATATCTGCGGTGTTGACTTCATTTGGCTTTGCAATCCTAACCAAGCACGTAAGCCTTTGAAGACAAGTTGGGCTGAAGCTGTATTTAGTATACTAAAAGTATGTATTACTCACCCAATTTAATATATTTTTTTGTTTGACTTTGTAGTTCTGACTTTTGAACTTTTCTAAGATATAATATGCAATTCATGGTATGTGAAATATAAAATGTTTATGAGATAGGGCATATGGATGAGCATTTTCTTAAAAGCAAGCTTAAATGTTCTACTTCAATTGTACTTACTATCAACTTTTTCTTTATTAATGTGATCTTGTAAACTTTGTATGCGATATGCATGGATATTGGATAGCCCTAGTTATGTATGAAAATGTTGACAGCCGGAAGTAATGGGGCGGGGTGGGTGCGGTTAGTATGATACCGTCTTTGTACCCGCAGGTATAGGGGTGGGTGCAGGTATACGTGGGTAGAGAAACAGGTATCCGCGGGTATTTATTTATTTTTAATATTTAGAAGAAGACTACAATAATAATAAAAAATATAATATAATATTATTTCGTTATAGTATGATATACATTAATATTGTATAATACAATTACCATTTTAGGCATTAAAAATATTATCTTTGAGCCATATTAAGTTTTTTATCTCATTATAAAATGATAAAATGTTTTTATATTTGAATATATTTAATATAAAGTAAGTATAAATACATATGCGAGTACTTGCAGGGTAGGTAGTACAATACGTGTATCTATCCGTTTAGAGAATTTGTGGGTACCTATTGCGGGTTTATTTGGGTGAAAATTACTTTGTCATCCCTAAGCCAGCTTCCATTGTTGATTGCAAGTTTTGCTGGGAAAATATTGTGTGGTCATATATCTGTGCTGTGAGCAAGTAACGAGAGAATACATGCAAGGCCATTTTAGCTCTGCATCTAATCTAATACCATTTCTTTCTGTTTACTTTTGGATTTCAGTTCCAGTTACGCAAAGCATCATTGTCTGAAGAGGATGCATTTGCCTTTTTGAAGGGTGACAACTATGCTGATGCTGTTACATATTTTAGTTTCTCTGATGCACTTCGTCAGGTACTTAATATATGCTTCACATATGGTTTTTCTAATCTGGAAAAGCTTCACATTATCTAATGTGGAAAAGCTTTACATATTGTTTTTCTAATCTAGAAAAGGTTGCATAGGATAAAAAAAATCAAAATGGAAAGTTTTTATTGAAAATTATGTTGAATTTGTTTTGAAAATCACGGGACATTTAAATGTCAATTTTAAAGGAAATTTTTTCACTTGCATAGGTTAGAAAGTCCTTCTATACATGTTCCAATAGCAATAGCCAAAGTCTTGTATGACTTGGGTGTAATGTTGATGTTGAAGGCCCAATCTTTCCCACGTTTCTTTCCTCCCTACATAGAGTTTTTCATTCCTGTGTAACGCAAGGAGAGATTTTTTTTTTCAGAGAAGACTGGAAATAGACTTATATTATATTATAACTTTTTGCAGGTAAAGTTAATTGGTGTGCCTTATGGACTGTGCTTTCAACAGTTGCAAGATCTTTGGAATAAAGCAGATGTTGATGGAAATGGTGTCATCGACTTTGAAGAATTCAAGGTATATATTATATAATATTGCACGAAGTGGATTGTCCGACTCTGAGAGGAGTGAAGTTATGTAGCTTAACACTTCTTAAATAACGAGTGTAAAAGCCACCTTTTTATACCGGTAATTTTTGAAACTGGTATAAAAAAGTATCTTTTTACACCGGCGATTAAAATAATTGGTGTAAAAAGTGTGGAAATTACCAATTTTCGTGCATTAAAGGCAGAGAATCCGGATTCTTTTGCATGACTTCACTTTTGGATGATATCTTGTAAACATTGCATTGAATTCTTCATGTAAAAATCTACGAGCATGCGTGCACTTACATGTGTATCAATGTTAAATATTATACACATTTTCTGTTTGTTATTATTGAATAAAAATTGGTGCCAAATGACTTTGCAGCAGAAGATATGGAATTCAACATGTCTAGAGCCGGTGTTGGAAATTTTCAATGAGTGCATGGAGGATGGTAACACAGAACAGGAACACGAAGCAATTGGTTTCAAAGTGAAGAATGCAATGCTATATCCACGTGAAGTGGAGAAAGGACTATGGCCAGAACATTACTCTCTTTCTGATCATGCAAGACTCACAGCTGTGTTTTCACCAGCAAGGATGAGATGTTCCACCTCACAAAACTTAGCTAGCTATTAATAGAAATAATAGTATAGACCCCATTAGAATTAACCAAAAAAAAAGTGGAAATACAAGGTATATCCCACTGAAAATATTCAATTTTTTAATGTTTGGTATATAGGGGTAAACAAAAAAGTGATATTTTTTTACATTCATGTTTAATCCCATACCAAACTTGTGTCTTTGTATACATGTGAGTGGAGTCAGAGTAGCGTATGGTGAAATCAGTCTTGGTAAAGCCCTGGCCATGTTTCTTTTCTGGTAATGGGATAACTATGTAAAGATATCTTTTTGCAGTGAAAGAAATGGATTTGTATATTATTTTCCCACTTTTTCTTTTGTTCACTCCTTTACCCTCCCTTTGTATCTATAGATTTGGAAAAGGAAAAGGAAAAGGTATGGCCCACATAAGTCTTTCCACACCGAAAGTCTACCTCTGGCATAGGTGATATAGGTGGCCGAGCTTAGCAACCAAGTTACTACATCTAACATATTTCGTTAACCCTTATGTGCAAGAGTAAATTAATATCTTCTAATATTTTACGTATTTATATAATTTTGTTTTGTTGGAAGTCTTCTCTCAATGCCTGGTCTTATAGTGGGTAAAGGAGAGACTAAGTTTTAAGAGCCCAGAAAAAAATCAAATAAGATCATACATACAACTAGGTTAAACCCTGTATTTATATAACCCATGCCCTTTCCTGCTCCTAATGAAAAATTAAGTCAAATTATATTTCTATTCTTTCACTATTAACCTTTATTATTGTAAATTTACCGTACTCGGTTTTGCCCGAAATTAAAAATAATTGGCACGAAACACATAATCAAAGAGCTATGCTATCCTGTGCCCTCCAATTCCAATAGTTCATCAACATTTTCGAAATTGGGTTAAACTTTTCTTCATACGCCATGTTAATTCCTAATGGATGGTCATTGAGATTTTGATGTAATCTCAAGCCTTCAATGAATAATTGGTCGCGTTTACTACATTTCTCAAGCTATTACGTTCCGATTGAAAGTGCAAATATGGTGAGAATAAAAATATGACTATTATTGAGAATAAAATTATGACTATTTTTAGTTTTGAGTAAAAGAAGTGTGGTGAGTTATGTTGTGTCCATTTGGTTTCTAGTTAGGGAAACAGAGTTGGAAAAACGGAGAAATTTAAAGGTTGATATTGATCTTTCACGTCGTTCGAGACAGTCAAAACTCCGTTTGACCGTAAGATTTATTTTTGGGGTTGGTCAAACCTCGGTTTGATCAATCAAGGTTGATAACCAAACACACACCTAGGGTAGCAGATGTTAGTGGTGGAGAAAGAGGAATATGATTTGATTTGATTTGATTTTAGGTAGGGAATAGTATATGGTATTAATTTTAATTTTATTTTATTTTATTTTTTAATTTAATCTCACGGTCATAAATATATTTTTTTATCTTTGATTCGGTTTGAATATTGATCTCAATCCGTAACGTCGGATTACCCTCATGAGTGGGGCACCCATGTGGAACACATTACAATGTAACTACCTTGATAGATATCTCTCCTTGATAATTGAAACCCCTATATGCTAGGGCTCGGTCATCTGCTAGGGGCATACTGATGTTAGCTTGTAAAGCATGTCAGACATGTCTGTGTGAGTGTCGACTTTTTCCGTAATTTACGGATCCTTACTATTACAATTTCACATAAGACTCACCCGTCATCCACCTCTATAAATACTTGTCATTTATGACTCATTGAAGTATCGTATAACACTCTCGCTTAAGCTCCATTGTTAACCACTTGAATTAACTTAAGCATCGAAAAATCTTTGCAGGTGACACCACCAGTCTTCCTAGACACGAAGGCTAGTGTGACAACTAGAGGCCCAGGTAGAGACTCCTAATTCCTCACTTAGAGAGAAAGTAACTCTGGTTCAAACTCCAGAAGAATTATCTCCCCATACCGAATAATTCAATCTTCATATCGTTTTGTTCTCATCATATCATTTTGAGTAAAGTGTATAAGTTATAGTGAGTCTCCTTTCATTTGATTTCAATAGCAATCAAACTTACGAGATTAAGAACTGTTATGAGAGTAAAAACAGTTATTTAAGACAATTATATTTTATTTAAATGTTCAGTATCATAATAAAAACACACATAACATTTTAAATGGTCATATTACTACTAATTAACTTTTAATTAAATTATCCATATATGAACTTAGATTTGTTGTTTTAACAAATTTTAAATATGATTTGTTATTCTTCATTAAGGAGATTATTAAGAGAGGATGTGAAGAGAAAACAAAATGATTTTATAATGAGTGGTGGAGATTTCACATAATCAGTAAGCTAGCATGGCATCTTGGGAATTGGTATGACTACAATCTTAAAAAGGAGCTCAAGCTTTACCTTGTAATAATATATACATAATACATACTAAGTATCTATGTTGACTATAACTATAAAGTTCGACAAAATGAGTTTGTCTTTGAGATCATGCACATCTAGTAGTGGGGAGCATAGCAATCAGCAAACCGCACCAAATGAATGAGAATTTGGAAAATATGTTCAATAACTATCTTTCTGTTTCATAGGAAGTCACTCATGAGCTCTGACGATAAAGATTCTTATTCCTACGCGGTAAGTGTCTTGTATTAGTATAGCAATTTCATTAATTACATACCCAACTCGTGCTTAAGCAAGTCAAGTTCTAATGGAACTACTGCTACTTTGTTCTCATTATTACAAATTATGATTATGATTAGCAAAAACCTGTCCAAACCAATGCTTATCTTTTCTTTCCTTCTTTTTTTCCATGTAAGTAAAAGCTTTTTTTTCTCACAATGAAAATACCATTGATTAAACTTAAAATATCATATACACCATCAAACCTTACAACTAATGAGATTTAAGTAGTTAGTTTGAAGCTCAAGGTTTAAATATAAACTTTTTAACTATATTTAAAATATTCATCTGTAGTAAATAATCAAGAAATATATATATATATATATATATATATATATATATATATATATATATATATATATATTGTGACAGTGCAGGTATTTTTTACACTTCTATTTATTTATGGATTGACATATAAGTACAAAAATGTATGAATTTTAATAATAATTATTTTAAAAAGTATATCAAAGATGATACTTTATTGATTAATATCAGAAAAATCTTTTCAGAGCATATCTTAGCTAAAAAAAACTCATGTATGAAACCGTTCAATAGCTTACCAGTTAACATAAGAATTAAATTTGTTCCTATTCAGGCATGCATTCATTCATTTATTACTGAAGTAAAGTAAAACGCACAGTAATTTAGACTCTTTTTTTTAAAAAAAATACTCTTGCCCCTTAAAAACTTGATAGATATTCGAGGAGAAAATTTTGACGCAACAATTCCCATGTTTGCTTTTTTTAAGAAAGAAAATTGATGATTGAATCTAGGACCTTAAATTAGCTATGGGTTAACTTTTTTATGTTTATTTTTGTTTCTGCTTACAAAAATTTTGGGAGTGACGTGTCAGGATTCTATATAAACGCTTACAGAAGTAAAGTAGAAACAGACCATTCACGAAAATTCTCACTCGGTGAAATTCTCAACTTTATAAATTTACTATCCTTAATTAATTGAACAAAACTTTGTATACGTTTCGCATATTTGTGTGTGTGTTTTTCTCTGTTTTTTCATTTTTATTTTCTAACGATAACTTCTTAGTTAAGCCAAAAGGAAGCTGCCATGAAGTTCAGAGTCAGTCAATGCCTTTCCAACTTTCCAATACAAATTAAGATTACAACACAACATAAAATCGCATAGTCACACACTTACTCCCTTCACTCTCTTCATCATCTTCATCATCATCATCCTTATCATCTTCCCTTCTTTATTTCTCTTCTTCCTTACTTTACAAACACACTGTTAAATTAAAGCGTTGAACAAAACCAATGGAGAACATATTATCCATATTGGCAAACATGCCCGTAGGATTCAGATTCCACCCCACAGATGAAGAGCTTGTCAACTATTACCTCAGACGCAAATTACTCGCTGATGATTTCCCTGTCCTCATCATCCCCGAGATTGACCTTTGCAAAGTTGAACCTTGGGACGTACGAGGTAACTCATTCATTCATTAAGTGTCTCTTTGTTAACAAGTTACACAAACAGATCAGTGTTGATTTCGCACGAAAAATCTTCTAACTCTGTTCCGCTATCAAAAACTTGATTCAGATCAATCCAAGTTGAGAAACAAGAACTAATCGATTCACTTTCACCCCTTCATCATCATGCAATAAAAATCCATTCTTTTCCTTCTCCTTATTCATGTTCCAGTGTTGTTTGACTCTTTTCTTGTTTCCAATTGTGGTGTCAGCAAAATCTGTGATTAAATCTGATGACCCAGAATGGTATTTCTTCAGTCCCGTTGATCACAAGTATTCAAACAGTAGAAGGTTTAACAGGAGAACAAAGCATGGGTATTGGAAAGCCACTGGTCAGGACCGTAAGATTAAGGTAAGGGGCACTCTTATTGGGACCAAGAAGACTCTTGTTTTCTATGAAGGTCGTGTTCCGCATGGTGTTAGGACTAACTGGGTTATTCATGAATATCATGATGCTACCTTCGAGCAAAGCCAGGTTTGTTTTGTTTTTGTTCTGTTCAATGAATTTTAACTATATTGGTTGTTATCATGTTATTGGATCATTTGCTTGCATCCTTTTTTTTTTTTGGTTATATTCATGATCCAATATTCACAATTCGGCGTTGCTTGATGATGAAGGAGTTGTTTGGAAGAACTTATTTGGGCTTATAAAAGTGACTGTGATCTTTCTCGGAACTTTTTTCTTCACTTATTTCAATAATCTTTACAGGAAAACTCATCAAAATAAGCTCGTTTTAATTTGTTCCAAGAAAAATTGTAAGTAGACACTACCTGCAATGGTGTTTTTTAGTGTTTGAGGAAGTGAAAGATAGCAAGAAAAGAAAAGTGGACACATAAGAGATCAAAGGTATGATATGTGATAGATAGTAAAAAATGGTGTTGAATGGTGTTTGATGTGATTGGTATATGAATTTCATTGTTGCCATTACAATGAATTTCTAGATAAAGCTCTCGTATGAGGGGACTCTAATTGAATAAGTGCTTAATTAAGTCCTTTGCATAATAAACACAAGCAGTTCTCATTGAAGACTGTAAACTTCTGATATGTAACTCTTTGAGAAAGCGAATGTTGTTTTACTGCATGTCCATACCAAGCCATTCTTTTTTAGCTTTTGCTGTGAAGATAACTTTTTTGGAATTACATCCCTGATGATGAAGCATTTCCCTTTGTATTGGCTTTCTATTTGTGTCAAAAATTCTGATCATTCTCCAAATTTTGTAGAGGACTTTTGTTTTATGCTTCTTGAAGAATAAATTTGATGCAAAATCTGAAGGGGAAACTGAAGCACTGATGTATGATGAAGGGGAGCCTAGCACCCGCACGGCTCCTCATCATGATAATCCAGCAACAGCAGAAGGAGATCCAGCTGTAAGCAGAAGACTCCTTGATGAACATGTTCACTCCTTGTCATGTAAAACGTGCTGAGATCTGATACTTGATTGATATATGTATTTTTAGGTAGTTACTTTTCCTGCTGAAATGGATATACTACCAGCAATCATTCAGGCAGAGGAATGCTTATCCCCATTAGAACAGTCTCCGATTGGTATTGAGTGGGGAGGATCTTTCCTACTCAATGCCTATTTTGGAAATGAAGAGCCTGACGCAAAAACTCCATTTGAAATTACTGATGAGGATAATGATTTTGTGAATTCAATTTTGGCTAATGAAGAATTTGTTATCAATGAAGAAAGAAGACATGCTTTTGTGAATAGTTCCACCCTACCAAAGTCATTGACAAGGGTATACAATGAAAGCAGTGACACAGATGCAGAAGTAGTCTCTGCAGTGGTAAAGATATATTGTCCTAATTCCAAATGATAGCAGGGAGTGTATCACTGTTTGTTTATGACCTATTCATTGGTTCTATAGGCTAACACTGTGCATAGTAGTGATGTGAATTTTGCCTTATATTTGTGATTTTTTTAGTGATTTTCTGTGGATTCTGAAAGCATATTTAGATGAAATGTCTGGTTTGTTTTGTATGCTTTGTTGTGAATCATGATTAATGCATGGCACATTACTGGGACTTTACTGTATGCTTGGGAGAGATTAAAAGCTAGAAAGGGGAATAAGGAAATGGATGTAAAAAAATCTAATTGTGACCCCCATTTTTAGCATTCCTTTCATCTCTTCCTTGCTCTAGACATCAGAAGTACTCTTTTCTTGGGCTCATAACCTTTTTTTTTTTTGCTTTTTGATTTTTTGGAGCACATCAAGAATTGATTTTGTGTGTTTGTTTTTTTCTCCTGAAATTATTACAGCATGGCAATGTTGTGGATACTTCCTCTTGTGACTCAACTGTAGATAAAGCTTTGGAGATCAATTGTATAGAAAGCTCTAGTGCTCCTTCCACTCAAAGGAGATGGAAAGATCAGTGTCATCTAGGACCATCAGACAACATGTCACATAGAAGTGTTGCAAGAAGATCTCAAACACTGAGGAAAGTTTCAAATAATGCTGTATCCCATATAGAGGTGTGAAACCAAGTAGCATCTCTAGAAATATTGATAGTCCTCTCATTTCATTTGATGTGAATTTGTTTTTAACATACACTTGATAATACCATGATGCATGTTATGTATTCTGCAGGCTGAGAAGAGATTGCTCATTGTAGAATCAGAAAAAGATCAGAAAAATGCTCAAAATAGGAGTTCAAGAGAGAACACGGAAACAAGAAGCCGTCAATCTTTTAATGTTGATAGGAAAGGCTCTTTCATCATCATGGAGACACCTTTATCAAGCCAAAGCCTGTTTCCACGCTCGGTATATCTTTTTAATATAGTTATAGGGATTCTGTTGTTGATAATGATTACTTGGGATGTATTATTAGGCTAGAAGTAATGTGTATAAAGAGCTGGCAAGGACTGAGGAGCACCATGGTTCCCTTTCACACATTGCTGCTACTAGGCAAGGTCTGTTTTAGGAGATTCATCAATATAAGTTACGGCATATACTGACTTTAGAAAAGCAAGTGGTGAGCATCCATGGAAGATTGCAGAGCCTGAACTGAGAAAGTCATGTCTGTATGTAAGCCATCAGTTTTAAGGTGAAGAATATAGTTATCTCTTTAACTGAACAAAGGGTTATCATGAAACAATCGGCTTCATCTTAATCATGCTCCGTGGTACATTGTTTTTCTGCAGCAAGGATACTGTATTTTGGATCACAGAAGAGTAGGTAGCTGTCTAATGATGTTCCAGCCCTCATGAGAAATATTTAAATCCATTGAATTTGTAGGTAGAAACCATAGAACCTTTCCTTTTTTTAAGGATCCCATTATGTATGTTGTGCCCATTTGTTTTAGATTTTGGTAGAACTGATTTTTATGGAATTGGTTTTGCATTATAGGTCGTGATTTAGATGTGTGTCCAAATTAATTTCAATCGAAGATTTTGAACTATGAAACGTGATTGGTATCGAACTTGCTCAAAGTGTAAGAAACTGATTCCCAATGTAAACCAAACAGGGCTAGACCGATATTACTGTATGAAATCAACTTTGAGCAGATTTTATGTGACCAATGTTAATGAGCCCTGGTCAATTTTTTTGGTCAAGTGGTGGACATTTTATAAAGATTTGAGTTATAACAAAAGAATGTTTAATCAGAGTGTAGAAATGTAAATTTTTGATTTAATATTTCCTTTCAACGTGTGACTTAAATAGGGTATGCGCACACATCTTCCTTGGTATGAATAAGAAGGAAAAGCCATTCAAGTATATTTGAGAAAAGTGAATCAATCTCTAAACATTAAATACATATCTCACATCACTAACTCTATCTCTCCAGGATTTTTGGTTTGCTCAGTCTTTAAGAATACTACCAGCTAGTAGTATTCTTAAGAAAACTCGATTCTTGTATTCTTCTATGTGCTTATTCTCTGACAGAATGAGTACAAATACATAAAGTACAAATACAATGAGTGACTTGAGATGCCGACAAAGAAAATTGGTACAAAAGATTAATGTTCTGTCAGAAGGAAATATTGACCTGGGAAGATATTAGCAGTTGGATTTGCAGTATAACAAGTGATGCCTCAACTCACATAAGCTTGAGGTTAATCAAAAAATCTTATTACTGTTTCATTTTTAAAGGGATTTCTTTGTATTTTTTTGGGTACTGGAGTGAAACACCAACTGAATCAGCAAGAAGCAAGCTGGCCACAGCAGAGGGGACCTGTCATAAACAACACAGGGTGATGATCATGGAGAAACATGCAGGAGAAGCCTGCCACGTTGGGCATTACATTTATATTAGCAGTTTGAATAAACTCCTACCCAAGTTGTGGACCAATGGTTTCTGAAGCAGCCCCTTTTAGTGTACTATTTTGCTTGTCCCAAGATTTCAAAAACATAAATGCATGGTATTCTTACGTATCCAAACATGCCAATGGCCTATTAGACAATCAAATTCTTTTATCCTATTAGACAATCAAGATCAACTTCTCCATTTTATAGTTTCAAAGACGAGTCCTTCCAACTAGTCTATTTCTTAAAAATAATATGTATTATTCCTCAATCTCAAATAGTCTAAACGATAGAAAACCAGATAGGTATCAGTAAATTTCTTGCTCTCTTCTCATAATAAAGACTCACAATCACACATTGAGCAAGTACTATCATTATTTTTCCTTTGTTAATCATTCAGTCATCACTAACAAGAAATATTTAAGTCCTTTAGTTTTTTCCCTCTATTTTTGATAGTGAATTGTATACTAACTGGATTAATCCTAAAATTATTTCGGACCCAAACTCATTCCTGAAAATGTTAATTTAAATATATGAAAAGAACTAAACATCTCTCATTTGTAATCAAATAAGCCAATTGTTTTCTTAAGTTTGCTTTTGACGTTGGGAAGAGATATTGGTTGGAAAATTATCCACTTTGATGTGAATCTCTCTTGCTTGATGATGTAAATTCTATTTTGATTGATTAACAATATTAGTTGAATTTCAAAAAAAAAATAGATAGTTAATTATAATTTTGCAAAATAAAATATATCTCAATTTATTTTTAAATTATTTTAATCTTTTTGAGAAGTAAAAATCACTTAAGTGAATCTCAAGTTAGCCAACATAGTTTTTCTTAGGGGTGTCCAATTTTGCTGTTATCCGTGTGAACCCGAGCTACCCGATTTTAAAGGTAAGAACGGGTCGGTTTGTAACAGGTTTTCGGGTAAAAAAAGGTCATTTAAACGGTTTATTGTGACTAAAAACGGGCGGGTTCGGGTTAAAAAAATTAAACCCGATGATACCCATACTCAACCGACTGCTACTAGAAATATCATGCAGTTATTTCTCTTTATTGATTTCTAGATATATTGACGATACTTTCTTTAAGATTAGTTTTTGTGTAGTCAACCTGAAGTCATCCATGAGTTTTTCATCAAATTATCATATTCTAAATGCATGTGTTAGATTTGAATACTTAATAACTTTTAAGCTTTTTTCTGGTACTAGTACAATCTATGATTAAAAAAAAAATAATCTAATAGAATTACTTCCTACTGCTTCAATGCTATGTCACTTTCATATTCCATAAGGCTTTGGTTCTAAAATGTGAAATACATTATTTTTATATGCAAGTTTTTGCTAACATTATTTATACGTAAAAAGTGGCAAAAAATAAAAATTAAATTTTCCTAAGAAACTTAACCGAAAAATCTGACCGAAAAAACCGAGAACCGCACTTAACCGAACCCGATCAAACCGATCATAGTATTGGGTGAAAATGGGTTATTATTTATGTTTCACAGATAACAACGGGTGGACTCAAAAGTAACTGAATCCGACCGAACCCGACCGATGGACACCCCTAATTTTTCCTATATACATGATAAAACTTGAGTTCACTGACATCATATTAAAAGAACTTGATTATTTACCAATTTTATCACATTTTGTTGGTTGCATTTACTCTTATTCTTTAACTTTTCTATTTGCATCATCATCTTCTCTTGCCATGGTGGAGAGTAGAAAGTCATTTATGCGGAATCAAAGACCCTACGCCCATTCCCACGGCAAAAGAAAAAATAGTCTATTGCCAATTTGCCATATATAATTTTTCAAAGAGCATCGAATCGTTGAGTCTAGTTACAACTTTGGAAACTTTGAAGAGGATATCAACCTTTTCAAAGTGCAGACTAAGGGCCTGTGAGGGGTTCTCTGGTTTAACCTGTTACTAGGCTTTATGAATTTCATATTTGTAATTAAGGTGTGTATTATTACATGGAGTATGTATTAATGTAAGTTTATTGTATTTTTATATTATATTATTATCATAATGCAATATCTATATGCTCGTCTTTTGTAACTTCTTAGTCATTAATTTTTCTATCCCTGTGCAATCAAAATATTGAGTGGAACTCTAAATTGGTCCTCCCAAAAAATATCACTAACCAAATAAGAAATGTCACAAGGAAACAAATGTTGCCACCTTACAAGAACAGAAGTTCCAAAACATAAGCTTCCTACTTACTAATTATGGACAATGAATATGGTGGCAATTAGCAAAATTCTTGACTGGTAAATGTGCAGAGCCTGTGTTGAAAAACTCAGCCTTAATGTATAAGCATTGAAAACATCTCTCATTGTAATTCGAAGACTTTTTAATTTTTAGTTTTAAAGGCTGAATTTTTTGCTAAATCGTTGTTACGGATGCTTGCTATTTGCAATTAAGGAAGCTGATTTAAGCCTTCTTGCAGCTACGAGTTCAGCAGTATCTTAACTGAAAAGGGAATATTGTAATGATTTATTTATTTAGTTCCTATCTTTTGGGGGACAGAAACTAGTGGGGAGCATAACAAACTACCATTAAAATAACAAATCAAAAGAAGTATTTCACTCACAAAATTCCAATTTTTTTTTTAAAAAAGTAAATGGGAAAAGGACAATGAGCTGAGATGGTGGGGCCAAGAGAGAAACTTGGGGAGCAAGTTCAGCCATTTTATTTTATTGATTCATATTTTATCAATTATTTGTTACCATTATGGAAAATATAAACCTTATAGAATTCCCTGTACACTCATACATCTCTCGATATTAAAAGTTTAATATGCGGTGTGTGTATATATATATATATACACACACGTCAAGCTCTGGTGCAAGAGGTGTTTGAAAGGCGTCAAATTAGGTATTAATTTACTGGATTTTGAAGTTAAAAAAAGAAGAAAGAAATCTCTTTCTTCTTATTACCTCTTACTCTCAGATCGATGGGTCAATATGAGTTACTAATCTGGACCTGGTCAAACACAATTTAGGTTTAGGCTTTAGTAGATCACACTAAAAAGACTTGAGAAAATTCAGGCTTTTGATATTATTACCCAAACTCGGCCCGTTTCGGGCCTCGAGTTTGGCAGACTACACATTATTTTACAACATTCATAATTTATAAACTTCGTATTTTCATTAACATAAAATTTTGTGTGTGTCTATATATATATATATATATAATGTATAATATGAAAAAGACTCTTTTATATGAGAGTAAGATGAGCGAATCTAGACCGTACAACCATACAATGAATGGTTGAGATCAATCATGTGAGTTTTTAAAAAGTCATGTGACCTTTTAAGTGATCATGTAACTTTGAAAAACTTTTAATCTCAAACATTCATTGTATGGTTATACGGCTCAAATTCGTTCCTCTCATTCTCACGTAAGACTTTTCTCATAAGATACATCTTATATATATATATATATATATATATATATATATATATATATATACATATATGGTTTAGTGAGCTACCCGGACTCGGTCAGGTTTTTTATACTTTGGTTCGGGTTTACTAGGCCGAGCCAAGTAAGCCTCACTTCTTTTTGAAGTTTCATTTCTGTTGAGACTAAGTCTGGTTTGAAAAAAGAAGTTGATAATATTCTTTGACCAAAACCTCAAGTTGTGTTATTATAATCCAACCCCCGAATTTGTTAATAACTCACATCAATACATTTAAATTAAATGAAGTCTGTCCATGTGTGATCTAACCTGTTTATTTAAGTGTTTCAGAAAACATATACTAAGTACACAAGTTACAAAAAAAATAAGGAGTCCATCAAATAAAAAGTCTGATACATCAAAATTCTAGTTCTAGACTTTACCCAAAAGAGTCTGATTTAAGAATTTCCAGATATATTGACCAATAAATCAGACCTCAAACTTTTTATGCAACAAGAACATGCAACGTGAACGTTACTTCAAAGTACCAATCATACAATGTTCTAAAACCTTTTGATGATGCTTTTGAAATCAAGCTCTTATCAAGAAAACTATACTTATCATAAAAAAGGATAAGAGACAAATTAGTGGATCACCAAAGCAGTTTTTGAAGAAATCAACATAACTACTCTGCACATTTCAGGAAAAGCTAAATCAAGTCAGCTTATGTGTCAAAAAGTTATAGAAGGATAAAAGCATTGCACTCTGTGCGTTTACTAGAAGAAAGAAAGCCAACAATTGGCTTTAGCATTGAAAATTTCAAGGAACTCTTCTTTCATACAAAGCTTCAAAGTTCATTCATACCAGACCTTTTGACATATCTTCAGTTCATCAAAGGTCTAGTGTTTGCGATCAAGCAAAACTCCTTCAAAGGATTTCCAACGGCTATATCTCCTCAACATATTGTCAAAATGGTCATCTTAAGTGACCTATATATATTTGAAGAGATTCACTTTCATAAAAAAAAGAGGCAAGCCTATCAAAAAGAATCATTATCTGTTATCAAAGTTCTCTTAATTTTTTCTTAGCTTTTCTTAGGCAAAGGCCTTCTTTATTGTTCTACCTTTAGCAGACCTTGGCCCATTTATCTTTCTTTACTTTGTATTTGTTCATCTTTGTACATTCTACATACACTAAGTTCTGTGAAACACCTTGCACTCTATTCTTATAAATAAGTTATTTTGTAAAATTCTAGTGTGTTGTCAGCCTTTAATTTCCTTTAGGAAATAGTTGTAGCCTGAAGAAACTTTTAAAAGAATACTTGGGATTGAGCCAGGAGTGACTTGTTGAAAGAATAATTAGGTTTAAGCCAAAAGTGGCTAGAGTCAAGAATACTTGTGACCTAAGTCTGGTGCTGTCATTGTAAAGGAAATTTTACAATAATGGAATCCTTCAAGTTAGAAGGGACTGGACATAGCTTTTGTATTGGAAGTGAACCACTATATATCTCTGGTGTTTATTCTTCTCCTTCGTAGGTCTTGTCAAGTCTGATTACTTGCATACTTAAAAGGTTCATATTTTCACAAAAAGTGTCTAAGACTTATTCAACCTCCCCTTCTAAGTTTGACTCTGAACTATCAATTGGCATCAGAGCTTATCCTTTAGGCTGATCACTCCCTTGAGTGAAAAGAAACAAGATCTATGGCAGCTTCTCAGAGTAATTAGTTGATTATAGAAGGTTCATTTATCAACAGGCCACCGACCTTTTTTGATGAAGACTACCTATACTAGAAGGATAGAATGAAGATGTTCATAAATTCACCAAGTACAACTTATAGGCGGTCATCACAAATTGTGATTACACAAGCCCTATTGATGAAGATGGAAAGCTTAAATTTGAAGATGAATGAAGTACTTTTGAAATAAAGAAAATTGAGATAAATGCCAAAGCCAGATTCTTGCTTAGTTATGCTCTAAGTAAATCAGAGTACAATAAGGTATTTAGCTATAAATCAGCTAAAGAAGTCTAAGATGCTCTTCAACACGACTACGAAGGCATCTCCAATGTAAAAAGATCTAAGAAGATACTGTTAACAAAACATTATGATACTTTCAAGATGAAGGAACAAGAAACTATAGACCAAATGTTTGGAAGATTCTAAACCCTGTTGAATGAGCTTAAGGCTCTTGGAATAACACCTTCCATAGAAGATATTAATATGAAGCTTCTTGGAAGTCTACTTGAAAGGTTTGATGCCAAGTGTTCAACCCTTGAGGAAGCTAAAGATCTAAGTACCTTCTCTTTGGATGAACTCCTTGGAGTACTTAAAGTGTATGAATTGAAGCTAAAACAGAAAGAAATCAGCAAGCTTTCCTCCTCCAAAAGCATTGCCTTGAAGTCTGATGAATCAAACAAAAAGTCAAAGGCCCTTAAAGTTATGGAGTCCACGAGTTCAGAACCACACTCTGATGAGTCGAGTGTTGATACAGATGAAGACCTGGCCCTTGTGATAGAGATTTCACAAGTTGCTGAAGAAAAAGAAATTCAAACCTGAGAAATTTCATAAGAAAGATAACAAAGCTAAAAGTCAATTTAAGTTTAAAATTGATATGTCTGCTTTAAAATGTTTTAACTGTAGGAAACCATGACACTTGAAAGCAAAATGTCATCTCTTGAACAAATACAAGAAAGACAGAAGAGAAAAGAGAAAATTCCCTAAAAATCAAAAGAGATTGATTACATAGGATGATGAGGGATCTTCTATCTCTAAAGAGTCTGATGAGGAGACAAAGTCTGCTCAGATCTATCTCATGGCAAATGAGGAACCAGACTCTAAAGCTAGTTTAAGTGACTCAAAATCAGAGGAAGTAAGCTATTCTAAACTTAAACAAAATGATGATTTGTTGTTCAATGATTTTTCAAAGCTTTTAAACAAATTTAAAAAGTTAAAAATAAAGCATGTTGACATGATTACTAATTTTGAAAACTAGATTTCAAAATTAAAAGAAGAAGATTTTGATAAAAATATTTAGAAAGAAATGGAAGAGAATGAAAAAATGCACCTTGAAGAATTGAGCAAACTTAGACAAGAGAATCTTATTTTAAAAAACAATTTTGAAAATTCTAAAGTTTACTACAATTCCAAGCTGATGAAATCATTAAATTACAGAAGCAAGTAAGTTCACTTATTTTAGACCTGAGCAAGTTTGTTAATGACACTAAGAATTTAAATAAACTTTTGGGAAAATCTCATGGTGACCATAGCATACCATGTCTAGGCTATGTGGAGAAAAATGATTTCAAGTAATCTTCATCTCCTTCATTTGTTTCCAAGAAATAGAAGCATGTCAAATGTAATTATTGTAAAAAGCATGGTCATGTAATAAATGATTGCAAGAAAAGAAATAAAAGAAATAAAAGAAATAAAAAAGTTGCTAACCATGTAGGACCCAAGAAGATTTAGGTACCAAAATCATTGATTATTTTAATTGCAGATGTGCTTAAAGACAAGGACAAAGCCTCTACACTAGTATCTGGATAGTGGATGCTCGTATCACATGACAGGAAGAAGGTCTATATTCCTAGACCTGGAGCAATTTAAAGGTGAAACAGCCACCTTTGGAGGCAACCAAACTGGCAGAATCATAGGGTCTGCTAGAGTGGGTAAAATTCCTTCACCTGTCATTGAAAATATTTATTTAACTGAAGGTCTGAGACATAACCTACTAGGCATTAGTCAATTTTGTGACAGTGGATATAAGGTCTCTTTTGACAAAGATTAGTGTACTATCATTAACCATGATGGATTCACATTCTTTACTATAAACAGACACCATAACCTGTTCAAGGTTGACTTGAATGAACTAAATGATCAACATGTAACATGTTTGCTTTCAAACTCAGCAAAGGGATGGATCTATCATAAAAAGCTTGGGCATGTGAGTTTAAAGCATATTTCAAAACTTTACATAGAAGTTCTTGTTAAAGGACTGCCAAAAATTTCTTTCAATAATTCTCTGCCCTGTGAAGCATGCCAAAAAAGGAAACAATATAAAACCTCTTTTGAAAACAAAAAAGTTGTTTCCACTGCCAGACCTTTAAAACTATTACATTTAGATTTGTTTGGTCTATCTCAGGTGCAGAGGCTGGCAGGGAAGAAGTATGGATTTGTCATTATTGATGATTACATAAGAATGACACATGTATACTTCCTAGCACACAAGGATGAGTCTGTGAAAGTAATCAAGATTTTCTACAAGAAAATCCAGAATAAGAAAGGATTATGTATTGGTACAATAAGAAGTAATCATGGTAGAAAATTTAAAAATGAAATATTTAAAAAATTCTGCAATAAGTCTGACATAACTTATAGTTTTTTTTTCCAAGAACACCATAATAGAATGTTATTGTGGAAAGGAAAAACAAATCTCTACAAGAAATAAGCAGAACAATGCTTTGTGAAAACAATCTTCCAAAATACTTTTGGGCAGAGACTATGAGTACTTCTTGTTATATTCAAAATAAAATTCTTATAGACCAATACTGAATAAGACTTCTTATGAATTATGGAAGAGAAAGAGACCCAACATTTTATATTTTCACCCCTTTGGGTGCACCTGCTATATCCTTAACAAAAAAGATCATCTTGGAAATTTGATCCTAAGTATGATAAAAGGGTTTAGGTTTTAGGGTTTAGGGTTTAGGTGCACCTGCTATATCCTTAACAAAAAAGATCATCTTGGAAATTTGATCCTAAGTATGATAAAAGGATATTCATGGGGTACTGAACCACATCAAAGTCTTATAAATTTTTTAATACATGAACTTAAACCATTGAGGAATCAATACATGTAAGATTTGATGATCTTCAAGAGACTAACAGGAGATTGGCAGATCTAGACCTTGATGATGCAGGTGTACAGCACAGGAAACTGAACAGGATCAGCAAAGATGAGACCCTACTCAACCTAAACCAACTGAAGATAGAGTTAAAGAATCTAACAAACCACCATTAATGTCTAAATCAGAGAAGCCAAGAGACTGGAAGTTCAAGACTTATCACCTTTCAGACCTCATAATTGGAGTTAAAGTTGTTGGAGTTAGGGCTAGATCCAGACTTCTCAACAAACACACCATTGCTCTAGTTTCAGAACTAGAACTAAAATCTATTGTAGAAGCCTTGGAGGATATTGATTGGATCATTGTCATACAAGAGGAACTAAACTATTTTAAGAGAAAGAAGGTCTGGAGCCTTGTCCTAAGACCCAAAAACAAAAGCATTATTAAAACTAAATAGGCCTAAAGAAATAAACTTGATGAGGATGAAAAGGTAGTTAGAAACAAAGCCAGACTAATAGCACAAGGCTATAATCAGCAAGAAGATATAGATTTCATAGAAACCTTTGCTCCTGTAGCCAGACTTGAGGTTATAAGGATACTTCTTGCATTTGCTGCTTTTAAAGGAATTACATTATATCATATGGTTATTGAAAGAGTTTTTCTGAATGGGTTTATTAAAGCAGAAGTTTATGTGAAATAGCCTCCTGGTTTTGATGATATATCTTTTCCAAATCATGTTTTTAAACTTAGTAAAGCACTGTATAGTCTAAAACAAGCCTCTAGAGCTTGGTACGCAGACTCAGTGCGCTTTTTATTTTAAAAGGTTTTACTAGTGGAAAAGTAAACACAACCTTATTCAGAAAAAACTCTCATAAGAACTTTATAATTGTGCAAATTTATATGGATGACATTGTTTTTGGTGCTATTGATGTAAGTCTATGCAAAGAATTTTCTGAAATGATGTAAGCTGAATTTGAAATGAGTATGATATGAGAACTCAAATTCTTCCTAGGCTTGCTGATCAAACAAACTAATAATGGTATTTTCATCCATCAATAAAAGTACAACAAGGAATTGCTTAAAAAGTTTAAAATGGTTGATGCTAAGCCAATGAGCACTCCTTTATATCCAAATTGCATAATTAATAAAGATAATTCTGGTGCATCAGTAGATCAAACCTTATATAGAGAGGAATGATAAGTTCACTTTTGTATATCATATCCAATATACCAGATATAATGTTTAGTGTTTGCATGTGTACAATATATCAATTAGACCCCAAGGAATCATACTTATCTGCGATGAAAAGGATTCTGAGATATTTTGTTGGAACCATTAATCTTGGGTTGTTCTACAAAAGAACGAACTCATTCTCTCTATCAGGATATTGTGATACAAATTTTATAGAAGATAGAGTAGACAAAAAAACATAAGTGGTAGATGCCACTTTCTTGGCAAAAGTTTGATATCATAGGGAAGCAAAAAGTAAAACTCAATTACACTCTCAACAGCAGAGGCTGAGTATATGTCTGTAGCAAGCTGTTACTATCAACTTCTTTGGATAAAGTATCAACTTAAAGATTATTCAATCAAAATAGAAGAGATTCCTATACTCTGTGACAACACAAGTGTAATAAATCTCTCTAAGAATCATATTCAGCATTCCAAAGCTAAACACATAGAGGTGAAGTATCACTTAATCAGAGACTATGACACAGACTATCAATAGATAGACTTTTTACAAAGCCTTTGGCTGAGGCTAGGTTTTCTCTTATCAAGTACAATTCAAATTTAATAAATGTTACTTGAACATATCTGATCTAAATATTGACTTGCTTAAAAAGTTTGATTGCATGTATGAAAGGTCTGGGTCTGATGTTGTGTAGTTGCTTGATATGTCTGAATCTATAATTTAATGCTTCTATTTTATGCTGAGAGGAAAAAGGTTAAAATCTTTTGGGATTCGTATTAACTGAAAAAGTTTCATGTTTTATTGTCATTAACTTTAAAATGTACTACGTGGTAGTAGTTAATACCCTTTTATGTAACTGTCACCTAAAACATTTTTCTCCCTCCTCTCTAGTGGACAATTGTAGTCCTTCTAAATATATGACTCTTCACTTTATTTCCCACCTTGTAAAACCCTTTGAGCCTTTCTACTTCCAAAAGTCATCTTTCTTTAAACCCTTTCATTTCCTTAAATCCCCTTCATCTCTTTTTCTTCCTTGAGCATCTGTTATGGAACCTAAGCTTATTGTTAGAGATATTGTGGAGTCTTCCTTTTTCCACCTAGAATAGCACAAACTTGATGGAAGAGACATCACTATTGAGTTAGAAGGAATTGGATGGATACGTGTTTACTTGGACAATGAGCCCTACTTTCTTTCTTTTGTGTTGGACTTTTGGAAAAGCATCTTTATGGACAATTCCAAATTCATTATTCTGGGGAAACTCAAAAGGAAGAACATTAAAATATCAAAGGACGTCATTATAATTGTTACTGGATGCCCTTCTATTAGCAATGTATACATTAATGACTTCGAGTTTGAAGTGGTCTCCTTTCTGGACATCAATAAGTTATTGTATGGTTGTACTCACCCAACCAAGTCAGTTTCTAGAAATCTTCTTCCCAAGGTCAAGCTGTTTCACCTCTCATAAAGCAAGTATTCTGTCCTAGGAAGAATGCCAAGGACACTATTACTAAGCTTGACAGATTTTGCATGTATCATATTCCCATGAAGGAAAAAGTAAGTCGGTCAAATGTCATCATGACATATCTCATTTCATCAGTAGGGAAAAAGCAAAATAAAATCTCTTACCCAACTATTTTGATGAAAGTATTTTCATTGAAGAATATGCAAACTCAGATTATGAGTGATCTGATTCAGTCTTCATCCCAGGTGAACAAGCTTCTAACCTTCTCACCTTTACTGGATCAGACCTGGGAAAGGTCTATTTCTACTCTACCTCAGAAGAAGATGTCTGCCCTTGTAGACAAGAAGAAAAAGAAGTCTAAGCCTGAGCCAGTCAAGCCAACCCCTAAAAGGAAAGGTAACAAAGTCAAGTTGTCTACTAAAAAGATCAGGAAGCTAATTTTGGATGATTATAATGAGTTTGATAGGTCAGACTTGTAACGCCCGGCTGCTTTTTAGGAATGAACAACTCTCCTCACACACCAACATGAGATCTTTCCAGTATTTTTATTCTCACTCACACACTTCCTGAGAACTTCCCAGGAGGTCACCCATCCCAGAATTGCTCCAAGTTAAGCACGCTTAACTTTGGAGTTCTTAAGTGATGGGCCACCAAAAAGGCTAATGTATTTATTGGTATAGGTAGTACGAATTCATTCCTTTAAGCTATCCTTGACTGTATAGTTTCATACCTATACAATCTTTGGATCCCTCTCATTCTGGTATGTATTCAGTTTGTTCATGTATCCCTCCCACTAGAAGCTTGCCAGGAGCCACTCCTTGTCTGTGCCTATGCAACGACGATCACTCCCCGCCATCAATAATGACCGGGATGTCACATGCACACCAGTTTCTGCCTGGTTCGTCCCTGAACCATACCATACTAGGAGAGGCTAGGCTCTGATACCACTGTAACGCCCCGGGCGCTTTTCAGGAATGAACAACTCTCCCCACACACCAACACGAGACCTTTCCAGTGTTTTTGTCCTCACTCACACATTTCCCAAGAACTTCCCAGGAGGTCACCCATCCCAGAATTGCTCTAAGTTAAGCACACTTAACTTTGGAGTTCTTAAGTGATGGGCCACCAGGCTAATGTATTTGTTGGTATAGGTAGTACGAATTCATTCCTTTAAGCTATCCTTGACTGTATAGTCCCATACCTATACAATCTTTAGATCCCTCTCATTCTGGTATGTATTCAGTTCATTCATGTGTCCCTCCCACTAGAAGCTTGCCAGGAACCACTCCTTGTCCGTGTCTATGCACCAACGATCACTCCCCGCCCTCAATAGTAACCAAGATGTCACAAGACTTACCCCTGGAGGTTAAACTAGAGTTTTTTGCTCCTCATTCCTCACCTAATCAAAAGTCAGTGCCTATTCCTGAAGGCACAAAGAATGTTGCAAAATCATTAGATTTTGATGATTATAAATCTTTATTAGTTAGCTAAAGAGCAAGGTTGTAGCTTAGAAGCAAGTTTTTCCTCCTCCTCAGCAGCAGCAAAAAAGTTTAACCACCCTCACTTCTAAATAGAGTCAGCGGTTGATGCGAATTCATTAAAGGATGAATTTATTTGGCAAGTACACCAATCATTAGGATGTAGAATATTTGATTGTTCCCACGAGGATTGTGTTAAGTACCGCAATCTTAAGGAGTCTCTAGCTAAACGTTACACGTAAATCCATTAAGTCTTTAGGTTTTCTATATTTTATATTG
Organism: Clitoria ternatea; assembly: GCA_037962975.1. Lineage (NCBI taxonomy): Eukaryota > Viridiplantae > Streptophyta > Magnoliopsida > Fabales > Fabaceae > Clitoria > Clitoria ternatea. Next base: position 231,196,686 of record CM075672.1, read on the forward strand.
TTTTTATGAATTTTCAATAGTAGTGTCACTAAGTAGAATTAAGTCAATAATTAAACTATACTAAACATATAAATTGGAGTTGAAACCAGCATACCATAACTCATAAATTCACATAAACTCAGCTGCAAACACAAGCAAAGCAGAATTCAATCTCACAAATGGATAACTCCTAATCCCTTGGGTAATTATCACTAATCCAATCTAGACTAGTCTTAATCCCTTAGGTATCAGCTTTCAATTGAATCTAATGCGAAATTACAGTGAACCCTAGCACTATCATAATTCCTTAGGTATAATAACTAGGTTAGCAAATGTGAATAAGAATTCCTCACCATGATTCCTCTCCAGTGAGAACTTCAGAATGCCTGGATTTCCCAATCCTAGGGTTAAAGATGAAAAAATACTGATGTTCAAAACCTACTCCAATGCATCATCAGCTTCATCACCTAAGGTTCAGAGATATGGCAACCTCATTCAATCTCAATCCAAGAGAATTAAGCACTTATGGAAGAAAAGTGAGATGAGTCTCATATCTCAATGATATGAGAGCTAATAAGGAAGAGCTATTGAAGTGTGGTGGCTACCCTAGCTATGTTCAATTCATCAAGTTCATTACATGTCATCTCAAGCAATTTCTTAAGTATGACGTTCTGAAGTGGAACCATATTGATTGGATTAACAGGTTCTATGAAGTTGTAGGGGAATTTTGGAGTGATCAAGCTAGCTTCAAGAAGAATGTTGCAGAGAAAAGAAAGAGGAATGAGTCTGAGTCTCAATCAAGTTTGAAGAAGGCAAGGTATGATGTTGTTAGAAGCCCCTCCTAACCAGAGCTCACCTTTCTATTCTAACCTGACTAGACCTTCATTTTTAACTAGACCAAACCTGAATCTTAACCTGAACTTGCCTTTTCAACCCCAGTCTTAATACCTTTTCCTCCCAGGTATCTTTAAATCTTCCCACTTAGACTTCATACCAAACCATCTAGCCGTTAGCCCCTTATTGTTATTACTGCTGGTCTATCTCTTTTTAAAAACATCAAACCCACCTTCGACGAAGATGACTTAGGATATTTTCACCCTGCTAATCTTGCCATTGTTAAAGCCCCTTGTTTTGACAAGAGGAAAGTCCATATCCTTCCTGCTGCTCCTCATATTGTTCCCCCAATGTCATTTGACCAACTTATGCAACACCTCAACCTCATCTTAACATCAGACATTGCTATGTATTATACTCTCAAAGTAGAAGAGATCAACGTTCAAATGGATATGCAACAAGGTAAATAATATCATAAGTTTCATAGAGTAGTTAATCTTGGAAAGAAAATTTCATTTGCTCTAGACCATCTACATCCAAGAGCTGTCAGGATTCAATTAGGCAGAATGAAGTAACCTATGATACCAAAGTATCAGCCTCCTTACAAGGGTAATCTCAGACCCTGTGAGCTTTATGAGGATTCTATAAGAGGCTTTCTTTCAGCCCCCAATCCAACAAAAGAATATGCAAATGCTCTATGGAGTCACTATCTTTGGACGATAAGAGATGAAGGTTGTTGTTCTGAACCTTCTAATCAATCTCTTTTCCTTTATCACTCATTTATTATTTTTTCTACTTCTTTGAAATATTTATCCTTCAAACTTGTTTTTTCATCAATTTTTCCATAACTGCCTCCTTCCTTATTTTATCTACCCAACCAATGACTTAACCTTTTAACCTCTATGATATCCTTCCTCTTTATTGATAATAAAAAGAGGAGTAACATAGAAGTCTTTTTGTTTTTGGGTTCAGTTTTAGGGGGAGTATCAGTGCATTTTGATCAATACTTTCTATTACTTTATGCTTGCAATGCTTTGTTACAATGTCCTGAACTGATCTCTATTTTGGTATACCAATGAAGTATGTTATTGCTTTAATATTCTAAGTTGCTCTGATATCACTTATGCTCCTAGTTTGCATGCTCTAATCTTATATTGTTTATCTAAAAAGATCATACTTTGATATGAAAAGAGAAAGACTTATCTTGATCTGTTAATTGAATTTATATCAGTTAATTCTGAAAAATCTAATTAGAAAATCTTTCAAAGCTCTAATTTTACTAAATATCACACCACTGTTATTTTAGAATATTCTAAATCTCTACATTACTTTAATACACATTTGTTCTAATTACATAATCTTTTTTATATATGCTCTGATATGTAATGTCATGTGAACAAGTGTTTTGATATGAGTTTTTAATGTTACTAATGATATCTGAATCATCCTCCTCTTTGCTCGAACTATCTTGGACTTCATTTAAGAAAAAGACTTGATGTTTGCTATCAACAAATAGGGGGATATTGTTAAGACCAAGTCTAGTTTGAAAAAGAAGTTGATAATATTCTTTGACCATGACCCCAAGTTACGTTATTATAACCAGACCCCGGGATTTGTTAATAACACACATCAATGCATTTAAATTAAATAAAGTCTGCTCATGTGTGATCTAACATATCATTTAAGTGTTTCTGAAAACATATACTAAGTACACATATTACAAAAGAAATGGGGAATTCATCAAATCAAAAGTCTGATACATCAAAAGTCTGGTTCTAGACTTTACCCAAAAAAGTCTAATTTAAGAATTTCTAGACATATGGACCAATAAATCAGACCTCTGACTTTTTATGCAATAAGAATATGCAATATGAACGTTACTTCAAAGTACTAATCATATAACGTTCTAAAACCTTTTGATGATGCTTTGGAAATCAAGCTCTTATCAAGAAAACTATGCTTATCATAAAAATGATAAAAAACAAATCAGTGAATCAACCAAAGCAGTTTTTGAAGAAATCAATGTAACTACTCTGCACATTTTAGAAAACTGAATCAAGTTAGGTTATGTGTCAGAAAGTTATAGAAGGATAAAAGCATTACACTCTGCGTGTTTACTAGAAGAAAAAAATCCAATAATTAGCTTTATACATTGAAGATCTTAAGGAACTCTTATTTCATGTAAAGCTTCAAAGTTCCTTCATACCAAACCTTTCGACATCTCTTCAGTTCATCAAAGGTCCGGTGCTTGCGATCAAGTAAAACTCCTTCAAAGGATTTTCAACGGCTATATTTCCTCAACATATTGTCAAAACGGTCATCTTAAGTGACCTACATATATTTGAAGAGATTCAATTTTAGAAAAAAGAGAGACAAACCTATCAACAAGAATCATTTTCTGTGATTAAAGTTTTCTTAATCTCTTCTTAGTTTTTATTAGACAAAGGCCTTTTTATTGTTCTACCTTCAGTAGACCTTGGCCCTTTTATCTTTCTTTACTTAGTGTATTTGTTCATCTTTGTAATCCTTTATATACTAAGTTCTGTGAAACACCTTGCACTCTATTCTTGCAAATCAGTTATTGTGTAAAAGTCTAATGTGTTGCCAGCCTTTAGTTTCATTTGGGAAACAGTTATGGCCTGAAAAGGCTTTTGAAAGAATACTTGGATTTGAGCTAGGAGTGACTTGTTGAAAGAATACTTAGGTTTAAGTCAGAAGTGGCTGGAGTCAAGAATACTTATGACATAAGTCTGTTACTGTCATTGTAAAGGAGATTTATAATAGTAGAAATCTTTCAAGTTGGGAGGGACTGGACATAGCTTATATGTTGAAAGTGAACTAGTATAAATCTTTATTCTTCTCCTTTTTAGCTCTTGTCAAGTCTGATTATTTGCGTATTTAAAAGGTTCACATTTTCGCAAAAAAGTCTAAGACTTATTCAATCGCCCTTCTAAGTCTAACTTCAAACCATCAATTTCTAATGGCCAAACCCGTCCATTTTAATGGTAAATTCAAGTTGGCTCGATCAGTTTGACCTATTTTGACAACTCTACTTTTAGAGTGAGCTCTCATTCTCCTTCTTGTCATTGCCATCATTGTAATTTTACAAAGTCATTACCTATGCATTTTTAAGAGGAACTGCTAGTAATGAAGTATAATTTATAAATATAAATTGAATTAGTGTATTGTTTTATTATACATGGGATTGCTCAAAGCCATATGAAATTCACAAGTCATATATAAGAGATGTATAGAGAGCTATTACTGTTAGACCATTTTATATCGTACTATATGAATAATTGAACGATGCATTACATTACTCACCAACAGTGATAAGTGTAACACCCCGGTTTTCCGGACTCAGATCCCGATGTAATCAAGATAATAATTAATAAAATACGGGTAAATTTTTTCACGTTTGAAGTATTTCTAAACACCTCGACGGTTACATCAAGACCCATATCACAGAAAACTGAAGCGTACGATTTAATAAAATATAACTGGATCGATAACTAATTCACCCATAATGGTATACAAAAATAGTGGAGTTTACAACGGAAGAAGAATGTGCATACCGGGCTAACGCCTAGTCCCATATATGACGATATGAGAAAAGGCTCGGCAAAGCATGCAAAACACCTAACATAAACCTATTATTATAACTCAGTCATGCACTGACAACAGACACATGCATTGCCTACGATATAATATAAAGATGCATATACATCCAGGGTCATGCCCTAACTATCACTACTGCCTATATCTCATATTGTCTTATTCATTCACCTATTGGCATTAATCCAAACACTCCCATCATTAATATATATTATTCAAGTTTAATTCCTTAAGTGTTCATCAGATCATCACTTATGTACTAATACATAGGTTCACCATTTATGCATTCACGATTATCTTATACATAACCAAAATCACTAAATCATTAATATCATTATATACAACTTATTCATTACATTACATTTCACAAATGATGCCGGCCAAGGCACTTCCACTACCACTATTTACCTTCCCAAAACTTCAATTTAAAATCTGAACTCATCCCATGGAAACCTGCATCACAATGCTAAAAAGGAGACCACATGGGAGAGTGAGTTATACATTCAAAATGACAAATATATATATATATATATATATATATTGTGATTAAGTGTACATGCATTCTTTCATCATGTGTTCTTTGTTGTAAAACCATCAATTCATCATTCAATCATTATCACATTGATATAATAGGTATACAAGCCTCATGAAACTCAATTCATAATATAAGCAAGCACAAGCACATACACAATCACATTGCCACTTATCAACAAGGGCATTCATAATCGTCATCATCAATTTCTTAAATCTTTATTCAATTCCTTCTCGCAAGGGGTTTTTCATCTCTCGTGGTCATCTCATCTCAAATGCCATGCACCAGTGGCTAATGCATATGTCAACTGTTTAATGCATATACAATGGATCCATTTCATTTAATTAGGTGATCGCAACCACCATATCTATCATTTCATAATCCATATATCAATTGTCATCACGTCGGTTACTCCCTTCGTGGAACCTCTCAAGGTTATTCATATCACATACATTATATCATAACATTATCATCACTCCGGGATACACCCTTTGTGGCACCCCGCAAGGTGATTCATTTCAACAACAAATATCAATTATCATTATCACTCAGGGATATACCGTTCGTGGCACCCCGCAAGGTGATTCATTTTAACAACAAATATCAATTATCATCATCACTCAGGGATATACCCTTCGTGGCACCCCGCAAGGTGAATCATTTAATAACAAATCATATCAATGCCATGTTATGCCATGAATTCAACAATGCAAGGATGCATGTGCCAATCTTAACCTCACAAGAATATCTCACCTCTCACATAGGGATATACTTTAATTTAACATTTTCAATCAATAACATACAATCATTTATAAAGCCCCTCATGGCATATCATTCATATACTTGACATCTCAATGGACAAACTATCATTCTCATATTAATCCATGCATGGAATCAACAAGGCATTTCAAAACATAAATTCAGCAATCAACATTCAATCTCATATATACACGTCAATACATGCATTAATCATAGTGGCACTACGCCCATCCATAATAATATTCTAGGGCGTGTTCAACAACAACGTCCCTTTTCATTCAACATTATCATTCATCATTCATTCTTATTCATCATTAACACTTTTTCAAATTCATTGAGTTATAATAACTCATTGCTATTCAATTGTCCCCTTATTAGTTCCATCGTTAACCAAGGTGTGTCATACAATCACATCATTTACTTTTCATCAAGATTTATAATATATCAATAGAGGGGGAGCATACATGTTTTCATAACATAGCATAGGCATACACATACCTTGCCAAGGCCTTGAGCCATTCTCCAATCACCACTAAGACACACCACACATATACCTTTAGTGAATTCGTTCATTTTTCCGTAATAATAGAGGTTTTGGGCAACAATGAGCCCATGATAACTTTCAACATTGGGACATGAGAAGAGTTCATTTTTAGTCTTAAAAATTGAGGTACATGTCATAAATATCACCTATTAGTCCCAATTTGACCACCATAAAAAGTTGGGTTTAAAACCCTCTTAAACTTGTATTTTTCAATGTAGTAGGTTCGGTATTTTACACTTAATGAGAGTTAGAAAGCTCCAATTAAAGTGACACTAATTCTCACACCTCCATAACACAATTATCTACAACTTTCATGAAGAAGTCGGAGGCCAAAAACGTCATTAAAATGCCCAAACGGGCCAAAAACATCAAAGGTCGCCTATTGGGCAAATCCTGTCGTAATCGATTATGCTAATCGATTACAGCTGAAACAGAACTCGTGTAATTGATTACACTCACCTTTGTAATCGATTACACCTAAAGCTAATCAATTACACTTAAAACAGAATGCCTATAATCGATTACGCTTACCTCCGTAATCGATTACGCCATACCAGAATGCAGAAATTGTGCAGAAAATACATGATTTTGGGACTTCTAACCCCTCTAACTTTTTCATATCAACTACAAATGCTACCAATTTTTGACACCAACTAAATTACACCATTTGTGACGCGTGGCCACCAGTCTCACTAAAAAATTCTTTAAAATGAGGGACTTATGTGCATAAATGTGTTTTAACCCTTTTGAGGTACTTTTGTGCAACTCAAGGGCCTATTCTCATTAGAATTAGCCCAATCCAGTTTCTACAAGTTACAAACTATGCATAGAAGCTATTGGAACTATCCCATGCCATTCAATCCTCATAAAACTCTATTTGGCTCCATTAGTTCCTTAATTATGCATTAATGTCAATACCTAATCTCACATTTTGAGCAATTTCTCTACCAATATAAACATTAATGCCATCAAATGGGCCTTAGCCTTTCATTACCAATATTCATTAGTCAAAATTGTATGGAATTCTAAATTCACATGGTATATGCATACTTCAACCCCTCATGGGTTATTCACCATCATGTATACACATATATTATCACCAATTGACAATAATTTGCTATTCACATCATTTCACTATAATCATGGCAGGGCAAGCATGAGTATCATGACATACAATAATCATCAATTATATAAATCATGCAATTTGAATGTAAACTCCTCTCCTACCTCGAGGGAAGAACCGAAATCCAAGTGCTCCGATTATTCCGCGTCATCATCCAGAACACAATCCTACCAATAAACATATATGTATTCATTCAATCATAAGCCATCACAAGGCTTCCATCATAATTTTTAAACAATCACAAACATCCTTTAAGGCTTGGTAACAAGTTCTAAATGTGTCAAAACACCTATTCACATACTCGTGTTAGGCTTCGGGAATTCCTTTCCCAAAACCAAGATTTTCTAAATTTCAAAAGGGCTAACCAACCCAACAACAACAATGTCACATCCTTACCAATATTACTCCCAATCACATATAAGTCATCATATATCCTTTTAGCTTCTTTTAAGACCCTCATCAATCAACCACATATTATGGCCTAAGGCCTTATCAAATCACAATCTTATTCCATTTGTTTACCCTATCATAACCATTGTGGTTTTGGTATTCAAACTTATCATTATTCATTTAAAGGCCATACTTATCTGTAGGTTCCCATACTAATGACTTTCAACCATCACCATTAACCACTTACCTCCATTAACGGCATCCCTCTTCATCCATAAGTATCCTCCCAACATCATCAACAATACCCATATTTTAAATATCATATATTTCCACCTAAAATCAATCCTCAAACCAACATTGCATATTTTCCCCAAATTCTTAAGGCTAGGGTTTCATCAAAACCCAACCACCATTATTAATATTCATCAACCATCATCAATGGCTACATTTCCTCATTAATATCATTCTCTCACATCATTAAACACACATTCTACTCATATTTTACATTTCCCCCCAATTCCTAGGGTTAGGGTTTCATTAAAAATCCAACAACCACTATAAATAATCATCATCTTCCACCACCAAACACCACATTTTCGTGTACCCCTCTACATCAACACAAAAACACATATTTACCACACCCCACCTTTGGGTCTTGCCTAAAAATGGTTCCTAATCCATAACCCTTGCATATTTTACATTCCCCCAACAAATAAACTCATAATCAATGGCATAAACTCAATAAAAATGGTAAGGAACTTACCCCAAGCCAATAAACAAGCGAGCTTCCAAGAGAGGGAGGAGCCACACGAAAATAGGAAGAAGAGAGGAGAAGGAACTTCAAACTCCAAGCTTCCTTGAGAACAAAAATGGAAGGGGAAAGAGCACAAAGCCTCCTCTAGGTTTTTGAGAAGAAGAAGAAGAAAAAGAAGAAGAAGAAGAGAGTAATGAGAGAAGAGCAAAGTGTGTTTTGCCCTTGGAGAAGAAGTGTCGTGAGATAGAGAATGAAAATTAGGTTTTTCATTTAAATTCTTAACTTACCACTTAAACTTCTCCGATTTATTATGAACAGGATCCCCGTTCGGACTCAATACTAAATCCAAAAATTATTCCGAAGGCATGTTCGGATTCTCAATAATATTCTTAACAGCCCTAACCAATGGCATCTCAATCAGAGATACTTGGTCCGACACCCATATCTTCACCGTGTATAATTTAACTCTTAAAGCCCCAATAAATTATAAATAATCCTCATAAATCTCAATTTAATTATTTCAATATTTTTGGGACACTTATTAACCTATTTATAATTATTTAATATTTATTCCTCACATTTAATTATTTTTAGAAAATTCTGAATGTTACAATAAGGTTACTATTAAAGCTAAGAGAAATGAAAATGTAAAAATACGGAGATAAATTAAAAAATTAGAGAGAGAAAAGTAAAAAAAATTAAATGTAACACCATATTTTTTAAATGGATGATTGTATATTCATCCATAAAAAAGTAGTTAATGAATAGTTTAGATAGATTTAGTTAATTAAGGTTATAGATTGAGTGAATATTTTAAGAATTTTTAAATGAATTATAAGTGGATTAATTGATGGATTATGTCTATCTATTAAAGTTTAACTCAAAAAAATTTATTCAAACTATCCATTTGACACCCCAACACAATATATGTTTGAATCACCGGAGGATTAAAAAAAAGTAATAATACTTGCTATGTTTGCCTGTATTGGAATGTAAATGGAGAAAGGGATTGTGACAATAGTTATAGTTTGTATTCCTGAGTATTTATTAATATTTTCAAAAATTTTAATTAAGAAGAAAATAATACGTAATATACTAAATATCATATTATTCTATATGAAATAATATAAACTAGTGTAATATTATACACATATAACCAACCACATTAAAAATATTATCATGAATCAATAATAAATAAATTGTATCTTAATATAAAATAACAAAATATCTTAATATTTAAATATATTTAATAAAGATACATATTTATAAATATGTGAGTACTCGTTACAGGTATACCACATGTATCTACGGTGATGAGTTTTTTTCACAATCATATGCCTATATACAAGTGGAGTTATATCCAAGATATTAGTCAATTTTTAAAATAAGGTTATAATAAGTACTTATTACGACATCAGACAATGGTTGTGATCACAGAGACGCTCCATGTGAAACATATTATGATGTTGGTTGAACCCATTGTATCTTTGTTCCCATGATCGGAGTCCTTACAAATCGATGTTATAGTGAACTTGACGAATCAGTTGGGGGCATATCGGTAACTAACATATAGAAGGTGTCAAGAATGTTTGCAAAGGACTCAACTACCACCTACCTCTATAAATACTCCTCATTTATAACCCACCAAGGCACTTTACTTTTCTAATTTACGTTTAAGCTCCGATATTATGTATGTGGACTGACTTGAACATCGAAGTATACTTGCAAGTGACACCATCTTCCACCCATCAATGCAATAAAACTAGTATGATAATCAGAGATCGATTAGGAGGCATAATACTTGATCTCTACTAGATCCGGTGTAATATATAAGAGAGATATGACACCGGTTGTGTTATCCTTATATTGGATAGTTCATTGGCAATGCCTAATGGGACTCTTAGTAACTCATCAGTCATGTTTTCTCCCATTACTTATCACTAGTTTACGGTAAAAGTAAATGGTAAAAGAAGAAGGGATGAAATGGTTACCTGGTGAGACGATACAGGTTGTCTTTTCTGTGCAACCCAAGGAGCTTTAACAGATAATGCTGGTATGAAGGATTGATATCAGAGAAGAGTTTTAACCAGGGAAGTAGGGTGCTTTCAACGTGTAACTGAGCCCTTCTTTATAGACAAGGTTGGGGCAGTTAGGCGGGAACCTAAAGAGCTGTATCGTTTCATATCTGGTCTAATAGGCCCACGGAAGCAAAATGTTACGGCTAACAAATGCACGCCATGTGTCCACACCCTTTCACGAGCAGTTAGTACATATTAATACTTATTGACAAATCAAGCCTTGTCCATAAAGTTGTCATGTCGGCTAAATAACATAAATGTTCATGGCCAATCGTTCCATAATCATGCTAATGGATATATAATTACATATAATCCGAAAATTTACAATTAGATACATGATACAATGATACATCAACATGGACTTAAAACATACAGTCCTGTCATAAATATCTCAATGTACTAGTAACTTTATCCCATTTCTTTGAGAAGTTAAATTTCACAATTTTGTTACTAGAGTCACAATAATTCATAATTCATACATTTTCCTTTTACCTCATAAATTCAAGATGTCATTATTAAAAACGTGTCATTGTTTATGAAGTTAGTGGACTAGTAGATGAATATTTCAGTATACCACTAATCTCTTTTTACCTCCATTTCTTTTTCCATTAAAAAAACACTCAATTTCCGGACAGTTTCCTATGAGATTATGTTTTTTTTTTCTTAACTTGTTTGCTAAGTAGAAAGGAGACCGATCAAATTCAAAGCAAGTCAAATGCCTTTGCACGATAAATACTTACAAGAGTGAAGCCACAACACACAACACTCTGTGACTCTTCGTTTCTTCTCTCCTTGGCATATTCTTCTTCATCATCTTCATTTCCATTGTTTCTATTTTTAGTCTTTGCAAAATTCAAACACAGGTAAATTACTGGGGAAAGAAAGAGAGAGCAATGGATAGCATAGTTCCCTCGCTGAATTCACTGCCTGTAGGATTCAGATTCAAACCATCAGAAGAAGAGCTTGTGAATCATTACCTCAAACGCAAGTTGCTTCACGATGATGTTCCAACCCGCATCATCCCCGTCTTTAATCTTTGCAAGGTTGAACCTTGGGAAGTACCTGGTAAGCACACCCTTCATCATCGTGCGAAAAAAAACGTGTCCTTTTTCATCTTGTCCTTGTCTCTGTTTCAATTTTCAATGTTGTTTGATTCTTTTTGTTGTTCCATTTTTTTTGTGGTATCAGGAATGTCAGAGATAAAGTCTGATGAAGAATGGTTCTTCTTCAGTCCTGTGTGCTACAAGTATCAAAATGGTAAAAGGGTTGACAGGGAAACCAATTGTGGGTATTGGAAAGCCACTGGGAAGGAACGTTACATCAGGGCTAGGAGGACCAACAATGTCATTGGGGCTAAGAAGACTTTTGTTTTCTATGAAGGTTGTGTATCTGATCGTTCCAAGTCCAACTGGGTTATTCATGAATACTATGTTGAAGACCTTGAAGAAAACCAGGTTTGTTTGGTTTTTGACTAAATCCCCAAATTCGATACTAATTTAGTCCTCATAGTCCCATGGACTAAGTTGGGGGTATGCTTGTTTGTTTTGTAAAAGAAATTTTAACACTGCTTTGAAATCAATCTTCTTGCAAGAAGATTCTTTTGTCCTTTGAAATGATTAAAGCATGGTTTTTTCAGGATTTGATTTGATATTATTTCATTTCCTGTTGTTTGTTCTGACACTAAGAGTTATTGGACTCTTTTTTGAATCTCATTTTTGTGTCATGCTTCATTTATGATCATTTTTTCTCAAATTTTGACCTTGTTTCGTGACAAGATTTATCATTAGTTTTCAGGGAAAACTATCAATTTCTGTTGTTTAACTTTTGTCTGAGATGGAGTTTTCGTTTTCTTTGAGCTGATTAATGTATATTTTACTTCATGCTGGTTTCAGTGTTTGTTGTGAATGGAACCCTTCTGGAAACAAGTTTCGGGTTTTAAAGCATCATCTTGATTTGTGCTAATTTTATCAAACGAATGATTATTTGGCCCCAAATTTTACAGAAGACTTTTGTTCTCTGTCGCTTGAAGAAGAAAGATAACATAAAATCTAAAGGGAAAGTTGATGCATTGACATCTGATGAAGGGGAACCCAATGGACACAATCAAGCAGCGGTAACTAAAGGGGGAATTGATGCAGTGGTATCTGATGAAGGGCAACCCAGTAGAAACATGGGTTCTGACAATGAAAATCAAGCAACACCAGAAGGGATTTCATATGTAAGCAGAAGCATCCTTGCTGGACATGTTTACACTTTTGTTGTGTGAAACACTGTAAGAACTTATATGTGTTTTATAATTGTTTCAGTTGGATACTTTGCCAGAAACGGATATGGAAACAATGTTTCAGGCAAGGGATCAGGCAGTGTACCTCCCCCCAATACCACAGTCTCCCATTGTTATTGATCAAGAAGCATCTTTCACAAACTCCACAACTCCCTATGCCTATTTTAGAAATGAAAATAATTTTTTACAGACTTTATTTGAAATCGCTCAACAAGAAGAATTTTTAAATTCAATTATGGCTGATGAGAATTTTGTATTCAATGAAGAAAGTGTACAGACTTTTGCCAATAGTTCTACTCAATTAGAGTCGTCAAAAAGAGTATATTTTGAAAGCAGTGATACAGAAGCTAATGCTGAAGTAGTCTCTGAAATGGTAAAAATATATTATAATTATTCTAAATGATATTAGGCGTGTATCTTGTTTTTTTCTTAAAGTATTCATTAGTATATAGGCTAAAGTTGTTGTATGTATTGTGATTTTCTGTTTTATATTTACAGCACTTTAATAGTTGATTTCATCATTTTATTTTCTCTTGAAATCATTGCAGCCGAGCAATCTTGTAGATTCTTTAACCATTTATAATGAGCATTTAAGATCAAGTGAACTCTGAGCATCAAAAATTATCAAATCATCACATGGTACTGTCTATAGTGTTGCATGTCATCTATCATCTATCTGTGAAGCAAACCAAAAGATAAACGAGAGTGCCACCTTTCAAGATGATTTATGCGGGGTGGAAGCATCATCTTATGATTCAACTCTAGATAAACTTTTAGAGATCAGTTGCGTTGAAATTTCAAGTTTTCCTTCCACTTTGAGGAGATGCAAAAATCAAAGGAGATCTCAAAAACAGAGGAAGGTTTCAAGCAATGCCGGGTCCTGTCTTGGGGCAAGAAAATCAAGAGAATTTAAAAATTAGATGCCAATGATCCTTTAATATCAACAGACATGGTTCTTTCATCTATATGAAATTGCCTTCATCAAGCCAGAGCCTATTTTCACTCTTCTTGTACATTATCAATTTATTAATGAGAATTTTGTTGTCTTCAATAGTCATTAATTAGTAAGTGTTGTCATGTTAGAAGTGGAGACTAAGGGCCTACGAGAGGTACTCAGGTTTAACCTGTTCCTAGGCTTCATTAATTTCATATTTGTAATTAAGGTGTGTATTATTACATGGAGTATGTATTAATGCAAGTTTATTGTGTATTTTTTTATATTATATTGTTATCATAATGTAAATATCTATATGCTCATCATTTGTAACTTCTTAGTCATTAATTTTTCTATCCCTGTGCAATCAAAATATGGAGTGGAACTCTGGTCCTCCCAAAAAATATCACTAACCAAATAAGAAATGTCACAAGGAAACAAATGTTGTCACCTTACAAGAACAGAAGTTCCAAAACATAAGCTTCCTACTTACTGATTATGGACAATGAATATGGTGGCAAATAGCAAAATTCTTGACTGGTAAATGTGCCGAGCCTGTGTTGAAAAACTCGGCCTCAATGTATAAGCATTGAAAATATCTCTCATTGTAAATTCTAAGACTTTATAATTTTTAGTTTTAAAGGCTGAATTGTTTGCTAAATCGTTGTTATGGATGCTTGCTATTTGCAATTAAGGAAGTTGGTTTAACCCTTGCAGCTACGAGTTCAGCAGTAGCTTAACTGAAAATGGAATATTGTAATGATTTATTTATTTAATTCCTATCTTTTTGGGGACAGAAACTAGTGGGGAGCATAACAAACTACCATTAAAATAACAAATCAAAAGAAGTATTTCACTCACAAAATTCCAAATTTGTTTTTTTTTTAAAGTAAATGGGAAAAGGACAATGAGCTGAGATGGTGGGGGCCAAGAGAGAAACTTGGGGAGCAAGTTCACCCATTTTATTTTATTGATTCATATTTTATCAATTATTTATTATCATTATGACATCAAAATTATCTAATTCTTTATTGGGCCACGCTACCCATCGAGTTTTTTATACTTTGGTTTAGATTTTATTGGGCTAGGCTAAATAAGCCTAACTTCTTTTTGAATTTTTGTTTCTAATGACCAAATCCGTCAATTTTACTGGTGAATTCGGGTTGGCTCGATAAGTCTGACCGGTTTTGACAGTTTTACTTTCAAACTCAGCTCTCACTCCCCTTCTTCTCCCTGCCATCATTGTATTTTTTAGTTGCCATTAGCTACGCATTTTTAAGAGGAACGACTGATAATGACATGTGTGTATATATATGGTTTAGCGAGCTACTTGGACACGGCCAAGTTTTTTATACTTAGGTTCAGATTTTACCAGGTTGAGCCAAATAAGCCTGACTTCTTTTTGAACTTTCATTTCTAATGACCAAACCCGTCCATTTTAGGGTAAATTAGGGTTGACAGTTTGACATGTTTTGACAACTTTACTTTTAGACTCAACTTTCACTCTCTTTCTCACTACTACTATTTTATTTCTGCGGTGTCATTATCTATGCATTTTTAAGAGGAACTATTGGTAATGAATATATATATATATATATGGTTTAGCCAGCTGCCCGGACCCAATTGAGTTTTTTATACTTTGGTTTAGATTTTACCAGGTGGGGCTAAATAAGCCTGACTTCTTTTTGAACTTTTGTTTCTAATCACCAACCTATCCTTTTATGGATAAAATTGGGTTGTCTCGATAATTCTTACCTATTTTGACGGCTTTACTTTCAGACTTAGCGCTTACTCTCCTTTTTATTGCGATCATTGTATTTCTGCGCTGTCATTACCTATACATTTTTAAGAGGAACTACTAGTGTTGAAGTATAACTTATAAATATAAATTGAATTGGTGTACTATTTTATAATACATAGGGATTACTCAAAGTCATATGAAATTTATACGTCATATATAAGAGATTGTAAAGAGCTATTACTGCTAGGTAATTTTATATCATACTATAAGAATAATTGAATGATGCATTGCACTACTTACCAACAGTGATAAGGATATTGTAAAAGCTAGGAGAAATTAAAATGTAAAAATATGGGGAAATTAAAAAATTAGAGAGAAAAAGAAAAAAAGAAATTAAATGTAAAAATATGGAAATAAGAGAGTAAAGAGAAAATAAAAAGAAAAAATTTAGGGAGAAAAAAGAAAAAAATGAAGATAAAAAATAACACCATATTTTTTAAATGGATGGTTGGAGATATCCATTCATAAAAAAGAAGTTAATGAATAGTTTGGATAGATTTAGTTAATTAAGGTTATAGATTGAATGAATATTTTAAGAGTTTTTAAATGAATCATAAATAGATTAATGGATGAATTTTGTTCATCTATTAAAGTTTAACTCAAATTTTATCTAGACTATCCATTTGACACCCTACACAATATATGCTTCAATCATCGGAGGATTTAAAAAAAGCAGTAATGCATGCTGTAACACCCCTATTTTTATTTTTATATTAAAATTTTGAAGGAATTAAATTATGATTATTTAGAACTTTTTAATCTACGTATTATTTATGATTTTTTGGAATTTTTTGAAAATTTTGAATTTTTTAAATAAAATAATATTTTTTAAATAATTTTAAATTCATATAAGTGACTTAAAATTAAAAATATTTATAAGAAAGTGAAGTTAAATCATAAGAAAATTTTCTAAAATCCATTTCAAGTAGACTTATCTAAAAATTATCGGTTTGAGAAAAATCTTGATTTTTTCCAATCGTTAAAAAATTAGAAACATATCAATAAATTTTTATTAATAGAAAATTTTAGATTTTTAAAATTTAAACTTTATATTACTTATTATAAAATTAGTGAAGATTGATATAATATTGCTAAATTTTAAAAAGGACTAATTTTAAATATTTAAAATATAACGAGTGAAAGGTTACTATTTGGCTTAATAATTCAGCCGACATTTACTATTCAAAATACTGTGTATGTACGAAATTTTCAAAAAATACATAGTAACCAAGAATGAATTTTCAAAAAATGCACAGTTACTTTTATATTAAAATAATAGAATGCAAAGTAATTTTCCTTCCTATAAATACCGAAGGAATTCTTCTTTAGAATTCACAATTTCAGATTAAGTTTTCTTAATATAGTAGTGCTAGTGAGATAATGGTGGAAGTAAGAGAGAGAAATAAATTTTTTTGGAAGAAGGGTGTGCTAAAATCCTAAGGAAAAAATACTTCTCTTTTATATTTTTTAGGGTTATTTTCATATTGTTTTTAGAAATCTATTATTATACTAGAAATAATATTATTTTAAGTTACTATTCTGTATAGTAAAGCACTATTTCAAAAGTAAATTACTATTCAAATAGTAAATTACTATTTACTTTTACTATTTACCTTTATTATTCATATTTTACTATTTACCGTTACTATTCATATTTTACTATTTACTGTTACTATTCATGATTTACTATTTACCGTTACTATTTACGTTTTACTATTTACTATTACTATTTATAATTTACTATTCATTATTCATTATTCACTATTCACTATTTAAAATTTACCATTTCTGCTTTAAGTAGTAATCTTAATTTTTATCTTGTAACTATATTAAAATAAAAGTGGTATGTTTTAGAATTCGGAGATGAGGCGCGCACGAATTTTTAATAACGAATCAGTATACAAGAGGTAAGGGGGAATGAGATAAGAGTATAATATGAAAAGACATAAGAATAATGGGAAGAGTTCCCTACTCCTTTTAAATTTAATAATATTATTATTTTAAAATATTAACTCTTTAACTTAAAATTTATAATAAATTTTAAATTAAATATCTGATGTAACTAACTTTAACATACCTATGCAAAGACCTGTACTTTTATAACCTATATGAACTGGAATATACCTATGCAAGAACTTGGACCAGTATGACCTATATGGACTGAACTATACCTATGCAAGAACTGGATTATATGGACTTACATAGACCTATGCGAGAAATTGACCAAAAGGACTCAAATTGACTATATTAATAACCATTAGACTTTGAATTATAATATTTATAAATGATGCTTTATTGACTTGATTTTTGATTGATTATTTTTGTCTTTGTTAATTATTTATGATTGTTAATTGTGATGGATGATCTTGTGATGTGGAGTTTGAGCATATAGCAAGCATGGCGGAAAGCTAAAACTCGGTAAGAATTTTCTTACCTTACTCCTTAAATTCTAAGAAAAAGTATTATTTTATTTTTAGTCTTTTATTTCTTCTTAGAAATTATTTTCATTGATTTTACTTTTAATCTTTAAAAATCTACTATTTATTTCAAAAGAAGTCATTTTATGAAAATTAATTTATAAAAAGCTTGAATTAATTAATTCTTGAATTAAAGAAAAATTTTATAATTTTAAGTATTTTTTAAATTAAGAATTATTATCTTTAAGTAAAATAAAATTTTTAAAAGTAAATTATTTTGTTCCAACCTAATAACTAAAGATATTTGGAAATAATTGAGATTTCTAAATTCGATATTGTTAAGATTCAATTTGAGAAAAAAAATATGTAAAGTTTTCTATGATAAGTTTTGAGATATTTAAGGCTTAGAAACTCAATTTTGGTGAGAAGTGAAAACTGTACCAAATTTATTTCTGTGGGACAGAAATTTAGAGAATTGAGAAAATGTACAGTTTATTGAAATGATGTTGTAAACTTTTAAGGTATTTAATAATTGAGTTTCTAAAAGCCTTAACCAATTAAATACACGAGTAGTTCATGCATTATAAATCATTATAGTGAAACAAAATGATATTGTCTGGGGACGGATTATAGAAACTGAGGATACATTAGAGGAGACTTAACTACGAGCCTTGGGATGAGAGGGTGTGAAAGGGTACTTCAGGGGACCTGGGGTAGCTCCCTAGTGTCGGGTACTTTCACAATAAAAACTTTCTCAATCTGACTAGTCTCTAAGTGTTTCCATGCCAGTTGAGCTATTCATGTTATTATTATCCGGACTTATGGAACAGTGTAAACTCCTGGTTGGCCCAGTGCAAATTAAAATTTAAGGGCCCGCATATATAGGTAAGTTATGATGAAGATATTGCATAACATTCATGTATTCATAATTGATTGTGTATGTGATTGTGATTGATATTATTATGTATTGGTTTGTGAAAACCCTTTGTTGCTTATGTCTTATTCGAGAATATTATATTCTGTTTCTCACTCCTTTCTTCGTGTTTTTGTTTCATATGTTTTAAATTGATGGTTCAGAGGGAAGGATCGAAGAATCTCGGCCGTGAATTTAACACGTCCTAGAAAGGGAGCTCGATATGAATACCGTGGTCTAATGAATAAATAAAGTTATTAAGTAACTGCTTCTGGGCCATGGAGTTTCCTCTCTTTCTTATAATGTTTAATATTTATTTTCTTCGGATGAATGTAAAAAAAAAATTACTTTATAAAGTTTTAATAATATTTATGAGGTATTTCAGAAATGATGTGTGTAATTTATTCTGATAGTTTCTTTTTAATAATCATATCTTTAGTAAAAAAAAATTTATGAATTTTTATAGAATTTATTAAAGTGTAACAGAGGGTGTTACAAAGTGGTATCAGAGTAGTTAATCCAATAAGCCTGGGGAAAAGGTCTATCTTGCTTTGTCTGTAAACTCTGTATAGGTGATAGAGAATAGAATATCTAACTTGGTAGTAACTATGATTGATGTGACAAATCTCAGTTACTGTGAAATAGGAAACTAATGGCTGGAAACGATCTTGCTGGAGTTGTAGAACGCTTAATCAATGCAATGGGAGAACGTGAAGGTCAAGGTAACGATGCCTTGAGAAGGCTGGACCTATTCGAAAAGCGTAATCCACCTCGTTTCAAGGGAGGATATAACCCTGATGGAGCACAAACCTGGATTCAAGAGATAGAGAAGATCTTTCGAGCATTGCAATGTAATGAAGCTGATAAGGTAATCTTCGCTACTTATGCCTTATCTAAGGATGCCGAACATTGGTTGGATAGCATGCGTAGACAATTCGAAGTCAACGACATGGAGATCACTTGGGATTATTTCAAGGATGTGTTCTTGGAAAAATACTTTCCAGCTGATGTTAAAGAGAAAGGACAATTCAAATTCCTGTCGTTGACTCAAGGAAACATGACTGTAGAAAAGTATGCATCCAGGTTTGAAGAGCTATCTTATTTTTATTGTCATTATAATGATGCTACTAACGAAGGTGATCGGTGTGCAAAGTTTGTAAATAGATTACGGCCAGAAATTAAAGAAGCTATACGAATGCAGAAAATCCGTGAATTTTCTGTATTGGTAAATCGTTGCAGGATCTTTGAAGAGGATCATAAGGATAGAATGACTAAAAGTCGTGAGCCCATTCACAAGGCGGGAGAAATGAGAAGTGGAGGACCTCACCATCACCAAAGAAGAGACTCTAGGAGAAATAACCCTTACTAAGCGCCATTTCACCGGTTTGGAGCAGCATCTGTTCCTAATAGACCCCAAGCTTCAACTGGAAGCTATTACCCGACATCTACACTAAATTTTAAATGTTTTATCTATGGAGGACCCCATTTGAAAAGGGATTATCCTAAAAATACTTATGTTTGTTTTAAGTGTAATAAACCAGGTCATCACATCAAGGATTGTCCAGAGATAAAGAGGGAAAATCCTAAAGGTGCAAGTACAAGCATAAATACTCAGGGAGGCGTACACAGTACAGTCGGAAGTTCGAAGGCGAAAGAAAAGGTTTTTGCAATCACCGGAGAAGAAGCATCTCATTCTGATTCCATGGTGGAAGGTAAGTGTATCATTAATAAGATTCCTTTAACTGTTATGTATGACTCAGGTGCATCACATTCCTTTATTGCCAATGACTGTGTAGAAAAACTAAAATTACCTGTGATAGAACTGCCATTTGACTTATCTGTACATACTCCTAGAAACAATCTCATTGTCACTTCTAAAGCTTGTTGGAAATGCCCTATTGTCAGAGATGGAAAGGACTTTAAGGCTAATCTTTTCTGTTTACCTCTTTCTGGCTTAGAAGTTATTATTGGGCTAGATTGGTTGTCTGACAATCATGTTCTAATAGATTGTCATAATAAAACCATAATGTTTAAAGAACCAGTGAATTTGAATCCTGAGGATTCAAGATTTCTAACCGTCAACTAAGTGAGTGCCTCTTTAAAAGGAGGGGCTCAAGGATTCATGCTATTGTTTTCAACGAAAGGAGAGCAAGAATCAAAAATCAAAAATCTGCCGGTTGTGTGTGAATTTCCTGACGTTTTTCCTGAAGATATCCCTGGTTTACCCCCAGAAAGAGATGTGGAATTCTCCAGTGATCTAGCACCTGGAGTTGGACCCATTTCAATTGCACCATACCGAATGTCACCTCTAGAATTAGTAGAGTTGAAGAAACAACTCAAAGAGATAATAGAGAAGCAGTTTATACGACCCAGTGTATCACGCTGGGGTGCACCAGTGTTATTGGTTAAGAAAAAGGATGATAGCATGAGGTTATGTGTAGATTATCGGCAACTGAACAAGGTGACGATCAAGAACAGATATCCTCTGCCAAGGATTGATGACTTGATGGATCAACTGTGTGGTGACATGGTGTTCTCCAAAATTGATTTAAGGTCTAGATACCATCAAATAAGGGTGAAGAAAGAAGATGTACCAAAAAATGCTTTTAAAACACGCTATGGCCATTACGAATATCTAGTAATGCCTTTTGGTGTAACTAATGCACCAGCCGTATTCATGGATTACATGAATAGGATTTTTCATCCATATCTAGATAAATTTGTAGTGGTGCTCATTGATGATATATTAGTGTACTCTAAAAGCAGAGAAGAACATGTTGAACACTTGAAGATTGTGTTGGAAATCCTGAAAAAGAAACAACTGTATGCAAAGCTGTCAAAGTGTGAATTCTGGTTGGAAGAAGTAAACTTTTTAGGAGATGTAATTAGTCAAGGAGGAATAGCTGTAGACCCTTCCAAGGTGGAGGCAATTTTAAAATGGGAAAGACCAACCACGACCACTGAGATTAGAAGTTTCTTGGGCTTGGTTGGATACTATAGGAGATTCATTGAAGGATTTTCAAAGCTAGGATACCCACTGACCAAGTTAACACGGAAAGATCGACTTACTTCTGTGCCAGTGTTAGTACTCCCTGATCCATATTGAAGTTTTAAAGTTTACTGTGATGCGTCTAAACAAGGACTAGGAAGTGTACTCATGCAAGACAAGAAGGTTGTAGCCTATACGTCGCACCAATTAAGGCAACATAAGATTAACTACCCTACCCATGACTTAGAGTTAGCCGCTATAGATTTTGCCTTAAAGATTTGGAGGCATTATCTATACAGTGCAACATTCGATGTGTTTAGCGATCATAAGAGTCTCAAGTATTTATTCGACCAAAAGGAGTTAAACATGAGACAACGGAGATGGATGGAATTCTTAAAGGACTATGACTTTCAGTTACAATACCATCCTGGAAAAGCGAATGTAGTAGCTGATGCTTTGAGTCGAAAGTCTCTACATACGTCCACAATGATGATTAAAGAGCTGGAATTGATAGAGAACTTCAGAGAACTTAACCTAGTAGTAAAGGTTAATGCTAACAGTTACAGACTAGGAGCATTGCAAGTGACAAGTGAATTCCTGAGACAAGTTTTAGAGGCTCAACAAGAGGATAAATTCCTGTAAGAGAAGAAAGAACTCTTGAAACAAGGAAAAGAAGTCGAGTTCAATGTAAGAAATGACCAATTACTAAGGTATAAGGATCGAGTGTGTATCCCTGATCAAGAGAAGTTTAGGAAAGCAATTCTGGAAGAAGGCCACAAAAGTTAAATGAGCATTCATCCCGGAGCTACTAAAATGTATCAAGATTTGAAGAAGTTATTTTGGTGGCCTGGAATGAAGAAAGCGGTGGCAGAGTACGTGGCTGCATGTCTAATTTGCCAGAAGGTTAAAATGGAACATCAAAAACCCCCTGGAATGCTACAATCAATGGAAATACCAAAATGGAAATGAGATAGCATTACCATGGATTTTGTAACTTCTTTACCCAAAACTCCATTAGGACATGATTCAATATGGGTAATAGTTGATAGACTAACAAAGTCTGCCCACTTTATTCCCATCAATATTCATTACTCTATGGAGAAGCTGGCGAAATTATACATCGAGGAGATTGTGAGATTACATGGAATTCCTTCAAGTATCATTTCTGATCGGGACCCTCGTTTTACATCATAATTCTGGAAGAGCTTACACAAGGCTTTGGGAACAAGACTACGTCTGAGTTCAGTATATCATCCTCAGACAGATGGACAATTAGAAAGAACAATCCAATCTCTAAAGGACTTGTTACGAGCTTGTGTGTTAGAGCATAAAGGAAGTTGGAATCAATTCTTACCATATGTGGAGTTCACCTACAACAACAGTTTCCATGCTAGCATTGGCATGGCACCTTTTGAAGCATTATATGGATGAAAATGTAGGACCCCGCTATGTTGGTTTGAGACTGGTGAAAACTTGATGCTAGGACCAGAGTTGGTACAACAAACCACAAATAAAATCAAAATAGTTTAGGAAAAGATGAAGGCAACACAGAGCAGGCAAAAAAGTTACTATGACAAAAGAAGGAAGCCGCTCGAATTTCAAGACGGCGATCATGTATTCTTAAAAGTCACACCTACGACTGGGGTCGGTCGGACAATGAAATCTCGAAAACTAACTCCTAGATTTATTGGTCCATATCAAATAATTCATAAAGTTAGCCTTATTGCCTACCAAATAGCATTACCACCTTTTCTTTCTAATATCCATAATGTTTTTCATGTGTCAAACTTACGAAAGTATATATCTGATCCTACACATGTTATTGAACCTGATGTCATACAAGTTAAAGATAATCTTACATATGATACACCACCTGTCAGAATAGGTGACAGAAGAATAAAAAAGTTAAGAGACAAGATAATTCCGCTTGTAAAGGTCATTTGGAGTGAAACAAGAGGAGAAGATGCTACATGGGAACTAGAAACTGAGATGAAAGAATCTCATCCCCATTTGTTTTACTCAATAATGTAAATTTCAAGGACGAAATTTTTCTAAGGGGAGTAAAGTTGTAACACCCCTATTTTTATTTTTATATTAAAATTTTGAAGGAATTAAATTATGGTTCTTTAGAACTTTTTAATCTACGTATTATTTATGATTTTTTGAAATTTTTTGGAAAATTTGAATTTCTTAATAAAATAATATTTTTTAAATAATTTTAAATTCATATAAGTGACTTAAAATTAAAAATATTTATAAAAAAGTGAAGTTAAATAATAAGAAAATTTTCTAAAATTAATTTCAAGTAGACTTATCTAAAAATTATAAGTTTGAGAAAAATCTTAATTTTTTCCAATTGTTAAAAAATTAGAAATGTATCAATAAATTTTTATTAACAGAAAATTTTAGATTTTTAAAATTTAAACTTTATATTACTTATTATAAAATTAGTGAGGACTGATATAATATCGTTAAATTTCAAAAAGGACTAATTTTGAATATTTAAAATATAACGAGTGAAAGGTTACTATTTGGCTTAATAATTCAGCAGACATTTACTATGCAAAATACTGTGCATGTACAAAATTTTCAAAAAATACACAGTAACCAAGAATGAATTTTCAAAAAATGCACAGTACTTTTATATTAAAATAACAGAATGCAAAGTAATTTTTCTTCCTATAAATACCGAAGGAATTCTTCTTTAGAATTCATAATTTTAGATTAAGTTTTCTTAATATAGTAATGCTAGTGAGATAATGGTGGAAGTAAGGGAAAGAAATAATTTTTTTTGGAAGAAGGTTCTGCTAAAATCCTAAGATAAGAATACTTCTCTTTTATATTTTTAAGGGTTATTTTCATATCGTTTTTAGAAATATATTATTATACTAGAATTAATATTATTTTAAGTTATTATTCTGCATAGTAAAATACTATTTCAATAGTAAAATACTATTCAAATAGTAAATTACTATTTACTATTACTATTTACCTTTACTATTTATGTTTTAGTATTTACCATTACTATTCACGATTTACTATTTACTATTACTATTCATGTTTTACTATTTACTATTACTATTCATGATTTACTATTCATTATTCACTATTCACCATTTAAAATTTACCATTTCTGCTTTAAGTAGTAATCTTAATTTTCATCTTGTAACTATATTAAAATGAAATTGGTATGTTTTAAAACTCGGAGATGAGGCGCGCACAGATTTTCAATAACGAATCAGTATACAAGAGGTAAGGGGGAGTGAGATAAGAGTATAATATGAAAAGACATAAGAATAATGGGAGGAGTCCCCTACTCCTTTTAAATTTAATAATATTATTATTTTAAAATATTAACTCTTTAACTTAAAATTTATAATAAATTTTAAATTAAATATCTGATGTAACTAACTCTAACATACCTATGCAAGGACCTGTACTTTGATAACCGATATGAACTAGAATATACCTATGCAAGGACTTGGACTAGTATGACCCATATGGACTGAACTATACCTATGCAAGAACTAGATTATATGGACTTATATAGACCTATGCGAGGAATTGACCAAAAGGACTCAAATTGACTATATTAATAACCATTAGACTTTGAATTATAATATTTATAAATGATGCTTTATTGACTTGATTTTTGATTGATTATTTTTGTGTTTGTTAATTATTTATGATTGTTAATTCTGATGGATGATCTTGTGATGTGGAATTTGAGCATATAGTAAGAATGATGGAAAGCTAAAACTCAGTAAGAATTTTTTTACCTTACTCCTTAAATTCTAAGAAAAAGTATTATTTTATTTTTAGTCTTTTATTTCTTCTTAGAAATTATTTTCATTGATTTTACTTTTAATCTTTAAAAATCTACTATTTATTTCAAAAGAAGTCATTTTATGAAAATTAATTTATAAAAAACTTGAATTAATTAATTCTTGAATTAAAGAAAAATTTTATAATTTTTAATATTTTTTTAAATTAAGAATTATTATCTTTAAGTAAAATAAAATTTTTAAAAGTAAATTATTTTGTTCCAACCTAATAACTAAAGATATTTAGAAATAATTGAGATTTCTAAATTCGATATTGTTAAGATTCAATTTGAGAAAAAAAATATGCAAAGTTTTCTATGATAAGTTTTAAGATATTTAAGGCTTGGAAACTCAATTTTTGTGAGAATTGAAAACTGTACCAAATTTATTTCTGTGGGACAGAAATTTAGAGAATTGAGAAAATGTACAGTTTATTGAAATGATGTTGTAAACCTTTAAGGTATTTAATAATTGAGTTTCTAAAAGCCTTAACCAATTAAATACATGAGTAGTTCATGCATCATAAATCATTATAGTGAAACAAAATGATATTGTCTGGGGACGGATTATAGAAACCGAGGATACATTAGAGGAGACTTAATTACGAGCCTTGGGATGAGAGGGTGTGAAAGAGTGCTTCAGGGGACCTGGGGTAGCTCCCTAGTGTCGGGTACTTTCACAATAAAAACTTTCTCAATCTGACTAGTCTCTAAGTGTTTCCATGCCAGTTGAGCTGTTCATGTTATTATTATCCGGACTTATGGAACAGTGTAAACTTCTGGTTGGCCCAGTACAAATTAAAATTTAAGGGCCCGCATATATTGGTAAGTTATGATGAAGATATTGCATAACATTCATGCATTCATAATTGATTGTGTATGTGATTGTGATTGATATTATTATGTATTGGTTTGTGAAAACCCTTTGTTGCTTATGTATTATTCAAGAA
This sequence comes from Clitoria ternatea, assembly GCA_037962975.1. NCBI lineage: Eukaryota > Viridiplantae > Streptophyta > Magnoliopsida > Fabales > Fabaceae > Clitoria > Clitoria ternatea. The sequence goes on from CM075672.1 coordinate 231,223,405, forward strand.
TATTATATTCTGTTTCTCACTCCTTTCTCCGTGTTTTTGTTTCATATGTTTTAAATTGATGGTTCAGAGGGAAGGATCGAAGAATCTCGGCAGTGAATTTAGCACGTCCTAGAAATAGAGCTCGGTATGAATACCGTGGTCCAATGAATAAATAAAGTTATTAAGTAATGCTTCTGGGCCATGGAGTTTCCTCTCTTTCTTATAATGTTTAATATTTATTTTCTTCGGATGAATGTAAAAAAAAATTACTTTATAAAGTTTTAATAATATTTATGAGGTATTTCAGAAATGATGTATGTAATTTATTCCGATAGTTTCTTTTTAATAATCATATCTTTAGTAAAAAAAAATTTATGAATTTTTATAGAATTTATTAAAGTGTAACAGAGGGCATTACACTTGCTATATGTCTCCTTGTATAGGAATGTAAATGGAATGAAGTAGTTATGACAGTAGTTATAGTGAGTATTAGTGAGTATCTATTGATATTTAAAACATTGTAATTAAGAAGAAAATAATACGTAATATACTAAATACCATATTATTCTATATGAAATAATATAAATTGGTATAATATGATACAAATATAACTTACTACATTAAAAATACTATCATGAATCAATAATAAATAAATTGTCTCAATATAAAATAAAAAATATCTTAATATTTAAATATATTTAATAAAAATAATATATTTATAAATATACGGGTTCTCATTACAAGTATACCACAGGTAGCTATAGTGGCGAGTTTTTTTTCATAATCATATGCTTATATACAAGTGGATTCATATCCAAGACATTTAGTCATTTTTAAAATTAGGTTTAAAAAGTACTTTGACTTATTACGACATCAGACAATGGCTGTGATCACAGAGACACTCTACGCGAAACATCATGATGCTGATCAAACCCATTGCATTTCTTTTCCCATGACCGAAGTCCTTACAAACTAATGTTATGGTGAGTTTGGTGGATCGATTAGGGCATATCGGTAAGTAACCTGTAGAGGGTGACAGGAATGTATATAGAGGACTCAACTACCACCCACCCTTATAAATACTCCTTATTTATAACTCATTAAGGTGCCTTACTTTGTCTAATTGACTCATAAATAAACCCATTTTTATCCATCAACGTAATAGGATTAGTGTGATAATCAAAGATTGAACACCAAGTATTCTGACTCACCATTAGATTAGGAGATATAATACTGGATCCCTACTAGACCTAGTGTAATATATAAGAAAGTTTTGACACTGGTACTAACACTAATTGTGTTATTCCCATATCAGATAGTTCTTTAGCACGCTCAGTGGGATTCTTACTAACCTATTAGTCGTATTTTCTCCCCTTACTTATCACTAGTTTAGGTAAAAATGAATTGTAAAAGCATAAAGTATAAAATTACTACCAAGTGAGACAATGCAGGTTGTCTCTTTTGTGTGACCTAGGGAGCTCTAATAGATAATGTTAGTATAAAGGATTGATATCGAGGTAGAGTTTCAACAAGGGAAGCAGGGTTCTTTCAACGTGCAACTGAGCCATTTTTTATAGACAAGGTTGGGGCATTTAGATGGGAACCCAATGGGCCGTATTGTTTTATATCCTATCTAACAGGCCCATAAAAGCACAACGTTGTGGCTAACCAATGCATGTCACATGTCTATACCCTTTTGGTGAGCAATTACAACTTATCAACATTGCTTGAAAAATAAAGCTTGGTCCATCAAAGTTGTCATGTCGACTGAATAATAGAAATGTATATGGCCAATTGTTCCATAATTATGCTATGACTTAGCCTATTAAAGAAACTCGCAAGTCATTTCAAAAAGTTGGGAGCAAATGATCCGGGTCACACACCGTGTAGTATCCTAGATTAAATTTAATGGTTGAAGGGTATAAAATTTAATTATGAAGGATAAATTAAAATAATTGAGGACTAAGGAGTAAAATAAATAAGGGTTTAATTGGTCAAGTTTAAACTTGAACCAAGGGTTACTCAGGTTGGTTTTGGGGTCAACTAAAGCAACCTAACCCAACTAACCAATTTTTCCCTAATTAAAAGAAAAAGAAAAGAAAAGGATTTTCACCTATATTCTTCTCTTCATTTTTGTAACCTTCTCCCCTCCTTTTCTTTCTCATTTCAAACATCACCATCTCCATCTTCCTCTTGCATTCTACTTTATCTTCCACTTCTCCTCACCATTTCCACCATTATAAAGCTATGACACTACCTTATACTTCATCTCTTCTTTATTTTTGTTTTCTCTCAAGGCAAGGAAAGTCAAGCATCCCTCATTTCCTCTCTTCCTCCAAAAATAAAAATCACTACCCAACACCTCCATCTTCTAATTCGAAATTCAAGCAAGGAGCAAGGACCTATTTTCTCATTTTTCTCCTAGCAAAGGTTAAGTTTCAATCTTCATAATCTAAGGTAAGTGGGTGTTAACCCTTAAACACCTAATGTTGAATTTTGGCATCCCAATGCTAATTTCTTTCAATTCGGCATTGTAGGAAGTCATTGAAGTTCGTTGGTAATGTCGAAACCATTCAAAACCCATTTTAAAGACTTCGTTTGGTAAATCAAAAACTTTCCAATTCTAGCAATTTCCACTAATTAAGCTTAGTTTCTAGTTACTTATGTTTTAGGTAGCTTAGGGAAAAAAGAATTAGTAAGTTTTGGAATTTAAATCAAGATTGTGAGTCATCAATAACTTTTTAATGTGCAGGTTGGGTGTCAAATTTCAAAAACAAACGTCATTTTCATTGCGGTGTTAGCTAAGGTACAAAAGAGAAGGTATGGTTTGAGTATGTGGGTAACTAATATAGTACTTGTATCCTATGATGTTTTGGAATGTGATGGAATAATAAATTGATTGATAATTTGAATGATTCGTGTATGATTATGGTAGTGTGAAATTATAACATTATAAGTCCATAATATGTTTAATGTATGTATATGGGTTTATAAATCTATAACATGAGAATAGAGTGTGATTATGATGATATTGATGATTTAAAATTGAGAATTAGGATACATGTTAATAATGATGATAATGAGATTGAGAGTATGACCTGTAAGTGGGGGTAATTGCCAATGAGGGCAATATATATGCATTGAGTTGCATTTGATGAGTTTAGATGTTAGCATCATAGATTATACATATTTTAGGCATATAAGGGAATGCAAGGGACTCTTGTTGCCGGCCCTGTTGGGAGTGGCTCTATGAATGAGCATGGAAAGCCATGTGGATCAAAGTGGACCTAACCACTCTAGGCTAATGTATCCTAAAGCCAACCTACAACACCATGATTATTATGAGTTGCATCACCAAGGGTGACAAGTGTTGCAAGATGGGTGACAATGTGAAATTCTGGTAAATAATTAATAAGATATGGCCATTTATGTAGATATTGTAGTATAACCCACTTGAGCTAGATTTGCATGGCATCTGATGCATTAGTGATATGTAATGTTGAGTAAGGCATGACATGTGTATATATGTATCACATGAATGATGATGATTAGATTTTTAATGATGATGATGATTAATGAGAATAAATGTGTCGGTAGTGCATGTTTTTATAAATTGTATGCATATGTACAGGGTAATAAAATTGGGTGTATTAGCTATGATGGTTGTGGTAGCTAGTACCATAGTTTACTACTTTCTACTTGGGACAATACTTACTTTTCCATCCATTTTTAATGAAAATGTAGGGAAATGACGCGTGGTGACTTTGGAGATGGCATGATTGGCAATACCAAGGTGTGGCACTAATAAAATGGTCATTTATGTCCATTTTGGCATGTTCAATAATTATGTATGTATAAATATATCTTTTGTGTGTAAAATATGCATATTGTTGTAGAATTGTGTAGAAATAATGCAATAATGACTTTGAGAAACTATATGTATATAGCCTTATATGGCACATGTTGTGGATTGATTTTGACATGGAGTCAAGACTCATGATAAGGTTGATGAGTGCTTATTTTATGATTAAATTCATGGCTCAATTAGAACTATTTTTTGAATAACTTAACAAAATTAATAAATAATTGAGCATGATTTTTAGTATAAAGGGAGTATTAAGGAAAGAAGCTTCAAATCTGAAAATCAGGAACAACTTGTCAAAAGCCTTGAAGAAACTAAGAGCATCAAGCAAAGGACACTTGAGCGTGGTACACTACACGCCTGAGCGTGGAAGCCACGTTGCCCATGCACCCAAGTGAAGCAAGGAACTCACCAACAGCCCCTCACGCTTGAGCGTGAGCTCGAGCTCGCTCAAGCGTGACTTCATGCATGACTGACGCTCAAGCGTGGCACCAAGAAGCTTAAAGCGTAACTGAAATGGAAGAAGGAACAGCATCAGGTCATCTCACGCTCAAGCGTGAGCAGGAGCCGCTTGGGCGTGACCTCGATCCCGCTTGAGCGTGGCTTGAGCGTGGAGTACATATGTTGAACCAAGGAACCACGCTTAAGCGTGGGCAAGCAAGCTCAAGCGTGACTCACCCAGCGTGGGCTTCTTAATTCTTTATTCACCCGTAATGCGATGCAAACTCATCCACTTTCTGCTGTTTCCACCAGTCTCTGAAAGATGCCGCATGGGTTCTACGTAAGTGGGTAAGAGAAACTAAGCCAAAAACTCCTATAAAGCAAGCTGCAAACAGGGCATCATCATCAATCTCCTATCACATCATACATTAGATTCATCCTTTGTATTTTCATACTTTCCATTTTCTGTATTCATTCCTTTGATGGTGAAAATGCAAGGCATGAGTAACTAATCTCCCTTATGGGATTGGCTGTAATCCATTCAACACTAAAGTAATGCTGCTGTAAGTTTTCATTTAGTAATGAGATTTGATAAGTTGCTGTATTTCCTTCTGCGTTTAATGCCTGAAAGTACTTGATCACTATTTTCTTGTTCTAAGTTTTCTTGAGTATGCTGGGAAGTGACTTTTGAAAGCAGACCCTGAAAGAAATGCTTGTTGTGAGTAGGTAGCCAGGGATGGCGTCTAACGCAACAAACGTCAAAACAATCGATCGATAATGCTGGAATGGTTTCCAAAGTGACTGAGGGATCAGCGGTTTGGAAATCATTCTTATGAATTTTGTAGTCGAGGGATCGATGCAAATGACTTTGATTGTGACGTAGAACTTATCTTTTCGATTTACTTATATGGAAACTTATGCAGCTTACAGAGGTGAAGATGTGATGAAGCCAATCCCTGTTTTACAAAACTGATTTTTCCAACCTCATTTACTGTCATCTTTTGCACAATATTATTCTCTGTTATTCTGTTACTTGCTGTTTTTCATTCAACAACATTCACAACAAACCCAAACAAAAACTTTCTGCCAAATCAATTCAAACTAAAGTCTTCATTCTAGCACCTCCTCAGTGGAACGACAACTATACTATATTACAACTTCTGTGTTTAAACTTGGCACATCCATTTCATTGAGTTCATATTATACAAACTTGATTCTCTCTCAGTGAACTCTTCATTCCACTATCTCAAACATCACCACCACAACCCCCCTTACCAAGTAATGGCTCATCAAGTTTTGGCGCCGTTGCCGGGGAGGTGATTTAAGTTCGAATATTTTAGCATTGAATTGACAAGACAGTGTAAATAAACTTGTTTGTAATTTGTTTTTATTTTTTTTATTTTTTACCTTGCTACTTTGAGTTCTTGATTTATGATCTTGAGAGGACAGGGTACAAAAGAACAACTTGCATTTGATCCTGAGATAGACAGGTTCCTTAAGAAAATCAAGAAAGCCAAGAAGGACTTCCACGTAGGACAAACTTCCTCTGTTACAATGGAGGACAACAGCAATAATCAAAATCCACCAAGGAGAACGCTTGGAGATTACACAGTGCAACAAGGACCTAGACACTACTCAAGCATTGCTATACCAAATACAATCAGGGCTATAGAAATGAAACCTGTTTTCCTTAGTTTAATTAGTTCCCATCAATTTCATGGAATGTCCAGTGAAGATCCTTACACTCACTTGGCAACATTCTATGAATTGGTAGGAACAATGGGATTTAAACAGGAAGTAATTGAGGCAGCATACCTAAGATTGTTTCCTTTTTCTCTTGCAGGAAAAGCCAAAGAATGGCTCCAGTCACACCCAAATCAAAGCTTGAATAGCTGGGAGACAGTGGAGGAAAAATTCCTACACAGATTCTTCCCACCATCCAGATTCATCAAGGCTAAATCAGATATCACAACATTTAAACAAAGCCATGATGAACCCTTTTGTGAAGCATGGGAACGCTTCAAATCTCTCCTCAGAAGATGCCCAAACCATGGACTGGAAGATATTGCCCAATTGAATATCTTTTACAGTGGTTTAAAGGGTGATACTAAAATGATTTTGGATGCAGCAGCTGGAGGAACCATGATGACAGTAGATGCAGAACAAGCTACAAGGATCATTGAAGCATTATCATCCACAGATTACCAGGCTCAGCATGACAGAACACAAATCCAAAAGAAGGGAGTGTTGGAACTTAATACAACAGATGCCATTTTGGCTCAAAATAAGATTTTGACACAACAAATTGAAGTTCTGACACAGCAAATGGCAAAACTCCCGCAACAACTGCATGCTGTACAGTCCTCTACAGGAAACCAACAAGCACAAATGAGATGTGACTTTTGTGGAGGAGAACATCAGAATGGACACTGCCAAGGAGAACAAGGAGACCAATCCATCCTCTATATGAATAACCAAGGTAAGCAAAGTAATTTCAATAACAATACTTACCCCAATAATTTTTCACAGGGATGGAGGAATGGTCAAAATGGTGGATGGAAGCAAGAAGCAAGCACATCCAACAGACAGCAACCTTATCAACAAGGTCCTTCATTGACAGAAAGGACATCAAAACTAGAGGATACTCTAGAAAAATTCATGCATGTCTCAATCACCAACCAAAAGAACACTGATGCTTCGATAAGAAACCTGGAGACACAAGTGGGACAATTGGCTCGCCAAATTACAGAGCATCACAACTCTCAATTTGGAGCTAATACACACCCAAATCCAAAGGAGCAATGCAAAGCAATCACAACAAGAAGTGGAAAGGTCATTGGACAAAAAGAGAATGACAAGGTGGAAGAAAAATTAGAAAAAGAAAAAGAAACAGAAGAGGAAGTTAGTGAAAAAAAGAAAGAAATAAAAGAGGGGAAGAAGAAGGTGGACAACCCAACACCACAACTGAAGAGCTTGCCGTATCCAAAGAACCCTTCAAAAATGGACAAGGAAAGGCAATTTGCAAGATTTATGGATATCTTCAAAAGGTTACAAATAAACATACCTTTTGTGGAAGCCATGGAGCAAATGCCAACTTACGCTAAATTTATGAAGGAGCTGTTAACAAAGAAGAAGAGATTTTCTGAAGAAACAGTGGAGCTTGCAGCAGGCTGCAGTGCCATCATTCAAAAGGCACTGCCACAAAAAACAAAAGACCCCGGAAGTTTCACAATCCCAGTAACTATTGGTACTCTACCAGTAGGAAAAGCACTCTTGGATTTGGGAGCAAGCATTAATCTAATGCCTCTCTCAATGGTGAAAAAAATTGGAGATCTTGAGGTGAAGCCAACCCGGATGACCCTCCAGCTGGCGGATAGGTCTATGAAATTTCCATATGGCATAGCTGAAGATGTACTGGTAAGAGTTGACAAGTTTGTATTTCCTGTAGATTTTGTCATAATGGATATAGAAGAAGATGCAGAAGTACCTCTCATTTTGGGGAGACCCTTCATGAAGACTGCAAAAGTAATCATTGATGTGGATGACGGGAAGTTAAAAGTAAGAGTGCAAGATGAAGAAGTAAACTTCAACATGTTTGATGCAATAAAATACCCAAAAGACAAACAACAGTGCTTCAAAATTGATATTGAAGAAGAAGCCATCAGAGAACAAACCAACGAATGGTTCAACAGAGACCCACTAGAGAAGCTGAACATTGGAGCAACGGAGGAAGACAAGAAGGACAAGCAAGATACTCAAAAAGAAAGTCACTTTGAAAGGCTGTCTGAGGAAACAAAAGAAGTTGTCCCACCAAAAGTGGAGTTAAAAGCTTTACCTCCACACTTGAAATATGTCTTTCTTGATAATGATAACCAAAAACCTGTTATTATTAATAGGGAATTGACAGGTACAGAAGAGAAGCAGTTGATTCAAGTGTTGAAGGAACATTCAACAGCGATTGGATGGAGGCTGGAAGATTTGAAGGGAATAAGCCCAGCTTACTGCACTCATCACATTTACATGGAACAAGAATTCAAACCAATTGCTCAGCCACAGAGACGTTTAAACCCAACTATGAAGGAAGTGGTAAAAGGGGAGGTAACTAAATTACTAGAAGCTAGTATAATTTATCCTATTTCTGATAGCTCTTGGGTAAGTCCTGTGCAGGTTGTTCCAAAGAAAGGAGGAATCACTGTCATACAGAACGAGAAGCATGAATTGATCCCTACAAGAACAGTCACAGGATGGAGGATGTGTATCGATTACAGGAAACTAAACACTGCTACCCAGAAAGATCACTTCCCTCTGCCCTTCATGGATCAAATGCTAGAAAGACTTGCAGGTCAAGCATACTACTGCTTCCTAGATGGATACTCAGGGTATAACCAGATCGCAGTTGCACCTGAGGATCAAGAAAAAATAGCATTCACATGTCCCTTTGGGGTATTTGCATACAGAAAAATGCCCTTCGGATTGTGCAATGCCCCTGCAACATTTCAAAGATGTATGCTTGCTATCTTCTCTGATTTGGTGGAAAAATGCATAGAGGTTTTCATGGATGATTTCTCTGTTTTTGGTTCATCATTTGATCAATGTTTGAATAATTTGACCATTGTGTTGAAAAGATGTGTAGACACCAATTTGGTTTTGAATTGGGAAAAATGTCACTTCATGGTGACTGAAGGCATTGTATTAGGACATCAAATCTCCAAAAGAGGTATTGAAGTGGACAAAGCAAAGGTAGAAGTAATCGAGAAATTGCCACCACCAGGAAATGTAAAAGGAGTCAGAAGCTTTTTGGGCCATGCAGGATTTTATAGAAGGTTCATCAAGGACTTCTCAAAAATTGCAAAGCCTTTGAGTAATCTCTTAAACAAAGACACTCCTTTTATTTTTAATGATTCTTGTTTACATGCCTTTGAAACTCTAAAGCATAAACTAACATGTGCACCTGTAATAGTTGCCCCTGATTGGGGACTAGATTTTGAAATGATGTGTGATGCCAGTGATTATGCTGTTGGGGCCGTATTAGGACAAAGAAAGGCTAAAATTTTTCATGTTATACACTATTCTAGTAAAGTTTTAAACCCTGCACAAACAAATTATGCAACAACAGAGAAAGAACTCTTAGCAATAGTGTATGGCCTGGAAAAATTTAGACCTTATCTGATTGGTTCCAAGATTACTATTTTTACTGACCATGCTGCCATTAAATATCTGTTGAATAAGCCTGATTCTAAGCCCAGACTAATTAGATGGATCCTGCTAATGCAAGAATTCAACCTAGTTGTCAAAGACAAAAAGGGCAGCGAAAATTTTATTGCAGATCATTTGTCCCGACTTGTCAATCAGGAAGTCACACGGCTCCAACCTGAGGTGAAGGAAGAATTTCCTGATGAGAAGCTACTGATGATGAAAGAACGGCCATGGTTTGCAGACATGGCCAACTTTAAAGCTGCTGGAGTGCTGCCTGATGACCTTTCATGGCAGCAGAAGAAGAAGTTTCTAAGGGATGCAAAGCAATTCATATGGGATGACCCCTACCTATTCAAACTTGGATCAGATCACATCTTGAGGAGATGTGTGTCCCAAGAGGAGGCTGAGAGCATCCTATGGCACTGTCACAGCTCACCCTATGGAGGACATTTCAATGGGGAAAGGACAGCAGCAAAGATCCTCCAATCAGGTTTTTATTGGCCCTCTTTGTTTAAAGATGCTAATGTTTTTGTGCAGCATTGTGAAGCATGTCAGAAGACAGGAAACATATCAAAAAGACATGAGATGCCCTTGACTGCCATCCTCGAAATAGAAGTCTTTGATTGCTGGGGCATCGATTTTACTGGGCCATTACCAATGTCATTCTCAAATGAGTACATAATTGTGGCAGTAGACTATGTCTCTAAGTGGGTGGAAGCCATGGCATGTACTAAAGCTGATGCCAAGACTGTCATCAAATTTCTTAAGAAACACATTTTCAGCAGGTTTGGCACCCCAAGAGTCTTAATAAGTGATGGAGGCTCTCATTTCTGCAACAGTCAACTCCAAAGATGCCTTGAACATTATGGAGTCAAGCACAAAGTAACTTCCCCTTACCATCCTCAAGCCAATGGCCAAGTGGAAGTATCCAACAGAGAAATTAAGAGGATACTTGAGAAGACAATCAGCCAAAGCAGAAAAGACTGGTCATTGAAGTTAGATGAGGCTTTATGGGCCTATAGAACAGCATACAAGGCACCAACTGGATTTTCACCTTATCAGTTGGTATATGGTAAAAATTGCCATCTTCCAGTGGAACTTGAACATAAAGCATTTTGGGCACTAAAAACCCTCAACTATGACCCAAAGGCATCAGCTGAAGAAAGGAAGATTCAGATGCACAAGTTGGAAGAATGGAGGAATCATGCCTATGACTCATCCAGGATCTATAAAGAGAAAATGAAGGTTTACCATGATAGACACATCATGAAGAAAAGTTTTCACCAGGGACAATCTGTTCTTCTTTTCAACTCAAGGATGAAACTATTCCCAGGAAAACTCAAGTCTAAATGGTCAGGACCCTTTATTGTCAGGGAGGTGAAACCTTATGGAGCTATTGAGTTGCAAGATCCAAAATCTGAAAGAACTTGGGTCGTAAACGGACAGAGAATAAAGCCCTATTTAGGGGGAGAAGTGGAGAAGGTTGCCACTGATATCCTGCTAAAAGACCCATGATCAAACTCAGGCGTCGAGCTAATGATGTTAAACAAGCGCTTATTGGGAGGCAACCCAATCTTTTGTGTTTTATTTCTTTGAAAATTTTTCAAAAATAAAAATAAAAACAAAAATAAAAAAATAAAAAAGTTTCTGTTTACCTTGTAGAAGAGTCTCAAACAAAGGCAAACAAAACTGGAGCTGGAGGTTGAGTTCAGAGAGACATGAGGACATCACCACGCTCAAGCGTGGATAATCTAGCTTAAGCGAGCCGAGGTAAGTCCTAAGTCATCCTCATCAAGCTTAAGCGTGAGAGTCAAGCTTAAGCGTGGCACCTCTGCTAAAGAAGTTTTCAACAAAATAAACCCGATCTCACTTAAGCGTAACCTTTTACGCTTAAACGAAAGGACCTGGACAGCAATCAGAGGCTACCACGCTCAAACCAAGACCCCTGCGCCCAAGCGAGAAAATAAACTAAGCATCAGGTGGTTGGTCACGCTCAAGCGTGATACCCTGGCGCTCAAGCACAACACCCCTACGCTCAAGCATGCCAAACATACGCTCAAGCGAGCCATTAAATAAAGCATCAGGTATGAAAGATCTGTTACACGCTCAAGCGAGACAAACACAAGCCTGAGCGAGGGGAGCATACCTTGGAGCAACACCCACACGCTCTAGCGTGATAACTCCGCGCTCAAGCGCGCAACTCTTACGCCCAAGCGTGACAAAAACACGCTCAAGCGTGACATTTTCATTCTCAGACCCTGAATCCAGGCCGATCACGCTCAAGCGTGGGTATATTGTGCTCAAGCGTGGAGCTTTCGCGCTCAAGCGTGAAATCATGGCGCTCAAGCGCGATAATGCAAAACAGCCCCTGATGCTAATAAATGCAGAATTTTGAAACTGCCCACTCTCTCACTCACATAACCGTTCATCAACCTTCTGACTCTCTAAGTTTTATAACCGCACTCTCTTCTCCAATAAGTGTCTTTTCCCATTTCATTTCATAAATCACACTTTTATTTTGCAAACCATTCTCTCTAGCACGCTCGGATCCTCCCAGGTAACCACTGCACTACCCTCTTTTTGAATTAACAGCATATGATTACTGTGTTAGGGAAGATTGATACCTTTCTTTTTGCACACATTGATATCTTTTCTCCCTTTTTTAATAACCACCATGATCTATGCTTGGTTGTTTTTTTTTTTTGATTGTTCAGAGAAAGAGGTTTAAGGTTTGGCTCTTGTGTTTCACTGTAATGCATGTCCCCTTTCTGTTTCACATTCCTCTAATGCATGCTGAATGTTTGATAAAAGTACCGAAAGGAAGAATCTTAAGTGCAAATTGATTTTTAACTTTCTTGCAGATGGCCAGAACCAAGCAAACTGCACCAACTCCCCCTGCCACCATTTCCCCAAAAAGGAGTTCCCGAAAGAACAAGGGCAAAAGACCACGAACAGATGAAAAAGATGATGCTCCAAGGTTCAGGAAGAAAGGCAACAGCAAGCGGTATGAAGATATCTCAAATTGGACATTCATACCAGAAAGGAAAGTAGACTTGGCCTTGGGAGAATGCGATGCCTTCCTGCAGATCATAAGAAAGAGAAATTGGTTAAAAGTATGTTACCCAAGGGAGAAATTTGACCCTGAAGTGGTAAGAGAATTCTATGCAAACGCCTGGACAAGAGATGGAGGGGGGGAACGAAAAACCTATGTGCGGGGTACATGGCTCTCATATGACAGAGACACAATCAATTTCTACTTGGGGAACATCATGACCTTAGGAGAAGGGGAAATCTGCGAATATGCTGCCATGGTTGCAAGGAACCAGTTCATTGCCACACATGACCTTGAAGCCGCTATCTGTGTTCCAGGAGACCACTTTCAAATGGGGAAAGGAGAGACACCAATGAGAGTCTTAAGAAAGGACATGACTACTATTGCTCAAGTTTGGACTTCCTTCTTATTAGCTAACATTGCTCCTAACGCTCATGTCTCCGATTTGATTTTTAGTAGGTGTTACCTCCTATACTGTATTCTGAGAGAGGACATCTCTGTTGATCTAGCCCAAGTACTATCGGATGAAATCCACAAGTTTGTGATTTCTGACCAGAAGTATTCCCAGGCAGGTCAAAAGGTAAAAGGGAGTCTTGGTTTTCCTGCCTTTATCACTGATTTTTGTGCAGCTCATGGTGTTGAGGTACAAGACCTTAAGCCAATCAGGCCTTCCATAGACAAACGCTTCATTGAGCGTTACTGCAGTAATCCAGCACTCCCTGCAACTGATGCACCTCCTCCACATGCCTCACAAGCAGCACAGCAAGCATTCAGCACTGCACCTGCCCACCCCCCCTCAGCACTGAAGCCAACCTGATTTTACAAGGCATTCACATCCTGAAAGTTCAAAACAGCTATCTCCTAGCCCAGCAGAACGCTCAACATAGAGGTTTGTTACATGTTCACAATGGCCTTTATCATAGCATTCCTGCAGGTCAACACAATCCATGGATGCCACCTGCCCAGTTTGAGGCCCTGCTTGCTTGGCCTGGGGACAGGCCTCCGTTTGTGGGAGGAGGTGAGGCTACACAGGAGGATAGGCCAGGAACTTCAACTCAGGGACCTCCAGAAAGAGACTTGGGAACAGAGGAGGACTCATCCGAGGAAGAGTGAAACTTTTTAATGCTTTCAGTTCTTGACAATTAAAATTGCTGCTTAGTTTGACAATTTATAGCTTTACTTTATCTTTAGTACAGCACACTTTAGAAATTGTTTGAGATTATATGCCTGTGATCATTCCTATCTGCTTGTGATTATTCTTGTTTGTTTTTGATTATTCCTGTTTTGATGATTAAGACTTTGAACATCCCTGAAAACCCCAACCAAAGATTTCACTTTTTGAACAAAGAAAAGTTTCTAAGCAGCACAATGTTTTTAGGCAACAACACTGAGTTTTTTTTTTAGGCAAAATGACTTAATTAAGAACCAAGGAACTGGAATGCATGTATTGTTGCTTGTTTATATGACTTGAACCCTTTTCTGTTAGAATAAGGAAGTAACCTTTATATCTTGATGAGAGGTGAGAAAAATCTAAACACTTGAGAGCCTCATTTGAATTTGTTAAATTAGCATTGACTGATTTTCTAATTAAACCTTTTTCTTAAGAAACAAGCAAGGAAATGATAAGGCAATTTTGAAAAATAATTAGCCAAGAGCCAAAAAGCTACCCTGATAAAAATATCCGATTTTTTGGCAGCCCATCTTTGAGCCATAAAAGCATGACATTTTTTTTTTTCTCTGACCTGAGCTAAGCATAAAAGCAAAAATTCTACCTCACCTGCATGTTCATCTTGAAAAAGAGCATAAAATAATTTTCTCAAAAGAAGATGAAACAAATGGAGGCAGGAGAAGAAAATGCAGAAAGAATAAGTAAGCTCTCCAACGATTGTATAAAAGAGCTGGAGTAAAACAAAAGAAAAGTCTGAAGTTTCAATGCAGAAAAGGAGCCTTCTAAAGCAACCAAAAACACTTATGCTCTTCTTTAAAAACATGCGTTTTGAAACCCAGAAAAACCAAAGTTTCTTGTTAACCCAGCCTCATTACACCCTTAAAAGACCTTCTGATCCTTGCTATTCATTTGAATTTTGGTTTTACTAGAAATGACGGGCAATGTTAAGAGAACATTTCTAATGATGGATGAGCGAAACAGACACAGGGTAAGGAAATAATGAGAAATTCTATATTCTTACAGCAATGGGTTACATGCTTTATGAATAAGGTAATGGTGCATTACATTTTAAGGAATTGGTATTAAGAAAATCATTTGTCTAGATATTAAGCCAGATTATTGCCTTTTAAACTTTTGTCTGCAAAAGAAACTCAGATTTTTAAATGCTTGTTTTCCCTTTTCAAATCTTCTTTTTACTTGAGGACAAGCAAAAATCTAGGTTGGGGAGAGTTTGATGAGTGCTTATTTTATGATTAAATTCATGGCTCAATTAGAACTATTTTTTGAATAACTTAACAAAATTAATAAATAATTGAGCATGATTTTTAGTATAAAGGGAGTATTAAGGAAAAAAGCTTCAAATCTGAAAATCAGGAACAACTTGTCAAAAGCCTTGAAGAAACCAAGAGCATCAAGCAAAGGACACTTGAGCGTGGTACACTACACGCCTGAGCGTGGAAGCCACGTTGCCCATGCACCCAAGTGAAGCAAGGAACTCACCAACAGCCCCTCACGCTTGAGCGTGAGCTCGAGCTCGCTCAAGCGTGACTTCATGCATGACTGACGCTCAAGCGTGGCACCAAGAAGCTTAAAGCGTAACTGAAATGGAAGAAGGAACAGCATCAGGTCATCTCACGCTCAAGCGTGAGCAGGAGCCGCTTGGGCGTGACCTCGATCCCGCTTGAGCGTGGCTTGAGCGTGGAGTACATATGTTGAACCAAGGAACCACGCTTAAGCGTGGGCAAGCAAGCTCAAGCGTGACTCACCCAGCGTGGGCTTCTTAATTCTTTATTCACCCGTAATGCGATGCAAACTCATCCACTTTCTGCTGTTTCCACCAGTCTCTGAAAGATGCCGCATGGGTTCTACGTAAGTGGGTAAGAGAAACTAAGCCAAAAACTCCTATAAAGCAAGCTGCAAATAGGGCATCATCATCAATCTCCTATCACATCATACATTAGATTCATCCTCTGTATTTTCATACTTTCCATTTTCTGTATTCATTCCTTTGATGGTGAAAATGCAAGGCATGAGTAACTAATCTCCCTTATGGGATTGGCTGTAATCCATTCAACACTAAAGTAATGCTGCTGTAAGTTTTCATTTAGTAATGAGATTTGATAAGTTGCTGTATTTCCTTCTGCGTTTAATGCCTGAAAGTACTTGATCACTATTTTCTTGTTCTAAGTTTTCTTGAGTATGCTGGGAAGTGACTTTTGAAAGCAGACCCTGAAAGAAATGCTTGTTGTGAGTAGGTAGCCAGGGATGGCGTCTAACGCAACAAACGTCAAAACAATCGATCGATAATGCTGGAATGGTTTCCAAAGTGACTGAGGGATCAGCGGTTTGGAAATCATTCTTATGAATTTTGTAGTCGAGGGATCGATGCAAATGACTTTGATTGTGACGTAGAACTTATCTTTTCGATTTACTTATATGGAAACTTATGCAACTTACAGAGGTGAAGATGTGATGAAGCCAATCCCTGTTTTACAAAACTGATTTTTCCAACCTCATTTACTGTTATCTTTTGCACAATATTATTCTCTGTTATTCTGTTACTTGCTGTTTTTCATTCAACAACATTCACAACAAACCCAAACAAAAACTTTCTGCCAAATCAATTCAAACTAAAGTCTTCATTCTAGCACCTCCTCAGTGGAACGACAACTATACTATATTACAACTTCTGTGTTTAAACTTGGCACATCCATTTCATTGAGTTCATATTATACAAACTTGATTCTCTCTCAGTGAACTCTTCATTCCACTATCTCAAACATCACCACCACAACCCCCCTTACCAAGTAATGGCTCATCAAAGGTGTGGATGATATATTTTGAATGGCATAGGCAAACAATGCACCTCAATAAAATTATATGAATGTGTATAATGTGAAATATATGAAGTTAGTGTTGAAATTATGCATGAAATAAGTGGATATGTCATTTAAGGCGTGGATTGGTACACTAAATATGTAGGAAGGAAGACAAGTCCAATTTAGGTATATTAATGTGTACGTGGAGTGATTTTGGCACAAGACCTTTCTAATTGTAAAGTCACCTACCTTATAAAATGACATATTTTGATCTAAAACTTTCAATGCGCATAATTTTCAATTGGATAAGTATTTTGACATGGGACGTAAACCTTTAGCTTAGAAATAATATATATTATCTTGTGGTAAATTTTGGCCTTATTTGGAGGAGATTTTATTAGTTTAGGCCAATATATAAATTGGATCTTTTAAAAAATGGACTATTTTCTAATGTTGCTAAAATTCCTGTGGGGTAGTTATGCAATTCATAAAATTAGGAACAATCTAGACCTAATTAGCTTTTTCTCCCTTATCAGAGTTGTAGATAATTGAGCTACAGATATTTAGAAATTAAATTCACTTTGAAAAGAGTCCTGTAGGTCAAGTTATGCAAAAAACACTTTAGCATGTCTCTACTGAAATTTTTATATGCATAACAGTCTACACTTTATAGAATTGGGAGTAATCTAGACCAAATTAGTCTTTCATTCCTTCATCAAAGTTGTGTATAATTTAGTTACGGGTATGTAGAAATTAGATTCACCTTAAAAGAAGTCCTATATTTCAAGTTATGCATAAAACACTTTAACATGTCTCTGTTGAAATATTTATCTGCATAATAATCTGCACTTTACAGAACTGGGAGCATTCTAGACAAAATTAGTCTTTTGTTCCTTCATCAATGTTACATATAATTGAGTTATAGACACTTACAAATTTGATTAAACTTAAGAAAAGTTTTGTAACTTAAGTTATGAGTAAAACACTTTAATGTGTTCCTGTTGGAATTTTCATGCATGACATATTTACATTTTATGAAACTAGAAATTATATGAGCAGAATTAGTCTTTTTTTCCTTTATAAGTGTTATAGGTATTTAAGTTATAGAAATATACTAATTATATTCACCTCAATTGAAGTTTTGTAGCCCAATATATGTATAAAATATCAAACCTTTTACATAAAAGTGCAAAAAAATAGACTAGAATTTTTAGAAATTTCCTTTTAGTCTATTATTGAATATTAATTATGGTGTGACACTTTTTAGTGGTATGAGAGTATATTTTAAGGTTTTCAAGACCCATGGTATTGTTATCCACTCCGCGAGCTATGAGCACCTAATTCTTAATTAAATAAAAATCCAAAGAATTTTTTTTTGATTAATTACGAACGCAAATTAACCGTTCAGAAGTCCTAAACAATGGTTTCTCTAACCCTAAACTGTTTCAAAAGGAATTAGATGGAGTCTCAATGCATCTTAGTAAGTCTTAGAGGTTCTGAGGTGTTGTGTAATTGATTACACTAAGTCATGTAATTGATTACAACAATTAAAATAGGATTCTAGAATCAAGGTATGCTTGGTAATCGATTACCAGGATCTGTGTAATCGATTACCCATGAGCTTCCTGCACAATCCTATATTTCTACTCTCTGGTAATCGATTATAACACCCCTGGTAATCGATTACCAGACAACCAGTATGTAGAATTTTAGCCATGGGCTAACTTTCGTATACCGTAACTTTCCCAAATGACCTTTAAACATGTCCAAACTTTGACACCACCTAAAACACATCATTTGTGACTTGTAGCACACGACCATACTCCAAATTTTTCAAAAATGAACAAGTTATGCTCATGAAAGTCATTCCCCGTGTTTGGTTAATTTCTGAAACCAATAGAGTAACTTCAGGTTACCTGAATCGTACCCAAATCAATTTTACAAATTAATGTAACCACTCATAATTAATTAAACATTCCTAATTTAATTATTTGATTAATAAAATTAACCCAATAATTAAATCTAGGATGTTACACATAATTCACCAACGTGAATTCTTTGGTAAGAAAGGTTAGAGGTTTTTTTTAGGGATTTTCCTGAATAGCCTTGTGGATGACCAAGCTGATAAGGGAAAATGTGCCTTTTGTGTGGACGCGTAAATACGAGTAGAGTTTCTAACAATTGAAAGCTCAACTTAGTTATACTCTTATGCTAGCATTGCCTGATTTACGAGATGATTTTGTTATTTTTTGTGATGCATGTAAGTTAGGTCTTGGTTGTATGTTGATACAACATGACCAAGAAATTACTTATGCTTCGAGGCAATTGCTTATCCTTTGAGGTCATTACGGCCACATAAAATGAATTATCCCACTCATGACTTGGAATTGGAAGCTGTGGTGTTTGCATTGAAGATTTGAAGGAACTATTTGTATGGTTCTAAGTTTGTGGTGTTCAGTGACCACAAAAGCCTTAAGTACGTATTTGATCAAAAGAAGCTTAACATCAGACAAAGGTGTTGGATGAAATTTTTAAAAGACTATGATTTCTAATTGAAGTACCGTCCAAGAAAGGCCAATGTTGTAGTTGATTCTTTAAGTAAAAAATCTGTGCATGTGGTAATGATTATAAACGTTAGGGTCGAGGTAAAGTCTGTTGATAAGATGGTTGTTGGTGCATTGAAAATAACCAATGAGGTCTTGAAGATGGTGTATGAATAGCAATTGATGGATCGTCATCTTAAAGAGTTAAAAAAGATTCAGGCTAATGGTAAGGACCTGTCACTATGTGAAGGCTCTGATGGAATATGGAGCCTGAAAGGCCAAATTTGTGTGCCTGAATGCGGTAACCTTAGGTAGATGGTATTGGAAGAAGCTCATTGTAGCATGCTAAGTATTTATCTAGGCATGACAAAGATATACCTGTTAAGACTTTGGAAAGTGCACCAATTTATCATTGTATTTTTCAAAATTTATAGATATCGTTCCCACAAGGATTGATAATTGTTAATAAAAAATTGTAATTTTTATTTATTAATTGTAAAAGTATCAAAACTTATTAACAAAAGAATGTTTCATCTACAACTTTGTACACAATTCATGAATTTAGAAATTGATTTATACATTGAGCAAAGAATAGTGTAAAGTAACTTATAAAACTATCTAGAAAATGACTATAAAAATTAACACTTTAGGATAATTCCAATACTTGAGATTTAAACACAGAATGACAAACTATGTTAGAATTAGGATTCCTGCACTAAAAATATAACACACTAACTATAAACATGCATATTTAATTATCAAGTTTATGTTATTACAACTTAAAATCATTAAACCTAATCCCTCAGTGAATAAATTCTAAATGGTTATCGTAAAGTCTGATCCCCTAGATGCTTTCTTAATAAAAACTTGCTTTAAGTGTTGGCCTTATCACAACAATAATTACTAACTCTATCTCTAGTAATTGGTATATTAAGGGTACTTCAACTTTTATTTCCGTTAAGAGTAGTTTTAACACGCATGAAAATCATTCTCTCGTTTGAAGTTCATACTAATAAAAGATTGAAATACTAACATGAAACTTGAATCATAAACATGCATAATTCATAATCACAACTTCATATTTATAGATTCGTTCACCAATTCCAACATAAACAGATTAGTTACATATGGTAAAAGTAAAAACATAACTTACAAGTAGAGATATGATGAACCATGAACTAAACTTGACAAAGGACTTCACAACATGAAAGGAAACTAGACCTAAGACAATAATCTCAAGTATATGGAAGGATTCTGTAGTGTAGAGCTCGAATGAAGAATTTGAAGAGGATGTATGAAATGATATAGGATGAATGAGATGCTGAAACCCTTGGTAATGAGCCTTTTTTATAGTTGGGGAGTTTGGACCTGATGCTACGCGTGGCTGTGGCATTGCGCGTCAAGTCTCTTACTTAGACTCCATTGATCTTTTCCTGATTTTCAGCTATGATCTTCAATAATGTTCCAATAATGCGTAGATAACTATTTATGCTTGTTTCCCACTATGTTCATGGCCATTATATGCAATAATTTGGCCCCTTTTCTGAGTGAAATCCCACCTGTTAGTGGGATACACGTAGCATCTGATGTACGCATAGGCCTGACGCTACGTGTCAGGGTCAAAATCCTGATGTTGAGCGTTGGGTTGATGTTACATGTGACATCCCGGCGCTGTTGAGGGCGGGGAGTGATCACCGGTGCATGGGCACGGACAAGGAGCGGCTCCTGGCAGGCTTCCAGTGGGGAATGTAACATCCCGGGCACTGTTGAGGGCGGGGAGTGATCCCCGGTGCATAGGCACGGACAAGGAGCGGCTCCTGGCAGGCTTCTAGTGGGAGGGACACATGAACGAACCAAATACATACCAGAATGAGAGGGATCCAAAGACTGTATAGGTATGGGACTATACAGTCGAGGATAGCTTAAAGGAATGAATTCGTACTACCTATACCAACAAATGCATTAGCCTTTTCGATGGCCTATCACTTAAGAACTCCAAAGTTAAGCGTGCTTAACTTGGAGTAATTCTGGGATGGGTGACCTCCTGGGAAGTTCTCGGGAAGTATGTGAGTGAGGACAAAAGCACATTGGAAAGGTCTTGTGTTGGTTTGTGGGGAGAGTCGTTCATTCCTGAAAAGCGGCTGGGGCGTTACAGATGTAACATCCCTGATGTTTTAATAAGAATTATAAGAAATGGGAAATGATAGTAAATATTTTAGAAGTTTTATTTAATATTTGTTCTGTCCGAGCCAAAGATTGGAAAAGCCGGTGTCGAGGTCGGTATCTGAAGCGCGAGCAGGCAGAGTTAAAGATCGGAAGTGTAGGAGAAGAGCGGGCAGGGCTAGGCGGTCTGGTCCAACCGTTGTGAAGAGAGCGCCTCACACGGGGTCATAGCCCGGATTAACCCCATAATGACTGAAACAACGGATATAAGTAACCAAGAGGTGAGCACGGATAAAGTATCCGATCTCTCAGGTTGTAGCTCGGATTTCCGAGGTATGAACATTAAGTTAGGACGGCGGGGCCGATATTTATGTCGGGCCTATACTCTTGCAAATTATTAGAGGATTGTGACTACTTAGATGTTGAGGGAATAAACACGTGTAATTGATTTGATAACTATGCAATAGTTTAAAATAGTGAAATTGATTAAATTTAGTAAGAATACAAATAAAATAAAAGAAAAGACGATCTTGCCCATGAGCTATATATATAAGGAAATTTTCTTCCTTCCCTCTTCATTTTTTTTTGCAAGTTACCTTTGCTGTCAGTTTGTTCCTTCTCTTTCGTTTTTCTCTCCTCTCTTAACGCTGATTTGCATGCGCTGGAGAGGGACTTCATTTGTGTCTAAACTTCAATTGAACTCCATTCCTGTGATCGAGGCTTCAAGGTGAGTCTACTGATCCGTTCCAAATTGTGATTCCCTCATTCTTTTATTCTTTGGCTGTTAAGGGCCATGCATGGCTATATTCGTGGCTGTTCTCCACTCCTCTGGTGAGTGTGAGCCCAGATGTAGTCCATGAACTAAGAGCGTTGAGGTGATGAGCTGTACTTTATGATTCGTAGGTAGTAGGCTAAGCAACGAAAGACTGAGTGACGGAGTTGAGATTGCGGAACCAGTGCTCAGAGAAAGAAATCGACACAAAGAGCAGATCATCGAAGCGTGGAACCAAAGTAAGGGGGTGTTAGGGTTATAATTAATTAGAATAGGATTCACTTCTTATACAGGTCATCGAAATAACGTAAACAGATTAAGGAAAATGTTGCTAAGCGTAGTTGTGTGTTTATGTTTGTGCATGTGTGACTGAGTACATTAATTAGTGGAGGATCGGGTATGGATAAGTTTATCATGTATGATCTTGTGATATCTAATGTGAAATGATCAGTGTTATGTGACGTTGGGTTAGCAAGCAGGCTACCCGAGTGATGAGGAATTGATATTATTATGTGAAAGGTAAACTGTTGAATGATTATGTGGTATGGGATGGCCGACGGTATATGATAGCCCCTCATTTCCGGCTCCCGTGGTTTTCGTGCCCAGTTGAGCTACCCAGTGGTCAAGTAGGACCCAGTGGTCGAGGTGGAGAGTCAAGCAGGACTCGGTGAACCAAGCAGGGTTCACGGGGTGTCAAGTAGGACCCCCAGCTGAAGGCCAATCCTTTAGTATCCGGATACTAGGAGTCAGATTGTATGAGAGTCAGTTGTGATGAATATGATGAATGTGATGAATGTGATGAATGTGATGGAATTGTGTAGTTGGTTTAATATAGTTACTGCATGAAATACACTATGTTTCGGTATACTTACTTACAGGTGATGCTTGATGTGTATGTATCAATATGCATGTATAGCGTTAAATTCCGTTCTATATTAATTATAATGCCAAACACTCACCCTTGCATTTTTTTTTAGTAACCAGAGTCAGGGAGGGGGAAGGAGCCATGGAGCCGCGCCAAGGGGGAGAACGGTGTCAGGGTCCGAGTGACTTCGAGTGACTCTCTATAGAGTCTTATGTGTGTATAAGAACTTCTTAGTATAATTATTAGTTGTGTTTAATTAAGACCGGATCAGATGTAAACCTATATTTTAAAATATATTACTGTTATTTGCATATGTTTTCATGGTAACTCTTTGGATTCACAGAACCATTTTTAGAGTAAAATTTTGAGAGGCAGGTTGCATGTCTTGTATAATCCGATGTGTGAAAGGTGTTCGCTCCAGCGAATAGAACCTCGTTTAAGTGAGAGTCCAGAATCTCGCCTAGACGCGTAGGGGCCTCGCTCAAGCGGGAAGCCCTGATTCCCTTTCTCCCATCCGTTGTACTCAAATTAAATTGTTTTTTTTTCTCTAAATATCAATTAATTTACAAGAAAAGGAAAAATTTATGGTGAGATGTAATTGTTTAAATAAAAATAAATGCAAAAATAACCTAGGATGTTACACTTGTTATCAGAGCGGTTCTTTCTAGAGCCGGTGTATGGGCCGATCTAGTGATTGTGATAGTTTTATGGAAGTTGATTGTATTTGGTTTTGTTGAGATTGTGTGTGGTCTGGCATCGTTCCCTTGGCACTCCACTGGCATAGTATTCTATGAATATAAGGTAAATTTACGATCCCCTGACTGATCTTGGTTATTAATAGTGATGTGTTTGCTTATTGTAGAATTACTAAATGGCTGGAGAGACTAGTTCTGGGGGAAGAGATGATTTCTTCTCTAGATTTACTCAACTGATGAGTAGGACCGAGTCCGGTCCCACTCTGGATAAATTCCTGAAAAGGAATCCTTCGACTTACAAAGGAGGACATGACTATGACAGGGCATACATCTGGATTAGGGATATCGAGCAGGTTTTTGAATATTTTGAGTGCTCTAAAGAGCAAAAGGTTTTATTTGCTACTTACCAACTAAAAGAAGAGGCTAGAGTATGGTGGTCTCGAGTGAAGGTACAGATGAACGCAGCAAATGAGCCATTGGTATGGGTGAATTTTTGAAGGAGGTTCCTTGTTAAATACTTCCCGGACAACTACAAAATCCGAAAAGAAATGGAATTCCTAAAGTTAGAGCAAGACCGGATGTCTGTAGCTGAGTACACCAGCAAGTTTGATGAGCTGTGTGATTTTTACCACCCTTTCTCGTTAGAAGGGACTGAAGGTAGCAAGTGCGCCAAATACGAAGCTGGACTACGGATTGAGCTCCGTAGTGTAATCATACCAATGGAGATTAGGGACTACCCAACCCTGGTGAATAAGGAAAGACTGACTGAAGAGGTGCAGTTACAACGGATGTCCCATCCGAAAGATAAAAAGCCACTGAAGGCAAAAGGATTCAATTTTAAGAGGATGAGTCAATTCTTCCGGGGTGGCAAATCTTCTGCTACCTCCTCATCCTCCTCTGGTCGGGGTTCCACTGGCCGATCGGGTAATCTCTCTGGGAATCGTACATGCTACAATTGTGGTCAGGAAGGACACATTGCCAAACATTGCCAAGCTAATCAGATTGTGTGCTTCCAGTACGGACGACCAGGGCACCTCATGTAACATCCCAGATGTTTTGATAATAGAAAATAAATTGGAAATGAGTAAATTATTATTTGGCTTATAATGAAAATGGTATATGAAATGTTAAGTGGGGAAAAACAGTTTTAAATGAAATTTTAAGGAAAATGGCATCAGGACCCTGACGCGTAGCGTGGATGGGACGCGTAGCGTCAGGTGTGATTTAGTGAGCTGACGCGTAGCGCCAGCGTCGCGATCTGTTTTATAACAGGGTCACACAGAACAGAACCTGTAAACCCTCTCTTTCATTTTCTCTCTTCTTTGAGGCGATTTGGCTAGGGTTTTGAGGGAAACTTGGATTCTTGGTGGTTTTAAGCAATTTGGAACCAAGGTAAGGCATCTAGGACCTCTAATCTTTAGTTTCTTCTCCTTCCCTTCATGGAATCCGAGTTTGCATGTGATGATTGGGGTTTTGATTCTGAGTTTCAGTGACTTGTGAAGCTTGGGTAATGAGTTTGGAAGTATAAGGGAGGTAACGTACTAACTAATTTGATGTTTCGGTGACCGTAGGTGCCGGAACGAGTGTTAGGCAAGCGATTGACAAAGAGGACGTCGGAAGCGAAAGAGGAACGGTGAATCCAGTGGCTGTAGGACGCTATCCACCCCTTGAGCAAACTGTCGGAGCTCGGGATAGAGGTAAGGGGGGTGTTCGGGTCATAATTAATTAGAATTGATATGAAAACGGATTATGGGAAGTTAAGAATTTAATAAGAGCTGTCATAAATACTATAAAGTAACTGAATATAATAGTTGTGAATATATGAGTATTTGGAATGAGATTAAATGGTTGAATATGAAAGAAATATGTTGATTGAATTGAGTATATGATGAAATAAAGATTGAAATGATGGAAGTGAAATATATGTGTAATATTTCCACTTTGAGTGGTGTATACTGTATATTTGATTATGAATAAAAATATGGAATTTTGAATTATTGACGATATATGCCATAGCATTGTATGGATGGGTTTGACAAGTCGGTCACCCTGTATTGTGAGCACATGCCAGTTTCTGGTAGTTGCACATGTGGTTTGTTGATGATATGTTATGATTATGAGATATGATATGTGAATATGTGGTATGGGATGGCCAACGGTATGTATACCCCTCGTTTTCTGGCTCCCGTGGTCTTTGCGCCCAGTTGAGCTACCCAGTGGTCAAGTCGGACCCAGTGGTTGAGGTGGAGAGCCAAGTCAGGCTCGGTGAACCAAGTCGGGTTCACGGGATGTCAAGTCGGACTCCCAGCTGAAGGCAAGTCCTTTAGTATCCGGATACTAGGCGTCAAATTACATGAGAGTCAGTTGTGACTTATGTGAATCTTATATTGATTGATGATGGAAAATGAATTATGAATTGAAAGTGAAATGTGAATGAATGAAAGTATGGTTTACATAAGTTAAAGATTGATGTGTATGTGTGTAATTGTATTGACGTGGATAAGTGCAGGAAATCGAAAGAGATTATGTAATAACAAAGAGTAGTAGGTATTGTTAAGTTTAATATTTCGTTCTATATTAATTATGATATTCCAAACACTCACCCTTGCTGTTGTTTAAATTTTAGTGACCAGTGACAGGGAGGATGCTAATGCTGCGGAGATGCGCCAAGAGGAAGTTTGATGCCAAGGAATGAAGATGTATATAATGAATGTAATAGTTTGAGTGTATGTGTTTAAGTGTGTAATAAGTAGTGTATTAATATGGTGTGTGGTAGATGATAAAGTATGTGTGATGAACTTGCCATGATTATGCATGTTGTGGTTTGATGACTATTTGATGAGGATGAATTATGGCACGGAGCCATTGACATGTGTGAATGTTGAATGTGATGGGCAGGTGTTGCATTGATGCATGATTGCTATGTGTGCTATGTGATTGATGTTAGGATGATGATTTGATTGATTTAGATAAGTTATGCATATAGTTGAATATTGAGTTTAAGGAACCAGATAGGTGAAATTAAGATTCGGTGGGTGTAAGAAACCCCATAATGCATCAATAGGACTTCTATGACCTTTAGGATTTAGATGCATTGGCTTTTGGTTCATTGGAATCCATTTAGGATGTTTGGTGTAAGGGTTTTGCACCTAATTGGGTTAAAATGCATTTCGCGCATAACTTGTGCATATGTTGGAATTTTGGCGAACGGACAGCGCCAATAGTTCCGAAATGGGGAAAACAGGTGGCCCGTGAAGTTTCGTGGCAATCGGATCTAAAACGGGCCAATTGGATAGGTTAGAAGTTAGTAAAATGGTTTAAATGTGTAACAGCATCAGGTGCTGTCACTGTCATGCCCACGCTACGCGTGAGGCTGGCGCGTAGCGTGAGGTGCGCAGCAGATGGCTGACGCTACGCGTGGGAATGGCGCGCAGCGTCAGGCCCCTGTTTCATATTTTTGATTCTTTTCTAAATTAGAGACACTCTAAGGTCTTGTCACACTATATAATTATTACTTTGAGTATGTTTAGTGAAAATAAATATTATTTTGAAATGAGAAATAATTAAACTTTATTAAATGTGAAAAATTTATTGAGAAAATTCATTAAATGGATATAAATAAAGGTAAATTGACGTAGGACGTCACAGGTGGTATCAGAGCGGTTCTTTCTAGAGCCGGGAAAATGGGCAGAGTTAGGGGATTGTTTGAGTCCTATATCAGGCTGTGTTGCATTTATTGCATTATGCTTGTGATTGTTTATATATTAACAGGTTGACTTGGCATCATTCTCTTGGCACTCCGGGCAGCGTCTTGTTATGTGTTTATACATGAGGTAATTTTTGTACTCCCTGGTCAATTATTGGTTATTAATGGTGATGTGTTTTGGGATATTGTAGAACTAAAATATGATGGAAGGAAGTAGTTCTGTTGGTGGTGATGATTTCTTTGAGAGATTTTCTCAAATGATGGGGAGGACTGATTCTGGTCCCACCCTTGATAAATTTTTAAAGAGGAATCCACCTATTTACAAAGGAGGACATGATTATGATGGGGCGCATATATGGCTGCGTGACATTGAGCAAACATTTGAATACTTTGAATGCTCTGAAGAACAGAGAGTGCAATTTGCTACCTATCAATTGAAAGATGAAGCTCGTGTATGGTGGTCAAGGACTAGAATTCAGATGAATGGGCGAATGAACCATTAATGTGGATGAATTTCAAGAGGAGATTTCTTGCTAAATACTTTCCAGATAATTATAAAATCCGCAAGGAGATGGAATTCTTAAAACTTGAGCAGGGCAGGATGTCAGTGGCTGAATACACGTCACAGTTTGATGAACTATGTGATTTCTATCATCCTTTCTCTCTTGAAGGAACTGAAGGTAGTAAGTGTGCAAAGTATGAATCCGGGTTAAGAATTGAACTCCGAAGTGTCATTGTTCCTATGGAAATCCGTGACTATCCTACTCTGGTAAATAAGGCCAGACTTGCTGAGGAAGTGCAGTTACAGAGAGCGTCCCAGTCAAGGGACAAGAGACCATTGAAGGCTAAAGGATTCAGTTTTAAAAAGATAGGTCAGTTTTTCCATGGTGGCAAGTCTTCTGCCACATCTTCTTCTTCTTCTGGACGTGGATCTACTGGTCGTTCTGGTGGTCGTGCTTGTTATAATTGTGGTCAGGAAGGTCATTTCTCTAGACATTGTCCTATAAATCAAACTGTTTGTTTCCAGTGTGGACAACCTGGACACCTTAGGCCCGACTGTCCACAGAGGCAGCAGCAGGGAGGACGTGGTAATCGGGCGAGTGCTTCTATGGTCCGTGGTGGGAATCTTCAGCGTGGAGGCCGAGGCGGCGGTAGCCGTGGAGGCCAACACCATAGGCGATCTGATGCTCAGTCCAGTGGTACTCAGAATGTTATGGCTGGACGTGTGTTTGCTTTTGATGCTTCTGAAGTCTCAAGAAATGATAATTTGGTACAGGGTAAGTGTCTTATTCATGACTATCTTGTAAATGTTATTTATGACTCTGGTGCAACCCACTCTTTTATTTCTGAGAGTTGTGTTCGGCGTCTTGGTTTGTCGGTGGTATTAATGAAGGATGCTCTTAATGTCTCCACTCCTACTGGTTCTACATTTCGAGCGACTACTATGTGTGAGGAATTACCTATGCAAGTAGAGGACCGATCCTTCCTGGTGAATTTAATATGTATGCCATTGAAGAATTTAGAATTTATTCTGGGTCTTGACTGGCTGTCTGTTAACCATGTTATGGTGGACTGTTATCGCAAGACTATAATTTTCTCTCAGGAATTGGACACTAAAAATGTGGTGAGTGATGTTTCTGTAATTTATGTTATTCTGTTAACTTCAGAAGGGCGGTATAATCTTAAACTTGCAGATATTCCAGTGGTGTGTGATTTTCCTGATGTATTCCCGGAAGACATTCCGGAATTGCCTCCAAACAGGGAGATTGATTTTGCTATTGATTTAGTTCCTGGGGCAGAACCTGTGTCCCGTACACCTTATAGAATGTCTTCAGTGGAGTTGGCTGAAGTAAAGAAACAAGTAAATGAGTTGCTAAGCAAAGGGTTTATCAGACCGAGTGCTTCACCTTGGGGCGCTCCGGTGTTGTTGGTGAAAAAGAAGGATGGTAGTATGAGAATGTGTATTGACTACCGACAATTGAATAAATTGACGGTTAAGAACAAATATCCTTTACCACGAATTGATGATTTGTTGGATCAGTTGCGAGGTGCTGTGGTATTTTCTAAGATCGATTTGAGATCTGGATATCATCAGATTAGAGTGAAGTCGGAAGATATTCTGAAAACGGCGTTCCGGACTCGATATGGACATTTTAAATATGTTGTAATGCCTTTCGGAGTAACCAATGCTCCAGCTATCTTTATGGATTATATGAATCGGATTTTCCAACCTTACTTGGATCAATTTGTCGTGGTGTTTATTGATGACATTCTAGTATATTCAAATTCTGTAGAAGAGCATGCACAACATCTTCAAATTGTTTTACAAGTGTTACGTGAAAAGAAGTTGTATGCTAAATTGTCGAAGTGTGATTTTTGGGAAGCAAGTGTGAAATTTTTGGGGCATGTAATCTCTTGTGATGGTGTGTCTGTTGATCCATCCAAGATTGAAGCAGTTATGGCTTGGGAAAGGCCTAAATCAGTGACTGAAATTAGGAGTTTTCTTGGATTAGCTGGCTATTATCGCCGTTTTATTGAAGGATTTTCCCGCATTGCACTACCCTTGACTCGATTGACAAGAAAGGAGAATCCCTTTGTGTGGACAGAAAAGTGTGAATTGAGTTTTCAAACGCTGAAGCGGTGTTTAACTACTGCACCTGTACTTGCATTACCAGATGTAACGAAAGAATTTGTGGTATATTGTGATGCATCCAAATTTGGTTTAGGCTGTGTGCTGATGCAGGATGATAGGGTGATTGCCTATGCTTCAAGGCAATTAAGACCGCACAAGCAGAATTATCCTACCCACGATTTAGAGCTTGCGGCAGTGGTATTTGCATTGAAGATTTGGCGTCATTACTTGTATGGGTCTCGTTTTGTGGTATTCAGTGATCACAAGAGTTTGAAGTATCTGTTTGATCAGAAAGAATTAAACATGAGGCAAAGGAGATGGATGGAATACCTTAAGGATTATGATTTTGATTTGAAATACCATCCTGGTAAGGCGAATGTTGTGGCTGATGCCTTAAGTAGAAAAGTATTACATGCAGCTTTCTTGATGGGCAAGGAACAAGAATTGTTAGAAGACTTTCGTGATATGAATATTGGGGTTGCCATTCAAGCCCCAGATCAGATGGTAATTGGAATGCTAAAAATCTCCAATGAATTCTTAGAATCCTTAGCCGTGGCTCAGGAGGAAGATGAAGAGTTGTTGGAGTTGCTTGACACTCAAGCAAGAGGCAAAGATATGGGATTAACTAAAGGTAAGGATGGAATTTGGCGGTTTAAGAACCGTGTAGTGGTACCCACAGAGGGTGATTTCAGACAAGCTGTATTAGCTGAAGCGCATAAAAGTTCTTTAAGTATCCATCCTGGTATCACTAAAATGTACCATGATTTAAAGAAAGAATTCTGGTGGTCGGGAATGAAGAAGGCAATAATTGAATATGTAAGATCTTGTGTGATATGTCAGAAGTGTAAGGTCGAACATCAAAGACCTCCAGGTTTACTTCAACCTCCAGAGATTCCAATATGGAAATGGGAAAGCATTACTATGGATTTTGTATCTGGGTTACCTCGTACTCGTTCTGGTTGTGATGCAATATGGGTAATTGTGGACAGGTTGACCAAGAGTGCTCACTTCTTGGCTATGAATATGAAATGGTCATTGGACCGGTTGGCTAGATTGTACATTACTGAGATTGTAAGGTTGCATGGTGTACCTGCGAGTATTATTTCGGATTGTGATCCTCGGTTTACTTCCAGATTCTGGGGGAGTTTACAGCAGGAATTGGGTACTGAACTGAGGTTGAGTTCAGCTTATCATCCTCAGACAGATGGCCAGTCTGAGCGTACAATCCAGACCTTGGAAGATATGCTTAGGGCTTGTGTACTAGAGCAAGGTGGCTCATGGGAGAGATACCTGCCATTGGTGGAATTTGCTTATAATAATAGCTATCATAGTAGCA
Organism: Clitoria ternatea; assembly: GCA_037962975.1. Classification (NCBI taxonomy): domain Eukaryota; kingdom Viridiplantae; phylum Streptophyta; class Magnoliopsida; order Fabales; family Fabaceae; genus Clitoria; species Clitoria ternatea. The sequence goes on from CM075672.1 coordinate 231,254,634, forward strand.
TTGGGATGGCTCCTTATGAAGCTTTATATGGAAGACGGTGTCGTACGCCTTTATGTTGGAATGAAGATAGAGATGCAATCCATTTGGGACCCGAATTAATTCAGGAAATGAATGATCAGGTAATAATGATTCGTGAAAAGATGAAAATTGCACAAGACCGTCAGAAGAGTTACTATGACAATCGTCATAGGCCACTTGAATTTCAGGTGGGAGATTGGGTATTCCTGAAGCTGTCACCTACTAAAGGTGTAGGCCGTGTGATGAAGAGCCAGAAACTTAATCCAAAGTATATTGGACCCTACCAAATATTGGAACGAATTGGTGAAGTAGCATACAGATTGAATCTTCCCCGTGCATTGACAAACATTCACGATGTATTTCATGTTTCACAATTAAGAAAATATGTTCCCTGTGATTCAATGATTGTACCTGAAGATTCCATTGAGTTGAAAGAAGATTTGACTGTGGAGATCGCACCTATTTGTATTGAAAGTTATCAAACTAAACGATTGAGAAACAAAGAAGTACCCTTGGTAAAAGTGAAGTGGCAAAATATAAATGGAGTGACGTATACATGGGAATTGGAATCTGATATGAAGCGGTTGTATCCAAATCTTTTCCAATAAGGTACGTTGATTTCGGGGATGAAATCTCTTTTTAGGGGGAGTGGATGTAACATCCCAGATGTTTTGATAATAGAAAATAAATTGGAAATGAGTAAATTATTATTTGGCTTATAATGAAAATGGTATATGAAATGTTAAGTGGGGAAAAATAGTTTTAAATGAAATTTTAAGGAAAATGGCATCAGGACCCTGACGCGTAGCGTGGATGGGACGCGTAGCGTCTGAGCTGACGCGTAGCGCCAGGCTAACGCGTAGCGCCAGCGTCGCGATCTGTTTTATAACAGGGTCACACAGAACAGAACCTGTAAACCCTCTCTTTCATTTTCTCTCTTCTCTGAGGTGATTTGGCTAGGGTTTTGAGGGAAACTTGGATTCTTGGTGGTTTTAAGCAATTTGGAACCAAGGTAAGGCATCTAGGACCTCTAATCTTTAGTTTCTTCTCCTTCCCTTCATGGAATCCGAGTTTGTATGTGATGATTGGGGTTTTGATTCTGAGTTTCAGTGACTTGTGAAGCTTGGGTAATGAGTTTGGAAGTATAAGGGAGGTAACGTACTAACTAATTTGATGTTTCGGTGACCGTAGGTGCCGGAACGAGTGTTAGGCAAGCGATTGACAAAGAGGACGTCGGAAGCGAAAGAGGAACGGTGAATCCAGTGGCTGTAGGACGCTATCCACCCCTTGAGCAAACTGTCGGAGCTCGGGATAGAGGTAAGGGGGGTGTTCGGGTCATAATTAATTAGAATTGATATGAAAACGGATTATGGGAAGTTAAGAATTTAATAAGAGCTGTCATAAATACTATAAAGTAACTGAATATAATAGTTGTGAATATATGAGTATTTGGAATGAGATTAAATGGTTGAATATGAAAGAAATATGTTGATTGAATTGAGTATATGATGAAATAAAGATTGAAATGATGGAAGTGAAATATATGTGTAATATTTCCACTTTGAGTGGTGTATACTGTATATTTGATTATGAATAAAAATATGGAATTTTGAATTATTGACGATATATGCCATAGCATTGTATGGATGGGTTTGACAAGTCGGTCACCCTGTATTGTGAGCACATGCAAGTTTCTGGTAGTTGCACATGTGGTTTGTTGATGATATGTTATGATTATGAGATATGATATGTGAATATGTGGTATGGGATGGCCAACGGTATGTATACCCCTCGTTTTCTGGCTCCCGTGGTCTTTGCGCCCAGTTGAGCTACCCAGTGGTCAAGTCGGACCCAGTGGTTGAGGTGGAGAGCCAAGTCGGGCTCGGTGAACCAAGTCGGGTTCACGGGATGTCAAGTCGGACTCCCAGCTGAAGGCAAGTCCTTTAGTATCCGGATACTAGGCGTCAAATTACATGAGAGTCAGTTGTGACTTATGTGAATCTTATATTGATTGATGATGGAAAATGAATTATGAATTGAAAGTGAAATGTGAATGAATGAAAGTATGGTTTACATAAGTTAAAGATTGATGTGTATGTGTGTAATTGTATTGACGTGGATAAGTGCAGGAAATCGAAAGAGATTATGTAATAACAAAGAGTAGTAGGTATTGTTAAGTTTAATATTTCATTCTATATTAATTATGATATTCCAAACACTCACCCTTGCTGTTGTTTAAATTTTAGTGACCAGTGACAGGGAGGATGCTAATGCTGCGGAGATGCGCCAAGAGGAAGTTTGATGCCAAGGAATGAAGATGTATATAATGAATGTAATAGTTTGAGTGTATGTGTTTAAGTGTGTAATAAGTAGTGTATTAATATGGTGTGTGGTAGATGATAAAGTATGTGTGATGAACTTGCCATGATTATGCATGTTGTGGTTTGATGACTATTTGATGAGGATGAATTATGGCACGGAGCCATTGACATGTGTGAATGTTGAATGTGATGGGCAGGTGTTGCATTGATGCATGATTGCTATGTGTGCTATGTGATTGATGTTAGGATGATGATTTGATTGATTTAGATAAGTTATGCATATAGTTGAATATTGAGTTTAAGGAACCAGATAGGTGAAATTAAGATTCGGTGGGTGTAAGAAACCCCATAATGCATCAATAGGACTTCTATGACCTTTAGGATTTAGATGCATTGGCTTTTGGTTCATTGGAATCCATTTAGGATGTTTGGTGTAAGGGTTTTGCACCTAATTGGGTTAAAATGCATTTCGCGCATAACTTGTGCATATGTTGGAATTTTGGCAAACGGACAGCGCCAATAGTTCCGAAATGGGGAAAACAGGTGGCCCGTGAAGTTTCGTGGCAATCGGATCTAAAACGGGCCAATTGGATAGGTTAGAAGTTAGTAAAATGGTTTAAATGTGTAACAGCATCAGGTGCTGTCACTGTCATGCCCACGCTACGCGTGAGGCTGGCGCGTAGCGTGAGGTGCGCAGCAGATGGCTGACGCTACGCGTGGGAATGGCGCGCAGCGTCAGGCCCCTGTTTCATATTTTTGATTCTTTTCTAAATTAGAGACACTCTAAGGTCTTGTCACACTATATAATTATTACTTTGAGTATGTTTAGTGAAAATAAATATTATTTTGAAATGAGAAATAATTAAACTTTATTAAATGTGAAAAATTTATTGAGAAAATTTATTAAATGGATATAAATAAAGGTAAATTGACGTAGGACATCACACCTCAGGCCCGATTGCCCTCAGAGGCAGCAGCAGGGCAGGACGAATAACCGAACTAACACTTCTGGGACCCGGGGTTCCAACTTCTCAAGAGGAGGTCGGAATGGAGCTGGTAGAGGGAACCCACAAGTGGGAAGATATGACGCCCAATCTAATGATGCCCAGAACGCCATGACTGGGCGTGTATTTGCTTTTGATCTTCAGAAGCTACCAGGAATGACAATCTGGTACAGGGTAAGTGCCTCATCTGTGGTTATCTGGTTGATGTGATTTATGATTCAGGTGCCACCCATTCCTTTATTTCAGAAAGTTGTGTGCGACGGCTTGGTCTGCCAATCAGTTTAATGGAGAACGCTCTTATTGTTTCCACTCCAACTGGTTCCACTTTCTGTGCCACTACAGTGTGTAGGGAACTACCGATGCAAATCGAAGCCCGTACTTTTCGAGTAAATTTTATCTGTATGCCATTGAAGGACTTAGATGTTATTCTAGGTCTTGATTGGCTTGCTGCTAATCATGTGTTGGTCGATTGTTATCAGAAGAATATTGTTTTCTCTCAGGAACTTGACGTGAAGAACGGGGTGAGCGATGTCCTAACCACGTATGTTGTTTTATTCGCTTCGGAGGGTCGGCATAACCTCCTGCTATGTGATATTCCGATTGTTTGTGAATTTTCTGATGTTTTTCCGGAAGAAATTCTGGAGCTACCTCCTAGTCGGGAGATTGATTTCTCTATTGACTTAATTCCCGGGGCAGAACCGGTGTCCCGAGCGCCATATAGAATATCTTCGGTGGAATTAACCGAAGTGAAGAAACAAGTAAACGAATTACTAGAAAAGGGCTTTATCCGACCTAGTGCCTCACCCTGGGGCGCTCCGGTGTTACTGGTAAAGAAGAAGGACGGTAGTATGCGGATGTGCATTGATTACCGGCAGCTAAACAAACTGACAATCAAAAATAAATATCCACTACCTCGGATTGACGATTTACTGGACCAGTTGCGAGGCGCCGCTGTGTTCTCTAAGATCGACTTGAGGTTGGGGTACCACCAAATCCGAGTGAGGTCGGAGGATATCCCAAAGACAGCATTTCGGACTCGTTATGGGCACTTCGAGTACGTAGTAATGCCCTTTGGAGTAACGAACGCTCCTGCCATTTTTATGGATTATATGAATCAGACTTTTCAACCGTACTTGGACCAGTTTGTGGTAGTATTCATTGATGATATTTTGGTATATTCGAGGTCGGACGAGGAGCATGCTCAACATCTTTGACTTGTTTTACAAGTACTTTGGGAGAAGAAGTTGTACGCTAAACTATCTAAGTGTGATTTCTGGGGGACTAGTGTACAATTCTTGGGGCATATAATTTCCCAAGAGGGAATCTCAGTTGATCCGACAAAAATTGAGGCCGTTATGGCTTGGGAGAGGCCAAAATCAATAACTAAAATCAGGAGTTTCCTCGGATTAGCTGGATACTATCGATGTTTCATTGAGGGATTCTCTCGGATAGCACTTCCTCTGACTCGGTTAACAAGGAAAGGAAACCCCTTCGTGTGGTCAGAGAAGTGTGAATTAAGCTTCCAAACTCTTAAGCGATGTTTAACGACTGCCCCTGTGCTTGCACTGCCCGATGTAACACAGGAATTTGAAGTATATTATGATGCATCTAAATTTGGATTGGGGTGTGTGTTGATGCAAGCTGATCGGGCAATTGCTTATGCTTCGAGGTAATTGAGGCCACATGAGGAGAATTACCCGACTCATGATCTGGAACTTGCAGCAGTAGTGTACGCGCTGAAGATTTGGCGTCATTATCTGTATGGGGCTCGCTTTGTAGTATTCAGTGATCACAAGAGTCTAAAGTACTTATTTGATCAAAAAGAGTTAAATATGAGACAGAGGAGATGGGTAGAGTATTTGAAGGATTATGACTTCCATTTGAAGTATCACCCGGGCAAAGCGAATGTTGTGGCAGATGCGCTAAGCAGGAAGGTACTGCATGTGGCTTACCTAATGAGTAGAGAACAGGAATTGCTGGAAAGCTTTAGAGATATAAATGTTGGAGTTGTTAGGAACGCACCAAACCGAATGACAATCGGAATGTTAAAAATCTCCAACGAATTTCTGAAATCGATGGTAGCTGCACAGAAAGACGATAAAGAGTTACTGAGGCTAATTGATGCTTAGAACCAAGGCAAAAATATGGAGATAACTAGGGGTGACGATGGTATATGGAAATTCAGGAACCGAGTGGTAGTGCCTGCACATGGAGATTTCAGGCAGGCGGTGTTATCAGAAGCACACAAGAGCTCTCTGAGTATACATCCGGGAGTAACAAAAATGTATCATAACTTAAGAAAGGAATTTTGGTGGCCAAACATGAAGAAGGCAATAATCGAGTACGTGAAATCCTGTGTGATATGCCAGAAGTGCAAGGTTGAACACCAACGACCTTCAGGTTTGCTTCGACCTCCAGAAATTCCGATCTGGAAGTGGGAAGGTATCACCATGGACTTCGTGTCCGGACTACCCCGCACTCAAACCGGATACAACGCGATTTAGGTGATTGTTGATCGACTAACCAAAAGTGCACATTTCCTGGCAATAAATATGAAGTGGTCGCTAGATCGATTAGCCAAGTTGTACATTGCTGAGGTCGTACGACTACATGGTGTGCCCTCAAGCATTATCTCCGATCGGGATCCCTGGTTCACTTCAAGGTTTTGGGGGAGTTTGCAACAACAATTGGGTACTGAGCTCAAATTGAGTTCAGCCTACCATCCCCAAACTGATGGCCAATCAGAACGGACTATACAGACTCTTGAAGATATGTTAAGGGCATGTGTACTGGAACAGGGCGGATTATGGGAGAAATACTTGCCCTTGGTAGAGTTTGCATATAATAACAGTTACCACAGCAGCATTAGGATGGCTCCATATGAAGCTCTTTATGGTCAGAAATGTCGTACTCCATTATGTTGGAATGAGAACGGCGATGCCCTTCATCTGGGGCCTGAGATGATTCAAGAGATGAATGAGCAAATCGCTTTAATTCGAGAGAAGATAAAAATTGCTCAAGACCGACAAAAGAGCTATTATGACAATCGGCACAGACCCCTTGAATTCTAAGTGGGTGATTGGGTGTTTCTAAGGATTTCACCGACTAAGGGTGTAGGTTGAATTTTGAAGAGTCAAAAGCTTAATCCGAAGTATATTGGACCATACCAAATACTAGAACGGATTGGTGAAGTCGCTTATCGACTGGATCTTCCCCAATCATTGACTAACATTCACAACGTGTTCCACGTATCGTAACTTCGAGCTTACATTCCGTATGATACCATGATTGTACCGAGTGACTCCATTGAAGTGAAGGAGAACTTGACGGTAGAGGCGGTACCGATCTACATTGAAGAGCATCAAACCAAACAGTTAAGGAACAAGGAGGTACCGCTGGTGAAGGTGAAGTGGCAGAATTTACATTGGATAAACTACACTTGGGAGTTAGAATCCGATATGAGACGAATGTACCCTCATCTTTTTCAACCGGAACACTGATTTCGGGGATGAAATCTCCTTTTAAGGGGGGTGGATGTAACATCCCTGATGTTTTAATAAGAATTATAAGAAATGGGAAATGATAGTAAATATTTTAGAAGTTTTATTTAATATTTGTTCTGTCCGAGCCAAAGATTGGAAAAGCTGGTGTCGAGGTCGGTATCTGAAGCGCGAGCAGGCGGACTTAAAGATCGGAAGTGTAGGAGAAGAGCAGGCAGGGCTAGGCGGTCTGGTCCAACCGTTGTGAGGAGAGCGCCTCACACGGGGTCATAGCCCGGATTAACCCCATAATAACTGAAACAACGGATATAAGTAACCAAGAGGTGAGCACGGATAAAGTATCCGATCTCTCAGGTTGTAGCTCGGATTTCCGAGGTATAAACATTAAGTTAGGACGGCGGGGCCGATATTTATGTCGGGCCTATACTCTTGCGAATTATTAGAGGATTGTGACTACTTAGACGTTGAGGGAATAAACACGTGTAATTGATTTGATAACTATGCAATAGTTTAAAATAGTGAAATTGATTAAATTTAGTAAGAATACAAATAAAATAAAGGAAAAGATGATCTTGCCCATGAGCTATATATATAAGGAAATTTTCTTCCTTCCCTCTTCATTTTTTTTTGCAAGTTACCTTTACTGTCAGTTTGTTTCTTCTCTTTCGTTTTTCTCTCCTCTCTTAACGCTGATTTGCATGCGCTGGAGAGGGACTTCATTTGTGTCTAAACTTCAATTGAACTTCATTCCTGTGATCGAGGCTTCAAGGTGAGTCTACTGATCCGTTCCAAATTGTGATTCCCTCATTCTTTTATTCTTTGGCTGTTAAGGGCCATGCATGGCTATATTCGTGGCTGTTCTCTACTCCTCTGGTGAGTGTGAGCCCAGATGTAGTCCATGAACTAAGAGCGTTGAGGTGATGAGCTGTACTTTATGATTCGTAGGTAGTAGGCTAAGCAACGGAAGACTGAGTGACGGAGTTGAGATTACGGAACCAGTGCTCAGAGAAAGAAATCGACACAGAGAGCAGATCATCGAAGCGTGGAACCAAAGTAAGGGGGTGTTAGGGTTATAATTAATTAGAATAGGATTCACTTCTTATACAGGTCATCGAAATAACGTAAACAGATTAAGGAAAATGTTGCTAAGCGTAGTTGTGTGTTTATGTTTGTGCATGTGTGACTGAGTACATTAATTAGTGGAGGATCGGGTGTGGATAAGTTTATCATGTATGATCTTGTGATATCTAATGTGAAATGATCAGTGTTATGTGACGTTGGGTTAGCAAGCAGGCTACCCGAGTGATGAGGAATTGATATTATTATGTGAAAGGTAAACTGTTGAATGATTATGTGGTATGGGATGGCCGACGGTATATGATAGCCCCTCATTTCCAGCTCCCGTGGTTTTCGTGCCCAGTTGAGCTACCCAGTGGTCAAGTAGGACCCAGTGGTCGAGGTGGATAGTCAAGCAGGACTCGGTGAACCAAGCAGGGTTCACGGGGTGTCAAGTAGGACCCCCAGCTGAAGGCCAATCCTTTAGTATCCGGATACTAGGAGTCAGATTGTATGAGAGTCAGTTGTGATGAATGTGATGAATGTGATGAATGTGATGAATGTGATGGAATTGTATAGTTGGTTTAATATAGTTACTGCATGAAATACACTATGTTTCGGTATGCTTACTTACAGGTGATGCTTGATGTGTATGTATCAATATGCATGTATAGCGTTAAATTCCGTTCTATATTAATTATAATGCCAAACACTCACCCTTGTATTTTTTTTTAGTAACCAGAGTCAGGGAGAGGGAAGGAGCCATGGAGCCGCGCCAAGGGGGAGAACGGTGTCAGGGTCCGAGTGACTTCGAGTGACTCTCTATAGAGTCTTATGTGTGTATAAGAACTTCTTAGTATAATTATTAGTTGTGTTTAATTAAGACCGGATCAGATGTAAGCCTATATTTTAAAATATATTACTGTTATTTGCATATGTTTTCATGGTAACTCTTTGGATTCACAGAACCATTTTTAGAGTGAAATTTTGAGAGGCAGGTTGCATGTCTTGTATAATCCGATGTGTGAAAGGTGTTCGCTCCAGCGAATAGAACCTCGTTTAAGTGAGAGTCCGGAATCTCGCCTAGACGAGTAGGGGCCTCGCTCAAGCGGGAAGCCCTGATTCCTTTTCTCCCATCCGTTGTACTCAAATTAAATTGTTTTTTTCTCTAAATATCAATTAATTTATAAGAAAAGGAAAAATTTATGGTGAGATGTAATTGTTTAAATAAAAATAAATGCAAAATAACCTAGGATGTTACATTACACATCAACCCTCTGACTTGCATAAATTTTTCACTTCCAGCCTTCATTAATCACTGTAAAAATGAGAGAAATAGATCATGCAAAGTCATAATTTAATAGCTTTTATTTATTTGCAATCAAACCTAATTTTATTTCTATTTAAACTAATTTTTATTTATTTTCTCATATTTTTTTATTATAAAAATAACAGTAAATTCAAGATTAACAGTATCATGACTTGAGACAGAGTTTCCGATGGCCTAGAATGAAAAGAAATATGTTTATTATGTGGCATCTTGCCTAGTTTGTCAAAAAGTCAAGGTAGAACACCAAAAGCCCTTTGATGGGCTACAACCATTGGAAATTCCTGTGTAGAAGTAGGATGTCATTGCCATAGACTTCATATTTAGTTTACCTAGGACCCGAGCTAGTAATGATACTATTTGGATCATTGTGGATAGTGTGAGCACTTAATGCTTAATTAAATAAAAACACAAGAATTTTTTTTGTCTTGTTCAAGCAAAAATTTTCTCACTTGAGTGAAAGTCTCCTGTCGCTTGAGCGAGAATGTCTCGCTTGAGCAAAAATTGACTAGAGCCTTCCCTTTTATGTTTCGCTCAAGCGAGAATATCCTCGCTTAAGTATAAGTCTACCAGAATTCAACATGTTGAATTTCGCTCAAGAGAGATTTGCTTGGGCGAAATTCACCCAGAGACCACCTACAACTTTATTCACAGTCTCGCTCAAACGAGATTAGGCTCGATTAAGCAAGATTTGCAACAGTTAACCTCCAAACATCATCAAACTTTGATATCTCCTAAAACACACTATCCATGGCTTGTGGAAACCGATCACACTCCAAAATCCTTAAAAACAAAAGAGTCATGTACTAAAGTGTAATTAAACCAACTTAGGCCATTTTCAAGTAACCTGACCTACCAATTCCTATTCAAATTGGACCATTCCAATTCTCGCACACACTAATTGCCAAATATAAGCTATTGAACTTATTTGAAGGTTCCAAAACCTCACGGATCCCTTATTGACCTATTTAGTTCCCAATTATGCATGAATTTCAATGGTTCTACATGCCATTTGTCAAGTCTAATGCTACTAAGCTATCTCTACTTCATTCAAGCATTTTATATGCAATAGGGTAAATACAATGTAATGTCCCCTTATTGTCGCGACCGGGGTCCCGATGCGCGACGCGGACTGGTTAAAGACAAATAAAAGAAAATTGAAACGGTATTGAAATGAGGCTCTTGAGAAGCCTAAAAAAATAAAGGGTTCAAGGAGTCACCACTAATATTTATTAAGGAAAATATTAGGAAAACCTTTAAACAGCACTGGTTTTTTTTTCCTTTTTTAAAAAAAAAATAAGATTCTGTTTAGTCCGGGAGTCGAATTACAGGAGGGGAAGGTATTAGCACCCTACACTGTCCGTAAAAAAACGGTTACCCAAATTGATCATGTATAATTTCAAAAATGATTATCAAGTATTTCATCCTTCATAAAACAATCATAAATAATATACACAATAAAAAAATATATAAATATAAATAAAACAAAGATAATAATAAAATACATCTCCTAAATTTGTTGTTTTTAGTTCTAAGAAAATAAATAAACAAGTGATTAAAAGACCATAAAAATAAAAAGATAAAAAAATAATAAGACGTTTTGTCTTACTTATTTTCTAGTAAAAAAAATTGATTTTTATTGAGAAATATAAAGTTCAAAACAAATAAATAAATAAATAAATAAAGATAAGAGGAAAAAAAATAGAATTAAACACATCAACATGAAGATAAAGAAATATAATATACTTAATTAATTAAAATTGATAAGGAATATTATTTAATTATCTTTTAGAAAAAATAAGATTAATAAGATGTCTCATCTAAATTAATCTCATCCTAAATTTAAGAAAAAATGAATGAATAAATAACACACTATTTATTAATCTTGATTTTTTTTATTTTTTTATTTTTTTATGAAAGTGATTTTTTTCTTAATTATTAAAAGGTTACTAAGAGAAAATAATAGGAAATCATGACCATAATAAAAATGGATAATTATATATATATATATATATACATATTTATAAACTATTAAAATGGTCAAACGTAAATAAATAAATAGAAAGTGTAGAAAAATAAATAAATAAAAAAGACAAAAAGATAAATAACTAAAAATAAAAGTACAGAGAATAAATAATAATAAAAAAAAATAAAAAAATAAAGGTACAGAAAAATAAATAAAAGTTCAAAAATAAAAATAAAAATAAAAATAAAAATAAATAGATATAACAATAAATACATAAAAGTAAAAGAGCAGAAAAATAAATACATAAAATAAAGGGGCAGAAAAATAAATAATAAAAAATAAAGGAGCAGAAAAGAAAATAACAAAATTAAAGGGGTAGAAAAGTAAATAACAAAAATAAAAGGACAGGAAAGTAAATACATGAAAATAAAGGGGTAAAAATATAAATAACAAAAATAAAGGGGCAGAAAAGTAAATACATGAAAATAAAGGGGTAGAAAAGTAAATAACAAAAATAAAGGGGCAGGAAAGTGAATACATAAAAATAAAGGGGCAGAAAAGTAAATAACAAAAATAAAGGGACAGGAAAGTAAATAAATAAAATAAAAGGGCATAAAATAAATAAATAAAGATAAAAATATAAAAAATAAAAAAATAAACTAATAAACTAATAATTGCAGAAATATAAAGTGCGGATAAATAAAGTGCAGAAAAATAAATTAACAATAATAAAAGAGCAGAAAAGTAAATAAAGAGAAATAAAAGTGTAAAAATAAATAAATAAAGAAAGAAAGAAAAATAAAGATACAAATAAATAAATAAAGATGGAGATGCATAAAAATAAATAAACAGATAAATAACTGCAGAAAAATAAAGTGCAGGAAAATAAAGTGCTTGAATATAAATAAAGAAAAATAAAAGTGTAGAAAAATAAATAACAATTAAATAAAGATGAATAAATAAATGTAAATAAACAACCTTGTATTAATAAAAATACCTTGGTACAAGATCAATTATAGAGAAACTAGAACAGAAGTCGGAAAATCAATTTTGTGAAGGTTTCCTTTGCTTTTAGTTTTGTTTAGACTCGATTTGAAGGTATTTGGACACCGGTTACAACACTTGGATAGTATTTTGGTTCACAAAAACTTACATACTAAGACAAACTAGAGTGGTGCACTCATTTTCCTAACTAGGATTACACAACATAATTTTTGAAAACCAAAACTTCTAAAAATTCTCACAAAAATTTAACACTTTTTCCCCTCTTTTCTTCTTCTTCCTCCCAAATGCCTCAATATCACCTTCTATTTATAAAAGAAATTTGGCATTGGATCCTCCATAAATGACATCACTTTTCTACTTTTTCAATTTGTCCAAATTTGATGTCAATTTCCCCAATTTTCTCTAATTATCCAACCAAACTGGGGCCACCACTAATAAACCACCGTAACCCTTTTTTCTTTTTTTCTTTTTTCCTTTTTTTTTGAATTTCGTTTTTTCTTTTCAATTTTTTTTTGGAACTTTTTTTTAGGTCCATATTTTTTAGGCTTTTTTTTCAATTTTTTTTTGTTTTTTTTGTTTGGGCCCATTTTTTTTTCTTTTTTTTCTTTCTCTTTTTTTTGGCCCCTTTTTTATTTGATTTTTCTATTATTATTATTTTCGTTATTTATTTATTATTTTTTTTGTTTTTTTTGGCCCATTTATTATTTTTTTCTTTTTTTTCTTTTTTTTACTTTTTTCTTTTTTTTTGGCCCATTTATTATTTTTTTTCTCTTTTTTTTTGGGCATTTTATTTAAAAATACAAATGGAAGCATAAATTATTTATTACATATATGGAAATAAATAAAATATCTAATAAATATAAATTACTACCCACACTATAAGGAGTAAAAAGGTAGTCACAAAACATCGTCTTTCCTCCCTTATTCTTTCCTCTTGGCTTTGGTATCCATCAGCCATTGTTTGAGAGAAATAAAGAGAATTGATGAAATGAGAGGTGTGGTAGGAAATGAAGAGGGATTGGGTATTTATAGAAATGGGGAAGGGTTACTATTCCAACGGTCACTATGAAATTTTTAATATTATTTTTTTAAAATATGATCCGGGGTGACAATCTGGACTGGACGAGGTTCTAAGCACTGTACCGCTTCACCAATAAGAACTGGTAAGTCATAACTGGGGTCTAAAATCATTGGTCAACTATGGACATTTCTCTTCACCTCGGTTAAATATTAAGCATCGGGGAATCTTCTGCAGGTTTACCTCCGGTGTGTCTTGAAGTTCAAGTACGGATTAACACATCAGTTTTAACTTGAAGAACCTCGGATTCCCACCGAACTGAGGTGTAAAATACCGTACTCCACTGAGGCTGTACGAGCTTAGAATTAATGAGGTAACATCGGTTATGTGACCGTGCTAGGACCTCGGTTAATGCAGTTAACATTGACTCCGGATAAACTCTTTTTTTTTCTTTTTTTTTCTACTTTTTTTTTACATATCTTAATATATATTTTGTCGGACAAAAATAGGTGTTCACAGATGCCCCTCTTTACTTCTTTTCATGAAAGAATATGAGACATATTTATATTATTGATGTGAAAAGAAAGTAAAGACGTGAACACCCCTAAAAATACTCGACAACTTTTGACAAGAAGTAAATAGTCGAATGGTGTTGTCCCAATACCAGACAGTTTAAGGGGAAGCATCTGGAACATGGCAGGAAGGTAAACGACATTGAAAGAAAATAAACGATATATGAGGTTGTCCTAACATTTTGAGGAGCCTAATAATGGATATCTGAGGCTTTAACACAAAATAAATGACAGGGGGATGCCCCTGACTAGTTTTGATTGAAGTAGCCTAGGGAAGGATACCTGAGGCTTTAACATGAAGTAAATGACTGGGGGGATGCCCTTGACTTGATTTTCATTGAGATAGCCTAGGGAATGATACCTGAGGCTTTGACATGAAAATAAATGACTGGGGGATACCCTTGATTTGATTTTGATTGAGATAGCCTAGGGAAGAATACCTGAGGCTTTGGCATGAAACTAAATGACTAGGGGGGATGCCCCTGATTTGATTTTGATTAAGATAGCCTAGGGAAGAATACCTGAGGCTTTGACATAAAACTAAATGACTGGGGGGATGCCCCTGATTTGATTTTTATTGAGACAGCCTAGGGAAGAATACCTGAGGCTTTGACATGAAACTAAATGACTGGGGAGATGCCCCTGATTTGATTTAGTAGCCTAGGAATGGATACCTGAGGCTTGGACATGAAGTAAGACTTAAGGGAGATACCTCTACCATAATGACTTATGGTGGAGAATTATATGAGATTTATGCTCAAGAAGAATGTGTCTGAGATTGACTTTTCTGACTTAGTGAGGGTTTCGAGTAAATACAAGGATTGCATTTTCACATCTTAGTAAACCATCCCTGCTGGAGTTAGGTGATAGGCTAAAACCGTTGATTTCGACTCTTCATAGGGAATATTTGTCCTTGTTGTAACCTCAACCTGCATAGAAGAAATAATCAACTGGAAAACCAAAGGTTAAAGATCTTGTTTCCTCCAGGTGACTACCATAATCCTTATGGGACTTGTTATTACTCATGGCAGAGCGGAATATCCTGATTACCAAGGTCTGTGTAATTGGGAAGTATCAAGCTCGCTTGAGATTAAAAATATGCTTTTCATGATTTTTTTAATATTTTTCACAAAATGCAAGCAAATGAAACCTGACAAGACAAGGATTAGAACTGAAATTGAGAATTCCATATATTTACTTAGGAAAATTACAAGTTTACATCATAATTTTTAATCCAAACTTTTAGAGGACATAAAGACTACCCTAGCCCTTTAGAGTATGCTCAAGCATAATACTTCTTGACTGCATCTGAATTGACAAAGATAACTCCTTACCATCCATGTTCGTCAAAATCAAAGCTCCTCCAGAAAAGGCTCTCTTTACGACGAATGGTCCTTCATAATTTGGCCTCCATTTACCTCAGTGATCATTTTGATTTGGTAAGATTTTCTTTAGTACCAAATCACCTTCATGAAATTGACGAGGTCGCACTTTTTTTTCGTATGCCTTCTTCATACGCTTTTGGTATAATTGCCCATAACAGAGAGCAGTTAACCTTTTCCTGTCAATTAACTTTAATTGATCATACCGGGACCGAACCCATTCAGCTTCTTCTAATTTGGCATCCATGATTACTTTTAAAGATGGAATTTCCACTTCTATTGGTAAAACAGCTTCCATACCATACACCAATGAGAAGGGTGTTGCCCCGGTCGAAGTTCGTATAGAGGTACAATACCCATGTAAAGCAAAAGGAAGCAACTCACTCCAGTCTTTGTAGGTTTCAACCATCTTTTGTATGATTTTCTTTATATTTTTGTTAGCAGCTTCCACTGCTCCATTCATCTTAGGTCTGTATGGGGATGAATTGAGGTGTTTGATTTTGAATTCCTTGCAGAGTTCATCCATCATTTTATTATTCAGGTTTGTATCATTATCAGTGATGATCTGATTTGGTAAACCATATCTACAAATCAATTCTCTCTTGATGAATTTGACCACAACATTTTTAGTCATGTTGGTGTAGGAAGCTGCTTCAACCCACTTAGTGAAGTAATCAATGGCCACCAAAATAAAGCGATGCCCATTCGATGCTTTTGGTTCAATGGGACCAATAACATCTATGCCCCACATAGCAAAAGGCCAAGGCACTGTTAGAACGTGTAAAGAAGATGGTGGTGCATGAATGTTGTCTGCATAGGTTTGACACTTGTGACATTTCTTGGCATAGTTATGACAATCATTTTCCATTGTCATCCAATAATATCCAGATCTGAGAATTTTTCTTGCCATCGAGTGCCCATTTACATGTGTTCCGAAAGGCCCTTCATGAACATCCTTCATTATTTTGTTAGTTTCTGTCACGTCTACAAAATGAAGGAGAACAGAATCATAATTTCTCTTATAAAGTGTATTCCCAGTCATAAAGAAATTCATGGCTAGGCGCCTGAGGGTTCTTTTATCATTTTCTGAGATACCAGGGGGATATTCTTGATTTTGAATATAATTTTTGATGTCATGAAACCATGGTTTCCCATCGGGCTCTTCTTCTATCTCATGACAATATGCAGGTTCGAGACGCCTTTCAATCTCGATGAAGGGCATGTTACACTCCCTACTTACGTTGAACATGGAGGCCAACGTGGCCAAAGCATCGGCTAATTGGTTATCATCCCGAGAAATATGATGGAAAGAGACTTCATCAAACCCTTTGATTAGTTCTATGATGTGAGCTTGATAAGGAATCAATTTTCCATCTCTAGTACCCTATTCTTCTTTCAGTTGATGAATCACCAAGGTAAAATCTCCGTATATTTGTAGAGATTTCACCTTTGCTTCAAGCGCCGCCTGAATCCCCAAAGCACAAGCTTCATATTCTGCAATATTATTGGTACAATCAAAACAAAGTCTAGCAGTGAATGGAAAAAGCTTGTTATCTGGTGAGATTAGGATGGCTCCAATCCCATGCCCCAGTGTATTTGACGCCCCATCGAACATCAAAATCCAAGTTCTATTAGGACAATCTTTTTCTTCTGACAACATCATAATATTTTCGTCAGGAAATTCGAATGACATTGGTTGGTATTCTTTTAGGGGATAGTGGGCCAAGTGATCAGCCAAAGCACTCCCTCTTACAGCTTTTTGGGTGACATGAATGATATCATACTCAGTCAAAAGAACCTACCAACGAGCTATTCTTCCTGTCAGAGTCGGTTTTTCAAAGATGTACTTAATTGGGTCCATCTTAGATATCAACCAAGTAGTATAAGATAACATGTATTGCCTTAGGTGACGAGCAGCCCATGCTAATGCACAACAAGTTCGTTCCACAGTGGAATATCGTGCTTTGCACTCAGTGAACTTCTTGCTCAAATAGTAAATAGCATGCTCTTTTCTCCCAGACTCATCATGCTGCCCCAGTACAGAGCCCATAGACTCATCTATCACTGTCAAATACAACAGGAGTGGTCTTCCCAGGGTTAGGGGAACCAAGATCGGTGGGGATTGCAAGTATTGTTTTATTTGGTCAAAGGCCTCCTGACAATCATCATTCCATTGTGATGGTTGATTTTTACGAAGCAACTTAAAGATTGGATTACATACAACTGTTAGTTGAGAAATGAAACGAGCTATGTAATTCAACCTTCCAAGGAATCCTCGTACTTCTTTTTCAGTGCTAGGAGCAGGCATTTCCATGATTGCCTTTACTTTATCAGGATCCACTTCGATACCTTTCTCACTGACAATGAAACCAAGAAACCTTCCAGAACTAGCCCCAAAAGTGCATTTAGCCAGATTTAATCTGAGTTTGAATTTTCTCAGGCGTTCAAAGAGCTTTCAAAAGTCAATCAAGTGACCTTCAACAGATTTGGATTTGGCAATAATATCATCCACATAAACCTCTATCTCTTTATGCATCATGTCATGAAATAGAGTTACCATCGCTCTTTGGTAAGTGGCACCGACATTTTTTAATCCAAAAGACATCACCTTGTAGCAGAAGGTTCCCCACAAAGTAATGAAAGTGGTTTTTTCCATGTCTTCGGGTGCCATCTTGATTAGGTTATACCCAGAAAATCCATCCATGAATGAAAAAATGGAATGTTGGGTCGTGTTATCAACAAGAACATCAATATGTGGCAATGGAAAGTCATCTTTTGGGCTAGCTCTATTTAAATCCTGGTAATCAACACATATTTGTACCTTCCCATCCTTCTTCGGGACCGGAACAATGTTGGCCACCCATTCAGGGTATTTGGAGACAGCCAAGAACCCAGCATCCAACTATTTGGTTATCTCTTCTATAATCTTTAAGAGCATTTCTGGCTTCATCCTTCTCAACTTTTGCTTTATGGGGACGCAACCGGGTTTCAATGGCAACTTGTGTTCAATGATGCAGTTATCTAATCCCAGCATATCCTGATACGACCAAGCAAACACATCGCTAAATTCGACCAACAATTCTATTAATTCCCTCCTATGTTCTCTACTCAAAGAGGTGCCGATCTTGACTTCTTGTTTGTTTTCTTCACCCCCCAAATTTATGACTTCAACAATTTCTAGATAGGGATTCTTTATCTTCCTGATCTAGCAGCCTTAGTAATTCAGGGGAAGGTTCATCAGACTCTTCGTCCTCTTCGCTTGTTGGATTAAAATCATGATGGGAGAAAGCAATCTTATTATTTTGGAATTCAATTTCAGATCTGCAATTTATTTAATATAAAAAGGCAAAATAAGGAAAATGATAATTGAACTTAACTTTTATTTATTTGAAATGATAAAGAAAACATGTTTTGCCCTTATTAAAACTCATCCTAAGGCTTTAGGCATAGCCAAAGGATTTAAACAAAAACCTACAAAGTGAACAATTACTTTGAAATGATCTCTGGAAGCTCAACGGCTTCCCAATTACACAGTTCAGTATCTGAAGGACAAGGGTAAATCAAGTCTTCTTCTCTCTTGGACTCATCATTGACGACCGCCACTTGGTCTGGAGATGTCAAGCCTACACTCATGAAGCTTTAGTAAAGGTCACAGATAGGGATCTTCGCAGTTAGGGGTTCTCGATTTTCTAACCGTGCAAGTCGTTTTTCTCTTTTATATGCGAAAACCTTCACTCTTTCCATTGGAGATGGATGATATCCTAGCCCAAAGCCGTTCTTATTCTCCTTAACCAGTAATGCTCTTACTTCTCTATCAAGCATCATCCCAAGCCCTTTCCCTGGCTGGAATCCAGATTTCATCATTACTTTAGCCACCATCATAGAAGCTTTGGAAGGACGAGCTAGTTGTAACCCTTCACTCACATAAGTGGTGTGAGCAATTTCCAATGATTGGAAAGAAGTCTCAAGACTTTCTTCAGCCGCTTCTATATATGGAGTTGACATGGGCTTGCTGATAAGGAAATCTCCCTCACCAGAAATAATGACTAGCTTGTTGTTTACCATAAATTTGAGCTTTTGATGAAGGGTAGATGGAACCACACCGGCAGAATGTATCCAAGGCCTCCCTAATAGGCAGCTATAAGCAGGATTGATGTCCATCACTTGAAATAATACATTGAAGGTGCACGGGCCCACTTGGATGGGGATCTCAATATCTCTAATGACCTCTCTCCGAGTACCGTCAAAAGCTCTTACTACCATTGAGCTTGGCTTCATATGTGACCCATCAAAAGGTAGTTGATTTAAAGTGGACTTTGGCATGATATTCAGAGAGGATCCATTATCAACTAGGACCTTGGCTACAATATGATCCTGACACTTGATAGAGATGTGTAATGCCTTATTATGACCTCTCTCTTTAGCAGGTATCTCTTCGTCGGTGAAAGTTAAGTAGTCATTTGAGGCAATATGCCCCATTATCCCTTCAAACGTTTCTGGCGAAATATCTTTCGCAACATATGCTTTATTCAAGACCTTCAATAACCTTCCACGATGTGGTTCTGAGTCCAATAAGAGAGATAACAAGGATATTTTTGCAGGAGTACGATTTAACTGGTCGAGGACTTGGTATTCGCTTTGCTTAATGAATTTTAAAAATTCACAAGCATCTTCCTCTGTTATTCCTTGGGGAGGGTCTTGTTCTTTACCATGACTTTCTTTTTCACTTACAAGTGCATCCTCCTTTCTTAAGTTTTTAGGAGCATAAACTCGTCCGCTCCTAGTCATTCCACTTGTCTCAGAAATATTGGTTACTGAGGATGATAATCCCTTTAGGAGTTGAGGGATTACATCCACTTCATACTTCCAAGGTACTGCATGGGTATCTTTGTATGAAAATGGAGATGGGGTCCTAATTGTCAAGGACGGATAGTTTATGACTGGTTTGATCAAAGGTTTCTTGGTGTAATAGACCACCAAAGGAACATGGGTGACTGGGCTTACTGAGTCTATACCATGCTGCCCATGGATCATGTTGACATCATTGCAAGGGCGACGATAAACTTGTACCAGATAGGTGTCAAGTAATTTTTGAAGCATTTCAGGTATCTGATTATGAATATCCTCATTAGAACTTTGAGTTTCAGATATTAATCTTTTCCTCAAAAGTTCATTATAGATCCATGGGAGAGGAGTTT